>CM042473.1:23473596-24718596 GCA_023621385.1 Quercus gilva
ATTTGGTTTAAAGAATGCAGGGTCTACCTATCAAAGGATGATGACCAAAATGTTTGAACCGCAATTGGGCAAAAGCATTAAGGTCTATACAGATGACATGGTGGTAAAAAGCAAGGTGGTGTCCGAGCACTTAGGAGACCTTGGAAACATATTCGACATTCTGAGGAAATACAAGTTGCACCTCAACACCTCCAAGCGCTCCTTTGGTGTGGGATTAGGCAAATTTCTAGGCTACATGATAACTCACAGGGGAATTGAAGTTAACCTCGACCAGATTAAAGCGATCAACAGCTTACAACCACCTTGAAACCCCAAGGAAGTCCAAAAGCTGACCGGAATGACTGCTGCCCTGAACCGGTTTATCTCTCGGTCAGTGAATAGGTGCCGACCCTTCTTCCTACTAATGAACAAATGGAAGGGGTTCGAGTGGACCGAGGAGTGTGCCTCGACCTTCCAACAGTTTAAGGATTATCTCTCTCGGCCTCTTATTATGTCCAGCCCTGAGGCTGATGAGGTCTTGTTCGCTTACATTGCTGTGGCCACTCATGCTGTAAGCTTGGTCCTAATACAATTTGACAACGACATGCAAAGGCCTGTTTATTATGTAAGCAGGTCACTACATAAGACTAAGATCCGTTATCTACTACTGGAGAAAACCATTTTGGCAATGGTACACGCCACACGCAAAATCCCCCACTATTTTCAAACGCACACGATCATTGTCCTAACTCAGCTTCCACTCAGGGCTCTGCTCCGGAGCGCTGATTATATGGGGAAGATCGCTAAATGGGCCACAATCTTAGGAGTTTTCAACATCAAATACATGCCTCGCACTTTTGTCAATGGACAAGTCCTTGCGGATCTGGTGGCCAAGTTTGCTGAATCCCCGTTAGAAGAAGAAACGAAAGCACAACACATGGATGGAAAATCAGTTGGCGTGATCTCCTAGTAGGGCCCCCTATCCCAGAAAGTGTACGTTGATGGTGCGGCAAACCAAAAAAGCTCTAGAATGGGGTTAGTGCTAGTATCCCCTGAAAGGATCACCATCGAGAAGTTACTAAGATTAGGATTCTCAGCCACCAATAACGAAGCTGAATGAGACTCTACTCAGGGGAATGGCTATGGTGCGAAAAATGGGCGAAAAGGCCATAGATATGTTCTCGGACTCCAGATTAGTCGTCGGACAAGTCAAAGGAGAATTTGAAGCGAGGGATAAAAGAATGCATGGATACTTGAGTCAAGTTAGGCACCTGCAATCCGAATTCAAATCTTTCAGCCTGGTGCACATTTCAAGGAGCAGAAACACACATGCCAATTCCCTAGCCACGTTCGCAACCTTCTCGACACAGAGCCTACCTCGAGTCATTCTCGTTGAAGACCTATGCAAACCCGCAGGGATGAACGGAGATGTGGTTCGTGTTCACCAAGTTAGGGTGGGGCGTAGCTGGATGGACCCCATAGTACTATTCCTCAAAGAGGACACCCTGCCCGAAGAGAAATTAGAAGCAGACAAAATGCGTAGAAAAGCTCCTCGGTTCTAACTTTCCGAGGACCAATAGTTATATAAACACTCTTTCTCTGGGCCATACCTGCTATGCATACACCCCAAGGCAACAAAACTACTCCTTGATGAATTACATGAGGGGATCTGTGGAAGCCACACAGAAGGCAAATCTTTATCGCACAGAGCCATCACTCAAGGTTATTGGTAGCTCAATATGCAAAGGGAAGCAAAAGAATATGTAAAGAAGTGTGACAAATGTCAAAAATTCGCACCAAACATACACCAACCAGGGGGAGCCCTTAATCCGGTGTCCAGCCTCTGGCCATTCACTCAATGGGGTTTGGACATTGTAGGCCCTTTCCCTAAAGCAGCAAGAAACAAGAAATACTTACTGGTCAGCACGGACTACTTCACTAAATGGGTCGAAGCCGAGCCTCTAGCAAACATCAGGGACGTGGATGCCAAGAAGTTTGTATGGAAGAACATTGTCACACGATTCGGAGTCCCTCGCACCCTCATCTCAGATAACAGCCTTCAATTCGATAGCAAATCCTTTAGGAGGTACTGCTGTAACTTGGGAATTACAAATAGGTATTCTACCCCAGCCTATTTCCAAGAAAATAGGCAAGCTGAGACTGTTAACAAAGTTATTGTAAGCGGACTCAAGAAGAGGTTGGACGCCGCAAAAGGAAAGTGGGTGGATGAACTGCCACATGTCCTGTGGACGTACCGGACCACACCTCGTAGGTCGACGAGGGAAACTCCTTTCTCAATGATGTATGAGGCCGAAGCTATTATCCCTTTAGAGACTGGTTTCCCAACATTAAGAATCAACTCATTCAATCCGAGCACTAACAACGAGTTGCTGGAAAGGAGCTTAGACTTGATTGAAGAAAGAAAGGAAAATGACATGGTTCAATTGGCATATTACCAACACAAGTTTAAGCAAGGTTATGATGCCAACATGAGGTTGAGACCATTAGCACCCGATGATCTGGTGTTGAGAAAGGTCCTGGGTACTGCAAAGAACCCAGCATGGGGAAAGCTAGGGCCTAATTGGGAAGGACCATATCGCATTACCTCGGTCGCTTGTGTAGGAGCATATTTTTTGGAAGACTTAGATGAGCATGTAATACCACGCTCTTGGAATGTAAACAACCTGAAAATATATTATTATTAATAAGAGTTTCTTTTATCAACACGTTCTTTTGTTGTATAAAGGCTTTATGCTTTCTGTTTTGGAATCTTTTATAAGTGTTTAAACAGAACCATAGTCATGCCTGCAGTCCTCGAACCAGATGCTATGGAAAAATTAATACATTTTGGCATCTTTTATAAGTGTTTAAACAAAACCATAGTCATGTCTGCAATCCTTGGACCAGATGCTATGGAGAAATTAACATACTGAGGCATCTTTTATAAGTGTTTAAACAAAACCATAGTCATGTCTGCAATCCTCAAACTAGATGCTATGAAAAAATTAACACATTTTAGACATCTTTTATAAGTGTTTAAACAGAACTATAGTCATGTTTGCAGTCCTCAAACCAGATGCTATGGGAAAATTAACACATTTTAGCATCTTTTATAAGTATTTAAATAGAACCATAGTCATGCCTGCAGTTCTCGGACCAAATGCTATGGGGAAATTAACACACTAAAGCATCTTTCATAAGTGTTTAAACAAAACCATAGTCATGCCTGCAGTTCTCGAACCAGATGCTATGGGGAAACTAATACATTAAGGCACCTTTCTAAGTGTCAAACAAATCCTAACCTATGACAGGTCCTTCGGACCACATACTCGGGCAAAGTTAGCACCCACCGCCATCTCTATAATCGTTAAATTAGTTGAAGTATTCGTACATTCATTCCAGTAATAAGCATAACAAGGGTTGCCTCTCCCTCTCATTTCTCCCAAAGTGGAAATAAGCTTCAAAAGCACACAACATTAAAGGCACAAGAGATAAAAGAAAGAACGTTTTCATTGAACACAAATGGGAATACATCATGTTTGATGACAAAATTGCCTTTACAAAAAAAAACATAAACATAAAAAGAAAATCCTACATCTAGGCCTAGGCTAGGGGAAGATCTTTTTTGGAATTAGCCACCTTGGAGTGAGCACAATCAGCCTTGGACTTAGCCTCTGCATCCTTGGCCTGGACGACCACATCCTTGATTGTGAGGGTATCCTTGGATGGCTTGGCCTTCATCGATGGCTGAACTTCCTCACCCACTTCAGCCCCCTTAGGAACTTCAGCGTTAAGAAGGGGAGCCTGGGTGGGAGGGAACTACTCGGGAGGAGGGTCCGACTCCGGAATCTCTCGAATATCCTCCAAGAAGAAGATACTCTCGGCCTTCCTCAGCTCAGAGTCTACAAGGGCTTCCGCCCGATCCATGGTTATCCCCAATGACTTGGTGCAGTAGTCCTTGCACACTATGGCCACCTCTTCTGCCAGCCGTTTCTCTGTTTCCAACACCCCACGCCGGTAAGACGCCTTCACTGTAGCCTTAGCAGCTTCCCCGACCGCCCTAGCTGCGTCCTTGACCTTTTGTAGCTCAACCTTAAGATCCAAGACCATTTGCTTCTCTGTGGCTAGGTTTATCTCAGTTATGTGCAGCTGTTGGAGCTGGTCCTCGGCCTGCTTCTCTACGGTCTTTAAACCCGCCAAGGCACTTAGACGAGCCTTGTCCGCCACCTTCAGCTTCTTAGACAGCTGTGTGTGCTCCTCCTTCAAATCTCCCAGCTCTTTCTTTGTCTCATGACGGGAATGGGCTTCAGCCTTAACCTCATTATTGGCGTTCCTCACCTATTTCTCGGCTACATAAATCTGCTGGGTGACCTGCATAAAAATAGCAAAGGAATCATGAAGAGTGTACACACGCAGGAATAAACATGCAGCTTAGTAGTTAATAAAAAAAAAGAGGGGTGCTAATTGACTTACCATTGCGAGATCCCATTTCAATGACATAAAAAGGTCAAGCTGCCTAATACACCTAAGGCCCTCCATGTCTCAAGGGAGCAGAAGGGGCTGCTCCAAGGCCTCGGCGAGGATACCGGCTTGCCCCTTTAGGGACTCCCAAATCGTGGCGTCCCAAAAGATGAAAACGCCCTCCACCTCTAGCCGAAGGGCCTAGGAGCACTGCCCTCAGCGCACTTCAGCATCCTCCCTGCTCTCCACTGATCTAGCCCTCTTCTCCTGAGGGTCCTTAGTCTTCTTTTGTTGCTTGGCCCTCTTTTGAGGTGCCATTTCACCTTCTTCCAAGACCTCAACTGGCCTTTTCTTCCTAAGGTTCAAGTTGACCTTTATCCCAAGGTCGGTAAGGGGCTGAGGTGGAGGAGGAAGATTGAGAGTGACTTGGGTCTTAGGAACCTCCTTTGAGGATGATTCCCCTTTATTCCTGTTGGCCATAAGGCCCCTCAAGCTGATCCTCGGCTTCAAATCCATGCCTTCTTCTTCTTCTTCTTCTAAGGTGGTGGCGACTTGGGCAACAATTAACTTCAGAGGATGAGCTGCAGAAAATCTGTCGGACTCGATTTCAAAGTCCGATAACTGCACAGGTCTCTCTGGTGCTCCTCCTTCCTCCTCAAAACAGAACTTATCTATCTCCTCTTCAAGAGATAAACGGGAGGACACTATCTCCTCTTCTACTGTAGCTACTTGGGGTGGAACTTGTTGGAGCGATATCACGAGCAGAGGAGGATTCTGCTGGATCTGCAATTCAACTGGGGGAAGGTCGTCTTGGGTAAGAAAATCCGGCCTTAATATGTCGATCTTGGCCAGTCATGGATCACCTGCCCTAATGGCATGTCCGACCTCTTAGAATATCCTTGATATGGGCTCGAAATCCAAAATCAGGGGGACGGCCCGCAGCTATCCGTCCTCACTCACAAATATTTCCGATCTGAGCAGGTAATTGAGAGCCGCAATGCTAGTAAGGCTAATCCGAGGAGCAACTTGGTTCTTATCTGTAAACATGGCCGAGAAGCAAAACATAGTTAGAAAACCGAATTCATTCATCAAAAGACAGCAGAATGACAAAGAGATAGTGATATGGTTAGGGTTGAAGAATCTATGTCTTTTGCTGGGAAACCTAACTCTAAAGGACCCCACCTGGCACTCCCTCTCGGACTGGGCAATTTGTAAGTCAAAACTTATGGTGTTATTCTTTGCCATCATGTTAAGGCATGAAGAAGTTTATTTTTGGTACAAGTGGGATTTGATCTATGTATCTCTTATGTGACTTTGCTAGTTTAATTAATTCTTTTAAATTTCCCAAAAGAAACATATGTACAATTTTTATTTTTATTTTGAATTGTTATAGCTCTTGATATTTTAGGCCGGTGGACAATGATATTGAAAGTTTTTTCAAAAAAAATTTGAAATTCAAACATGGACAATTCATACTTTCACATATTTTGACTTGGGAAAAATTGAAACCGAATTTGATAACCTGACCTCAGCCAAAAAAAAATACCAACCCAAAAAGGATTTAGATAAGACAACCCACCCAACCCATTTTTAAGTGATTTTTTTCCCCACATATCAGATTCAGATAAGACAATATGTATATTCATTCTTATAGATTTCACAGGCACATTTAGTATTTATGGTTCACAACATTTTTTTTTTCACTCTTTTATGGTGATTGTGAACTACGGATTTTGTAAACTTATAAATTTATTTATTATTTAAATTTTATTTTTGAGCAAATTGTTATTTGTTCTCTTATTTATATTGAAAGGAAAACAAATTGATGATGATGATGATTATTATTATTATTGTTATTATTAAATTTTATGCATGTGAAAAATACGGATCAACCCACAACCTAATCAATCCAACCCACAATCTGATTAATCCAATCCGCTTACAAGCTGTTTATGGACCCATTTCTAACACATATATAGTTTGATTAACTCGACCCGAGCCGTTTACCAGATTTTATTAAAGCATATCATGTAGCATAAACAAGTGCCTAGCTTGTGGGACTAATTAAAATAAAATTATTGTACCCGAAGTTTTCAATATAAATGCCTTTTGGTTTTTATCATGCCCCAGAAACTTCAATAGCAAGCATGGCTTAGAAAATTTTATAAATTTTGATTGAAAAAGGCAAATAATTGCTTAATTTAGGGTTGTAAATTTGGCCTTAAATGTGAAATTTTGGCATAAACTCAATACTTGAAAAGGTCACTACTATTTTTGTATCAGTTTATAAGTAAAATGTAGTAAAAATTGGAATACCCATACAAGTACTCTTCTTCTAATCTTGGAAAGAATTTGGGTGACAAGAATAATGCACTGCAAAGTGACTCATGTGAGAACCACTACTTACGTAGTACATCCCAAGCTAAAGTGCTATTATCTAAAAATAATGCATTTCGTTCGTGAAAATGCTAATTGTTAGGACATATGTGTTCACATGTTAAGAACATATGTCATATTTTATGTAAATTGGCTAATCCTTTGACAAAACGCACTATACTTGTAATTGGGTAGTTCTAGGTGTTTTTAATACTTCAAGAAACAATGTTTCAAGATCAAGTGTTGAAGTCATCAAGTTTGTCCAAGAAAAAGCAAGTTAAAGTGCAGAATTTTTAAAGCTCGACACCTACTCGATAGCTACCTCGACACCTGCTATCTGTCGAGAATTAAAAAGTCAGAATTCTAATCTGATTTTCTTGGGATCCGTGAATGTGTTTTTGGGCCTTCTTTTCTTCTAACCCTAAACATATTTAAGGAATGTTTTAAGAGCCGTCAACATAGATACAAGTTGCATAAGCATTGAGCAATCCTTGTTCAAGCAAATTATGATCTAAGATGAAGTTCTTGACCTAGTTCATCTTCTTCAAGAAGTTGCTGTGTACTTTGCACCGTAGGGTTTTGTGACCAAGCATCTTCCTGATCTTCATCGCATAGGATGATCTGAAGAACTTTGCAGCCAACCTCTCTTCCTAAAGTTGGTGTTTGAAGTCGCGTACTGGGATCCGCGCATCTGGTTAGTCACGTACTTGGGAGCCGTGCATAAAAAGGGGGAACTGTCACTACAGATCAAGTCCGATTGGGTATTGGGGTAAGGGTTCAACTGTAGGTTGGTAAGGTACTTGGGATTCCTTATTTGTAACCGCTTGATTTGATAATAGTGGAGTTTCGGGAGTGGTGACCTGAAAATCACCCGGTGGGGTTTTTGCCATTAGGGTTTTTCCCCATTCGTGAACAAATCACCGTGTTATTTATTTTCCGCTGCATATTTAGTTATTCGGTGATTTGTTTGTGCTGCCATGTATTTGCATGTTAAATTGATTAATTAATAACTTGGCTAAATTAATTAATTAGTTTAAATCACAAGGGGTCATTCAGTTTGTGGCCTTTCACTAATCCCTCATATAATTTAGTCTTTGAGAAAAATAAATTGAACTCAATTTGTTCTAAAACTGTCCATAAAAAAAAAATTAAAAAAAATAAACAAAATTTGTTTTAAAACTTACTGACATACTAGTGATCATGGTAATTGACATATTGCTACGGTAAATTGTTCGGTACATTCCGCGGACTATATCCTCCTTTCATATGGTGTGGGACCTATGTGTAAACCCACATATGATATCCATCTTTATATAAGAGAACAGTGTATTAAATTACACCAAATGCAATGAATAAGATTATCAAAAAAGCCATATGCAATGAATAATTTGACAATACAAGATGTAAAAACAAGTTAACTTTTGGTTTTTATCTTCACCCAAATTTTTTTAAAAGGAGATACTATTGTTATCATTTTTTTTTTTTTTTTGGTGTGGAAGAGTGTGTTTGTTTTTATAAAAATAATAATAATAATAATAATAATAATAATTGTCTCATATTACTTAAGAAAGTGTGTTGTGTATAATATAATTTATTTTATCCTCTCTTAAAAGTTAAAATTTATCATAACTTTTTAATGTCTTTATATTATAACCTCATTTCATTCCATTTTCCTTGCGTAGTTGTGTGTATGTTCTTGTTTCTTAAAAATAAAATAAAAAATAGAAATGTTAGATTTTGGGCCAAGATTGGAAGAATATGCAAGGCCCAGTTTCATTATGGAGTACTATATTAGAATTGGTCGAACTGGAGCAGATAATATTGGGTCAGAATGGTCCGAAAGGGCTTCCCAAAGCTGGCTGGTACTTTGAGTTTTGTTTTTAATATTCAGCAAAGTAAACTTTTTTTTTTTTTTTTTTTGGAGACAGGAACAACAATTTTATTTATGATTGAATATAAGCCAAATCAAAATACAAAGTCTTCGTAGCAAGAGGAGGTGAGTCTTCAATCCAAAAACATCATCAAAAATATGTTCGACAAACTTGAATAAAGAGTACCGTGCAACAGAGATTGCTTTACAACGAACATGGCTAACATAGGTGATAGAACCAGCTAAGGCTAGCAAGCATAGTTTGAATATCCATAATGATATGACCAAGACGAGATTGGCGGGGACCCAAAGCTTGAAGAGAACGTATAATATCAAGATTCAAGAGCCACACTTCAAAATAAAGTTATGTAACCAGTAAAGTCTCTTGTTGTCAAATAAAAAATTTAGAATTCAAACCCCACTTACAACTAAAACCAATTGATGTCTAGGCGTTATGATAAAGAGCAATCATTATAGAACGGACGACATAAGCTGAAATTCTATTCAAATTTTTTGGAAAAAAAAAAAAAAAAAGTTATGCAAAGAAGATGGGGTATCATTATAAAATTTAATAATTTATTGTGAACCTTCAAGATCAAGCTTACCTAACTGTTGACGCAATCTAAAATGAACCTAATAACTTCTACTTAAATTGGAACTGATAAGATTAATGATAGGTCCACGAATTACTATTATTATTACTATTTATTTATTAGGAGTTTTATAATATAACTCACATCCTTTTCAATCTTTTCATTTTGAATTATTGATTCAAGATATCAAAAGTTGGTACTCTTAGTATCTATTGAACATCAAGTTTTACAAACCCTTCTTCATTGTTTCTAGTATTACTAAACTTACTTTCCACGTAATCTATCTGTTTACTCATATTTAGGTGAACTCTAAATTCTAAAGTGTCTCTCCAAATTTTTAATAATTTTGAGAAGAAAAAAAAATTAAAGAAAGAGCAAAATTAAACCAAATAGGAGATATGCGAAGGGGGGGGGGGGGGGGGGTTTCGCACGCTTGGGACACGCACAAATGGAAGCCACTTGAAATTGAAAAAGGAACTGGAGACATCTTTTATTGATTGCAGCTTTCTCTAGACCTCTAGGAAAAATAGTTGAAATTAGGTCTACTTGTCTAGGACTAGATCAATTCCAAATGAATGAAAATGCGACTAGATTGGTCATATTTACTCTTGAGGGAGGAGTGACAAAGGGTGGCTACAATTGAGGTGGAGTATACATGGAAGCCTCAAAAGTGCTACCACTCTATGGTGTATAGTCATCTCGCAAAACCATGTCCTCGAATTGGCCATTGCTCATTTACCTTAAAAAAGCATACATAAAAAATCATACAGTAATCTAATAGTCGCAATTACAAATAATATAAATACTACTTTTGCTTTAGGTCTGGTCTCTACATTTCCATTCATTCTAGATACAATTTTTAAATATTAGATCTTTCATTATTTAAATTATTTATCTGTAATTTTGCCTAAACAATAAAATATGCTAACATGGAGAGGGACGTATTTACTAGTTATATCATTTGCAATTGCCAGAATCTCAAATACCAATCTCCAACTCCAAAATAATAAAACATACTAAAAAGACATTAACTCCATGTGTAGTTTCATTCATTGAAACTATATCATTCACTTAAAGCATACATCAATAGACTTTATTTTGAATCAATCTAGTCATGAGCTCATCCATCACTGGTGCAAAGAGATACAAATTTAGTACTGCTCCTTTATGCATATCCATAGAGATAGAAAAATTAGATGTGATGCACCACTTGTTCTCAAACTAATAATCCATCATACTTATCTTTAATCAACTTAATATACTTTAAAATAACTCTTTTCTATTCTAAAACACACACAAGCTCTTTATGTACTCTATCATATTCTTTTTTTAGGTTAATAAAAATCGTATGAAGATCTTGACAGGATTTTCTACATTTTTCCATTAGACATCTAAGTAAGAAAATAACTTACCGTAGCATAGAACCAAATTTATTCTCCAATATCTATTCCAAAATGTCATTATGTGACTCATAATCATAAGCTTTATTCTATTGCAATTTGTAATGTTTTGAATATCTTCCATATTCTTGTAAATAAGCATTACCATATGATTTTTTTTCCTCCACTCACTAGACATTTTAGTAACACTTGAAATCTTATTTATCAGTCCAAATTTAAAACAAAGAGTTCTAAATTTTAATACTAATTTTTTTTTTTTTTTTTTAATCCAACTAATCCGTTAAAAATGTCATGCTTGGGCGGGCTTGGATTTTGCACCTAGCCTTTGCCTTGTCCCCCGGAGCATTTGCTTCTGGACAGTGGACACAGAAATGTAATAGACATGCAAGCTTCTAGGGAAATTAAGCCCCATAAGCCCAACAAAACAAAGTTAGTGGGGTCTCATCCAAATTCCTAAGCAGTCTCATAGCTCACAATGACGTCCACATATTGGCGATCAGGCGGTAGACAAAAATCCAACCACATCATATCCATTGATTGGTCTTGTTTCCCCCAAAACCATGCTCCACACCAACCCCAAAGCTTTTCCACAACCTTTGCTTTCTTGTCTAGTTTAGAGTAAAAAGGTCATTGAGTAAGATTCGGAAACATAGGCTTGATTTATGGTACGTAATTCCATTTTCTTCGCCACTCAACTATTGTTTTTATGGATGATGTTCTAACAGTAGTAGCGGCTAATCCTAATTGATATCTGCATTAGATTTTGCAAGATGTGGTCCGAACACATGATCATGGTCTGCCTCTGCCCCCAATTCAGCTCCAATCTTCTTCTCTCTCTTTTTGACGTAATGGGGAACTCTATCCACTTTGTTTTGATCACGCAAATATTTATAGGAATTTACTCAAATTCCTTTAAAATATTTGTCAAACAAAAAATAGAAAAGAACATTTACAAGACACAAAGATTTGTGTGGTTTGACAATATGTCTACTTACACAGAGTTGTAACAAATATCACTATGTTAGTTAGAGAGAATAATATACAAAAGTGATAGTAAAGTACATCAAACTCTAATTTTGAAGCGATAAATATATAACCCAAAAATAGGCCAGAAATTTCTCCTAGTAGATCTAAACTTCCACTCTATAGACTAAGCCTGGTAACGCTTCTAGGTCAACCCTCGTTGGGTCCAAACCAGATTAAACATAAAACCAAAATCTTCATGGTCCAACAAATATGGTGGAAAATATATATGGTTCAGTATTTTGCGCACTGCTATATAGTGTTATGCCTTTTATCTTTCTTTATATTTTTTATTTTTTTGAACTTTTCTGAGGCGACTTGTATTGATTCCGAAAGTCAATCATACAATTTGATCCAAAAAACAAAGTGAGGTCATTCATTCTTAGTGTCGGCAAACTGTTTAATTTATTAAGCTTTGGGAAATGCTATATTGCATAGAAATATATGTAATGGAAGCCAATCGACCGCGAATAATATGTGTTCAGCATAATTTAGTCTTTAAGGGTATCCCAATTCCCACATGAGAGATTATTAGCATCACATGTAAGTGCTGAAAGTTTACTGCATGCGTGTGAACCATTTTGTACCTTGATACAACTGTAATTATTGCATCATCAACTCTTTCATAATATATATAATTATTTTGTAAATTCTATTTGTTTTGCTACAATAGTGGCCACTTTTGATTGATCAATACCCTGTAATCTTTTTAATAGGTACACTAGTTCAAAACAGCTATGCACCAAAGAATGTGCGAGGATATGCACTATGAATTGGAAAACCATTAAAATTTGTCTTACACAGAATGCTTCTTTGGAATAAGATACACTTCTTTCACCTGAGCCAAAACGTGAGGACAACGTTTTTTTGGATTTTCTTAGCATTTCGTGTAAATTACGCCTTCCAAGCATAAAATAAGTTCTAAAAGGTACAAAAAATGTCCTATTAATAAATGTCCACCATAGAACACTGTAAAGTGTGAACTACTGTATTGAGCCATCTTGAGAATAAAAACCAATTAAACAAACAAAAATCCTTTGCAAGTGAAAAGGGTAAATTTAAAAATAAAAAAATAAATAAAACTTCGTTTGAGGTTTATCAAAATGATACTCTTTTTCAAATTTATGTATAATTAACACTCATCTCTTGAGGTTTTTATAAATGTATCAAATAAATTCATGTCGTCTCACATTAATGTTACTTTCCAAATAAAATATTTTATCTTTATAAAAAGATTCCTACTCAATTTAATATGTCTCAAGGAGTATCATTTTCATTTATAAAAATCTCAAGAGATAGGAGTGTGTTTATTTCCTTCATAGTTTAGGTAAGAATCTTTTTATAGAAACCTTATAAGGAGAGTGATATTTATAAAAACAATTGGGAGAGTATCATTTTGATAAATCTCAAGAGATAGAAGTATAATTTAATTATCCTATAATAAGATAAACAAAATCAAAAGCAGAAAAGTAAAAAAATAAAATAAAATGCAAAGCTAGTTGAAGATGCATTCAATATATTATCCATGACCGTCCAAATCAGTTGCCCACGAAAGAAAATTAATGAAAGCTTAAACTATAATATATATATATATATATATTCACAGAAAATTATTCAAACAAAACAAAGGAAAATTAATCATTTCATAATTACAATCTTTTTCCATTCTTTTCTTCTTGTTGCTTCTTTTTTCTTTTTTCTTTTTTCTTTTTTTCTGGATTAGGAGGTTGACTGAGTCTGTAGTAAGAATTAAAGTTCCAATCCCATCTTTTCCAATAGTTGGCAAGCAAAAACCATCTTTTCCGATAATTGGCATGCAAAAACAATGTGCTAAAATCCTAATAACAGAGAGATCTATATTTTCATTAAATTTACCCAAAAAAATAGTCACCCTACATTCTTCAACCAGTTGGAGATAAGGGTATCAATTTCCTTTCAAAAACAGAGAAAGGATGATAGCAATGGATATTGATACAGCAAAATACTCCCTCAAGGGAGGCCCAAAGGGAATAATAACCTTTATGTAATATTCAGAAATTCTCAGACAGGATCCTCTGTAATTCATTAATCATTATTCATATCAGAAAAAGAAGGAAGAAAAAGGCCTGCTTGCACACGTGTAAGCCAGGGACACGTACGTACAACACACAACCCTAAGAATATACCAAGATTCTTGCAAGGCTGGCTACCAATTCAATACCCTATTGATTAAAAAGGCAAAACCCATATGCACCGCTGGCCTCACCATCATGTTGTGTTTCAACTTTCATAGGCCCCGAAAAGGGATAAAAGGGCTTGGACGGTTGGACCACTATAACACAAGGCCCCTAGCTCAAGCTAGCTAATACGTGTCCACATCCCACTTCACCATGTGTCAAACCCTCATTGGCAATATTGGCTAGCTCCCAAAATATTGTTCATGTACATGGAAAATGGAGTTTGTCCAAACATATTCTAGCATTTTTATTTCCCACTCGTTTTCTCTCTCTTTCTTTCTTTCTGTGCCGCAGATACATCATCCAATCAATCAGCGCTAACAATGGGAAGAGATCTTCTGGAATTGAGAACAAATGAACAATAAAGGTGGTTTTTAAACCTTTATTATAAAGCTTCACAAAGCAACACTTGTTGGTCGCGAATATTTCCCTTTTTCCCAACCCTTTTTCTTTCTCACATACCATCTTTTCCTTCCAAAGATTTTCAATTTAAAAATAATTTTCTCGAAAAGTTTGTTTTTCTAGAAAGGAGAGGTATTGCTCCTACTTTCGTCCCTTCATTTAAAAAACCACTATATATCCTGATATATATGAATTTATTTAACATATTATTGGAGCTTTTCGCATTGGATTTAGAATTTTTATTTAAACTTTTGGATCAAATTATCTATGCATCGATTGAGAACCCATGCGCAGAGCAATGCATGCGTTGATTGTTCATCACCTAACCTATGTTGTTGATATATTTTAAACAGTTTTGATCTGCAACCTTAAGTTATTAGAACTATCTTTTACCATTAAACCAATAAGCCATTGGCCTTTGAATACTTTTAATTAAACACACATGATCACACTTTTTTAGCACGTAGCTTACACATTACTTGTTTAATGAACACAACACTGGATTAGCTAGATTTGAATACAAACCGACCATGTAAATTATTAGTAATTTTTAATCATTAAAATATCAAATTTCATAATAGATCATTCTTTTGTTTATTAATTTTGAAGAAAGAAATTATTAGCTGGTTAACTCCAAAAAAATGTTTGCTTTCCTTCGAGGCAAAGTATATGAAACAGGGCATTGGACAAGACTAGTCTTTTATGCTAATAGACATTATTGCATTGATGCACAAAAATGTTCTTTTCCTTCATGATCGTTCAAATTACTCCTTTGAGAAAAGTATGATACACGTAGCATTTGTTAAGGCCTCTCGGGAGATAAATGGAAAACTAAATGCTTTTGAAAGCTTGATTAGATCTAGCCTTTGCATCATGGGATTTCCTGATCATGTCTTTATGAATAAACTATTAGTTTCTTTTTGTATGGTAGGGCACCAAGATTTTCATTCATGGCCCATTATTTTAGACTTGGTCAAGAACCCCTATTAGAGACACATAATCCCAATGACTAATAACTACGTGTAGATCAAATTAACCTAAAAGCTGGGAACTTACTTTTTGGTTCAGTGTGAAGAAGTTATTGAATTAACGAATTAAGGCAGATAGATAAACTTTTAGATTAGTTGCTCATAAATTATGTTTTTCTGATGTGATGATAAAAACTGTAACTAATTGAATAAGCTTTGCGCTTGTGGGGCGGTAGCTGTACGTGCATGAAACAGTGGCAGAGAGTCGCAAAAAGATGATAATATCTTTGGAAAAGAATTCCCAAACCACATGAGCCTACGTAAGCTTTGGCTCACAGCTTTTGAAATGGGCCTTACTTACTGTAATGAATGAAATAAAGTCATTTTAATGCACTGGGGCCATGTCTAATCAAATGACCTCTTCCAAGAATTCAGCAAAAAGAAGATATAGAAGATAACTCCTCAACCAAAAAATCTTGTGTAAGACAGGATGCTTGCATTCAATGTCTCTTTAATACGTGGGTTCTACAACTAAAAAATCTTTTGTAAGATGGGCGCCTGCACCATCTCACAAGATATTGTCTCCTCCTTAACAAGTAGAATGCATAGAAATATCCTAGAATATTTAGTATCAGTCTATCAGACCGAACTCAATTTTAGTTAAATTGATCCAAAAAGTTATATTTTTATTACTTCAACTAACCTGCAATTCACATACAAATACACCGAACTCAATAGTCAATACTGTATTTTTAATTATCATTTGTTTTTTCAATTCCAAATCAAACAAACACAACCAAATTAAACATCAACCCAACTAGATCCAATTGTCAAGTATCAAACCCAGATCAAACAAAACTGCCATCGAGATGAAGAGAGTGTGAGGCAATAAAAAAACTAATTTTTTTAACTTTGTTGATGAACAGTAAACTCAATAGATTGGTATTGAGTTATTGTTGATTTGTTATTTGAGAATATCAAATTATTGAGGCTGATGCACGATGCTATTATTGGTGTTTGGTCGAATTTTTAACTAAAGGCTCGTTTAACTAGTCTGATGAAAGTGCTTTTATGAAAATATATTTAGAGAGAGGAAATGATAAATCTATTGTGTAACTTCAATTAACAATTATCAAAAGAAAGGCTTACCCTTGGTCTTATAGCCTCCCCACTTCCATATTACAGTTTTTTTAATTCTTGAAAAATTAAGATTTTTATGAATTTTAACTCATTACCGTTTGAACCATTGAGAAATTAGATCTCAATATTCGGTAGGAACTAAGAAACTAGTAGTAAAAATGTTGAGAGTTTAGTTAATGGGGGAAAAACAACTTGCATGATCATTATCGGAGGTGAGACCCAATAAGGAATGTTAACTAGTTTTATGTGTAATTTGTTGCAATCCAAATAAAATGTTAGATGCAAGAGATAAAATTCATAATGTATAGTATTGCTAGCATCACTCTTTTGAGGTTTTCAAACACCCATAATGTCAAAACTAAATCACTTTCATACAATCTCACATTGTATTCCAATGATCTAATCATAACATGCTATCTCATTATTTGTGAAATTTGGTGTATCATTAGATTTATAATATTGTACGTTAATAATGATAACAAGGACGGTGGTACTTTTTCTTTTTTTTAATTATGAATAACGGTGGTACATGATCTAGTCATTGATGTTGATGGCAGGCCCAAAAAATTCTCAAAAAGATCAGTTAACGTATGGTAGCCAGTGGTACTGGACATTGAAAGGTAAAATACCAAATGACCAAATGCTTTTCTTTTTGCAAGCTTTTGGTCATTTTGGTATATAAAGTAAGCAAAAACCAGCAAAAAATGGCAAAAGAAACTGGCCAAAATGTCGTAATCCCCCCAAAGTACGGATGTCCATACGGGTATGTGACATACATTATGCATGAGCGTGTGTAAGAATTTGCTTCTTATAGGAAAATTACATAATAATTTTATAACCATATGAAGCGCCTCTCCTACTAGATATCCAATATCATCTTTTTTATTTCTTTCTCTTCGTCCCTCACTGCGAGTGGGAATCACAGACAGAACCATATGCTTTCTTTCCATCACGCATGGTCTCCCTTTTTATGACACTTTTTTATTGAGGAATGTATAGCAGTGGTCTCAAAAAGAAAAGTTTCTTGCACCCTACCATGTGTCTAAGTCCTATTTGCTCTCTATTAGTTTGCTATAGAAATGCCGCTAGAAATTGCCATTTTTAATGGGTGTATCATGTAAAGAGATATAAGAGAGGGGTAAATGGATGGGGTACAGCAAGGAATGTGTTGTTAGGATTAGCTAGCATCCTAGAACCTAATCGATTTAGTGCCCTAAAATCCAATTATATGTGAATTAGACATGGAAATAACATTTGCATACGAAAAAATATAAATCGTAAGTCATTATAAACTCAAAATATTTTAGTTCGTAGTCCATAATGAGATTGTGCATCTTATCTATTTATATTATAACATATCAATTATGATAATCCATCTTAATTATAAAAGTGGAGACTTCTGATTGATATGTTAGTGTATTTAAAATACACTAAATTCGACCACTGTGAGATGTTATTCTACTAACTATTGTCATTTGAACAAACAATCTCATAACTGCTATGTGCATCAACTCTTAATCCTAAGAGGATGGTGAACTTAAGCATGAATTGTTAATTGTTTTGATTTATTCCAGAGTGAGGTCTTGTGTAATCAATACCTCAATATGTTAGGTAATCACATGTAGTATTGTGAAAACACTATATCTCAAGATACAATCCATAATCTCGTTTTGAGACTTGAAACATCCCTTTAAGATAGGTTTAATACGAACAGATTATTCATAGTGTTAGGTCCGACCATTTTAATAAGTAGTTACTAAAGTTTATATTTCATAAACCTAGATTTCAAGAATACAGGAACAATCAAGAGATTAAATTAGAACCCAATGACCTAAGACGTAATAATTTAGAAAGTGACAATATTTTATGATTTTGTTTCCCTATGGGTTGAATTCAATTTAATAAAGTCTTGAGAGTGCAACCATATTTTTATAATGCAATAAAAATGGTTAGTGGTAACTCTAGGCTTGTTATGAGATATCAAGATGCCCAATGCCCATTGAAACTAGGGTATTATTTTTCCCTTTGATCTCATCTCAAGCCACATATACTAAAGCCCATCATGGACTAGCAATATATTATTGAGAGTCTCTATGTGTTATAAGTATTAAATAATATAAAGGAGAAAAAACCTACGTGGAGCTACACGCCTACTAAAAGGAGAAGAAAAGAGTTTTCTCTCTCTTGCATAGTGCAGGGTTATTAAGATCTCAACAAGGAAAGCCCACACTCTTGGCCAAGTTCATGGTCATTAAGGTGAAGATCAAGGAGATCTCAAGATCAAAGTTGCTAGAGTTTTATTTTATTTAAGGTTTATTGCATCAAGGTAAGTTTTCTTTAAACCCTAATTGAAAATTCAAAGATAGGTGTTCTTATGTCATAAGAACGAGATCCATATTTTTCCTCCTTTCCGTATGATATGTATAATAAGATGCATACAAACTTTTAATATGTGTGCACATGCGTGTGGTGCGGGCTGGGGGTGGGGGGGATGAGGCAGTGTGTGTAACTTTTGCTAGTGTTACATCACCAAATAACTTTCTTATGGATGTGTTTTTTGAGAAGCTCACAACTTCTTACATGCTCCACATATACTATTAAAATAATCAGATCTTAACATTCAGGGGTGTAGCTAGGAATGTTCACTTTGAGGGGCCGAGCTATAGTGTTGATATAACAATTATAATTCATAAAACTATTGAAAATTCCACTATTATTTTAAGCATTATCAACCCATCATTATTCATATTATTAAAATTTTCTTATATTTTAATTTTTTTTAATGAATTTTTTGGCACCTAATTTCAAACCCAAAAATATAAACTTAAAAAAACTGACAATATACTAACTGGAAGAGAAATATAATATAGTAATATACTATCGTATAACTATAGAAAAAAAAATGAACACAACCTTAATAAACAAAGCATAATCTTAAAAATATAAACACCAATACAAACTTTAATGGTTTTGTTTGACTGTGTTGAGAATATTGGGATGAGATGAGTTGATAAGAAATAAACAATGGCTTGGCAATACATTACGGGAAAACAAGCGAAAGCACTTGTAGGCTGTAGTTTCCTTGACAATGAGAATGAAGGGGAAAAAGTAAAGTCATGTTTTAAAATGGTTAATGGGTTAACATTTTTATGCTATTTGGAGAGAGTAGTTATTGACCATTGGATTAATTACAAGTGTTTAGACAATTGAAGGGGCAACTATTATTTTATTTGAGGACAAGTTTCTTTAAGCTATTGAGCTAGTATAACTTTGAGGAACAAATGAGAGGGCCAGTTATAATTTTTGGGTGTGCCCATATCATTTTGCTATGTATATTATAAAAGAAATTTTAAATTTTGGAAGAGCCATGGCTGCCCCAAGGAATTTTAAATTTTGGCAAGTTATATTTCTTTAAACATTCCATTAGAAAATTACAACGTCGTGATTTCTTTAAATGTAAAAAAATAAAAAAAAATAAAATTTGGGTATACAAAAAAAAAATTATAAACAAAACATATTAATACTAATTATAATTATTAAATTCCATATTTAAAAAATAAATAAAAGAGATAAAAAAATATTTTCTTAAATATTTTTTTGCATTGCACGAGTTACTGTTATTAACTATTTTAATATATTTAAAAAGAGATCTCAAAGTTTTTCAATTGGTTAACCACTTCTCGATTTGTAAAACCAAAACAGAACCTACTAATGAAATAAGCACAGGAAAGTTCCCATACCCAAATCCGCATGTCAATTCTTTCTTGGTGAAGAATTAGACAGGTCGACGAAGGTCCTCTTAAAAAAAAAAAAAGTTATTTTTAGTTAACAAATATAGAGGCTCAAAGATTTTAAACAAAATGGAAAATGAAATCAAACTATGTACGGACACTTTGTTTAAAATTATATATATTCACTTGAACTATAATCTTGTGCCCCCTCCCCCCCCCCCCCCAAAAGGAATAAATTATCATTATTATTTTTTAGAAATAAAATAAATAACAATATGGATTACCTGCGTCTCAAAAAAATTAATAAATATATAAATAACAATATATATATATATATATATTTATATATATGTAGGGACTCAAAATGTCTTGGACCTTGGACAATAAAATTTTGTAGAGAGTAGGTAAAAGGGCTTTGCATCATCGAAGTAAACAACGGTTGATATGAAGTTTACAATAAGTAACAGATGACATGAAATTCATAGGAATCTTATCAAAGAAATTTGGCTAAGTGTTTTTGTAGAGAATGATCATCACTTTAGTTGAGTGTTTGCGAGAACCTCAGTTGTGATTTTGGCTAAGTGTTTGCGAAGCATATTTGTCCTCGGATCAGGCCGAGGATCTCTGTTTCTTAGAACTGATCTTAATCATCTCCCTCTCCACTCGGACCCCCCTCCCTCTATGCTGGAAGTCTTATTGGTTATATAGTCTTATTTTGGTTAATTTTAACCATCCATTTGTCAATTATCTGAACTCTATGTACAGGGATTTATCCCATCGTCTGTATTTGCAGGCTTTATGTTAGTTCCTAGCCGCTTTTGCAAACTTTCTAATAGTTGAAGTGACAGAAGCATTAGTGTTTGCAGGTTAAGGCGGCCAAAATGTTGGTAGCGTTCATTTAATGGACGAAGAATATTTTCCCTCCATCAAAATCGGTTTGCCGAGGAGGTGGGCATCCTCGGCGAGGCCCTTGGATGACTTGGACTCGTTCCCATTATCCTCGGTGTGGGCCTTGGGCCGGGTACAGAGTAGGCCAGAGTGGTTAATATGGTGGGGCCCCACAATATATATATATATATATATATTACATTGTATGTTTCTTTTTCTTCTTCTTTTTCCTTAACCTTCCCAGACAAATAAAAATCTCTAGTCTTAGAATTAGTGCTCCACTTTAATACTTTATACTCCATCAAATATGGTATGCAGATGTGTTTAAATTTTTTTTTTTTTTCATTTTTAACTTTAAAAACTTTATGATAAAAATAAAAAATAAAAACACGAATGTACAATAGGCTATGATCAATAGAGTATCGAGTGGAACACTCATATTGGACTATAAAAAATTTATTCTTTCAAATGTAATAGCAATAATGGAGCACTGTAAAGTCTTAGGAACAAAATTTTTGTTGTGAATTCTAATAAAAAAGATCAAATAAAAATGGAAAAATTGTAATGATGGGTTGAAAAATTGTCAATATTGTGGTGGGGGAATGGGCAAAAGTGCAGTCAATGTAGTGCCGTTGTTGTGCGGGTAGTGGTTGTAGTGGTGGTATGTTTGCTTTTTTTTCTTTTTCTTTTTTTTCTTTCTTTTTTTGTCAATGCAAAATCGTCGTGTTTAATTAGGAATTGCAAATCACATTCTTCCCCCCCTTAATTAAAGTTTGTAACTTATTATTACTTTAACTTAAACTAGCTAGTGATTTTTGAGTGAATTCAATTTACAACTCAATCTTACTATTCCCAAAATAAATTAATCCTAGCTAGTTAATTGAAAATCGAATCCTACTCGTAGGTTTTTTTTCAAAGTTCAAACAAAATGGCTGAAGTATTGTTCCATTGTCTTCAGGTTTCGACACTCAAACAAGGATCTTTTATTTTAAATGGAAAAAGAAATGATAAAAATATCATGTTCTTAAAGAGATATGGAATTGTTGCTAAAGGCAAGAAAAATTGTATATTATTCTGACGGCCATTGAAACTCTTTCATATCCCTAACCCTAACCCAATAGTAGGTCAAACACTATCCACTATTTTTAAAACCTTTTATGGGTAAAAGAAAATTCAAGAAAAGTTGCATATGGGTCTTCTTTTTTTCCTTGAAAAACAAATATGCAAATGGTCAATTTAGCTTTCCTTTTCCAACAATTGGGTCCATTGGTAGTAATGCATTCTAATCCAATGCCTTTGTAACTAAACAAAGATAATTGCATATGATGACGGAATCCTAAGGATTAATTAAAGGATAACAATGATATTAATTATGACCAAATGCTGATCACTTAGTGCTACAAGCCTACATGTTGGTTGGCTATTGCAGCAAATTATACCAATGCATGGGGCTAGTATGTCTTTAAGAGAAAAGAAAAAAGAAAGTAGGGTCAGTTTGGTCGTCCAAATTTTTTTTTTTTGAAATAGGGTTTGGTCATCCAAATTGATTGGTTACTACTCTACATAATGATGATGCATACTTTATGTTGAAGAACTTAATTAATGTTCAAATTTCGTGATCCATGGCCATAGTAATAATAATATAATAACTTTTCAAAGTAAAATTCTGATTCCTTGGTAATCATTTTATATTTCAATGAGTCAACTCCGAATCGATCCATCTCTTAGAGTGGGCTAGCTATATATGTACGTACAAATAAACAATTTCATCATATATAGATTCCTTTATTTTTCAATCTATTTCTATCCTCTTCATGTATTTTTATGTTCCAATTGATTTCATACTAGCTTGTTAATTAGTTGACTCACATAATCCAATGCCTGTTGACTTATAGAAGGTATAAGACGATTGTAATTTAATTTCTTAGTGGAACATTGTAAATCATGTTGTGTTGGGCTTTGTAGAGCCTAGTTGTGTTTGATTCGGAAGTCGACCCAACTCGAAATGATGTTGCATGGTTTTTAATAGGAGATTTTTTAACCCGTTTTGTAGTCCATTGTGAATCCTGTGCGCAAAATATAAAAATCGTTGTTTTGGTAATTAAGGTTTTTTTATGTAATTTTTTAGAGTAAGAAAAACTGTACTGTCGCACTTTGTATTTTTCCCTGATAATAGTGAAATCCCGCAACTCCGTGGACGAAGGGAAATTACCGAACCACGTAAATACTGTCTTGTGCATGTGATTATTTTTTTTCTGTAGCGTGTTTTTTCTCTATTTTGTTTAGGAATTTCGTGTTAATTCCCTAAATGTTGTACAAGTTATGATTTTTTTTTTCTTTCTTTTTTGATAAATATATAAGATAAAATTTTAATTTACAGCATCCACTTTATGATGATTGTTTTTACTCATTATGATTAAAATATCTATTAGTTAGTGTAGGCAAGGTCGAATATCATATTTGTCAATAAAAAATTTTATAAGTTGAGTTAACCAAAACCCACAAATTATGATTTTTTATACAACCCTAACTAATATTTTGGAAGACCACAACAAAGCTGCATCTGCATCATAATGTTTTGGGTACAAATACCTTCTCATTTGACTAGATATATTTAGTTTAACTAGTAACAATTAATATTGTTTCTAAGAAAAAAAATAGTAAAAATATTCTAACTCTTAACTTTTTTTGAAAAAAAACTTGTTATAATAAAATATATCATTTTTTTCGGCTGTGCTAATCAAAATTTAAAAACTGGGATAACGAAGTAGAAGAAAATGAGAAGGGGCAAAGATATTGATGGAGAAGGTCTAGAAAAGCATAGAAGGCCTAAACTAACTTAAATTAATGTTGTCTTCCACTATCTTCGAATTATCTTTCTCTGATATTCCATTTTCAAGAAAATTCTCCGATGAAGCGTCAATCTTCTCCCCTTATATCTATTTATTTATTGTATTAGAAAAGCATCAGAATGAAACTTTCATCATCCTCTCACTCTCACAGTGTCTTTTTTTTGTCTTGAATATTTGTCTCATAAGTTCTCAAAAGAGCGCCCATGAAATCCTTCCAATCACCCTCCGGTTTGGATTCCCACCTATGAATATAATTAAGCAAACTCATTCTCCATTATATTACTAAAGAAATATTGGTAATAAGAAGGTATTAAAAATTTTACTACGTAAATTAAACTTTACAAAATATGCGTGTAGTTTGAAATACAAAATATATATATATATATATATATATATATTTTCTCAAAAAAAAAAAAAAAAAAAAAAAAAACAGAAGAAATATGGAGCATAGATCCAAATCCCCAAGCACATTTGTAGCGTCCCTAGTGACAACTAGCTTGAAAGGGTTTTTTTTTTTTTGTTTTTTTTTTTTTTTTTTTTTGAGGAACACTTGAAAGGGTTGAATAGCAAAATTTGTAGCGTCCCAAATATCACTCTAACACCAATCACATCTATTGCCTTCTTATATAGTAAAAATATTAGTGTTTTTAGCGTTTTCAAAACAAATGTACACAGATGTGTGACTATAGTTAATTTATCATTATTATGGAGCATAGATCCAAATAACAGTGTACAATACAAAGAGAAAAAAATACCATAACGCACACTTGGTACGATGATCACTCCACAAGTATAAGTGTTTGTAAGGTGTGAAGGTGACAAGGGTCAAGATTCAAGTCTCTAGGAAAAAACTTTACACACATATACACTTAAATTAGACTAAAGTAAAATTTTTATTTTGTATAAAAATAAAATAAAATAAAATAAACAACGAAAAATGAAAGTTACCAATCAAAGCATGTTCCACCCATTTGTTTTATTTTGGAACGAAAATACCAATTCCATTCCATTTTTCACCAAAATTCGTTATTCCATGACATTATTGTTATTATTATTCATTTTTCATGTACACCTCAATATATGCATCAAAAAATGTACACCTCAATATATTACAAAAGGAAAAAAAAAAATGTGTGCACACATCAAATGCACGTACCACTCACACAACCATATATATATAGTGTCCATAAATAGCGCATCCTGGTCCACAAAGTACGAATATTATTTCTTTATATTTATAGTCCAAAAATACTTGTGTAATTCTTCCATACACGAGGCAACTCATATGACTTCTCACGTCATATCGAGTAGGAAAAATTTGAAATTAAACCTAGATTTTTTTTTCCAATGGCTACTAAAACGTGTTGATTTTCAACCAATCTATTCACTAATTGATTTAATACAAATTTTTAACTGCCTCAACGCTGTCAACAGTAAAGGATAATGGAAAAAGTTTGTAAACCTTTGACCTTTGCATAACCGGTATTATATGCCATTAAACATTCTTTTTTCCCTTTAATTATAAATAGCCTTGTTAACAAGATGCCGTTAGACTTAGAGCATTTGTTAATGAATTATTTTAGAAAAGTTTTAATACCTACTTTTATAGTAAATATAAAAAATTATATTAAAAAAAATTAGTTACTTTTTTATTTTCTCATAAAAAAATTCTAAAAATATTATTTAACCCAATGCCCTTAGGATATTCATTAACTTTTCCTAGTTAGAAATATTAAACTTTTTTTTCTATAAAACTAACTTTGTTAAACTTGATAGTGTTACAAGTTACAACAAGTCCGCAGACTCCATTCATGTCATTGAGCTAAGAGGCTTTTGAAAAAAAGTGAACAGAAATGCACAAACAAAACTGCTTAATAATCAATATATAATTTAAGAAACATGCACACATAGTAAGAAGAATAGTGTTTACTACAAAGAAATTGTTTTACATAATTTTATACATACATACACCCAAAAAAAACTAAAATTCTAAGTGTAAAATAGTTTATATGCAGCAAATTTAACCCTAATATAAATCCTCTATCCGACGCACCTAATATTATATTTTATACTTCACTAATTCACGCTCTTTTTTTTTTTTTGTGAAAAGAAATTGGGAGATTTATGGTTATATTAGACCTCCAAGTAGGATCCATGGCGAGGCAAGAGCCCCTTGAAATCTTACGGGCAGCGGAACTCGAACCTAAGTGTGGTGCACAAAGCGCCCGAGCCTTACCCACTCAGTCAAGCCCCGTTGGCAATTCACGCTCTTAAATACTTGAAATACTTGTTTTTCAAAAAAAATACTTGAAATATTTAAGATGAAAAAATCTTTTAGGCAAACTAGCTAGTTGTATAGATGGAACTGAGGGAACCAGTTAAAAACGGAGGCTAGGACGTAGTAGATAAGCTTTGTAGGTTTGAGTGGCATTGCTTTATAGGCAGACAAGGCGCATCCAGGTTCCCATTGCGTTCCTTGGTTTGTGGCAAAGCATGCAATTGTTGGTTTTCTATGGCTCTCTCTTCCTTTCTCTCTCTCATCTAAACAATTTTTTTATATATCCAATTTGAACTAATCAACATCACTACCTTTTGGTATTTATGAGTGGTCGACGTATTGGGCATCCTCTCCATATACGTATAAACCACATGACTTTTCACACAGTCTCGCAAACACACTCACAGACACACAGTGAGAAAAAGAGAGCGACAAAGAGGACAGGTTTTATATCCAAAGGGGTCCCAAAATCTAGACGTGACGCATTCCATTGTTTCCACATACATTATTCTCTGTCAATATTTTTTTATTATAGAATACTATTTTATTTTTATATATGATGGATTCTCAGTCAGGCTCTAGCTGATGGATTTCTGGCCGCCCAATCATGTTGGTCTCTTTGAAAGCGATTCCTTTGCTTCTTCCCTAAGCCATTTTCACCCATCACTGTCACTTTCCGCCTTACCTAATTGGTAACATTACTAGTGCATGGTAGCTCTTCTCCTTTTTCCTTTTGAGTTACACACTATTATGGAGGTTATTCGCTTTGCTTTGCATAAGTTCTTCCTCTTATTATGTTGTCATAGCCTTTTGATATACTGTACATGTTTCAGAAGCACTTCAAATTTTAGAGTATCACCATGAATTGGATTATCTGAAGCCAAATGCTTTAGTATTGGCATGCACGAAACAATTCACATTTAGAAATTGTTCAAAACTAACGTGAAAAGAAGATATATAATGGCTTCATGTTACTCGAATATGTGCCCACAAGAAAATTGCTGCACAGGCTTTGAATTACAGGTGAAGATATGCATGGTTAAAATATTTTAATGGAAGGGAGCACTGTATAGGATTCAAAGATTGCCACTAAATGAGATAATATGTTTTAGTTTTAAGAACAATTGAAGGCTTCACAATATCTGACTGCCTTAAATCCTGACACATATCTTCATTCATTTTATATGAGTGAATTTTGGACCTTTTATTCAAGAAATAAAGATATCGCTACACCACAAAAGTCGATGATATGTCATACCGTGAAGTCAAGGTTTATACCATTTTAACTCTATTTGTTTTGGAAAATATAGGTAATAGATAGAACTGGTATTTGGAAATCTTCATGACTAATTTCATTCTTCTAAGTAAGAATAAAGGTGGAATGTGGCTTTCTTGTTTGTTACTGAGATGAGAAGTCAATTTCTCATATTAGGGCAGATATATGGTGGTTTTGTCTTGATTTTGATTGTGCAAAGTGCCAAATATATATTTAGATCAATTTATCACAACCAAGAACAATAGTCTCTATTTTTTTCCTTTTTTATTTCAGGGGAAGTCAAGCTCACCAGTCAACCCCAATAGGGGAGCTAGTGGGTCGAATCCGACTTCACTCCTTTGGAAATTAGGAACCATACAATAGTGTCATTGAATTAGAAGATTTTTATTTAAGTTCATATATATATATATACACACACACATAATGCTCAATTAATTTGAAGCCAAACGAAATTTGTATCTCAATAAATTTCCTCACTCTACCCTTAAAATAAATTAATTCAGTTAATCAGGGCGTAATAAGAAAATATATAGTGATATTAAGTGAAATTGAATTTTAAATGAGACTTTAAAAAATAAATGAACCGATATAACCTTTAGCAACTGTAAAATGAGACTTAAGAAGAGGATAACTCGCTACTTTTTTTTTCTTCGTATATAATCTTTTTTTCTCATGCTAAATATTTGCATCAACATATATAAACCACTTCTTTCCATTACAAACTTCAATCCCCCTATTTCCTCTCTAGTAATAAATATGTATTTAGTGTGTGTTTGGCAATATTTATTTTTGTCAACTTATTTTAATATTCAGCTCATTTTTTTCTACTATTTATGAGTTTCACTGCACTTTTTGATACTATTTATAAATCTTATTATACTATTTTAGCTAACTTTTACTTTTATCTATAATACTTTCATAAAAAAAATTCAATTTTAACAAAATAAGTGGACCTCAAACAAAAATAATATCACTGTAGTCTATAAATTACCAAAAGAACAATATATAGGATATGCCTCAATTCATGTTCAAGTAAAATTATTTTCGAACTTAAAATACATAAAATAAAATTAAAAAATTAAAACTGTCGTGGCTAAAAACATTTTTAAGAGGGAGAGATAATGCGAACCAAAATGAAAATGGCCGGTCCATGCTCCTTTCCTTTTTGCTTTTACAATCCACTTTCTGATAAGGGAAAAACTAGAAACCAATGAGGGGATGTCTTTTCATTGTGGCGTAGGGGGGCCCCAATGGACACGGTTCCATAGGCTTTTTTGGCTCTACAAATACCCACATTCCCCATCTTCTTTCATTGCCATCACCCACAGCCACTCCTCAAACATCAAACATCATCATCATCTAAGGCTTCTCCTTATTATTCCTTGCAACTCGCACCAAGCTAGTGATTTCTAACCAGGCCTCTTTGTTGGTTGCTTGTTGCTTTGCCTGAGGTAAATATTCCATCCATCTCTCCTCTTTTCCCCCACCACAATTACACCTTCTTTTGTATTTTTGCAAAATCACATGCATGTTTTTCAGTCTGCTTTGTAACTTTAAATTTTGTTACATACACATAAACACTCTGCAACTCTAGCTAGCTACTAGCTCTGCTAGCTTCTTGGGTTTTTCTTTCCTCTCAAAATTTTCCTCACTTTTATGCAGCTAGAAGCTAGCTGAAGTGCTTGTCCTTCTCTTCTGCTAAATTGCTTATATGTCAAGTCCTTTGAGCAAGTCCCTTCGCCTATCAAACATTATTGACGAAGAGACCACGATCATGGAAATCAAGCAAGGCATCGTTTCCATACTCGGCTCAGACGAGTTTGAACAAAGAACAAGAGCCTCTTCTCTGCGAAGAACTCTCTCCGCAGACATGTCCTCTAGGAAATGGCTTGCTCAAAACGGGTTCTCCCCCATGAAAAAGATTGCATCCTCTGAAGAACTTTGCTTCTCCTTAGCCGATTCATCATCATCCTCTTCAGAAGGAGAAGAAGACTATGAAGAAAGGAAGGTGCGAGGTGGACATGCCGACATTTGGAGCTTGATTAAAGAAGAAAAGAAGCAGTCAGAGCAACTCGAGAAGCAGACTGGACAATTCGATATATGGAGCTCAATTATCCAAAAGACCAACGAGGATGTTTCAAAAACACTCCCACCTCCTTATATTCACCCTCTTGTGAAGAGGTCAGCTAGCTCTTTGAGTGAAAAGAGTCTTCAAATTTGTACTGAGAGTCTTGGATCCGAGACTGGCTCTGATGGGTTCTCATCATACTCTTCATCGGAGGCCGGTGACTTGGAAGAAGACAAGGAAGAAGAACGAGAGGAAGAGCAGCTGCAACAACCACAACAGCAACAACAACAAGAATTGCAAGAAGAGAAGGTGCCTGAAGCCTTTGATCAGAAGGATGAGCTGGAAAGTTTCAGAGTGGCAAAGTGCCACTATGTTACTAGTAAGAAATCACAGTCAATATCATTCCCTCCACCTCTTCCTTCTCTTGCTCGTCAAGATGGGGCTTCACTTCGCATGGAGTCTCGTCGCGACAATGGAAGATTAGTCCTCGAAGCCGTGTCCATCCCTTCACGGAACCGGTTTCGTGCTCAAAGGCAAGATGGCCGCCTTGTCCTCACTTTTGCCAATACTACTCCATCAGAAGAAGAAGCAAGAGATGAAGAAGAGCACCACCAAGAAGCAGAGAAAAGTACAGCAGATCAGTTTGAAGAACTCGAGGACTTTGAGGAAGATGAAAATCCAGAAGAAGAAGAAGAAGAAGAAGAATTTGAGGAAGAAGAGGATGAAGAGGGAATTGATAATGAAAACAATTCTAGTGGAGCCAGAGAAATAGAAATAGTGACGGCGCAGACGCAAGGGCCAGAGTTGTCAAGTAGATTCATAAATGCGCACAGGTTAGCTTCTTCAATGATGAATAGGCCAATTGGAATAGCAAATAGGAATCAAGCATGGTCACACAACATCAATGAAGTTGTTGATTTTGAGGAGGATATGGATGTGAAGAAAGTGATGGCAACCCAAGTAGCAATGTCTCTTCCATCTCGACACCGTGTGTCTCGACTCATACGGTCCCCAACAGCAGTGTCATCCACAGCTTCAGCAGCCCCTTTCAATGCTTATGAGTACTATTGGCGAACCAAGCCTTCGGCAAAGGACATATCCTTCAAAAACCATAGCAACAAGTTCACTATCTCAAAGGACATAGTACCAAATCATGAGCAACAACAATTTCTTGCTGTAAAAGGGAGCAAAGGAGATTGCTTGGTCCCTTTGTCAAAGAGTTGCAAGGACTCTAGAAGGTCTTTACTGCTCTGGAAGAACTATTGCATTGCCACCTCCTGATTTCATCCAATTCATCCTCTTAATTAAGTCTTACCCTCTCAGTGTTAAATGTTAATCCAAATCCATTATTACTACTACTAATTACCAGAAATTATTGTACCCCGTTAATTGTTTCTCTTTATTTTCCACTGGTATGTGTATGTAGTCAAAATAAAAGCAAAAAGTTTCAAGGGAACAAAAAAAATACTTTGATTTAAACTTTAAAGCACCAAAGACTGAGAGAGAAACAGAGAGATGACTATAATTTTATAATTGTCATATAGCCTTGTAGAGCTAAAGCGAGATCTTAGCATCATCTTTGACTTGGTGGACTGTCCTGTCTGTCGCTGCATTATGATGGTTCCTTTTCTTTAACTTTCTTTGCTTTTGTAATTTCTAGCCAATGGGGTTTCATTTATGAGTCATGTCCGGCCTAATTGATTTTCATTTTGGGAACATCGTGATCCGCACCTGATATGTCTGCTGCTCCGGTTTAGGTTAAGGTTAAGAGTGTGATGGATATTTCTCATCTAATAGAATCATCTTGTTCTGTATCCCAACTCCAACAAAAAATGTATGCAAGATTATGGATGCTTATCTTAAATAAATAGGGCAATGATTATCACATATCTACAACTACACACTTATCATGTATACTACCGTGTGAGTTGAAATCATAACCGTGTTTTGACCATTTTACAATTTTAATTAAAATTGTTTCAAAAACATAATTTTAAAGAGAGTATATATGCATGGAATGTGCAATTAATAGCAAGTGTGTAAGGATAATGATTATCACATATTTGCTACTACATGCTTATGGTACACACTGCCATGTGAACTGAAATTATAATCGTGTTTGATCATTTCACAATTTTAATTGAAATTATTTCAAAAACACAATTTTAAAGAAAATACATATGTATGAAATGTGCAATAACAAGTGTGTAAAGATAATGATTATCATATACCTACTACTACACATTCACGGTACACACTGCCACATGAGCTAAAATCCATTTCACAAATTTAATTGAAATTGTTTCAAAAACACAATTTTAAAGAGAACATATATGTATGGAAGGTGTAATAATGAGTGTGTAACAAGATTTTTCCAAATAAAAAAGATATGACAAAATGATGAGAAGCCGCGTTTGACCATCTCTCAATCACAGGATGACACGCTCATGGTATAAATGCTGGTTTATGCTCGTGTTAGATGTGCCATTTTGTGTTGTTGGTGATCTACAGCAGAGATATAAAACTAAAAAAATAAAAAAATCATGCCGTGGAAGCTGACAAATTGACAATTAGCTTCCGAATGTTTCCAATAATTTGCATAATATTCTCACATGCTTATCTATTCTATTTTGTCTCAGATAGCATCACATCTATCTTTCTTATCTTTTTATGTTCTTTATTTTTATTTTTTCCATAGATAAAATAGTATTACATCTTTCGGTTAATATCTTAAGTTTTCTTTTTTGGTCGGGGGCTTAAAGTTTTGTTCTTGTTTTATTTTATTTTATTTGGGTAATGAAGTTTTATTTTGGTGTTTATTTCCATACATTTCTGACTTTGAAATTTCATAGTTGGGCTCATATTTGCTCCAGAATTGGGCTCAACAAAAGTGTTTTAATCGAAATAGCAGCTGCACCTTGTTCAAGTTCGACCCAACGTCTCTCAACCCACGAGCTTAATTTTTACGACGTGACATCCACTGCATCTTTTATATTGATTGATTGCTAGCACCTCATGGCCTACGTTTTTGTTTTGTTTTTTTGTTTTTTTTAATGGAGAGGGTTTATTTCATAGCTCGAAACAACATGAGACCTAAGGCAACAAATTTAAGTGTACTTTTTAAATATTTAAATAGGAGTATAAATTAAAGAGTTTGAATTATTATTTTATTTTTGTGTGGGAAACTATTTTACAAAATTTTTTAAGTGGGGCCTTTTTTTTAAAAGATTGAGTCACTAATGTTATCTGGTTTACAAAAATTGAAGTTCCAAGACATTAAGGTAAATTGATTGTCTATAAGAATTCAACACACTCATAACATTTCATTTTTTTTGTGAAACAATTATGTTTTCAATTAGGTTTGGTTTCAAATAGTTCACAATTTTTGTGACCTTTCTGAGGTGGAGGAGAGTGTACAGCCCACATTTTTAATAAAAAAAGTGAAAAATAAATTATTCTCAATTTTGAGACCTTTTTACCAATTGGGGGTCTTAGGCCTAAGCTTGATATCATGTGGCCAAGGTTAAAGTTGGCCCTGAGATTTAGTAAGAAAGATCATTGTAACTTACCAATCAAGTCCTCACTTTATTTTTCTTTAAATTGGATGGATACAAAAATGAAGAAAGGAAAATACACAATGTTATTGAGTTACAAGATTTTTTGCCATCAGATTCTCACATCAAAGTGTGTATAAATATACTTTGATAATATATATATATATATATATATGTGTGTGTGTGTGTGTCACACTCTTTTAATACATTGTTCATACACCTCATGTATTAAACGTGGACATTTGGTTTGAAGATGTGGACATTGCGTTTACGGATTACACATCAAAGAGTGTGAAATAATATATATATAAAAAAAAATTAAGAAAAGATAGAAGAAAATAATAATTTTTCTATACAAACAAAACTAAGAGAGTAGAGAAGGGTGCGCCAAGACATGAGTTCTGCTAGACAGACATGGGGTGCAAGAATGTAGAAATAGAATGAGGTAAAATGATCCCATAAAAAAAAATTAAAAAAAAAATTTGAGGTAAATGATCAATCCAAATATAATAATAATAAAAAAGTGGAGAGAAAGGATAGAAATCCAATGGCTTGGAAAAGAGGACTCTTTGTTGGAGCAAACATAATAATAATGGAAATAACACAAAAAGAAATTGAATAATACTTCTGAATATTATTAATTTGAAAAGAAAAATTATACAACACTATTTGGACTATGGTGCAATACTCACTCTCTTTAAGGAGATTTAAACCCTTGGTTAGCTAAACTTTTTAACCACTGCAAACTTTCTCTATCTTATCTTCTCCAAGATACAACAGCCCAACAAATGACGTATGGCTAAAACAACCTCTGTGTTAGGACATATGTTACGTAAATTGGATAATCTTTTGGCAAAATGCACTTTACTTGTAATTTGGTGGATCTAGGATGGGTTTATTACTTCAAGGAACAAGAGTTCAAGTTTAGTATTAAAGCAATACAAATCTGTCGAAGAAACAAGTGAAGAATTTTTGTTCATTAAAACTCGATAAATCCATATCCATCGAGGTTTAATGCTGATGCTCAATAGCAACTCAATAGAAGCTGTATCTGTCAAGAATTACAAAATTCAAATTTTCAAATCTGATTTCACGCATATCCATGTGTATTTATGTAGGATTTATTTTCTCACAACCCTAGACATATATAAGGATTATTTTAAGGGCCGTCAAAGGTGATGCAAAGTGATGCAACTCAATATAAATTGATTGTGCATGCAAATTGTGGCCGGAGACAGAATTTGCCCTAGTTCATCATATTCTTTGTAGAAGCTGCTGCATCTTTGCGCCAAGAGTTTTGTAACCAATTAGTATCTTGATCTTCATCTTTGGATGAACTAAAGAACTTTGCAGCCAACATCTTTCTCAAATTGGTGTGTTAGTCACATACTTAGATCCATGCATCAATTAGTTAGTCACGTACTGGGAGTCGTGCATTGAAAGGAGAGATTGTCACTACATTACAAGTCCAATTGGGTATTGAGGTAAGGGTTCAACTATCGGTTGGTATTAGGTACTAGGATTCCTTTTACTTGTAACCAATTATTTTGATAAAAGTGAATTCTCGGGAGTGATGACCTAAAATTCACCCCGATAGGATTTTGCCTTGATAATTTTTCCCTTTCGTAAACAAATCACCTATGTCAAAATTATTTTTAGCTACATTTATCTTAGTTGGTGATTTGTTTGTGCTACTATGCTTATTGCATGTAATTGAATCTAATTAATTTTACTTGGGTAAATTAATTGATTAAGTTACCAAAGGGGTTAATACATTATTGGCCTATCAAGTGGTATCAAAGCAGGCACACTCTAATTAGGGTTAATTTTTACTATGTAATCCATTGACCCCTGTTTGTCATGGATAGAGAACAGTCTCTAATTATACCTCCTTTATTTGATGGCACTAACTATGCATACTGGAAAGTACGCATGAGAGCTTTCTTGCAGTCTTTAGATAAGAAGGTGTGACAAGCTATGGAGGTTGGTTAGATTAAGCCAAAGGAAGCACCGGCTGATTGGGATGATGCCAAGATCAAAGCGGCAAATTTCAGCAGCAGAGCATTGAATGCTTTATTCAGTGCGGTCACCAATGAGGAGTTCAAAAAGATATCCTCTATCGAAACTGCTAAGGAAGCATGGACTATCCTCGAAACAACCTATGAAGGGACCAAGGCTGTCAAGAATTCAAGTTTCAAAGGCTTACCACAAACTTTGAAGAGATTAAGATGGAGCAGGATAAGTCGTTTGACGAACTCTATGCCTAGCTAAAAGACATAGTTAACTCTGCCTTTGATATTATGGGAAACTATTCATAAACCCAAGATTGTAAGAAACGTATTCAGATCTCTACTAGAGAGATTTCATGCCAAGATCACCGCCATTAAAGAATCAAAGAAAATTAACAAAATTCCTTTGACAGAGCTGGTTGGCAACTTGCAAACCTATGAATTGGGTTTGACTAGAATCGAGAAGCTGAGCAAAAGTAAAAGCATGGCACTAAAGGCCAAAAGCAATGAGACCGATGAGTCTTCTGATAATGAAAATTCCAAGATGAAATCCTACATTACCAAGCAATTTAAGAAGTTCATGAAGAATGCCAATGCAAAAGGATTCGACAAAAACTGAAAACAATCCAGTTCTTCTCAATTCAAGAGCCAAGACAGAGGAAAGAATGATGCTAAGGAAGGCGGTCAGTACACTATTCCCTCCGGACCAAAGTGTTTCAGATGTCAAGGTTTTAAACATATGAAACAAGAATATCCAACATATCTTAAGACTATTGGAAAAAGTAAGGCCCTTACTGCTACCTTGAGTGACATCGAGCTTGAGGATAATTTAGATGACAATAATGACGAGAGAATCTTGAATGCGTTCACTGCCACAGTGAATCCTACTAAGGGGATTGTTGAAGAGGTAGATGAAGAAGAGAAATTGGTGGAGTCTAAGTTTGAGAAAGTGGATAAACAAGATGACATCCATACAACCTATACTAAGTTGTACAAGGTTTCCGAGAAGCATGAGAAATTTTATAGGCTGGCTACCAAGAAGCTAAGTGACGTGGAGCTAGATCAAGAAGAGTTCTCTACAAAGGTTGATGAAGCAAATCAAACCGTTGGAACTTTGCGATTCGAGAACAACTTCCTTGCTGAAAAGACAAAGAAGCTTGAAGCAAAACTGTTACAGGTTAAAGCTCAACTAGAGAGGACTTCTAGTGCAAAACTCGATGAGATGCTTACCTTTCAGAAATCTACTTCTAATAGAACTGGTTTGGGGTATGATTTCTTTTCTCCTAATATTGCCTCTTCTAGTACTACTGTTTTGTCTCACCTACTAATAATATTAATTCTGAGAATAATGAATGTAAAACTGATATAGCTTGTAAGAACATAGACAAGAAGGGCAAATCTATTTTAGATGCACCCCCTAAGCTTGAAAAGAAAGAGACTAAAAACCCTAGGACTAAGAAGGTTAATAACATACAGTCTCAACCAAAGAAGCCACATCTCTGTCATCACTGTGGAGCTTCAAGGCATACTCGTTCGAAAACCAGAATCAGTTTCCATCCTCTTTTGCTCCTCTTGGAGATCTTCTTAAGGCCTTTATGTTTCCTTTCAAACTTAAACGGTTTCAACTCTTCTCCCTCACTACCGGATCAAATGTTCACTCAAAGGAAAGGTTCTTCCAAGGTGTGGAAGAAAAAAGGCTCTAAGTGATTTGTCACTTTTTTTTTTCTCTCTCTCTCTCTCCCCTTATGGTTTTTGCATTACTTGTGTGTTTTACTTTCTTGTTTTTGAATCAGTCTAGTTTTATACTTTAATTTGTTTAACATGTTTTTGTTTATTTGTTTTTAGTTTTTGCTTTATTTTATTTTTCATAAAAATAAAAAATAAAAATGAAAAATCAGAAAAATACAAAAACAATATGTGTTTTGTGTACATTGGTACTTGTGTATCCTAGATGGCCATTGAAACAAAGCTTTTTACACTTTGTATCTTTTGTAGCTTAGATGAGCATCTCAATGTATAACTAAGCAAGTAAGTTTTGTGGCTCGTGTATGTGATGAGTAAGATTAAATAATCTCTTGTACTTAACACTCACATCATTCTTTCTGATGAGAAAGACTAAAAAATCCTAAGAGAAATGCATAAATAACCATCTCACCACTAAAGCCAACCAACTTCAACATAGCAAAATTGTGATGTTTGTGGCTTAACATAATTGGGTTTTCTCTCTCTTATATGCCCATGCATGATGTGCTCAAAAAGAAAAAAAAATATATGCAAAGAATATAAAAGCAAAAAGAATCAAAGTGCTTTTAAATATGGTTGCAAGCGTGTTTATAGGAGATGCAGGAATTATAAGATGTACTTGGAAGGTGATAGTCCTCATTAAACAGTTATGATTGTGTGTGAGTTAAATTGATTTTCTCATATCTTAAATCGTCATAATATGAGACACTTATGTACTCTTGCTATGTTTTCACACACAATACGTAAATTCTTGCTACTTTTGATACATGTGCTGGTACAATGTGATTTAGCCATTACAAGGGATACATGTGTTATTGTATGGTCACTAAACTATCTTAACTTATTTTTGAAATATAAAATTGGTTAAACTTGTTTAGTGTGTGTGTGTGTGTGTTTTGGGCCTATGAATGCTTTGCATTGTTTTTGTTGAGAGATGTTTTTGAGAGCTTAACATGTTGATTGGATCCATGTTTGAGTAGCTCGCTTGTTTGCATTCATCTCTTTGTGTTTTTCCTCTCTTTGAAAAACTTTTTTTTTATCAAGCTCGACAGCTTCTCGACAAATTCCTATCTATCAAGCCCTTTGTACTTCTTTGCTCAACAGATCTTATCACATATTCGATCCATCGAGCTTTCTAGACTTTGTCTTGATAACTTCTCGATCCACCGAAAAACTTTCTATCTGGCCGATAGATTCTCGACAGAATCTTGATCCATCGAGAAACTTTTGCTGTCGATAGATTCTAGACTACACCTCAATAGATTCATATCTATCGAGATTTAGTGCTCGACGGATCTCGATAACTCCTTGATCCATCAAGCTACAATTTTTATATATATGTTCAACGCGAAATCAAATACACTTTTTCACTTCTCTCTCAACAGAAAAGCTTTCTCTCTTCCTCTAAACACCTTTCCCCCACTCCAATCACCTTACCTAATTACATTTCAGCCTAGATCTTGCATTTCTTCTTTGGTAAGTTTCCTAAATCCCTCTCTTCTCATGCATTTCACGCATTAGACCTAGGTTTTTAGGTTTTCTCTGAAACTTTTGGGGTTTTTGAAATTTTTTGAGATTTTTGTGGAAGTTTTGGGTTGGTTGTTGTTTATTTAATGCTATATAATCATACATTGCATTCCATTAGCATTTTCACAATGTTTCATGCATTTAGATGTGTGTTTGATTGTTGAAAATTGTGTGCTGCTAGGTTTGGATTTGGTTGAACCCATGATAATTTTTAACAAGTCACATGTTCATGCATATTTCATGCATACGTACCCTTTCTTTTCTATCTATTTGTTCTGGGTTGTGATTGTGTGTTCTCTCTCTCTCTCTCTCTCTCTCTCTCTCTCTCATAGACTATGCATGGCACCCAAAAGCAAATCTACTTCGACTCGGAACCCTTTTCTTTCCGGGTCATCTTCTTCTACTGATCTTCCCTTTCTTCACGTTCGGTTCCGTGATAAGAAGGCCCATTAGGACTTCTCTAAGAACTTTTCTAAATGTGGCATTCATCCGAAGTGCCATGTGATTCTGTTGGATTTTGCCAACACTGCTCTACCCGATGTCGTTCACACTCGGGGATGGGAATCTCTTTGTGAGATACCCTTGAGATGTCCTATCGTGTTCATACAAGAGTTTTACTCTAATATACACGATATTAATACCTCTGTACCTCAGTTTGCTACGGTACTCCGAGGTACACTTATCGTAGTCACTCCGGATCTTGTATCCGAGATACTACTCATTCCGCGAGTAGCACATCCTGACTACCTTGGTTGTCAACGTCTGAGGACTGTGTCAAAAGACGAGCTTTTGTCTCACTTCTATGAGACACCCTCCATATAGGATAAGCATCAAAACACCTTATGCTCGGGCTTTGCAAAAGGTCTGAGATTCCTTAACATGGTGATGACATTTGTTCTTACTCCCTGTCTCACTATAACTCCATCACTGAGCCTCATACTCGATTTTTGTTGTCCCTCTTAGAGGATCTTTCCATAGACTTTCCCTCTCATTTTATTATCTCTATCATAGATGTCTATAGGGATACGGCGACCCATGATAAACTCATTTTTCCTTTAGCTATCACACGGATCCTTCACTATTTTTCTATCCTTATTCCTGATTCTCCTCTCTATATTGTCATAGGTGCCATCAGCGTAGCTTCTATTCAGCGGAGTAAGGCCCAGCTTCAACCGAATCGACCATGGATCGAGACCACAAATCCTCCAACCCCTATCATTCCTTCCACCTCCATTCCTTCTTCTTCGGCGGGTGGTGTGACTCTTGAGGCGGTCATGGCGTAGCTTCAGTGTATGGATGCTCGCCTTGATACTCTCACTACTGAGTTGTATCAGGTGAACACCCGTGTTGGTCATATTGCATGACGATAGGCTCGCCTTGGTGGCTTCGTTGCTTCTCAATCTCCTTCTCCAAAGGCTTCTGAGGATAAGGATGCTGCTGATGGTGATGATGATGATAAGGATGAGGATGCTAGCTCTTCCAGTGATAATGAGACAACCTCTCAATGACTGACCCTTTGTCATTCGTGACAAAAAAATGGGAGTAGTTTTGGGATGATGAGAGTAGTCATGTAGTTAGGGGGAGCGTTAGCATAGGAAATTTTGGTTAGGGGGAGTGTCTATATTTTTTAGGGATGTAGTGAGGATTTTATGTACTTTTCTTTTCCTTATCTTGTAGTTACATTATCCTCTTCTACATCAGTCTTATGACCATTTATTTATGACATACATTGTAATTATTTCTCATTTATATATATGATGATGTATGTTGTTATTCACCTATCTCTCCATGTGTTATTTCTTTTCTATCTTGATACACATGTTTCTTTATGTATGCAATCCTTTATTTATATTTCACACTAAGATGCCTTGATGAGTTTTATTTAAAGTGTTTAAGAAAGACAGATTGTCAAAATCTATCATGCCATGAACTCTCTTCTTGTAAAGTTTTTCAAGAGTTTGTGTTAGGATTAAATTTTAATGTATCTAACAAGTGATTATAAGTTTAGTGATTTAAGATTTCTCTCATACTTCATTTGTTTGTTGTGGTTTTATAATGGATTGCCAAAGGGGGAGATTGTTAGAACATATGTAAATATTGTTAGAGACATATGTTATGTAAATTGGTTAATCTTTTGAAAAAATGCATTTTACTTGTAATTAGATAAATCTATGATGGGTTTATTATTTCAAGGAATAAGAGTTCAAATTTAGTATTGAAGTCATGCAAATTTGTCTAAGAAACAAGTGAAGAAGTGTTATTCATTAAAACTCAACAGATATCTTGACAAATCCATATCCATCGAGGTTTAATGCTGATGCTCGACAGCAGCTCGACAAAAGTTATATCTATCAAGAATTACGAAATTCAGATTTTCAGATCTAAGTTCACGCATATCCATATGTATTTGTGTAGAGTTTCTTTTCTCACAACCCTAGACATATATAAGGATTATTTTAAGAGTCGTCAAATGTGATGCAAAGTAATACAACTCAATGCAAATTAATTGTGCATGCAAATTGTGACCGGAGACAGAATTTGCCCTAATTTTTCATATTCCTTGTAGAAGTTGCTGCGTCTTTACGCCAAGGGTTTTGTAACCAATTAGCTTCTTGATCTTCATCGTTGGATGAACTGAAAAACTTTGTAGCCAACATCTTCCTCAAGTTGGTGTATTAGTCACGTACTTAGATCTGTGCATCAATTGGTTAGTCACATACTGGGAACCGTGTATTAAAAGGAAAAATTGTCATTACATTACAAGTCCAATTGGGTATTGGGGTAAGGTTCAACTGTAGGTTGGTATTAGGTACTGGAATTCATTTTACTTATAACCGTTTGTTTTGTTGATAATGGATTCTCGGGAGTGGTGACTTTAAATTCACCCAGTGGAGTTTTGCCTTGGTGGTTTTCCCTATTCATAAACAAATCATCTGTGTCAAAATTATTTTCTGCTATATTTAACTTAGTTGATGATTTGTTTATGCTACCACGCTTATTGCATATAATTGAATCTAATTAATTTCACTTGACTAAACTAATTGATTAAGTTACCAAAGGATCTATACATTCTTGGCCTATCACTCTGCACAAAGTGTTTAAGCTCAAAACCCCACCAAAAAGAACAACCTTCCTTGCCAAGAATCTCTCTATTTTTTAGTGTGTAACATGGAATAAGTCTGAATGAGTCTATTTATAGATCCATAATTCTGATGTAATGGGTGTTATAAGATTAATTGTTGGACATAAATCTTATGGGATAATTCATTTGCATTTTGGACACCTCCCCCTTCCGCACAAATAATGCTGGAGATACAAACTATTTTACAAAAAATTTTACAAACTGCTAATGTGATGAGTGATTATTGGTAAATAAAAAGGTGATATTAATTGTGAACCTAGATGAAAACTAATAAAAGATTGGCCATATCAACATTTTGTAAAAATGTTGTAAAATAGTTTTGTGACTGTAGCATTACTCCTTTGTGCACATATCTAGTCTAACATCTGAATCAATATATATCAGCCCATTAATCAACACAATTAAAAAGAATAAAAGAATATTTCTCATTTTCAATGTGGGATTAAACATTGTACTAACTTCTTATCGTCCATATTAATTTTCATATATTTATATTTATATTTATATTATCATATTCATTCATTTTAATTACATAATACTAAAATGCTCCAACACTTTTTATACTTTAGAGCTAACGAAAGTGCATTCACACAAACAAGAAAATAGAACAACCATACAAAAAGATATTTATCATGATTCGACCAACTCCAAACCTACATCCACATGTAATTAACAAACCAAAATATACTATCAACGATATGGATTACATCTACTCTCAATCAAATCCCACAACTCACATACTCACACAATATCAAAGCCCTAATACACCCAATATCTCTCTCACACTCACAAAATAAATAAATTTTCAACATAAAACCATGGGTATCTTTTAATCCCAAAAATCTACTAAACTACTCTTTGAAAAAAAATCCGCTAATGTTTTTCTAAGAATCTTATCCTCTCCTTTTGCGAGAGGACCCTTAGACAAAAGCCACCAAATTTTGAAATTTAATTTTTAAACATATATGTGGGGCTAAAGAATTTGGCAATCCTGACCCACTTCATACTAAGCCCAAGGCCCACGCCGAGGAGGAAGAAATGTCCGAGGACGAGTGAAGAAAGTCCAAATTACCAAGAAACGTCGCCGAGGACAATCCTGTCCTCGGCCAACCAAGACCAATGGGAGTGAAGAGCGGCACGCCATCAAAAGCAATCTCCCAGAGCATCCCTAGAAAAATGACAAATACAATGGGTCAGCCATGGGAGCATGATGAAGGAGCAATTCAAGGAAAAACTGTCACCTCCGCATTAAATACCCACAACTAACGTTCTGGTCGCATTAATGAGGAAATGACCTTTGAACAGTGCTGCCTTGGTCGCTGCAACTCACAGAAGGTTTAGGAAAATAGCTGATGGGACAAGCACTCCAGTAATGACCTGCATGACCCACAAATAGAGGGTCAAAATCAACTGAAAGGAGATATATAATGTAAGAAACCCTCCAGAAAGAAGGGGGGAATAAAAAGTAGAGAATACCAGAACAATTTGGAGGATTCTGAAAACCTTTGTAACCAAGCATTAAAGAAAGAATAAGAACTACAAGCTCTTGAAATGAGAGCCAAGGAACAGAATTTCACACTTTAGTTCACGTCCTTGTTATTCAATCAAATCGTAACCATGTCTAGTTGTTGCAATCCTCACTAAGGCCTAATTCTTAAACTCATTCTCTTCAGATTTATTGTATTGGGCTAGTTGGGTCTGAGTTCTTTCGTCCAATAGAAGAAGTGCTCAAACACAGTCCCTACAATATATATAACTTTTGAGTTTTAAGGTAATTTGTCCTAACAACAACTCTAAAGTCACAAAAAATTTGAAAATTGCCAAGAATGGAAATTGTTAATGGTAGATAATAAATGAAAAATGCTACAAATTTGACTGCATAAATCTTACAAACTGAGTGATAATATATGTGATTAGTGGATTTCAACCACTTAATAAAGGGCTAAGCTCATGTCCAATTCATCAATTTTTTAGTAATTAGACACATGTTTACGTTCTAACTTATCTAGTAAACTAATGCATTAGACATAAATTGTGTCCCCTAATAAATGAATGTTTGAATTTTTTTTAAGTAATTAGTGTAGCACATCAGTTTGGAACTCTATATAATAAAATTTAGGCAAAAATGCAAAACTGATCCTCTAACTTTCACCTTTTTTCATTTCAATCCTCTAATTTTCAGTTTTGTCAATTTAGTTCTCTAACTTTCAATTTTTATCAATTCAAGGATCCATTACAAATCTGTTACTACTATCGTTACTGCTACCAAAACGACGCCGTTTTTCATGGTTTTTTTTTTTTTTTTTTAATTCGGAATTAAAAGAAAATTCTGGAAAAAAAAAAAAAAAATTAAGGACGTCGTTCCCCTTCCTTGAATCAAAACAAAAAAAAAAAAAAGGATTCAAGAATCAAATCCCTAGCTTTGAGTCCGAGAGAGAAAGAGAGAGAATGAGCTAGTTTGAGAGAGAGAGAGCGACTGAGTTCACCAACGGCGAGGAACCTTGTCACCCCTGCTTGCCGTGTAAACCACCACCACCCTCGCTGCTCTGCCTTGACTGAATCGGTGATGGAATTCTGAATCGGTGATGGGTGTGCCATGAGGACTGTGAGGATTATACAAATATGTGGAGATTTTGACATTTGATGAGATATTTTGCAATTGTGCAAGAGTAGATGTAGATGTCGTTAGATTGCTATTATGTTTTCAGGGAAGATGTGGAAATTTTTTGTTTTGATTCAGGGAAGGGGAACGACGAATTTTTTTTTTTTTAAGATTTTTCTTTTAATTTCGAATTTAAAAAAAAATAAAATAAAAACATGAAAAACAGCGTCGTTTTGGCAGCAGTAACGGTAACAGTAACAGATTTGTAACGGACCCTTAAATTGACAAAAATTGAAAATTAGATGACTGAATTGACAAAACTGAAAGTTAAAAGAATAAAATGAAAAAATATGAAAGTTAAAGAGTCAGTTTTGCATTTTTGCTTAAAATTTATAGTATCTATTGTATCTTAGAAAATTGTAGTGATTGTTGTATATGGTATTGAAAGATGTTACGTCTACAACAATTTTACAATATTTTTATAACAAATCATAGGTGGTTAGTTGTTATTGGTTCAAATTTGAAACTAACACTAAGATTAATTTTTTGCCCCAACAATAACAATCAGTAACAACTTACCACTTAAAATTTATTATAAAAATATTGTAAAAATATCGTAAACATATCATTTCTCAAATGATATTATTATTGCCCAAAAAGTTTAAAATGTAATAAAGTTTGGAGAGAAATGAAAAACCATGAGGCCCAGTACGAGGCCCAAGCCACTCAAACTTGGAGGCTCAATAAACAAACTAACCAGATTTGGGTATGTTACTGTTAAAAATCAGACACAGAGAGAGAGAGAGAGAGAGAAGTGTAAAAGCAAGCAAAGGCGAGAGAGAGAGAGAGAGAGAGAGAGAGAGAGAGAGAGAGGATGGGAGAGGCAAGCAGTAACAGCACCGATGACGATTTGCTTCTCAAGAACTTCTTCGCCGAAGTCAGCGAAGTCGAGAGAGATAACGAAGTTAACAGGTTCTCTCTCTCTCTCTCTCTCTCTCTATCTCTCTGCGATTCTCTACATTTTTTTGCACCAATTCTTATTTTCTTATTTTTTTATTTAATTTATTTATATTTTCTGATATTTTGGCTTAGGTATTGGATTTGATTGACACAAAATTAGCGTTTTATTTTTGTTTTGTGCATTCAGCTAGATTTTCATTTTATTCCATTGGCTTTTACATAACTGAACCCCTAATTTGAATGATTCTTTTTGTTCAATTGCTGCGTAATTGTGTTCTGACTAGATTTGATTTATTCTAAATACTTTTTCAAATTGAGACGTGTTTGTATTTCGCAGAAACTCCAAAATTAAATGATTTAACCATAGATTCTTCAAAATTAAGGGGCTACATATATATAGGTTTTAATTTGGCAGAAGCTCACAATTAAGTTTTTATTTTTTGTAAAAGTAATTTAAGATGCTTTATGGGTTTTTTGGGTTATGCTAGATTGGGACTTGATAAAAATGAATTATGAGTTGTGATGAAACGGTTCGCTTTTTGGGGTTTGGCAGTAGAATTGGCAGGCTTATGTATAACTCATTGGTATTGCATCAATTGATATGTGTATATTACAATTTACATGTATTAGTATAATGTCCTAAATCGACATTTGTATTTTTTTTTTTAAATCAATTCCAAGGGAGTTCCCTCAAGTACACAAGAGAGGAGCTCTTATGCAAAGACAAATGACATAAAAAGTGGGGTTCATACCTAGTGCACAAAGCTCCCACTTCTGCGCATATGGGAGAGGTGATTGGTAGGCAGTCTTACCCCCAAATTTTTTTTTGGAGAGGCTGATTCCAGAAGACAAATGACAAAAATAATATATATGTATATAATGAAAAACAACATAGAAGTATAGGGTCAATGAGTCCGTAAAGGAAAAAATATTAGAAGTGGAAGAATAAAGTCATTATAGAGCGCAAAGGGGTATGAAACTATGTACGCGTAATACACCAAAAACTGTTGTCTAAAATTACAAAGATCTAGGATGTCTAATAATTTAGAAAGGAAAGCTATCTTGAGGATGTTAACCACTCATAGAAGGATCTAAGAAATGTGGAATTCACTTTTAAATATGATCTTTCGCGACCTTCAAAACGCTGAGCATTCCTTTCCTTCCATGTGTGCCACTTAAGGCAATGAAGTATCGCATTCCAAATGCCTATGCTACAGTGTCTATGAAAGAGCCCTTGCCAACTAGCTACTAAACTAGTCACGCCACTAGGCATTACCCACTGAATTTTGAAAAGGATGAAAACCAACAACCAAGGTGTGCTAGCAAACTCACAATGAATGAGCTTGATTTAGTTGGCATTTTCTTGGAGCAATTATATGTTAATCTTGCCTCAGGGATAGAGGAGTATGGAATATGGACTGAGTTAGAGGCTTCTTAAGAATGGTAAGCTTGAGGATTGGTCATTTTACAAGGTGCTTAGTGGTTGGATTTCCAGGGAAGAATATTTGGATTGTAAAGGTACCAGGAAAATTAGTGTTGTTTGTATGTATGGATGCTTTGAGTCTGGGCAAAATATTGAAAATTTGAAAAGTTAGAGAAAAAAGGGAAAAATAATTGTGAATAGATGTTGAATGTGTAAGAATTGCAGTGAGACAGGAGATAATCTATTTTTTACATTGCATTATGGCTTGTGAATTGTGGTTATTAGTCTTCACTTTATTTGGAGTGCATTGGGTGATGCCACAGCCGCAAGATGTGATGGATTTGTTTGCATTTTGGAAAGGGGGATTGATCATAATGAAAAGGTTAGATTTAAAGGGTAGAGGGGTCATTCCATTTTTCATTGTTTTGACATTGTGGTGGAAGAGGTATAATTTTCCTATACAAAACTAAATGGGAATTCATAGAAAAGCTGTTTTTAGATTTTACATGTTCTCTATATGAGGGCTACATGCTTTTGGAGGTCTGTGTGTTAATTCCTTCTTGGATTTCATTGTTCTTTAAATTTTTTATTGTAACTAGAAGAGAGGATGTTCTCTATTCATCCTTTGTATTTATCCTTTTTGTTTGAATATTTGTTGCCCATATTTAAGAAAAAAAAAAAAATCACGACATTTGCTTGTTTGGGAAATATTAGAAGTCATGTAGGAAACACTGCAATTAAATTGTTCTGGTTTAACTAGGTTTAAATTGGCCTTCAAAGCTTGTTTGTTGCACTTTTAAAAGGTCCTTTGAGGTTGCTGTTTTTTGCTGAAATCTTCATGTTTGGTTTCTTGGTAATATTATTATTATTATTTTTTTGTGAGACTTTGAAACTCTTCCACTCTTAAAAGTTGGGGCTGAGGTGAGTGCCTATATTAGCTCATAGGGTGGCTAACTAGCAGCCAGTAAGGCAGTGTCAAACACTTGATTAGAGACTTCTCCCACAATTCTTTTCTTTTCTTTTCTTTTGAAACTTCTTTTAGTCTACTAAAATTTCTATGTTTCTTTCCAGAATTTGTTTTTCCTGTATTCTATTTTTCTTCTTGCTCAAAGGATCTTTCATCAGTAGTAATGCTTATATTGGTTGTTTTTATATGAACTTATATGCTTCATTGTTAATTACTTTTCAGTCGGTATATCATATCATAATATCTGCTTAATAATCTCTGATCCTCTTTGGAAAATTTCATGAATTCTTAGGATCCTCACCTGCTTCAAGTTAAATCCATTTGAGCATCTAAACCTACCATTTGGTGCGTCTCCAGAAGACATTAAAAGGCAGTATCGTAAGGTAACTCCTTCAGTTGAATGAACCATCATGTTCAAGATTGCTTATCTTAGTAAAAGTGTTTATATATTTCCCATTTGTAGTTGTCTTTGCTGGTCCACCCTGATAAATGCAAGCATCCACAAGCAAAAGAGGCATTTGGAGGTATGGAGGTCTATGTTTTATATGGTTTTATTTTTTAACTACTTGTCTTTATAAAAGTGGTTGTTTTGCATGTGAGAAATCTTGTGCATAACATTTGTGCATGTTCATTAATTTAAACTTGAGAGATAACTTGTTAGTATGTTAAATATATTGATGACAGACTTCAAATCTTTTGATTATTTGCGGTTTCTGTTGTTGTGGTAAAGACACAAACTAATAGGAAAAAAGGGGTTTTGACTTTTGACTTGATGGTTTTGTTGAAGGATTGTTACGCATCTATGGTTTGCCAAACTACGTGCCATATTTTACCAACTCTGACTACCAGTTGAGAGTCATAAAGCATATGTTAAGATTTTCTGAAGCCATGTCAAACTTGCAAGCTGATCTTGATAAATTCAAATATATGGAGTTTGTTTTGAATATTATATAGTCGGCCTCAGGTGTACACTATAGATAGAGTGACACCTGGTGGCCCTTGAATTTGCAAACCTGTTTTTGAGTCAGTTTGAGTTTTTGAGATTTGTGGATGGGATTCACGGTTTAGAAGCTAGCTGTTTACATAAATGTTATTGGTTGGTAAACTCTAATCAGCATCTTCTGATTATTTCTCCAACTTCATATTCCTTTTTGGATGCCATCATTGTTTGGTGATCTTTTTATTCTATGTTTTTTCCCCTTTTAATGCTTTTTTGATTTCCTTCATGTTAATAGAAGAAGTGTACAAAAGAACACGGAAAAAATGGGTGTCTTGGTGATATACCCAATGGTTCCCCTGAAAATAAAAAACACAATGAATCTATGAAATCTTACAAACTTGAAGGTCTTCTACCATCCAAAAACATTCAGAAGAACAAACTGTGATTTCATCCTCTCTATGGTTAGCTCCCCCTTAAATGTTCTCCTATTTCTCCCCTACATACTTGCCACATCATTAGTTGGTGTGCTATGCTTTGCCGGTTAATTGGATATGAAGATTTAAGGGAGAAAAAAGTTATGGAGTAATATGTGAGATGTGAATATGCTAAATTGGCGATGTTTGGTGTGATGAAAATATGCATTTGTGTTTTACAACCGCAAGAATATTAGATATTTTGTGAAGATTTTTGATGTGATGACATCCCTTTTTAGAGGATGTGTGCAACCCATTACAATGTAGGACTGGCAAAGGATAAGGTTACCCTTGTTCATCGAGGACGCAGAGTTGCATTTCCTGTACAAATATCAGTGAAGAGTTCTTGGAACATCTTAATAGCTTTAGAATGGCTCCAGCTAGCGATTTGAAGATGGGCCCTTGATGGTGTTGTTTTTCTATTTTGAAATTTTATTTCCCCTTGCTGGTTCAAATCCATTGATTACTTTCCTTGGTGTGGAAATTGAAGGCTTGTGTGATGAGGAATGTGATAGTAGCAGTAAATTGTGTAGTTAGTCCAATGGCATTATTGCCATTCTGTTTTCTGACCATGACCATTTTTTATTGGTAAGGTTTGAACCAATAACCTATGGAACTCCTAATTTTATCATAGGAACGAAGGCCCATGGTCTACTATGACCATTGTTAAAATTGTGACTAGTTGCGAGATACTTGAAATGGTTTTGTCATGAGTGTAGGTGACTTCTGTGGGTGAGTGGGTGCGTGGACGTCTAAATCTTATCCCCATTGGTACTATTTCTTTTAATTATCTTACTAGATTCTGAATTTGGCTGGAGGATCTTCCCTCCTGCACCTAGGGCCTAGGCAGGTCATAAATTTTTTTAGAGTTTGGAGTACAGCATAGCAAAGTCTTAAGAAAAGTTGCCTTCTTTTTTGGACATCTACTTTGGCAAAGAGATGTTAGCTGTAGGTAATCTCATTAAAAGGAACATGATCTTGGTGAATAAGTGCTGTATATGAGTTTAGTGGGAACTCAGTAAACCATCTACTGATCCGTTGCTCTACTGCTAGAGAAATATGTTTTCTCATCTCCTTTTTATTCGGGGTAGTTGCTGTGGTGTTGTTTTGTTGGAAAACATTGCATGGGAGGTACAACAATATCTTGGTTTGAACTCTACTCCCTCTTTACCATATGTGGAATATTTGGAGGGTGAGGAATAATCTGACTTTTAATGCGTTGAGATCTCTGTGCTTGATTTTGAATCTTTGTTTCTTAAATCATTTTATGAATGGATGACTGATCAAAAAATTATTCTATGAATGGATGAGTTGAGTTATGCTTTGCAAGTTTCAGTAGAAATTCTCCACAAACTCAGTATACTTAGGTTTATTAAGTTGTTTCCTTTTTAATTATATTCTTATTTCTTATCAAAAACTGTGCGCATATTTGACATCACATGGAATTTACTTACTAAAAAAAAAAAAAAAAACAGAACAATACATGGAATATTCTTTGTTTCTATGTTTTTTTCACCTATCAAAAAAATATTCTATGTTTTGACGGTGTGATGTATGGTTGCATTCTCAAGTTGTGCGAGCAATATGGTGAAGGAATATGAATGCTAATTTGATAATTACATTGGAGGTGCATAGAACGTTGCCTGCATCTGTTGATTCAAATGCATAATTGAACTACTTACTAACATTGGGTTGTTGACTTGTGAGCAGCATTGGCAAAAGCCCAACAACTCTTACTTGATCAACAGGAAAGAGATTACGTTCTTAGTCAGGTGAATGCAGCAAAAGGTTGGTACATGAAATTTTTTAAATTTAACTTTGTAGCTGGATCTTACCTCTCTTAGCTCTCTATTTGCATGTTTATAAGTTATAACAGGGCCAATCTATTCATGCCATATGAGCTAGGATTGTCCATGCAGTGTCCTGTATGCATAATTTTTTTGTTTACGTATTGCAGAGATTGAGGATTGATATTAATATAAAAGAGAGCTTATTCTTTAATTAAACGTGAACTGCAGATGAGCTTAGAATGAAGAGGAAAAAGCATTTGAGGAAAGATACAGCTTCTAAAATAAAGTCATTGGTTGAAGAGGTATGTAGTGTTCTCCTTATATTATGTCCTCACACACACACACACACACACACAGTTTTAAAATTTACTTTTTGATGTCTATATTTGGACCCTATAAAATTGTGTGTTATCAATCAAATGGTTGCTAATCCCTGTAATATGTAAGGTGAAACAAAAGTTTTGGTTGGCATGTATCTCCTAAGGAGATTGATCATGGCTTTCCTAATCTCCTGTAATCTGTAATCTGTACTCTATTTGCATCTCTGATTGGAGGGATTTGTGCAGTGAGCATATTCAGAATGACTTACCAATATTCATCATACTTTGTATGCCCAGTTTTTTTTTTTTCCTGCTAGAATAGTATTTATTGTTGTTTACTCTTCATGTCTTTCCCTTTAACCCCTTATATTTATTTCTTATTAGTATTGGTTGTTGTGGGATTCTGTTACATATTTATTTATACATGTGTGTGGGTTTTTTTTTTTTTTTGGCCGGGGGGGGGGGTTGTGTGGGAAGGGGAGGAGGGGGTTCTGAACTTGTGACATTTAGGCAGTTATATTTTCTTAATTGTCCTTTCCAACTGAAGGCTTCTGAAACAACCTATTAATTTTACCTCTTTGGTATGTAAAGGGAAAATATGAACAAATGTACGAACAGTCAGAGGAGTTCCAGCAGGAACTGAAATTGAAGGTTCGAGAAATATTAACAGAACAGGAATGGCGGAGGAGAAAAATGCAGATGAGGGTATGCTGCAATCTCTGTATTTTCCTTGTTTCCATGTGCTGTTCTCGTTTTACACTTTTTATTCTAAAGATCTTTGTGCCTTTGTTGTCTTGTAGATATCAGAAGAGCAAGGTAGGTTAAAGAAGGATGAAGAAGAAGCAAAAGAAATGTGGAAGAGAAAACGGGAGCATGAGGAGCAGTGGGAAGGAACAAGAGAACAGAGGGTTTGTTTCCATCTTTCACAAATAAAATCTTTCATAAATAAAAAATAATAATAAAGTTATATTACTAATATAAAAAATGCTTGATGAAGCTATGTTTGAACTGTTGGATTTGCAATTAAATTTTCTTTAATTGCATCCATGTTACATTGTTTCATTGTTATTCAGTTTCTTTGTGATTGTTCATTTTCATTTCCTTGACATGTGCATTGCTTCACTCAGTCCCTTGCCTCAGCTTTGCCCTTTGTGCCTAGGCTCCAATAGTTTTTAGTGTTTCAGTGCATTTTCAGCGTTCCATAACACTGCTTCTGATTCAAGATTCACTCGTTAGCTGCTGCAAGGTTTGATTGCCCTCATGATTAAGGTTTTGAAAAGCATTTTGGATTATAGGATCTGAAGAAGAATAAAGTGGATACCATCTCATATTTTCAAGGGATGTGTGGACTTTTAGCTGAGACAAGAAAATTTCCTTGTATAAAAATTAAGAACTAAAGCAAAAGGAATCAAATTGGCAAATACACTAAGATTGTCACATCTATCACAAACTTACTTACCCCAAAAGAAAACTAATTTAAATAAATAAATAAATCTTAAAGCTATCAAATTGGCATAGACATTAAGATTGTCACAATTATCACAAGCTTACTTACCCCAAAACGAAATTAATTTAAATAAATAAATAAATCTTAAAGATAATTCCTAAATCCTTTGTGAGAAGGAAGAATCAGATAGATTGAACTTTATATTAATGGTGCTATACAAGTTCTTAGTTTTGTATTCTTGGATCTTTAATATTTTCCAATATCATTTTCTTCATATTAAAAGTTTTAATCTCCTTTGGTAGAACTTAAATTGGTTCTTTCAAAATGCTTAGGTACTCTGGAGTATGGAAAAGTAGTGTTCCCTCCTCTCACATTCTTGGTGGATCCCACCATAAATTTAATGAGCAGACCCCATCATGAATGTGAGAGGAGAGTGTACCGTTCTCTGTACTCCGGAAGTACTTAAAAATTACTCCCGCTATTGGGACTTGTAGTCATCTCCTGTTTATTTCAATGATCAGGTTTCAAGCTGGAGAGATTTTATGAAGAGTGGAAAGAAGGTGAGATGATATAATCATTAGTTGTCTTATATATATATATATATATATAAGCAAATGAGAATGGCTGAAGATATCCTCTTTTATGTGCATTTGCAGGCTAAGAAGGGTGAAATTCGACCTCCAAAGCTCAAGACCGAAGACCCCAATAAATCTTACGTTCAAAGGCCTGTAAAGCGGGGTTAAATGGCAAGAAGGCTCTGCATGCAGGCTGACATTTGTATCAAACTGTCAGTTCACTGTGAACGGGTTTATTATTGTGTTAATAGCAGACGTGATTGGAACAATGTCACTGTACCTCATTAAGTAATCCAAAATCATTGTAAGTGATTTTAGTTTATGATTAGATAAGAATTGTTGTGGTAGAATTTGTGACTCTTTGGCTAGTGAATTTTAGGAAGTTACTACTAAAATTTTGAAGGATTGTTGGCTTAGGGAGCATTAGGAGGTTAAATGAATTGTTAAGATAAAGGGTTGACCTGCCTCAGATTTTGTTCTTTGTTTGCCTTGGGTGTACGTAACTTTTTATTACAGAGTTCCAAGGCAAACTTAAAATGAGAGATGAAAAAGAGAACCCATCACCATGTCAATCAAATAGGATATTAGAAGTTTTCGTAAGGGTTATAGAACAAATATTTCTCGGAAGGTACTTTGTATGGGACAGTTCTTTCTTGATATATAATCTATGTAGCAATTATAGAGATATGTGAGCTGAAAATTGCATCTCAAAAATGTACTTTTGAAATTATTTTTAAAACTACAGCAATTTTGAAAATGTGAGTGCAACTCATGATTTGATAGCTGAAATGAGGTCATGGGACATGAGTGGAGTAGTTTGCAGTTGTGAGGTTTCATTGTTAGACCAAGAGAGGAAAATGAAATTAGTAAATGGTAATTTTGTCAGGTTTTATTGTTAGAGCAACCGCATCCGTATGTCTAAAAAATTCTGTCAATTTTATACAAAAAACTTATTTTTTCTATTTTACACCATCACTTTTACAAAACACTCACATCAGCTTATTTATTATACACATTTTTTATTAAAATAATATTTTTCTTTACTTTTTCTATTATTTTCCACCTACCCCACCCAACACTTACTTTTTTTTTCTCTAAGAGTCTGAATACACTCTTCTTTTTCTTCTTCTTCTTGTCCTTATCTCTATTTCCGCCTCTCTTTCTTCTCCTTTTTTTTTTTTTTTTTTTTTTTTTGAGAATCTTTGTCTTTCCTCCTCTTCTTTTACAATTTGGGTTTTATACTTTTATTATAGATGATGATTTTGGGTTAGGTTTGATTAAGGGCAGTGATTTTGGGTGGAGAAAGCAAAATTTCATTTTGGGTTTTTCTTTCCTCTTCTTCAGCATCTTCTTCTTTCTTCTTCTTCTCCTTCTTCTTTTTTCAATTTCGGTTTGTTTATTTATATGAATTTGTATATGAGTTTGATGAATTTGGATCTAGATTTAGAACGATTTTGATGATTTTGTGGTGTGTCCGTGTTGTTGTGGTGGTGGTTGGCGATACTGGGTTGCAGTGGTGGTGGTTAGCAGTGTTGGGTTGTTGTGATGGTCGGCTTTCTCTTCTTCTTCTTCTTCTTCTTCTTCTTCTTGGCATTGGAGAGTGGGTGAGAGAGTCTGACAAGGCAAGAGAGAGGAGAGAGAAAAAAATATAAAATAATAAATAGAAGAGTTATAGTAACTGTGCATGTATACACGGTTACTGTAATAATTGTACATAAATGCATAATTTTACATCCATTAATATGGGTGTTTTTTTGCTCAAAATGTGTAAAATGAGCAACTTTTTCTATTTTGCAAAATTTTACACATACTGATACTAATGCTCTTAGATCAAGAGAGGAGAATGAAATTAGTAAATTGTAACTTTGACAAAAATAAAAATCCTCAGTTGAACTCAGAATTTCAATCCCTTGCCAATCAGCCTTGCCATTTCAAGCTACAACGTTGAGTTTAACTTATTATTTTAATTCTTCTAGATTTTGATTTTTTACAACCCTGAGTATCACAGATAAGGCTTGAGCCTCATCAATAATGCTTCCCCTTTTGGTTCCCATTTAACCGGGGGAAGGGGAAGAATATTGAGATTGAGAGAGATGTTGAAGACAACAAGGGTAAGGATTGCTGACAATATTATTAACCGGATTTTGTTTAAAAACTTGTTTTAATAAAAAATTTGTCTGATTCAAGGTAACTAATCTCCTGAACATGAAAGAGAAAAAGAGAGAGAGCACTGAGGGTTATAATTCTTCTTCATTTATTATTCACTTTCCCTGCTCAAGTACTTTGCGAATAATTTGAAATGCAACGTGATAATGAAATCAACTGAATAACGTATATCACTCCTTACTGAGATGAACTATTTTTGCTAAACTAAAGATTAAGATAACCAAATAACATATAGCTTTACCACACTTATCCGTATTTAGCAACTACGCATGTCTTGAGTACCTCCATTCTTCGTGCAATTTATAGCTTGATCCACACATGTCCAATTCTCCCGTCATAACTTTTCCTTAATGAATTTTGTGGTCAAGATTCTAGTAAGGAAATTGACTTTGCAATTCTTCACATTAAGGCTGTGTTTGGTTAGAAGTGATATAGGAAGGTTAGAAAAGAAAGCAGAGAAAATAGGTTTTAAGGTTGTTTGATAAAGAGAGAAAAGTGGAAGGATTTTTTGTGGCCTAATACATTTTCTTCCTTAACCCATCAAAAATAAGTCTCTCCAAAATGGAGAGAGAATGCGGTGGAAACCTTGGCTATTGGTTCAACTAATTGCTTTTACAAAATTAGACCCCTTCTTTGACATTAGTTACATTATATGCATTCATCAATCTTTTTCTTTTTCTTTTTTAAGTAGGCATTGTAGAGAGGGAAAATTCCCGACCTATCACAAGCTGACACGTCACACTACCAAGTCCACAAAATACAGTCAATTACAAAATGCCACGTATGGCTGCTAGGGTTTACTATTACTATTCAAAAGCCAATGAAAATTTGCCAAGTGTCATGCAAAAAACCAATCATGCATTAGCACACATGTAAGCGATGACCCAAGCAACCTCGCACGTGTAAGTGATGACCCAAGCAACCTCGCACGTGTAAGCAATGACACAAGCGGACTAATCAGATTAAGACATGTGTCACCAGTCAAACTCCGCCACGTGTCGCTCATCCACCTCAAAACTCCTATAAATAGAAGCCTTCCTGAGACATTTAGGAGGACATCAAGCCATCTGAAACACAGAAGTAGAGAAGCTCTGCAGGAATCAAGCCTCGAAGCCTTTAAGAACTTCAGCCTCAAGATCAAAGAATATTCGAAGCAGAATCATCCAAACCATCTGCCTAGATCCAAAAGTTTGCGGGAATCAAGCCTAAAGTGTCCGAAAACATCAACAAATCACAAATCAGTGAAGCTCTACGGATCCAAGCTTCTAAAGCCCCGAAGAACTTCCATCACAAACCTTCGAAGACGAAGAACACACGAAGAACGTGAAGAACAAAGGATTTCTAACAAGCTCATAGCCAAAGATTCATTGTAATTCCGTTTCAGCAATCTTCGATCCATCCCTCAACCAAATTGAAGGATATTTCGTGTTCAAGTCAAAATCACATTACCACAAATCCAAAATCAATAAGTCTTGCAAGGAGATCGAATCAGAGGATCACTCTTTTGTAATTACAGAGAATTGTACCACACAATCATCAATATAAATTCTCATTTGTGAAACTATTTTACTTGTTTGATTTATTTCGAATTAAGAAATTTTTATTTTTTATTTTTGCTTTTATTTTATTTTTAATTGGGCATGATTTTTGTTTTAGTAAACTTGGTATGATTTTTTTTTTTTTTTCGGATTGACTATTTTTTTTTTAATTGAGCACAATTTTTTTAATAAGGGCATATGAGTCAATTTATACCAATTTCATTTTCCATCATCTCTTTTTTCTTTTCAACCAAATAAATGAGTTTTTCACATCTTCACTTTTCCATCCTCCCAACCAAATACATATGAGAGAAAACTAAATCTCTTTTATCTTCCCATTTTTCTATCACTTTCTCATTTTCTATACTCCCACTTTTCCATCTCTCTAACCAAACAAACCCCAAGTTTACAAGGATCCCCTTACTATACATCTTTTTCACTAATTCCAAGTCCAACCCCCTGTAAATAAAAATATTAATAAACCTAATTGAATACTAAGACCTAAAATAGAAACTACAATTGACCAATAAGAAATACAATTGACTTGCAAAATAAAATGACATTAAATTTAAATAATGATCTCTTTGTTTTAATCATTTTCACTGGGATTATACTTTCTTGGTATATTTTCAAAGACTCCTACGCAATTAGCAAGACACTGTCGTTTCGGAAATTGCTCGCCTGTGATAATGCATGTGGCATATCATATTTATCATGTGGCATACCATATTTATGTATTGGCATGCCTAGTTTGTTGACAGTTATATAGGTAAAAATACTAAAAAATTGAGTTCCTTTTCCCATTTAAGGTCCTGGAGTCGTGGAAACAAAAAGCCTAAACAAACTGTCAAGCGGGTTAAGAAACAAAATGCTTGTGGCTTTACCATACTAATATTGTTCAGCACAGCATATTATTCACCTGTTCTATCCAGCCATTTTCAAAGGGGCTCCTCACAAAAGTTACAAGTTTGTATAAAGTTACTAATTGGAAGTCATTTCATATTATATTTTCCTTTTCTAGTATAGTCTCAAGGATAGGGATTTCATGGAAACTTTTTGGGTAAAATATGTATTTAGTCTATATACTATATTTCAATTTAGTCATTAACTTTTCAATTGTGTCAATTTGGTTCCTAATCTTTGAATACCGTGTTAATTTAGTCCTTATCGTTAATTTTTGGATGAAAATTGATGACACGTTTAATGGCCAAAATAAAAAGTTAGCTTTCGTTGATGTGACAATACACTAAAATTTTATTTTGAATGTTTGACATGTTATCAATTTTCATCCAAGATATAACAACAGTAACTAAATTGACACGAAACTAAAAGGTTTGGAACTGAATTGACACAATTCAAAGGTTAGGGACGAAATTGAAATATGTTGTAAATGATTTGAATCAAATATGAAATTTACCCAAACTTTTTTCATTAATTTGAAATATGCCGAGGGTCATGCTACATTTAATAAATAAAAATGATGTCCAAGATAATGATAAAATACTCGGGCACTACAAGGAATACTAATTACTAAATACAGTTCCTTGGTTGTTTTATTTTATATAATCAACACTTGCAAAGAAAAAATTTGCTTCAGCCTTGTATTTTTTTTTTTTTCGTTTTCAAAAAATACAAAACCCGAACACTGATGGGAGAAGAGGTGGTCCCGGCGGGGCTCGAACCCGCGACCTTCGGCTCATAAGACCAACGCTCTAACCAACTGAGCTACGGGACCGTGATGTTATGTTTTCGTTCTTATTCCTTTAAGAAGCTAGGTTGTTATCTAGTTTTGATTACAGTACCAGTACAACGGCCCATGCATACAATGATTGATGAAAAATGATGCGTAAATTTATAATATTTTCAGAATTCAATTAATATCAAAGAATAAAATAAAAATCATGTTAAAGTTATACTTAGTATATGTTTGGATAGTGTTGAAAAGCATTTGTGTCTGCATTTCACATTTTCTTTTCTTTTTTGTGAAGAGCGTTTTCACATTTTCAGATGTGGGACCTATGGCTACAGTGCATAAAGAGAAAGCAAAATTATGTTTTTCCAGTGGGTCTCGTATACTGTTCACGGTTCACGGGACCCACAAGTACTTTATTAAAAAAAAAACTTTAAAATTAGGTCTCAATGCTATTTACACATTTAAAAATTATTTTGATACAATATTTTTAATTTTTAGCAATAAGCAGTATCCAGAGAGACCCTTAATATAACTTTTTGTGATGTTATACCGCTTCATAATTTTTTATGAAATGGGTATTTTAATAAATTAACAATTGGATTACATTGCATTGTTTATACTTTTCATGTTTGTAAAATATCAAGATCATCGGAGAAAATAACTATTTCATCATATAATATTTAAATTTCAAGTAATTTTAATTTTAAAATTATATTCACAATATGATTTAATTAATTAAAGAGAAAATAACTCCAATTAACATGAAATTTGACATGCATGGTAAAAGTAAATAAAAACATATAATTCAACGGTAGAATTATCAAAATATTAACCTAATAAAAAGCTATGAAGTGGTGTTACACTAACGCTTCGTTTCTTTTTTAAAGTAAAATATTTTACATGTAAAACATTTTCAGTAAAATATTTTCAAGTGTTTTTTATAACAAGTAAAAGTTTTCAGGCAAACCACCAAAATTGGTGGCTCAATTACCAAAGCCACTAGTCCATGGGTCCAGTGATCGAACCGTTGGAACTAGTAGCTAGAACAATGGCTCTAATGACTGGATTGCCGACAACCGTTGGCCAAGTAGTCTCTCCGGTGACCGCTAGCACTGATGACCAGAATAGCAATTCCAATTATTGAACATTCGGCACTGGTCGCCAAAATGGTGTCTCTAGTGATCGAACTGCTAGCACCAACTGTTAGAGTGGTGGCTCCAACCACCGAACCCAACATCGATCGTTGGAACAAACACTCTGATGACTAAACCAATAGCACTGATCACTGAAGTAGCGGCTCAACCACTGAACCCACAGGTGCTGGAGGTTCGATGATCGAACTATCGAAACTAGCCAAAACGATGGCTCTGATGACTGGATTGCTAGCAGCCGTTGCAAGAGCAGTTTCTCCAGTGACCGGACCACCAATACCGATGGCTAAAAAAACAGTTGCGATTATCAGACCTCTAACACTGGTTGCTAGAATGGTGTCTTAGGTAACCAGACTGCAAACACCAACAATCAAAGCAATGCCTCTAACCACGGTACTTGACACCAGTTGTTGAAACGATAACTCTGGTGACCGAACTGTCGGCACTGTTTGCTAAAGCGGCAACTCAGACCATCGGATTGCCAACATTAGCTGCATAGCCCACCGAACTGATGACTTAGACACCAATTGAATGAAGGGAAGTCATTATGCATTTTTGTAAAATGTTTTACCAAATTTTTAAAGGTAAAACATTTTATAAAGGATTTTTTGGTCAACAAAAAATATTTCATAAGTTTGACCAAATTTTGCATGCAAACAAACAGTTGAAAATGTGAAAATATTTTCCATAGAACATTTTACTTCAAAAACAAATGCAGTATAAGTATAACTTGAATACTTGATCCCTCAAAATAGATATTAATAAAAGAACAAATTTACTTCTAGGTTACGTAATAAAAGTACATCAGTCAAGTTTCAATGATGTTGCAAGCAAAGAATGTCATCACATGCTAACATTTTCATTTCCTGGTTTGCTAATTTATCATCGGCCATCTACAAATGACAGACTTGGGACTGATATGGTTTCTCGTGGCAGAGACATTAGCTATGACCATGTTCTTGTTGAAATAGTGATGAGAGATAGTCAGAGACCTCTATGTTCGTAGTGAAATATAATTAGAGAACACCATTTTATAATTGTTTTTGGCGTAATATTATAGAACACTATGCAATTGTTGTATCTATGGTGTCACATCATTTATTCTTCTTCATTTAGTGCAATGAAATTTTAAATGACATAAGACGCTCTCCCTTCCCAAGCAAAAGAAACGAACTGCAACTACTACCAAGCAAATCAAGATCGCAGCCGCAGTCAAGTTGGATTAAAGGATCAAGGAAGGCCACACTTGAGCAAGACTCATCCTATTTTCCTAATGAACTGATTCACGGTTTCAAATCCCTCATGAGGCAAGCCTGTCAGCATCACTGTTATGTGTTACTTTTAAATTTCCCAGCCCGCGGACCTCTCTATTTCCACAACAGATGAGGGATTTTAGAAGTTGGTAATAAACACGAAGAAATTAGGGGTTTCTCGGCTTCATCGAAAAAAAAAAATCTATTGTGTACTGCATTTTGACAAGCGCAGTTGCATTTGCGTGGAAATCAAAATCAAACTGCTTGTCAAACTTGAAGAGAGAGAGAGAGAATAGAATAGAAAAAACAAAACTACAACATCACAGATAAATAAAGCTAAAGCTACATCTCTAATTCTTTGCAATAGAAAACAAGATACAACATTCTATGGCCAAAACTTCATATTTTTCATGTGGCGGGCAAAAACGTTTCTTATCTTCACACAGAAGTTACATTGTACAAAGCAGAGATGAAAATTACACAAAGCAACACCTCTATGATACACGGATGCCCACAGATTATATATCTCACCATCACATATAAAGACCTCGTGTCCTCTCAAAAGAGAAAAAATAATAGGCCTAAAACAAGAAATAAAAATAATATAATTAATGAGAAAAATACCCATTCACTACCAACCCATAGGAAGAAACAACCAAGACTGACCTCTACCTGCCTGTGGCTCAATTTACAAAGGGGGGCTCGACCCATATTGTAACTCTCAAATTTCAGCACATCAAAGAAAACCTACAGCCGCCTGCAACCAGGTTCTCCAAACTCGCATCTTCATGTTAAGGTCCACCAACTGTGTGGCGAGAAACCCAAAATTCAGAAAGCCTTCCAATTTTCTTCAGGGAACCAAGATCACAAGTACGGTAATTCCTGTCATATGTCATCATGATCTATACAGAAATGCAACCCCACGTGGTAGCATACGCGCAAAAGTAACATAGGGAAACAATTTGGACCAATATATTATATCCAAGCAAGAGAGCCTCGATCATTTGTTACTTGAGGACGGCCTCTAGTTGGTGTTGGAGGTCTGTTAGCATTCAGCTCCTGATCTCATTCAAAAAAAGAGTAGAGGAGGATTAATACCAAAACAATGTAGCAATTTTAGGTCGTGCACACACACATATGTTCAATTTACACCCCTAATGTAAGTCTGTAACTTGCAACTAATACTAGACCATCTAATACCTTTAACAGATAGTATTTCATCAAATCTATTACTAGAATATATGCTTTCTCCATACCCATCAAGCTCGATGATCAAGGATTAAGAACCCTCTCATTTATAAATTCTTCAAAATAAAAAATAATTAAAAAAATTACTAGATGCATGAATATATGAATTGGGTAGTAAATAAGAATAAATTTATATGAAATTTAGTGTGCATGATAACGAAAAGCATGTAGAGAACATAAATTTCTCTACATAAATTGCATAGGTGGAATTGACTAAATATTAATATGATGTGAACTATAAAGTGATGGAATGATTTTTGTTACAGTTACAACAAGTATAACTTACACCTAACATGCACGCACACATATAAAGATCAACTTACACATGGTGTAACCACTAAAAAAAAAACTTCCAAGTTAACAGTTTATAGATGAGATATCTATCATCTTAAAATTTTGCAAGCATGAAAGGTATAAGAAGAGAATGTAATCCAACCGTGAATTTGTCAAAATAAACATCCAATAAAAAAAATTATTGAATAGTGTAACATTACCAAAAGTTAAACCAACTGCAATTTGAACCCAACCTTCTATATATACACACACACACACACAAAGAGGCATCACCTGCATCCATGTATCTTCTATATGACGTTCCGGTGAATTTTCTGGCGATGAGACTGCTGGTGGCAAGGGATGAATAAGTTTTGGAACCACCACCAAATCTCTACCCAAAACTAAGATTGCTCCTGCATTATTTGCAGTACCTGTCGAAAGGAGCAAGGGCCAAACTTAAAAATGTTAAATCATCTAAGGCGCTTAAAAAATGCATAAATAGTCACAAAGACCAGGAACGTACCACAGTAGTTGGTTGCTGAGAAAAGTGTAATCAAATGTCCCTGGGCAAAACGCTCAAATCCATCCATTACACATTCATGTGCTCGTACAATCAACTGAAGATCATTGTTGTTGCAGAATTCCATGACACGATCAGGCTACAACAGCAAAACCTTTTAATGAGCATAACATGCAGACACAAACTTAAAAACACAGCCAAAAAATAATGGCAACTAATAATTAATAAGAATAGAATTCAAGACCTATCCCAAATACACACAACCTGCTTATGACCTAAACCAAAGCCCAAGAATATACAGGTAAAAAATGCCATAAACAATGGATGAGCTTTCCAAGTCTATCATGAGAAAATTATTTCTAAAAATTTCAAATGTTTATAATTATAATACAGCACTCAAACCGGCCTTTTTTTTTGGGGGGGGAAGATAAATGGAAGCATTTTCTAATATAAGTAATAAAATTTTATTAAAATAGAAGAGAAACCTCACTTTGTTCACAGCCAGTCTCAAGTCCGGGAAAAAAAAAAAAGATGAGGGTTGTGGCAGGTTGACAATCATCGTAAAATTTAGTCACTTTATTATAATGAAAGAGGAAACCTTATGTATACTGGGTGTGTACACAAAGTTTCCCTAAACAATTACATGATCACAGAATTACATATGAAAAGGGGGAGAATCAATAAATGGTTATTGGAAGATATAAAATTAAATTAATGAAAACATAGAACCTCCTTTCAGACAAAATCACCAAAATTACATTACAATTGAAGTACAGCCTAGATATAGAATCTAGTACCCAAATCATTATTGTACTTCCATTACAGCCACAAAATTTGCTAATAGTATCAACATCCTACAAATAATTGAAATTGATCAACAGATATTGGCTTCAATGTATCCAGTGATATCCTTATCTTGAGAACTATCAACATAGACATTAATCTCGAGCCTCTTACAAACTAGTTAAATGTGCTTTTACTTTTAAAACCTTTGACACAAGTTGGAATCAATGTATTCAAAGATACTCTCATTTTGGAATATATCAACACAAATCATAGGACACTTCTTTCAACATATACTTGAAAGGTAGTATTCTTCATAAAGACGACATTAGAAGCTATAAAACAAGACTCACCCCAAAAGTAACTAACCCCGGACCTCTGGCATTAGGTCGCAATCCTTCCACACTGTCATTTTCTGTCGGGTCAGACCTGAGGGGAAAGCATATTAAAATGTCATTGATGAATCAACAAGACTCACGAACATTATCACACACCAAACTGAAACAGCTTAGATATTCACTGACCACAATAAATCCATAAGCACAATTGAGCCTGCTTCCATTGTAATTGGACGCTGAAGATTCTCAATCTGTTCCACATGATTTATAGATCGACCGATACCACCATGCATACAGATGATTTTCTTTTCAATTAGAGCTGCCAGCGGAAGCCAATTGAACAATCGGTTTATCCGATGCCATGCCCATATTCCATCTCTCTCACCCTGTTCAGCAAGTTACAAAGTTGTTAGCCCCAACCAGTTGATGCAAGATAGCACAGACATTATTTAATGCATTTAATATATACCATGCGCTCAATGCACTCAATCCGAAAGCCAAAAAGGGCATTAATATCTGCAGCTTCATGATTCCCACGAATTAAATGTACATTGTGTTGATACTCCACCTGCAAAATTGATATAAGTTACATAATTCTTGGACCATCAAGTTCCAAGACAAAGTGATAGGAATGCATCAAAAACATAATTAACACAAAAACTACCTTCAAAGCAAGCAGGAGAGTAATGGTTTCCAGGCTATGCTGACCTCGGTCAACATAATCTCCTAAGAAGAGATAATCGATATATCTGATAGTCAACCGTACAAAATCAGCATAATGGGAACAAAGTGTCCAAGAATAGACTTGTCTATAATGCAAAGCAGTGAGCTAAACTAATATCACTCTATTGAAAAATGAGCCAATGATTTACTGATAAAAACATAAAAAGAACAAGCTAACATCCATTATCTAATGAGATGCTTTAGAAACATAAATGAACTGAGACTGTGAAGACCAAAGAGGCATGGATGTTGAATAGTGCGATAAAATGAAGATTGCTTCCAAAAATATTTTCAAATCCAATGGGTATTGGAGTAATGCAGAAATGCTTTTGATGGACATGACCAACCAACATGGCTCCAGCCTCTTTAAATTAGAAAATACTGAACATTTTATAAGGGGTATTTAATCATTTTTAATTTGCGTTCTGTATCACATTTAGCCCATCCTTTAAATTAGAAACTCCTACTTGATATGAGTCTTGGCTAATCTTTTCTTGTTTGAGATTATTCCAAGGTTTGTTCAGTTGTAGAAAGTTCAAAGTTCTCTGTCCAAGTAGGAGTTTCTAATTTAATTTATATAGTTTTGCTACTGTATGAACTATCTTGTCAACAGGAACGAAGTCTGATCATGAAAACCATTTTGCAGAGTACGCAACATTTTGATGGTGAGACCAGTAAATTCTTCAAGGTAAGATGCTACAAGCCAATCATCAAACTTTGAGGTTCTCTCTCTTCTTCTTTAGACTTCTACTAGTTCAGATTTGAAGATTTCTCCTTTATTGATATCCAGAACTAAACAGTCAATTCTGAACGCACAGCCAGCCATCTTTTTGAAACAATCTCATTCCTAAGACCACCCTTTCATCACAAACCCCTAACCTTACTGTTATACAGTTGTTATTCTTGAAAACCGTTAAATTTCCTCTCTCCCCAAAAATCCATGCAACTTTCTCTTCTTTATTACAACCCATAACCCCCTAAAAAACTTTTTCAATCCAACCTTTACTCCTGATATGCCTTAATTCTACCTTCCCTTCCACAAAACTTATAAGCAAGGCACTAGGTCACCTACATTGTTTGTCAGCAATCCCTAATCATTAGTTTTAAGTGCTGTCCTACAGCGGCACATCTTGTCAAAATCAAGAATCCGCCCTCGGATTATTTGCATCCATGACCGAGTTTCATGCTTGCTATAAATTTGGGACTTGATTCACGTTCCTTAGTAGAGACCATTATCTTAAACCCACATAGATTTTCACAAACTAAACTCACTTTTCAAGGGCTCGGGGAAGGAGTTGAAATAAGCTGTAAACTAAATAGATGAGTTTTTTTTTTTTTTTTTTCCAAGATAAATAATGCTTAAAAAAATGAGTTATCTTAGTAGACAATAATCTTAATTTCCTAAAGCAATACTTGATTTTTTTTTTTTGTGCCACAAGGCAGGTAAATCTAAGTCAAGACAACTCTATCAATAATACATGCCCCTTAAGTCCAACAACCAAGTTACCCACAGCATATAAGCTCAGTGTCAAGTTTGTATACCAAAAAATGATACACACAAAATCAAGTTCTTCAACCACAAGTTTCAAACTAAAATCAGATGACAAGTGGGTACATTTCACCGATGCATGAAGGTTTCACTCAGTGAAGAAAGTATACAAGGTTTAGAATATTACATTTGGACTTCGGCAGAAATGAAAACAAATCTATTGAGAGAAAACATAAGATCATGAAGTCCTCCACAAACCTAAAATAACACACAAGTACATAAAAGTGTGTGCACACACCCACAGTATGTGTATGTTTCATTCATACAAAGACTAGTGCAGGAATAATCATAGGGAACCCTGAAAGTGCCAAAACAAGGTAAAAAGTAAGAAGACAGAGATATAACGAAATATTTCCGTCACATTTCAGCTCTCAGGGTTTAATCTGCCACCCAGTCTATACGCATAAATTTGGGCCCTAAGTTCACTGCAATGCTCCATAAGTTACATATGCACCCAAAGGGTCTTGAACCCATGTCTTTACCCTCCACCTGTTCTTAAAGGGGAGGAAGTGCTATTTGGGCTAGAGTTCATTGGCCCATATGAACTACTATGCTTGATACAAAAGAATTTTAACTAATCAGATAACTTACGCGATATCCCCAGCAGTTGAAGGTGATCCATATTCATCAAAAAGGCGCATGAGATCCCCAAATTGCCCATGCAAATCACCAAATATCTTGATGGGAGCCTTGAGCTGTAAAACACTTGGTTCACTTGAAAATATCCGCTCAGCACTGTCACAGAGATCAGCTAATTCATTGCAATCTAAAAAAAATTGTCGGCGAACTGGAGGCTTCCAGCCACGAGGCTTTAGAAGTGCTGCTATGACCTAACAAGATATGGGAAAAAGGAAACTTTTAAAAAAAATAAAAAAAAAAAACAAAGAACATTAATCTTTTATAAGTAAACTTAAAATAGCATAAGTGGGAGATAAGGACAAGAGATAGATTGACCTAAAAAATGGTTGGGAGAAGAGTTCGCTGATTCAGCAACTTACCCACTGTCTTGAAATTCAAAGGGAGACATTTTTTGATAAATAAAATTTAAAGGGCGATATATATGACTGATATACATATGTATACCCAACAGGAAACATAAACAACATGGAAGCAAAATAAAATAACTCAAAAATATATTCTTAGAGATGTAATCATTAACATGCATCTTGGAATGCATATAAATTTCAGACACTTGATGATGTAGGGCCCACAAACCAAGAAGGATCATGGTTGCAAACTATTTAATTAGTAATTAGGAAGTTCATTCCAAGGCAAGATTTCTTTAACATGCATTTTTTCTTAACAAAAAAACATATTCTTTTTCTATTGATTAATGAAATTCCAATTTTCAACACATCATCAGTATGCTACATCAATCTAAAAAACCATGTAAAAGTAACCAGTAATGCCAAGCAGTTGCAAAGAGATGCACGTCTTAATGTAGAATTCAGATGATCCCAATTCAACCCGAACTTGTTGCAAACATAAATATTAGCATACAAACTGAAATTTTTTGAACCATTTGACATGGACATTTTTATTTCCTTTAATCAAACAAAAAAAGAAAACCCATCCAGGTCTCATTTATAGAGACATCAACCCCGTATAGAGTAAAATATAAGAGTAAACATATAAAATAATAGTAGTAATTTTTCCATCTAATTGTGGTAGGCTGCACAGGTCCAGGTTTATTGTTTCATTATTCTACATCAAAAAAATATGCATCTATTTACAAATATAATTATATTTTAGTGTATAACTAGGTCCATTATACCTTTTTGGGTACACTATTGATGGACATTTGTCGATCTAGTAGTTTTCTAGCAGCAGTTGCACTCTCTGGGGTCCCATAACTGACCCGCCTGCCTTCATTTTCAAACTGATCAATTGAAAGCTGTCTGACCATGCCACCTAAAGCTCCACCAGTCTCTGCAGCTACAACAACCTGACAACATGTTCAAGAAAACATCAGCAGAGGCACAAATGTACATTTCCATAATAAAACTGGCTTGAGATAATGTTCAAAATATTATCCAAAACTAATACTGACAGCTCTGTGATGCAGCCGAACTCCAGCTGGAGCAATATTATTAGATCCAGTAGAATCAGGCTTAATTAAGGTAGATATCTGTTTTCCACTAGGGGTAGCCTCTGCCCCACGATCTCTGTCAGGCAGTTCAACCTCTCCATTAACTTGCCGTGCCTTGGCAGCAGCCAATGTAGCACTGATAGCCTCTGCTTCTGCTGCTGATGCTTCAACCAAATACTCAACACCTTTGCTTATTCTCCTGCATAAAAATCCACATCCAAATGCTTTTTGAATAAATAAGATAACGAGCTACAAATCAATAACTAACATCCAATGCAAATACAAACTCTATAACTAGCCAACCTCGATCCCATGGCATTTTCTGTGCTTATATCAGTATACATGTCACCATTTATAGGAGGGGCAACTGGATTCCCCAACACAACTGAACCATCAGGAGCTGCTTCAGGCATTGTTTGCCTTGTCCTTTCATCAATGAACCTTCCAGGTAACCGCCCTGCTTGAACATTAGCTGCAGCAGCCGCAGCTGCAGCATGTGAAGCAGCACTTGTTGTTTCAGCAGCAGCCAGGTCTTCAGCAACAAGTAGGTCATCAAGCAACACCCCTATAGGATAAACACAACAAATCATTTTGCTGAAGTATTATCAACTTTGACAATCATCAGTTCACCAACACATAAATACAAGGTGAACTCCACTATCCAAAATAGAAAAGCTTTTAAACATCACCATCCAGAAAAGTGTATTAAGTCCTACATGGAGGACCAAATTCTAAATATTGTTAGCTTGCAAGATAAACACATTTGCTAGCCTCAATTTATGACCAAAAAAGAGAGGAAAAAGAGTTCAGAAGAACATAGGCACTTAAGGAAATATCTGGTTAGGATAACATTCTGATGTCAAGAATAAAAGAAAGCCATTTAATTCCATATCTCATCCATCATTAATGCAGGTACATTATCCTCCAATACAACCTCCTTATCCAAACTTTCAACATTTTATTGTAAATATTCCAATCCTACCCGTTTCCAATTTTCACTCTAAATCACAGACTGCTAAAATGTGTTCTATGTAAAAGTGAAATTCTAATTATTCAGCAACACAGAACCTATTTACGATGGTACTCACTCATTAAAAGCCTAATGTTCAATATCTCTAACCGTCATGCAATGGATTGGAGGAGATTTACCCAACCCAGTTTGGACGAGAAGACTTTGTCCCACCACTATATCTATGGTGCTTAAATTGACCTCAAGAACCAGATGAAATGTATTTTACATCACTCAAGTTATTAATGCAATACTTTTTAAGTGGCTTACATTTCTACATTAAGATCAGCATAAGTGAAGCTATTAGAAGACAGAATGATGCAAGATTTGAAATAATTAGATTCATCTCTTACCACCACGTAAACCACCATAAATAAATATTAAGTCACCAACTGCAGCAGCTGCATGCCTGCAACGCCTTGTCAATTCAACTGCAGCATCTCCACCAGCTGCATCAGCACTGTATCTTCCTGTCCTAGGACTAGTAACAACAGACTTTGTATCACACCACACACCTGCTGCAGTATCCAAAACTGCAAAAGGGAAGGAAGATGAGAGTTTTGTAAGGTATCTTGGGGTGGATCATCTTAAAAAGAGAGTAAAAAATAAACTTACTTCAGCATAACAGCAACAATTCATTGGTGATACTTGTAACAATCAAACTAAAATTATAATGAATTTCCCAATATTTTTCTACAAGTATACCTCTAGTATTTATTTTAAGCTAGCACAGGGTCATAATTATATATATATATATATAAGTGTCATAATTATAATTAATACCAGCAGTAGAATAAAGAGCAACACTTTGAACAACAAATCCCTACTTCAAACTCACAAAGTTAGTTAGCGTAAGATTAATTTGAAGGGAAAGAGCAGAACTTGCTTGATTTGAAGTTCTTATTCTTGAAGACCCTTTATGATTGAACTTTAATATCAACCACCTTTTCTACTATGGACTTTCTAGAGTTGTTGGATTCCTTGAACTTCAGTCTTTTTTGTATCTATTTTTCTTTTTCTTCCCCTTTTTATTTGGGCTTTTTCTCAGTATACACCCCACGTACTAGGGTTGCGCCCCTTTTTGTGCTCTTTTCTTGATTTTTATTACTTATCCAAAAAAATGTCAAAAGAGAACCTATCACTTCAGTTTGTCTTGGAAAGTAAGACAAATCCATCAGACCCTAACGGCAACAAGATAGCACAAGTTGAACAATGACATCTTAAAAGGAAAAAGAACTAGATACAATAACTAACTTTCTAAAACCAACACAATACCGATCATTATAGACAGATATGGAAAAAACATACATCCAAGAGGTAAGGGGAAAAGCATACCTAACAGCATGAGATCAGAACAATTGGGCACAAAATTAAGGATCAATGGCACACAGAAGAGCATACTAAATCAAATATGACTGCTCTTATTCTTTTTTTTTTTTTTTTTTTTTTTTTTTTTGGTTAGTTAAGTCCTATATGACTACTCACAGAAATTTTCCAAACCCTAAGAGTTGAATATCCGTCCAACTTAAACCTCACTGTCATGTCCTAGAGAAAGCATAATGATCTATCCTCACAGTTGGGTAAAGAAAGGGTCAAAATAGAGGCCAGAAACCTCAACATTCTGAACATAATTTGTATATTTTTCTCTAGATGCACCTCATATGCAATGTCCCATCCATTTTCTCCAAATATGTAATACGAAGCTGTTAGATTCTAAGCTGAGATAAATTAGTGTCACCCACCTGAAAATATAAGGAAGCACCAACAGACCCATGTCCAGCATCTCTTCAATAAATTACCGTCATATTTTTCCACTATCAATCAAGGGTGAAGCTAGGCCCCACCCAAATGTCCTTACCCATATATATGTTCATGAATTTGCTCCCTATGCATATTAGAATTTGACTTTTTTATTTTCTTTCTATATTTTTTTCTATTATATATGATTAGTAGGATATTTTTTCCTTCATATGTTAAACTTCATTTAAGGAAAATCTTTCTTATTTTATCAATGTCTCTTGAAGATTCAAAGCCTATAAAAGGAAAATAAATGTAAAAAAAAAAAACATTATTATTACCTTTCAAAAGTGATAAAAATTATAAAAAATACAATTCACAATGTAATAATTTATTATTCTTAAGTAAACCTGTGTATAAGTAATAAAATATGAGAAGGATTACATGATAATCTCCAAAATTTAAACTGTTTTAAAGTGAAATATGAAATTTCAAGTACATCTATATTTACAATATATTGTTAAAAATGTTACATTTTGATTATTTTATGAGTTAATATTAATTAATATATTAGCATTAGAATTCACATAAGTTGCACTTGACGTTAGTCTAACTATTAACAACCTTCTTCATATAAATAGTAAGTGGAATCTTGACTTAAAAAAAAAAATAAAAAAACCTACAAAATGACTTATGCTTGTGTAAAAAACATTTAACAGATAAACACAAAACAATTTTTTTTTTTTTTTTGGCATTAAAATATTGCTTATTATTCACATAAATTGTTTTTTATTATTTAGGTTGGCCTCAAGCATTCATGAGCATGGGTTTGTGGCTTAAAATTTTGCTCCCCATGACATCAAATCTTGGCTCCGCCACTATCCTTAGTTCAATTCAAAACCATTGATATAAAAAAATAAATAATTAAAAAAACACCATGACATGGTCATATAACCATTTACCATTGGTTCACTAAGTATGCTAAAAAACTTACTATTACGCACAAAATTGCTAGCAATAAGTTTTATTTGAGCTCTATCTAGGAAAAGCTGAGTTTACCCCAAGGGGTAGCCCAATCAGCTGGGGACCATCCTAATGAAGCAGAGGTCACTGGTTTGAATCTCCCCTTCCGCTCCCTTTTGAGCCAATACTTACTTATCAGGGGAAAAAGCTGGGTCAACATTTTTTAGGGAAAACTTAGTCACAAGCTGAGCTTAAACCAGGCTAAGCTCACAAAAGTTCACCTGACAATCCTAGCAATGCACATTTGACTTATGTTTTAATAGGCCACTGTCTCAACCATACCCAGATCAGAACTCAAGTATGTAAAGACCAAATCAAGTACCTGCAACACTTGATGAGTCTTCCACCATGCGTCCCCCACCAAGTGCACCTCCAGACACATGAAGCCTTGCATTAACAAAGACCTGGAAACATACGTGGCCATGTGATTCATCTTCTTATAAAAATAAATCAGGTAGTCAACCAAATAAAATTTTAAAAAACCAAAACCCACTGCTGCATGTTGATATCTTGGAGATGGTGAGACACCCGGGGCAATTGCCCACTCCCATCGGCCATCCCTATGTTTAGCAAGTCCATATGCACTTGCTAGTGGCTGCAAGTAATCATGAGAGCAAGAAACAAAATCCAGGTTAACTAAACTTCAAACTTAAGCAGAAAAGAAGTACACTGTTAAATAAGAAACAAGAATTTTGGTAACCAGCTTCGGCAATATTGTGCACGCAACATTAAAACACAATAGCCTTGAACAAAGAATGAATTCTACAGATATAAATGAGTATTCCTAGATAAATGTGTGTGAGTAATTTAACAACTGATTTTAAAAGCCACCAAACAAAGATCCATTACTTCTGGAATTTTAGCAAAACATATTCTTCATTGAATGGAAAACATTACATCAATATGAATAAACAACTAACACCTAACCATAACAGAACTCAGATTTAATAGGCTCTGAAATAACTATGAGAACACAAATAAAAACACAGTAACATAATAAAAATTAAAATAAGACCTAGCCCATTACATGAATATGAATACAAAAAATACCCCTAAATCCTTCAAAAATAAATAAATAAATAATAAAAAACTAGCTTCTCACAGCCTGCATCACATCTTAGGCAATTAGAATTGAGTGACAAAAAGCCAAGCCAAGTTATGAAATGCTACATACCAAAATTTAAAGATGATGCTAGTTAGAATTTTTTGACTCACCACACTGTTTGCATCCCTTCCTCCACAAAGCAGAAGAAGACCATCAGAGCGTGCACTTGCAGTTGCATACCTAATCAGAAATATCGGGCAAATGAGGGCTCAAATCAATAACATGCACACAAGCTGTTCATGAATCATAACATCATTTTCGCATGTTCAACAAGTGATAAGAACTTTAAAAAAAGTGTGGATATCATAACCTATTGAGTGAGACAAATGTTTACTGCTTTCTCAATGAGGAAAAGAGAAACTCTTGTGAATAGAAAAATGCATGCATGTGACACAAGAAACACATGTAACACGAGCCAGGACTAACTGTTATCTTAAAGTATAAAATGACAAACAATTACAACAAAGAGCATCTGTCAGGAAACTAAATGCAGTTTCCAAAAGCTATCCTAGTGTATCCTTCCAAAAGGTCACAAAATTGTAAGGCTAGAGAAAAAAATTCACATTATATGGCACTTTATTTTCTAAGCCCTACAGTCCTTCTCGTCCAATTCTAGCAAAAGTCCAATCTCAACTGAAAAGTATCAACACAGAAAAATAAAAATAAATAAAAAAATAAAAGTCCAAGGCAGTTAAAGATTGTCTACTTTCTGACATGAGGTGGTCAGCCACCCATATCATCAGTAACTGCCATCAATTGTAAGAGAAGCACTATCTGAAGTGCCATCCAGTTCAGACCATAGACCATTCTTGATTCAGTTCAGACCATTCTTGATTCAGCCTACTCCTCTCTTCCACCATTCTAGTATAAACTTTTGCAAACTAGCTATAAACTTAACACTGGATTTTGAAACGACATGCAAGGACATGGAACAGCCTTCTTTCCATTTATTCAAAAAACTGGCACCAAAGAAAGTTAGCCCAAAGTCCTAGACCCTAAACATGCACAAAGTATGGAAAGAAACAATACCAACCACAACTTCTAGATTAGGCATTTTTAGAAACACAGTCATATCTTATATTACATTCTGTCTAGCAAATGAATAGATTAACTTCATTAAAAGCTTTAAATAAATTCGTGTAATTTATCACCACCAAGACTCCATATCTCTAACTAGTAACTTACACAAGAACCGTCACCAGTAACGTGAATATATTATGTCCGGCTAGCTTAAATAAAAGCTTAGATATATCAATTGTCTCTAACTAGTACTAAACTACAATTAGCAATGTGAACATGTTATGTCTGAATGACAAATCATCCCAGTCAAAAACCTAGAAAATCACTTAAACTGTAATTAGTAATATACCCAAGGCTAAAGATGTGTCACAAAATAATGACTAAATGAAGGTCATTCACTTAACAAGCCTGTGCAATTTATTGCTCATTAACACTTTTAAAGGCAAGACGTACAGCTAATAAGCATTATATGCAAAGATTCAATAAATAAAAAACTCAGGTAAAGTATTGGATATCACATATAAATGTGATGAATTATAACTTTGTATTTGGACCCATTCAGAGAGAGAGAGATTTACATGCATGGAGGAGGACCCTCTCCTTCTGGTTCCAACTTTCGCCATTCATATGGCTTGGCAGCTGTGTCCAGTGCCCATACATCAGCCAAAGGCCGCTTCCCTGAAAAGCACACAACAATACTGTTTATGTCCAATTAACACTCAACATATGCATCTCTGGTTTTTTTATGTAACCAATGCACAGTATGAATTTGGTTTATCCCCACCCACCCCCCAAAAAAAGATGAGGCTTGAATGCGGAGTGAATTACCATCATTCCCACCAATTGCCATGAGATACCTTTGCCCCACCAAAGCCATCACATGTCCATAACGTGGCCCTGGTCCAGGGCCTTGAACAACAACTCTACAAGATATCAACCGTTCATAATGAATAAATTGCAGAATATATATAGAAAAATGAGGAAGCACATATTTACGAAATTATGAGTCTACCTATGCCATCGCGGTCGTTGCTGTGTCAGGTCAAGAACATGAAGATCCTCAGCAGACAAACCAGCTGGACCAATTCCACCCTGTTTCGAAATATGAAAGTCTACAGTAAGAACTAAAACTGTGACTTGGTCAAAATGATTACTAAAAGGATAATATACTGCATGCTAACCTGAATAACTACCATAGTTCCCACAGCAGTGGCCACATGGGCGGCCCTTGGTGTAGGCGGTTCTCCAAAGGGAGTGATCCTGCAAAAAAGGTTTATTATAAGCACTAAAATAAGTTCAAGCAGGGTAAAAATGCACTATTTAACTGTAGCCAATAACGCACTGTTGTGTATAGCCATAGGCTGATGAGATGAGATTCCTAGGCTTACCTAGACCATTTATTTGTTAATACATCATAACAGTGCACATCAGCTGTAGCACCTGCTAGCCCTGCAATCCAAGTAAAATTGTTAATATTCAAGAATGGGTCAATTTCATGAAAACAAGAATCCATGAATTAAAACGAACCAATATTTGGAATTTCCGTTTGGTAAATTATAAATATATATCATATCATATCATATTATGAGGCTGGCTTCAAGGATACTTGGCTCATATGTTAATCAAACACTTAGATAAAACAACAAAACAAGGTTTCTTGGCACCATAAATAATAAAAAAAGAACAAAGAAACGTCAATGAATTATTAGAATCTGACAAGCTATGCCTACTATACCACTTGTATTCATTAGAATTCAAAACAACAGCAATAATTGCTTGGCATGAATTCATTGGGATTCGACAATACAAGGGATCAAATTTACTAAAGGCATGTTTGGAACAGAGGGAGACGGGGGAGGAGAGGAGACAAGAAGGTGACCGGAATATAGTCCACTCTGCCTCCATTCAAACGTAGGGTCATCTGTCAAAACCATAACATAATTTGGAGTGTGGTTAAATTCGTATATTTCAGTCCCTTTCTCCTCTCCTCCCCTCCCATCTCCCCTCATCCAAACATAGGGTTAGATGTCAAAAACAAAATATAATTTAGTGTTGTTGCACCAAAATTGATAACAAAACCTAAAAACTCTAAAATTAAGTAAGTAAATCGGTGCCTCCTTCCCTTGCAAGAACAGATAGCAAGGGAGTTCATGGATTCAAAACATACTAGGTGAACGTGAAACATCCCCTTCTCTTTTTTCTTTTTTCTTTTTTTTGGATAGATAAATACAACACACATCTATAGAGGACTGATTCGACTGACCCAATAACCTTAACGCTCCATGCCTCACTTATGGAGAAGAGAATACCATCTAGTCACAAAATCAATACAATTTGATGGTTACCAATATCATGAATGATATCAACAAAAATCTATGACTCATTGGAATCTGGCAAAACTAGGGATCACATACCACTTGAACAAACCAAAGTTTCAAAACAGTAACAAATGCTACTCTATAATCCAATAACAGAACAACCACGATCTGTAAGACAAAGCTAGGATCACCCTCCAAAGAATGTTAAAGTTAGGGTTTTTCACAACAAAAAAATCAACAAGACGACCAAACTATGAAGCTTCAATGACTTTGGCTTACTATAAATTCAACTCACTGAGAAAATTAGGGTTTCCTCATGCTACACCAAAATCTAAAAGTAGAAAATAGCTCCTTTTTAATAACTTGTATTAACTATAAGCCAACAAGCAACCAATAATAAATAGCAATCGAACTGAGCAAATTGGAATGAGAAACCATACGGATTCCAGCGCTTCCGGCTGACGAAGGAGTTCCGGTGGCGGCGGAATTGCCCTCGAGCGCGGTGGCACCGCCGAACAAAATCAGCCTTGGTCCAATGTACCCAGGCGCGCCTTCCTCGCCGACCGCAGCCACTGCCGTGAGCGTGTGACCGCACCTTGGCCCAGGACCGTCTTCCTTCTTCTCTATTACCGCATTTACCACCGAATAAGTCGGCGCGTGCCTCGGTCCAACCACCGGGCTCTGCTGCGCCGGCGGTGGAGATTGCGGTTGCTGTTGCTGCTGCTGTTGTTGTTGTGGCGGAGGTTGTTGCGCCGGAGTCTGAGCCGGCGACGGCTCGCCTAGTGGTTCTCTCTCCATTGCAGCCGGAGATGACGGCGTACTGTGGTTCTGCACCGCGGGATCGTGATCGGTCTCCGGCACCATCGACGACGAGTCCACATCCATTGCTTCAATCCCTCGATTCGAGCCCTACGTTCAAGATCGGAGCAACAATTATCCCGAATTCGCATTTCTAATCAACATTTTGATCCACTTTTGGAATCAAAATCCCCGTTGCCTTCAACGATTCTCGCAACTCGAAGAATTTACAGACAAAAGAAAAAAACCCTAGCTCAGATCCTCGATTCTTCAGTCCGAGAAAAAACCACGCAAATTTTCAAAGAAAGTTCGAAGCAAAGAGAAAGTTATCGAGGCTTTTCTCTCTTTATCTCTCTCTCTGTAACTCTCTCTCTCTCTCTCTGAAGAACCTCAAGGATATGAAAAACGGGACAGAGAAAATCTCAAAAGAACGAACAAACACATCAAAGTGAGAAAAAATACCAATCTCTCTCTCTCTCTCTAAAAATCCCTCACTTTCTCTCTACCAATCGCTCGCTTTCTCTCTCTAGGAATTAAATTATAATATTATTGTATAGTAATACAAGTATTTCTTATTTTATTTCTATTGCTTTTCCTTTTCCTTTCTCTCTCTCCAAATGTACGTATTTTTTGAGAGAATGGCGTGGTGGTGTTGTATTTATGTCTCTCTCTCTCTCTAGAAATGGTGCGTTGTTTTTCAATTTTGTTTGAAACTTTTTTTTTTTGGTTTCTTTGTTTTTTCTCTCTCTCTCTCTCTCTCTCTCTAGATTTATTACCGTAATTAGCCGGTAAGATGCGCCGCCAGATGTGGTGGTTGTGACGGCGAACAGAAAGAAGTGTTACCGGATAAACCGGGAACGAATAAAACTATTAACGGTGATTACCGGTTCCTATTTACGGAAAGTTTTGCCTCTTTTCCTAACTAATAGGTTGGGAAGGATAAAAGCAATTTACAACGAAAAGGAAGTGAACATCACGCGCGAATTCAACTATTAAAACTAACTCATATACTGATATACACTTATCTCACTACTCTTTTAGATTTGCATGGACAAAATCATATCACTTAAAACTAATCTTGTTAAATTTTAGGCTCCTCTTACAAGAAAATATATAAACTCCATGGTCCAAATTTAGACTTCATGAAGTTCTATTACATTTATCAAGAAACTTGTTACTCAATTGCCATTTTCTTGTGTTTCTGATAGAAAAATTATATCAAATCCAGCTGAACTTGACTCTAGCAAAATATACGAGGCAAAATTTAATGTAAGCATATTATTATCACACTTCATTTACTATATAATAAAAATTGTTTCATACATGTCATGGTTGCACCGAATGAATGTATTCTCTCTTTTTGTTTCCTTATGCTATTGTCATGTGAACAATCTTCACCCCTTTCTTTTATACAACTAATAAGATTACTTTTGGATACAGCTTCTGCGCGTCTGCATCTGTGTTTTTTTTATTTTTTTGAGAAGCACGTTTTAGCTTTTTCGGTGGGTCCCGTGACTGTTCACGGGACCCACAACACTCTTTTTTCAACAAAACTTTCATTAAAAATAAGTCCCACAGCACTATTCACACATTTAAAAAATATTTTGTTACAGTTTTTAGTTTTCAGCAAAATAAACGGTATCCAAACATACCCTAAAACTTCTTATCCCAAAAGAATCTCTCACCTCACCATAAAGTACATTAAAATTTTTAGTTCTACTATAAATCAAACTCCATTACCAAAGTTCTAACTAGTTTTATTTAAATTACTACTTTAATTAACATAATGCCACTAAAGAACTAATTATATGAAATTTCAATATTTATTTTAATCATCTAACATAATTTATTTAATTTCTTTTAATACTTTATTTATTCAATTATGATGATATTTATGAATTCTATTTCTATTTTTATATATGAACAGATATTATATTCATACACTACACAAATTAATAAAAATTATATGTGAATCAACAAATTATATTACTAATATAATCAAAATTATATTATCTTAATCATTAGTGTGCCACTTGAAAATTAAAACTTTAATAAAATTTCACATATATAATAAATTAATCATCTTAATAATTAATAAGTCACATGGCAAAAGTATATTAATTTACAACGTATAATGCATATGTTAATTACTTGACAATGACACAGCATAATATATAAAATTAACTTTTACTATATTAAATACAACATATGATAGATTATCAAAGTAATTTAAAATAAATTATTAAATTTTCATTTTCTTCAAATTATTTGTAATAGAATTTTAGTTGATGTAAAATTATAAAATTATTTTTGAAACTGATGTAATAAATTTCTACCTAAAGTAAACTATCTTACCAATTAATAAGTCCCTTTTTTTTGGCTAAATAATTAGAGTGAAGGATATGAGTAGTTAAAAGTCTTATAAGTGTAAGCCCCAAGCTCATTCCAAAATGAGCACTCTAAATAATAAGTCGTTTGGTATTTTAGTAATAGAGTTTCATTTATGATAATTTATTTAAATATTTACAAGTGACAAAAATCCAAGATATAATTAAGGTGTAATACATGTTTTAAATGAATTATTTGGCATAGTTATAGTTTCTAAAACTCAATTGAGCGCGTGCTAAGAGACTCTTTTATTTTTTTGGGCAAAGGTTAATAATTTGCATTTATTATAATTTAAAATTATTTTTTTATTTTTTAAATAAATAAAAAGGATATACTTTAGAGATACCCTCCACACCCCACAAACACTTATACTTGTAGAGTAACCATCGCACTAAGGATGTACGGTGGTCACTGTAATTTCTTTTTTGAACATGAAGAGAAAAAAAATCCTAAATTTTAGGAATTCTTTTTTTGAATTCAAAATGAAATTTGTTATTTGACATTTATGACCATATTTCTAAATGAAATTACCATTCATTAATGAGAGTATTTTTTAATCACATTAAAATCTAGTTTTTTTTTTTTTTTTTTTTTGAGAAACACATTAAAATCTAGTTGAAAGAGGAGAATCCTCTTTTATATATATATATATATATATTGTGGGGTCGGAGAATCTAGCAACCCCGATCCACTTTATGCTAGGCCCAAGACCTGCGCCGAGGAGGAAGAAATGTCCGAGGACGAATCAAGGAAGCTTTAATTACCAAGAAGCACTGTCGAGGACAATCCTGTCCTCAGCCAGCTGAGATCATGGAAAAGGAGAGCAAAGCACCATCAGAGGTAGCCCATCAAAGTGTCCCCAAAGAAAAGACAAGTACAACGGGTTAGTCATGAAAGTATGGTGGAAGAGCAATTCTAGGAGGAACTGTCACATTCACATTAAATACTCACAACTAACGTTCTGGCCGCATTAATGGAGAAGTAACCCCTGAACAGTGCTGCCATAGTTGCTGCAACCCACAGAAAGAATGGGAAGGTGACTGATAGGACAAGCACTCAAGTGGTGACCTGAATGACCAACAAATGGAGGGTCAAGATTTACCAAAGGGGGATATATAATGTAAGAAGTCCTCCAGAAAAGGGGACGAGATTTTTTAGAGGGAAGGAACACTATAGCACTGGTAGGATTTTTGTAACCAAGCACCAATGAAATAATAAGAATTATATACTCCTAGGGGAGTGCCGAGAAGCCGAATTTCATTCCCTATATTATGTTCTTGTCATTCCCCCAGCATATTACCGTGTTTAGTTGTTGTAATCCTTATTAGGGCCTAGTTCTTGAACCCATACTCTACAAATTCATTGTATCGGGCTAGCTGGGCTTGAGTCCACCTTATCCAAAGAAAAGTGCTCAAACCCGGTCTCTACATATATATATATATATATATAATTTTAATTAACTCACGCCATGTATAAGCATACTACTTTTTGTTCTCAAACATTCAAGTCCTTTCTTATACGACAACACTATAAAAATACTGCCCACAACACCAACGACAATTATATACAATAAAACAACTATCAACATATGGTATCCATAGTATAACAATAAGGGGAAAAAATTTAAGTGGAAGAACAACGTTGCAGTAAATAATAATAATAATAATAACTAGTCGTTAACCCGTGCGATGTACGGGATAGTTAAATAAAAGGACAATTAACCAACATCACGTTAAGGTAAAAGAATTAGTGAGAGACTGATTTGCCCACCAAGAATTTAAAAGAAAAAAAGATTGATATAATAAAATTTAAGAAATTTAGAAATAGAAAATTGGGTTAATAATATATATATTATAGACATTTTGCTAGTTAGCGTTTTAAAAAAAAATGGATATGTCATAATTAAATAAAATACAATGGGAATAAATATTTAACTTCTATGCTTTTCTATAGTTTAGAAGTGTTGTCTAATGTAGAATGTTATTGGGTTGTAAGAAAGATTTTTATAAAATGTTAATACAATATATATATGCTTATATTGTCAATATCTCACTGCAGGTGCATAGTTACTGAAACCTACAAAGTAATTTATAATTCTTAAATTAATAAAACAAAATTCTCAAAAGTTATATATATACACACACTTAAAACTGATATAAACTACAAAGATAAAAACAAATCTTATTTAGTCTATTAATAACAATATAAACAATTCAAAACATGGAACATTATCAAATTTATAACATATAATTCCATTATCTTTTACATTGAATCCAAACAAATAATTAATTGAAATTAATCCAAACAAATAATTAATTAACCAAAAATCAAAGATTTAATTAAGAAAACAAAAAATCACATGAACCCAAAATAAAAATTCTCAATAAAACAAAAACATATAAGGTAAAGATTTAAGATCAATCTACTAATACGCAAATACCAAAAACCCCAAAACTTAAACCTTCCAAATTTTATAGAATCTCCAAATTCTACTTTAAAACCAAACAAAACCCTTCAAATTCAAAAAATTCATATATAATATACCAAATAAAATTTTACCACACCTTGGGTTGGAAGACATAGGTTGCAGTTTTGATTTTTCTCAAAAAAATAGAGATGCTTCATCTGCCGTATACAATATAAAATAATTATTAGAAATTTCAACCCAAACACCAAACCCACAAAAATACTATCAAAATATAGAGATTAACCCAAATACTTAGAAAAAAATAAATTCTAAACATAACAAAACAATAAGATAGAATGAAAATTTTAGGCACATATGAAAGCAAATGAAAAAGACAAAACCTACGTTTTTTTTTTTATTTTTTAGTTGAGTCTCTCTCCTTCTTATTTTTTTAATTTTAAAGTGAAGTTAAGTTTAGGGTTTTAAGATGATAATTGCTAGGGTTTTAAGGAGAGAAGAGAGAGTCCTACCAGGAGTCTAAATAATATAAACAATTCAAAACATGGAACATTATCAAATTTATAACACCTAATTCCATTATCTTTTACGTTGAATCCAAACAAATAATTAATTGAAATTAATCCAAACAAATAATTAATTAACCAAAAATCAAAACTTTAATAAAAAAACAAAAAATCACATGAACCTAAATAAAAATTCTCAATAAAGCAAGAACATATAAAAATTTACCACACCTTGGGCTGGAAGACATAGGTTGCAGTTTTGATTTTTCTCCAAAAAATAGAGATGCTTCATCTGCCATATACAATATAAAATAATTATTAGAATTTCAACCCAAAAACCAAACCCATAAAAACACTATCAAAATATAGAGATTAACCCAAATACTTAGAAGAAAATCAATTCTAAACATAATAAAACAATAAGATAGAATGAAAATTTCAGGCACATATGAAAGCAAATAAAAAAGACAAAACCTACATTTTTTTTTTTTTTTACGTGAGTCTCTCTCCTTCTTATTTTTTTAATCTTAAAGTGAAGTTGAGTTTAGGGTTTTGAGATGGTAATTGCTAGAGTTTTAAGGAGAGAAGAGAGAGTCCTACCAGGAGTCTCTCTCTCTTTTTTTCTTAATCCTAAAGTTTTTTTTTTTTTTTTTGGTGAGTCCTTTTTAAAAATAAAAATAAAAATTCAAACCTAAAGTGAGTCATTTTTTTTTTAATTCTAACGTGAGGTATCTTAAAAAATTATAATTAATTTTTAATCTTCAATTTTATATTATATATAGATAATAATAATGATGTGATAGGCTAACAAAATATATCTAATAGAGTTTTACTTAAACTAAACTATTGTAACACTAATAAATATAAGAAGATATAAAACCTAGAATAAAAGGAATCTAAAATAAAAAGAAAAAGAAAATAATGGTGACGTGAAAAATTGTGAGAGCTTTAAAGGCTTCAGTTTTATATAGATATAATAATAATAATAATAATAATAATAATAATAGTAATAAATATAGATGATGATTTTTGTGATAAGTTGATGTAGGATAGAATTTACAATTTAATTTTTGTAATTATGCAAAAAACGTTATTTTAGGTCTTGGTGATTTATTTCCTTGTTTTTAGGTTCTTTTAATGTTTTTTTAGGTCAAATTTGGTTCCTATTATGGTTAGGTATTAATTAAGGTTTATTTTAGAATATATTTTCTTGTCCATTAAGTTTTATGGAGCCCTTAAATAGGCCTCCAAGTTTGTATACGTTTTTCAATATTATTGATATTAATAAAAATTCAAACTTTTGTCTATTGTTTTTCTGGTGGATTCTATATAAGATATAAAACCTAAAATAAAAAGAATCTAAAATAAAAAGAAAAAGAAAATAGTGATGATGTGAAAAATTGTGAGAACTTCAGAGGCTTCGATTTTATATATATATATATATATAGATAATATTTAGATAAGTGCATGCTTCATGATTGTATAAATAAAGATTAATAATTCAATTTTACATTTAGTTATTATGAATATATCCATGTTAAAATACAATTTTGTGATTTTTCATTAACGTTCATTTGAGTGGTTGTTTAACCTAAACAAATCTCATTCTTACATGTGATTTTTCTTTTTTACTTTTGTGGATAAGTAAATTTTGCAATTTGCTATGATAACTAAAATTCGTATGTAAGTACGTACAAAACTTTCATTTGTGTCTTATAATTTTGATTATTTGCATCAGGTCATGCAAAAATTTATGTTTATTTTACTATAAGAATCTACTTTTTTTTTTATTATACATACTCATTTTTCAGAACACACCACATTAAGTTTTCTATTTTACAACACATTTCATTAAAATATCAAAATTTTTATTTTTTTTAATTGTTTATCTTTCTTCTCACACAACAAGTCAACAACCATGATCCATTGTCGTCCTTCATCCTTTAGATATGTAAAAAAAAAAAGAATAAAAAATTAAATGTAAATGAATAGTATTAGTATAAATTTACACAGTTACTATAACAATTATGTATTTTTACATAATCTGATATGAGTAAATTTTAAGTTTAATTGACTAAAACTTTTATCATATTAACCATGATACGAGTGCTCTATGCATAATATCAAAGTTGAGCTATCACTTTCTTCTTAAAAAAAAAAAAAAAAAAAAAAAAGCCGAGGTATCACTAAAAGGATTAATGGTGTTTATTATTTATAAATTAAGTGATCGTTTGTATTGGTGTTTCACGCGTCTCACGTTCGCGTTTTTTTTTTTTTTTTTTTTTTTTTCAGCGCCTTTTGTTTTGTTCATGAGACATGAATACTGCATTAAAGCAAATAAACAGTGTTTTGTGAGTGTGAACAATAATTAAAAATTATTTTTTATTATTTTTAATTTTTATTCAGTAAAATAAGCGGTATTCAAATGCACTTCTAAATGTTGTGCACAAAAACACAAAGTGCGAGTAAAACGCACCTTGTGAGTAGCAGATTTTTCATAAGAGATTCGTTTTTATCGAGTAAAATGGGTACCAAATTTTTCAGGAAAATAATGGAAAATTTAGTAATTATAAAATAATGACCTGGTCCATTTTGATTTGTGCGTGTAAGTGAACAATACTTGGGAAGCGCGTAGAAGTAACATTGATCCTGTCTGACAAGAACGTATGGGGTGGGAGCTGGCTTAGCTAGATATTATACTATCATTACCATTAAAAAATTGCGCTACAGTTACAATTGTTGGGTTTTTTGGTTATTGTATATATAATAACAGCATGAAATGCAATGTTTTCTTGGATTGGAATTTTTTTTTTTTTTTGGTGTTGGGAAACATCACAAGCCACTTTTAAAAGAAAAGGTGTTTTAAAAAAAACAAACAAAAGGTGAAAAAGATTTTCTGTTTGGCACATTAAAAGAAAGAACTATAGGAGCAAAGGAGGTTTGTGAGGCAACTCACATTTCCACAATGCATGGCCTACGTGGAACCTCTTAGACAGGGCCGGCCACATGGATCAGCCTCTGGGACAGGGCCACGACTCACACAATTTGTCTTTCCATCTAATGAGAATCAAACACAATTTGAAAATCTTTATAGACCAATGATTAATACACATACGGTACACGCAAATAATGGTTATTTGTGAAGGAAATGTCCTGTTTTCATTGTAAGGAAAGACTTGATTAAAATTTCACTAGATCACACCATGTTTGACCCCACAGAATGAGGGAGAGGGAAGGAAAATGGAATAAATAATAAATGCATAGTGTGTGACTCAAAAATGGATGAATGATGATGTCACCATTTTTTTTAATAAAGAAGGATTACAAAGATTCCACAATGGGAGATTTGAATAAGTAGAACAAGACCAAAGTGATGCTTACATAAAGGATAGGATTGTATTCACCATATAATGCTCAAGAACAAGCTTACAAACATTCTATAGTTTTTTCTTTTATTTCTCTCTCTATTTTGCTGTCTCTTTTGCCTCCAGCCTCCCCTTATACTCACTCATCTTTGCCTTCTCTAGAATGTGTTGTCCTCATATAGCTGGTGAGTTGTTTGTCCCATCAGAAACCTACACCTCCATTTTTATGATGAAAATAGACTTTTCGAGCTTCAGGCATTATTTAGGCTAGTCATTCAGCAAAAAATACGATTGTGTTAGGCAATTGAATCTAATTAATACGAAAGTGACTGTTACTTTATCAAGAAGCCCCATTATGGCTTCTTAAATGATTCCATGTCTCTCTATACCCTTCATAGGATGCTTGGGAGGTATTTCATCCTCGACTGCTGATGGTGGAACCATCTTCAATACACCTCGGTGAAGGGGCATCATAATATCTTCGAGGTCCTTTTCCCTTTTAATGGGCTAGCCATCTCATTTTGTGAGCAAGAACTGGGACAATATTGGTTATGAATAGAGTTTTGCTCATCTTGTGTGCCTCTATTTCATATGTACACATCCTCAATATATTTACCTCTCATTCATTAATCTATTTTCCAAGTTTTCATGCAACCCTAGTTGAGTTTTCTTATCCTCTAGACTTAAGCATGCTTTGAGTGCTTGGTTTGCCATATTCAGCACCGTTTTCTCTCGCCTTGGCTACTCAACTCATATGACTCAACCTTATTTCTTTGTTGCACATACCATGGAACCATCATTCTCCTATCATGTGTTGATGACATTATCATCACTAGCAATGACCTTATTGATATTTAGAAGCTCAAACTTTCTCTTAGTCAACAATTTGAGACGAAGAACCTTGGTATTTAGGTAGTCACATAACCGTCTTGACTTGATTTTCTTTTTTAATATACCCTAAAAAAATTTAATTTTAAATTAATATGGGTCGTTGACCACCCTAGGAAAAAAAAACTTGACTACCCTTAAAAAAACTTGAACACCTTAAATAACAATTTGAGCCCATTAAAAATTAAATTCAATCTCTCCAACATTTTGGTCTGTTGAACCAAAAAATTGCGAGAAATGCTATGTTCGCAATATTTTCGCAACACTTTCGTAACAAATCCTAAGTAGTAGATTGTTACTGATGGACAAAAAAAATAATTTCAGTGGTATGTTCAAAATTAGAAGTAGAACTAGTAAAAACTTACCACCTAACCTTTGTTGTGCAAGTGTTGCAAAAATGTTGTGAACGTAGCATTTCTCAAAAATTATTATCCAAACAAACAAATTAGCGTAAAAGCCTAAATCAAACGTTTAATTGTGATTTTTTTTTTTAAATTGTGTTTTAAAATGGCAGATTTTAAAATTGCTATTTTTTTATTAAAAGAAATTCACACTTTTCAAATAAGTTGAATTTGTTGGATTTATGTGATACATTTTTTCAAAGATAATGCATTTTGTTTATATTGTTACTTATTAAGGCAATATGTTGATAATTGAATGGGAGATCAATAATTTAATAATTACTTAATTTTGTACATTGATAAAGATGTAACTGATAATAATGATAGTGAAACTATCACATCATACAACGATTTCAAAAGATGAAAACTTGTGAAGGAAATTTTAAAAACTTTATGTATCTGCACGTGTTTTTTTTTTGTGATGTTAATATATTCAAGTTTTATTTTTATTAATTTACATTTTTTAATGACTATCTTGAAAAAAATTCCTAGAGCCACGACCAAGTATTTTACTTCCTTGGATTTGAGATCTTTTCAATAATGAATGGATATTATATGAAGCAAACCCTGAGCACCCTCTAATATTCTCTCATGCATTGGCCTCAAAAACAACAAGATTGCTAACTCACCGATTTTGAACCCAATGTTCACCTTATTCTTATACTGGTGAACAATTATCCCATCTCACTCTATACCGCTAGCTAGTTGGCATCTTTGTCTATCTTATTAACTATTATCACTCAACCTAATATCTCATATATTGTCCATTAGTGAGTTAGTTCATTGCTACTCCATGCTCCACTCATTTTGTTAATGTGCTTTGTTTTCTTTGTTGCCTCAAAAAGAGTTTCTTTTCATCGGCTACACTTCTCATCGCAATCACCTTTTCTGCCTAGAACATACTCTAATGTAGATTAGGCAAGAGACCCTACAGATTGTCACTCAACTACTGGGTATTGCTTTCTACTTGATATATAGCTCTCTTGCCGCTTAGCGTAGTAAGAAAAATAAGCTATTGTTAATCACTCTAGTATTGTAGTGAACATCAAGCTCTTATTGGCACCATCTTTCTGAGCTTATTTGGTTGCGATGGCATCTACAATATACGGGTCTCTCTCTCTCTCTCTCTCTCTCTCTCTCTCTCTCTCTAGTCTTTATCCTATTTTGTCACCGGACTACATTGTCCATAATGATATTTTACATGAATAGACCAAGCATATCGAGATTCATTGTTATCTTTTTCATCATCATTTTCTTTACAAATCGTTATAACTTCATTTTATTGCATCTTATAATTAGCTCACAAACATTTTCACAAAAAGTCACATTCCCCGATGCATTTTAATGCTTGTATCCAAACTTAAGCTGGACTCTCGCAATCTACCTTAAATTTGAATAGAGTAAGTCCAAACCCATCATTGTACTATTGTAGTACACTATTAGGTACCATACTATTAGGGTATTCACACCCACACTTCTATATTGCATATGTTGAGATATTTTACCATCCAAGCGCAAAAGATATGCTTTATCCACACTGCTAAATGCTAGAATTTTTGCAATAGTGTTATAGTACCGTTTTATATATAAGATGTACAGTAGCAATTTGTAAAACTTGAACCCCATATTTTATTAATTTCTCCTCTCTCTCTCTCTAATCATTTTTGGGTTATATATTTTATTTGGTAGATATATTATTTTAATATATTATATAGGAAAATAAAAGTTGGGATGTTGGGTGTGTTGTAAAATGTTATTGTATAAATGATAAAGTAACTTTTGAGATAGTAAAATGGAATTTTTTGTAGAAACCAAATGCGAATGCTCAACTGTTAGCTATCTCAACTAGCCTTTATATATAAGATTCGTCTATACAAATTTATATGCGATTCAATAATATATTCTTGACTCTCCAACAATGATTAGGAGCCTGTAAGTTGCAATGGGGCTCACTAGATCATGAACACTTGGAAGGTTGATACTCCTTCCTTATAAAAGGTTGATACTCCAACACTTGGAAGGCTGATACTCCTTCCTTATGGAATCAAATAAAGGGTAACTTCGGGTTCTTGCCAAAATTTGATCTCTCACGCAAATGGTCCCCCAATAAATACATTTTGTAATTACTAGTGCTTCACTCACATCATATATTTCGTCAAAAATGGAATATTTTTATGCATATCACGATTAACATAAGGCTTGGGTTGAAACTCAAAAGCTTGGGAGAGAATTGATATAAATAAAAAATAAAAAATAAAAATAAAAAAGCTTGGTAGAGAGATATGTTGCTTGTAGATTCTATTCCTTTGGCTGCTAATGAAATGGAATGTTGCTTATAAATAAAATAAAATAAAAAGTTTTAAAACTTAAAAGTTCTCATTTTAAGGGGGTTACTTGAAGTGTTTAAGCTATGATCATAATAGGGTGGATATTTTATATTTGAGAGCTTATCTTTTTTTTTATAATTAGAATAAAACTCTTTTTTGCAGAGTCTTTTTTTTTTTTTTTTTCTTTTTCTTTTTTGGTTTGTTGGAAGCTTTTGACCCAAATTAAACACTGACAGTTGCATGATTTATTTCATATAAGGGTAAAGGACCCTTTACCCTTATATGATTTATTTCATAGATAATTTTAATTTTATTGCTTTAAATATGGAAATTTGTGATTGAAGTTGGGGGGTCCATCTGATCAGAGTAGATTATGACACACTTGCCTTTGAGATTGAAAACGATTGCTCACTTGGATAATATATACACTGCCTAAATTAAATACTTAATCCAAAACCAAAGACAACAACTTGGAAAAAAAGGCAATTAGAATTTGCAAATTGTTTTATTTAATGAATTCTCCAATCAATGGCTCAGTTGCATTATTAGTATTTGAAGAATCAGTATAGTTCCTTAGCTAAAAGTCCTTATTATAACTATCATATCATATCATTATATCAATACCTATACCTCCCTGTATGTATTTAAGTATTTAACAACTAAAAGGTACACTTACACTGTTACACATTGAAATATAGGTTGATAGAGAAGTACAGTGTAAGTACAGGTTGGCAAACTATGAAAGCTATAAATTCTATTTCATTGGTCATTTGGTCTGACAAGAAAGGATAGAATAGAATTGAATTGCACTTCATTGTTTCATAATGGACGAATGGACAAGGTATTGGAATCTTCTAGATACATCCTGTTAATGGGCCAATGCCAAATGACAGCACACTTTGTTTGAGAGCTCTCTCTCTCTCTTTCTCTCCAAATATACAGTCAGGTACAATAACTCACTGTTGGCTTCTTTTCTTGTTGCTTTCACTGTAGACTTACATTGACTATATTGACAATCATGGATGTATTTAGCTCAACAAAATTAGAGTTATACACTTATACCTATGACAAAAATAAAGTTTTATAAAAGGTTGTACAGAAGCTGAATAAGTTGAAAATATTCTATAGCAAGCAAACAAGCTAGAAGTTTAAAGATATAAATAGAATCTAAAGTTTTTGCTAAGAATCCTTTGGTTTGGTATTCCAAATGGGAAAGAACTTGGATTTGAATCACCCTTTCCAGCTTATTGTAAATAGAAACTAAATTTTTTCTCTTCATTTTGTAACTTCTGTGTGGATGTATTGGTTTAACTTACTAATGTATAATATCCTAGACATTGCAAGCTACTCTTAATTTAAGTATAGTCCAACCATAAATTATTGTTGCTAGCATTTTTTTTTCCCAAGAAAATGATTGGTTTTAGAACCCGAAAATCTTGCAACTTCATTCTCAATTTTAGGTTTTTGAAAACATATTCAAAGTAGTGGGAATTTTTTTTTTTTTTTTAATTGGTGAAGTAAGCTGTGGTTAAATAAGGAATCAAATACTGAATTCCATCTAGATTAAAAAAAAATTAAAAAAAAAAAGGAGTGATGTCATGATTTAATAATTAAAAGGGAATCCTGATGCATAAGAAGAAAGTGCTCTACTTTTCTTTTCCTTTTTTTTTTTTTTTTTTTTTTTTTTAATTTTAATTTAAAAAAGAAAAAAAAGAAAAAAGAACCAAGTGCTCTACTTAACAATGTTTTCATTAAATATTGGTCACAGTACTAGTTGCTATGCGGAATTATATAAGGTAAGGATTAAGAATAGCTTGGGTACTGCTTTCTCAAATATCATTCTTGAAGTTGATTCCCTACTTGTTTTTTTAGAATTTTTACTAACTATATTTTGGTATCTGCTAGCAGGGCATAACTAAGAATAGATAGATAAATGTGATACACATCTTTTTTTTTTTTGATAAGAATGTGATGCACATCTTTAGTGAGGGAAAGTGATGTCCAAATCACCTAGCCGCAAAGGGTGTCAAATCTTTTGCATCGTTACTTTATTGTTTGTCCAAACTTTATATGTATTGACATAATGATATGTTATGGGATACCCTTCAAATGCCTGAACCTTCCACGTGTATAATATTTTTCCATGACAATATTTCCTCGTTCCTAGATTAAAATAAGGTGTAATTGATTCCCAGAAAAATATTTGTCATGAGAATGATTTTTATTTAGGAAAACCTTAGACAAGGAAACATAAATGAAATATTGCCTCTTTGATAATTTTTCTTTGCTTTTCTTACAAGTGGGATACAAATTCAGGTTCTCCTCTATAAGAGAATCTGATAGTGTCACTAATTACAAGGCTCTTGGCATTTTTGATAAAATAATCAGCTTAAAGTCTGTTTGGATACCGCTTATTTATTGAAAACTAAAAATTTATTGTTGAAAATACTATAGCAAAATATTAATTAAAAGGAAAAATACTATTTACTTGCTACTGTTCACGCGTTTTTGTGATGTGACTGGTCCATGAACAGTACCATGAGACCAGCCAAAAAATGCAGACGCAGCAATAACTCAAACGCGTTGCTAAACAAACGCGCACACACGTAATCAGCACCAAATCCACGTAAAGGTAATAAAAAAAAAAAAGGATGTGAAGAAGGTTGCAAAGACATGAAAGAGAGATTGTTTTAGTGCGATGAAACGAAACCCAAAAAAAAAAAAAATAAAAACTGTATGCAACCATGCATACATTCATGGTAAAAAGTTTTAACAGAAAAGGTTTTCACCAGAGTGAATATCTGTTGAAATAAGAAATGGTCAATATTTTATCTTATAATCCAAATCACATAAGCATTAACTGGTAACTAATGGACATTCTGTTTTACAACTCCCCAAGTGTACCCCTCAAAGAAAATTGGAGCATATTTTAACCAATCATATGGTGGATCAACTTGTCAAGGTCGCAATACCTTTTTATCTGATATGTCTGAAAAAAAAAAGGTTGTCATATCATCATAACTAAAGAAAGAGTCACATAGCAGTATGTTATATTCTGTTTGCCCTAACTAGGTAGCTGGTATTAATCACCATCAGACAAACTAACTATGAAAATCTTAGGCCACATCACAACCATAAAATTGGGGCGACCGATACTGATCAGAATGTTCATCAGATTCTAGTACCGTGACGATGTCTTGCCTCACGAATTTAGATAGTCTCTATGCATGAATAGCAGGCTTAAAATTTCCAATTAAAGTTAGACGCTCAGTACGAAAAACAAAACAGTTTATACTTTATATCATCAAAGTCATATTCCTTACAAAATTCAGCAAATAATAATAATAATGATGATGATGATGATGATGCGAATGCATGCATTATTTACACCACCAACTACACTTCAACTACACAACTGCTAAAGCCATCTAAATTATATTCTTCATTTTCTTTTCATTCGTTACCCTCCTTTCTTTTTTCTGGGAGTGAGAAAGGGAGAGAGCCACAACCAACAGCCAATGACTAGATTTGTAGCCATGAAAAATTGACAGGAGAGACACCATCTATCCATATCCTCATCCGACCTTCACAGAGCCTGTACTCACTGGCTTCTGATAGACTCTTACTACAGGCATTCCATCACCATCATCATTGCCAACCCTCCAAGTGCGATCCTTTCTCCTCTGAGGCTTCTTGTGCTGTTTATGGGCTGCCTTAGGCTTCTTAACTGAACCCTTTTTGGAAGCCAGGCCATTAGCCATGTCAAAAGAATTGAGATCCTCCAGCACATGCTCAAGAGCAGGTGCATTTTCACCTTGAAAATCTTGAGGGTTTTCAATATCAGATGAATCTGACTCGTGCTCTTCAGATGAGCTTGCTTCATCAGCATCTTCCAAATCACTTTCCTCATTGGAGATTCCTGGGGGCATTTCATAGTGGGGCAGCTTGCCGTCAATATAATCCTTCAAAATCTGACGGGTAGCTCTAGTTTCATCAGGCAGTCCACTAGAGCCAACATACCCACGAGAGGCACAATAAGCTCTTAATAGTTCAGATGCTAGAGGGGGCCGAGACTGCGGCTCATATGGCTTTGGTTTTGGCAGCTTGATCTTGTAGACAGACTCAATGACATGTCTAGGAACTCGATTGGCCACTACCTGTACAGCCTCCCTATTCTCAGTAATCCGATCAATAGGCAATACCCCAGAAGCAATCATCTCAAATCTCGAGCTTGAGAAGGATGGAAACACTAGTCCAGGGCAGTCACATAGGGTCAGCTCATCAGACATTATCAATGTTTGGAAATGCTTAGTCTTCCCTGGAGTAGAGGTGACACCTGTCCGCTTCTGGCCCACCAAAGCATTGATTGTTGAGCTCTTCCCCACATTAGGATAGCCAACAAATCCCACAACAACATTCTTTGATGCTGAAGTTACTGCAGTATTTCGACGAGGAGATTGAACATTAGATTCGCCTGTACCATTAGAACCTGATTTCCGCCTCATCTTGGCTATCTCTTCTGCCTCACACTGTAAACGGGTCAAAAGTTCATCCCTTCCATATATTTTTGTATCAGGGTTATCCATGTTCTGAAGGGTATTTTGTGTCATCCATGGGTCACTTAAGTTTTTCCCTTCCAGAGCAGCAGAAGCAGCTTTAGCCGACCAGAACACAAAGAGAATGTTATTAAGGCGAAAATATTCTGCCCATTTCTCCCTGCAGGCAGAGCAAAGCAATGACAATTTAACAGGTTAAAAAACTAAAGAATTGTCTTGCTGCAACAAAGACATGCAATGCAGATACCAACCTGACAGAAAATGGTAACAGATCTGCCTTATTAACAAGAAGCAGCGTGCGCTTGTACTCATCGATCTCTTGTGTATATGCCTGCATTCAAAGAAATTCAATGTCATACCCATATTGCTATGCAGTCATGAAATCTCCACTAACAAAGGAGGAAGCAATTAAGATTTCTAGGAGTTTATTCACAGATGAAATTGACAGGTCAAAACATTTCTTCATCCCTCTATTCTCTTGAGTACAAATAAAATACTCAGAAATCACACTAATGCATCACAGAAATGAACTTTATCACAGAAAAGTGGTTCAATTCTTTTCTCATTTACCTAAAAAAATAAACTACCATTGCTTCTTGGATTGGGTATGGGATAGGAGGCCTACATATCCACTTTCATAGCATAGCTTGCGTGTCAGTGACTGCTGTATTATGTTGTATTGTCTCTTACACCTTATCAAGTAGTAGTTTTTTTAAGCTTTCCTTTCACCTGTAATTCCTCACAAATCCAACGAAACAACTTAACCAAGCTACAAATTGAGCACCTAGTGCAGGTTATTACTCCTCCAACCCATAACACATCACTTGGATGGAAAGTACTTGCCTTCTTCATTATTAAAATAGCTATCTAAAAAGCTTGGTCTCAAAGTTTTGAATAAAGTTTATATATTGACATTGATATTATAGAACAATCAACAATTTATATACTGTACTTTGACGTTCTAAAGCATTCTGAACATTATTAGTTTAATAGATTTAACCAGAGCAACAAAAGATATCAATTCAGTCCCCCAAATTAAAACATCAGACTCTTCCCCTACTTGGCACAAAACTAAATCAAGACTGTAAAGAATCAGAATTTTCACTTTTAATAAGTAAATTTTGAAATGCCAAGGTTTGGGTAATGTGCTTCATTTGTAGATCTTTAAACACAATCTTGCTCAGTTTCTCTCAAATCTAGGAGAGGTATCATATTTACAAAAATTAGAAAAATAAATAGAGAGCCCAGATCACGTCAAATTATTGTAACTTAAAGTATTTTCTAAATGATTGATATATATATATATATATAGAGAGAGAGAGAGAGAGAGAGAGAGAGAGTTACCTCAAGATCAAGGCAGCGGTAGAACAGCGGGTCACGGGCATCAACAACCATTACAAGCTGAAAAGAACAGAATGAAATTAGTATTAACCTAAACTAAATCATATGAATTAAGATGAAGGGATACAATGTGTTCCATAAAAAGAAATGCAAAAAAGAAAGGGAATGCTTGACATGTGTGCAAGGAATACTAACTCGAGACTTTAAAAGGCAAATCTAAGAGGATTTCATAATTATGGTAGATTGCATGCATCAACATAACAAGTGAATAAAAATCGCTATCAGCCAGTAAGGTCAATGCTAAAAAAAGATAGGTCATGAAGCATGATCACAAACTAAAACTTCAAGAAAACATACTCCAAACATGCATTAAAGCAGTTAATGCCAGATGTAATCACCAAATGCCTGCAAGCATCTTAGGCGAAATAAAACAAGACTTACAATTACAGGCAATGACACCTAATTTACAATATTTGGGCATGTTTGTTAAATTATTTATATGATAAGTAGATTTTTGGCATGTTTATAAAAAATTACTGCCTGGATAACAATGCTGAAGGTCAACAAACATCTCTGGTGAACAAGAGTAAGAAAAGAATCAAAATCATATGCCTTAGCCCATGAGATATTTTTATGCAAAGAGCAAAAATTTCCAAAATAAAAGTGGTTTAGGTATATCATTACAATTACAGCCCCAAATAAATGTCAGAACAACAAAATTTCTTCATTCCTAATAGTTAATTAAGTCTATTTAAGAATGAAATATTTCTGTTAACATCTTGTATTAACTTTTGACATCCCAATCGTTTAGAAAGAAGTGTTTAAAACCAATTAGAAGTCTCTTTTACTGCGAGAGCTGATTATATGAAAATAGTAGGTAAACCCAAAACTAATATGTGCTGTATGAAATTTTCCTATCTTTCCAGGATGCTTCTACAGCCATTTAATAGACCAAAAAGATATGGCCAGACAAATGCAACAATTTTTTTCAGCCATATCATAAATTCATTGTCTCATGCCCATTCTTAAGTAGTGATATCTTGTAAATTCATAATATTGTAAGAGGCAGAAGTTGGCTGATCTTCGAAAAGTTAATAATGTTTATACAGGTTGACAAATGAAAGGAACTTTGAATTAAATTTTTCTCTATATTTCTGCACACTGTACGAACTTCTTGAAACTTCTAACAAGGATGCTCCCCCAGATAACTGCACCCATCAACAGAAGGAAAAAATAAGCAGCTAATCTATTTACAGTTTCTTTTTCCAAACCATTAATGGGAAATCTGTTGGACTTAACTGCTTGTGGATGTTCAAGCATGTATCTGAAGACCAAAAGCAATACAACTCTTAACAATTACAACACTACAAAGAAACTGTTTTCCTATTCTGAAATTAGAATTTTCGATGTCACACCATCAAAGACAATATGGCCTTACCAGATCACTACGTTCAACCACCCGCCAGAGCTGTCTCCAGATATCCAGGTTCTTCTCAAAAGGAGTTAGAACAAGCTTCTCATTCTCCTCAAGTCTGAAGCAAATACATTACTATTAGAATGCTATGTACATTAATTAGAAAACTTACGTAACACATCATCATGGATATAAGTACAAAATGTTATATCAACCCACTGATAACACAAAGACAATGAAGAATGAAATCTGAAAAGCCACACTCCCAAATCTATCAGCATGTGGAATAAAAAAATAATAATTTGCCGGCTACGCGACATAATTCCAAGATTTTCAGGAAAGTCTGCAATGCTGTCCCTTCTTGCTTAATGTGGAGTTTACTGAGGGAGAGAAATAGAAGGACATTTGAGACCAGGAATTATCTTTGGACAGACACAATTCACAATATGTAGAGTCCTTATTTTATTGGATGTCTTTGGATGAGAGTAGACCCACAACACTAGATGATTTCATTGTTTCCTTACATTGTATTTTAATTTAAGGATCCTTGAGGTATACATCAAGTATACTCAATTGGTCTCCTTGTAAATTCTCTTTCTGTTTTAATACAAATATTTAATACCAATAAAAAGAAAAACATAAGTAAATAAGGCCAAACATGAAACCAACAAACTGCAAGAGCACTCAAAATCCCCAAATTATAAACCATTTTGAGAAAAAAAATCTGGAAAACAAAAAATCAAAAACAAAACTTAACCAGCAGATTGAAGCCAGTTTCCTACCACTGCATTACATCTTGTTATCAAGGGTACTTCAAAGCCATCCATATCCCATATATGGAGCAATGTCATAATATATAATTGTTTACTAAAGTGACAGTCTTTACAAAGTTACAAGTTTAAGCTTACATAGTTTTTAACTGAGTAAATTTCCTTCCGGCTTCATCATTATCTAGAGTTCTAATTACCTCTTAAGTTCAGCTATGACTACATGAATTCTGAACTTAATTGATTTGTCTTTCTAGCCCTTCCAGACTAGCATGCCACCATGAGTTGGGTCATCCTCAGACTGTCGGACGGTACTGTAACAGTTTTTTAATATACATCACATGCTAATTTTCTAGTGAAGTAAAAAGATGTGGATAGATTGGCCAAAAAAAACAATCTTAATTATAGTGAATAAAGTGAATTTTTCACCTGTATTAAGCATTTCATGATAAAATTTAAGTTATACGAAGCAACACTTGACACTACACTATCTCATGGATTGCATTCATGGAAGTATGTTGGTGTGTATATTGAATCCATTTGGTTAAGAGATTTGGAAGCCTAAAAACGCATTATTAAAACCCAAAAAGCCATTTTGGAACAGCAACTCCTCATAATTTTTTTTAGAAACCCTCATTTTAAACCCAAAATTCCGTTTCGCAATAGCTTATACAAACGCACCCATTAATAGACACTTGATACATTCATGAAACAGACATAGTCACCTAACCTTGCAAGGCTTCGGCGCCATGATAAGAAAGATTGTCTTTCATTTGCATCAAGCTGTTCTACAGACATCTCAGCAGTCCATGGTGGCCTACAAGGAAAAATAAAACCTTTTAAACTAATTGCACAAATATAAATCTTTGATTAAACTTCAACTTGGTAAGGGAAGAAGAAACACATGCCTGCGTGGAACTCTAAGACTGCTGGCATGCTGTGCCTCCTCTTTCATCTGTTGCTCTCTCCTTTCCTCAGGGGTCATGCCACTGTTACTGTTACTAGAGCTTGCATCCCTATTCCCACAAAATAGGCATCAAACAAAAATCAATTGATCTTAATGCACATTCATATGTAATACCGATGAGCTTATAAATTTACTAAGCTGAACAAAAAACATAAATCATTAGAACAAATGCCTCAAAATGAAAAAAGTTGTGAACTTAAATACTTTTTTTTTTTTAAAGGTAATAAAAATTTTATTAATAAAGGCTACTTCATGCAAGAAGAATGAAGTAGCTAAAGAATATATACAAAAACACAAAAGAAAGCAAAGTATGTACAAATAAGAAGGGAATCTAATAACAACTGAAAGAAATCACAAGAAGTGAATCCCCAAGAACGAGACCAGACAAACAACATCCCTGTAAATAAAGCTATGAGCTGATCCACCAAATGCTCCTCATCCTCAAAAATATGACTATTCTGCTCCCTCCAAATACAAAGGGACACCACCTAATGCACGCGCCCAATCAAACAAAATCCATAAAAACACACTCTTTGATTACATAAAAGGACACTCCTCTCCTCTCCATCAAATTTTTTTTTTTTTTTTTCTTTTTAACATTCCCATGATATCTCATGCCAATGAATCAGCTCAGCAACACATGCTTTTTAACTTTCAATGCCAACAACATATGGGGACAATATATGCTAATTCAAGGAAGTAACAACAACCAACTAACCAAGCTGTAGTCCTAGAATTCCGGGGTCGGCTATGGATTCTCAACAAACTAATCAGGGTCGGCCACATGTATTCTTTTCCGTCATGTAATTCCATTATATCCAAAGTCATATACTTGTATTCGACTTGACAATATTTAAATTAACAATCCAGATAATAAAAAACAGCGAATGGGAATGAAAAGGAAGAGAGAGAGAATAGAAAACTGACAGATTGATGAGGAGGTTGGGGGCAGGGTGGTCTTGAGTGAAGAGGCGGTCGGCCTCGTCGGCCTGTTCGATAATGGCGTCGATGTCGCTGACTTCGGTGACGGATTCGAGAACCTTCTTGTGCTGGTTCCTGTAGAAGTAACCCTTTTCCTTAGACTGCTGTATCATCTGGTTGTGTTGCCTCACTAGGGCTCTCCCCAACCCCGTCTTCTCGTTCTTCCCCATCGTTATTCTTTCAAGTTTCAAACTTTCAAAGCCACCACAACTCTCTCTCTCTCTCTCTGCAAAAACCCTAGTAAGCAATATAGAGAGATTCTCTCTCTGAAATAGCTGCGTTTATGTTTGTGTGAATATGATGACGACGATGATGATGAAAATTGTGAATCAGTGTATGGCGGTGGAGGCGGGGGCCGTAACAGGTCAGAAACGTTTTCGACTTTTCTTTTCTTTGGTGCCGCACGCTTGGGAGTAGGAAGAGAAAAATCTAAAACCAAACACTCTCACAAAAGTTATTTTATTTTATTTTTTTTTAACCCTTTGTTTTCCCTCTTTTATCATTCAAGCAGAAAAAATAAATGAAGATTTACAAAAAGATCCAAGATTTATACTACTGTAAACATAGTTAATTTATTTTATGTAAAAGTCTATAAAATTTTTAAGGGACTCGGATAATTTTGATATTATTAAAAAAAATTAACATTGATATTTACATATAATTATTTTTATTTTAATAAGATTTTCTCTTATACATATAATTAGGTTTAATAATATTAATAAAATATTATATTTATTGGCTAATAATTAATACTCTTATAATTATATATAATTTTTAATTAATCTATGCATGGACATATCGTTAGTAAACAAATAAAATAAAATTAGTGGATACCAATTATCAATCACATTTATTATCTTAGCTTCTTTTTAGCACTTTCCCAAAAGTAAAAGGGAAAATTCAAATCAATTATCGTGATTTATGGATATATGTTTTTTTTTTTAAATTAAATGAATTATACAATGAGTAATGCTAATTCAATTAGCTTACTTGTTTAAGAATCTTTTTTAATTTAAAATGCGAGGACAAATTACACTCCCCTCCCTTGAGGTTTGGAGGAATGACATTCACCTCTGAACCTGAAAGGATAAAAACTCACCCCCATTGAGATTTGAAAAAAATGACACTCACTTCCAAACTTAAAAGAAAAAAATACTCACTCCCTTAAGGTTTGAAGAAAATGACTCCCCCCCCCCCCCTCCCTATTCTTTCCATTAATATTAGTAACAAAATATTCCAATTTTTAACAAATTCATTTTACCAAAGTTTAACTATAGTCAATAAAAAAAGAGCATTCATATTTAAAAAAAAAAAATGAAAAAAACATATTATAAAATATGTTGCTAAAGTGGATTTTAGTTGCTTTTTATCGCATCTTACCAACTGATACTATTTAAGTTTACAAATTCTTGAATTTTTTAACGACAAAGTTTAGCAACAAAATTGATTGTAACTTTAGGCTATAACCTTAATAAAATAAACATTATTATATATTTTGAAAATCTAATCGTTAAATTGCATACTCTTTATACTCTTAATACACATGTTAAATTTCATATCAATCAAATATTATTTACTATATGATCGATAAGCTTATATTTTATGCATAATTTTAAACTATAAAAATTTGCAATTTAAACAATTTATTGATGAAATAGCTATTGATATTTAAATTTCTATAAATTTTGCAAGTATGGAGGATATAAGAAGAATATGTAATCTAATGGTGGATTTGTTCACTTCTAGTAAAAAGATATTAAGTAAAGTTGTAACATTATGTTATAATCAATTTTGTAGCTAAACTTTGTTAATTTTTTAATTGCACCCTCACCAATGCTTTGCATCAAAATTTATGAGATAAACATGAAAGGTAATTTTGGGTTTAGAAATTTTTTAAGGATAAGTGGAGGGTAATTTTGAAAATTTGCCCTTAACCAAATAGTAGATTAATACAACATTTTTAACTTTAGTTTAACGTAATTTGGTCAAATGAATGTGAAAGGGGGAAAGTATTTTTTCCTTTCAAATTTGGGGGGAAGTGTTGTTTCCTCAAACCTCAAGGGAGGGAAGTATAATTTGCTCAAAATGAGATAATATGTCTAAGACCCTTCCAACGACAAAACTTAGGATTATTTCATACATTCAACTTTTAAGCCTTGGTCAGCATAAGGTTAAAAGTATTTTTATATTGATATTACTATTTATGTTATGTTAATGGGTGCCCTTAGCATAATAGTTAATAAACTATTTCAGAAAGAGTTCAATTTTGGTAAGAATGGGGTGTAGAACCAATATTTTACATCATCTAATAAGAGATTATCACATTAACATTTTACTTAAAATTTATATCCTACCACACTTACTAACATCTCAATAAACTCCTAATTTTGTTAGATTTATATATGGGTATTATAATTGATTGGGTGAGGTTGTATTTATTCTTAAATATATAATAAAATGATATAGCATGTTGGGATTGGAGGGTTAAAACATGAGTTTTCCACCACATCCTTATAGAATTTAATCTCTTTTAGAAAAGTTTTAAGTTTTAACACCATTTTTGTGAGAAAAATATATAAATGATTTCTTTATGTTGTTAGATTATAAACAACCACAATATAAATTCTAGGATCTTGAATTATCATGATTTCACAACTACATAAATTAATTATAAAGCTTACCTTGATCCATTGCTAAATTTTTCTTAAGATCAAATCTTAGTATAAAAGGCACTTAATTCTTATAGGATTGGTTTCTCTCTCTTGACTCTCTTTTCTCTTTAACTTTTCAGTGTACCTGATGGGGTATCTGAATGTCTCTTTAATAAGTAGAGAGAAGACCAAATTCCTTGTATCTATAATCTCCATTTGCCCATCAAAGTTAGAGTTACTTAGGAAACTTACTTCTCCATTAACCAATGTTATAAGGACATGTAACATCTTATTAAACCATAACATACATGAAGTTATCAAATTGATACGTTATCAAATGAGACAATTTATTCGTACATTCTCCCACTTGGCCCATATGATAACTTATGTCAAGGCTTAATAATATTAACTATTAGGTGCACAATAGTACATATCCTCTTACATTAAATTAATTATCATAATACTATAATTAAACAACCCACTAATGCGAGTCATGACGATTCTATATCAATTATACGACATAGTTCCTTCCATGTACTACAACACTAGCAACCTACTTAATATAACATATCAATGAGAAGTGACTTAAAAGGTCCAACAATAATGTCTTTTTTGTTAGAGACTATTCCTGTTATTATTCATTCATTATCATGTATATACTTACATAAGATATAACAAGAAAAATTAGAAACGCATTTAATGAGATTTCCAAGTGTCAAAAGCATAAAACAACATTAAAATAACAACCATCATGTTCTACATTCAAGACTCATTTGATCAACATATTCCTTAAATGTCTTAAGAGGAAACCCTTGTGTCAATGAATCTGCAATCATAAGTTGTGTGCTTATGTGTTGTTAGGGTACTCTCTTTTTTTACACCTAAATTTATTTGAGTACCACCTATTTATACTACTAATAAGTTATTGGGTTTTCCCAAATATTTTTTACTCTATTATTATGTTAATCACAAATATTTCATATCTCACTATTTAAATTGGGTCATGATATAAACTATCATAAAAAACCCAAAAACTCAAATTTTTTCGAAATTTATTATCATTATTTAGTTAAGCCCAAAACCGGCCTTATGAACCTAATAAACACATCCTATTCTATTTAAAGTCCAAGAATACTTATTCTTGTCAATATTTGAAAAGCCCATGATTCAAATCCATGACAATTTATTTATCCAAAACCTAATTCACATTAACAATATCAAAACCCAATTCTTATTGGCAATATCAAAGCCCAGTTCTCGCTAGCAATATTTAAAACCCAATTTTCATTGACAACATCAAAGCTAAGTTCTCGCTGGCAATATTTAAAGCCCCATTTTCATTGGCAATATCAAAACTCAATTCTCATTGGTAACTAGGGATGGCAATTTTTGCCCGACCCGCGGGTACCCGGCCCGGCCCGATTAGAAATAGGGTCGGGTATGGGTTTTAAACAAAAAAACCCGAAGCGGGTCCAGGTCGGGTCCGGGTTTTATCAAAAAAACCCGGACCCGACCCGAAACCCGCCCCGAGACCCGCCCCGTTTAAAAACCCGGTAGCTAAAATTACTAAACTACCCTTTATATATATATATATATATATACACTTATCTAACCCTAATTCCCTCCTCATTTCTTCAGTCTTCACTCCCACCCTCCCTCACGCCTCCCTCATTTCAGCTCAATACCTCAGCCTCCCTCAGTCCGACTCCGATCCTCTCGCCGTGACTCTTCCCTCATTCAGCTTCACTCCCACCCTCCCTCACGCCTCCCTCATTTCAGCTCAATACCTCAGCCTCCCTCAGTCCGATCCTCTCGCCGTGACTCTTCCCTCATTTCAGCTCAATACCTCAGCACCATTCCGTCGCCGTTTTTCTTTTTTTCTTTTTTCCCTTCGCATAATCGGTCTCGCCTTCGCCCTCTCTGCTCTCTGCTTCTTGGCGTCTGAACTCTGAAGGTAATATTCTTTTCTTTTTTTCTGTTGTTGTTTTTAATAATTTAATTGTTAGATGGTTTGGGTCTGTGGATCGGCGGTGGTTAGATGGCGAGGTTTGTGGTGGTCCGTGGTGGTTCGCAGACAAGTGTGGATTGGTGGTGGTTAGATGGCGAGGTAGTGGCTGGGTTTTGTTCGCGGTGATTCTGAACTGGGTTTGACTTAGTTTTTTTGTTTATTGGGGGGTTTTATGAGTGTTTTGATAATCAGGGTGTTGTAAAGTTAGGAAATTTTGATAGATTGCTTTTGCCTGGTTCCTTTGAATTGGGTTTTTCTGGAGTTTTTTTTTTTTTTTTTTTTTTTTTTTCAGGGAATTTGACTTTGTATAATTAGTTTTGCCATGTGAAAGATCTTTCTGATGTTGAATTGTGGTATGAAATGATCTGGTGATGTATGTTCTTAAGGAAAGATTGGGTAGCAGCGGCGGATAGTTTGGGTTTTGGATTTTGTTTGGGTATTTTGAGTTTCAATTTAGGTATTTTGAGTTTTAGTATGGGTATTGGGTTTTGTTTGAGTTTGGGTTTGAATCTCTGGGGAACGAATCTTAATTCTGGGTAATAGGTGCATTTCACAATTTTATTTTATTTTATTTTTTGAGGTGTTGAAGTTTTTGGAGTTGAGAGTTGAGAGCATGAATCCATGATTGTCTCACTTTGTTGACTTTGTAAACGCCTACTTAAAAAATGATAAGAGTAATAAGGTTTTGGTTTTGTTTCATATGCATTTTCAATACCAACAAAACCATGATTCAGATGAAATTTAAAAATTGATCTGGGATTGTTAACAGCTCCAATAATTATTATTATAATGAAAGTTGTTCTCAATAACAGTGATACTAATGTATGCCAGTTTAGTTTGAGAGTTCTGGTTTTAGACCTAACCCTCTAGAAAAGGTTTTTTTTTTCTATATTGTTTGGGTTGTGATGACAATGGCAATGAAATATTGTTTTTTGTGTTTGTTGGGAATGCAGAGCCTAAAACAGAGATGGAAGACACAAACAAATCTGGCTCTTCCTCGCCAAGCGGCTCTCCCTCAAGAACCGGACGTTGTCCCTTGCCAACTATACGGTCTCCTTCGCCATTTTCACGATCACCCTCGCCATTGTCGCCTGGCAGCTCACCCTCAGGATCACCATCACCTTTATGCCCATTAAACAATGAGTAAGTGTTTGAATTTGTTGTTAATCATGTTTAATTTGTGAATTTGTGTAATTATGAATTTGTGCCTATTAATTAATGATTATGTGTAATAATAAATTTGTGATAATTTGTTTTGATTCTAACTCCCAAACTTCTGAACCAATTAGGAGTCCGAACTCCCCGACGGTGGACTTAGAGGTAGAAGAACAAGAAAGGAGTCCAACGATAGAGGAAGAGAGAGAGCAAGAGCCTACAAATGAGGACTTGGACACAAGTAAAAAAAGAAAGACTACCTCAGATGTTTGGGCTCATTTTACAAAGAAGAAAGTTGAAGAAAAAATTAAAGCCCAGTGCCATCATTGTGGCAAACTTTACTTGGGTGATCCTAGCCAAGGTACATCTCATTTACGAACTCATTTAACAAGATGTCCACGAATGAAGTTTAAAGATATACGACAACAAGTCTTAATTAAACAACAAAATAAGGTGGATGGAACTATGAGTTTAAATAATTACCAATTTGATCAAGCTAGAGTGAGGAATAAGCTTGCTCGTATGGTCATCTTACATGAATATCCTCTTTCAATGGTTGATCACATTGGGTTTAGAGAGTTTGTAGTTGATCTTCAACCTATGTTTAAACTTGTCACAAGAAATACTTTGAAGAGTGACATTCTTAAAATCTATGATAATGAGAGGGAGAAAGTTTTGAAGATCACGGACAAGAATGGAAGTAGGATGGCAATTACAACTGATATGTGGACTTCAAGTAAGAAAAAGAGAGGGTTTATGGTCATTACCGCTCATTTTATTGATCATGCTTGGACGTTGCAAAGTCGGGTTTTAAGGTAATTTTTTTATCTATAAGTTGAATATTAAAGACTGTACATTTAGAATGTTTATTGAGTTATGTTAAATTGAATGTTTATTTAGTTATGTTATAATTATTCCTATTATTTTTCTAGGTTTGTTTATGTTCCTTCTCCACACACAAAAGATGTCCTTGCTGAAGTCCTTGTTGATTGTTTTTTAGAGTGGAACATTGATAGGAAGTTGTCTACAATAACTGTAGATAATTGTAGTACTAATGATGCCATGATAAGACTTCTCTTGAATAAACTTGATACTAGTTCTCTTTTGTTGGGTGGGTCTATATTGCATATGAGGTGTGCTGCACATATTTTGAATTTGATTGTTCAAGATGGGTTGTCTCTTATTGGTGATGGTATTGAAAGGATTCGTGATAGTGTAATTTATTGGACTGGATCACCAAAAAGGAGACAAAAATTTGAAGAAAATGCACGTCAATTGCGTGTTCAATGCACCAAAGAGTTAGTCTTAGATTGTAAAACTCGTTGGAATTCAACTTACTTAATGCTTTCTACTGCATTGATTTATAAAGATGTTTTCTCGCGTTTGGCTAAACGTGAAACATCTTATACTTGTTTGCCATATGATCATGATTGGGAGGTAGCCAAAGATATTTGTGGGAGGTTGGAGTTGTTTTATAGTGTGACTGAGTTTTTCTCTGGTCGTAAGTACCCCACAACTAATATGTATTTTGCTTTGGTGTGTGAGTTGAAAATTGCATTGAATGAATGGAGTTTGTCTTCAAGTGAGATGATAGTACGATGGCAGAAAGCATGCTTGCTAAATTTAATTCTTATTGGGCTAATGTTAGTGTTGTTATGGTTGTTGCTGCTATCTTAGATCCAAGATATAAGATGAAGTTATTGGAGTTTTATTATCCTAATATTTATGGTGATAATTCTGATTTGGAGATTGAAAAAATTAAGAATCTTTGTTATGATTTGCTTGATGAGTATGGAGATGTAGATGAGTCTCCTGTAGGTAATGAAGGAAGTTCTCATATGCCTACAAGTACTTCAAATCAAGTGGCACAAATAAAATTTAGGTTGATTGGATCAATGTCAAGGTTTGATGGGTTTGTGAATAATAGTTCAAGTAGTTCAAAGAAACATGGGAGTGGTAGAATGGAATTTGATCATTTCATTGATGAGGGAGTGTTGAAGAGGAGTGAGGACTTTGATATTTTGGCATGGTGGAAAAGTAATGGTCTCAAATATCCTACTTTACAAAGGATTGCAAGAGATATTTTAGTCATTCCCGTCACAACTGTTGCTTCAGAAGCTGCCTTTAGCACTAGTGGGAGACTTTTAAGTCCACACCGTAGTAGGCTACATCCCAAGACTATAGAGGCAATGATGTGTGCTTAGAATTGGTTATGGAGTGAAATCAACGGTTAGTAATTGTCTAATTTCTATTTATAAAATCAAAATTGTGTTTTTATATTTGCTAGTTACAATTTGATGAAGTTTATTCCATTTTTTAATTCATTGTTGTTGTAGGTTCTTCAACTATATCTGGAGATAGTACATTTCAATCCATTCTTGATGATGGCTTCTTGATGATGGGGAGCCAAATGAAGATGATGAGAGATGTGCCACAATTGATGGGAGTTGTATCACAATTGATGAAGATTAAACATTTTGTATTAATGTAGTAACTTTTTTAATTTCTTAGACTTGTTGAATTAATTTGTTGGTTTGTAATTATTATAAACTTGAGGGATTTATTTTGTAACGTTTTAATTTCTTGGACTTGTTAGACTTTTGATACTTATTTCTTGGATTTGTTGGATTTATTTTATTTTTATGTTTAGCTAGTGATTTTAGTTATGATTTTGTTGATTAATGATTAAATGGTTATCTTAGTTAGGTAATTTATTGATTTAAAATTTTAGTTATGATATATTGAATTATGATTATGATATTAGTTATGATTTATTGATTTATAGATTTATAATTAATAGGTGATTTATTGATTTATGATTGGTAGCCTTAGCCTATGATTTGGACTGATATGGCATTCGGGCCACGTTAATTATTTAGGCTTGAATATGCATGCTTAATGTAGGCAAAATCTGGGCAAAAATTAGGCTTAAATCTGGGATTGAATTAAAATTTGGGCTTAAAATTTTTATTTTTTATTTTTTTTTATTTTTTATTTTTTATTTTTTATTTTTTTCAGTTGGGCCACAAATTGGGCCCAATTTCTAAACGGGGCCCGCGGGGCCCGGCTGGGGCGAGTTCGGGCCTAGGGAAAAAACCCGGTAGCATAAACGGGGCGGGTCTAGACTACGGGTCTTGCCCCGCGGGTCGGGTCCGGGTATGGAAAAACCCGGCCCGAACCTGACCCGTTGCCATTCCTAATTGGTAACATCAAAGCTTAATTCTCATTGGTAATATCAAAACCCAGTTCTCGCTGGCAATATTTAAAGCCCGATTCTCATTGGCAACATCAAAGCCCAGCTTTCGCTGGCAATATTTAAAACCCAATTTTCATTCGCAACATCAAAACTCAATTCTCATTGGCAATATCAAAGCCCAATTCTCATCGACAATATCAAAGCTCAATTCTCATCGGCAACATTGAAGCCCAATTCTCATTGGTAATATCAAAACTCAATTCTCATTAGCAACATTAAAACTCAATTCTCGTTCGCACTATCAAAAGCCCAAATTACGTTGGCATTATTAAAAGCCCAAGTTAACTACTTGGCACTATTCTATTAAAAGCCTAAGGTTATTAATATTTGACAAAATACTATATCATAATTATTTCACTTAAAAGTCCAATAATGAACAATACTTTAGATTCTTAAGCATATTAATTACAAGCTCATGGAATTTATGAATGATCTATTCTTAAAATCCATGACAATCATCTTATTAAAGCCCATGGAAAGTTATGATTATTAGACCCATGACATTTATTTATTATAAACTCATGTTCACTTTCTATCTTACATCACAATATTTATAATATTTATTACCAAAACTCATGGTAATTATTCATCCTACATGTTCATTATGATTATCTATAGAGAAACTCATGAGAAACATCACATTATTCCATTATAGTGGTTGTTATCATATTTATTTAAATCCCATGGTAAATATTATTCTCAAGAACAATATTGGAGGTCATTATTTAAAAAAGGCAAAAAAAAAAAAAAAAAAAATCATTTACAAAGTAATCCATAGTAAAAATTATGAAAAATTATACAAGTTGTTATTTGAAGCTCATGAAAATTAATACCCAAAATCTATTATAAATATTTATTAAAGCTCATGGATTCTTTTTATTTCTACCAACAAGTAAAGCTCATGAGGAGTAAAAAACTTGTGGCAAAGCATGTCTTTAATGCCCATTTTGTAGGCCCAATAATCTCATGGAGTAGGGAACAAGCCCAAGCAAAGAAAGGGCCATGTGGCCCAACTAAAAGTGCTGAAATGGAGCAAAGTTCCAGCCCAAAAAGGTCCCCAGCAAGAGGCTTGAAAGTAGGCAACCAGCCTTTATTCATCCCTAACCAAAAAACAACTAGAAACCCCTAAGAGAACCAAGCCTTTAAGGATGAATTAGGGGTTGTCCCATCAGTTTTCTGCCACCCTCTACCTGATGTGAACAATACCTGAGGGCTGTCACATTAGCTGAAGTCTGAAGGATGATGGAACTCCATCATCTTCCTCAAGACTATACCTCTAGCGGAAGGAGAGCTGAAACCAAGCTATCCAAACCTCAATAAATTGATGCTATAAATGTTAAAAACGTTCAAGACATGATTCATGTGCCAAGCCCATGAATCCTAAAGAGGAAAATTTAAGAACATGTGGTTTGGAGGACATAAAGGGATCTCCAACGGAACCCCCTGAAGTAGGCTTAGAGCTTGACACCTAGCTTGGGGTGTTAAATCTTCTTGGGGATCCAACTCTCAGTTGCAGCATTAAGATTCGTTCTTGATACACGCCTTAATCATATTGATTCAGCTTAGCCCCAAAAATCCTGGCATTAAATGCAAAGCATTCTAAAATCTCATCATTACCCAAAGAAGCAAGGCAGCCCCTAAAGTAAATCTCCTACTTTTAGCCCAAAATCTCAGGAAGATTAGTCTTGATCCATCACCTTTGATTAGTCCTGCTATTTTTGGATTCTTGTCAATTAATACTTCTCTAAAACTCCATTATAAAAACACAAGCAACTAACCAAAAAACAACTAGCCACCCTCTCTGAAACTCTGTGTTTGTTTACTACTTTGCTCGTGGTTTAGCTTCCCTAAAGCACACCACTCATCATCTTTAGCCCAGACTCATCTAATCTCAAATACTCTTTTCCCCCTTTCACACAATCACAATCACAATCCATAAATGTCTCTCAATTAGTCATAAACAACCCACCACTCATAAAAAGCTTTAACCTTAGTGTTAATCCCATTCCACTTACTCAAAACAGTTCACAATACCTCATTCATGCCTTATGCACACACACCCACCAAAATCTTAGTTTAATACTTGCTGCACTGAGTTGGGATCTCTCTCTCCTTTCATTCCATCCTATTTTTCCTATTTTACTTGTAACTATGGAGCCTTTAATCTTTATTTATTATTATTATTATGTGATGAATCCTTGGAAATCAATGGGCTGAAAGTCTCCGGGCTTGTATGATTTTGTAGGCTGAGTCTTGAAAAATCAAATAAAATCAGAGAAGACCGGTGGAGGCCGGTCTAGAATCCTCCGATGGTAAAGTCAGTGGGTTGAAGTAGAAAGGAAAAATACTTCTAAGACTTTACTTTTTTTGTTAGAAATGTCTGAATCCATTACCTTCTCATCCAAGAATGCTTATATAGTGTAGGTGGAACGGTTATTTTCCTCGATAACCGTTCCTACTGTCGAGGAGTTCAGAAGATCTTGGAGATAACTTCCATAACTGCTATGGAAGTTATTTTATTCGTACCGGTGCCTCATACCAGTTAGTTTGGAAGACTGCTTCAGTATGCTTATGATTCAACAAACTCGTCCATCTTTCACTATGGATGGACGGACTTCGTCCATCCTTGACAAAGGACGGACGAAGTTCTTAGGGAAGAGCTAATCTTTTCATGTCTCGTCTCTCTACTTATTTCTGATGGACGATCTATTTGGACGAAATAAGACTTAAGCATTTTCTTTACACCATCAGTTGCCCCCTTGTCCATGGATCGTCCAAGGAAGTATGGGGTCTGTTATCATCCCTTAGGTAGACGCACTTTTCTTTACAATCAGATGTGCCACGTGTCATAGTTTCACTGATGGCTAGTTACGTCAATTTATTTTTTCGAGACGCTTGCCACGTGGCTACCTTTGGTTGGCTACGTCGTTTCCGATGTCTAAGTCCACTCCCTATAAATAGTGGAATCCCTCTGATACCCTTTGCATTTCTGAAATTTTCTTCTCTGACCTTCCTTGTTTAGAGCCTCGTCTAGAAGTCTCTGCGTCTTTAGTCTTCTTCCGTCTAGAGCCAGGTATTCTCTTCCCTCTCGTCTTTAGGTTTTCCTTAAAGTTTTCCTTAGAATGTCTGAAAATACTATTTCCTCGTCTAGCAATAGCTTAGATTAGGCTATAGACGAATATCATGACACTACTAGTTATAGTGGTTCTAGCAGCAGCACTGATAATAGTAGTAAAGGGAATACCATGGATGAAGAATATATTTCTGGCGTCCCTGGATTTCCTGTAGATGTTATACAAGAACAGCTTAGGGAGAGGGCTGCCTCTGGGTTTCAGGCTAGTACCACGGCAGTGTTCCCCCGTCTAGCCCTTTGGACAAGGAAGAAACCGTTTACAGTTGTGCACTTGGTGTCAATTCGAAAACCGACGAACAAAGACTAAATAATCTAAGGAAGTGGTACCAAATTCTAGATGAGCTTAACCCCAGGTTGGCCGTCCGTGGAGAATGGTGCTATAATCCTCGTTTTGGGATAGGCGATTATGAAGCCTATTTTTAGGTGGGCTGAGATTGCCTTTAAATCCTTTTGCTAGGGAGCTGCTTACTAAATTAGGTCTAGCTGTGTGTCAATTCAATCCTAATGCATGAAGATTAATCATCTCTATGCAGATTTTGTGGAGGGAAGTATTTGGAGAGGATCGTCCTCTCACTGTGAACGAGTTTCTCTACTGCTATAAACCCTCAAAAATTAGTCAATCTCTAGGTTTTTACCAATTTACAGCTAGGGGTGCAAACTGTAGATTAATAAAGTCTTTAGCCTCATCTGACAAAAACTGGAAGACAAAGTTTATCTTCGTCTCTGGTTTTTGGGCTGGAATCCTGTGAACGTCCCTTTTCCCCCCTATGTTGGGGACTTAGGGAACCTTCGTCCTGAAGGTATGCCCCTATCTTTCTTCTCTTTTTTCTTCTTCTTCTTTTTTTTTTTACATAGGTTTAACCTTTACTTGTTTACTGTTTTATAGCTACCAGACGTCCTACTTTGAGCAAGTTTCATCGTGATCGCGTTCACAAGGCTCGTCTACACGTTGACAGGGATTTCCATTCTTTGGTCACCCTCAGACATCTTGCCAAGTGGAGACTTGGTCTTGAACCATCTGACGAGGCTATTGCTCACGAGGTCACTGTTCGTAGACGTAAGTTTTTACTAAACAAAAATAGTCATACTTTTCTTTTCTCTCTTTTATATATATATATATATATATGTTTAACTTTAATTACTTTTCAGGGATGGCAACTTTAAAAGAAAACAAAGGGAAAGAAGCTATGGACGAAGGGAGCCGTCCTGCTGCTGGGGAGAAACGAAATTCTTCATCAAAGAATCTTGACTTGGGAAATCTTCCGAGTCGTCGAGGGAAGAAGGCCAAGTAGGGATTGCCCAAGGTGGGAGTCGTCCAGACTAACCCCCTTACACCTCAGCCGTCCCTCCAAATTTTTGATGTAGACTCATCCACTCCTGCTGATGTTACTCTGTCTAAGACTTCTCCGTCCAAGTCTACCATGCCAGCTTCGTCCCAACCTTCCCAAAGAATTCCCATGAATCTTATTGAAAATGAAGACATAGTTTGAGAACGTTTTGAGAAGGCCGTGCTTGATGAGGACATAGTTGTGTGTTATGATATGTCCTTGAAGGACTTTGAACATTTTGCTGTTCATGATCTTTTTAAGTTATGTAATTTTTGTTCTTGCTTTTTTTCATTATTGTAAGTTTCCCTCATCTAACCATTGTTTTTGTCTTTCACTTCTATAGGGAATGTCAAAATTCATAGCTAAGTCTAGGTAGGCTACGGAGTTGGATAGGAAGAGGATCTTACTGGAGAAGAGGATCTAGGAGGTGAGGGACGAAAGTAAGAAGTGGGCAGAGGTGGCATCCAAAGCTAAAGGAGAAACTAAAGAGTTGCAAAGCCAAGTTAAGGAGTTGAAGACTGGTGCCACAGAGAAGGATGCTCGTCTTGATCAATTGCAGAAGAAGAACGACGAGTTGAGTACCCTTCTCTTCAAGGCAAAGTAGGATGCAATTGCTGAGTTTAAGGCGTCCAAAGACTTTAAAGACTTATTGGATAGCAACTATGCAGCGGGCTTTGAGGATTTCAGGATGGATTCTGCTGAAAACTTCCCTGAAGTGGACTTCAGCTCCATTAAACTGAACTTGAATGCTGCTACCAGCTCTTTTCTCTAAACCAACTCTGAAGATGTTAATGTCGAAGACTACGCAAGCACCCTGCCCCCTCAGGATGACTCTAACGTGGACGCTCCCCTAGCTTAGCAAACTTTTGCCTTCCTGCTTTTCTTCTTCTTTTTCCTCTGGTCCACTGTTTAGGACCTTTTTATGTAATTCAAGTACGGTTATCTCGTCCATAGTTTTAGGACGAGTTTTTAAACAATTTAGCTTTTTTATTTTAAAGGGTGTTTGGACGTTGGTCGTCCGCCCTTAAACAACTGAATGAATGCTATTTATCTTTATATATTTTTACCATTTTATTAGAATTTCACCTTGTGTAATTTGTCTATGTGGAATGGTAATTATCAGCATTACCCATCCTTAGACTTAGTTGACTTTCATGTTTTAATGAAAATAAGACCCTGCATTATGCTCGTCCATGGACTGGATTGTTTTAGTAGATGCCTTAATAAGTTTGAAATACTCGTCTATGAATTTCCTCATCTATGTTCTGGATATGCATTATGCTTTATTGTATCCATCATATGGACGAGCATGCCTCGAGCTTATTGTGATTTGCTCAAGGCAAAACACTCATCTATGCATTTCCTTGTCCATGTTCTGGATATGCATTATGTTTTATCATGTCCATTATATGGACGAGTATGTCTTGGGCTTATTGTGATTTGCTCAAGGCATAGGCTTTACCTCGTCCTTTGACTTGGATGAGAGTGCCTTGATTTTGTTTTTACCCTTAGGAAAGCTTGACGTTATTTCTCCGCGTCCAGAGAATTTTCTCGTCTTGAGCTTTTAGCTCTCTTCTGGGTTAATCTCAACAAAAAACAATGGAAACCAAGAATTCAAGCACAACACTATGTACATAACATAAATATTGTTCATAAATGAGGCATGCACTTTAGAAGCTAATGCCTATTAGGAAAACAAATACAAACCATACCATAATTTTGTTCATAAGTTTAACATAATAATCAAGCAATACTAGAAACATATAGATAAAAAAGTCTTTTATATAGGTAGACAAATAAAGCCTTTGGGCTCGTCTAGAGTTATGCTCATCTAGGCTGGCATTTTACTGATAGTACCTCCTTAGGTGCTTAACATTCCAAGGATGCTTCAACTTTCTCCCGTCTAGGGCTTCCAAGTAATAAGATCCTTGTCTTGCAGTTAATGACTTTGCAGGGCCTTCCCAATTAGGTCCCAATTTCCCATGAGCTGGGTTCTTTGTTGCTAAGGAAACCCTTTTTAGGACAAGGTCTCCTATGTTGAATCGCCTTGGCTTCACCATTGCATCATATTGCCTAGCCATAAGGTTTTTGTACCTTGCCATCCTTTGTTCAGCATCCATCCTTACCTCGTCTATTAGATCGAGGTTCAAATGGATTTGCTCCTTGTTATCTCTGCCCTGATAGGCTGCCACCCTATGATTGGCCATGTGCACTTCTGCAGGTATGACTGCTTCAGTTCCATAGACTAGCTTAAAAGGAGTTTCTCCTGTAGGAGTTCTCACTGTCATCCTATATGCCCACAGAACACCTGGTAACTCGTCTAGCCATACTCCTTTTGCCCCATCAAGTTGAATCTTGATTATTTTTAACAATGATTGGCTTGCAACTTCAGCCTGTCAATTTGCTTGTGGGTGGGCTTGTGAAGAGTAGTGATTCTGAATCCCGAAGTGCTTGCAAAAATCTTTAAAGAGTGCATTATCAAATTGACGTCCATTATTTGACACTAACACTCTAGGTACCCCAAATCTGCACACATTGTTTTTCTAGACGATGTTCTTGACATTTTGTTGTGTGATATTTGCTAAGGATTCTGCTTCTACCCACTTGGTAAAATAATCAATACCAACCACAAGAAACTTCATTTGCCTTACACCTAGTGGAAAAGGACCCAAGATGTCTAGTCCCCATTGCGCAAAGGGCCATGGGGCCGTCATTGGGGTTAGGTACTCTGATGGTTGTCTGGGGACGTTACTAAACCGTTGGCATTGATCGCAGACCTTGACATAGGCCTTAGCATCAGCTTGCATATTTGGCCAGTAATATCCTGCACGAACGACTTTGTGGACGAGTGATCTGGCTCTCGAATGATTGCCACACGCTCCTTCATAAATTTCTCTTAATATGTAGTTCGCTTCATCTGGAGCTAAATACCTGAAATAAGGCTGGGAAAAGCCTTTTTTGTACAGAACCTCGTCCATAAGAATGTACCTGGCCGACCTTACCCTTAGCTTTCTAGCTTCTCCTTTCTCTTCTGGAAGTCGTCCATCTTTTAAGTATAATACAATTAGAGCCATCCAATTTCCTTTACTTTCCACCTGTTGTACTTCTGGGATGTATATACTCGGTATATACTGAATCTCATCAAACTTGTCCACAGCTTCATTCGCTAAGGCTTCTTTTACTAAGGTATCGGCTTCCACGTTCTCCTCCCTTGGGATTTGAACGTCCTCAAATTTTTTTATAAGGCGCATCACCCTGTCAACATACTTCCTCATTCGTTCTTCCTTAGCTTTATACATCCCATTCACTTGGCCCATGATTAACTGAGAATCTCCCAAGACGAGTATTGACTTTGCTTTCACAGACTTAGCCAATTCCAGCCCTTTGAGAAGAGCTTCATACTCAACTTCATTATTAGTTGCTTGGTACTGCAAGCGAACTTTGTGTTTCAGTTTATCCCCTTCTGGTGATTGCAGAACCACACCTATTGCTCCTGCGTGCTGTGTAGATGAACCATCCACATGGACGATCCACTTCTGGCTGTCTTCCATCTCATCAACATCGTCATAATTTGGGGTAAACTCTACAATGAAGTCTGCCAGAGCTTGAGCTTTTATGGTATGCCTTGGTTGGTACTTTATGTCAAGCTCACTGAGCTCAACAGCCCATTGAATCAATCGTCCTGCAACCTCCAACTTGTTCATTGCCTTCTTGAGTGGGTGATCCATCATGACATTGATGACATGAGCCTAAAAGTAATGTCTTAGTTTCCTGGAGGCTGTTATTAGTGCGAACCAGCTTTTCCATTAGTGGATATCGTCCTTCCGCTCCCCTCAGCGCTTTACTTGTATAGTACACTGGCTTTTGTACTTTTCCTTCCTCTCTTATCAATGCTAAGCTCACGGCATGCGGGGTCACTGCTAGGTATAAAAACAGCTTTTCTCCCGTCACGGACGGACTTAGCAATGAAGCCATAGTAAGGTACGTTTTTAAGTCTTAAAAGGCTCTTTGGCACTCGTCCGTCCGCTCAAATGCTTTCTTTAGAACCTTGAAAAATTGTAAACATTTGTCAGTAGCTTTAGAAACAAATCTGTTGAGGGCAGCAACTTGCTCGGTAAGAGATTGGACTTCTTTGATACTCTGCTGAGGCTTCATATCTAGAATTGCTTTAATCTTTTCCGGGTTTGCCTCAATCCCTCTGTGTGAAATCATGAATACAAGAAATTTTCCCGACGTCACTCCAAAAGCACACTTGTTGGGATTCAATTTCATACTGTACCGCCTAAGTGTATTAAAGGTCTCTTGCAGGTCGTCCAGATGTTTTTCTTCGTCCATGCTTTTCACCAACATGTCGTCCACATAGACTTCTATGTTTCGTCCAATCTGAGGACGAAATATGTGGTTGACTAGTCGCTGGTACGTTGCTCCAGTGTTTTTCAAGCCAAAGGGCATTATTTCATAACAGAATAAGCCTTGACTAGTAACAAAGGATGTCTTCTCCTAGTCGGCCTCGTCCATCCTTATTTGGTTATATCCTGAGAAAGCATCCATAAAACTAAGTAATTTGTGGCCTGCAGTAGAATCCACTAGTTGGTCAATGCGCGGCAATGGATAGCTATCCTTGGGGTAAGCCTTATTTAGATCAGTAAAATCTACATACATCCTCCACTTGCCGTTCGCCTTTTTGACCATTACTACGTTGGCCAACTAATATGGATAGTACACTTCTCGTATAAACTTCACCGCCATCAACTTCTGAACTTCGTCTTTAATAGCATTATCTCTCTCAGGGGCAAACACCCTTTTCTTTTGTCGCATTGGCTTCGAGGATCGACATATGTTTAGATGGTGAGTGATGACACTAGGATCTATATCCGGCATATCCTCATGACTTCAAGCAAATACATCAGTGTTTTTTTTCAAAAACTGGACGAGGTCCTCCTTAATCTTTTCTTTTAGATCTGCCCCAATCCTGGTACACCTCTTAGGGTTGTTCTCATCTAAGAAAATATCTTCTAACACTTCAGCAGGTTCTACCACAACTCTCTTTTCTTCAATATTTATGGCCTAAATTTGTTCGTTCATGGCCAACATAGCCAGGTAACATTCTCTTGCTGCTAGTTGGTCTCCTTGCACTTGTCCTACTCCATGTTCCGTTGGAAACTTAACCAATAGGTGATAAGTAGATGTGACAGCCTTCCAACTGTTTAAAGTCGGCCTTCCAATTATGGCATTGTAAGAGGATGAACAATCTACCACAAGGAAGCTCACATCCTTGGTGATTTGTTGCGGGTATGCCCCCACTGTCACTGGTAATGAAATAGTGTCCACAGATTGTACCTTCATCCCACCAAAACCAACTAGGGGGGAGCTCGCCGGACGGAGTCGGTCTCGTCCTAACCTCATCTGCTGAAAAGCTGGATAATATAAAATATCAGCCGAGTTTCCATTATCTACCAGCACCCTTCTAGTCTTGTAATCAGTAATAAGGAGGGTGATGACAATAGCATCGTCATAAGGGTGGTGAATTCTCTCAGCATCCTCGTCCATGAAAGTGATTGCTTACTCGTCTGTGGTCCTTGCTCTTGATGATTGTCCAGAGAGTTGGACACTCTGCACTACTTTCAAGTATGCCTTTTTTGACTTGGACGATTGTCCTTTTGAACTTCCCCCTATGATGACTTTTATTTCTCCGAGCGGTGGTTGTGATGATTCCTCTACCTTCCCTTTCAATTTCTCGTCCTTGTGGTCTCGTCCAAGGAAATTTCTCAACTTCCCTTACCTTATGAGATTCTCAATCTGCTGCTTTAAATCAAAGCACTCGTCCGTGTCATGCCTATGATCTTTATGAAAGCGACAATACTTATTCCTATTACGCTTGTTGGGATCTCCCTTCATCTTCTTCGGCCACTTTAAGGAAGGCTTATACTTGATTTGCATAAGGACTTGCTCAAGTGGCACGTTCAAAGGGGTATATTGTTGATTCCGCGCTGAAGAGCCTAGCTTCTTATTATCTCGGTCTTTTTTTCTTTTCTTTTTTTGTTCGTCCTTTCTTTGGACGAGGACCTTGCTCAAAGTAACGAGCGGGGTTTCTTTCCATTCTCTCAGCTCTCTTCCTCTTCTTAGCTATGATCGCGTCTTCTACGTTCATAAAATTTTGGGCTGAATGGATGAGTTTGGCCATGGACTGTGGCTCTTTTTCATAAAGTTTGTGTATAAACAAGTCAAAATTAACCCCGTTATGGAAGGCTACCAACAGTAACTTATCATCTACCTCGTCCACGGTCAGGGCTTCCCTGTTAAAGCGTGTGATGAAATAACGCAGGCTTTCATTCTCTCCTTGCTCTATGGTTAACAAGCTAGACGAGGAACGCTTGTGTCTCTGTCTCCCAATGAAATTATTAACAAACAATTTGCTTAACTCCTCAAAAGAACTTACTGAATTCGGGGGTATTTTGCTGAACCAGACTCGCACGGGCCCTCTGAGGGTGGTGGGGAAGGCTTTACACATTATCTCATCAGGAACTCCTTGAAAGTGCATGGTAGTCTTGAAGGTGGCAATATGGTCAAAAGGATCCCACATTCTATCATACGAATCCAAGGAAGGCATCTTGAATTTCAGAGGCAAAGGATGGCTATTGATAGAGGCTATGAAGGGGGAGTCTGTTTGGTGAACTAGGTCTTCTACAGGGTTAGTTCTCCTCATGTTCTCCCTCATCTCATCCTTAACTTTCCTCATCTGGTCCATTTCCCTTTCCAAATGTGGCACCCTTCTTGGTGCAGTACCCCTCGATTGGCTTTCTGGTTCTACATTTCTTCCATCTCCTTGGCTTTGACCATGCTCTTCTCTATGGGCCTCATGTCGTTGTCCTTTGAGATTAACTTCCTTTCTTAATTCTTGGTTCTGGCGGGTTAACTCTGCCATGGCAGCAACCATAGACTGCATATGTTGGACAGATGAAGGCTGCATGGCAGGCGTCGATTATTGGTTACGATGGGGGTTACTGGAAGCATCTCTACTCTCTTGAAGGCCTGGACTAGTAGCCCTTGATCTTATCCAAACCATTTCAACCTTTTGTCGGAGAAAGAAACTGCAAAACTCAACAAATGAAGTTCGAGGGTGACAAATTTCTTTGCCACAGACAGCACCAACTGATGAATCCTTGGAAATCAGTGGGCTGAAAGTCTCTGAGCTTATATGATCTTGTAGGCTGAGTCCTGAAAAATCAAATAAAATCAGAGAAGACTGGTGGAGGCCGATCTAGAATCCTCTGATGGTAAAGTCAATGGGTTGAAGTAGAAAGGGAAAATACTTCTAAGACTTCACTTTTTTTGTTAGAAATGTCTGAATCCATTACCTTCTCATCTAAGAATGCTTATATAGTGTAGGTGGAACGGTTATTTTCCTCGATAATCATTCTTACTGTCGAGGAGTTCAGAAGATCTTAAAGATAACTTCCATAACTGCTATGGAAGTTATTTTATTCGTACCAGTACCTCATAACAATTAGTTTGGAAGACTGCTTCAGTATGCTTATGATTCAACAGAAAAAGGACGGACGAAGTTCTTAGGGACGAGCCAATCTTTCCATGTCTTGTCTCTCTACTTATTTCTGATGGATGATCCATTTGGACAGAATAAGACTTGCGCATTTTCTTTACACCATCATTATGAAAGCCATAATGTTCTGGATACTATAGAAGTTTTCCCTTATGTTGACTTAATAATAATAAGGAAAACATATGATTTTTACCATGTAAATACATTTATTAACCTAGAATTACCCTACCGCTGGAGATAATACCGTACCATTAGAAGACTGATTTGAACTATGATGTTATAAAATGACTAATAATATAACAAACTAACAATAGTAACGTGTTTATTGTGCTTTATTGTTGTTTTCTTGTTAGGTGCAGCCTCTATCTCTTGCTTGGGCAGACTTACACAACACCGAAAACCTTTGGGCTTTATTTCAAGGGCCCATCATCGAGTTTCAACTTGGCTACCCCATATTCTATTTGAAAACATCAAAATTTTTCCCTCAACATGTGTTCTATTGCACTCGTTGTTTCTAAACTTCTTCCTTAATAGTAAGGTATTTCAATTCCATTTGTTTTACAATTAGAGAAAAATACCATGGTTTTAAAAACCGAACCGGGCATCAAACCGTTTTTTTTCCCAATTTTCGGTTGAACCCCGGTTTTTGATCGGTTTTTGGCCAGTTTTCCGGTTGTTGACCGGTTATTGACCGGTTTTGAGGCTTTTAACCGGACCGGATTAGCTCCCGGTCAGACTGGCCGGTCCGGTCCGGTTTTTAAAACAGTGAAAAATATAGCTGTAAAATTATCATAATAAATTTTCAATGGCTTGGAAATAGGGTTAAAATTTCCAAGTCCTGAGATGAAATTTTGCAATCACAATCCATGAACTATGGTCTCAAACCATGCCACAAATTTAGCTTCCATAATAGATGTAGCAGTGATAGTTTGCTTTTAACTTTTTCATGATATTGCTCCTCCAACTAACATGAACAAATAATCAAAAGTGGACTTTCTACTATCAACGCATCCAACAAAAGCTGAATATGAGTAACCAATGACTTCAAGATTATCAGATCTCTTAAATGTGAGCATGTAATCCTTTGTGCCTTGTAAGTATCTCATCACTTTCTTTGCAACTTTCCAATGATCCAATCCTGGATTACTTTGGTATCTTCCTAGCATACCAATTGCAAAGCTAATGTCGGGCCTTGTACATGTTTGGGCATACATTAAACTTTCTACTGTAGAAGCATAAGGAATTCCTTCCATTTGTTTCCATTCCCATTCATTTTGTGAGCATTGCATAAGGCTAAATTCGCCCCCTTTTTGAATTGGGGCAACCCCAATAGAACATTTCTCTATATTGAATCTCTCTAGAACTCTTTTAATATATGCTTTCTAAGACAACCCTAACAGTTCATGATGAATCCCGTTAAATCAGTAGGTTGAAAGTTTTGGGAGTTGATGATCTTAAGCCTAAGTCCTGAAAAAGCAAATACAAAATCAGAGGAGACCGGTGGAGGCTGGCCAAGAATCCTCCGATGGTAAAGTCAGTGGATTTGTAATTCCAAATAAAAAGGAAGTGTTTCTGGGATTCCAATCTTTTTTGGAAGTGTCTGAATGAATTACCTTATCATTGGTGCATGCTTATATAGCACTCATCTTGGGACAGTTATTTGCTTGGTAATTGCTCCTATCGTTGAGGAATTTCAGAAGATTCGGAGGTAACTTCCATAACTACTATGAAAGTTACATTATTTGGGTGTTTTCCATAACTATCACTAGTAACTAGTTATAGTGACTAATTATATCCCTTTGTGTTCCAGGCAAAATGAAAAGCTCGTCCAAAACTTATATAAGGAACTTAGAATGTAGGCAGGTCATCCAGGCACGTTGGACGAGTCACCCCAGTCTGGACGAGCATACTGTCATGCATTCCTATGTTCACTTCTCTTGTTGTTTCCCTTGGACGACCTCTATGGACGAGTTCGGAGTTAGTGTTATAATACACCATCAGTTCACATGATCTATCTCATAATATTTCTATTCTTATCACATAAGTTGCTCCACCCATATCTTTCATTTCACAGTTCTTAGAAAGAAACTTTTTGGTTTCATGTAATAAGCCAAGATCACTACTAGCAAGCAAAATATTATCAATATACATAATTATAAATATAAATATACTCCCACTAACCTTTAGATAAATACACCGATCAACAGTGTTTTCCTTAAATCCAAAAGATGTAATGGTATCATTAAACTTAAGATACCATTGTTAGGAAGCTTGTTTAAGTCCATATATTGACTTCTTAAGTTTGCAAACTAAGTGTTCCTTACCCTTAATGGAGAAACCTTCAAGTTGATCCATATAGACAACCTCTTCTAAACTCCCATTTAGGAAAGCAGTTTTCACATCCATTTTGTGCAACTTCAAATCATGATGAGCTACCAATGCCAAAATGATTCTAAGTGAGTCATTCTTGGATCCATGGGAGAAGATCTCTTGGTAATCAATATCTTCTTTCTGAGTGAAACCTTTGGCCACAAGTCTAACTTTAAATCGTTCGATATTACCCTTAGAGTCACGCTTGGTCTTAAAGACCCACTTACTACCGACTTTCTTGTATCCTTCAGGCAATTAGACGAGATTCTAGACTTTATTTTGGTCCATTGATTTCATTGCATCTTTCATGGTATCCATCCATTTAATAGAATCAACACCTTTTATGGCTTGTGAAAATAAAACTGGATCTTTACTTGTTCCTATATCAAAATTAGATTCATGTAGATAAATCATATAATCATCAGAAATAGTGGACTTTCTTTTTCTTTGAGATTTTCTTAATGCTACTTCTTATGGTTCTTCTACCATTTCTTCATTGGTAAGCATCTCATTATGAAGTAGTGGTTCATTAATTTGTTTTTCAACATTGTTTGGTGCGATGGTCACTCTTTAAGTATAAGTGTTTGTGGGGGGTGTGGAGGGCAAGGGCCGGGATTCAAGTATCCATGAGGGAACTTCACACACATATACACTTAGATTAGGCTAGAGTAGAATTTCTAATTTGTATAAAAAAAATGTTGGAACAACAATTTTCTTTGAAGTTATAGGTTGTGAAACTTGTACCCTAACTTCTTGAACATCCACATTTCGTAGATTATCATCCCCACTAATTTCAAAATTTTCAATGAATCTGGGATTACCGGTTTCCACAATTCTCATACTATGACTTAAACAATAGAACATATACCCTTTAGACTTTTCAGGGTAACCTATAAAGTAAACACTAATTGTTCTTGAGTCTAATTTCTTTTCATGTGGATTATAAATTTTAGCCTCTGCTAGACAACCCCAAACACGCAGGTGTCTTAAACTTGGCATCCTTCCTGTCCACAGTTCAAAAGGGGTTTTTGAAACTACCTTATTAGGATCCCGATTTAATAAGTACATAGCAGTCTTAAGAGCATACATCCATAATGATAATGGTAATGCAGAATGACTTAACATACTCCTAACCATATCAATTAGAGTATGATTGTGTCTTTTAGCGACACCATTTTACTATGGTATTCCTGGTATAGTGATTTGTAAACAAATGTCATGCTTTTCAAGGAGTTTAGCAAATGGGCATGGGCATTGCCTTGATTCATCATAATTTCCATAATATTCACTAGCTCTATATGATCTAATGATTTTCACATTTCTTTCTAATTGTCTTTCTACCTTAGTAATGTACACCGCAAGGGCTTACATTGCATGAGATTTTTCATGCAATAAATAAATATATGTATAACATGAAAAATCATCTATAAAGGTTAAAATATTTTTCTTTACCCAAAGATAGAGCATTAAAAGGCCCACAAATGCCTGTATGGATAATTTCAAGAAGCTCTATACTCCTTAGGGGTGTGCAAAAAACTGAGGAACCGAACAAACCGACCCAACCGTTGTCAAAATTTTGGTTCGGTTTCAGTGTGGTGCGGTTCGGTTTCGGTTTTATTTTTTAAAAATCGAAATTTTTGGTTTCGGTTTCGGTTCTGGATTTTTTCACATCGAAATTGACCGAACCGACCGATATATATATATATATATATGTGTGTGTGTGTGTGTGTGTGTGTGTGTAACTTTAATACATAACTAATCAGTGGCTTAGGGGTATGCTCCTTGTGGTTTGGTTAGCTAATCCCAGGTTTGAGCCTTCGCGTGGGACGTTACTTTTTTATTTGTGCGATTGTTTCACACACACACACACAGAGCAAAATGGAAGAAGAAGCTTTCTCAAGCTTTCTTCACTCAAATTCTTCAGTCTTTTTGACTTTGTCTCTCTGAGTTTTTTCTCTTCACTTTAGATCGATGAAGACCAATTGTAACAGATCTCTACTTCCCTCATCTTTCGTATCTCTCAGATTCTCATATAATCAGTGAGTTTTTTTTTACACTTTAGGCTGTGTTTGTTTTGTTTCGTTTATACTGTGATTTTTTTTTTGTCAAGTGAACATTGATTTTGCTTTAGAGTGATCTGTGTGAAAAGTTTTGAGCTTGTGGTTTTTATCGATTTTGAGTGTGATTTTATATGCTTTGGTCTTTGCTTTGTCGTTTGAAAAAGTGTGGTTTTGAAAATCTCAATAACCCTTTCTTTGGAAAACCGAAAACCGATTGAAACCGACTGAAACCGAAATACATCGAAATCGATGGTTTTCCTGCCATTTCGGTCGGTTTCGGTTGGCCATACCCATACAAACCGACTGAAATAGAACCGAGCACACCCCTAATACTTCTTGTGGCACCTTTCTTATTGTGTTTGGTTTGTTTGCCCTTAATACAATCCACACACACATCAAGATCAGTAAAATCTAGGTCTGGGAGAATCTCATCTTTTATTAGTCTTTCTAACCTTTCTCTGGAAATGTGTCATAGCCTTTTATGCCACAAATTTAAGGAATTTTCATCAATTAGGCTACATTTAGTACCGATACTACGATGCAAGATGAGAAGGGTTTCAACAAATTCATCATAAAGGTTAAATTTGTACAAACCATCCGAAAGAATACCAGAACCAACAAAAGATGTATTCTTAAATAAAGTAAAATTTTTATTCTCAAATTTTATGAAATATCCATCAAGATCAAAGTTTGGGCAAAGAGACTAAATCTCTAGAAAGAGAAGGAACATAAAATGTTTGAAACAAATCCAAGTTTTTATTGGTATCTAGAAATAAATGATAAGTACTAATGGCTTCAATTGGTGCTTCACCCGATTTCCCATCAATGCAAAATTCTCATTTGGATTTATGGTGTGGATTGAAAGAAATCTCTACATCGTATTTGAAATATGGGTAGTAGTCCAAAATCAAGTCACCAAGTATTAGAAGGAACTTCAATTAGGTTTGATTCGAAACATACATAAATATAAGTATATAACCTTTAATTAAAGATTTATCTTTTTTTTTTTTGGTTGAAAACCATTGCCTACGTTTTGAGCAATCTTTCTTAAAATGTCCTGACTTTTTACAAAAGTCGATTCTTGAAAAATAGAGGGCACAAAAGCTAAGTCTCTATCTTGAAACAATAACATAGAATTGGGAACTTTTGAGTATTTTATTTTATTTTATTTTTTTGAAAAGAAGTCACAATAGATAATTAAACTAAAACAATTGAATAAGGTGGTGTAGGAAAAAAGCGTCTTGTTTTGTTTGTTTATTTATTTATTTATTTTTTGGCTAGTAGGAACTCTTTTCTAGTAACAATTTGTGCCTTTCATTAGCTAGAGAAAGAGAGAGAGTGAGAGAGAGAGGGTGTTGGGGGACCGGGGGGAGGATGAGTTGGATTGTGGGTTTCATGAGAAATTATAATGTCTAGTAGATCAATAGGCACAAATTATAAACGTTACTCTTTTCTAGTAACATTTATAATTGTCATTTTCCTTCTTTGAGGCTAGCCAGTTGGATTAGAATCACTTGATTTGCGTGATCCATGCTTTAAGCCTTTTTAGGCTTCCTTCATTTTCTTTCAGCTTCTTGATTTATGAGATGAATTAAATGTTACTCAAGTTGCTTGAGTCTTGCCTTGTCTTGATTAAGCATAATGACCAATTGATTTACATTCCACTTATCTTTCATAGTGTTGTTATTAATTTGAAATGACCCATACTGAGGAGGCATGGAATTCAATATAAATTGAACGAGAAAAAACTCATCCACATTCAACCATAGAGTCTTTAATTAAGCAGCCAAATTTGTTATCTTGATGGCATGCTCTTGTATCCCACGCTTACCATCAAATTTCATGGTGGTAAGTTTTGTCATTAATGTCCCTACAAGGGACTTATCAGCTGTTGAAATAATCTTCCATATTTGAAAGGAATTCTTTTGCATTATCAGTTTTAGGAAGTGTTGTCTCAATATTGTTTGCGATGGTCATTCGCATAAACATAATATTTAGTCTATTTGATTTTTCTCATGCTTTGTAGAAAGCATTTTCTTTTGCACTGCTTGTATCAGTAACAACAGGCGGTTTCTCAGATCCAAGTGATATATCAAGATCCACTACATCAAGGTGAAAATAAACATGTTCCTTCCAATCTAAAGAAATTTGATCCATTCAGCTTGGAAATAGATGAAGCATGTGAATGTAGTGAAACAAAGACTGATACTGCAAACAAAATAATACTATTTGCTCACTACATTAGTGCTAAGAATTATTGATTAAGGAACAATAAACCAAAATAAAACACATGTTTAAACAACGATAAATAGTATTACCGTGATCACCTTTGGGCTATTCTTATGGTAAACTATTAAACAATTATAATGATTCTCTTTCACCTAATAGGACTAATTAATAAAATATTCATAATTAAGTTGGTCTGTTACCTTTTAAGTATCCGTTCCAATCTCAATCACGAATATCCATCAACTATCCTATTCCAATTTATTAATAACTTGAAAGTTGTGCACCTTTGGGCCAACCTAATATTCTTGTGATTAAAAATTGTGATTTGCAAAGTCACTAATTTTTAACACAAGGGAATATGTGTTAAATTTCAATTATTTTGACTTGTTATCTATGCGTCTTTCCAATTGGGCCACTTTGGTGACTACCAATACTTATCATAACATAGACTTCAAATCAAAATTAACGGTCTTGCATAAACATTAAATTAGCGGAATGCATTATAGCAATACAAATATAAAAAGTTTGCACTATACATGTTTACATGAAAACAAATACCCTTCTTTCATAAAATACATCAAAAATAGTATATTATCTCCCAAAAAAAGAAGAAGAAGATAAGTGGTCTAAAGTACCACATCTGTCAATTAGTAAGTGAATATTCGATTTATGAACCTTGCTAGTACTTACAAAGGTCAGACCCTTTTCTAAGTGCTAATGTTATAAGTCCAAGTATTGTAAGTCTTGTCTTCTCACTCTATCCTTAAAATATATATATATATATCTCAATTAAATACTTTACACATTCATTGCATGTAAAAAGGGGACATAAGGTTGAAAAATTAATAATGAACAATAGCCAACAATCTCAAAGTATAAAAGAATTTATATCATAACTATTCATGAGTGTCAGATGATATTATATTCTCAATTTTTCAATTTGGGTTTTTAACATTAAACATTGAAGTTGTTAATCTTTAAAGAAGCAATTAAATAAACTAGAATCAAATATCGTAGAAATTTGTAATGCCACAAAGTTATTAACTAATGGAAAAACAAAGTTCATATTAAGTGAACTTGATCCAAAATAATATAGAAGACGTTAATTGCTTTCACAAATCCAAAATCACAATCTTGATAATGAAAACTAAAATTGTTTATAAATCTTTTAATTGAAAAACATGATAATTCTAAAACACAAGCTCTGATACTACATGTAAATGTTTTCTTTATGTTGTTAGATTATAAACCATACTATAAATTCTATGATCTTGAATTATCATGATTTCACAACTACACAAATTAATTATAAAGTTTACTTTGATCTATTGCTGAACTTTTCTTAAGATCAAGCATTAGTATAAAAGACACTTAATTCTTATAGGTTTGGTTTCTTTCTCTTTTCTCTTTAACTATTCAGTGTATCTAATGGAGTAGCTGAATGTCTCTTTTATAAGTGAGAGAGGACCATATTCCTTGTATCTATAATCTTCACTTGCCCTTCAAAGTTGGAGTTATTTAGGAAACATACTTCTCCATTAACCAATGTTACAAGGACATGTAACATCTCATTAAACCATAACATACACGAAATTATCAAATGGATATGTTATCAAATGGGACAATTTATTCTTATAATATAAACAACCATCATAAAAACTAAATGCTTTTTTCTCATCCTCTAAAAAGTTTCTAAAAATGTATCCACAATCTAGGAAAATTCTTAAGTACTCTTGAAGTACGGAGAAATGGTATTCCCTCCTCTCAGATTCATGGTAAACCCCACCATGAATTAAAAATATGGACCCTTCCATGAAAGTGAGAGAAAGGAGTACCTAAGAATTAGGATTTTTTGCAAAATAACCCCATTTTGCTAACAATTTCGTTAGTTAGTAATATTTCCAAATTATTTAAGAAACTAGCCTCTTAAGTTTCTTAGACTTGAGTTTATTGTAGCAACTCGAGTCTTAGAGACTTGAGTTCCATGTTCTGACAAAGCTGAGGTAGAAAATTATACACATGGAACTTGAGTCTTAAAGACTCGATTTCCCTAATGAACGAAGCAAACTAGAGAAGACAAAAACAAAAACAACGAAGAAAAAAAAATAACGAAGCAACAAAGTAGAGAAGCAACTGCGGCGGTGAAGGCTCTAGGTGAGGGAAATTAACTCGAACTTAATATGGGTGTTGTTTCTGTCGTGGGTGTTTTTGGGTTTGTTCCTGAGGTTAGTGATCTTCTTTTTCTTCTGCTGTAAGTCTTTGTGGGTTTGCTCATGGGGTTGTTTTTTTATTTGGGTCTGGTGGGTGTTTGTGGGTTTGTTCCGTGTTCTTGTTCTTCTTCTTTCTTTTCTCCTCCTCCTTTTGCCATGGGTTTTTGTGGCTTTGTTCCTCAGGTTTGTGTTTGATTTGGGTCTAGTTGGTTTAGAAAATGAAGAACAAAGGAAAAAAAGGAAGAACAATTTGGCCAAAGAACACAAAAGGAACTCGAGTTTCATGTGGATTTTAAATACACCTCAGCTCTATCAGCACATATAACTCTAGTCTCTTATCCTCAAGTTGCTACAATGAACTTGAGTCTAAGAGACTCGAGATGCTAGTTTGCTAATATGTTTTGATAACTTACTAACTAACGAAATTATTTCTAAAATGGTGTTATTTTGCAGAAAAATGCCTAAGAAATACTCAATCTATGCCCTTAGGACATCCGTTAACTTTTTCCTTATTATTTTTGTGCACTTAAATAGGTAGTTTACAGCAAGGGAAGACGCAATTTACATATTTGTGGACCTATAAAGAGGACCAAATTGATCTAGAAAAGCGGATCAAACATACATACCTCATCAAACACCATCCCAAGTAGACATACCATACCTACACGTATTAAACTGATTGATTTAGGGATAAAAAAAATCATAAAATCCTCATATCCTAGAGCATGATCCAGCAATACAAGAGAAAACTACATAACTTCGAAACCCTACCAACTCACCTATAGAGTGCAAATAAGGAAGCACAGACCTATACTTCTTTGGTATTTAGAGAACAACCATGTATAAAGCATGCAGATCGTATCTTATATGGGTGCCAATAACAAATAAATCACCATTGACTAATGCAAAAAATCATAGGAGGGTGTAGAGCAAATGATAAATTCAAAATTGCAAATCTTAAGTTCTAAAAAGTTGTGATGAGTGCAAATGGATGTCAGTAGAAAAAGGAACCAAGGAAAACATGTTGAGTGTTGGAATCAGTTAGAACGGCACAAATGGAGCCTAAAATATCCACAATAGAAGCACACATTTTCATTTACACAGAATTTAAATTTCTAAATCTATAGTAACCAGACAACTCACAATAAAAGGCAAAAAACCAACCTTACTACAGCAAACAACCTTAAAAAGCAGCCAATCTCCAAATTCTATTAAAAAAAAAAATTAGAGTGAAGAATATTATAATATTTCAGTGATAAGTGTGGTAATATACTCACAAAATGGCTTAAAAAAAGACTTTAAAATGGCTTGATCATAAATGATTCAAAGATAGCTCAACACCACCCCACCCTGCTCGAACTCTCTCCAAAAATAAATCTTGAAAAACCCAGTGAAATTGAAGGAAATATCATCATATCCACCAATTAGAGCTCGTTTGGTTATCTCATCACTCAGTTTTCACAACTCATAACTCAACCTCATAACTCATAACTTATCACTCAAATCCCACTTTCACTCAACTACCCCAAAACATCTGTTTGGTTAAAAAACCCAATCACATAAGACATAACTCACCTTTTTAACCCAACTTTTTGCCAACACTGTGGACCCCACCCACTGATACTACACAATGGTTCACTAACAGCTACTTGCGTCCCTTCAGTTATAGTGGTTCATTTTATCCCATTAGAAAACCCATTGTACGCATCTCACAATACCCATTCATCCAAGGTTCTTCCCTCGCCTCCCACATCATTGCACGCACAAGACAGTTGGTTCAGCCACAAGACAGTTTTAGGATCATAATAAAAATGATATTACAAATTAAATCAAATGTGACCCATTCTGATTGGAGCAACACCTAGTGCTGCAAATTTATTCAAATTCTAAATATACAATTTCAAATCTACCAGGAAATGGGGCTAAATAGCATCCAGGGGCTGGTAAGTCAATATAAATTTAATCATGATATATATATATATATTTTTTCAATAAAGGTCATTATTGAAGATCATGATATGCTTACCTAAAGTAACCATTCTTGCTAGTTTGACAAGTTACTCCAGACTTTTTCAAATGACAGCTAATGAAAATGCATGCATATGTGTGTTCCTTAGACAGCAAATTGATGGACAAGTCCCCCTAAGCTGTTTTGAATGGCCAAGTTTCAAACCATTTTTATAATTTTCGTGATTATAAAAATGGTTATCTATGGGCTTCTTGCAATTCTGTAGTTATTCAGCATTTAGCAGTGAAAGGTAGAAAAAACTAAAAATAGGAACTGATTTTTTTTCCATCTGATCTCAGCACTCTTACATGTAAATTGGCTGATTTAAGGCTGAGATCGCAACCCATATAATTAAGTTAATCCCATTTTCCATCAATGACATCCATCTAAGTTACTTACTAGAGGCATTTTTCATGTACCAGAGACAGTCCAACAAATGTACAAATTAAAACCAGAACTCCAGTCCAACAAATATATAAATTCATAATTATGCTTTCTAAGTTTCATGCTTTTTCAACCTTACAGATAGGAGCCTTTGCAGCACCTGATAATGTATGATCATAGTACTCATGATACAAGAAAAATACAAATTTTAGGTAACTTTGACAGACAAGTTTGAAGTCAGCTCTTTCAATGGTAACCTACCCCCCAAGAAAAAAAGGGGTTCCTATTATGCAGAATTTACTATAAGACTAACAAAAGCATCAGAAAGTTTCATTTTCTTTCTATTTCCTTGATACCCAAGTTGTAGCCTTAAAGACACTATGTTCCATATTCCCCTTTTGTTGTTCATTGACCATAATGTCAATGAAAATTTGTTCAATGTGGGGAGGCCACATTTTGTTGTCAGCATCCTGAGTTTCTAGTGCCATCTAATACAAATTTCCCAACACAATTGCATATGTTAATATATATGTATATTAATAGCTTTATGAATGGGCCACTTGAATCTCTAACCAACCACTCAACTTAAGTGAAGAAGACAAGAAAACCTATATAGAAAGCAATTTGTAAAGGAAAGATTCTAGAGTAAATGCAGAATATATTCCTAAAGAAATTGCAGAGAACAAAGTCAGCCCTTGGGCTTGATATTTGGATTTGGGAGGCAATCTGTCATGCTTTATCTTTGGTAATTCAGCTCCTTCATTTAAGGACTGAGGCTGAGGATTTGGCTTGTGTTTGTCACCATATTGGAATTAAGGCTGCAACCCTTTATGATCCAAATGTTGCTGTTTGTGTTAATCTAATTTTCTGCTCTGATAGATACAACAAAAAGCTCATATAAAGAGCACTCAATTAATTTTTCAACAATAAATTTTCAATTAGATGCTCTCAGTTAATTGATATATGTAATTACTAGTATAAACAAAAAGTAGGGAAACTTTAAAAACATGAATTTGTAAACATCAAAGGTAAGGGTGGCACCAAAATTTAATTCAATTTAACTAAACAAGCAGACAAGGAAGAACTTAAAATGGGAAGAGCTTATTATAATTACAGAAACAGAGAAGAAACAAAGCAAACAATGTGAATAAAGCCCTAAAGGGCTTCATTCAATATGGATTAAAGAATTCACTCTCTTCAATATAGCCAAAGAACTAAAATGATATTTCTAGCAAGGAAAAGGTATACTATGCAAACATGGGGTTCTGTCCCAGGAAAATTATTCCCTCAGAACACCCAGCTTTCATCTGGACTATCACGCCCATGAAAATAAGAATGGAACACATGGTTCAACTAGTGAAAAAGGTGAGGAACCAATTAGAAATCTAGCACAGCCTCTGCATTCCAGATGGTTTCATCTTGCATATCTTTGTTTCTTTTGGTGTCTTGTCATTTTTGTAACTTTTTGGAATGTGCTATAGCTAAAAAGACTGCTTTGAATGAAAATGGACCTAGCTGACGACTTGTTGTCTGATAACTGTTAGTTAAACTGTATGTAGATTAGTCTAGTAATAAGCATGTGCTGTGCACGTCTGTGATTAGTTATAGTCTTTCTGTTTGTTAGAAGGTAGTTATGGTTGTTAAGTTAGTTAGCTAGCTTTTATGTTGTACATAAGCTACTACATTAGTGTATCATTGTTCAAGTTAACTAGTCGTTAACCCATGCGATGCATGAGAAATTTATTGAGTATGATATATATGATTTAATCTTGGTTTATTTTACTACAAATGCAGATATTGAATTTATAAATCTATATAATAACTAATAGTTGAAACTTTTGACTTTTTGTTGACCACTTCTTATTGCGCCACATGGCTATGTAAATTTGTGACATGTTTACATTTTAAAACACCAAAAAATTATGTCTTTTCATTTGGTGGATTAAACAAACCGTTTCAATACAATTTTACTACCGTTACTATATCTTTTAACTCTCTCTTTGTGTATTTACATTCACTTCTTATTTCTCTTGGTTTCTTTTCTGCCAGAGGAGTACAAAAATAAGAAAACAACATTATTGGCGCTATATTCCCTTGATTAAAAGGTTAGAAAATAATTCGGTCAACCGTGATTGAGAAATTGCTCTAAGTATTGATCATGGTATTATACTATTCTTTTTTTTTTTTTTTTTTTGAGAGGATGGTGTTATACTATTCAATTACAGACTTTTTGCCTTACTTTGTGTGCCAAAGTTACACAACATATTGTTATTTGTGCACCGTTTGACTTTATAAAATGAGTTTAAATTCTCATTTTTTTTTTGGCTTAATGGCTTTGATTATTTATTTAAGCATATTTGGTTATTGGAGTTATTGTTTTGTATTTCCTCATCTCCATTTGAATTTTAACATTTGGGTTTGAATCGGGTAGTTGCAATGGAGATTTGGTTTAGAGCAGTATTACACGTTGCTTTAATATTTTCTTATGGCCATAATATAGAGCGAGATTGTGTTATAATTTATGAAATGGCCATGACTTCGACACTATAATCAAGAAGTAGATACCTCTTTATACTGATAATTGTTGGCCATTGTAAAAAATTGAATCCTGCGCATTTGCTTTATGTTAATATTTTCCTCTAAGAATGGTATTGTGTATTGTTATTGGTTGAAAAGTTGTCTTCAATATTAATATATACCCTATTAACTATTTTATGTTGTTGGCAGTTTTATTACTTGTGTTCTAATTTGTATAAGATTGTATTACCGTGCTTGGAATGGCCAGACTTTGGTGGTAAAATCAAAGTATAATGGTAGTTAAAATCAAACATGTGGCATATTTGCACTTCACAATTTATTCTTCTTATTGTTTCATCGTTGACTATTGTAATAAAAATATTTTTATGTTATAGTTGAAATTTATTTTGAGTTTGAATTAGATTTTCGCACCATATAAATTTATAGTTTATATATAATTGGTTCCTAGTCCAATTATATTTTTTGGCTTTTTATGTGCAATAGTTTATGGGCACAAAACTCTCGAAGAAAATGGGCTTTTGCCCTTTTTTTTTAAAAAAAATCCAGTATTTTGCCATCTTTTCCAAACTAATTAGAGAAATACCCTTGTTTTGAAACTCGATTTTCTAAAAATTGAGTTTCAATTTAAAACTCAATTTTTGGACAATCGAGTTATAATAAACTGAAAATTAAAAAAAAAAAAAAAATTCTGGAACTTGCGTTTATAGAACTCAAGTTTTATGAATTCAAGTGAAACTCGAGTTCCATGAATTCGAGTACTTTACATGGTACTCGAGTTCATGGAACTAGAGTTCCATTTTTTTTTTTCTAAGTCCACGTTCACTATAACTTGATGTTCCAAACATCGAGTTATACATTTGAAACTCAATTTTTAGAAAATTGAGTTTCAAAAGAGGGGCATTTCCCTAATTAGTTTGGGAAATGGGGCAAAATGCTGGATTTTGTGTGTGAAAGGGGCATTTGCCCATTTTGGCCCAAAATTCTCCCCATGATACAACCAAGTTTATTAGGTTCTACAAATAGTAATTTTGAAGAAAACCCACAAGTTTCTTGTGTTTCTAAGAAAGATGAAAAGGAAGAAGTTGAGAAAAAATTACCAAATAAATATGAACCACTATTCATACTGAAATGTTTATGACTCTTCAATATGCACATTTTCATTCAGTATGCATATTTTCAGTCAATAGACACATTTTTATTCAATAGGCACATTTTCATTCAATATGCACATTTTCGTTCAATAGGCAACTTTTCGGTCAATAAGTACATTTTCATTCAATAGACACTTTTAATATATATCCAATATAAAGAGTTATGACCTTCCAATAGACACATTTCGGTATATCTAATATGAAAGGTTATAATTTTTTTTTTCCCTGAAATCATCCAGTAGTTATTCTCGTGTATCGCACGGATTAGCGACTAGTAACACTATATAGCTAAAACATATATTAAACAGTTATATGTTATGAAATGAAGACAAAAATGTCTTATATATTAATTGCTATTAGGGTAAATTGCAAATTACACCCCTAAAGTTTGGTAGTATTTGGATTCTCTACCTTAAAGTTTCAGAATTTGGATTTTACTCCCTTAAGTTTGGAGTGTTTGGATTTTACACCCTGATGTTTCAGAATTTGGTTTTACCCCCTAAAGTTTGGGGTTGTTGGGATTTTACACCTCCTAATTCTGAAACTTTAAGATTTAAAATCCAAACACTCCCAAACTTAAAGGAGTAAAATCCAAACACCCCTAAAATATAGCGGATAAAATCCAAATTCTGAAACATTAGGGGGTAAAATTCAAACACCTTCAAACTTCAGGGGGTAAAATCCAAATTCTAAAACTTTACGGTGGAAAATCTAATCACCCCTAAACTTTAGGGGTTTAATTTACAATTTACCTCCTATATTGATTATAAAAATGCTGTGGAACATTAAAACAAAATATAATTGATTATAAACTAACAGAATTTGTTAATAAACCTGAAATTGAATATGTTCCCCAATATAAAGCTCTTGATCTTTTTTAATTAATTTTTTTTAATTGATGAGTGCAGCTCTTGAATCTTGATAAAATAAAATATACAAATTAATAATTTAACACATAAAAAAAGTTTTATATCCCTAAATTTATTGTTTAATGAGTGTCTACTGTAGTAACCTATTGCAATACTTGTTGATAAAACTTGAAACCCCTTAATCCCACACTATCATTTGATTTGAGAAATTTGTTAAAATCCATAATTCATAACCCATAACTCATAGATTCCCAATTTGAATAAATAAATAAATAAACAATAATTAAAAAAAAAAAATCAAACACATCAAATTCTATACCCATTTAACAAAATCTGCTTTGCATTGAATATTTCTAATTATATAACAAATAGACAATCTCTTCTATAATATCCAACAAAAATACCTTAAAATAACCCAACTTAAAATTTGGAATGATGAACCCTATTAGTGGATAGTAATAACCACAAAGGCACAAAGATTATTCATTCTGATTGCCTATAACAGAGGCTAAATGACTATAGTAGATTTTTGTATATAGAGCTAAATTAATTGATTGGATTAATAAGAAATTTTCACCAAAAAGAGAAAGAGAGAGTGAAATAAAAAAATTTTTATATAGACAATTCAAAGAAAGCATTTAAGAACTTGAGACCAAGAACTTAATCTCCATAGAATAACATAGCTTTCACCTAATATGACAGTTAACATAGTTGGGTTTACGGTTTAGTTGTTTACATATTGATTATGTGTAAGACATGGAGCATGTATTGTTGTGTGTGCTTGTTAGACATTGATCATGCTCTGTTATGTATTCTATAATTGATTAGTAATGTGAGTCAAACTCGAATTCAAGCTAATGAGACCTGCAAAAATGGACATGGTACAATTTCCAAAATAGGAACAAAATAATCAGGTATTTTGTCAATCAATTTTAATGCATGCAACATAGAGTCTTAATTACGTCCACACTAAAATAATAAAGAAATTTTTTTTAGAGGGGTGATTGGCAGAGAGAGATAAACAAATCAAAGCTTTAAAAAAACAAAATAGGCAAGCATTGAATTAAAAAGTGAAATCAAGGTGATCTAATTTTTGCTCTAATTGGATTAAATAGAGGTCGAGAAAACTTACCTGCGTGTGGGGAGGGGGGGGGGGGTTTAGAGTTTTTAGAGGCAAAGAAGACCAATGGTGGAAGCTGTAGGAAGCAATTGTTGAAGCAATTTGAAAGTCGGTGGCCTCCTCTATATAAAAGCGCAAAAAACCCTCTTAACTCTTATAATACTCCGCTTGAAATCCAACGTAAGATAATTTCAAGCAAGGTCAACCTGTTGTGATTGCTTCCCCTTATTTCTCATGTTCATGCTCTCTTTCAATGTGGTACTTATTCCTGGGTTTAAATTCAATGATGCTGAAAGTGGACGTGTTGAAGATTTCGGGAGTGACTCTATAACAGTTTGGTTCTGCATGTGGGGTTTTAGGGTTTCTAGGGACAAAATTTTGTAATATTGTGAGGGTTTTCCTTAGAGTCATGTAGTAATTAGTTTTAAAAAAATGTGATGAAATATTAGAAAGTCAACAAATAGTCAAATGTCTTTGGTTTTTTATAGTATATATGGATATATAGATGAGAATTTACTCTTAACAAATCTCGTAGAATATGTTTGTTGTATTGGGTGAGCAGAAGAAGTTGTCCGATCAGAGGGTTCAGGAGTTGGTTAAGGGAGAAAATCACGCTTGACGTTTAATGAATATTGTCTGATTTCTATGCAACGTGGTGTGGACCCTGTATTTTGCTGGCCCAAGAACTTGAAAGTTGAATTGGACCAAATGTTATTGCTCGATATCTGCATTGTATTGTTTTAGGCAATTCTAATAGTAGCACTAGTGCTATGCTCGCAATTTAAATGTTCACATGCTTGCAAGAGATGTATTTATCAAACAAAATTACATTAGGATTGTTATTCATACAGGAAATTTATGGGGAAAAAAAAACTTTTTAAGCATTTTAAACACACTTACACAATTTTTCATACACTTTTTCACCCACACGTATATCAAAATCACTCAAACAACATTATTTAAGCTCCTCTACCAAACACCCCCAAAGACATTAGCTTTTCCTTGGAAGGTTCAAAGGAAGCTAGCTTTTGGGAGAACTTTATTTATTTATCTATTTTTTTTTTTTTAAGAGGAAGCTTATGGGAGAACTAGTTATTTAAAAAGAACCACCACTGTATTAGTTGATCTAATAACCATGACCACCACGACAACGATTGTATTTGGTGCAATGATCAGGTGGAGCATGAGATTCGTGACCACGATTGTAGGGAGATCGACCACCATTGTAGTAGTTAGCTGTAATAGGAACATCGCTACCATTTTCATTGATATTTCTAGCTGCGATGCCATTGATCAGAACCACCACGCTTATATAAAAAACAAAGCACAAGAGCCATGACTTCATGTTGAACAAAGTTAATCTCATCTTTTTTTTTCTTCTCTCTCTCTCTCTCTCTCTCTCTCTCTCTCTCTCTCTCTCTCTCTCTCTCTCTCTCAACTTTTACTCTTACAATTTTTTCTATGTTGTGATATGATAGTAAAAGCCATTGGCAGGTTATATATTTATACTGGATTCATATCTTCTAGATTTCCTAGGGTACTCTTAAAATAATAAAATAATGTTATAAACAAAACAATTAAGACTATTTTTAGTGGAATGCTGACATGACAAAATTTAGATCCTTAAATCATAAAAGAGTAGTTAGGATTTAAGGAAATCTATTGGTAAAGTACCCTAGGAAGTCAAGAAGATTTGAATCCATTTATACGTGGGTCTTGGGGTGTGGTGTATCTATTTTTTCCATGTTTAAGACTAATTCTTTCCCAAATTCAAGGAGAATTTGTAATGCTAAAAATGGGTGCATCCTTAATTAGGAATAGATTGAACTAAAACAAGCTGTAAACTTGACCTTTATCCAATATTTGATATCAGGCAGGCCACCCAGGTATGATTTGTATCTTTTCACGTAAAAACGCATAAAAGGAAAGAAAAAACAAACTCGAGAATAATCTAAAACAAAAGTTGAATGGTGATGCATTTTAATAGTAATGATAAATACAAAGAGTAACTCATCTAGAACCTCTTACAATGATCAAATCCCCCTCCCCCATTGTTGCAAGGATAAAGGTTAGCTACTAGAACCAATTTTGTAGCTAAACTTGTTCTGTAAAATAAAATTACTACATATTTTGAAAATCTAACTGTTGAATTGCATGTTCTTGTTTTATACTCTCAATACACATCTCAAATTTTGTGTTAATTAGAATATTATTTACTATATTATCCATAAACTTATATTTTATGCATAATTTTAAACTACGAAAATTTGCAATTTAAACAAGTTACTAATAATATATCTATTAATCTTTAATTTTCTATAAATTTTGCAAGTATGAAGGATATAAAAAGAAGATGTAATCCAATGGTGGATTTGTTAAAATTCACCTCCAATAAAAAGATATTGATTCGGTTGTATCCTTAAACTACAACCAATTTGGAGCTAGACTTTGTTCTCGATGTAACTATTAATTTATCAAGAAAAAAAAATCAATTGATAAATAATATGTAAAATAAAAATTCTTATGATTGTGCCACTTATTTGTATTAAAATGGGGTTGTAAATTAATTAAAATGTGTGGGTGTTTCTATTCGTTAATAGATTGTTAGTGGCTTGAATTCTAACTCCCAGATTTTAAGTTTAGAAACTCTCATCATGACAATAACAAGTATAATATTTATGTAAGTAATTGAGTTATAATTCCTGATAATCTTGAGTATGAGCTATGCACATATAAATAGTCAAGCTTTCACCATGCCTAAACCCAACGATCATATATATATATATAGGTAATCAAAAAGGATTTTTTTTTTTTTTTTTTTTTAAGTCTTCAGTAAGGTATCTTTTATTTAATAGATACCATATAAAAAATTCATAAATTCTTATAATTTTTGCTATTGCTAGATATGTATATATAACTATATAATTTGGGAGACAATTATATGTCAATTCTATGAGTTGATATATAATTTCATTTGAAGCATGTGGATATGTTTCTGTGGGAGGGTTTCTTGTCTTACCCCCTAATTAGCAGGTATTGTCCTCTTTGGCGCTGGGCCTCAAGGTTTTGCTTAATCCCACATCGGGGAGAGACATCTCCCACATGTGTCTTATAAGCTTGAGCTCAAGACACATGTGTTAGGTTTTTTAGACCCCTTAAACAACAATTTGATTAACCTAGTTAACAAGCCAAGTTATTACTTAGTCCAAATTTCAGATCTAGGTTATCACAATCAAACAATCATATCAAGTATAAGTAGCAGAAAGATAAATAACACAATGATATGATGACCCATGAAAACCAAACCGGTAAAAAACCTGGGGATGATTTAACCTAGCTATCATCAAGGTAAACTTGAATCCACTATATGAAAGAATCGAAGTTCATACAATAAGACTTACAAGCCCCCACGCTCGACTTCTTATTGCTACCCACCAGTAGAACTTACTGACACGACCACGTGCAAGCTCCGAATCCACGGACTCCTTCTTTCTTGGATTCTTTAGCAATTACAAGCACTCCTGCTTGTGTATCTTTAAGCTCCTATGGCAGCAACTGAATGATCATCAAGATGTTGAAGTAATCTCCTTCTTGATAACCCTAAGTTTATGTGAAAGAAAGCTCTTCAAGGATTTCACAAGAGATTCACACAAACAGCAATCTCAACAATATGAGCAACATGAGCAACCAAGACCTGGAGAGGTTTGGGTACAAAACCCTAGATACAAAAGAGGCACTCTCTTCTATCTCTGAAAAGTCTCTTAAAAATGTGCTTAGGGTTTCCTTTATATAGTGGGAGAAGTAGATTTGAAACCCTAATCCTTAATAAGCTAGGGCTGAGTCGGAATTCTGCAGAAAAAAATATTCTGCCCGATATTTGATCGATCGAGTCTAAGCTTCGATGGACCTAGTCAGGCCAAAAGTAACAAGTACTTCTACAGCCACTCAATTCCAACTTTACATAAAAGACACAACTTTGAGCAAGTCTAACCAAGACTAAACAACCTATTTTGATCATGGTTTGCCAACATTACACATTAGAGTTCTAAATATATAAAATCCTAAGTTTTTAGAACCTAACAACATGTGTACCACTAGAACACTCAGAGTGTTCTAGTGGTACACATGTATCTTGAGCTCAAGCTTATAAGGCACATGTTGGAAGCGTCTCTCCCCGATGTGGGTTTGAGCAAAACCTTGAGGCCCAGTGCCAAAGAGGACAATACCTGCTAGTTGGGGGCTGAGACAAGAAACCCTCCCACATTAAAAGGCGCTTTTGAGGACAGTGCCCATCTCAAGTATTTTCCGCTTTTGGGCAGGCTTTGGGCATGCTTATTATGCAACTTCCCGCCACATATCCCGCACGGTTTTGTTGCCAACACCTAAGTGCAAGGCACGCCTCTCCCACTAGAACATAGAGAGTGTTCTAGTGGTACACATATGTCTTGAGCTCAAGCTTAGAAGGCACATGTCGGAGGCATCTCTCCTCGATGTGGGTTTGAGCAAAACCTTGGGGCCTAGTGCCAAAGAGGACAATACCTGCTAATTGGGGGCTGAGACAAGAAACCCTCCCACAGTTTCGAATACATTGTTATGGACCTTATGGTATATTGTTGCCCAGAGATTTTATGATAAAATTCTGCATAATGTTCATATTGGTATATTTGTGTTGGTGTAATTTTTATTTTTTAGGAAACTGTAATACATATTATAACACACAAACATGAAAGTATTATATAGAATTTTTTAAACAGACTTATAATATATTACATAACCAGAATTCCACTACAAAAGGGCCAACCTTTGTAGTAGTAGCCTAAGATTATAATGATTGCTTACAAAATAACTCATAGGTTATTAATGTGCATATTATACCAGTCCAAAGGAAAAAGGATCTAAAGTAACAAAATTTAATTCTTCTTCTCCTTATAGACTAAATGACACTTGATTTCAACTCAAATTAATGAATCATGCAAATTGTAAGCTAAGATGCGCCGATGGTTTCCAAGTCAGAAGAGGAAAGTGAAAACATTGTAATTCACATTTTGAAATTTTGAATCGTGCTTCTCAAGGTTGAATTTATTGTTGTCATGCTATCTCCGTTTCCACCACCGCCACCTCTGGTGGTGACAATGACGATGACGGCAATTACGACAGTCTTTCCCACCATTTGGATTTTTGAAGATGATGTGTTTGAGTGCTTAATATGCTTCTTGGTTGCTTGTTTTGGTGTCTATCTTGATTGTATTCATCCTGTGTTGTTTTTCTTTCTTGAAAAACCTTTTTTCACGCTTCTTGATAGATGTTCGATACTTCCTCAATAAAAGCTCGATAACACCTCGATAAATGCCTCTTCTATCGAGATTTCTGGGTTTGTTCTCGACACCTCTTGATAGATAGCTCGATCCATCGAGCCAATTCTTTGGAGTCTCTGTCTGCTTGATAGATGCTCGATACCTTCTCTATCTATCGAGATCTTTTTGTGTCAATACCTCCTTGATACCTCTCGATCTATCGAGATTTTGTTCTTGATACTTGCTTGATACCTTCTCAATCTATGGAGATGCATTTTTCCATATATATTTGAGGTTAGACCCAAATCATTTCAAATCCAATTATCTCGATTCCTCTCTCTTCTCTCTCGATCCAAACCATCCTTTTTCACTAAAATCCTTCTTCCAATCCCTCCTCTGGCCTTTATCAAGCTTCAATCCTCTAGTAAGTGGTCTAAATCCCTTCTTTTCCTCATTTCTCATCCACTACATGCATTTAGGCCTAGGTTTTCAAGCTTTTGGGAAAATTTTGGGTTTTTTTGTTATTTGTGAAATTTTTGGGTTAGGTCTTGATGATGTGTTCTCACATGCTCATGCATTGCATTCTCTAGCGTTATAATAATGTTTTCATGCATTCTAGGTTGTGTGCTTGATTAAATAATGTGAGTGCTAGAGTTTGGATCATTGCATTCTCTAGCATTATAATAATGTTTTCATGCATTCTAGGTTGTGTGCTTGATTAAACAATGTGAGTGCTGTAGTTTGGATTGGGTTTTCGCCCATGATGTAATTATTTTGCACGTAACATGCTCATGCATTATCATACATTGAAATTTCTTTCTTCCTTATTTCCTGTGCCTTATCTTTTGATGTGTTTCATTTCTTTTCCTTTCATTCTTTCTCTAGTTAGTTTACTATCTATGGCACCCAAGAAATCCATTCCTTCCTAGAACTCAATCTCACGTCGTGGTTCTTCTTCATCTTCTTCTCCCTTCATTCCTGGTTCTGTGAGGTTCTACGATGAGAAGGCCAAAGAGGACTTCTATGAGAACTTCTGTAACCGGGCCATTCATTCAGAATGCCAGGTCATTCTGTCTGATTTTCTAGACACTCCTCTACCTGTTTAGCTCTGAGGGTTGGGCTTCTCTTTGTGAGATACTCAAGAGGTGTCCTGGTGTGTTCATTCATGAGTTCTACTCCAACATGCAATCCATTGATACCTCAGTGCCTAGGTTTACTATGGTATTCCGCAGTATGCATATTATAGTCACCTTGAAGTTCATTTTCGAGGTACTATGCATTCCTAGGTGTTAGGTTCTAAAAGTTTAGAACAATTGGCAAATCGTGAACACAAACTTGTCTAGATATAGTTCTTAGAGTCTATAGGTATTATTAGACAATGCTCAAGGCGATTAAAGTCAAGATTCAAGAACAAGTAAGCTGCAGAAAGAAGATTTCAGAATTTGCCTGGTTCGACCGATTGAGAGACAGGCTCGATCGATCGAGAGTCGTATCTGTAGTATTTTAATTAAGCCCAAACAACAGTTCAAGCCCAAAAAGGATTAGGGTTTCAGATCTACTTCTTCTAGTATATAAAGGAAACCCTAAGCACATTTTTATAAGGCTTTTTAGAGAGAGAGAAGAGTGTGCCTCCTTTGTATCTAGGGTTTTGTACCCTAAAAACTCTCTCGTGTCTTCTACCGGTGTTATTCCTTGAAGAATCTCAAGATTTGGTGTTGTAGAAGTTGTTGTCTTCTCTAGTCATCAAAAGTGCTGATGATCTAAACTTCCAAAGGTGGTCTTGGAGTCACAAACAGGAGAGTTTGTGTTTTCTATCACAAGCACCCATGCTTGTGTTGCAAAGGCCTAGGAAAGAAGTAGTCCGTGGACTCAGAGCTGTCATGTGATCAGGGTAGTAAGTTTCTACTCGAGGAAGCAATAGGATGTTAGTGGTCTAAGTTACTATTGTAAAATTTCAATTCTTTCAAAGTGGATTTGTTTTACATTAAGGATAGCTAGGTTAAATCCTCCCAATATTTTTTACCGGTTAGGTTTTCCTGGGTCATCATATCATTATGTTATTTATTTTTCTGCTGCTTTACATGATATGATTGTTATTGTTTTAACCTAGATCTGAATAATAAATCTAAGTATTCACTTGGTTAATTAACTAGGTCAAACAATCAAGTTTTACAGGGATCTAAAAATGTACAAGTGGTATCAGAGCAGGTAGCTCTTTTGTTTTAGATCTTTTGATCTAAGAGTTGATCCTTGACCCTTGTTATCATGGGTAATTTGAAGTGTCTTACTGTTTTTGATTGTGATGATTTGAATAAAAAGGACACTGTTGTTTCTGTTGATCTTATTGATGCCTGTGAAACTCATCGTAAGGAATTATTTAAATCTATGAAAATTACTAAGAAATTCAAGGAAGAGTTAAAATTAGCTAATCTTAAAAAAGAGAAATTGGTTGTTAGATTAGATGAATCTAATAAAAAGAATGAATTTTTGAGAAATCAAATTTCCTCTCAAGATGAGAAGATGAAAAGCTTGGAACAAGAGTTAGTTGAATCTAAAGCTAAAATTGAAAATTTGACTACTACCAAGCCTGCTGTTGATAACAGAAGTGTTTCTGTTTCTTTTAAGCCTAAAACCGAAAAAGTTTATATCCCTTCTTTCAAGAGGAATAATAAAGAAAAAGACTTATTTTTCTAGGTTAGACAAAGGTAAAAGTTCTGATGTAGACTGTGAAATTTCTAAACCTATGTCTAAATCTATTGTTAAAGAGCATAATAAATCTGTTTTTGTGCCTACTTGTCACTTTTGTGGTGTTGTTGGTCATATTAGGCCTAATTGTTATTTGTTGAGGCAAAAACCAAAATCTAAGACTAGATTTGTTGTTAGGAATACTGATGTTCCTAAATTTGTTTTTGTTTGTCACTTTTGTGGTGTCTCCAGTCACATTCGTCCTCATTGTCATAAATTGAAATTTAAAAATTCTGTATTTCAATCTAGGATATGTGATGATATTTCTCTTGCCATAAATCCATACAAATTGTTTCATATTCTTTTGAAAAATTTAAGCTTGTTGGCTTGTGAAAGGAATTTGCAGGATTTCAGTATTTCTCAAAAGATTGGTGTAATCCGTCAAATACACTCTACTTCTCATGGATTTTCACCTTCAAAGCCGAAGACTCATGCTATATGGATGAGAAAAGATTTTCTAAGGTGAGTGTTGTTTACTTGTCCTTGATTTAATTCTTTCAATTAATTGGGGACATGTTTTGTTTCTGTTTTGGTTTTTTTTTTTTATTAGGTTGTTTTTTATTTAAAAAAAAAATCCAAAAACATTGAGAAATTTCAAAAAGGCAAAAATATTTTATTTTGTGTCTAGTTTTATTTTTCTTGAGGATTACATGAATTATGATATCTCTCTTGATTTAAAACATGCATGACATTATGGAGAAACTTGAATAGTATGTGTTATATAAGTGCTAAGCTATTTCTAATTTTGTGTGAGTATGTACTAGCTTGAACATGTACTCAAGGGTTAATTAAGAAATTGATATTTCTTATTTCTGTACCCTCTATAGCTTAGTTAAGCATTATCATGCATAACTTTGCATTGTTCATTTAGCATAATGTGTGCTTTTTGTTTTTGGTCATAAAATTTTTAAAACCAAAAAGATTTTTGTGTTTTGTATTACATATAATGGATGGGTAGTTAAGGTTGGCCATATTATCTTTACATAACATGCTTGTATACCTTGTTTAGCTTAGATGAGCTTATTTTTCTGCACTTTGTTAGTTTTAGCTATGTAGTGCATGTTGTGTGGGAGTGTTTATAGTCTTTGATCACATGATCTTGATTTTGAATTCACATGCTTTTGATTGTTAGGACTAAAAAATCATAAGAAAAAGGCATAAATAATCATCTCACCACTGTTTACTAGCCAATCATGAACACCTTAGTGCATATCGTATGATTTTGTGTTCGAGAAAGTGTAGCACATGCACAAAAAGAACATAAGGTTGGCCATATTATCTTTACATAACATACTTGTGTACCTTGTTTAGATTGGATAAGCTTATTTTTCTGCACTTTGCTAGTTTTAGCTATGTAGTGCATGTTGTGTGGGAGTGTTTATAGTTTTTGATCACATGATCTTGATTTTGAATTCACATGCTTTTGATTGTTAGGACTAAAAAATCCTAAGAGAAAGGCATAAATAACCATCTCACTACTGTTTACTAGCCAATCATGAACACCTTAGTACATATCGTATGATTTTGCGCTCGAGAAAGTGTAGCACATACACAAAAAAAATATAAGGTGTAGCCTCGGATTAATAATAAAATTGGTGTGTACATTATCTGACTTAAATAACAATTTCACAATGAAATAAAAATGGTGTGTACATTATAAGGCAAAATAAAAAATTTAGATGATTGCAAGCTTGTTTTCTAGGAGATGTGAGAGGTATATGATGTAACTCTTTAGGTGATAGTCACTTTCAAATTTATGTGATGAATAATGTAGAAACTGTGATTGATTACTATCTACTTATCACCTCACATGTATCTCATGCTTTTACTAGTTGCGCACACTACACAAGTTATTCTTTACTAAACTTAGTACATGATATTGTGTGTGAATGGGTTTGGCCATCCAAGATTATGTTTTCTATGGTGTTTGATGCAAAATATGTTTAAGGGTTGGCAAAAATTGTGTCTTTGATAATTGAAAATCTTGTTTTTGAAGTTCTGGGTTGAAAACAAATGTTTTTGAAAAACTTTTTAACTCATTCTCATGTATTTCATTGATGAAATTATTTGGTTTGAGTGTTTCTGCATAAAACTTCTGCTATTTTTCAAAAAATCTAGTTTTTGATAATTTCAATCGATCAAGTGTGATTTTTGATCAATCAAAAATTTCCAGATTTTTCAAGTCTAGCTTTTGCCTGACTCGATTGGTATTTGATCGATGGTCGATCGATTGAAATTGAAAAAATTTTAGTTTTTAAGTATTTGACCAAATTTGTTTTATGCATCATTTATGTTTAGGATTCACAGGCATTGCATTATTTTTTTTGTATCCATCTTGCAGTTTTGTAGTCATATCTCTCATTTTTTTCACACATAACATGCATACACTTTGCTAAATTGGGTACTCAACTTAATTTAAAAATTGATTGATTAATTTTTGAGTCTTTTGCACATTTTATTATTTGCTTTTCTATGTGTGAACTACAAAAAATATTTTTCTAAAGAGATATGATGGATAATAATATGCAAATATTTTTTGTACTTGATTTAAGTTCAAACACCATCTGTTTATGGGTCACATAATGTCAAGTTTGCATTTATTGAAAGAGATAATACTTTTTTTTCATGTGAAAGTTCAAAAAGGGGTATACAACACCCTTGAACGTTTGGACCCCAAATACAAAAATACCAATGCAAGCTATATATCAAACAAATAATGTGCGGAACATGATAACAAGCTTATAACAGAATTGATAACTAATCTAAGCCAAATATAAACACATCCACAGCAGTAAATATAAGGCAAAGAAAAAGGGAAGGAAGATGCAAACACACGGACAACACACGATGTGTTATCGAAGAGGAAACCGAAGCCCTCGGCGTAAAACCTCTCCGCCGCCCTCCAAGCGGTCAAATAATCCACTAGAAAATGTAGTTGGGATACATGAACAGCAATAGACCCTCCAAGCCCAATCTACCTAGGTACCTAAGCCCTCCAAGCTTCTTGCTCCAACGAGGTTGCGCCGAACCTTTTTCTTTTCTAGCTTACCGGATTCCGCTACTAGAGCATAGCATCAACCAATGTAGATTGGTTCCTTCTTAACTGCTTCCCAACAGCACCAAATAGACCTTCTCACTGATGTGGGTGTGGTGAGATGAGGATTTGGCTAAAGACCTCTCAAGGGTATAACAATGGAGAGGAAGAGAGAAGAGGAATTTGTAGAGTCTCTAAGGTTAAGATTGGGTTAAGATTGTGGATGAATCAATCTTGTAGTTCTCTAGGGTTTCTCTCACAAAATTCTTTCTGAAAGCTCTCAACATATGGTGGGTTTACGGGTATATATATAGCAGGGTGAGAAAGGAATGCAAAACGTCAGTTTTTGCCAAACAGGGCATTTTGGCGACTTGTCCTCGCGACTGGGTCAAGTTGCGAGTTCAAGCCGCGAGCTAACGGCCTGGCCAGCCTGGAACTTTTGTATTGTATTGCGACAGCTGGCGCGACTCTTCAACTTCTGGCATGCTTGGCACGTGTGCAGGCATTTGGCAACTTGCAAGCCGCGACTCACCCGTGAGATCCAGTCGCGAGACTCTGTTTTCTTGCACACTCTTGAGCATTTATTCACATCTTCTCACACACTACCCTTACAATTTTTCCACCTAAATACAGGGTTGCTAAGTGCTAAATTACAAGCAAATTGGCACGGAATAAAGCCAATAAGATGGTTGATTAAATTCAACCTTACAATCTCCCCCTTTGGCTATTCCGTGACAAAACCCTACAATAGACTCTAGACTTAAAACGTGAGTTGGGAACAGTTGAACAAAACTCACTCACACCTAACTCTAGATTCTGGAAACGTCTTGAACATATGAATAAGTAACTCCTGAAACACAATAACATAGCAATATCATTGTATGCAGAAAAACTTGATATGCATATGGAGCAAAAATAACATGATCAAGCAAAATGGAATAAATTAATAGACCATGGCAAGACCAAAACAAGTAATCACTGTAACCAAGTGATCACAATGCTCATTCACACTTGGAATGAACATCTGGACATTCAAGATGACAAACACAAGGCACATCACTTGAATGACCAACACTCAACCAATGCATACAAACATGTATGCATCTAGAAACAATCCTACAAGGGCACAAGAGTGTTGTACTTAAAATAATGCAAAGCATTAACAAGTACAAAAGCACAATGCACAAAGGTTGCATAAGCAAAGTATTGCAAATACATGGCACAAACCATAAAAGCCTACAAACATGCATATTCAAACCCTTAAAACTTACATAAGCAACATGGGTACAAAAACAAATAAAACATGCTGAAATAACTGAATAACATCATTATATATATGTACCAAAGTTCCACAGCCATCCAAAAGTTTTGAGTTTAAAACAGACTTAAACCAAAGTGTATCAAGCCTATACAAAATAAGTTATCCAAGCATATTATCAATTTTTAAACAAAAAAACATCACATAATGAAACTCCCCCTCAGAGTAAACACTCCCCCTCTAGAGCTGCCAAAAATCTCCCCCTTGTTGACCAAAATGGCCAAAGGGTCAGTGCTCCTGGCTGGTGTGAATGCTGTCAAACTTAGCAAAGAGTACATCAAGCTGGTCCTGCATAGCTGTCAACCTTTCAGTGTGTTGATTCTGAACTTCCCTGAGTGTATTAAGCCTCTCCAGGATGATCTGAAATGCATCCGGGGGTGCAGCAGATGAGGTAGAGGTTCTGCTCCTCTTGACTCTTACCCTTGGTGTGGAAGATGGTCCTGCACCCTCTACTTCAGTTTCCATAGGATCACCTTCTTCTTGTACACCCTCCTCTTCTTCACCTGGAAGCCGACTCTGTATCCTTGTGAGAGTAAATTTGTTGATGGCTGATAGAGGAGGCATGAGACTGATATCTTGTGGGATTGCAACACCCTTTTCTTTGAAAATCCTCATAAGAAGACTTGGAAATACCAGCTTGGGCCTGAAGGTGGTTTTAGTTTCATCCATTATAGTATCAAAAATATGGGAACTGATGTCAATAAAGGTTTTCTCCTTAAGTTCCATAAGAAAGATAGCTCTAGCATTTGTCAGTGTAGTCAACTTCCTTATAGGGTAAAGGTTGTACATCATTATTGTGGTTAAACACCTCATGTCTTTGGGAAACTCAGAAGTGTTCAGACATCTCTTTTCTATAACCCCACCAATCCTTTTCTGGACAGTTTCTAGAGAAAGCATTCTGTCCTTGTAGTTAGTAAATTCATAATCTTCCAAACCCTCCAGCCCTAGAACCTTATCAATATCATGAGCATCTAAGGTAAACTCCTTTCTTCTCACCCAACAACTCAACTGATCCTCCCTTATCACAGCATTTGCATAGAATTCTCTAATTAGTGGTTCACACACTAAAGGTAAGTCACCCAGGAGTTTCTCCCAGCCTCTTCCTTCAAAGCATTGTGGAATGAAAGTATCCTTCAAGTCATGTAAATCCACAAACCTCTCTTGGATAATGGTTCCCTTTATGAAGGAATCTCTGTATCTCTCAAAATGCTTGACTGACCTAAACAGGTTGTTATCCATTTTCATTCTTTTATCAACCTTCTTAGCAGGAGTCTTCTTCTTAGTAGATGTTGAAGCCATCTGTAAACACTCAAAAAAGTTCACAACAAGGGCAAAACACAATATGTGGAAGCATACTCAAATTAGTAACCATGTAGTTATAAGGAAGAACAGAGTGTTAGTTAACACACAAAGCAAGAATAGTTGATAACAAAAGAAAGATAAGACATCACAAATTGACAGCAAATCAAACAAGTTCAGTCTGTAAGGATGAAACTTTCATACAGACAAAGGAGAGCATTTGATACTGATACCAAACTTAATGAACATGGAATGTGCAAGAGAATCCCCCAATGCAGAGCCACACACAAGATATGACAACACAAACACAGAATAGTGTATACCACATAGACATAAGGACAAACACTTTGCAATCCCCAATTTTTCATTTAGGGAAACATCACAGAAAGATCAAATACCATATACCCAATAGATATAAGCACTCAACTATCAAAGTTCAGACCCAAAAGAATCACAATGAAGCAAAGTCTAGAAAATAAACATAATCAGCACCAAGAGTGAACCAACCAAACCATCAAACCAGCATTTTTAAGCACAAACATGTTCGAATACCCAAATTACAATCCACCATTAAAAACACATAGATTCAAGAATGTATCACTAAAATCATGAAATGTGAAGTGAAAACAAGAAAACTCATACCTTTTTCTTGATGATTGATGCTGAAATGATGATTTCCCAAGAGAGAAGCACGGAGTGTTTCAGAGAGAAAAGTTTAGAAGACAATGAACAGTCACTTGATTTTGAGGGAAAACTGAAAATTTTTTGAAAACTGTCTTTAAACCGCAAAACATGCGTTTTTCGCAACTTGGTCAAGTCGCCAGTAAGTCGCCAGAGCAAGCCGCAAAACACTGTGAAGGTAAGAAATTTGAAAATATCTCTAAGTGTTTTTCGCGACTGGAAGGTCTACCCGCGAAGGAGTTGTGAGCTGAGCCGCAAAAATCTCTGAGTGCTCCTCGCGATTGGACTTTCCACCCACGAACAAGTCGCCAATCTGAGCCGCGAAAAATGCAAAACTCAAATTTTGAAAAAATTTTCTAAGTCTTTTTCGCGACTTGGTTACTGACTCGCCAGTGAGCCGCGAAAAGTCTCTAAGCGGCCCTTGCGATTGGAACTTGCGATTGGGCCAACCCACGACTTAGTCGCCAGAACAGGGCAACACAATTTTTGAAAATTTTGACATTTTTGTAAATACAAAGTACTTTCCAAAAACAACTAAAAACACTCAAAAATCTTTTTGTGTTTGATCAAATAAAGATTAAGCATGTGAAAACACATTTAATCAAGTACAATCACACAAATGAATATGGCTTTCATTGAACAAAGACTTGTGTGTTGTGGGTGGATATCAAAAATAGGATAATCCTTAGTCCAATGTGAAACTTCAATGATCAATTCAATCAAGGCATACATAATTAGCACTAGATAATGTGACCTATCACAATTATAGAAACATGCATATATGACCTCCCACAAGAACTTGATTACATTCTTTGAAACGTTTCATTTGGCTCCATTTTTAACATATCATTTGCACTTTTTGAGCAAAGAAAATCTCATTATGTGATAGATGCCTGAAATTTTTGATATTTCAATTTATGAGTTAGCCTTTAACTTTTTGGGCATCAAACATTTTATTTTGGTCGCTTTCCCTTTTTCCTAGTCGAATACTAATACGTGTGACAGGCTTTTGCAACTCTATATCTCTTTTCATTTGAAGATTTACATTTAGAGAGCTCTTTTAAGCAAAAACAAAAATAAAGAGTGGGAAGATATATAGGCATGAGTCTATGCAAGTCTCAAGATCAACAAAACCATTCACTAATCATTCATGACAAGGTTGAAGATCTATTTACAACAGTCACATAGATTTTAGAATTTCTCCCACAATGATATGAGTGCATAGAAGACAAGCTAAGCTCATAGATGCACAAAGCCATTAGTACAAAGGTACAAGGCAAAATATGATTTGAGACAAAACTCAACAAAGTTGATCAAACTTTTTGGATTTTCTACTTTTTATGTTTTTTTGAATTTTTGACACAAAAGAAAACAATGATCAAAACCAAAATTAGTAAAGTGAAAAACAATTTAACCAACATAAAAAATTTCATCACAAACTAGCAAGAAGCAAAACAACCAAGCATATACAAAATATCGGAAATATTAATGCAAGGACATGTTGCAATGCTTATGCATGAGTACCCTTCGTCACCCACACGTCACGTGCGTTTGGGGTGATATCCTTGACGGATTGGGTACGAGAATTAGGGCTATCAAACCTTTGTGTGAAGCTTTCAAGACAGTTGGTGAAGGCACCGATTATCTTCATCATGTCCATCATTCCTGGATCACGGTTTTGACTTCTTGGTTGCCCACCACCCCAAGACCTCACGTCATTTCTTCTTCCTCGTGACCGAGGTGCACTAGCATTGTTGTCTGCTCTCATCTTTTGACAGTTGGGTCTTGTATGTCCTTGCAATCCGCAATAGTGACACACATAATCTGTTCTTGGACCCCGTTGTGGTCTTGAGAGAGATCTTGCTTTGGTTTCGTGTCTGCCCACAGATTGATTTCGGGGCTTATTTACTATCCGCTGCTTAACCACATTGTTCTTCTTCTCAACCTTAACATTTTCAGGAATGGACTCTTCCACAATTGGCTCTATGGCCTTCACAAATTTTACTTCTTTTGTAGCTTTGGTCGATGAGCTACTCCCTCCGGTATATCCCAACCCGGACCTGTCTGAGAAGTGTTTTTGAGAAGAGATAACATCTTCCAGCTTCTTGGAGGAGACCCTTTCTATCTTGGCTTGCGCTTGCACTACCTCTTGCTCAAGGAATCTTACTTTGGTATAAGCTTCCGATAACTCTCCATTTAGTGTCTCAATCTCACACTTAGCCTCTTTATATCTGGCAAGAAGACTTTTGTAGTCCTCTTCAGCCCTTTTCATCTTCTTCACAGCTGCCTTTGCAACCCTTGCATTCTCACCCGATTTCTCTAGCAGTAAAGTATAATTCTCTTGAAGACTGGCTATATTTCTGTCCTCTTCGGCATCTGATTCTACAACAATCTCTAAGAATTTATCATCGCTATGTTCTCCAAGTTCTTGTACAAGTTGATTCAAGTCCTCCGAGGACTCTACATGAGCAATGGTCATGAATATGGAGAAATTTCCTTCTCCATCACAGCTCTCTTCAGAATCAGAATTTGATGAGTCTGAATCACTTAAAGTAGTGGCATAGGCCTTTCCCTTTGACTTCAAGTAATTGGGGCATTCCTTTTTTAAAGTGCCCATGTCCATTACATTCAAAACATGTATTTCCTTGTGAGGATTGGGAATCTTTACCGTCTTTTCTTTGGAATTCTTTCTTCTCCTTCCTGGAACTCTGAAATTTTCCTTTGTCACCGAATTTTCCACTATTCTTGAGCTTTGGGAATTTCGAAAATTCTTTATAAGGTATGCCACATCTTTATCTACTTCATCCTCTTCCGAAGATTCATGAGACACCACTATCTCATCAATTGTCTTAAGAGCAAGGGATTTGCTCTTCTTTGCTGAAGGAAGGGACAACTCGTATGTCTGCAAAGAACCAACCAGCTCTTGAACCTTGATGTCATCAAGATCTTTGCTCTCTTCAATGGCAGTAACTTTGGCTCAAAAACTTTTTGGAAGTGATCGAAGGATCTTCCTCACAATCTTCGAGTCCTCCGTCTTCTCTCCCAAGTTAAATTTACCAACAACAACCTCATTCAATTTACTGTAAAATGAATCAAAAGACTCATCCGCACTCATCCTTAGCTCCTCAAAACGAGTGGTCAACATCTGAAGTTTGGTGTCCTTCACTTTCTTAGTGCCTTTATAGGTTGTCTCCAAAATTTCCTATGCTTCCTTAACAATGGTGATATGTGAAATCTGGTGAAATTCTTCTGGAGAGACACCGCAGAAAATAGCATTCAATGCCTTGCTATTTGCATTTGCCGCTGCAAGAGCAGCCTTATCCCAAGTAGACTTGGCAGCCTCTGGCTTTGTCCATCCTACTTCCATTGCATCCCACACAGCATCATCAATAGAACAAAAAAACGCCCTCATACGGACTTTCCAAAATGCATAATTATTACCGTCAAAGAACGGTGGTACATTAAGAGATTGAGACCTATCCATCTCAAAGGGGTCAAGGATCACACTTAGGTAATTTAAACCACAACAAGTGTATCCGCTCTGATACCAATTGAAAGTTCAAAAAGGGGTATACAACACCCTTGAACGTTTGGACCCCAAATACAAAAATACCAATTCAAGCTATATATCAAACAAATAATGTGCGGAACATGATAACAAGCTTATAACAGAATTGATAACTAATCTAAGCCAAATATAAATACATCTATAGCAGTAAATATAAGGCAAAGATAAAGGGAAGGAATGTGCAAACACATGGACAGCACATGATGTGTTATCGAAGAGGAAACCGAAACCCTCGGCGTAAAACCTCTCCGCCGCCCTCCAAGTGGTCAAATAATCCACTAGAAAATGTAGTTGGGATACATGAACAGCAATAGACCCTCCAAGGCTAATCTATCCAGGTACCTAAGCCCTCCAAGCTTCTTGCTCCAACGAAGTTGCGCCGAACCTTTTTCTTTTCTAACTTACCGGATTTCGCTACTAGAGCATAGCATCAACCAATGTAGATTTGTTCCTTCTTAACTGCTTCCCAACAGCACCAAATAGACCTTCTCACATACGTGGGTGTGGTGAGATAAGGATTTAGCTAAAGACCTCTCAAGGGTATAACAATGGAGAGGAAGAAAGAAGAGGAATTTGTAGAGTCTCTAAGGTTAAGATTGGGTTAAGATTGTGGATGAATCAATCTTGTATTTCTCTAGGGTTTCTCTCACAAAATTCTCTCTGGAAACTCTCAACATATGGTGGGTTTAAGGGTATATATATAGTAGGATGAGAAAGGAATGCAAAATGTTAGTGTTTGGGTTAATAACACTATCAATTTATTTCAAAGTATCTAAAGAAGAAATCATTAGCTACTTGCCCAAGGAAAAAAGGTTCAACATAAAAAAAGAATATTTCACCGTGAACTATTGCACAACTTTCCATTCTACTCTATACTTTCATAATTCTTACAAGGTGAATTTCTTACTAAAGGTTCGACAGATTATCAATAGAGAGATAATTATGCATTATTTATTCAAGACATAACAGAGTATCCATAATGAGATAGTTGTGCATTATAACATGCTGTATGGAAGAAAATGTCAAGCAATAAAGAAACAGATCAATCCTACAAGTAGTTAACATGATGATATCAAGATGGAAGAGTGCAAACACAAGGAAAGATCAAATAAGTTTCCACAAAATGGTTTGATCACATTCAAGAATAATGCAAAGAGATCGATTTTATTCAAGTTGGCCAAGCAAAAAGGGTTAAGGAGGTGCCAAACATAAAATAGGCAAGTAATTAGAATATGGCCTTAGACAGGGCTGAATGACAAAAAAGGATCCTTGGAATTAATGCTTAGTTGAAAATAAAAATAGTACCCGGTTGATTTACTTTAATTAATAGTCATTCAAGTGATTAACATAGAACTCACCTGCCATAAAATTAGATCTTATTAGCAGTTGAAAATAAAATAGTAATACTGTTCATATGGCATAAACACTATCTTAATGATGACCATCAAACTATATTTTCAGCCAATAAACTTGAATATGTGTTAATGATCCACCAACGTGTATGATGTAGGGTGCAAGAGGGCAAGAAGGGCATACCCATCAAGGGCTGACACAAACCTATCTAAAAAAACAACAAAAAAATCAGACCTGAGTTACGCATTTCACATATAATGCATCAGTGACAACTACTCCAAAGAAGGGAGAAAGTGCCAAAGGATTTAACACTTCGGGTTCAAAAGGAAGGTAGAACTTAAGAAATTCATAATATTTCAAAAGATTACGATGAATGCTGTCTCACAAGCCACAACTGACATCAGTCCATGGAGAAAAACCCCCTTTCACATCCAAAGTATAATACCAGCAAAAAACCCAAATCAGACAATGAACATGGAAAATGGAGAGGGAGAGAGAGATATATATTGCACCTGGGAGAGGGAGAGAGAGGCATGGACACATTGACAGAGCTCGGTAGACTCGCCGGTGAAGATTCAGGCCTGGTTTAGTGCTTCGATCACGCAGTGTTCTTCTCAGGCCTAGTTCAGTGCTTTGATCATGGAGTGTTCGTCATGGAGCTATATCGCTGTGGATGAAGAGGGAAGTGAAAATGAGAAGAGGCCTGACTCTGATGTGAGAGTAGGCTGAGAGAGGGAAGTGAGAAGAGGGAAAAATTTTACTAAATATTTGGGGGAGATGAAATGAAACTGGGGAGTTGCAACGGTAATAATCCAAAGCCTGACTTTGATGTGACAATGCATTGGTAAGGGGCCCACATTGTCATCTTATTTACCACATTTGCCACTGAGTTTCAATTTTCAACTTTTGAAAACACCAAAATCCTGTTTTCATTTTCCATCATCCACGTCCAAAATTTTGAGTATTTGAGTTATAAAAACAATGATCTAAAACTAAGTCAAACAAATGGTCATCCGTGGGATCCACTTGATTCGGATGATGGATCATGAAAACTGAGTGATATCACTCAGTTTTCATGATATCCAAACAAGCTCTTAGTGTCCTGGAATATAACACTCCAAAATCCAAAGAGGTAACAGTCAAGCCATTAATAAAGGGCAAAAAGAAATACAAAACATCAGACTTTTACATAGATTTACAATTCCCTGGTTTTGATAAAGGCATACAGGCTTCTCACGTAAATCAGAAAATATAACATAAGGCATCCACTTCTTCATTTACAAACTCACTATACGAATATGATTAATATATAGCATATCCATGAGCAGAATAGCAAATGGCCAACCTAGCCCGCCATATAATAAGTCTGCTACGAAACTCCACATTCCCCATAACCAACAGAAGCAAATTCCATGAAAGGTCACATATCTACCATGAGCCTGAAAACTTATTTCCTAATAGTCCAATCCAAGACAAAACAACTTACAGAACCTGTTCCAACATAGTTGACGTCTCCAAAGAATGAGGTTTAGAAAAGCAGTACAATTTTTTTTTTTTTTAATAAATGAATCCAAGAATTACACAAGCAATAAATATCTACAACTTTGCCAAGCACCGCGGGCAAGAACTTGCAAAACCTGCTCCAAGCACACTGCTTGAAACACCTACAAAAGTAGCCAATGCAGATCCAAAGAGCAAATTCAAACAGAAGAGATATGACAATTAATACTATTTTGCACCTAAAAGAGCACCCGGATGTCAAATAATGAATGCAAAATAGAGTAAGGTGGCAAATATGGACAAGCTCCCAATAAAACTTTTGAGCTGTGTCTCTACAAGATAAAAGATATTCCATTTTGTATAATGAAAGAAAATATAAGACAATAAAATCAAAAAATTTGTAGAGCATGGCACATAATGGTGACTTAAAAAGCATAACCACATATGAGGTTAAAGAAAATAAAAAGAACCCTAACAAAAGATACTGTACCACATAAATGGGCAAAGAAAAAATCTCTTGCTAAACACTAAAACTAACCAAAGCACCACTGTGCAAGACCCAATCCCGCTTCACCAAAACCATCTTTCAAAAGACTAACCACAAAATTGTACCTTCAGTGGACTTGGGAGATCAATCAAAGATAAGTGCTACTTATAAAAAATAAAATAAAAATTGCAAGAATCAGAAATAACCAATGAAGTACATGACACTAAGAATGAGCACACAACTACAATCACAACATGCTTAGCGAAAGAAGCCACAATTAAAGAATCCTACAAGAATAAACAAAAAGCAGTTCATTCTGGAGCCAAAATTTCTGGATTGTGGACATTTTTTGTGACAAACACAGTTTTGAAATGTAGACAAATAATTCCAAGGAATTCTCAAATTTTCAAACCAAATGTCCATGATCCACTCATTTGCAATATGGCAAAACTTTGACATAATATTTTAGAATAATTACATATAGACATATACTGCATTTAAAAAAATAAAATATTAATGGAAGCATAAAAAAGGAACGCCAAACAGAGTTGCATAAAACAGACAAAAATATTCAGACAAAAGAAATATCTTTCACATGAACACAATACAACTCTTAAGGATTTGAAGACCAAAAACATTACCATTAGTTAAAAGGCCTCTAAGACTAGAGAAAGGAACACCAGATTAATCCTTTATCAGACTGATAGGGTAAGTGCACCAAAGCAAGTAATTTATCCATGGGAACTGAGATATTATTAGTTCCCTCCACTTCAATCAAATTTAAACCATTTGTTGATAATGTTTATCCTTATAAGGCAATCTCATAGGACACGTGGCATTTAAGTAAAGATCAATCCAACAACATAATAGCATCACTTTCTATGAGACTCCAAATTGGATATCCTCACAATCAGGATATGCCCACCAAAAGAAAAAGAACAGAGCACCAAAAAAGTATTCTTATAACCTAAGAGCAAGAAAGGTTAAAGACTTCTACACACTGTTGCACAAGTAAATCACAATTTCCCCTCCTGTAGTAAACACATCAAGATTCAAGACTTCAGACCAACAACAGACAGCAGGACATAACGATCCAGCAATACAAAAGAAAACTACATAACTTTCAGACCCTACCAACTCACACATAGAGAGCGAACATAAGGAAGCACAGCCCCACATTTCTTAGGCATTTAGAGAAAAGCAAGTCCTTAAAGCATGCGGATCTTATCTTTTATATGGCTGCTAATGACAATAAATCACCATAGTGACAAAAGCTTCAAAAATCATAAGAGGTAGAGTAAATGACCAAATTCACTGAAATCTCAAGTTCTACAAATTTGTGAGATGGTATAGTAGAAAAGGAACAAGTGCTAATGTTATGAATTATGATGCAAATACCAAGACTCAAGTTAAAACCACTTAATTCACATAAAGCCAAAGTGTCAAACTATTGCCAATCACAGGACAAAGCAAAAATCTCTATTATTCTACCTCCACAACCAAATATGGGTCACTATCACCATCGATAAACCTATCCCATACAAGTAAGAGATGAGTTCCCACATTTGAATAAGAGATGAGTTGTCCCACATAGAATGATCAAAACTAAACAAGACAGTTGTAAAACGGAAAAGAATTGCACTGGAAGTTTCACACTGCCACAGGCTGAAACTAACATGAGAAAAAGAGATATTATTGCAGTATCAAAATTCCGCCATTAAGTCCAAAAAATTTCTGCTTCCTGTAAGCATGTAAGGATTGAGATTTAACACACTCCTAAAATTGCAGAAGTAGAAAAGAAAATTTTTAAAGAAAAAAAAGGAAGAACTCATCTCTACAAGATAAATACAAGAAAGTCAAAATCAGTTTTGCCTACTGTAAACAATCAAAATTAAATTATCAACATTGTGTTCATAAAACCACAAAGAGAGCACCACCAGCTTATAAACACACGTGTTACTCAGTGCTCAAATAATAGAGAGTCCAGAATAACAAAGACTGAAGACTAACATCTTGGTTCGAATTTCACAGGATCAGCCCACTCACTTTCTACGATGAGGAAATCAATCGACAATAACCTAAGATTACAAATTATGAAGCAAGTTCTCCATGTAATTCCCAGAAAAGCCCAACTCATACGGAAGCATAAACCTATATTTTAAAGGCATTTATATAGTAGACACGTTTAAAGCAAGCTACAGCTATCTTACATAACTAACCAAAGACAATAAATCACCATATTGACCAAAGCTCCAAAAACCACAAGAGGTTTTGATGAAGAATGAATTAATCAATTATCTTAAATTCTAAAAAGTTGTAATAAGTTCAAGTAGATGGCACTAACAAACATGCTGAGTAGTGCTGGAATCAGTTATGACTGCAGAAATGAAGACTGAAATGCACACATTACAAGAATCAGCCACCCAACAATAAGGGAAAGGAAAATTTTCTTATTCATGCCACTAAAGAAGACAACCCAGATCAATCTATAAAACCAACTTTGCAGCAACAAATTCCTTAAAAACTGCCATGTACCAAAATCACAAAAATAAATTAAAATGGAACAGGATCATATTCAAGGGAAAAACTTCAAATACTTATAAGCAAAAAGTGAAAAGGTACCAGAAAGACATAAGATGTTACACATCTGTTGCTCCAGTATATAGTTGTGAAATCTCCAGACTAATAAAAAACTTTGTTCAACATGGGCTGCATATGGCTACTACTATTCAGTAACAAGGATATCAAAAAAAAAAAAAAAAAAAAAAATCTATGATATCCAGAGACAAAAGTTAAATCCATGTAATTTTAAGAAAGCTTTATAATCCACTCAGAAACCAAAGCCTAGAAAAGCAATCACTAGCCCAAATATTAGAAAGAATTAAATCAAGAAGTTCTTCCCTATAATTCTAATCATTATAGGAGACAAAAACGAAAACAGGAGGAAAAGAGATCTTATTGCCTAATCAACTCCACTACTTGAGCTGCCCAAAGGGGAGAAAAATCCAACTTCGTGTGCGTTTGGCTAGAGCTTAAAAAAGCTAGCTTATTTTACTATTCAGCTTATTTTTGCTACTATTCATGAGCTTCACTGTACTTTTTTATACTATTCATGGGTCCCACTGTACTATTTCAACTAACTTTTACTTTTATCTACAGTACTTTCAGCAAAAAGTTTTCAGTTTCAGTAAAATAAACGGATTCCAAACAGTCCTTTCCTGTAACTAATAAGTAGCAATGCCAGATTAAATCCAAGTTAGATATGAGGCAAGTATCACACTAAAAGCAGAGATTAACAACATAAACAAGACACTAAGACAAATGCACAAGCACTGAATGAAAGTGCAATCCCTCAGTGGTGCAGGCGTTAATCAAGAGCAAACTGAAAATACATGCATTCCAAAGCTACAATTCAGGACAACTCTAAGTTACAAAAAATATTTTTTTCAAAGAGGAAAGAAAAAGAAAAGAAAAGAGCAACACTACTCAAAACACAAAATCAGGATTGAAAATTGACAAAATCAAATTAGCCTTTGTTAAGGCACCACAAGTGAATCTGCAATACATCAAACCCAAGCAAATAGATAAATCCACATAATGTAGACAGACAATACACACAATCTAGTCTCAAATTAAAAGCTATGTTGCACGGACACGACACGGACACGGACACAGGGATACGGCAATTTTTGAAAAATAAGGACACGACACGGCGGGGACATGGCGGTTAAATAATTAATTATATTTTATATTTAGGCATATTATATATATATATATATATATTTTTTTTTTTTTGGTAAACATTTTATATATATTACCTTGTGTGTGTATATATATATATATTTTTTGATAAACATTTTATACATATTATCTTGTGTATATATATATATACACACTTTTTTATATTAAAAAAAAAACTCAAATAAAATAAGCAGATGATTTTTTCTATAAAATAAAGTAAGTAGGTTATTCTAATTGTTATTAAAATATAATTAGTAATGGTCTTTTTGTAAATAAAAGAAACAAGTTGGGCAACTAGAAGGAACTTCCAAGAAATTTCTTCCACTAACTTTTCCCATTTCCCAACCCACTCACATGACCTAGACTATTTACTTCTCATCTCACCTGACCACTCTTTGTTCTTTCTTCTCATTTCCAAAGTTCCCACTTCCCACGTCTCTTCAAGCTTCAGTGGCTTAGGTGCTCTCTTCAGTCTCTTTTCTCCTCTTTTTCCTCTTTTTCTTCTTTTGTATTCTCTCTCACACCGGCTCTGCTTCATGCCTTCATCTCATTCCATTTTTTCTTTGTTTTTTTTCCTTTCTTTTTCATCTCCTCTACAGAAGATCCAGTGGCAGTGATTTTTCTTTTTATTTTTTAAGAGGGAAAGAAGCCCAAAATGCTTGCCGGCCGAATCTTTGATTTCGGCCGGAATTTTTCTCTTCAATCTGTGATTTTCTTTTCTTTTTTTCTTCACTGCTGGCGTGTCAGACGCCTTGGAGCCACGTCGGAGCCGTGTCAGCGCGTGTCAGAGAAACGAAAAAAAAAAAAGAAGAGGACACTCACCGGACACCGGAATCCGGCGAGTTGTACCCATTCCGGTGTCCGACACCGACACAACGCCAAAAATGGTGTGACCGTGCAACCTAGATTAAAAGACTACAAACTGACATGTGTCCTAAAAAAAATAATAAATAAAACAGCAAAAGATAACAAGAATAAAGAGTCAAGTAAGTAATTAAAGAGGATATTACCTTTTTTCTTTAAGGTAAGTTAAAGAGAAAATTACGGTCGATCTAAAATACAAAAGCAAAAAGGTTAAATGATAAATGACTGTAGTCAATATAAGCCATTTAAGTTACTTAACCCAAAAAAAAAAAAAAGCCTTTTAAGTTATAATAAGGGAAATGAAAGTTTACATATTTATCCTCCCATATAAGAGAACCAAACTGTCCTAGATGCCAAATTTGCTGCAACAAATGCCTTGAAAAGTAGCCTAGCACCGAAATCTATAAAACAAATTGAACAACCAGGAATAGAATAGTAAACACATTCGAGGAAGAGTATATCAAAAGATTAATAAGAGAAGAAAAAAGACGAAAGAAAAAAAGGAGTTTTCAATTGTCGCATTCAATTTCAAAGCTCAAGCACCATTCTTGAAAGCAAGTCTTTTACAAAAACTCTGTTGCTCAAGTACAAGAAAGCCTAAATCACAATTTCCACTCCAGCATACATATCAAGTTTAAATAATCAAAAAAATTTGTTTCAAAATACAAAACAATTATAGGAGCTAGGAAAGTACTAGTCACAAAACCACAAAATAAACATCACCAACTTATAAAGAAGTCTTGATGGCATCTGCTCACTCATTTTCTTCGAATAGGAAATCGATCAGCAACATATTATAAGAATAATGATGAAAAATTCAAAAACTTAAGTTAAAAGCATTTTATTCACAGAAAAACCCAACTAATGGCAATTACAGGACAAACTAATAACCTATATAATTCTCCCTTGGCAACAAAAGCATTGGCATCAATCTACCTGCCCCCCACCAATAAGAGGAATTTACCTGTCCAATACCAACAAGAAGCATGATCAAAATCCTAAATGAAAATACTGAACAAAAAAAAAAAAAAAAGATTTTTAAGTTATAATAAGGAGAAAAGCACCAATAAATTCTAAATGAAAATAAATGACAATACTGAACAAGCTCAAAATTATATAGTTGTAATTTAACAAATTGATGATATTAAGTTCTAAATAGTTGTGATAAGTCAAGTTGATGGCAATAGAAAATGGAAGTAGGAAATACATGTAGGACAGCCCTGGAGTTGGTTGAAAACGGAAAATGCAGCCTGAAATAAACACAACCCACAAATTGGCATTTCCATGGGGGAGTTTAATATTTTAAGCACATATCCAGCTAACAATAAGGGAAAAGAAAGTATTAAGTTAGTTAAAACCACACAAATAAAGCCTGAAATACACATTGCAAGACTATAATCACCAGCAAGCCGACAAAAAGGGAAATGAAAGTATACATATTTATCCTCCTATACAAGAGAACCAAACTAAACTAGATGCCAAATTGGCCGCAACAAAAGCCTTGAAAAGTATCCAAGCACCGAAAATCTATAAAACAAATAGAACATAGTAAACAAGTTCAAAAAGAGTATATCAAAAGATATATAAAAGAAGAGTAAAGTTGAGAGAACAAAAGGTGTTTTCCGTTGTCGCATTCTATTACACAAAAGTTGAGAAAAAACAAATAGAAGTATTCTTCTCTACAAGATAAAAACTTTCCTTCCCTGACATTTAGAGCAGTAATGTTTAATGAATGCAACTCATAACATATTTGACTCTCTACAAAAAGCATAAGGTTATAGTACAAAAGGACCAAATTGAAGATCTTCAGCTCTGAAAGGATATGATAAATGCAAGTACATGGCAATCAAAGAAGGAACCAGCAACAGTCTACCCACCCACTGCCTTTCTATGACTAGGAAACCAATCCACAACAGTAAGATTACAAAATATGATGCAAATCACTGCAGGATAAAGCAAAAACTTGTATATAGTCCTGTGGCAATCATATTTAAGTCACGATTACCCTACCTACCACACACCAATAAAAGGCATTACTACATATAAAATAGATATGAGCTTGCCAACATAGAATGACTCTAATTCAAACAAAAAAGCAAGACAAAAGGACAAGAATAGCACTGAGTTTCAAACACATTGAGTGATACCAAAATTTATAACCCTCGTTGAAAACAAAAGCCTAAAAAAAGCATACATAACCCATGTAATAGAATTATTTAAAACATGCAAATAATTATTCTTATAATTCATATGAGTGTAGTATAGAATAAAGAAGACGAAGAGAAAAGAAAAGAGAGCTTCTCGCCACACCAAACCAAACTCCACTGCCTAAGCTGCCATGCACCATAAAAAATAATTCAGGTGAGAATTTTCCACATGCACCCAGAATTCCAAAAGTTGTGAAACAACAATAAAAGAACTCCCCCACTAATATCTTATATGATTACCATTTTTCTTTTTCTTTTTTTATAAGTCTTATACGATTACCCAATGGTGAAAATGATGATCTCATGTTCTTAAAATTTGTCAGAATTGCAAGTAGATAGCCATAGAAAAAGGAACCAAGACAAAAATGGCAAGTAGTATTGGGCTTAGTTAAAACTGGACAAATGGAGCCCAAAATACACACAATGCAAGCACCAATTTTCGTTTACCATGAGAATTTTAACTTTTCAAACCCGTCATTACCAGCCAGCCAAGAATAAGGGATCGGCTGCAACATAATAACCTGATAGAAAACAAGTCAAAGGAAAGTTTACATATTTGTAGTCCTAATAAAGAGAACCAAATCAATCTATTGCTGAAACATACACATGCCTTCAAAAACTGCTAAGCAACAGAATCCATTAAATAAATTAAAACAAGGGAATCGATCATGTTCAAGGGAGCATTATATTAAAATACTAATAGCAACACATGAAATCAAAAGAGAATGATAAAAGCTTTCTTATTACCCAAGAGCAAGAAAGATTAAAGACTTCTACACACACTGTTGCGTAAATAAATCACAATTTTCCCTCTGGTAGACACATCGAGATTCAAGACTTCAGGCCAACAACAAGTAGGGACATAACCAGACGCCAGTGTTAATAAAAATCCTTATATCCCATCACGATACAACAATACAAGAGAAAACTATATAACTTTAAGACCTTACATACTCACCTATAGAGTGTACATAAGGAAGCAGATACCCATACTTCTCAGGCATAAGGAAGCAGAATCTTCCTCCATAAGTCCAAAAAAAAAAAATTCTGCTTCCTATAGACAAGTTAGGATTGAGATTTTAACATACTCAAAATTGCAGAAGTTGCTATAAATTTTTTTTTTTTTTTTTTGAACTCATCTCTACAAGATAAAAACAGGTAAGTCAAAATCAATTTTGCCTCCAGTAAACAATCAAAATTAAAGTTATCAATATTGTGTTCATAAAACCACAGAGAGAGCATCACCAGCTTATAAAGACGCATGTGTTACTCAGTGCTCAAATAGTACAGAATCTAAAATAAAAAAGACTTCATACTAACAACTTGGTTCAATATTTGACAAGATCTGACAACTCACTTTATATGATGAGGAAATCAATCAGCAATAACCTAAGATTACAAATTATGATGCAAATTCTTCATGTAATTCCCAAAAGGCCCAACTCATGCCAATCACCACGGCACGTGATCTGCCCACACCAATAAATGTCATTACTACAAACAAATCCTATATAAGCTTGCGAAAACATAATGACTCAAAATCAAACAAGTCAGCAGGACAAAGGGACAAGAATTCCAATGAAAGATTCAAACCCTCATTGAGTGTGACTGGAATTTAAAATCCTCAAGGAAACCAAATCCTAAGAAATGCATACATGTCCCAAGTATTAGAGGAATTAGAACAATTGGAAAAATATCCTCATAATTCATTTGATTGTAGAATAGAATAAAGAAAATAAGGGAGGAAAAAGGAAGCTTATCTCCAAACCAAACTCTACTGCTTGAGCTGCCTGGCACCAAAAAAAAATCCAGTGAGAATTTTTCAAATCGACCCAAAATTGCAAAAGTTGCAAAAATGACTAGAATTGCTGACATTCAAAACAGCCATGTTTGAAGCTGGCTGCTTTTATCTCGTATGACTGCCCAATGATGATATTGAAGGCCTTAGGTTCTTAAAAGTAGTAAGAAGTGCAAGTAGACAGCAGTATATAAAGGAACCAGGACAAAAATGCTAAGTAGTTCTGTAATTAGATAAAACCAAACAAATGAAGCCTGAAAAACACACAATGCAAGCACCAATTTTCGTTTACAATGTTAATTGAATTTTTAAACTTATCATTACCAGCCAGCCAACAATAAGGGATTGTGCTCCTACAGACGAGCCAAATCGATCTAGAAAACCCAACTTCACAGAAACAAATGCCTTCACAGAGCTGTTGAGGACCAAAACCTATAAGTAAATTGAACAATAAATAGTATAGTATCATATTAGTGGGAACACTATACTAAAGGACATATAAGCAAAATGTGAAATTCAAGACCCAAAAAAAAGAAAATAGAGCTTTCTTATTGTTGAATTCAACACAGTCAAGTTCAAAAAAAATTCAAGACCTATACAAACTCAGCTGCTTAAGTTCAAAAAAATTCAACACAGTCAACTCAGTTTCCCCTGCTGTAGGTAGATCAAGATTAAAATAATCAACATTGTCCACACAAAACAACAAAATGGACATCTACAATTTATAAAGAAACATGTCAATCAGTGCTCAAATATGAGACCAGAAATAGCAAACACTTCAGACTGAAAATGAACCTGATTTGATATTGACAGTATCTGCCCACTCACTTTCTACGACAAGGAAAGCAATCAGCAACAATCTAAGGTTACAAACTATAATGCAATTCTAGAGACAAATCTGATCCACGTCGTTCCTACAAAGCCCAACACATGCAAATCATAACAGGATAAAACAAAAGCCAGTATTATTTTTCCCTGGCAAACATTGGCTACAAACTTTGTTAATTTACCTGCCCCACAACAATAAGAGGCATTACCATATTCAGATTGAATGAGAAAAAAATTAAACAAGACAGGACAGAGGAAAAATAATTGCTAGGGAAATTTCAAACCCTAACCAGGTGGGACATTGAATTTATGGCTGCCTAGAAAAGCAAAGCCTAACAAAAGCAGGCCTAGAAATTATAAAGAATTAAAAGAGCCAAAAATTGTATAGTTCTTATGATGGCAAGAGAGAGACGAAAGCAGGACGAAAAGAGAGCTTATCACTATATCAAACTCAACCACTTCTGCTAGGAACCCAAAAAGAAAATAACAGTTCCTATAGATTTATGAGGAATAGATTTTTAACAAGCACCAAGAATTTCAAAACAATGAATAAAAACAACTACCATATTTTGGTATAATCCAACAAATATAAAGATAAATACCTATAACACTGAAAGCCTAGCTCTTCCCTGTTGCCAGATATTTGGTGATACGGAAAAGAATCAACAACAATCCAACTTAACAAATTATGACGCCAATCCAGAAATAGAAAGTGAGTTCCATGTAATTCCCAAAAAGTCCAACTACTACTAAGAGAAGAGAAAGCAAAGCCTGTATTGTTCCACCTCCACAACCAAATTCAAGTCATACATGGCTATATTACTGCTCCACACCAATAAAAGGCATCACTGCATGAAACTGAGTATTCATTACTGAGATTACCAACAAAAAATGACAAAAAATTAAATGAGACAGCAAGTAAAAGGCACAAAAATTACAATAGACGTTTCAAAACCTCACTCAGGAGACTGGAACTTGTAACTCTCCTAATAAAAGCATTCACACACCCTATTAGAAAGGAATTAAAACAAGAAAAAATTATCCTTCAAATTCTTATTATTGTAGTAGAGGAAAATGTAGTAACATAAAAAGGGAAGAAAAGAGAGCCTATTGCCAAATCAGACTCCACTGCTTAAGCTGCATACCACAAAAATAATAATTAAAAAAAAATAATAATAATCCTGCATTCGTTAGAAAGATAATAAGTGGTAAACCAAATTGGATATGAAACTACCAAAACAAGATGACCAAATGGATGTAGAAAGCTCAAACCTTTAGTGGCATTGGCATCGACTTCCAGCATGAGCAAACTGAAAAAAGTAGAATACCAACTACACAGTTCAGGACAACTTTACGTTACAAGAATTTTGTTTTCAAAATAAGAGCAAGTCTACTAAAAAGCATGTTTCATTGAGAAGCAACAAAACCAAATCAACCTTGAGTAAAGCACCACAAGCAAATGCACCACCCCCTCCAAAAAAAAAAAAAAAAAAAAAAAAAAAATGAAAATAAGCGTCATTATTTTAGAAAAAAAATTATTACAAAGAAAGGAAAAACAATATATATATATATATATATATAAAAGAGAAAATCAACAACCCCCAAAAGGTCTAGCAAGAAGGGAGAAAAAGGATCAAAAGTTAGATATAAAACACAGAGGCAAAAAGGTAATATAAATAACTAAACACAATAAAGATATTATTATTTTTCAAAAAAACATAATTTTTTTTAAGTCATAATAGTGGAAAACCTCGCTAAGAAATATCTAAATCATATACTTAAACCTTGAAATTTTAGGAAACGAATACTGAAATCAAGAGATAAAGAGAGCAAAATGCCTTAAAATTGAAACTAGTAGTATCACGTTTGGGTGAACAGTGTGTTAAAAGACTCCTAAGCAAAAAGAGAAATCAAGAGAAGGGAAGAGTTTGCCTATTGTTGCAGTCAACACAGCACATAATCTTGCTCAAGTACAAGAAAGTCCAAATCACAATTCCCACCCCCCCCAAATAGACATATTGTTATTAAAAATATCAAACATCGTCCTCACAAAATAACAAAATAAAAAATGGCCGCATATATAATCTTGCCTTCATGCTATTCTTGATTGCACATGTGCTCTTCCCACAAAGGTGTGGAGAAGTCATCATGAAGTACTTGTCTCAATTAAGAGTGGTGGATCTCCAAGGAGGCTTCGATTAGGGTGGAGCAGCTTATGGAGCAACTCTATCTTTCATGGTTCAAAATTAACTGAGCAACTAAGTAATTGAGAGAACCAACAGGAAGATGCATGATCAAAATCCCAGTTCACCCAGTGAATAGGGATTCAAAAATACCATAATCTAATACTTAAATATCCATCGCTCAAATGAAGAAGAAAATTTAAATTTATCTGCTCCTTCCAGAAACCAACGCGAAGAAATGCATTGCAGGCTGAAAAACTAAAGAAGAAAAAAACACAAGCAAAAACAATATCCTTCAATTTTAAGGATTAGAATAATGAATCAAAAGATAATAGAGGTTGCAATCCAGAATGACTAGATTGATGATTTCAAGTCCTAATAAGTTGCAATAAGTGCAAGCAAAAAGCAGTAGAAAAAGGGAACAGATTGAACATGCCAAGTAGTTCTGTAATTAGTTTAAACAATGCAAAACACAGCCACAAATACACACAAACCAAGCATAAAGTTTCTTTCACAAAGTGACTTCAAATTTTTAGTGTCATAATTACCAAGCCAACCAACAATGAGGGAAAGAAAAGTTTGTATATTTTGGGTTCAAGAGAATGATGCAAAATTCAAAGACATAAATTAAAAGCATTTAATCCACAGAAAGCCCAACTAATGCCAGTTACAGGACAGACCAATAACCTGAATAATTCTCCCTTGGCAACAACAATATCAGCATCAATCTACCTGTCCCACACAAATAAGAGAAATAATCACATTCAAATAAGAGAGGAGCTTGCAAACACTAAACAAAGAGTTGTGGGAACCAGGAATGTTCTTGTCACAAAACCACAAAACAAATATCACCAGCTTATAAAGAAGTCTTGCTAGGACATGGATGGCATCTGCTCAATCACATTCTATGACAAGTAAATAAATCAATAGCATGCTAATCTTACAAATTATGATGCAAATCCAAAGATACAAGTTAAAATCATTTAATTCCTAGAAATCCCAACAGGGCAAAACATAATTATATCTTTCTACCCAGCAACCATAGTTGGGTCACGATCACCATCAATCTACCTGTCCCATACCAATAAGAGGCATTACTGCATTTGAACGAGACAGAATAACCAAAGATTAAACAAGATTGCAGTACAAAGGGAAAAGAATTCAATGAAATTTCAAATTATCACCGAATGAGACTAGGATTGTAGGAGAGAATAATAAAACTGGGAAGAAAAGAAATCTTGTTGCCAAATCAAACTTTGCCACTTAAGCAACCAAGCACACACAAAAAATCTGCTTCCTATGCACATGTTAGAGTTGAAATTTTAACATATACTCCAAATTGCAGAAGTTGCCAAAAACAAATAGAAGAGCTCCTCTCTACAAGATAAATACTTTCATTTCCTGACATTTATAGCAATAATGTATGAAAAAAGCAACTCATAACATATGAGACTGCACAATGATGAACTCCAAAAAGCATAGTGCAAAAAGACCAAATTGATGGACTTAAGCTCTAAGAATATGAGAAATGCAAGTACAAGGCAATCAAAAAAGAAACCAGAAACAGTCTACCAGCCCACTGACTTTCTATGACTAGGAAATCAAATCCACAACAGTCTTTAAAGATACTGCTCCAATCACCCCGGGTAAGAACTTGCAAAACCTGCTCCAAGCACACTGCTTGAAACACCTACAAAAGTAGCCAATGCAGATCCAAAAAACAAATCCAAACAGATGAGATATAATACTTAATACTTTTTAAGCCCAAAAGAGCACCAGGATGTCAAATAATGTATACAAGATAGAGTGAGGTGGTTAATATGGACAAGCTCCCAATCAAACTTCTGAGCTGTGTCTGTACTTGAAAATGATGATCATTTTGTATAATTGAAAGAAAAAACATGACAAAATAAAACCAAGAACTTCATAGAACATGGCACAAAATGGTGCCACAGAAAGCATAACCACATATGAGGTTAAAGACAACAGAAAGAACACTAACAAAAGATACTGTACCACATACTAAAACTAACCAGGCACCACTATGCAAGACCTGATCCCAGTTCACCAAAACCATCTTTCAAAAGACTAACCAGAAAATTGTACCTTCAGTAGACATGGGGATTAATGAAAGATGAGTGCTAATTTCATAAAAAAACATATTGCAAGAATCATAAATAACCAACAAAGTACATGCCACCAAGAATCAGAGAATAACTACAATCACATCATGCTTAGCCAAAGAAAGAAGCATCAATTTAAGGATTCTAAAAACATTAACAAAAACCAGGATGTTCATTCCTGAGCCAAAATTTCAGGTGTAGCCATTTTTCCTGACTACAAACAGTTTTGAAATGTAGACAAATGCTTTCCAAGGAATTCTCAATTTTTCAAACCAAATGCACATGATCCACTCATTTGCAAAGAGAATGATGAAAGCAGGAGGAAAAGAGAACTTATCAACCTAATCAAACTTGGATGCTTACGATGCTGTTCATTTTTAAAGCTAGTGGTTTACTAATGCTTATGTTGTATGATAAGTAGTTCCTTTCACTTGTAACAAAAAATTAGTTAGTTGATAAACTATAAGTGATAAGTGTGATAGCCTATCAGTTAGTTAGAGATGTTTGTTAGGCTTTTTCCAATCACATGGTAGGTTCTTGTAACTAACTTTCTAGCCAATCAACAGCTTGCTTATGTATCTATACAAATAAGCAAGGCTGCCCTCATTGTAAATAGTTGAATTTGAATCCAAGAAATCTCTACTTATGAGGAATTATTCCGAGAGTGTGTCTTTCGAAGAGCTAGTTCATTCATTCTTTATTTTAAGCAACTTAGCTTTATAAAGTAGCTTTCCTTTTCACCATTTTTTCTCAACTTAAACTGCCAAGTACAGCAGAAAGAAAAGAAGAAAAAAAACCCAATTCTATAGACATATAAGTAATAAAATTTTAACATACACAAAGAGTCACAGGAGTTGCGAAACAACAAATGAAACAACTACTATATTTCAAAGAATGCAACAAATATAGAGATAAATCCTTCTAACACAGAGAGCCTAGCTCTTCTCTGTTGCCAGATATTGGGGGACAACAAGGAAATCAATTAGTAACAATCCAAGTTAACAAATTACAATGCATACCAGTGTAACTCCCAGAAATCCCACTAATGCCAGGATAAGAGAAAGCAAAAGCATTCTCTCATAAACCATATTCAAGTCACACTACGATTATAATTGGGGACTACATCAATAATAAGCATTGCTAGATTAAACTGTGAATTCATTATTTAGGTTGCCAACAAATAATGACCACAAATAAAATAAGACAGCAAGACAAAGGAAGAAGAATTGAAATAGAAATTTCAAACCCTCACTTCACAAGACTTGGAATTATAATCCTTCTCGGAAATGAAACCTAAGAAATTCGGTCACAAACCCACGTATTAGACAGAATTAAAACAACAAAGATGTATCCTTAAAATTCTTATACTTGAAGGAGAGAAAAACAAAAGGGAAGAAAAAGAGAGTTTATCGCCAAACTAAGCTGCTTAAGCTGTGAAGCACCCAAAAAAAAAAACTCTTGCTTCCTGCATATAGACAATGTGACAATCCAAACTAGAAATAGCGCTGCTAACACAATATAACCAGGTCCCACTAGAAGCAAGAAAACATCAATAGAAACAAGACAAGAAGACAAATGTACAAGTGCTACATGAAACCTGACCTACATGAGCAAACTGATATACAGAATTCCAGCTACATAGTTTAGGATAACTTTAAATTATAAGATTTTATTTTTAAAGGAAAAAATAAAAAAAAATATTATAAAGAGCAAGAATACTCAAAAGTAACAAAACAAAATCGACCTAGCTAAAGTACAGCAAATGCATCACCACTTAAATTATTAAAAAAAAAAAACTGACAACACAGACAAGCAAGGGGTTTTTTCGGCATTTAGGATCAATTTTATAACAATTTTGTTAGCTGTCAAGTTTTTGAAGCTACTTTGTAAACTAGGATTTTAAGTCTCTGAGACTCGAGTTCGATGACAAAACTCAAGTTCCAGTGCTAGCACAGCTGACTTGGAACACGAGTCTCTCAGACTCGAGCTCTATAGAACAAACAAGGAAATCTGAAGAAGAAGAAGAAGAAGATGACTGGAGAACGGAAGAAGAAGAAGAAGAAGGATTAGGAGAACGGAAGACAAAGAAGGATCTGGAAAGAAGAAGAAGAAAGAGAAGGATCAGGATCAGGAGAACGGAAGACAAAGAAGGATCCGGAAAGAAGAAGAAGAAGGATCTGGAGAACGGCAAGAACTGAAGCATGAATTTGAAGAACGGCAGCACTTGCAACTTGAGTATCAGAGACTCAAGTCCCATCTTTGATCTCAACTTTTAGAGCCTCGAAATGCTAGTTTGCTAAATAGTTTTGCAAACTTAACAACTAACTAAAATGTTCCAAAAATAATCTTAAATGCCAAAAAACCCCGAAAAGCAAGACATCCAATCTCCAATAATAAAAATGTAGATTTAAACAATTAGTGTCATTATTAATATTTTTATAAAAATAGATTAAAAAGAAAGAAAAGAAAATATATAACAGAAAACCAAAACCCTCAGAAGGGTCAAGCAAGTAGTTAACGGAGTATCAGGATCAAAAGCACAAACTAAAACACAGCGGAAATAGAAACCTGTTCCCAACCCAATTTCAGTCCAACAAATTGTTTTTCTAACTCATACATACCTTACACCAATGCTTAAAAATTCAAATTACACAGAAAGAATAATGAAATCAAGACATAAAAAGAGCTTATTACCTGAGTTCCCCCATCAAACTTTGCCACCCAAATTGATATACAGCATGAAATTTTTTAAACACAAAGAATTGGGGCAACAGAGGCATAAGCCCCAAAATATCACCCCCACACAGTCCAACTATACAAACCACATCCATAGAAGTTAAAACTTTGAAACCTATACAGAACACATAAGGAAACACAAACCTGTGCTGTTTCGGAATTTAAAGAAAAGCCATGTTTAAAGAATGCAAATGTTTAACCTATATCATTGCCCAATAATGAATCACAATTTATTTTTTATTTTTCACAATATAGACCAAAGCTCCAATAGTAATAATAGGTGCAACAAAGATGATCTTAAGTTCTAAAGTTATCATGAATGCAAGTTGATGGCAATAGAAAAACGAACCAGGACAATCATGATGTGCAGTGCTGGAGTTTATTAAAGCTAAACAAATGCAATCTAAAATACACACAATGCAAGCAGCAATTCTCTTTTACAAATTGAATTTTAAATACTTGGAACACATAATAACCAGCCAGACAACAGTAAGGGAAGAGAAAATGTACACATTTGTGCTCCAAATAAAGAGGATCAAATTGATCTAGAAAAGCAAACATCAATCCAACGTACATGCCATAAAAAAATTTGCAAAGAAAGAAAGTCCATAAAATAAATTAAACAAGGGACAAGAACATGTTTAAGGGTGAAATCAAAAGAAAGACCATAATAAAAAGACATCAACACACTCTTGCTGCAAAAGTAAATCATAATTTTTCCTCCTGTAGACAGATCATAATAAAAGTCTTTGAACTAGCAATAAATAGCAGGACATAATGAAACTCTGTGTTTAGCACAAACTAACGAAGCATTCAAGCAGAAACATTAATCTTCACATGTTGGGGAGAGAATGATGAGATAAATTGATAAAAAGAGATTATTGCCTTAGGTCCTCATATAAAAATTCAAGACTTCTATGTACTTTGTCATAAACTAAATCACCATTTCCGCTGTGGTAGAAACATCAAGATTGTAAATCACAATTTCCCCATCTGTACGCCAACAAACTAAAAAAGCTCACAAGCAGAAACATTATCATTCAGCTATTGTGAAGATAGTGAAATCCATTGGTAAAGAGAGATTACCGCCTTAGGTCCTCATAAAACTCCATCCAAAGTAGACATTCCATACCTACACATATTAAACAGATTAATTTACAGGTAACAAAATCATAAAAAAACCCTCCCATCCTAGAGCATGATCCAACAATACAGAAGAAAACTACGTGACTTTGAAACCCAACCAACTAACCTATAAAGTAGGAATAAGGAAGCATAGACCTAAACTTCTCTTGTATTTAGAAAATAGTTATTTTAAGGCAGGCAGATCTCTTATCTTATATTGGCTGCCAATGACACAATGATGCAAATTCAAAGCCCAACTCATGCAAATCACCACAGGAACTACCCACACTAATAAAAGGCATTACCACATACGATTATAAGCTTGCCAAAATAAAATGACTAAAGTCATACAAGAAAGCAGGAGAAATGGACAAGAATTTCAATGGAACTTTCTAAACCTCATTAAGCGAGACTGAAATCAACAATCCTCAAGGAAACCAAATCCTTAAAAAAGCATACAGTGCCCAATATTAGAAAACAATAGGGGAAATATCCTTATAGTTCATATAATTGAAGGAGAGAATAAAGAAAACAAGGGGGAAAGAAAAGATTGCTTATCGCCAAACTAAACTCCATCACTTAAGCTGCCAAAAACAACACCGCTTAAGTTTCCAAGCACCATAAAAAATTCCCAGTGAGATTTTTTCACATGCACCTACAATTGCAAAAGTTGCAAAACAAATAGAAGAACTCTTCCATACACGGTAAATCTTATATTTTTCTGGCATTCAAACAACCACTTTTAAAGCTACCTGCTCTTATCTTATATGACTGCCCAATGACAAAATTGACGATCTTAGGTTCTTAAAAGTTGTAATAAGTGCATGTAGACAGCAGTTAGAAAAAGGAAGAGGGACAAAAATGCCAAGTGATGCTGGGATTAGTTACAACCAAACAAATGGAGCCTAAAATACACATAATGCAAGCACCAGTTTTTTTTTTTTTTTACAATGTTAATTAAACTTTTAAAACTCATTATTACCAGCCAGCCAACAATATGGAATTGTGCTCCTATAGACAAGAACCAAATCGGTCAAGGAAAGCCAAATTCACCAAAATAAATGCCTTAAAAGAGCTATCGAGGACCAAAACCTACAAATAAATTGAACAAGGAATAGTAAAGCATCACAGTTAGTGGGAACACTATATTAAAGAACTCATAAGCAAAATGAAAAATTAAGACACTGAGTTTTCTTATTGTTGTAGTCTACACAGTTTAAGAACGAGAAAGATTTAAGACTTCTACACAAACTCGCCAGCTCAAGTACAAGAAACTAAAGTCCAAATCAGTTTCCAATCCTGTAGGCAGATCAAGATGAAAAATAATCAAACATTGTCCACATAAAACAACAAAATAGGCATCACCAACTTATACAGAAGCATGGCAAAAACTTCAGAGCTCAAATATGAGTCCAGAATGGCAAAAACTTCAGCCTGGATATCGACTTGGTTCAGCAATGACAGTATCTACCCACTCACATTCAACAACTAGGAAATTAATTAGAAACAATCTTAAGGTTATGAACTATGATGCAAACCTTTCTGAACGAATTAGCTCCTTGGTAATTGTAACCTATGACGCAAACCATTCAAACTTTTATCAAAAGAACTATGATGCAAACCTAGAGACATAAGTTAGATTCATGTCATTCCTAGGAATCCCAAATCATGCAAATGAAGACAAGATAAAGCAAAAATTTGTATTATTTACCCTCGGCAACCATCTTAAGGTCAGAAACTTTGGCATTTACTTGTCCTACAATAGTAAGAGGCATTATCATATTCAAATTAAACAAGACAAGACAGAGGAACAAGAATAGCAAGGAAAATTCAAACCCTCACTAGGTGAAACAAAATTTATAGCAGTCCAAAAAACCAAAGCCTGAGAAAAGCAATTATAGGTCCATAAATTAGAAAATTAAGACAAGCCAAAAAATTTATAGTTCTTATGATTGCAAGAGACTAAGGACCAAAAAAAAAATCCTGTAGACATGAGGAATAGATTTTTGACATAAACTAAGAAAGCAAAACAACTAATAAAAAAACTACAATATTTCAATAGAAACGAACAATTATAAAAATAAATTATTCTAACTCTAAAAGCCCCGATTCTATTGCCAAATATTTGATGACAGTGATATCAATCAGCAACAATCCAAGTTCACAAATCAAGAAATATAATGTTAATTCCATGTAATTCCAAAAAATTCCAACTAATCTAGGAGAAGAGAAAGCAGAACCTGTATTTTTTTTTTCCCTCTACAACCATATTCAGGTCACACATCGTTATATTCTTGCCCCAATCCAATAAGAGGCATTGCCGAATTAGTCTGTGAATTCGTTATTGAGGTTGCAAATGCAGAATGACCAAAAACTTAAATAAGCCATAAAGAAAAAGGAACAAGAATTACAATAGAAGTTGAAAACCCTCAATCAAGGAGACAGGAATTATAATCCTCCTATGAACGCCAGTCACAGACCCAAGTATTAGAAAGAATAAACACAATAAAAAAAACTATCCTTCAAACACTTATCATTGTAACAGAAATAAAATAAAAAGGGAGGAAAGGAAAGCCTATTGCCAAATCAAATTCCACTGCTTAACCGGCAAAGAACCAAAAAATATATCTATAACCTACTTCCTGCATAAACACAAGAAGTTGCAAACCAAATTGGATATGTGACTGGAACAAGACAAAAAAATCAACAGGAACAAGACAAGAAGACAGATGTAGAAACATCACACCCTTGGTAGCATTGGCACTGACTTCCCGCAAGAGCAAACTGGAAAATAAAGAGTCCTAACCACACAGTTCAGGAAATATTAAATTACATAAAAGTACTTAAAAGCATGTTATATTCAAAAGCAAAAAAACCAAATCAACCTTAGGTCCACCACAAGCAAATGAAGCACCCCTAGAATTAAATAAACCCTAATAGTGAAGCTGGGAAGCACAAAATCCAAGCTACCAAAAAAAAAAAAAAAAAAACCAACATTATTATTTTAGAAAAAATGATTTGAAGAAAGGAAAAAGTCAGGCAAGTAGGTACAGGAGAATAAGATCAAAAGTATAATCTAAAACATAGTGGCAAAAAGGTTATATGATAAACAACAATAATCAATGTAAAAAACTTTTTAAGTCATAATAATGGGAAAAGTAGCAATATGAACTAATAGCGAAAACCAAAGAAAAGTGTGATGTCATTCCAACAATTTGTTTTCCTCACTCATAAATATCTTAATCCAATAATTATATCTTCTAATTTTAGGATAAGAATAATGAAATACAGAGATAAGGAGAGCTTAATGCCTTAGGTCCCCAACAAACCTTGTTTCCCAAGTAAGATACCAGATTGATTTAGCTAAGTCAATTTTACTGCAACAAACAGCCAAGCACCAAAATCTACAAAATAAATTGAACAAAAATACTGAACTGTATCATGTTTGGGCAAACAGTTATAAAAGCCTCGAAAGCAAAAGGAGAAATCAAAAGAAGGGAAGAGTTTGCTTATTGTTGCAGTCAACACAGCACAAACTCCTGCTCAAGTATGTTAAAGTCCAAGCCACAATTTTCCCTTCCTGTAGACATATTGTTATCAATAACACCAAACATCACCCTCACAAATTTACAAAACAAACATTGGCAGCTTACAAAGAAGAATATCATTGTTTAGTGAATTTGAGTCCAAAATAGCAAAACCTACAGACTAACAATGGACTAGGCAGAATGTTGACAGTATCTTCTAATTTTCAATGACTACAAAATCAAATCAGCAACAATTCAAGATTGCAAATTATGATGCAAACTCAGAGAGAAGTTAATTCCAGAAAGCACACCTCATGCCCATCACTACAGGATAAAGAAAAATCAGATTTACTTTCCCACCACAGCCATATTTAGGACACAATCTCTGTTAATCTACCTGCCCAACACCATTAAGACGCATTACCACACAAAAATGCGATGGAAGTTTTGAAACCTCTATAAAACCAACATCTTAGAAAAGCAATCACATGCCCAAGTATTAGAAAGAAATTAAACAAGAAAAAAATTACCCCTAAAATTCTTATGATTGTAGCAGAGATTAACAATGGACTAGGTTCGACAGTATCTGCTCACTTCTGATGGCTATAGAATAATCAGCAACAATTCAAGATTATAGTCATGATTTAAAATCCATTGACACAAGTAAATTCCAAGCACATCGATCCAACGTACATGCCTTAAAAAATCTGGAAAGAAACAAAGTCCATAAAATAAATTAAACAAGGGACAAGAACATGTTCAAGGGTAAAAAACATGAAATCAAAAGAGAATGATAATCAAAAGACTCCTACACACTCCTGCTACAAAAGTAAATCATATTTTTTTCCTCCTGTAGACACATCATGATCAAAGTCTCTGAACTAGCAATAAATAGCAGGACAAAATGAAACTCCAGTGTTTAGCACAAACTAAAGAAACATTCAAGCAGAAACATTAATCTTCACATGTTGGGGAGAGAATGATGAGATAAATTAATAAAAAGAGATTACTGCCTAAGGTCCTCATAAAAATTCAAGACTTCTATGCACTCTGTTGTAAACTAAATCAGTAGTTCCCCTGCTGTAGAAACATCAAGATTTTAAATTACAAAATGATGAAATAGACAACAAATAGCAAGGCTTCAATTAATAAAATGAAGCTGCAGGCCGACAAACTAAAAAAACATACAAGCAGAAACATTATCATTCAGCTATTATGAAGAGAGTAGTGAAATCAATTGATAAAGAGAGATTATTGCCTTAGGTCCTCATCAAACTCCATCCAAAGTAGACATACCATACCTACACATATTAAACAGATTGATTTAGGGGTAACAAAATCATGAAAACCCTCCCATCCCAGAGCACGATCCAACAATACAAAAGAAAACTACATAACCTTGAAACCCAACCAACAAATCTATAAAGTAGGTATAAGGAAGCATAGACCTAAACTTCTCTTGTATTTAGAAAACAGTTAATTTAAGGCATGCAGATCTTATCTTATATTGGCTGCCAATTACACTGATGCAAATTCAAAGCCCAACTAATGCAAATCACCACAGGAACTACTCACACTAATAAAAGGCATTACCACATACAAATTAGATAAAAGCTTGCCAACATAGAATGACTAAAGAAAAACAAGAAAGCGGGACAAATGGACAAGAATTTCAATGGAACTTTCAAACCCTCGTTGAGTGAGACTGAAATTTATAATCCTCAAGGAAACCAAATCCTAAAAAAACGAGAACTATTGCATTTATTCTACACTAAAGTACTGATGAGATTTCCCCAACAAAACGTAAGAGAATCAGCACTAGATGGAAATAGCAGTCCCAAGACATGCCCACATAAGGAGGAAAAAAAGGCCAAAAAAAAAAATACCACAGATTGCAGGACAATTTCGTTTTAAAAAAAAAAAAAAAAAAAAAAAAAAAAAAAAAAAAAAAAAAAAAAAGAGGACAAAATTAGCAGTCCAAGACGTGACTGGAAAAGGAAAAACAACAAAAAAAAGGAAACAAACACAGACCCAAATAAGAAAAGCATAAGTATGACATTCACTGACCCATATATAAGTTTACAACAGAATTTATGCTATACATTTTGTAACCTTTTACATACTTCTTTCAAAAAAATTTCTTTGAATTGCATTTACCCAAAGTATCTCTGCAATGCACCCCATTGTGATTGTCATTTTTTTAAAAGACTAAAAAAAAAAAATTGGACTGTGAATATGGCATTTCAGTTGTTGAAATAATGGAACTCATTCTCCATGATCTTAAGAGTCAATGACTCGCATTTTTAACTTTCTACAATGAGGAAATCAATCAGCAAAAACCAAAGATTAAAAATTATGATGTAAATTCTCCATGTAATTCACAGAAAGCCCAACTCATACCAATCACTACAGCATGTGATCTGCCCACACCAATAAAAGTCATTACTACGTACGAATGAGTGGTAAGCTTGCCAAAACAGAATGACTAAAAATTGAAAAAGAAAGCTCAAGGGGAAAAGAATTCCATGGAATTTTCTAACCCTCGTTGATTGTGACTGAAATTTATCATCCTCAAGGAAACCAAATCCTAAGAAATGCATACATGTCAAAGTATTAGAAAGAATTAGAACAAGTGGAAAAATACCCTTATAATTCATCTGATTGTAGGAGAGAATAAAGAAAACAAGGGGGAAAAAGAAAGCTTGTCAACAAACAAAACTCTTCCACTTCAGCTGCCTGGCACCAGGAAAAAAAAAATACATATATATATATATATATGGTGAGAATTTTTCATATGCACCCAAAATTGCAATAATTGCGATAACGACAAGAAGAACTATGCCTTACAAGGTAAATCTTATAATTTTTTATTGACTATGATGCAAATTCAAAGCCTAACTCATGCAAATCACCAAAGGAACTACCCACACTAATAAAAGGCATTACCACATATGAATTGGATATAAGCTTGCCAAAATAGAATGACTAAAGTCAAACAAGAAAGCGGGACAAAGGGACAAGAATTTCAAAGGAACTTTCAAACCCTCATTGAGTGAGGCTGAAATTTATAATCATCAAGGAAACCAAATCCTAAAAAATGCATACTATTAAATTATCGATTCTCCCAAAAGTTTAAGCTATTGGGATATAGTAAATTTAATCATTTAACCACGTACTTCTAACACTCCCGTTCACGTGTGAGCTGAAACTACCTTTTAATAGGTAATGCCCAACACGTGAGAATTTCAAAGAGAGGTAGAGTGGAAGAGACAGGGATTGAACTCAGAACCTCTTGCTATGATACCATGTTAAATTACCAATTGTCCCAAAAGCTTAAACTATTAAGATATGGTAAATTTGATCATTTAACCACATACTTTTAACACATACATTGCCCAATATTAGGGAAAAAAAATAGGGAAAGTATCCATATAATTCACATAATTGAAGGAGAAAATAAAGAAACAAGGGAGAAAGAAAAGATTGCTTATCGCCAAACTAAACTCCATCACTTAAGCTGCCAACAACAACAACAAGCCTTAAGCTGCCAAGCACCAAAAAAGATTTCCAGTGAGATTTTTTGACATGCACCTACGATTGCAAAAGTTGCATAATGAATAGAAGAACACTTCCATACAAGGTAAATCATATATTTTTTGGGCATTCAAACAACCATTTTTAAAGCTGCCTGCTCTTATCTTATATGACTTCCCAATTACAAAATTGACGATCTTAGGTTAGATGACATTTAGAAAAAGGAACTGGGACAAAAATGCCAAGCAATGTTGGGATTAGTTAAAACCAAACAAATGGAGCCTAAATTACACATAATGCAAGAACCAGTTTTTTATTTTACAATTTTAATTTAACTTTACCAACTCATAATTACCAGCTAGCCCAATATATGGAATTGTGCTCCTATAGACAAGAACCAAATCGACCGAGGAAAGCCAACTTCACCAAAACGAATGCCATAAAAGAGCTATCGAGGACCAAAGCCTACAAATAAATTGAACAAGGAATAGTATAGCATCACAGTTAGTGGGAACACTATATTAAAGGACTTATAAGCAAAATGAAAAATCCAGACAGTGTAGGTTTTCTTATTGTTGTAGTCTACACAGTATAAGTTCGAGAAGAATTTAAGACTTCTACACAAACTCACCAGCTCAAGTACAAGAAAGTCCAAATCAGTTTCCAATCCTGTAGGCAGATCAAGATAAAAATAATCAAACATTATCCACATGAAACAACAAAATAGACATCACCAACTTAAACAGAAGCATGTCATTCAGAGCTCAAATATGAGTCCAGAATGGCAGAAACTTCAGCCTGGATAGGACTTTGTTCACCACTGACAGTATCCACCCACTCACTTTCTACAACTAGGAATTTAATTATCAACAATCTAAGGTTAGATTGTAACCTATGATGCAAACATTTCTGATCGAATTAGCTCCTCGGTAATCGTAACCCATGACGCAAACATTTCAAACTTCTATAAAAAGAACTATGATGCAAACCTAGAGACATAAGTTAGATTCATGTCATTCCTAGAAATCCCAAATCATGCAAATGAAGACAAGATAAAGCAAAAATCTGTATTATTTACCCTCTAGCAACCATCTTAAGGTCAAAAACTTTGGCATTTACCTGTCCCACAACAATAAGAGGCATTACCATATTCAAATTGAACAAGATAAGACAGACGAACAAGAATTGCATGGGAAATTTCAAACCCTCAATAAGTGAGACAGAATTTATAGCAGTCCAAACAACCAAAGCCAGAAAAAAGCTGTAATATGTCCATGAATTAGAAAATTCAGACAAGCCAAAAATTGTATAGTTCTTATGATTGCAAGAGACTAAGGACCAAAAATAAAATCCTGTAGACATATGAGGAATAGATTTTTGTTATGCACTAAGAAAGCAAAACAATTAATCAAAAAACTACGATATTTCAGTAGAAACCAACAATTATATAGATAAATTATTCTAACTCTGAAAGCCCTGGTCTTCTCAATTGACAAATATTTGGTGAGAACAATATCAATCAGCAACAATCCAAATTCACAAGTTAAGACACAAATCCAGAAATATAATGTTAATTCCATGTAATTCCCAAAAAGTCCAACTAATCTAGGAGAACAGAAAGCAGAACCTGTATTGTTTTCCCTCTACAACCATATTCAGGTCACAGTCATATTCTTGCCCCAATCCAATAAAAGGCATTGACAGATTACCCTGTGAATTCATTATTAAGGTTGCAAATGCAGAATGAGCAAAAATTAAATAAGCCATCAAGAAAAAGGAACAAGAATTGCAATATCAGTTTAAATTTAAAACCCTCACTCAGTGAGACTGGAATTATAATCCTCCTATGAAAGCCAGTCACAGAACCAAGTATTAGACAGAATTAAGACAAGAAAAGACTATCCTTCAAACTCTTATCATTGTAGCAGGAAAAAAATAATAATAATAATAATAAAAGAGAGGAAAGGAAAGCCTACTGCCAAATCAACTCCACTGCTTAACCTGCAAAGTACCAAAAAATATATATATAACCTCCTTCCTGCATAAACACAATAAGTTGCAAACCAAATTGGATATGGTGGATGATCAGTTCCCCTTAAAGCCAAAAAAATCAATAGGAACAAGACAAAAAGACAAATGTAGGAACCTCACACCCTTGGTGGCATTGGAATTGACTTCCCGCATCAGCAAACTGGAAAATACAGAGTCCTAACCACACAGTTCAGGTCAACATTAAATTATATAATAGTACACTTCAAAGCATGTTTCATTCAGAAGTAAAAAAATCAAATCAACCTTAGGTTCAACGCAAGCAAATGCAGCACCCCTAGAATTAAATAAACCCTCACACCCTTGGTGGCATTGGAATTGACTTCCCGTATCAGCAAATTGGAAAATACAGAGTCCTAACCACACAGCTCAGGGCAACATTAAATTACATAATAGTACACTTAAAGCATGTTTCATTCAAAAGCAAAAAAATCAAATCAACCTTAGGTTCACTGCAAGCAAATGCAGCACCCATAGAATTAAATAAACCCTAATAGTGCAGCCTGGGAAGCACAAAATCTAAGCTAGAAAAAAAAAAAAAAAAAAAAAAAAAAAAAAAAAACATTATTATTTTAGTAAAAATGATTTGAAGAAAGAAAAAAGTCAGGCAAGTAAGTACAGGAGAATAAAGATCAAAAGTATAATCTAAAACACAGTGGCAAAAGGGTTATGATAAACAACAATAATCAATATAAAAAACTTTTAAGTCACAATAATGGGAAAAGTAGCAATATGAATTAATTGCGAAATCCAAAGAAAAGTGTGACGTCACTCCAAAAATTTGTTTTCCCCAATCATAAATATCTTAATCCAATAAATATCTTCTAATTTTAAGATAATAATAATGAAATACACAGATAAAGAGAGATTAATGCCTTAAGTCCCCAACAAACTTTGTTTCCCAAGTAGGATACCAGATCGTTTCCCAAGTAGGATACCAGATTGATTTAGAGGAATCAACTTTGCTGCAACAAACAGCCAAGCACCAAAATCTATAAAATAAATTGAACAAAAATACTGAATAGTATCATGTTTGGGCAAACAGTGTTTTAAAAGACTCATAAACAAAAGGATAAATCAAGAGAAGGGAAGAGTTTGCTTATTGTTGCAGTCAACGCAGCACAAACTCCTGCTCAAGTTAAAGTCCAAATCACAATTTTCCCTCCTGTAGACATATTGTTATCAATAACACCAAACATCACCCTCACAAATTTACAAAATAAACATAGTCAGCTTATAAAGAAGAATATCATTTTTTAGTGAATTTGAGTCCAAAATAGCAAAACCTTCGAACTAACAATGGACTAGGCAGGATGTTGACAGTATCTTCTCATTTTCAATAACTACTAAATCAACTCAGAAACAATTCAAGATTACAAATTATGAAGCAAATCCAGAGAGATAAGTTAATTACAGAAAGCACTACTCATGCCCATCACTACAGGATAAAGAAATCAGAATTACTTTCCCACCACAGCCATATTTAGGACACAATCTCTGTTAATCTACCTGCCCAACACCATTAAGACACATTACCATACAGAAATGCAATGGAAGTTTTAAAACCTCTATAAAACCAACATCTAAGAAAAGCAATCACATGCCCAAGTATTAGAAAGAAATTAAACAAGAAAAAAATTACCCCTAAAATTCTTGTGATTGTAGCAGAGATTAATAACGGACTAGGTTTGACAATATTTGCTCACTTTTGATGGGTACAAAATAATCAGGCAACAATTCAAGATTATAATTACGATTAAAATCCATTGACACAAGTAAATTCCAAGCACATCAATCCAACGTACATGCCTTAAAAAATCTGCAAAGAAAAAAAGTCCATAAAATAAATTGAAGGGACAAAGATCATGTTCAAGGGTGAAAAATCAAAAGAGAATGATAACAAAAGACATCTACACAATCTTGCTGTAAAAGTAAATCATAATTTTTTCTCCTGACGACACATAATGATCAAAGTCTTTGAACCAGCAATAAATAGCAGGACATAATGAAACTCCAGTGTTTAGCAAAAACTAGCAAAGCATTCAAGCGGAAACATTAATCTTAACATGTTGGGGAGAGAATGTTGAGATAAATTAATAAAAAGAGATTATTGTCTTAGGTCCTCATATAAAAATTCAAGACTTCTACGCACTGCTGTAAACTAAATCACTGTTTCCCCTGCTGTAGAAACATCAAGATTGTAAATCACAATTTCCCCATTGGTAGACACATCAAGATTCAATCATTCTGACTACAAACAAATAGCAAGATATAATAAACCTCCAATTGCAGGCTGACAAAAATGACATCGATGATGAAATAGACAACAAATAGAAAGACTTCAATTAACAAAATGAAACTAGAGGCCGACAAACTAAAAAAACACACAAGCAGAAACATTATCATTCAGCTATTATGATGAGAATAGAGAAATCGATTGATAACAAGAGATTATTGCCTTAGGTCCTCATCAAACTCCATCCAAAGTAGCCATACCATACCTACACATATCAATCAGATAAATTTAGATGTAACAAAATCATAAAAAACTTCTCTTGTATTTAGAGAACAGCTATTTTTAAGGCATGCAGATCTTATCTTATATTGGCTGCCAATTACAATAAATTACCATTGACTATGATGCAAATTCAAAGTCCAACTCATGCAAATCACCACAAGAACTACCAACACTAATAAAAGGCATTACCACATACAATTACATATAAGTTTGCCAAAATAAAATGACTAAAGTCAAACAAGAAAGCAGAACAAAGGGACAAGAATTTCAATGAAACTTTCAAACCCTCATTGAGTGAGACTGAAATTTATAATCCTCAAGGAAACCAAATCCTAAAAAAGCATACATTGCCCAATATTAGAAAACAATGGGGGAAATATCCTTATAATTCATATGATTGAAGGAGAGAATAAAGAAAACAAGGGGGCAAGAAAAGATTGCTTATCGCCAGACTAAACTCTGTCACTTAAGCTGCCAAGCACCAAAAAAAAATCCCAGCGAGACTATTTCACATGCACCTACAATTGCGAAAGCATAACGAATAGAAGAACTCTTCCATACAAGGTAAATCTTATATTTTTCTGGCATTCAAACAACCATTTTTAGAGCTGGCTGCTCTCATCTTATATGACTGCCCAATGACAAAATTGACGTTCTTAGGTTCTTAAAAATGTAATAAGTGCATGTAGACGGCAGTGAGAAAAAGGAACTGGGACAAAAATGCCAAGTAATGCTGAGATTAGTTGAAAACCAAAAAAATGGAGCCTAAATTAAACATAATGCAAACAGCAGTTTTTTGTTTTACAATTTTAACTTAACTTCTAAAACTCATAATTACCAGCCACCCAACAATATGGAACTGTGCACCTATAGACAAGAACCAAATCGATTGAGGAAAGCCAACATCACCAAAACAAATGCCTTAAAAGAGCTATTGAGGACCAAAACCTACAAATAAATTGAACAAGGAGTAGTATAGCATCACAGTTAGCATGAACACTATATTAAAGGACTTATAAGCAGAATGAAAAATCAAGACACTGTAGGTTTTCTTATTGTTTGTCTACACAGTTTAAGTATGAGAAGAATTTAAGACTTCTACACAAACTTGCCAGCTCAAGTACAAGAAAGTCCAAATCTGTTTCCAATCCTGTAGGCAGAGCAATATAAAAATAATCAAACATTGTCCACATAAAACAACAAAATAGACATCACCAACTTAAAAAGAAACATGTCATTCAGAGCTCAAATATGAGTCCAGAATGGCAAATATATCAGCCTGGAAATTAATTATAAACAATCTAAGGTTACAAACTATGATGCAAACCTTTCTGAACGAATTAGCTCCTCAGTAATCATAACCTACAATGCAAACATTTCAAACTTCTATAAAAAGAACAATGATGCAAACCTAGGTAAGTTAGATTCATGTCATTCCTAGAAATCCCAAATCATGCAAATGAAGACAAGATAAAGCAAAAATCTGTATTATTTACCCTCAGAAACCATCTTAAGGTCACAAACCTTGTCATTTACCTGTCCCACGACAATAAGAGGCATTACAATATTCAAATTGAACAAGACAAGACAGAGGAACAAGAATAGCAAGGGAAATTTCAAACCCTCAATAGGTGGAAAAGAATTTATAGCAGTCCAAAAAACCAAAGCCTGAGAAAAGCAGTAACAGGTCCATGATTTAGAAAATTAAGACAAGCCAAAAATTGTATAGCTCTTATGATTGCAAGAGACTAAGGACCAAAAAAAAAAAAAAAATACTCTAGACATATGACGAATAGATTTTTGTCATGCACTAAGAAAGAAAAACAACTATTAAAAAAACTAAAAAATTTCAGTAGAAACCAACAATTATATAGAGAAATTATTCTAACTCTGAAAGCCCTGCTCTTCTCTATTGCCAAATATTTGATGACAGCAATATCAATCAGCAACAATCCAAGTTCATAAATTATGAGACAAATTAAGAAAAGCAGTAACAGGTCCATGATTTAGAAAATTAAGACAAGCCAAAAATTGTATAGCTCTTATGATTGCAAGAGACTAAGGACCAAAAAAAAAAAACGAATAGATTTTTGTCATGCACTAAGAAAGAAAAACAACTATTAAAAAAACTACAAAATTTCAGTAGAAACCAACAATTATATAGAGAAATTATTCTAACTCTGAAAGCCCTGCTCTTCTCTATTGCCAAATATTTGATGACAGCAATATCAATCAGCAACAATCCAAGTTCATAAATTATGAGACAAATTAAGAAATATATTGTTAATTCCATGTAATTCCCAAAAAGTCCAACTAAACTAGGAGAAGAGAATGCAGAACCTGTATTTTTTTTTTTTTTCCCCTCTACAACCATATTCAGGTCACACATAGTTATATTCTTGCCCCAATCCAATAAAAGGCATTGCCAGAATAGCCTATGAATTCATTATTAAGGCTGCAAATGCAAAATGACCACAAATTAAATAAGCAATCAAGAAAAAGGAACAAGAATTGCAATATCAGTTAAAACCCTCACTCAGTGAGACTAGAATTATAATCCTCCTATGAAAGCCAGTTACCGACCCAAGTATTAGAAAGAATTAAAACAAGAAAAAACTATTCTTCAAACTCTCATCAATTGTAGCAGAAAAATTAATAATAATAATAATAATAATAATAATAATAATAATAATAAAAGGGAGGAAAGGAAGCCTACTGGCAAATCAACTCCACTGTTTAACCTGCAAAGTACCAAGAAACATATATATATATATATATAACCTGCTTAATGCATAAACACAATAAGTCACAAACCAAATTAGATATGGTGGATGATCAGTTCCCCTTAAAGCCAAAAAAATCAATAGGAACATGACAAAAAGACAGATGTGGGAACCTGACACCCTTGGTGGCATTGGAATCAACTTCCTGCATCAGCAAACTGGAAAATACAGAGTCCTAACCACACAGTTCAGGGCAACATTAAATTACATAATAGTACACTTAAAAGCATGTTTCATTCAGAAGCAAAAAAATCAAATCAACCTTAGGTCCACCGCAAGCAAATGCAGCACCCCTAGAATTAAATAAAACCTAATAGTGCAGCCTGGGAAGCACAAAATCCAAGCTAAAAAAAATAAAATAAAAAAAACCCATCATTATTATTTTAGAAAAAATTATTTTAAAAAAGAAAAAAGTCAGGCAAGTAGGTAGGGGAGAATAAAGATCAAAAGTATAATCTAAAACACAGTGGCAAAAGGGTTATGATAAACAACAATAATCAATATAAAAAACTTTTTAAGTCACAATAATATGGGAAAAGTAGCAATATGATATAATTGAGAAAACCAAAGAAAAGTGTGATGTCACTCCAGCAATTTGTTTTCCTCGCTCATAAATATCTTAATCCAATACTTATATCTTCAAAATTTAGGATAAGAATAACGAAATACAGAGATAAAGAGAGCTTAATTAACGCCTTAGGTACCAAACAAACTTTGTTTCCCAAGGATACCAGATTGATTTAGAGAAGTCAATTTCGCTGCAACAAACGCCTTAAAAAGCAGCCAAGCACCAAAATCTATAATAAAAAAAAAAATACTGAATAGTATCATGTTTGGGCAAACAGTGTTTCAAAAGACTCATAAGCAAAAAGAGAAATCAATCAAGCGAAGGAAAGAGAGTTTGCTTATTGTTGTTGCAGTCAACACAGCACAAACTCCTGCTCGAGTATGTCCCAATCACAATTTTCCCCTCCTGTCAAAAACACCAAACATCACCCTCACAAATTTACAAAACAAACATTGGCAGCTTATAAAGAAGAATATTGTTGTTTACTAAATTTGAGTCCAAAATAATAGCAAAACCTTCGGACTAACAATGGACTAGGCAGGATGACTACAAAATCCAATCAGCAACAATTCAAGATTACAAATTCAGAGAGATAAAAGTTAATTCCAGAAAGCACATTAAATCAAACTAGAACTAACCCTAACACACAGCATATATTTATATATGATTACAAAAATACCCATATTAATGTGCTAAAATAAACGACAACTAGAACTAACCCCAACACATTAAATCAAACTTTTAGCCATTTAAGCTGCTAAGCACCAAAATATAAAAACAAGGTTCCTGAAGACATACGCAAAACAATTAATTGAAAAACTACAATCTTTCACTACAATCCAACAATTATAAAGATAAATTATTCTGACTCTAAAATCCCTAGAAAAACAGAGAGATCACCAAGATAAATCCATATATAAGTCTGAAATCCCTTTGCAATTTCTTGAAAGAAAACCTAGAAATTCGCCAGCTATTGAGAAGGAAAAAAACCCTAATTTAAAGAAAAAATAGAAAATCACCAGGTATTGAGAAAAAGAAAACCAAAATTTAAAGAATTCCTAGAAAATCGACAGATTTATCACCAGGTATTGAGAAAAAGAAAACCAAAATTTAAAGAATTCCTAGAAAATCGACAGATTTTGAGAAAAAAAAAACCCTAATTTAAAGAAAACCTAGAAAACCGCCAGGTATTGAGAAAAAAAAAACCCTAATTTAAGGAAAACATAGAAAATCGCCAGGTATTGAGGGAAAAAAAAAACCTAATTTAAAGAAAACATATAAAATCGCCAGGTATTGAGAAAAAAACCCTAGTTTAAAGAGAACATAGAAAATCGCCAGGCATTGAGAAAAAAAAGTCTAGAAAATCGCCAGGTATTGAGGGAAAAAAAAAAAAAAAAAAAACCCTAATTTAAAGAAAACCTGAATCTCTGAAAGCAATCGTGGACGTGTATTAAAAGATATCATCGTAATCGGGCATGGAAGAAAATATTACCGTTAAGAGACCTTAACTAAGGAAAGAGAAGAAAAGGCAAGTTATGAAAAATATGAGGAGAACTGGGTACTAGTGGGTATATATAGGAAACAAAGACCAGAGTTGGTCTCTTGTTACGCGTTTGACGTGGATAGTTGTTATTAGTTTAAATTTGAAATTAATACTAAGGTTATTTTTTTGTCTCAACAATAATAACCAGTAACAACCTACTATTTAGGATTTATTGTAAAAATATTATAGACATATTATTCCTCTATTATAATACATATGTATTACACCGTAAAATTAATGTATTTTTTTATTAACTCAATAATTAAAAAATTACTAACATATTTAATTTATTTTAGATAAAAGTCTATAATAATTTTCATGGGCACATATAATTTTGATATTATTAAAAAATATTATATCTTTTATTTACATTAGTTTAAATAATATTGATAAAATATTATTTATCAAAAAAAAATATTGATAAAATATTATCTTTATCAACATATATATAATTTTTAATTAATCTGTGTGCATGTTATATACATATTATTAATAAACAAATAAAATTAGTGAGTATCAACCACGTATTATCTCGACTTCTTTTTAGTACTTTTTCTCAAAAGCGAGGTCTCCACTCATTTTGTTTATTCAATGCCTATAGTGAGGATTGTTTAAAAAAAATATTTTAAATGAATTATAAAATAAGTAGTGCTATTTCTATTAGCTTACCCATTTAGAAATTTCTTCAATTACAAAAATATCTAATGCATATCATTAATGAAATAATATATCCAGGACCCAGCAAATGGCAAAACCCGTGGTTATTTCATACAATTAACTTTCAATTGCACATTAGGTACATAAGTTTCCAATATTTCATTTGAGATGCAATTTTATTGTAGATTGCCCAAAAAAGAGAAGCACTTGACAAAGAGAGTAGCACGTGTAAAGGGGATAACCACCATTATCTCACATTAAATACCCTCACTTAGTAACAGCTTTATGGTATTAAATGTTGAAAGATCACTCTAAATAGAGCAACCTATTGCAAGAGAAATTATAGGGTCTTCTAGTAGATCATGTCATTTGTCCATCATTCCACTAAAAAATTTTTATTTGTTTAAAATTGCTGAGTCAATAATTAATTTCTATTTAAAAAAATTTCTAACTAATAATTTTAAACAAGTGGCAGTTTTTTAGTGGAATGGTGGACCACATCACTTATCCACCATATGAACCTTATAATTTCTCCTATTACATGCCTATTCCTTCCCTCTTCCCAAACAGCCTATAAAAGTGGTGGAGAGACAGGTGATTGAACTAAAGCTCACTACCACATCCCCGTTCTTGGGAGATAAACTTCAGCAAGTATAAATACACACCCAATACGCACAAGAAGAAGTGGTAGAAAATAGAAAGAAGAAAGATTTTTTTTTTTTTATGAAATGTTAACAAATGCTCTAATGGCATTTGTTAATTAAACACTTGGAAAAAAAATAGTTGGAAAATAAAAAATAATAATTGACTTATTTGATAGGTTTTTATATTTCCCATCAAAATGATATTAACATTTTTTTAAATAGTTCATTAACCAAGGCTCTAAGGGCATTTGTTAACAAAATCCTAAAAATAAAAAAGGAAAAATGTCACACAAAAGGAGGAAGTGACTCCCCTTTGTAATAGATAAGTTGATTTTTTGAGTTCCTCACAAGATCAAATTAAATTAATGGTACTTTTTTATTTTTTATTTTTTTTTTTCAAATTTTCCGACTATAGTTACATATTAGTGGATTGTATATCAAGGCTTGTCCACGAGAATTGCACAGTTTTCAAAGTAAAACTGTATTAGTTAAAATTCTTTTAGATTCTTAAGTTAATATAATTTGAAAATAAAATTTTAATAGTGTCTAGATCATAATACATGCTAACTACAGACCTTGCTCCAAGTAACTCAATAGTATGTGTATATGTGTGTATTACGCTAGTATAATTAAAGTATGTGAGTTCCCATGGGTCGAAACTCTCTTTAAAAAAAAGTATTTTTGTCAGTAGCACATTGATTAAGCTAGATCTTTTAATAAATAAATTAATTAAATAGTTAATTAATTAAATCTAAATTTTTTAATTTTTTTAATAAAATTCACTAAAGTCACAAATTTATGAATGCTTAAAAAAAAGATTGAAACAACTCTATCTTTTGTATTCTCTTTTTTTTTTTTTTTTTTTTTTAATTGTAACAAAAAAAGAGGAAAAAAAATATATTAATAAAATTTGGTGTTTTTCCGAGTTCATAGGTGTAAGGACACAATTTGGTTCCTAAGCCTAAAAGGTAAAATGATCTAGACCCAAAATGCCCAATACAATGAATTTGTGAAGAGTGGATTATAAAACTAGGCTCTAATGAATTGGGTAACAATTATAATAGATCCAGATGACAATAAAGTAAAAATAGACTAGTTTTATCTAAAGAAAATCGTCCTCAGAACAATCCAAGGATATCAATTCTTGTATATATCTCTTGAATTTGATTACAAGCACAATTCTTATTGCTACAATATTTTCCTCTTAATTCTCCGATCCCTTTCTTTCAAGATCTTCTTTCTATTTTATACTATCTTCCTTCTTTCATCTCTACCCTCCACATGTACATTAGATTGCTGGTGTTGATTTTTGTCCCATCAACACCATCCTGAAGTCTTTGGGAGTAGCTGTAAAACTGGAAATTACTGTTCAGGTATCACTTCTTCATTAATGTGGCCAAAGAGTTAGCTACAAAGCATTTGATACAGTGGTAACAGCTTTCTCTTAGATATTTCATAACTTTCCTTTATCTTATGCTTTCATGATGTATATCCTTATCAATAGAATCTCCTGGAACGTTGCTTCTGGATGGCAGACTGCACATTCTGACCTCTGCTTCGCTCCGTCGAGGAAGAATCCCTCCTCGAACCACCTTCTTGAATCGTCATGACCAGACCCCCTTCTTTATTCATTAATGCCGACCTCCATAACAACGTTTACTCGTCCTCGGACTACTAGGCATCCTTAGACTGGGCCCTAAGGCCAATATATACTACTAGGCCTATCATCCCTACAATAGGAATGAAATCCTATATAAAATAATTATGTATTAGAAATTATTGTACTCTACATGCGATCAAATGAATTTGAACTTTGGCTTGATTTTGAAGATGTCATTTAGGTGACCCTTAAAAGCATAGTGCATTGCAGGAGTTTCAGACTGGTGTCACATGATGCTTGTAGGGGTGTGTTGGTTCGAGTCACACGTTTCAGTGAAAAAATATTGTGTTGTGACATGAATAGCCCTAATGTACTCTGGGATCCCTCATACCATGTTGAATTCGGGCTTAAGTGGGTAGTGTCAATGATCACACATACGAGGCCCTTTTTTTTTTGTTAAAAAAAAATATATATATATATATATATATTGCCATTTAGGTAATTTGGCATATGAGGAACAATAATATTTTTACATTATATTCCCCCCCCCCCAAAAAAAAACAAAAAAGTAAGTATATTGGTGGAAGATTAATTATACTTTTGACCTATCAACTTTGAGATTGTTTTCATTTTGGTCAAAAGTTTAAGATTTCTCATTTTAGGCAGTCAAATTTGATTAAGTTTTCATTAAAATTTTTACAAGATAGAATTTTACTCTCGGAGACTTGAATCCCGCTCCTTACCCCCCACTTTACAATAATTTTGTACTTGTAGAGTGATGGTTAGTACATCTTAAATTAAATTGTGTTAACACTTAAATTAACTGAAGATGATTAAAAAGATGAGTTATAATAGAGTTTGTTAAAGAAATAGTTAACTTGTATATAAGTTAAATTAAATTAATGTAAATGAGTAATCTAAACTAATAAATATTATGTAGGATATAAGAGGTTCTTGAAGACTATATATATAGCTATGCTACGGGCATTTTCAAATAAAGAGTGAAGGAAGATAAATAGATAAAGCGAAAAACTCTCTCTTCTTTTTCTATAGTAATTATGAGTGTGTGTGAGAGTGAGTGAATTCAATAATATTTCTAAACACTTGAAAGATTTCGAGCCAAAGAAAGGTACTTCTTTTGGTGGAGCTTTGAGCTCAACCATTTATGCAGAGTTGGTCCGAGCTATACAATGAACTGTTAGGTTGTTATATTATGGAGGGGACAAGTCAAAAGAGAAATTTTGCTACATCGGTTTCTAGGCTTAGCCAAACCACAGAGAGCTTGAATCTCCTTAAAGAGAGCGAGATTTCCATGCCATAATCCGACATTGTTCGTTTAAATTCCTAATTTTATTGTAACCAAAATATCATATTATTGGTAATTTCTCCAACAATAACTATCATGTTAAGGGTGTGCGGTGGTATTATTTGGTCTATTTAAGTGCCAATAAAACGATATCTTTCTTTTTGTTTCCTCTCTCTTAAATCTTAATGGTCAAATTAGTTTTAGATATGGAAAGAATGACTATTTTGATAATAAAATCAAATTTGGTTTACTAAAATGAAAATTTTTAAACTTAAGGGATCAAAATAAAAATAACTCCCAACTATAAAAGATCAAAAATGTAATTTAGTCTTTTATCAATCTTAACATAATAACATGAGACATGAGCTATTGTTATTTTAGCCTCTATTACACGGAGTCAACCTTAAAGCTCAACATTGTTTTTACTTTGGAACAACTCCTCCACCTAGAAGAGGGGGGGGGGGGGGGGGGGTGCGGTGACTTTTGTTTACATTATTTTTGCTCATGAAGTGAATACAAACTTGATCTATGATTGTGCCATAGGCCCTTACCTTTGCTTATATGAGTTTGTAATTAAATTTTAGGTTTAGATCCCTTATTTTAAGGTTCTTACCCGAGTGCATTTGTTTTTTTGTTTTTTTTTTTTTTGTTTTTCATTAAAACACCATACATCAATGTGAAAGTAAGAAGTAAGAAGTAAGAATAACTTTTCCTGAGAAATAAAATAAACTCAATGTTAACTGAAGTTTATATAGTGCTCTCATCGTAGCCATTTCTTGAAATTCATGATACAGGTGATAACCTATAAATTATCAAGTAGATTAATAACATCAACAAACCGTGATGATCATATATGTTAAGGATAATTTTTCATTTCCCTTCTTTTTCCTTAGCTAGCTCGCATTGGTTTTAAAGGAAATGAACTCCATTTGCCACTTTCTTGGTCATAACCATACAAGGAGCCATAATCGGATATCATCCAATGACATTCTGAGTGACACCTCTTATGATCTCTTGCATTTGAGTATACATCAAAATGATAGTTTAAGTTTTCCCATTGCACATCACAGTAAAATAATGTAGTACCCCAAAAATTGTCAGAGAAGCTCCATTCGATTTCATCTCCATTTTTCAAGATGATATTGCCAAGATCATCATTTTTTGATTGGCAATGGATGTTCATGCTTCTTCCATCTTGTAGCATGTTGATCACATGGACATGCACTTTGGCATGAATACTTGACGCAAAATACAACCACAATAAAAATATAACAAAGCTCTTTAAAGTACTCATCATGTGAATGGTTGTATATTAAGTATTGAAACTTAAAAAAACTGAGATCTTTGGGTCTCATTTTATATATGGAATATCTTATTGATGTTAGAGACATAATAGTCACCAAGACAAAGGAAATGACTCGCTACCTCTCTTTCAAATCTTCATTTCTTAGGAAGATCATAACAAGGGACTCCAAAGAAGGGAGATTTTATTTTATTTTTTTTGAGAAAAAGAAGGAAAGGTTTTAGGTCTAGGAAAAGTTTGCTTAGTTTTGGCAGATGGGATCATGTTTTGACTCATGGGTATTTCTTTTTCTTCTGGGTTAGTGAGTGAAACGAAACCCATGAGATTGCTTGGGCCTGACTAGGTGTAAATCCTTGATCCATTAGTAGTTTAGACTTTTGAAGGTTAAAAGAGAACATATGTGGCTTGGTTTGATATGGGCCTAAGGGAGGTCCATTGTTGAGTGGGGTATACCAGGTTTGGGCTTGGGGGTTGTGAAGTCCACTATGGGATTCTGGTTCGAATGTTTTGGTTGGATTTGGAAAAAATTGAGTTAGGACTTCGGATTTCATGATAGATACAACATTTTTGGTTTTATGATATCCACGTAAGCCTAGTAATTCAATGGATAATTTATTTATTTATTTATGAATTAGATAATTTGTTGGATGATTAGTTTGTGTTCATAAGTATTAACAATTACTAACATCATTGTCCAAAAACCTTATTCCTCATCTGACTGACATATTTTGATCTATTCATCCCTGATTTAAATTTACAGACATATCATTTGGGTATTGGATTTAGCTTGAGTCCAATGCATTAGATCTATTGAGATAATAGTATGTGACTAAAAGTTGACACATGTCACTATCGCGACGGATCATTACAACTAAACTCAGGGCCGACCCTTCCACTAGGCCAATTAGGCCATTGCCTAAGGCCTCCAAGCGGAAGGGAGCCCCAAAATTTTGAAAAAAATGGGCAGTAGAAAAAAAAAAATTAATTTTAGATAAAACTCCAAAAAATCTGATACATCTTTGTGGCCAAAGAATAAAAATTTAGAACATCCTTTTAAATATTGGTACTCCAAAATATTCTTTGGTCTAAACAAAATCTATTGTCCCGAAAATATCATCATTAACCTCTAAAGAAAGATCAATTGACAAGAAAGAAGATGAAGACAAAGATAAGAGTATGAAGAATTGAGAAGAAAGAAGCATTGTAAACTTACCAAACTATAAAGAAGTAATAAATAAATATATGAGAAAATAAATGCAATGGAAAAGTTGAGGAGCAAAGGTGGCCACATGGGTGGAAGCTTGAGAATGAAAAAAATGATTTAAAAGGAAGAATTTAGGAAGGTAGTTTTATTTACCAAATTTATTCTTTAAAAAAAAAAAAAATCTGACTACTTATTTTGAATATTTATATATAATTAAAACATTATATTCATTCATTTATATAATTGATCTATTATAGTAAAAAGTAATATTAATTACTCTAATATATATAAACTAGCCACATCACACACGCTTTGCATGGACGATGAAGTTTTTTATTATTATTTATTTTTTATTATTATTTATTTTTAGTGTAGTGTCATAATTTTCCTTTTAAAAAAATTGGATAAGTTTGTTTTGAAAACATCAATTAGTAAAAAAGTGTATTTATTATGTAAGTATTTTAAGTGAAATTGGAGAGATCCCTATTTTAATTCTTACCTAAAGTCTCAAAATGTCTAGGGCCGAGTGAACCTTAAGCTTTGCCCTTGACATAATACCCAAAATCTCTCAAACATAACATAATTATTTATTATTTATAATATTTTTATTGTGGTCTACCTATAAATATTTGAAAACTTAGAAAAGAGAAAAAGAAAAGAACAGGAAAAATAATAGAGAGATAAAAGAAGAAATGGGAGTGTTATAATTGGCATCTCTTCTCACGTGGAGGTAAGACCAAAGGAGAGGCAAAGGGATATCAGTATATCACAGTTTGGAAGCTAAGAACTTTTATTTTTTTAAATTTCTCTTCATCCAATACGTCACCACCAGTGACCCGTAAAACACAAGGCGCCACACACACCTCTTTCCTTTGCCTCTGAAACACAAATACTGAGAATGCAATCTTTGTCTCCCTCAAAGTCTCACTTTAATATAACATTCCCATTTCCATTTTCATTTTAATGGTTTATTTTGCACAGGTAACAGGATGGGAGCTCAGAAGAGCATCCATGCTGGCAAAGGTCAGTCTTAAAATCTTTCATTTCATTTCATTTCATATAGCTTTTAATAAAGAACAAAACAAAACCCAACCCAGTAAAGCTTTGATTTTTCTCAGTAAATATATGGTTGCAGTTGATTTCTTTAGCTGTGTTGTTGACGAGTAATGTGCCCATTTTGATTTTGTGGGGTGTGTGTTTGTGACAGCCAAGATTGATGTAAATGTTGACCTCACTCACAAGCTATGCGCTTCTTTGATGCTTACTCCTTTCAGGTTCTTGCTTAATTCATGCTTTGCTTATCTTTTTCTTCCTTACCCAGTAATTGATTTTTCTCTCTCTTACTCCTTCTAACAGGAGCACCGGGAGTCCTCTTTCTCTGGTAATTGGAAGGTAAAGTTTTGATTTTTGTTATTTTGGGTCAAAATTCTCTAGATGGTGCTTTCATATTTTTTTGGATTTATATGGGTTCATTAAATTTTTAAAGAGAAGATAAATGAAGGGAAAGAGAAGATATATAAAAATTGAAACTTTTTATTATCGTTTTTCCTCATTGTTTGGCTAAGGGAACAAAAAGCTTCACTCAACTTTGTTGAAATCAAATTTTGGCTTTGTTTTTAGCTGGTTTTCATTTTATGTTTTTCTGGTAATCAAAACAAATGTGAAACTTGAAATTATGAATTTAATTTCTTTTACTTAGCTCTCTCAGCAACCATATGGAGAACTATGGCATTGTCAAAATAAAGGGTTCATTTTGTTTATTGCAGTCTTTACATCAAACATCCGAACTTATTTGGTGGAAGTGAGAAGCTTGATGTATCATTAGACAAGGGGCTCTATGATTCAAATGTCTTAATAGCTTATAGGAGGCCGAGACCAGAATGGCTTGCTCAACAGTCCTTTGTTATTCAGGTTTATTTCTGCTTCATTACTATTATTTGTTGCTGAGAAAGATGAAAAAACATATTGCAAATTGGAATTGAGCTTTATGGGGACTTTCCGAACCACTTTGACTTACATTTAGAAAAACCAATTGATAAATTTAAAACAAAGATATTAGTTTGAGTGGAAATTTGCAGCATACATTTTGAGATTTCTAATTTCTTTTAATTATCAGCATTCCATTTCACCTGAGATTGGGGTCCATGGTGTCCCCGTGGACAACTTCTCCCGTTCAGGGAGTGGAGGTGTTAATTTGTCTCGATTAGCAGTTGGAGTGGATCTGAATGAGCCAGCAAGTACCAAATGGAGCAGCACAACCAGCATAAAATTTGAGGTCTGCTGTTCTCTAATTAACTAATCAGTATCCTTTAGGCATCTATTTTCATGTATTACATTCATTTGCAGTTTTCTGTCTGAAGTTCATGGATGGAAACTAATTACTACAAACCATGCAGCATATTCGTCCTTTAAGTGATGATGGCCGCTCGATAAGCAGAGATTTTGAGGGGTTTCCTGTGACATGCAGGTAGTTGAGGCATGTAGTGGTATTCTAATTTTCAAACATTCTGTCAGATTGAATTCTAACGTTTTCTGTAATGTGCTTGTTATGCAGTGGTAGTTCCCATGACAATATGGTAGTTTTAAGACAAGAATCTCGATATGCAAAGGCAAATGATCATAGTTTTTGTCGTGTAAGCTATCTCCTTTGTTGATCTATGATATAAAATTCTTATCACACATTGGATTTGTATATCTTAGGTGCCAGTCATGCATTCTGATAACTGCAAATTTGTATTGTAACCAGTTGAGTCTGCAAATAGAACAAGGGATTCCAGTTCTATCTAAGTGGCTAATCTTCAACCGGTTTAAATTTATTGCATCAAAGGGAGTCAAACTTGGTCCAGCATTTCTTTTGACAAGGTGAGTAATATTTCTTTGTGCATTAGATACTGCATAGTTTTTGAAGCCAGTATGGAGAGTGGTGAGTGGCAAGCAGAAGGGCTGAATACAATGGACTGTAGGGAAGTAGGAAGCATTGAGGAAATGAATGATAAGTATTTAAATAGCTTTACAAGTACATGTAGGACGTGTCTTAGGGAGTGAAGAGATGAATTACAAAAATTTATTAGAAAGCATTAAATCATCCAGAAGTATTCTAAGTTGTATATTGAAACCAATAATTTGAGGAAAAAGAAGAAAAATTATAAAGAAAGAGACCATGGTTTATATCATATAATTGATGAAAAACCTAAATTAACTAATCAAGTGTGTGAAGAAATTGATGAGTGTCAGATTGGAAATAAGGGGATCTATTGATTGTGCTCAAAGCGTGAAGCCTTACCCTGCTGTGAAAGCTTCACTTATACCATTCTGAAAGCAGGACTGAGGGAGGCATTTTTGACTGTCCCTATGCACTTTCTAACTTATTGTTTATATCCTTGCTCTATTTGCACCACCCTTACCTTTTCTTTCGACAGCTTGACAGGTGGTTCCGTTGTAGGGGACATGGCTCCTTACCAAGCATTTGCAATTGGGGGTCTTGGCAGTGTGCGGGGTTACGGTGAGGGTGCAGTTGGATCTGGGAGATCATGTCTGGTTGCTAACAATGAATTGACATTCCCATTGGTAACTAATGGCTTTATCAATCATTTAGAAGGTCTTTAGTTTTGAACTTCAATAGGATATTTTGCTTGTATTCTGTTCTGGGTATGGAACTTCATTTTAAGCCAAGTTGTCATCTTAATTTCTGCTAAGTAGTCCTCAGCTAGAGAATCATTGAGAACTAAGTACTTATCATACTGCCACACCACAGTTACGTCTAAATGATTATGGCTCGAGGGCTTAACTTTACAACTTTTCTGTGGCCTAATAGTTTTCACAACAGTCAAGCCTTTATTTTTATATAGAACTTGCTAATTGGTGATAAATGTTTGTTGTGTGGGAACCTATGTATACAATTGTTACTTGTTAGGAAAAAAAACCTGTGTTCAAATGCTTGTGTGTCTAACTATGTACTTTCCTTTTCTGACAACAATGTGTTTAAAAGCAAAATGATTTACTAATCATGATTATTGTAAAACATGTCATTTCTTTCCTGGTTTGTTTGCTAGTGTATAGGCCAATCATTATTATATCTTTACATGCTTAGTCTATCTAAGGCTGAGGTTGCCAGGTTGGTAATATTCTGTTTCTTTCGTTGTGTTTGATTAGAAAGCATGGTATTGGATGCAAATGAATTTCTAGGTCAATTTGTTCAATAAGTGGACAATATTTTCTGACAGAACATAGGAGTGACCTAAGAATAGCATTGTGCTTGCCCTAATATTGCGATGCCAAATATAGCATGTTAGCTGTGAAACCAATGGTTTCCTCATAGAGCCCATTTGCTAAAAGAAATAAGGGTTAATTGCTGCTATCCTCCCTAATCTTTGGGGGCATTAGCAATGTCCATCTAAAAACTACAAAATTTTACATCTAACGCCCTAATTCGATATTAATTTACAATCCCATTCACATCATCCAAATTTAGTATTAAAATTAACAAATATATTAGTTTCTATTAATTTGCAATGTCTACCCCAATTTTTCAATTTTAACATTGATTTTGGATGGTAGGGTGGACATTGCAAACTAATCTTGAATTAAGTGTAAATTACAAAAATTTATAGTTTAGGATGAACATTGCAATTGACCTCATTGTTTAGGGTAGAAAGTTGCAATTAACCTCAGAAATAAAGTGATGTAGCCTTAAGCCCCTTTTGGTGATGTATGGTTTTAGATAGAAATAAAGTCTATTGTAATCTTTAAGGTAATCAAGGTTCTGGTATCTTCCTTTTGTTCAATAATAAGCCCTCTACTTCTTTTTGATAAAAGGTTAGAAAATAAGCTATCTACTTCTAGTACAAGTTAATATAGATGTGTATGTGTAAAAAAAATATTATGGAGTTTAATCTTGTAATGACTTTTCACGGAATCATTACCAAAGTGCTCTGTACAGAATAGCAGAGGTTCTCTTATTCTTTTTCCAAGGGGCTTTTGTTGAGAACAGTCACAATCTTGAAGCAGATTTAATTTCTAATGAGTGTGTACTGTGTGTTCATTAGGCTAAAAGGTCCAATCTGACGTGGTTATTAAACCTAGTCTTGGAATCTTATAAAATGGTTGACTGGGATTTCAGTTGATACTGATGTCTTAAGCATGAAATATGTTGGAAATACTAAAAAGGTCTTGATTCTCCTTTTTTTTTTTTTGGGGGGGGTGGGTGTTGTATGTGTTACAAAAAATTTTGGCTGTGTTTTCAGTACCTAAGTAATTATCTCTAATTGACTGAAATTATCATATAAGAACATAAAAAAGCTTTTTGGAGTTTGAAATCTGTCTATAAAGATCCTCAAGTGAAAGGGAATTTAATAAGACCTCTAACATCAGTAATGGATTAATCCATCAGAGGCCTTTGCTCTCATCCTTCACAGGTGAAGGAGCAGTCAAATTTAAACTACTTGTTCATTTTTATGCCCTGATGTGTGAAAGTTTTTTCTTTAATGTGACCAGTTTTCTTATGGTCCTTGTTTGCATAGAGAACCATGTTTCTTTTTGGTTGTTTTTGGCTTAAGAACTCAGGGCCTTGATTTTTCTTGTATGACTATTGATCTTTTTATTTTCTATTCTCATAAGGTAAGCATTTTCTTTTTGGCTGTGTTCAGCCTAATTTGGTTTAAAGAATATAGGGAAAAAAAAGAAAAGAACAGAAAGATGGCAATTTCACTAGCTGCAGGAAAAAAATGTTATAAATTTCTTTTCCTGAGGTAGTGAGAGGTACTGTCATTGTAGACTGGATCTATCACCAAAAATCTTGGCTGAATTGGTTAATCATGATACCTGCTGTAAGATTGGTGCATGGGGTAACAAATCTGTCTATTTGATAGACTATTGATCTTCCTGAGGGCCTTGATTTTTCTTGTATGACTATTGATCTTTTTATTTTCTATTCTCATAAGGTAAGCATTTTCTTTTTGGCTGTGTTCAGCCTAATTTGGTTTAAAGAATATAGGGAAAAAAAGAAAAGAACAGAGAGATGGCAATTTCACTAGCTGCAGGAAAAAAAATGTTATAAATTTCTTTTCCTGAGGTAGTGAGAGGTACTGTCATTGTAGACTGGATCTATCACCAAAAATCTTGGCTGAATTGGTTAATCATGATATCTGCTGTAAGATTGATGCGTGGGGTAACAAATCTGTCTATTTGATAGATTTGTATACTTTTTTTCTTGTTTTCTTGTGCATCCATTTTTCATTTATGTTATTGCTGGTCCAGAGTCTGCTATGATGGTTAGAAAACTTAGGAAGGTCATATGCAAACTTCACATCTTTTAATAGAAAAGCTATTTCTAAATACTTTCAGTAGAATCACCTACAATTAATTGTAAAACTTCTTCATATTTTCGCATTTGTTTGTTTAAATGTTCTTACTCATTGTTGAATGAACTACCACGTTATTACTTGACCTTACCCCCTTATTGTTTTTTAGCACAAAATGTTGGAAGGTGCTATTTTCTTGGACTGTGGAACTGACTTGGGATCTGGTATTCATGTACCAGGTGAGTTACCATTCTTTCACTCTGTTTCAAAATGTGAGTTACTTGCAGATTTGCATTCCCTTAGGGTTTTAAAGTTTAAACACACTTCCTTAATTTTTAAAATGTGCCATAAATTGTAATACTGGGAACACTGTTCCTGGATTGGTGTTCAGCGTGGGCCAGTACAATATATGGATCTATAGAGCTAGCTGGTTGAGATAAGAAAGCTTTCACAGGGAAGGAAGCCCCATTAGCACAAAGTCAACTCAAAAATATAAGCCATGGATTACAAGATCAAGTATCTAGTGTGAGCACAACCTTATTATATCATTAAGAAAAGAAAGATGGAAATCAAGGCCAGATATAAACTTTTCATATATTGATTCCTCTTCACTCTTGTTCCAATTTTTCCATAATCCCCAGCATTTCATGAAGGAATTAGTTTATATTTTTTAGTTTATTTTGCTGGATCAAGAACTCAAATCAGCTGTAGGTTTCTAAAAATAAGAGCAACCCAGTCCTGATGAGCTCCGTTGTGAAACAGTGTTTAGATTTCCTGAAAACCATTTTGCCAATTGGAGCAATGAAATTGCTGGTTCCTCACCACACATCTGCTCTAATGTGATCAGGGCATCGTGAGGCAGCTAAAGATGTGGGTTCTGTACATGCACCAATTGGTGAAACATGCATGCTACCTTATTCAATAAAGTCACCTTTTACTTATATATAAAATAATAAAATATATATCTGCAGTGTGCAAAGGACTAGAATTCTTTTGAGTACAATTAAAGCTTGTTCTCCTATATTTTCTTCTTCTTCCTCTCCCCTTTTTTTTTTTTTAAGAAAAAAAAAAAAAAAATCAATCATCTATTTTGATCTAGGGTTTCGTGGTTTTCATGCCAAGGTATTATGTCTTTATATTGTCAGCCCAACCAAGTCTTGACATTTTCACTTGTCTTCCTGACTCACATCTCCTTATCAGCCTAAACTTGCTTTTTAACATGATTGGCAATCTGCTTGTCTCATCTATTATGGTGTTACTCTTTAGACTCATTCTCATGTGATTATCTCATCAATAACTCAATTTTGTATGAGAGTTTCAGGAAATCCAGCACTGCGGCAGGGCAAACCAGGATGTGGTGTTGGGCTTGGATATGGTCTTCGGTTTAAATCTCAGTTTGGTCACTTTCAGGTTGATTATGCAATCAATGCATTTCAACAGAAGACTGTCTACTTTGGCATCAGCAACCTTGCTTCCTGAATAAATGCCTCATTGCAAATTTTATCCTTTCTTCAATCACTGAGATTTTTATTGCAGTGCTAGTACATTACTGTTCTCTATCACTGATAAAGTTGCATATTCCATGAATTTTTCAAGCTGCTGATATCCAAGTTTCACTCCCCATTTGACCATTAACTTGAGAAACTGAAGAGCACAGGAATTATTTGCTTCTGCTTTTTATTCTAATTTTTTGCGTGATGTTAAAAGTCCAATGATTTTTACAAGAGAAAATTTTCTTTGACTACATATTTGTTCAGGGGGAGAGGAAAAAATGTACAGATATTTCTTCCTACAATAAAGAAAATCTAATGTATTCCTTTTCTCCTTGCGGATTTTAAATTTGTGAACATAGATGGTATAATCTATCACTTGCTTTTGTATTTCTTGATGTACTTGGTAATATTTTGTTCATCCCAAAACAGTTCAAATATGAGTCTCATTCCATCATAACATTAGTCTCCACTGAATAAGTGGGAATGCTTTCAAACCTAATTAACTAAAATCTTGATCAGAATATCCTCAAATGTTGGGTCCTTTTCTTTTTGTGTTTCTAAATTTTTTTTATTTTATTTTGTGGAATAAATGTAGTCATTCTAAAGTTTGGTCCTTGTGAAATAAGAAGCCCATAGCATATTCGGGTCCACAGGCATAACAATGTTGGGTCTTTACAAGGTAACCCTTTTTTTCCATTTAAATATTAACATGGAACATCTCCAATAGTCTCTTCATATTTTTTCAATGTCTGGGAATGAACCATGTTGCCTACCTATTTTTTCACATATATTTTCCAATAGACTCTCTAGCATTTCTCTATTCTCATTTAAATATTTTTTCTTCACTTATTATTGTCATTATTATACCAAAAATTTGTTACAACCCACTATTACACCCAAATCATTAACACCAAAAACTCTTCTGCATTCAATAACATAGATTTTATCATCCAACAACGCTCAAATCTCAAAATCCAGATCTTATCATCCAACATCCAAATCAACACCATTCAAATCTTAAAACCCAAATCTCAAAACCTATATTCTATCATCCAACAACACCCAAATCAAACACTTTCAACTTTGCTTGTATTACTCATCATTAGTCCTAGATAACCCACCAATATTACCCACTGTTAGACCCATCGGTGACTGGGTTTTGGGGTGGCTTTAATCTGGTAGTGGTGACTTCAATTGGATAGAGGCTAGACAAGAAGAGGAGAGAGACGTTGAGAGTGAGGTTGGGAGAGAAAATGAAGAAGAAGAAGAGGGGGGAAGGCTGTCTATATGTGAAAGTGAAGAAGAAGAAGAGAAGTGAAGGGTTTTCTGTATGTGAGAGAGAGAGAGAGAGAGAGAGAGAGAGAGAACAAAAATGTATGAGAATGAATATTTTATTTTATTAAAATTTTAAAGAGAAGCTACAGTACTCTCTACACCAAGAGAGCAACTATAGCAACTCTAAAAAAAATTTGGAAAAGTTTGCATTTTAGAGAGGTTTTTGAAGCTGATTTTTTGGGGTTTGCACTCCAAGAAATGAGTTTGGCTAGCCTATTAGAGATGCAGGCCCCAAATTAGAGAAAATATAATCTTGGCCTCGGCTACATAAAAAACATCACCAAAAAGCAGGTGGTCACAATCTTGGAAGATCATACACTAAGACATCATGTTATATCTTATAAGAATAAAATATCGAGAAAAATAATATTAAAAAAAAAAAGCATCTTGATACCAGTTCAATCCATGCTCGTCCAATCGAGATTCGTGTAGAATCAATTTTCTGATTCAGTTCAACTAGCCATTTTGATCTAGGGTTTCGTGATTTTTAAGCCAAGATATAAAAGAAACCCTAGTGCACATTTTTTCAAAATTTTTGAAGAGTTGTGTTTTTTATACAAACATAGAAGTTCTTCCAAGCCCTCTTGAAGCATCAACAAAAGATCCAAGTTTCTTAAATTCCAGAAATCAAGGTGAAGTTGCTGCAATTTGGTTACCTCTAAGTTGTTAAGGTGAATTTTCAAGTTGGTACTTGAAGTCGTGAGTGAGAAGTTCACATTCAATAAAATCCATAGTAGAAGAGTCCATGATCTTGAAGTTGCGTGAGATCACGTTAACAGTAGCGGCTCCAGGAATATTTTTAAGGGGATCAGTAAGAAACATAAATTATACAAAATTTAAAAAAAAAGAGAACTTGAATATATCAACATCTCTCTAAAAAAAAGAATATATCAACATCAAAAAAAAAAAAAAAAAAAAAAAAAAAAAAAAAAAACTGAAATACATAAAGTTTTACAATTGCTTTCTACAATGTTTTATATTTTGAAATTGTTGCATGATATCTTCATTATCAATCTTAAAAACTACATCTCTTTCAATGTACACAACCAAATAATCATTCATCAATTGATCTCCCATTTTATTGATTTATTTCAAATTTATTAAGATCTACTTACTCCGTCCTAGTTTGTTTGTCTTCTATTTCATTTTGGGATGTCCTAAAATATTGTCTTATTTCTAAAAATAAAAGTCATTAATTTACTAATATTTCTATTATACCCTTGTGGTGGACCTTTTTGTGATATTTGGCTAGGCTGCCTCTTACGGTACTAGACCCAAATATTCTGAGTAAGGGAGTTAAGATCGGTCCAACCGCAACTCAATTTGGTCTGACTTGTGTGCAAACTATGCCTCGTTTGCAAAGAGCATGTTTTCGGCAGGCAAAGCTATTTTAGATGAGTTGCGGCAAGCAGACATAATAATTATAATAATAACAAAAGAAAGTACTTCGGCTTCTAAATCAAAGTGACTAAATAATCCCTAATTAAGAAAGATAATCACAATAATAACAATAACTTTTATAAAGAAAAGCAAGGGGAATAAGTTGGTAGTACACGAGTTAATCAAAAGAAAGAAATCAGATCAATCTAATCCACAGGACCAAGACCAGAGAGGGAAGAACGTTTCTTCTCAACGCGCGAATAATTTCCTGGGGAAATCCTGCCGTGGAAATTAATCACTTTAAGGGAAACAGACCTGAATGGTTGGTGCCCAAAAGAACCCCCTTTGCTTTTGGTAGAGAGCAGGACTTTGAGAGGGAGAGAGGAAATCAACCTATTAGTGCATGCCTGTCAATCTAACTCTCTGTTTTTCTTTTCTTCCTTTTTTAATTTTCCTCTTATCTTTCTTTTTCCTTTCTTTCCTTAATACTTGTTTTCTATTTCCTGGTTTTCCTTAGAGGTTCCAGTTACCATGATTGTGTGTCCCGTGTGCACGGCCAGTGCCCCTTTTTATAGTGCCTGCCATGACCGGATTTTATTATTTTAGCCCTTAACCACCTTTGTCTGGTCTCGGTGTACTTGCCAACCACCACTAGTCCGTTTGCTGTGCCACTACCCATCACTAGACAAAAAAGATTGTTTCGTTTGTTTGTCTGCTGTGGCACCCTTACCTGTTACAGTGTGGGTGCTTTTTCTCTCTCTACTTACCAGGCATGCACCTATTGGCTCCAACTTATCCTTGTTTCTTTTGGGTGGTATGTCACCCCAGTAGGATATTCCTCCCAAAAGCGCCTGAGCAGGAACCTCAGAATAGATTTTCCTTCTCCCTATCGCCAGACCATGCCCTCTTACCTCTGACCCATGACCTCACCCTATCCCGTATTGGCTAGGTACAGACTAGTGATGTCTGGGCCTTGTGCGTACCTCCCTTCCATGTATGTCAAAAATCTGCTTGTTGCTCATGCGTTTGCTGTGGTCTAGAGGCTTGCTTGCACAGTCTGCCATTCATCCTTGACTTCTTATGTGAGCTGTTTTCTGATTTCCCGCTCTCCTTAGGGGCTAAGCTTTATTTGATGTTGGGCCTTGCCTTCTTTCAACCTACTCCTTGACTGCTATCATTTCCTGCCATATTACTTTGTCATTCCTACTGCGACGTTTATTTGACTCAGTCCTGCTGGGCTCCTTTGGGCCTGCTGTTTATTCTTCCCCCAGTGGCTCAGTATGGCCATTGGTTTTTTATTACATTACTTGTGGGCTCTTGTGTCCCATTTGTTTTCTCTTGGCATCCTTGGTCCATTTGCTTTCCTTGGGTTTTTTTGGCTCTTTTCCTAATTTTGTATTCCCATGGGCTTTTACTAACTTCATTGGGCTTCCCCCGCCTAATTATCTTATCCTCATTCTTGGGGCTTATGGGCTTGCCATCAACCCCTTACTTTCTTTGCTTGCATTACTTCGGGCTTGCTGTGGCCCATTTTCATTTTTCTACATCATATATTGCCCATGGGTTTGCTACTTCCCTCTTTCCGGGCTCCTTTAAGCCCGTTTGCTTCCTCAAGGCCCATTTATTTATTTCATAAACTTGTGATCCATTATTCTTGCCGCTTGGGCTTAATGATTATTTTTTTTTTTTTTGCTATCTATTTACGAACTCTTTTTTGCCGATGTTTTTGGGCTTATTCTTTCTATTTGGATTCCCAAAATGATCATCAACAACCCCTACTTTATTTTCAAAACTATTTGAAAAGAAAACTAACAAATACTTAAAAAATAAATCTAATTGGGGAACCTTTTAGTTGCCTCATTAAGAATAACTTTTTTTTTTTTAAAAGTTGATAAATTTATTTAAAAGTAGTTTTGTAAACTTATATATTTTTATAAAGCAGACAAGACAATAAATGATGTTCCCTTAAAAAGTTTGACTTTTCAAATAGGACAAACAAATTTGGACGGAGGAAGTAAATGAGTTTTTTCTAAGGTTTAAGATTAACAAATTTCTACTTTTGTTGTTGGGCTTATTAATTTTTTTTCCAAATTTTATATCAAATTGGTTTATGATTGAGTTTTTTGTTTGTTTGTTTGTTTGTTTGTTTGTTTTTTTTTTTTTTTTTAAAAAAAAGACCAAGATATTGTTAAGAGAATTATGGTGGGCCTTTTTTATAATATTGGGCTGGGCTGCCTCCTATCGTACTGGGCCCAAGTGTTCTGAGTAAGGGAGTTGAGACCGGTCCAACTACAGCTCACTTTGGTTCAGCTTGTGCACAAACTGTGCCTCGTCTGCCAAGAACTTTGTTCACATGCCCATGGTAAATAGAACTACTTTGGATAAGTTATGGCAGGCAGACATGATAATAATAATAAAATAAGTACTTTTGCCTTTAGACAAAGTGAATAAGTAATTCCCAATTAAAAAAAAATGATAATCACAAAGATAAGAAACACTTTGCAAAGAAAATAGTAGAAATAAAAAAGTAAGATATGAATTATCTAAAAAAAAAGATCAATCTGCTTTGTTGTCCACGGGACCAAGACCAAGGAGGGAACCACCTTCCTCAATGTGAGTAATCTCTCGGAAAAAATCCTGCCATTTGAAATTAATCATTTTGAGGGAAACGGACCTGAATGGCTTGTGCCCCAAAGGAATCCTTTACTTTGGGTAGATAGTAGGACTGTTAGAGGGAAAGAGGGGACGACCTATTGGTGCATAACTGCCATTCTATCCTCCCCGTTTCTAATTCTTCCTTTCTTTTCTTTTCCTTCTTATTTTCTCAGTGTTGGCTTATTTTTTGTTGTGATTTTCTTTTAGAGGTTTCTATTATTGTGTTTGCGCTTTTGATCGTGTCCCCCCTTTCCTGGTAAGGGTCCTTTATATAGTGCTTGCCGTGACCGGATTTTATTATTTTAGCCTTTAACAACCTTTGTCTGGTCTGGGTGTCCTTGCCAACCACTTATTGGTTTGCCAGTCGCTCAGCCATCACCACTTACCTGTGTTGGTTGTGCCACTTCCCATTACCAAACAAAGAAGACTATTTTGTTTGTTTGTCTACCGTGGCCCTCTTACCTGTTACAGTGTGGGTATTCTCTCTTTATCCCTTATGGCATGCACCTAGTGGTTTCAGCTCATCCTTACTTCGTTTGGGCGGTATGTCACCCCAGCAGGACAATTCCCCCAAAAGAGCTTGAGCAGGAGCCCCAGAATAGGTTTTCCCTTCTCCCCACCACCAGACCATGCCCTCTTACCTCTGACCCATGACCTCACTGCGTCCTGTATTAACTGGGTACAGGCTGGTGATGTCTGGGCCTTGCGCGTGCTTCACTTCTATGTATGTCCAAAATCTACCTGTTGCTCAAGTGTTCCCCGTGGTTGGAAGGCTCGTCTGCACAGTCTGCCGTCCATCCTTGGCTTCTTATGGCGTGAGTTGTTTTCTGATTTCCCATTCTTTTATGGTGGACTTTCTTTCTTTCAACCTACCCTTTTAATCCTTTCTGTGGTTTTGTTATCTTTTCATGCCGTTCTATTATGTCATTCCTGCTATGATGTTATTTGACCCCAGCCTGTTGGGCCTCTTTGGGCCTGCTACTCATTCTTCTCTCCATGACTTAATATGGTCATTTGGGCTTTGCATTACATTGCTCGTGGGCTCTTTTGTCCAATTTATTTCCTCCTGAGCATCCTTGGCCCATTTGCTTTCCTTGGGCTTCCTTAGCCCTTTTCCTAACTCTGTGTTCCCATGAGCTTTTACTAACTCCTTTGGGCTTCCTTGGCTCAATTACCTCATCCTTCATCCTTAGGGCTCATAGGCTTGCCATCAACCCCTTACTTTCTTTACTTGCATTACTTCGGGCTTGCTATAGCCCATTCTTACTTTTCTTCGTCATATACTGCCCATAGGTTTGCTATTTCTCTCTCTCCGGGCTCCTTTAGGCCTATTTGCTTCCTCAAGGCCCATTTGTTTATTTCATGGGCCTGTGATTCATTATTCCTATCACTTGGGCTTAATGGTTTTCCCTTCCACTTACTAACTCTTTTTCTGCCCATGTTGCTGGGCTTCTTCTTTCTACTGGGCTTCCCAAAATGAGCATCAACAAGAATCATATTCAAACTTATTTTCAATTGGGCTTAAAAAAAATATAGGGCCAGGGTGTTCAAAATTTTATTCTAAGGGTTCAAAACCAAAAAAGAGTAATATATATATGTATATATATATATTTGGTTTCAGTACAGGGGGTTCATTTGAACCCTCTAGGCTCTAAGTGGAGCCACCTCTGCACGTTTTTTTGAGTTGAAACGATAGTAGACTTTATTAATGTAAATCACGTTGTATATTAGGGAAGAGAAAAGAGGGGCATTCTTCTAGCCAAACAATAGCCTCCTCTTTCTCTTTTGCAGCACTAGCTAAAGCTAGTGTAGCACGATTATATCGTAAATGAATACTAGTAAAAGAAATAAAATCAAAACTATCACTAATTAAATTAATGTCTTCCAAGATCCATGCAGCCTCAAGAGAGCATATTCTATCAAAATTAATAAAATCCACTAGTTCAGCAAAGTTGCATTCCACTTCCACTTTAGAAAAACTAGTATTTTGGCAGAAAATGAAAGCCTTCCTCATTACAAAAGCCGCTGTGCACAGGGGATTTAAACTCTTCTCCACTCGGTCACAAGATGCACCAAGCACTTCACCTTTATTGTTGCGGATAATCAGACCAAACCCCACTGATGCAAACTTGTTTGACTGAAAAATAGCCACATTCAACTTGTGAATAGAATCAATCTGAGGAGGCTTCCAAGTTGCTGCTGAAGAAACGCTCACCTGCACATTTCTCTGTTGCACTTCCATGAATTCTGATCTATACTTCTCTACCTGAGCCCATAATTCCTTGTGAGAAGGAACAATGTTGTCAAAAACCAGCTTATTCCTACACTTCCATATCATTGAGCACGCTATGCATAAAGTATCAAAAACAGGTGCAGGTAACTTCTTGAGTGTAGCATCCATTGCATCAACAAACTTAATGTTAAAGGGGAACTTGTAATCATTTGATATGGGGGACTGCAGCCAAACGGCTTGGGCAGAGGGACATTCCAAAAACAAACGATTACAAGTTTCTACTTCATCGATACAAAACATAGAAGAGAAGGAATTCATAATCTTCCTGTCAAAAAGTTTGGTGCATGTAGGCCGACTATTAATAAATGCTAGTACTACATGAGATAGTTGTAGATTTAATGTTAAGTCTATTGTATAAACTTCGATTATATTCATAGTGGATTTTGTTTCCTTGGGGATGGTAGGCTAAGAACTCGTAATGGTCTTCCTTTTGTCACCATATTGGTTGTCTTTGTGCTCTTTGTTTTGTGTGTTATGGTGTATGCGTTCACCAATTAAGACTTGGGCATAATATGACCTATTAATGAACTTGGCCTTAAATTGGTATTTTGACACAATTAGAGCATAGATTCCTTAATAGAATGCAATCAAAATTGCATTAAAACATAAAAGAGATAAAATGTAGTCATACACAACTAATAAGAAATATCTATAGTTTGCCTTTTAGTTTCAATATTTGGTCATCATTGCTTAACTTGATGTTCCAAACTGAGTGTCAACTTCCATCGCAAAACAATGTACCATAAAAAATTAAAAACTAAATATCCAATTATCTACAAGAATCTTGTTTCTAACATATGAGGACAAGGCATAGTACAAGCTAATGTAAACAACCATGAGTTGGTACAATGTACAATGTATTTATTAACGCATTGTCATTTGGCAAATTTCATGCGCCAGAAATTTTGTGGGCTAAGTCTAGTATAAAATAAAAATAAAAAGGACATTTGGCATTTCTACAAATAATAATAGTTCATGTTGAAATTACATTGGGCACATTGATAGATAAACTCTTTACAAGGATCGCTACAACTGTGACATTGAGGATGATTTTTAGTTTTCTCAATGAGATCTAAGCACTTTCAAACAAGTGACCATTATTTGTGTAACTTGACATTTGGGTATATCCCAAGAATACATTTGGGATGAGCAGGATAACTACAATCTACACAATAGTAGAACCAATGCTTTGGGTCTCGTTCTTCTTCACAGATATCACAATAGTATTCACCAGAGTCATCTTCAGTAGTATAACATAAAGTGAAGGGATGCTCATGTTGTTTGTACCTTGTAGAATGTGGTAGTGTAGCACATTTGAAGTCTAGTACAAATTCACAAATGGTACTGTACGACACTAAAGCTCCTTGGGTCGGTTGGAATATCCAAGCCCATTAGGGCCTTACATTCATAGCATGCTCGGAGGACGGCATTTTGACCTTGTCCACCCGTGCGGGCTGTTCGAACCTGCATCGTCCCCCGAGGATCCTCCCCGGGGAAGTGGGGCTACGCCCAGGAAGTTAACGACCGAGCAATCCGCGATCAGGAAGTGCAGTTGCCGAGCATTCCAGAGTGGGAACCAATTCCAAGACTACTCCCACCTAAACACCCACTTACAACTAATAGCATTGGACCTCCAAACGCATTAATGCCAGAGGCAATCATCACTATCCCACTAACATCTAGCTATAAATACAAGGAGCTTGTGGGAGGGAGAGGGTTGTTGAAACTTTGGGGGAGGAGAAAGAGAGTGAATACGGTCAACAGAAAAAGAGTGGAAAAAGGACCTCAATTGGTCTCAGCACAAGAACGACCCAGTGTAGGAAATCCAAGCCCACTACACAAATAGGTTGTGAGCCCAAGTGAATCTTGGCCCAGCAGCCTCGCTTTTGGTGTGCACAATTGGTGCTGTCTGTGGGAAACTCTTACAACGCTGTGGTTCTGCTGGGACTCAATCCCGGGGACTGAGATGTCTAGGCGACGGTCAGGGAGTGACGCGGAAAGTGGTTCAATGGGATCTTCTTGGGGATCCTCATGGCGAGAAAGAAGGCAAAAGAGACGTGAGGACAGGGATCGCGAACGAGAGGAACGGTCCAAACTCGGGGAGGGGTCTTATCAAACGCAGCACAGGATTTCGAACGCCTCGGGGCATGGGCAATTTGATGAAAGAGACGAAGAGCTTGAACGGTTGCACAGACTAGTGAGAGACCTGGAGTTGGAGGTTGGAAGCAGGCACCGTAGGAGGGATGGGAACAACCGAGAGAGAAGACCTAACACTGAGAGTGGTCGTCACGAGACAGGTTCTTACCAATCCGAACGTCATCGTCGACAAGGACGTTCCCACTCGCGGGAATGCCGTTGGCACCGGGAATGTACTCGTTCTCTCGAGTCCAGTCAGCACCGAGACCGCTCACGATCGCAGGGCTACGCAGACCAGGATTCAGATGGCCCGAAGGAAAAAACAAACCCATAACGCAGCAATGGACGCAATGAGCCACGCGTTACGCAAGGCTGCCCAATCCCCTTTCTCGGCTGACATCGAGCGGGCCCCAATGCCGGACATATTTACTCGCCCCCCTTTTGACTCCTACGATGGCAAAACGGACCCGGTGGAGCATGTAAGCCACTACATTCAAATGATGTCCTTGCACACCCGTAACGACGCCCTCATGTGTAAAGTTTTTCCCTCGAGCCTTGGCCCACCACTTTGAGATGGTTCAACGGGCTACGGAAAGGCTCATTCCACAGTTTTGCGGAGCTGATACAAGAGTTCGAAACTCTGTTTGTGACGTGCAGCCGGGTGCCCCAACCAGTGGACGCACTGTTGTTTATGAAGATGAGGGCTGGGGAAACCCTTCGTAGTTATGCTAGCCGATACTGGGAGCTCTACAATGAGATCGGCGGCGAAAACGAGAAGATTGCTGCGAGCACTTTCAGGATTGGATTGTCCGAGGATTCCGGGCTGAGGGAATCATTGACAAAGAAGCCCCCCAAGGACATGAGGCAGTTAATGAGGTGCATTGAAGAATACAAGAGGTTGGAAGATGACCGGATACAGAGCAAGGGCAAGGCACCGATGATAAATCACCCTTGTTCAAATGCCTTTCAACCAAGGACCCGGGAGAATTTGAGGATTCAAGAGCCGGGAACACCGGTAGGGGAGGTGAACGTGATGTTCAAGGATCCGGTGCACAAAATTCTAGACAAGATTAAGCATGAGTCGTATTTCAGGTGGCCGAACAGGATGGGGGGTGACCCCTCTCGAAGAAATCAGAACCTGTACTGTACCTATCATAAAGACAAGGGCCATACCACCGAGCAATGCAGGGTGTTAAAAGACCATCTTGGGCAGTTGGCTAAGGCCGGGCATCTAAAGAAGTTTGTAGTGGACGCGGGGGAAAAGGGGACAGGACAAGGGGCGGTGCAGAGGGGCAACCCCCTTCCCCCCCCCCCCCCCCGCTCGGGATAATTGAGGTCATCCATGCTCCCCCAAGAAGCCTTGCCTCGGCAAGAAGAAAAGGGGTGTTAAGGGTGGAACTGGTGGAGGAAAGCTCGGGAGTGCAACTGGCGGGAAAGAGGCTAAAGCTTACCAAGGAACCCATTGCTTTAGCGACGACGATTTGGAGGGAACGATCCAACCGCACGACGATGCATTGATAGTCTCCGCCGGATAGATAGGTTCCTGGTGAAAAGGGTGATGATAGACCAAGGGAGCGGGGTAGACATGATGTACCAGGACTTGTACCGGGGGCTTGGGTTAAAAAACAGGGACTTCTCAGAATACGGCACACCTCTGGTCGGGTTTGACGGGAAGGTCGTAATGCCCGAGGGGAAAATATCTCTACTCGTGAACATGGGGGGCAAGGAGAAGGTAGTGATGTTTATAGTAGTGAATTCTTTCTCCCCATACACAGCGATACTCGGCAGACCGTGGATCCATGCAATGGGGGCCGTCCCATCCACCTTGCATGTGAAAGTGAAGTTTCCAATCGAGAATGGTGTTACTGTGGTAAGGGGGAGTTAGCAGACGGCGAGGCAGTGCTTAATAGTTATGATTAACCAGAAGAAGGAGACAACCGATCAGGAGGTGTGTGCCCCCCAAGAGGACCCGCAACAGGGGGTCCCATTATAGCAATTACAAAAAGACCGAGGAAAGGTGGAGGGCCGTTGTGCCGAGGAAATGATGAAGGTAAGGATACTCCCTGACGCTGACAAGTTTTTCCATGTGGGGACAGGCATGGGTGAACAAGAAAAAGTGGAAATGTTATTACTCCTTATACGAAAAGATGTTTTTGCATGGAGTCCATATGAGGTGCCCGGGGTGAACCCTGAGTTCATCGTCCATAGACTTAGAGTTGATCCCTTGTTCCCCCCTAAGAAGCAGAGACCTAGGAGGTCGGCCAAAGAGCACGCTGAGGCCGTAAAAGCGGAAGTCCATAAGCTGAAGGATGCTGGGGCAATAAAGGAAATTTTCTTCCCAGAGTGGTTGGCAAATACTGTGGTAGTGAAGAAGAAGAATGGCAAGTGGAAAGTCTGCGTGGACTTCACTGACCTGAACCGAGTATGCCCAAAGGACCCGTTCCCCGTGCCTAAGATCGACCAATTGGTGGATGCTACGTACGGGCACCCGAGAATGAGCTTCCTGAATGCTTTTCAGGGGTATCACTAGATCGCCCTGGCCCCCGAGGATCAAGAGAAGACGACATTTATATCCCTGGAAACCAACTATCATTACACTGTGATGCCCTTCGGGCTGAAGAACGCCGGGGCCACGTATTAGCGAATGATGACAAGAATGTTCCGAGATAATATAGGGCGCACGGTTGAAGTATATATTGATGACATGGTGGTGAAGAGTAAGCAAGTGGCACGACATGCAGAGGACCTTCAAGGCGTTTTTGAGATTCTTCGGCAACACAAGTTGCGGCTCAATGCTGAGAAATGTGCGTTTGGTGTCAGAGCCAGAAAGTTCCTGGGATATTTGATCACTAAGCGGGGGATAGAGGTCAACCCCGATCAAATTGAAGCGGTGAAAAGGCTGAAGCCACGGAGCAACCCAAGAGAAATGCAAGTGTTAACTGGGATGCTGGCCGTTCTTAATCGGTTCATCTCCAAATTCGCAGACCGCTGTCGGCCATTTTATCAACTCCTAAAGAAGTGGACAGGCTTTCAATGGAACGAAGAATGTGACAAAGCCTTTATGGATTTGAAGGACTATTTGGCACGGGCCCCTATGCTAACAGCACCAGAGCTGAGTGAAGATTTGTTCATGTACCTAGTTGCGTCTGAACACGCCGTAAGTGCCGTACTGCTGAGGGATCGTGGAATCTAGCAACCCGTGTACTACATCAGCAAAACCCTAGTGGACGCCGAGACGAGGTACTTACCACTCGAGAAGCTTGTCTTGGCCCTTATCCATGCTACGAGAAAGCTGCCGCACTACTTTCAGGCTCATACGGTTTACGTCTTGACTGAATATCCCCTGCAATCATTATTAAAAAGGTTGGACTTCACGGGTAGAATAGCAAAGTGGGGAACGCGGCTTGGTTCTTTCGACATTCGTTACCGGCCACGAAGCTCGGTGAAGGGCTAGATCCTTGCAGACTTTGTCGCAGAATTCTCCCCGAGAAGAAGTGGGGAAGCGGTGTGCCATGTGGAGACCCGCCCGTGGAAGGTAATCATGGACGGGGTGTCCAGCTCCGCGGGATCCGGTGCAGGGATCGTTGTCGTCTCCCCGGATGGAATACGGATAGAGCACTCGTTCAGGTTGGGCTTCAGAGCCACCAATAACGAAGCGGAATATGAAGCCTTGCTGGCCGGGCTGAGGACAACTTTATGTTTAAGGGTCTGGGATGTGGAGGTGTATTCGGATTCACGTCTCGTGGTCAATCAGGTGCAAGGCAGTTTTGAAGCCAGAGATCTCCGGATGAAAGCCTACCTGGAAAAGGTGAAGCAAGAAATAACCAGCTTCAACAGGGTAAAGGTTTTCCAAGTGGCCCGAATGCAAAACAGACACGCCGACTCGCTCACCACGCTGGCATCCTCGGTAGCCGAAGAAATACCTCGGCTAATCAAAGTTGAACTCGTGCCTACGTCGAGCATCAGTATAACTGACGACCCGGGAATGGCAGAAAGAAATATTGCGGCAGTCACAACACTTGGCCCATGCTGGATGGACCCCATCATTGACTTTCTGGCGGAGGATAAACTCCCGAGCGACGAGAAGGAGGGAAACAAGATCCGGAGAATGGCGTCGCGGTATTGGTTGTCGGAAGACCGGACGTTGTATCGGAGGTCGTATGGGGGACCGTACCTATTGTGCTTGCACCCAGTAAAGGCGGGCAAGCTCCTGGCCGAGCTTTATGAGGGGATATGCGGCAGTCATGTTAGGGTTCAATCATTGGTGCACCGGGCAATGACTCAAGGGTTTTCGTGGCCTCAAACGCAAAGAGATGTTGCTGAGTATGCGCGTAAGTGTGAACAGTGTCAGAAGCACGCGAACTTAATCCATCAGCCAGCCGGCCATTTGAACCCGATCAGCAGTCCCTGGCCTTTTGCCCGGTGGGGGCTGGATATCATTGGCCCGTTCCCCCGGGCAACGGGTAACCGAAGGTTCGTGTTGGTAGCTGTTGACTATTTCACCAAATGGGCGGAGGCAGAAGCTTTGGTGAACATTCGAGATGTGGACGTAAAGAAGTTCGTATGGAAGAACATCGTCACAAGGTTTGGAGTACCGAACTCCCTTATATCGGACAATAGGCTATAGTTCGACAGCCGGGCCTTCCGAAAATTCTGTGGTGACCTTGGCATCAAGAACGGATACTCAACTCCTGCTTACCCCCAGGGCAATGGCCAGGCCGAGGCTGTGAATAAAGCAATCGTAAATGGGCTGAAGAGGAGGTTGGAGGGTGCAAAGGGGAACTGGGCCGAGGAATTGCCCAAAGTATTGTGGGCTTACTGGACAACTCCGAGGAGATCCACCGGGGAAACCCCATTCTCCCTTACTTACGGTGCGGAAGTCGTAATACCAACCGAGGTGAATTTGTGCAGCGCTCGAGTTGCGGGATTCAACCCCGCACATAACGATGATATGATGGTGGAATGCTTGGACAGGATGGAAGAATACTGCGAAGTGGTGACTATACGGCTGGCCGAGTATCAGCAAAAGCTCTATCAGAGGTATGGCCAGAACGTAAAAACGAGGGAGTTCAGCGCTGGAGACCTGGTTCTGAGAAAAGCTATGGGGAACATGCGAGATGCGAGCGCCGGGAAGTTGGCACAGACATGGGAAGGGCCTTACAGGGTCACCGCCGTCGCCGGCGCAGGGGCATACTACTTGGAGGACCTAGACGAGAGATCATTGCCTCGGCCGTGGAACGTCCATAACCTCAAAAGATTCTATCAGTAATAACGTTGTAAACTATGAGTTTAGTGTAACACTGAACCGATCTAACCTATAAAGATGATGCCGGTTGCCCATGCAAAGTTTTTCAGTTTTGTGATTGCATCTTTGTTCAAATTCAGTTCCCGGTCAAATAAATATATGCATACAAATATCCTAAGGACAGATACCTTGCTCTCGGTTCGATTATATTCACCGAGCAGGTGGAAACCTTATCTCTAAAAAATATTCTAAGGACAGATACCTTGCTCCCGGTTCGATTATATTCACCGAGCAGGTGGAAACCTTATCTCTAAAAAATATTCTAAGGACAGATACCTTGCTCCCGGTTCGATTATATTCACCGAGCAGGTGGAAACCTTATCTCTAAAAAATATTCTAAGGACAGATACCTTGCTCCCGGTTCGATTATATTCACTGAGCAGATGGAAACCTTATCGCTAAAAAATATTCTAAGGACAGATACCTTGCTCCCGGTTCGATTATATTCACTGAACAGGTGGAAACCTTATCCCTAAATTTTTTTTCCTAGGATTGAAGCCTGTCTCTCAGTTTGATCCACTTTACCGAGCAGGTGAAAACCTACACTTTTCCTAAGGACAGAAACCTTGCTCTCGGTTCGATCCACGTTGTCGAGCATGTCAAAACCTACACTTTTCCTAAGGACAGTAACCTGCTTCTCAATAAGCTCACCGTAGCCGAGCATGTTAAGAAACCTATTTCCTAAGGAAAGAAACCCGCTGAACAGGACGACTACACATCCAAAGTGATCTAACGTGCCCTGGGAAAAAGCAACTTGTCACTTGGGGCACAAACACAGGCCGCGGATTTAGTAGACAATGCGCAAACATGCAAAGGTAAAATAAGAACAAAATAATAGAATAATAACAAAAACAGTTCGAAACAACGCCTAATGTTCAAAGCATGATAACCAACAAAAGACTAAAAACCGAGAAAATTAAATGCCTTGTCACCACAGCCTGGTGGCTCAGGCAAAACTTCCAAAAATAAAAAAAATAAGTAATTGCTGAATTACAAGTAAATAGGAAAACGGTTGGGCAATTAGTTTGAAGGATCCTTGGTCTGAGGGTTGCTTGTAGCCTCCAGACCGGTTGGCTCGGCATGGGAATCGATGGCCTCCACCAATTCCCTCATGCTGGAAGTCTCCTCCTTATCGATAACGTGGGGGGCATTCTGTGCGGGTGCTGTGGGGGGCGGAAAGGGGATCTCGCTGGGGTTCCTCAAAGGAGACTCCTCGGGGACTCCTGCGGCCCCGAGAGCAGCCAGCCAGCCATCCCTCCTCGAATCCGAGCCGATGGGCCTGGCGCATGACTGGCTCCGCGGAGTTCTCGGCATCGGCGAATCCTTCATTGTACCACTTGCCCTTGCAAGCGTCCAACGCCGCCTTTAGATCAGCCAACACCTCTCTTAAGGCAATATTCAAGCTCTGAGCTTCAGCCAGTTTCAACTCGGTGCCCCCCAGCTGCACCTCCAATTCGGCAGACTTCCCCTTCGCACGGACCCTAGCCTCTTCAGCCGAAGAAGCCCTCTTCTCCGCATCTTCGGCAGCCCTCAACTTCTCCACAGCGTTAGCCTCAGCAACATCCTTCAAAGCCTTTTCCCGGCCAGCGTCCTTGGCAAGCTTTTTTATCCTCCCGTCGACTATGTGGGATAATTGCGCGGCTTGGACAGACGACAATAAAGAAGATATGTGATGGAACCCTTTGCACAAGTTAATGCAAAAACCAAATTAATGGAGGAACTATGAGTTGAATTTTCAGAAAACCATACCGCCACGGTGAGCCATACCAACCGCCTCCCCAATGACTCGTCTGTCCCTTCCGTGAAGGCATGCTCGTCCTTGGGCAAAAGCAAGCCGCGCGCCAAACTCTGGGCAACACGGCCCCCCTGACCCTTGTCCCAGACTCGAACACTGACGGACTCTAGGAGAGGTTGACCGTCCAGCTGGAAGGAAGGTTGCCAACCTGCGTTGGATCGGGAGGAGGATGCCATGTCCGGCCCAGTTTGGGTCACCGACTCGTGGATAACAATGCCAGAGGATGGGCGGGGTGGCAAATGGAGCGGCAAATTGCCCGGACCAAGCTGCGTCTATTCAACGTTACACTGCCTTTTGCGTGATCGGGCCGGTGGAACTGGAGGAGGCGGAGGGGCTAGGCTCGGATCCCCTTGTTACTGAGCTGCTGGCCGGGCGCCCGGCATGAAGCGGCTTATCGTCATCGTCCTCCTCATCACCATCTCACGACTATGATTTGATTCTGTCTCTGAAGAGCTAACAGGCTCGGTGACTACACCTTCGGCTACCTGAACGGGAGCCTCTGGTTCTACGGGGACTTCAGGCTGAACGGGGGCTTGGGGCTGAATCTGTTTGTGCGCCCTTTCTCGAAGCGCTCGTGACACTCTCTCAGCTGACTCGTCACGAAGGGGCTGGCGCTCGTCTGAACAGATGAACCGGGGGCTGCAGTCATGTGCCTCGCCTACCGTGAACTTTGGGGGAAGGAAATTCACGTGATGCACGTCTATGTAGGAAATGAGGGGACTGTCGACTAATAGGGCCTAGCTGAATGCTTGCCAGGTAGAGTATACGGGATCAACGCCGAGAATTAGGTGCGATGCACGGAGTTGTCCGTCCGAGTGAACAAAAATCTCCGATCTAATCACAAAATTTAGGTCACGGATGTGCACCACTCTTCGGTCTGGCTTGAATCTTTTACTTTCTGCAATTAAACCACACAAAATCGGTCAGGAGTTACTCACACTGATCAAAATCAAATAAAGGGTAAGATAAAGGATGCTTGGTACCGACCAACGTTGTGTGGTGAAAACATGCAGGGGAGCTCTTCGGCAAACCAGTTGCCACTCACCCGTACAAATTCCCCCGCTGAATTTCTATTTGAATCAGATAATAATCTGAATTGATATTACCACACAGACTGTACATAAAATTAATATCATGATGATTTAGTTCCAAACCGAACAACCGGTTCAACCTATTGACACAGCTCACCACCCGGTAAAAATTGGGAGAGAGTTGGTCGGGGCAGAGACCGTAAAACCTAAGGGTGCTCAAAATCAGGGGGTCAACCGGGAATCTAACCCTGCTCTCTAGGATAGCCATTAATGGAAAAAAGACCGTATTGACGCCCCGATGCCGTTGAATGTCTATATCACCCTCGGGGCAATATGCAATATCTACGTCCCTGGGGACATCGAAAGCAGCCCTAAAAGTAGCAAAAGCGGCTTCAGATGAAAGGAGGTAAGAGTAACCCATTTTCTAAACTAGGATTCCCAAAAGGAAAGCTACGATCTACAAATTGAATAGAGTGAAATAGAGTAATCAGAAAGGAGAGGAGAGAAAACTTACTTGGGGCTCTAAGAGGGAGAGAAGTCCTGAATTAGAAGATGAAACGCACTAGAAGAAATGCTCAGCAAAATGAAGGGTGGGAGAATGGAGGATGCGAAAGTGAAGGAGAGAGCCAGAAGGGGATATTTATAGGGGGATGAGGGGAGAATAAATGACAATAATAATCCTTCCTTGGTTGAATTTTTGCTAGGACGGCAAAGCATTGATCTTCTCAACCCCTTCGGAAAGAAAATTATATTCAAACTGGGCTACAGGCCCAACATATGACGTTGGGCTTTCTCACACACAATAGCCCCTCAAAATTTCAATTTTTCCTTCGCATCCGAAGAGAAAAAATGGGGTTTTGATCTTGCCCAGTGAAAGCATTGAACTTTTGACTCCACACGTGTGTGCGCGTATGTATCTGGGCGCCTTCTTTATTACCACTGCGGTTGCGTCGTTTCCGAGGCATCATTAATTGCGCCAGGCGGCGTCTTGTCCATGAAATTTAATGGCATGTCGCAAATCCAACGGACGAGATTCCCCTAAAAATTTCGGGCGGGACAAATCCCAACACTTTGCCCACCTCTATATAAAGTCTCAGAGGGGGTTGCTTTCTCACTCTACAAATTTCAGACTCTCCAGCGAACTCAAGCGTTCAGACTCCCAAAGCCTTATCTGTCATCTACTTCGAATCGTCTCAGAATCCGCTACCATCTTTTCGCGAGGCTAAAGAACATCTTCCAATTCGATTTTGCGTAAGTTATTTGCTCGAGATTTTCGAAATCTATTCAAATTGCCTCTTCGGCCTTTGGTAGATTTTCTTCAATTGCTGTTTCGCATTCCCCTCCCTCTAACCTAACTCAAAAATGGGTAGATTTAAATACCTAGTGGACAGCCCTTCCCAGATAGAGAAGTTTAGGGCGACATATCGCATTCCTCAGGAAGTGGGCTTGAAGTATTGCCCCACGGAGGGCTTACTAACGGATCGAGAAGTGGGTGAAGTTATAATCCCCATTATCGCTTTCCTGGAGGGGGGAATGATCATCCCCATGGGTCCAGTTACCAGAAGTTACCTTACCGCCCATAGGCTTAGCCCTGATCAGTGCGCACCTAACACGTTTAGGATTTTAGGGGCAGTTGACGACCTAAACCGTCACTTAGGATTGGGACTAACCTGGCACGATGTGGTACACATGTATGAGTGTCGTACCAAAGAGGGAGCGGGATATTATCTAAGGTCCCGATCCGATGTCGTCAGACTTCTCTCCTGTCTCCCCAAGTCTAATAAAGGGATGATGGACGATTATCTGATCGTCTCGGGCGCATGGCATGATGGAATTCATTGCCAACCCAGCCAGGAGAGCCAGGTGGGACATCCCTCATTGAGATTCTCTAACATTTTTTGCTTTCGGCTATTTGGAATTCCCTTTGTCATATTTCAATCTTTTTTTACAGTTCTATTGCAATGTTTACAGATAGACGTCACGTAGGTCCTCGGCTGAGTCATACTAATACCGCGGCTCTGAACTACCTTCTTCGGTCGGAGATTTTTGCAAGTGAAGACGGATAGCTCAGGTCCGTTCCCCTCATCCTCAGCTATACTCCGAAGACAGAACTTCAGCCGATCGGCAACGCAATAACACTCGGGGATCGCCACATCAACCGCATTGACGTAGCTCGAAAAAACTTCTTAGCTCCCTTCGACCTCGCCCCGGTACCCCATCCTAATCCGCAGGGTATACCACTGCTCGTTCAACCCATTCAACAAGTTCCCCTTGAACCAGTAGCAGAGGAGGAAAGAGTTGCTTCTTCTACACCCTCACTTGACGAGCAGATCGACCAGTTCAGATTTGAGGGTGAGTCTTCGGAAGAGATTCAAATTATAGAAGTCGAGGAAACAGATAGGCAATCGGCTGTCCATCCAAAGAGACTAATCGTGTCTGCCTATTCTTCGGAAGAAGACATGCAGAGCTTATCAGAGTTGATGAAGAATAGAAAACAGAAGGCCGCCTCCAAAGGCACTGGTCCATCCCAGCCAGCCGCGGATCTCCCTCCTCTTCCTCCTCAGGCCCCTTCAGATCCCAGCTTGATGTCGCTACCGGATCTAAAGAAGAAAAGGGTTGCGACCGAGGCTGAAGGCACTGAGGCTGTGCCTAAAAAGGGGCCCAAGCAGCAGAAGGTGGCCCACGATACTAGGGGAAAAAGGGCTTCATCTACTGAAAGTAGGGAGGAACCTTTAGCCGCCGAAGTGCGCCGGGGCTCTCGGACATGGCCTCCGAAGGTGACGCTGGATGGTGCGGACATCCCTTATGATGCCTCCATCAGAAATTATGATGGAGGCAAGGCCGGTTACATTGCGGACGCTTTGGAGCAGCCCCTGCTCCTTCCCAGGGACATGGATTCCTACAGGCGCTTCAGCCAGCAGGAGCTTTTCTTATCCCTAAAAAGGGATCTAGGCATGGTAAGGGAATTGACCTACTTACCCTCTTTTTACTATCTCCAATAACTAACGATAAGGAATATTCGTCTGTTGTGCAGATCCCCAGCAGATATTTGTCGCTGAGGAGTGGAACAAAAAGAAAGAGATTGAAGTGCAAGCTAAGGTGCAATCAAAGGAGGAGGTCGAGAAGGCACTAAGCGTTGCAAAAGGCGAGTGCGCCCGCATCTTCGAGCAGCTGAAGGAGGAGACGAAGGCGAAGAAAAGTGCGGAGGCAGGTCTGAAGAATATCGAAAAGCAAGCCGAAGACCAACGCCAGAAGTTATATACCACCGAAATCAATCTGGAAACAGAGAGGGCGTTGGTGAAAGAGCTTCGGGCTGAGCTAGACAAGGCCAGGGATGCTGCTACAAAGGCCAAGGAGGATGCTCAGTTAGCCAAGGAAGCAGCCGAGGTCGAGAAGCAGGCTGCCTACCTGCTGGGGGTGCAAGAGACCCAGATGAGGCTGACCGAGGAGTTCGCAAGGTCTGCAGGGGGTACTGTGAGATAACGTGGGGCAAATGCCTTGACGCGGCCAGAGTTCCCTCAGAGTCTACACTGAGGCAGCCTGGGAGTGTCTACTACGACCCTGATCTCTGTGACCTGCCAGACGCCTCGGAAGCTACCTCGGCCGGTCAAAACCTTGCAGTTCTAGCCGAGACGAGCCAAGCACCTCTTCAGACCGGAGATGCGGATGATCTGCCAAAGATTGACTCAGTGCCTCAGGATAAGGCTTAAGGTGTTCAAACTGTGTAATGGTTAGGACCTTTATCATCTATTTTGTAATGAAATTGCCTTTTCAATGAATGAAGTAGTTTACTTTTTGTTCATTGTTGCTTTTACAGAGTATGTTAGATTGTGTCATTATGGTTAACAATGATGGTTTAATAACTAATGAGCCAGCCAAAAACACTGTAATCTTTTAGACACGTTTAAACAAGGCCTTATGATAATGATAGTTGACGTAATTTTAGCCTAAGTTTGCATATTCCGCTAAGCACCAGATTAGATTAATAACGTGAAGCGAGTGTCAACTAACCCGAATCATCTGGTCCGAAGACTGCAGGCATGATTGGATTTAAGTTTAAACACTTAAGAACCGTAAAAGGGAGTGTTAACTAACCCAAATCATCTGGTCCGAAGACTGCAGGCATGATTGGATTTAAGTTTAAACACTTAAGAACCGTAAAGGGAGTGTTAACTAACCCAAATCATCTAGTCCGAAGACTGCAGGCATGATTGGATTTAAGTTTAAACACTTAAGAACCGTAAAGGGAGTGTTAACTAACCCAAATCATCTGGTCCGAAGACTGCAGGCATGATTGGATTTAAGTTTAAACACTTTAAGAACCGTAAAGGGAGTGTTAACTAACCCAAATCATCTGGTCCGAAGACTGCAGGCATGATTGGATTTAAGTTTAAATACTTTAAGAACCGTAAAGGGAGTGTTAACTAACCCAAATCATCTGGTCCGAAGACTGCAGGCATGATTGGATTTAAGTTTAAACACTTAAGAACCGTAAAGGGAGTGTTAACTAACCCAAATCATCTGGTCCGAAGACTGCAGGCATGATTGGATTTAAGTTTAAACACTTAAGAACCGTAAAGGGAGTGTTAACTAACTCAAATCATCTGGTCCGAAGACTGCAGGCATGATTGGATTTAAGTTTAAACACTTAAGAGCTTAACATAACAGAATGGTATTATGATTGGAAGGAAAATTCTTTTAATAGTAGTACCTTTTGAGGTTATTTACATTCCATGGCCGGGGCACTACATGATTATCCAGGTCTTCTAGGAAGTATGCTCCAACGCCAGCCTTCGAAGTGATGCGATACGGCCCTTCCCAGTTCGGTCCCAGCTTTCCCCAGGCTGGATTCTTTGCATTGCCTACTACCTTCCTTAGGACCAGATCACCAGGCTCTAGGGGTCTCAGCCTCACATTGGCGTTGTAGCCCTGCTTTAGTTTCTGCTGGTAATGCGCCAGTCGGACCATTGCATTTTCCCTTCGTTCTTCAATTAGATCCAAACTCTTTTCCAGCTGCCCGTCGTTGCTAATCGGATCAAAGGAGCTTGTCCTGTACGTTGGGAATCCAGTCTTTAGAGGTATCACGGCTTCAGCCCCATAGGTCATCGAAAAGGGGGTTTCTCCAGTAGACCTGCGAGGCGTAGTTCTGTATGCCCACAATACGTGAGGCAACTCTTCCACCCATCTACCCTTGGCTTCGTCTAGCCTTTTCTTCAATCCGTTAACGATGACTTTGTTGACAGCTTCCGCTTGCCCATTCCCCTGGGGGTATGCAGGGGTGGAATATCTATTCGTGATTCCCAGCTCACTACAATAGTTCCTGAATGCTTTACTGTCGAATTGGAGCCCATTGTCCGATATAAGGGTACGGGGGACTCCAAACCGCGTGACAATATTTTTCCAGATAAATTTTTTCACATCCACATCCCTGATGTTTGCTAGAGGTTCGGCTTCGACCCACTTGGTGAAATAGTCCGTGCCGACCAGGAGGTACTTCTTGTTTCCCGCTGCCTTAGGGAATGGGCCTACAATATCCAGCCCCCATTGAGCGAAAGGCCATGGGCTGGTCAGTGGATTAAGAACGCCTCCGGGCTGATGTATGTTCGGCGCAAACCGCTGGCATTGATCACACTTTTTGACGTACTCGTGGGCCTCTTTCTGCATATTCGGCCACCAATAACCCTGAGTAATGGCTCGATGAGCCAAAGACCTCCCACCGGTATGGCCTCCACAGATCCCTTCATGCAACTCCTCTAGTAAGGGTTCAGTCGCCTCCGGGTGCATGCACAATAGGTATGGGCCTGAATAGGAGCGTTTATAAAGTTTGTGATCCTCGGACAACCAGAATCTTGTAGCTCTTCTCCGTATTTTGTCCGCTTCCCCTTTTTCTTCGGGCAATGCATCATCCTTCAAAAACTTGATGATAGGGTCCATCCAACATGGGCTGGTTCCGACACAAAGAACCTGGGATGCCTTTCTTCTTAACTCCGTAGGCCTCTGTATGTCTTCGACGAGGACAACCCTTGGCAATTCCTGTGCCGAAGATGTGGCAAGGGTGGCTAAAGAATCCGCATGTGTATTGCCACTTCTAGGGACGTGTCGCAGGTTGAAGGATTCGAACTCGGATTGCAGGGACTTAGCCAGGCTCAAGTATCCCTGCATCCTTTCGTCTTTCGCCTCGAACTCTCCCAACACTTGGCCGACGACTAGCCTTGAGTCCGAGAACATTTCAATTGACCTTCCCCCCATCCTTCGTACCATTTTCATCCCCATCAACAGAGCCTCATATTCTGCCTCGTTATTTGTTGTTGAGAAGTCTAGCCTTAATGCTTTTTTGATGATAATTCTCTCTGGGGATATTAGCACTAGCCCCACTCCTGAGCCTCGCTGATTCGATGCGCCATCCACGTACACTCCCCAAGGCAAGGGGCTCCGTGAAGAAACCATACCAACGGTCCTTCCTTTAGTGCCTAGCATAGGTGTTACCTCCTCTAAATGGGGTTCTGCGAACTCAGCGACCAAGTCCGCAAGGACTTGGCCCTTCACTGATGTGCGTGGCATGTACCTGATATCAAAAGCCCCGAGGATCGTCCCCCATTTGGCAATCCTTCCGGTGTAATCGGCGTTTCGGAGTATGGCTCTAAGAGGAAGCTGGGTGAGGACTATAACCGTGTGGGCTTGAAAATAATGGGGCAGTTTCTTCGTACCCAGCACAACTGCCAGAATGGCTTTTTCCAGCGGCAAATAACGAACCTCCGCTTCCTGCAGTGACTTGCTTACGTAATAAATTGGTTTTTGCACACCACAGTCCGTTCAGATCAGCACCAAGCTGACGGCATTAGGAGCCACAACGATGTAAGCAAACAAGACTTCATCTGGCTCGAGACTGGACATGATGGGAGGTCTAGCTAGGTAGTCTTTAAGCTGCTGAAAAGCAATAGCGCATTCCTCCGTCCATTCGAAATCCTTCCATTTATTGATCAATGAGAAGAAAGGTCTATATTTGTCTGCCGATCTGGAAATGAATCTATTAAGGGCAGCGGTCATCCCCGTCAGCTTCTGAATTTCCTTGGGGTTCCGGGGAGCTCGCAAATTATTGATGGCCTTTATCTGATCGGGGTTAACCTCGATTCCCCTATGAGTGACCATATACCCTAAGAACTTGCCCGATCCGACACCGAACGAACACTTGGAAGCATTCAAGCGCAGTCTGTGTCTCCTCAAAATTTCAAAAACATCCCTAAGGTCCCCAATATGCTCAGCTATGACCTTACTTTTTACCACCATGTCGTCGATATAAACTTCCATGCTTTTACCCAACTGCGGCTCAAACATTCTGGTCATCATCCTCTGATAGGTAGCCCCTGCATTTTTCAAGCCGAACAGCATTACCTTGTAATGGTAATTCCCCACAGGGGTTACGAAGGCCGTTTTCTCTTGGTCGGCGGGAGCCAGTGGTATCTGATGATAACCCTGGAATGCGTCTAAGAAACTCATCCGAGGGTGTCCCACAGTAGCATCAACTAGTTGGTCTATCTTTGGCATGGGAAACGGATCCTTCGGACAAGCTCTATTAAGATCGGTGAAGTCCACACATACCCGCCACTTTCCGTTCTTCTTTTTTACCACCACCGTGTTAGCCAGCCATTCGGGGTAAAAGATCTCTTTAATAGCCCCCGCCTGCTTGAGTTTCATCACTTCATCCTTAACCGCGTTAGCGTGTTCCCTCGAAGGACGCCGTAGCGGTTGCTTCTTGGGGACGATGGTGGGATTAACGTTTAGATGGTGGCAAATAAAATCTGGGCTTACCCCAGGGGCTTCCGCAGAGTCCCATGCAAATACATCTACGTTTGCCCTGAGGAACTCTATCAGCTCTTCCTTCTCTTGAGGAGGCAGCATGGATCCGACTTGAAAAAACTTCTCTGGGTCGTTATCCACGACTACTTTTGCTAAACCTTCGCATTCCGATTCTTCGGCTGAAGTCTCGGTGTCCAGCACCGAAGGCTTTGATTACTATAAACTCTCTTCGTTATGGTCCAAGGGCTCAGCCTGAGGTTGGTGCTGGATAGCTGCCACTAGACATTGCCTGGATGTAGACTGATCTCCTCGGATCTCCTCGACTATCCCGTTAGACGGATATTTAATTTTCTGATGAAGTGTGGAGGATACGGCCCCGAGGGTATGAAACCAAGGCCTGCCCACAATGGCAGTGTAGGGTGAGTAGGCATCTACCACTATGAAATCTACCTCCACTGTCTCACGTCCGGTTTGCACAGGTAGTCTGATTTGGCCCTTTGGGATGATCACTTTGCCATCAAAACTGACTAAAGGGGAGCTGTATGGAGTTAGGTCTTCGGGGGATAAGTTCAGCCCCCTATATAGGTCTGGGTACATTATTTCTGCGGCGCTGCCGTCATCTACCATCACCCTCTTCACGTCGTATCCACCTATTCTCAGAGTTACTACCAGGGCGTCATCATGCGGCTGCATAGTTTCGATTTTGTCCTTGTCCGAAAATCCCAAAATCGGAGCCTCCATCCTGGGCCTCTTCGGCTCTCTTTTAGCACTCTCCGACGACAACCGAGCAACAGTCAGTACTCTGGATGGGCAAGATCCCGTCCTTCCAGGTGCGGCAAAAATAACATTGATTGTACCCAAGGGAGGTTTCATAGAATCGCCTCTCCTGGGCCCCGCATTTGCGTGATTTCCCTGACCGTATGAGTGGTGTAGAAGGTGTTTTAGTCTGCCTTCGTTGACCAGCTAATCCAGATGGTCCTACAGGCTCCTGCAATCCTCAGTAGTATGCCCATGGTCAAGGTGATACTGATAGTAAAGATTGTGGTTGCGCCTTTCAGGGTTTCCTGCCATCTTGTTCGGCCTCTTGAAGAACGGTTCATTTTTTATTTTATCCAGGACTTGGTGTACTGGTTCGCAAAAAACCGCATTGACCGTCTGGAAGTTCGTTGTACTTTGTCCGGCCCAGTCCTTCCTCGGCCTGTTGTGGTTCTGCCTGTCCGTCCTGAAATCCCTCCCTTCCTGAGGGGTGACCTTCTCCTTTCCCTTACTCTGCTGTTGATCTTCTTCAACTCTTTTATACTTATCGATCCTATCCATCAACTGGCGTATACTGATAGCAGGCTTGCGCGTTAAGGATGCCCTTAAGGGATGTTCAGTGGGGAGGCCCAGTTTAAAGGAGCTGATGGCCACCAATTCACAATCTTCCTCTACCTCGTTATACGTTTCCCAGAACCTATCTGAATACAATTTCAGAGTCTCACCTCCTTTCATACTGACTGACAATAGCGAAGCCATAGACTGCGGAACCCTTCGGCACGTGACAAAACGTGAACCAAATGCTTGAGTCAGCTCTTGGAAAGAGCTTATAGATTTTCCTTTCAGATTGTCAAACCACCTCATGGCTATCGGTCCCAAGCTGGATGGGAAGACTCTGCACATCAGGGCTTCGTCCCTGGAATGGACGGCCATCCTCTGGTTGAAATGGCTCACATGTTCCACTGGGTCTGTCCGGCCATTGTAAATGGTGAATGTAGGCTGGTGGAAACGTCGAGGAAGTCTAGCATCCTCGATGTTACGAGTGAAGGGAGATCTGGAAATCTGCTCCAGGGCTTTACTCATAGCGTCGTTCCCTACGCCTCTAGGTAAAGGATTCTGAGGGTTCCCCTCGTCATGACGCATTTCCTCATAGGTAAAGGATTCGCTGACTGGCGCTCGAAGTTTCTGTTTGTAAACAACCTCCTGTTCGTCCTCAGCATCTTCATCAGAGTACGAGGGACTGCGCTTTCTCTTCGCATGGCGCAACTCCCTCTTCAGCCTATCGATTTCCTTCTGCATGTCTCTGTTTTTCTCTGCATGGGACATGTGGCTCTCTCCATGTGACTGGTTTTGATCGTCACGTGCGGTGTGTACGCTGCCCTCACGATCCTGCCTTCGTTCCAGATGAAGAAAGGGATCGGTGTGCTGAGAAGATCTGGACTCCGCTGGTCGTTGCCTTGGTTCAGCCATTCTTTGAGGTGTTGCTTCCACCTTGGCTCAAGCTGTTTCCCACAGACGGCGCCAATTGTAGGGTCGAAATTTGATGGGCTAAACAATAACTTCCCGTGTTACAAGCCCAACAAATCCCCAACAATGAATTTGTAGAGAATGGGTTGAACAGCTGGGCTGGATATGGATTTAGCAACGGTTCAAGCAAACGAAACAGGGCAAGAAAGCACTCAGGCGATTATTCAATAAAAGTATCTTTAATCCGAAGAGGTCTTGCCTTTTTCTCCTTAGTAAAAAATAAATCCCCTCTTCTATGCTAGACATATTTCTTTATATATACACCTTTTTCCCTCATCCTAACCGCACACTTGTCCTTCATCTAAGCGTCCACTTGAGTATTAGTCACATCAGGAGTTTGCTTTAATCTGCAGTGAGTGGTAGTGGCTGAGGTTTCACTGTTCAGGTGTCTTCTCCGCATAAATGTGGCCAGGAAAGTTGTTGCAGTGCATTAAATGCGGTGATGGCAGCTTTATTTGTAAGATATTTCAGGATATCTCCGTGCTTAGGAATGCCCAGCACTCCCCTTTGAGGAATCTTCTACTTGATCAAATTCTTTGGAGGTCTGACGAGCGGAACTTCTTCGGATATGCCAGGTTGTCTTCGGACGCAATAATAATCCTTCCTTGGTTGAATTTTTGCCAGGACGGCAAAGCATTGATCCTCTCAACCTCTTCGGACAGAAAGTTATATTCAAACTGGGCCACATGCCCAACATATGACGTTGGGCTTTCTCACACACAGTTTGTTTGTTTGTTTGTTTGTTTATTGATTTATTTATTTGTATGGTTTTGCAATGTAAAAAGTGGAAGGCAATATTAAAGTTAAACTTATTGAGATAGATATAGGAGTTCTTCTAATTGATTTTTTTTTTTTAAGCTGTGATTTTTTTTAATAAAAAGGGAATGTGTTAATATTTTTCAAGGAATTTTATAGCTAAGTAGCACTATAGGATGTTCTTCATAAAGAGAATCTAGGTTCAAATCCTCTCTTTCCCAAATGTGATAAATAAGGGGAAGGGGTTTGGAAATGTAAATTATCTTACTATTAATATGGGAAAAAAATGAATATTTGATAAGAATTAAGCTTATGTTAGACTTTGGGTAACTTTTAAATTAGGTTCTTCTAATAGTTTCTACACCCACCGTTGGAATAAATTTATTTCCTACAATTATCATGCTTAACAAATATTAAGGTGATCTACTATTCTTTCCGAATATGAAGGTGATTAAGAAGTAAAACTCACTAATCCATGAAGAGCTCTTATTTTTATTTAATTTAATTTTTTTTTTTGTATTTTTAAATATAGTAAACAACTAATCTTATCGATTTAACTAAAAAAAAGCAATTGATTATTTTGAATTTTGTGTCGATTAATTCATAATAGATAGGAAATAAAAATTTTGAACAAGAAAATAATTATTTTATAAAAAGCAATTAAGTGACATATCTTTTTATCAAAACTACATTAAGTATAACATAAACCAAATCATGTAGCAGTAAAATATCTCACACAAATATAGTGTTAATTAACTCTCACAAATATAGTGTTAATTCATGTGTAATAAAATGTAACTATATTTAACATAAATATGACAAATTTTAGGTAAGCAAAGTAACCTATCATTTATGAATAGAAACACAAAAACACACACATATGAACAAAGTTACAGAAGCAACTATCAATACTAACGGTGAAAATAATCCAATTTTAGCTTCAAAACACACCTACTGAAGCTTTCAAGTTAGTCCCTATTTCAATTTTATTAAAGTTAAGTTCATGTTTAACTAATATATAACGTCTACTATATATATAAGATTATTATGCCATTGTGCCAAAATATAAAAGCAAGTAGACAAGGTAAGATATTTATGTTTGCTTGCCAACTTATGTGGAATAAGAGAAGCAACTAGACAAAGGTAAATATTTATGCTTGCTTGTTGTCTTAGACTTTTATGCTTCTCTTCTATTTAATCTATGTCCTTCACACTACAACTTTACCACTAGTTGGAGTTTTCTGCAGGCAATTCTTCATTTCTACTACTCTTTTGATTTCTTCCATTAGCATTCCAAAAGCTAAAGTGAGACACGCAAAGAAAATATGCTATTCTATTCTATGTATTATTTGCCGGGACACATAGCATTGATTCTTTTTGTTGGATTTGTGTAGTTTATACTTGCATGAACGTTGCACATATAAGGTTGTTTAACAGTCACATGCTTGGGGCGGCCCAAGTCCTATTTGCATTCGGATTGGAATTAAATTAATAAGGCAAGGGTTGGGTCCAGTGCTCCTGTGCATGGGACCTGTTGAGATATGGACACGCGGCAATTATTTGACACGTGTCTAAATTCCAACGGGTCTAATAAACCGCGCATTAAAGTTAAAATTATTGACATAGATAGGAGTAATTCTAAATGATTTTTTTTTTTTAATAAAAGGGAATGTTTGTTAATATATTTCCCAGAGTTTATAACTCAGTAGCACTGTAAGATATTCTCTTCATGAAGAGAATCTTGGTTTAAATTATCTTCTCCCCAAATGTGATAAATAAAGGGGAGGGGGGATGGAAATGTTTGTGAAGGAATGTAAATTATCTTACTTTCAATATGGGACAAAATGAATATTTGATAGGAATTAGGTTTAAGTTATATTTTGGGTAACTTTTACCAAAGTTATATTGCTCAATACCATTTTTCCATAATAGATAGTTTCTAAACCCATTGTTGGAATAGATTTCTTTCCTACAACTATCATGGTTACCAAATATTAAGGTGATTTACTATTCTTTTGGAAAATCAAGGTTATATAAAGCAGTAAAAGCCACTAATCTATGAAGAGCTCTAATGTGATTTTTTTTTTTTCTTCTTAGAGCACTTGCATCAGTTTGTGCAAAAGAGGTTAAGGGAAAATTTTTACCCAACCAACCCCAAAAACCACTCACATTAGCTTATGTAAAATTATGCAAAACCCATCCAAAGCTACAGCAACCATTTAAATTTACGTGGGCAATATTCATTTTGCATTTAGTTTTTTTATTATTTCTTTACATATCCCGATGATGAAGAAAGAGAGTGGATGATGGTTGTTGTATATGAAAAGGGAGAAACAATTTTAAAAAATCAAGAAAATTTAATATTTTAATAAAATAGAGTTTAGAATAAATAATCTTATTTTTTGAAAAGTGATTATGTAAAATAGAAAAGGTAGGCTATTATGCTTGTGGGGTCAAAGAGTTTGGCAACCCCGACCCAATTGATGCTAAGCCCAAGGCCCACGCCGAGGAGGAAGAAATGTCTGAGGACGAATGAAGAAAGTCCAAATTGCCAAGAAACATCACTGAGGACAATCTTGTCCTCGGCCAATTGAGATCATAGAAGGGAAGAGCGGCACGCCATTAAAGGCAACCTTTCAGAGCATCTCAAGAAAAAGGACAAGTACAATGGGCCAGCCATGGGAGCATGGTGGAGGAGCAATTCAAGGAGAAACTGTCACTTCCGCATTAAATGCCCACAACTAACGTTCTGGCCACATTAATGAGGAAATGACCCTTGAACAGTGCTACCTTGGTTGCTGCAACCCATAGAAGATTTGGGAAGGTGGCTGATGGGACAAGCACTCAAGTAGTGACCTGTATGATCAACGAATGGAGGGCCAAGATCAACTGAAAGGGGATATATATAATGTAGGATGTCCTCTAGGAAAGGGGAGGAGAATGGGAAGCAAAGAGTACTGTAGCAATTCGTATCATCTTCGAAACCTTTGTAACCAAGCACTGAAGAAAGAATAGGAACAACAAGCTCACTGGATAAGGGCTGAGGATAGAGTTTCATACTTTAGCCCACGTTCTTATTGTTCAATCCACTTATAACCATGTCTAGTTGTTGTAACCCTCACTAAGGCCTAGTTCTTAAACCCATTCTCTTTAAATTTATTGTATTGGGCTAGTTAGGCCTAAGTCCACTCATCCAACAAAAGAAGTGCTCAAACTCGGTCCTTACAATGCTAAATAAACAGAAATTTTTGCATGAGCTAATGTGAATTGAGAATAGCTTAATTTTGCATATTTATATAATTATTAGAAATCATTATCATACTTATTTTGAGTTAATTCATGCATTTTGTATTTGGTTTTGGAATAATGCTGAATAATTAATATTGTGCTTAATTGAATTTTAATACAGGAGTATGTCTTTTGTAGGAGAATGGAATTAAATGAGTGATTTTGTGTAAAGGAGACTAATAGACTTTACTTTTACAAGGGCCATAATGAAGTTAAAGAAGGCCAACCCAATTAAATTTGAGTCCAATTGGAGCAAGAAATCAAAGGAAATTTACACCAAATCCAAGTCCAATTTGGATTAGGATTCCAGCCTGCACACCGATTAGTATTTTGGGTATAACTTTCAGCTCAAATGTCCAATTAAGATGATTCAAGTTAAGACGGAAAGCTAACTTAAAAGGATACAATTTTGTAGTTTTTTTAAAGTCCGAATTTTGATTCTAAATGGGCCAAAGACATTGGTTAAGTGAAATTTGAAAACCTAGAATTTTCTCCAAAAGGGAATTCAACTTGTAATAGGATTCCTTGACCTATTCAAAGGCCCTTTAGGGCAAAAGTGAGGAGGGAGATGCCGTAGAATGTAATTTAGGTTTTCTTAAAGTTTCTTTGTAGTTTTTAGAGTTTTATTTGGCTAGAAGCCTTGCTAAGGTAAGGGGTGAAACCCAACTGTTTATTAGCATGTTCTTAACAATTATTTAATGGTTTTAATGCTTATGTTCTTGTGTTTTTGATTGATTTACTCATCTAGAAAAGTGTTTAGTTATGTATAATTCTTTAATTTATTCTAGGCTCCGAGTACGTTAAATGCTTAGTATTCCCTGTGAACTAATTTACTAGTTTTATTTTGCTTAAAATCAATCAATTTCACGAAACTTCATTAGACAGTTAATTCTTGAGTTCTTATTGTTAAATCATCCGACTAAGATCATCCTTTGTGTGAATTTTAGTTGAGTTATAAAATAAATATTGTTAAGACTACCAATAGGTGTTGTGTGTGAATCCCTAAACCTTAGTACCTTAAAATATTGTTAATTTCTCTCAATCACCTTTACCAAATAATCAAAATCTCTTCAATTAAATTGTTTTAGTTTTATTCACTTGAGGTTTGCTAATTAATTCCATTTTCCTTATGGATTCGACCTCGGGCTCATCAAGTTATTATTTCATGACAATCCTGCGCTTGGGAGCATAATTTAAGTCGCAACATGACTGTTCTAAAATATAGTAAATGACTAATCTTATAGATTTAACCAAAAATGGTTATTTTATAAAAATCAATTAAGTGACATATCTTTTATCAAAAGTACATTAAAGGTAGCATAAACCAAACCATTTAGTAGTAATATATATAGCATAAATATAGTGTTAATTCACGTACGGTAAAATGTAACTATATTTAACATCAATATGACAAATTTTAAGCTAGCAAAGCAACCTATTGTTTATGAATAGAAATACAAAAACACACATACATAAAAACAAATTTATAGAGCAATTATCAATACTTACACTAAAAAAGAATTCAATTTTGGCTTCAAAACACATCTAGAGAAGCTTCCAAATTTGTCTCAATTTCAATTTTATAAAGCTAAGTTCATGTTTAACTAATATATAACTTCTACTATATATAGAGAGAGGGAGAGAGAGGATAATTATTCCATTGTGCCAAAAAAACAGAAGCAAGCAGGCAAGGCAAGGCATTTATGCTTGCCTTGCAAACTTATGTGGAATAAGAGAAGCAAATTGATAAAGGTAAATATTTATGCTTGATTGCTTGCAAACTTAAGACTTTTATGCTTCTCTTCTATTTAATCTATGTCCTTCACACTACTAATTTCCCACTAATTGGAGTTTTCTGCAAGTAATTCTTTGTTTCTGCAACTCTTTTGATTTCTTCCATTAGTATTCCAAACGCTAAAGTGAGACATGCAGAGCAAAGATGCTATTCTATTCTATGATCTATTTGCTGAGGCAGATAGCACTGCTTCTTTTTGTTGGATTTGTGCAGGTGATACCTGCACGCAACGTTGCACATATAAGATTATTTAACAGTCATACACTTGGGGTGGCCCAAGTCCTATTTGTATTTGGTCGCTAGTTTGAACGCCATAGGTCGGCCCAAGTCTTATTTGTATCCCAATTGAATTTAAATTAATAGGGTAAAGGTTGGGTATAGTGCTCCTTTGCACTGGACCTGTTGAGATGTGGACAAGTGATAATTATTTGACATATGTCCAAATCCCAATGGATCTAGTTCTAGTATATAAAACATTGGACCCAAGTTGGGATCCTCAATTTTAATGCCCCAAATATCCTCAAATTTACCAATTTGTAAAGCTTAACTAATAGGGTTATATATGAAAAATTGCTAAATTAAAATTTTCTAAATTTTAGCTCCAACCTAAAACATAGCCTATAAAATAGGACAACTCCCCTGTTATCAAGACTTACTTTTTTCTTTTTAATTTTCGATTTCCCTTGCTCCCTATTCTCACTACATTAATTTGGGTTTTTTTTTTTTACACATCAAATGCATAATATGATTAAATATACACTTAAATATCAAATAGTAATGAATAGAAAATTTAAAGATTACACAAAAAAAAAGAGCCTCATGCAAGTGCGAAGCTGTGCAATGAGGCTAGTTCTTCTCTAACGGTTAAAATGTCCAACGATTTTCTTCTCAAAAAAAAGAAGAAGATGTCCATTGATTTTTTTTGGTTTGTGAAAAAAAACATACTGCCCCACTTTATCAACTTAAGGCGACGTGGAAGTAGAGTTGATTGCGTAGGTGTGACTCGTGAGGTTTCTATTTAGATTGTTTTTATTTTTTTGGAAAAATATTCAGGTTTAGTTTATTGTGGGTTTAATTTAGGTCGTGTTCACCGGGTTTGACACAAGAGGTATTTTTTGGGATTTTGTAAATAGTTTGGGGTGTTTTAGTCATTGCACAATGGAATATTATCAAAATATTTTGTTAAGGTTTAATAGATAGTTTGATGATAGGGTATTTGCTCATTTCCAAAACAGAAGGAAAAAATTGGCTAGTTTTAAAGTCAAGAGAGAGAAAGAATTGTATACTAATGAGAAAGTTTTTTTTTTTTTTTTTCACCAAAAAGAAAATCATGCATTAACCTAATCAACTTATTAGCCCCCAAATAAAAGTGGGGTTTGGAGTGGATTCACTTACGCAAAATGGTGAAACATTATAATTTGAATTATTCATAAGTTAAGCAATTTTATATGGTAAATAACCAAATGTATATAAATTCAGTGTTTGGTTATTTTTTCACATAAATGTAATAGTATTCATATATAAGTAAATATAAAGATCACTTAGTTAGCAGATTTTTTTTATATGATTAATAACCAAATGGAAATGATATATTCAATGTTTTATTTTATTTTATTTTTTTTTATTTACATAAATTTAATAATATTCATATATAAGTAAATACGTAGATCACTTTTTTTTGAGAAAGCAATATATAGATCACTTAATAACTTGTATATAAGCAAAATTTTGAAACATATATGTTCTTAATATTTATAGATGTGTTTGACCAGTTCTTGACTCAAATTTATTTATTTATTTTTAATATTATCCGTACCAATTAACCCAACCCAACCTGTTTGCCCAGTCTAATTTGAACAGTGTCATAGAGAAAAAGGTGGTTGAGATGCCAAACCCAAGGAAATGATTATCATCTGTGTAGAGGGGTGGAACTATAGCCAAGGGTATGGCCCCCAAATTTTTTTTTTAAAATCCTTTATATTACCTATAATTATTAAACATTTTTGAAGATATAGACTATAAAAATAGGGGTTGGATACTATTTTCTAGTTCTGCCTCTGTCTATACGAGTTTATTCGATAGTCTACGTTCATATTCTAGTCAAGTTTCTACTCCTAAGTCCTTCATGATTGGAGCATGGCAGAAACACTAATTTGAAAATATTTTAGAATTGCTTCAGTCAACTTGTACCAGAGATGAAGGATTTAGATCAGGTGCAAAAAGCAGTTGCAGCATGCAATTACACCACTTCCTTCATAATTTTTTTTTTACATTTTTAACTTTAATTATACTTGTTTTTAATATTTTTTTATTTAATAGTTGAAATTGAAAGTGTCTTTTTGCAACTTTTAATCTCAACCATTTATTGTTATTGCATCAGTGCACCTGATCTCAATCCCAGAGATGAAAACATGCCTAAAGGCCTTATCGTTTAGTCTCAATCTAGTGTGTATATGCTGTCCTACAGAAAATATCCTTTTCAATGCGGTTGGTGATAAGTGCAGAATATATCATCCAAAGCTAAAGAGCATCGTCCAGAGACAACATTCATTACCAGCATTTATAGATGAATAACGGCTAGAGATCAACATTTATTACAAAGCTCTATACTTACTCCAAGTAACAGAAAATTATTAAGTACTATCGAAGTACTATAAATGCGTACTCCTCCCTTTTACACAAATAATGAGTCTCACCATGAATTTAATTAGTGAGACCTATTATTTATTTGAGAGAAAGGAGTATACATTTATGATATTTCAAAATTACGCAATATTTTTCCCAAGTAACAGATGAATAGCCACTGCCAGCTAAATGAGTCAGACATTACGCTAATCCCATAAATGCACACCATTAAGGGAATTAACAATCAAAGCCTACAAAGGCTCGTTTATAAAAGGAAACACCACTCCACATTGAGAAGTACGCTTTACACAATTTACAATTTACTTTCTACTCTATATCTTAGTCTCACAAACATTGACAAAACCATCGTAGGGTCCTTGGCTAACACCCCACTGGTGTTCAAGCCATAACCTCTTATTTGCTTGTTATTGCAAGATTTGTCCATCACAATTATGGCTAGACGAATAAAGCTAACTGTGAGTTTTCACTCTAACAGCTGGTATAGCTTATTTTAAATAAGCTGTGTAAAAGTGGAATTATATCTAGAAAGTTTTTTAAACATTGTTTGTAACTAACCAAATGAGAACTCAGAATTCTTGAAGCTGTATTAAGCACAAAATACACCTTATCAACAACCATGAGTTTTAGCGTTTTACTATCTTAGCAATTTCTCAGTATCAAATGATAATCATAACTTTTCATATAAAATGAAAAATTGAAAATCATGACAGACGCTTATCACCATGAAAATAATTTTATATCAACAAAATTCCTTTTAAGGATCTTCTAATTTAAGAAGTTCAGCAGACACTGGATTGGGCTAAGCCACAGAGGGAGTAAAGTTCACAATGTGAAAACTGAAAACAACAGCAGTGTAGACTAGCAAGCAAAAAATAAAGTATTTAACACAATAAACTAGCCGTTCCTGCGGATAATATTATAAAGTTCCGCATTATGAACAAAGGGTACAGCCAGTTTAAGAGTAAGATTTAGGCATATGGACTAGTTACAGTCTTGTGCCTGTTTTATTATCAGCAACTGGCTAACTAGTAGATAGACTGGTCCTCTCAACTGCTTTTGCAGAATGCCAGATCACACCTTACCTCAGGAAAACCTCGAATACAAAGTCATGAAGATGGAAAGAACAAAATTTAATGACAGTTCTTCCATTGGTTTTCCTTTGGTCACCATATAGGTTGTCTATGTGCTCTTTATTTTGTGTCATGGTATGTGATTAACCAATTAAAACTTGAGCATAATATTACTAATTAATAAACTTGGCCTCAAAATTGGGATTTTTGACACAACCGGGGCGTAAATTCCTTAACAGGATGCAATCGAAATTGCATAGAAACATAACAAAGAGCGAAAAAGTTGTCATACACGAACTGATAAGAAATATCTACAATTCACCTTTTAGTTTCAATATTTGGTCAATCATCACTTAACTCAATGTTCCAAATGAGTGTCGACTTTTATTGCGAAACAATGTATCATAAAACATTAAAAACTGAAATATCCTATTATCTACTAGCATCTTGTTTCTAACATACGAGGGCAAGGCATGGTACAGCCCAATGTAGACCCATTGCAATTTTTCTCATCCAAAACCGCATTAGTAAACTTTAAGTGTCGTATTCTCAAAAGATTAAAAAAAAAAAAAAAACCTTTAAGTCATGTACATGACTGACGTGTTTTTTGTGGCTATTTTATTTCCATCCTCCCCCATATTGATTTTTTTTTTTGTAAGTTGCTGGGTCAATGAATTCATTGACCTTTAGATTATCTTCATCTTTAAGTTCCAACAAATTTATGTCCTCCCTTTTTTCCTTGGTCATAGCACAATTAAGGTGGGCAACAAATCACATCTAGAGCAATAGTAATAGTTAGTGTTCACATTTCGAACACAAAGTTAACAAAATCGAGAGTCAAATTAAAGGAGTTTAAGAGAAGAATAGGTAAGGTGGAGAAGGTGCTTGTGATGTACAACTTTCACTCTCCGTTGGAAAGAGCCATAACTTCTATGAATCTGAAACTACGTGGGACACATAGATCGGGCACACCCTTGCCTTCTTTACCACAAATGTCGCAAGTAAACATGATTGACTTGCCAATGGGAGGGCATGGGATTCAGCTTCAAGTTGTACAAAAGTTGGGTTGTCTACGAATCAGATTGGATTGGGTTTGGGCTCAACCCCCTCCTGCCGACCTTAGGGATGGCAATTTTGCCCCGCCCCGCTTAACCTGCCCCTCCCCCGCTTCGCCCCACGCGGGTTTTCCCTGCCCTGTAAAGGTGATGGGGCAGGGACGGGCAAGATTTTAGCCCCGCACCACGTGGCAGGTTGGGGATGGATTTAGACTTTTTAAACCTGCCCCGTCCCTGTCCCTGTCCTCATCCCCGCCCCACCCGCATTGCTAAGGGTTATAATTGTAAATTTTCATACCCTAAAACCTTACTATTTAAATAACATATCAATGTTAGCTTATTTTATTTTACCCAATGTGGTTTTCTGCCTTTATTTTGTAATGTGTTATACTATGAGTTTTTTCTTTTCTTTATGATTGTCTTGTTAAATGCTTGGATATACTATTCAATTTTTTCTAAAAATTGATTTGATTTGATGGGATAAATTTAGTTATAATTTCAAGTATATTTTTATTAATGAAATAAGTTTCATTAAAAAAAATTGTACTAATTGTAGGGCAAATTAACAAAAAGTAGAGTTTTATGGGGTGGGGCGAGGCTTCGCAGGGCCCCAAGGGGCAGGGATGGGGTGAGAAAGTTTTTCCCGTCATGCGGGGCAGTGGGACAAGACAAAATCATGCAGGGCGAGGACGAAGATCCCATCCTTCGGCCCCACCTTGCCCTATTGTCATCCCTGGCCCGACTTGATCGGGTGGAGGATACCTCAACCCACCACCAATTGAAGAGATTGATTAGATTGGACCTTTAACAGGCGCCAGTTAGTTTGGTTGGCATCATAGAGGCAGAAATCTTCTGAAATCTAATGAAATATCAACAGAAATCGGCTAAAAATTTTATTCGTGCCATTAACCAATAAAGCATCATTGATCTTCAATAAAGAGAGAATTTATGACAAAAAATGTTATGGGTGCCAGGAACCAATATTAGATCCTAGCTACAATTGTATAAAATGCAAAGGGTATAAGTTCTACCATCATAAATCATGTGCGGAATTACCAATTGGGTTTCACCATCCCTTGCACCCAATACATCCTCTTATTTTCTTTGATGAATCAATGGGTTGTTGTGAGAAAGAAAACAGCAAATGCAAACTCAGCTAGATCCAACAATATTTCCACTAGAAATAGTTTGCATTTGCTATTTTCTTTCTCACGATAACCAATTGATTCGTCAAAGAGAATAAAAGGATGCATTGGGTGAAAGGGATGGTGAAACCCAAGGAGTAGTTTCGCACATGATTTATGATGGTAGAATTTATACTCTTTGCATTTTATACAACCATAGGTAGGATCCAATATAGGTTCCTGGCACCTATTACATTTTATGCCATAAATTCTCTCTTCATTGAAGATCAGTGATGCTTTGAATAGTAAAAATGTTGAAGCTCCATTTTCTATTGCATGTACAGTCACACCTACATCCAATTTGTTTAAAAAGAAGACAAAAAAAAGACTTAATAGCATAGAGGAAAAGAAACAAAGAAGGAGGCTTTAAATACTTTTAAGTATTGTAGCATTTTTTATTGCTTAATTTCAATATGAAAGACTGATTTTGATATTTGATTTTGCTTACAAGATTGAGCTGAAGTGTTGGTGACTATGAGATTTTAACAAAAATTGGAGGCTTTTAGTTTCATAAGGTTACGGAGGAGTATACACTATGCAAAGAATTTGGGCATGGTTGGTGTTTGGTGGGTGTGATGACATTAGAGGTTTGTTTAAATACCACTTATTTGCTAAAAACTAAAAACTTATTTCTGAAAATACTATAGCAAAATAATTTTTAAAGGTGTGAATAGTGCCTTGGGACCTAGAAATGTATGGGTATGGGCATTTTTGTGTTTTTGGCAAGGTCATGAACAGTGCAGTGGGGCCCAGCCAAAAACAAAAGTGCAAACACAACGCTAAATCATTTGCATGCAAATGCACACTAGGTGTTTGATTTTGGGTCTAATAAGAGTAAGGGTTGGATTTTGAATGAAAAATAAGAGTGATTTTTTAAAATTGGGGGGTTTTGCAATGTAAAAAATGGAAGGCAGTGTTAAAGTTAAAATTATTGAGATAGATAGGAGTTCTTCTAATTTTCTTTTTTATAATTTGTGATTTTTTTAATAAAAGTGAATGTTTGTTAATTTTTTTTAAGAGTTTTATAGCTTACTAGTACTATAGGATTTTCTTGTTCTTCATGAAGATAATTTAGATTCAAATCCTCTTTGCCCCAAATGCAATAAATAGGGGGAGGGGGAGAATGTGGTTTTAAAACATTTGCGAATAAATGTAAATTATCTTACTATTAATATGTGAAAAAAATGAATATTTGATATAAGTTAGACTTGGGGTAACTTTTATAAAAGTTATATTGCTCGATACCTTTTTTTCCATAATAATTGTTTATAAACCCATTGTTGGAGTATATTTATTTCCTACAACTATCAGCTTATCAAATATTATGGCGGTCTACTATTCTATCTACTAATCTATAAAGAGCCCTTATAGGATTTTTTTTTTTTTTTTTTTTGTGTATTCTTAAATATAGTAAATAACTAATCTTATAGATTCAACCGAAAAAATCAACTGATTATTTTGAATTTTGTTTGTAATTAATCTGTAATAGATAAGTTGAAGCAATTAAGTGACATCTTTTATCAAAATTACATTAAATGTAACATAAACCATATCATTTAACAGTAATATATCTCATACAAATATAGTGTTAATTCATGTGCAATAAAATGTAACTATATTTAACATCTATACGATAAATTTTAAGCAAACAAAGCAACCTATCGTTTATGATTAACAATAGAAAAACACTCACACATATGAACAAATCTACAAAAGCAACTATCAATACTTATCGTAAAAAGAATCAAATTTTAGCTTCAAAACACACCTTGAGAAGCTTCCAAGTTAGCCTCAATTTCAATTTTGTTAAAGCTAACTTCATATTAAACTCATCTATAACTTCTACTATATATAGGATTATTATGCCATTGTCCAAAAAAACATAAGCAAGTAGGCAAGACAAGGCATTTATGCTTGCTTGCCAACTTAGGCTTATGTGGAATAAAAAAAGTAAGTAAACAAAGACATATTTATGCTTGTTTGCCAACTTAGACATATGTGTAATGAGAGAAGCAAGTTGGAAGGCAAATATTTATGCTTTGCTTGCCAACTTAGACTTACATATGCTTCTCTTTTATTTTAATTTAAATTTTTAAATCCATATGCTTCCTACACCCACTACTACTTTCCCATTAGTTGGAGTTTTCTGCAAGCAATTCTCTGTCTCTGCTGCTGTTTTGATTTCTTCCATTAATATTCCAAACGCTAAAGTGAGACATGCAGAAGAAAGTTGCAATTCTATTCTATGATTTATTTGATGAGACAGATAGCACTAATTCTTTTTGTTGGATTTGCAACGTTGCACACATAAAGGTGGTTAATGGTCATATACTTGAGGCAGCCCAAGTCCAAGTTGTATTTGGTCAATAGGCCAGCCCAAGTTCTATTTGTATCCGGATTGAATCTAAATCAAGATATTATTATCTTCTCTAATGATTAAGAGCTGGCCGATTTAAGCAAATTTTGAAATTTCTCTATTTTTATTTATATGCTAAATAACCAAATAGAAATTACAAATTCAATGTCTAGTTATTATTATTTTTACATAAATGTAATAACATTCATGCATAAGTAATATATATATAGATCACATAGTAAACCAATTTAATTCTATGTTCTTAATCTTTATAGATTTGTTTGAACAGTGTCATAAGGAAAAAATGGTTGAAATGCCAAACCCAAGGAAATTATTATCATCTATACGAGTTTATTGGATGGTCTACTTTCATATTTTAGTCACAAGCTTCTACTCCTATGTCCTACATGATTGGGTCATGGCACAAACTCTAATTGTAAATCTTTTTCAGTCAACTTCTACCAGAGAAGAAAACATGCCTAAATGCCCCATCCTTGGTCTCAATCCACTGTGCACATTTTCATTACCTTATTTGTTTTAAAAAAATAAGCTGTGCAAAAGCAGAATTATATCTAGAAAGGTTTTAAATGATTGTTTGTACCTAACCAAATAAACCTAAGCCAAATGAGAACTAAGAATTCTTGAAGCTGTCTTAAAGCACAAAATACACCTTATCAACAACCAGGAGTTCTACTATCTTGGTAATTTCTCAGTATCAATGATAATCAATCATAACTTTTTATTAAGAAGAAAAATTGAAAATCATGACAAACACTTATCACCATAAAAGTAATTTATATCAACAAAATTCCTTTTAAGAGCATTAGATCTTCTCATTTAAGAAGTTCATTGGGCTGTGCCACAGAGGGAGTCAAGTTCACAATGTGAAAACAACAGCAGTATAGACTAAACCAGCTGATTTAGCAAGCTAAAAAGAAAGAATTTAAGACAATAACTAGCCGTTCCTGCTGATAATATAATAAGGTTCTGCATTATGAATAAAGGGTACAACTAGTTAGAGTATGATTAAGGCATATGAACTAGTTACAGTCTTGTGCCTGTTTTATTATCAGCAACTGGCTAACTAGTAGATAGACTGGTCCTCTCAAGTGCTTTTGCAAAATGCTATATCATACCATACCTCAGGAAAACCTCAAATACAATGTCATGAAGATGGAAAGAACAAAATTTAATGAAATGTTTATTTTGATTATATTAGTTGTTGCTCAAGCAATATAGTCAGGGCCTGCTTTGCAAAATGAACAGTAGTGTAAGATACATTAATCTGTACATTTTATTCTTTGCATGTTCAGTGTGAGTCCAGTACAAACATAAAAGCATTGCAGTATATAATTTAATAATGTGAAGCTTGAAAAGAGAACCCTTGTCCACAAAATAGAGAGTCCGATGATCAATGGATGATTAAAGCCAATTTCTAATCTCAATAACCAAACAAGAACACAAATTTGCTTTAACAAAAATAATTTGATCAGCAGGACAGAAGTCAACTATTTCCTTTCATTATATAATCCAATTAATCAAACAATAGAACTATCAAATCTTCACCAGGAAGAAAATCTAGCAAGCTATAAAGATCTCAGATAATCAAAATCGAGATAGGAGGAAATATACTTTCTTAGAATAAGAAGGCATAAGAGGGGCAAGTGAAGATGAACGGTCACAAGATTACAACATAATATCACAAATGAAGACAATCGGTGGAATGTTTGACACGAACTGAAAGAGGCTTTTTCCCCATCGCTAAAAGAAGTCATTGTACTGGTTAGTGAGAGAATTTTTGAGGTTTGAATACAAGCCATAGAGGGAATACTGCCGAAGGTTTTCGACTTCATACCATGAATTGAGAGCCACCAGATGCTTATCTGTGCCAGAAAAAGCTAGCTGTATCCCAAGACTGCAATCTACCGAACCGCCTCGGTTTTTACAGCTGGATGTTCTAATGGCACAATCTTGTTTGTTGAGGCAAACAAAATTAGATTTACCTGAGCATGAAGCACATCCATCTCTCTTCCAATACAAATTCTGCAGCCTACCCTTCTGAAACTCAAGTACCTGTTTTGTTCAATGTCCATTTAGCTTAATTAGATCATAAAGAACATGAGACATCTATTTAAAAGAATATGAACCAGGTACAAGCTTTTGCATTATTACCAGAGTGAAACTGGTTACAATGTAGGTGCTATTTGCAACAAAAGCAGGGAGAGACCTTGCCGCATACTTTCTCCCCGCAAATGCCACCATATACCCACCATAAGCATCCTGTGAAGCACAGAATTTAAGTAACAGAATTATATTGCAGAGAATGATGAGATCCAGATTACATGGACAAACACATGAAACTTACAGAAGATGAAATGCAAAGATGCACAGTACGGATACGGGTATGGGTAGAGGGATACAACGTTTCTTGAAAAACGTAGGGTACAATATATCGAGGATACGTGTATTAATTTACTTATTAAATATATTTTTTATATATTGTGATCCAAAAGAGTAAATAAAAGATAATTAGATAAGTGTTCAACATGAAAACCAATACATAAAGTATATAAATAAAAATTCTTGCAAGTTTAGGCTATCTCTCACTATCGGGGTTGGGTTACAATGGTATCTAAGTCATATCACAGATGCATCCTAGATGTATTGGCACTTAAAAAAATAAAAAATAATAATTGGCCATGTATCTTAGAGGTATCCGATATGATACCTGTACGATGCGTATTGGATACAGGTACGTGAGCTAAATGGAGTATCCATGCATCTTCCAACAGGGCAAGGTCTTAGAGATAAGATGACGAGGACCCAGAGAGGACACTACTCAAATCCAATCTTTATGTCTATTTTATGAATGGCCTAATTGACAATTATATCTGTTTGTCAAAGAAAAGAATAATTCTATTCCAAAAGTCTCTAATACGTACCAAATGGCAATAGCTGTACATCCAAAATAAAAATTCATGAAAAAAACCATGCAATTGCATAAGACATAAGCATGTGAATATGAAGTAATATGAATTAGCACATGATATAGTAAACCACCAAGTGGAAACTGTGGTTTTCATGATGTCTTTCTACCCAACAACTCAACTGATCATAAACACCTTAATCAGAGGCTCAAGTAAGTATCAAATCTCATCACTAATATGATCTTATCAACTTAAATGTACACTCTTAAGACTAACTGAAGTTAGATGAATTATTGTGCATGCAGAATCTGATTTCTGATATCCACATCCATTAAGGATCAGATATCTGACAGGCTTTAGGTGCCATTTGGTTTGGCCTGTTATTAAGTGTCTTTCATTTATTGAATAATACATCATTGCCTGATTGTGATTTTATCAAACTTTCAGTTTAAATTTTAATCTTCTTATTCTTGGGTTAACCAAACACTATTTGAGACTTAGAAATGGATTTAATCCACAGAAAATCCAAACCAACAGGCAACAAGCACACTAAACCCCAAATAGCCTTAGCAGATCAAATTGGCCATAACTTCTGAAAACATCAGCCACAACTCACATGTACCAGCAAGAAGCAAGCATCTATCTTTTAAATCAGGAATAAAGTGTAGAGAGGGAAAATTCCCGACCTATCACAAGCTGACACGTCACACTACCAAGTCCACAAAATACAGTCAATTACAAAGTGCCACGTATTGCTGCTAGGGTTTATTATTACTACTCAGAAGCCAATGGAAATTTGCCAAGTGTCATGCAAAAAACCAATCATGCATCAGCGCACGTGTAAGCGATGACATAAGCAACCTTGCACGTGTAAGCGATGACTTAATCAATCCAGCACGTGTAAGCGATGACATAGGCGAACCAATCAGGCTGTGACATGTGTCACCAATTAGACTCCGCCACGTGTCGCTCATCCACCTCCAAATTCCTATATATAGAAGCCTTCCTAAGACATTTGGAGGACATCAACCCATCTGAAGCACAGAAGTAGAGAAGCTCTGCAGGAATCAAGCCTCGAAGCCTTCAAGAACTTCAACCTCAAAATCGAAGAACATTCAAAGCAGAATCATCCAAACCATCTACCTAGATCCAAAAGTTTGCGGGAATCAAGCCTAAAGTGTCCGAAAACATCAACAAATCACAAATCAGTGAAGCTCTACGGATCCAAACTTCAAAAGCCCCGAATAACTTCCATCACAAACCTTTGAAGACGAAGAACATACGAAGAACACAAAGAACGTGAAGAACAAAGGATTTCTAACAAGCTCATAGCTAGAGATTCATTGTAATTATGTTTCAGCGATCTTCGATCCATCCCTCAACCAAATTGAAGGATATTTTGTGTTCAAGTCAAAATCACATTACCATAAATCCAAATCAATAAGTCTTGCAAGGAGATTGAATCAGAGGATCACTCTTTTGTAATCATAGAGAATTGTACCACACAATCATCAATATATATATTCTCATTTGTGAAACTATTTTACTTGTTTGATTTATTTCGAATTAAGAAAATTAGTCGTCCACATGAAGAAAATCCAGGGAGAGCAATGGAACAAGCTATTAAATTATACAATCTTACTGTTATAATAGAGGTGTTAAGTCCTCCAACGTTGAGAGGATATACTGGAGACCTACCTAAAGGGCCAACAAATTAAAGTGGAATAAGATATACCACAACATAATATCCCTAGAGGAGAGGGGAGGAAGGGGGCACAATTCAAACCAATGGCTTCCAGCCAATGGTTCTACCCCTTAGGGTTAATTGAAGCATCCAGATTCTCTTGCCTTGACTCTTCTGTCTCATGCACCAATCAAGGAACCGGGCACGAATCAAAGGGGGTTGATGTATGGCATAAGGATCCCCAGGCCCACTTGGGCCTTGAACTTCGACCCAATGGTATGGCCCATGACCCCAACCCCTTTGTCCGACTCCAGGCCCTAATCCCTTTAGGGCCATAGGCCCAGGCCTCATACCAGCCCAGAGCCCATTTAGGCGAATACTCTTAATCTGTACGCATCATGTTTCATCACTTGGACCTTACCCGATCAACCATATCCCGAACAAGACAGCGATTGCTCGAGGTACCGCCTCCCGGCTACTTGGCAGTACCTTGGAGAGTACCTTGGAAGCAGTTCCAATGCCACTACTCCCACTCCCACCTAAACACCCACTTAAAGGCAATGAAATTGGACCTCCAAACCCACTAATAACCTAAGGTAATCATAACCCTACCACTAATCTTGAGCTATAAATAATAGTTGAGAACGAGGAATGGGGGTTGGCAATTCTAGGGAGAGAACATTGTGAAAAGATATCAGTCACTCAGAGAGAAAAGGAACGATTCTGTGAGGGAGGGAGAGAGGCTTGGGGAAATAGAGGCGTATTCGAGTTACTGAACACAGAACCACCCATAGTAGAAAATCCAAAGCCCACAGTACAAATAGATTATGAGCCCAAATAGAAGTTGAGCCCAACAACCATATTTTGGGTACGCACAATAGGCTAAGCACTTGTAATGGTCTTCCTTTTGTCACCATATTGATTGTCTTTGTGCTCTTTGTTTTGTGTGTTATGGTGTATGCGTTAACCAATTAAGACTTGGGCATAATATGACCTATTAATGAACTTGGCCTTAAATTGGTATTTTAACACAATTAGGGCATAGATTCCTTAACAGAATGCAATCAGAATTGCATTGAAACATAAAAGAGATCAAAATGTAGTCATACACAACTAATAAGAAATATCTACAGTATGCCTTTTAGTTTCAATATTTGATCATCATTGCTTAACTTGATGTTCCAAACTGAGTGTCAACTTCCATCGCAAAACAATGTACCATAAAAAATTAAAAACTAAATATCCAATTATCTACAAGAATCTTGTTTCTAACATATGAGGATAGGGCATAGTACAACCCGACGTAAACAACCATGAGTTGGTACAGTGTGCAATATATTTATTAACGAATTGTCATTTGACAAATTTCATGCGCTAGAAATTTTGTGGGCTAAGTCAAGTATAGAATAAAAATTAAAAGGACATTTGTCATTTCTACAAATAATAATAGTTCATGTTGAAATTACATTGGGCACATTGATAGATAAACTCTTTACAAGGATAGCTACAACTGTGACATTGAGGATGATTTTTAGTTTTCTCAATGAGATCTAAGCACTTCCAAACAAGTGACCATTATTTGTGTAACTTCACATTTGGGTATATCCCAAGAATACATTTGGGATGAGTAGGATAACTACAATCTACACAATAGTAGAACCAATGCTTTGGGTCTCGTTCTTCTTCACAGATATCACAATAGTATTCACCAGAGTCATCTTCAATAGTATAACATAAAGTGAAGGGATGCTCATGTTGTTTGTACCTTGTAGAATGTGGTAGTGTAGCACATTTGAAGTCTAGTGCAAATTCACAAATGGTACAACGAAATATTGGGAAAACTTTAGAATCACAACAGTTACAATTTTGATCAGATGGAATGCTAGAGAGAAAAAGTCGGTGCTCATGTCCAGGGTGGGTAAGGATCTCTGGGACCAAACTACATGGAACATCAAGTTTGAAATCGCATGTCTCACACAAATAGGTGAAGCCATTGCAATAACGCTTACAAGCATAACACCAAAAAAACTTTCTCTTATTAGATGCCATTGGGAGGAGGGTGAGTGGGTGTCTATGAAGTGGATGCCTTTTTTTTTTGGGTAATTCAACACAAGATTTATGAAGAAAGAAGTTGCACTTGGCACAATTGTAAAAAGGAGGAAGAATGTCGCGTACACACCCATTGCATTTTTTGTTATTCAAAACCTCATTAGTAAGCTTTAAGTCATGCTCATGACTGAAGTGCTCGATTTCTGTGGCTATTTCAATTCCATCCTCCCCCACATTGATTTTTTTGACTTTGTAAGTAACTAAGTCAATGAATTCATCTGGATCATCATCTTCATCTTTAAATTCTAGCAAATTTATGTCCTCCATATTTTCCTTAGCTCTAGCACAATTGAGATGGGCAACAAAATCGCATCTGGAGCAATAGTAAAGCCCATACTTAGTGTTCACTTCTCTAACACAGAGTTGACAAAATCGGGAGTCAAATTGATGGAGTTCAAGAGAAGAATGGGTAAGGTGGAGGAGATGTTTGTGACGTACAACTTTTACTTTGTGTGGGAAAATGCCACACTTTCTATGAATCCAAAAACTACATGGGGCACACAGATTGGGCACATCCTTGTCTTCTTTGCCACAAATGTCACAAGTGAATATAATTGACTTGCCAATAGGAGTCAATGGGTGGTCATGGAATTTGGCTTTGAGTTGTACAACAATACATCTGATATGAAGATTAAAGTTGCAATGGTAACAATGATAACTATATTCACCACAATAGTCTTTGCAGAGTTCACATCTGCTAATGTCTTTCTCAGGATGACACGTTGATTCATTAATGAGAATAAGAGGATGTATTGGGTGCAAGGGATGGTGAAACATAAAGGGTAGTTCCGCACATGATTTATGATGGTAGAACTTATAATCTTCGCATTTTATACAACTATAGCTAGAATCCAATATTAGTTCCTGGCACCCAAAACAGTGTTTATCATAAATTTTCTCTTCATTAAAGATCAACGGATGCTTTGGATGGCAAAAATGTTGAAGCTCCATCTTCTATTGCATGCACAGTCACACCTACATCCAAGTTGTTTAGAAAAATGAAAAAAAAAAAAAAAAGACTTAATAGCAAAGAGGAAAAGAAACAGAAAGAGGTGATAGAAATGGTTTTGAGTCTGGTAGCATTTTTTTATTGCTTAATTTTAATGTGAAAGACAGATTTTGATATTTGATTTTGCTTGCAAGATTGAGCTGAGGTCTTGGTAATTCTAAGATTTTAAGAAAAGATTGGAGGCTTGTAGGTTCATATGGCTATATAGTATACGTTGTGCAGAGAATTTGGGCATGATTGCTGTTTTGTGGGCGTGACTGATATGAGGTGTTTGATTTTGGGTCTAATAAGTGAAAGGGTTGGATTTAGAATGAAAAATAAACGTGATTGTTTAAAATTGGGGGTGGGTATTTTGTTGGGTGATTTAGTTGTCAAAGCTATTTTGGTTTGTTTCTTTGTTTATTGATTGATTTATTTTTATGGTTTTGCAATGTAAAAAGTGGAAGGCAGTATTAAAGTTAAACTTACTGAGATAGATATAAGAGTTCTTCTAATTGATTTTTTTTAAGTTGTGATTTTTTTTTTTAATAAAAAGGGAATGTGTGTTAATATTTTTCAAAGAATTTTATAGCTAAGTAGCATTGCAGGATGTTCTTCATAAAGAGAATCTAGGTTCAAATCCTCTGTTTCCCAAATGTGATAAATAAGGGGGAGGGGTTTGGAAATGTAAATTATCTTACTATTAATATGGGAAAAAATGAATATTTGTTAGGAATTAAGTTTATGTTAGACTTAGACTTTGGGTAACTTTTAAATTAGGTTCTTCAAATAGTTTCTACACCCACCGCTGGAATAAATTTATTTCTTACAATTATCATGCTTAACAAATATTAAGGTGATCTACTATTCTTTCTGAATATGAAGGTGATTAAGACGTAAAACTCACTAATCTATGAAGAGCTCTTATAGGTTTTTTTTTTTTTTTTTTTTTTTTGTATTTTTAAATATAGTAAACAACTAATCTTATCGATTTAACTAAAAAAAAGCAATTGATTATTTTGAATATTGTGTCTGATTAATCCATAATAGATAGGAAATAAAAATTTTGAACAAGAAAATAGTTATTTTATAAAAAGCAATTAAGTGACATATCTTTTTATCAAAACTACATTAAGTGTAACATAAACCAAATCATTTAGCAGTAAAATAACTCCCACAAATATAGTGTTAATTCATGTGTAATAAAATGTAACTATATTTAACATAAATATGACAAATTTTAGGTAAGCAAAGTAATCTATTATTTATGAATAGAAACACAAAAACACACACATATGAAAAAATTTACAGAAGCAACTATCAATACTAACGGTGAAAATAATCCAATTTTAGCTTCAAAACAAACCTACAGAATCTTCCAAGTTAGTCCCTAGCTATTTTAATTTTATTAAAGTTAAGTTCATGTTTAACTAATATATAACGTCTACTATATATATAAGATTATTATGCTATTGTGCCAAAATATAAAAGCAAGTAGACAAGGTAAGATATTAATGTTTGCTTGCAAACTTACGTGGAATAGGAGAAGCAACTAGACAAAGGTAAGTATTTTTGCTTGCTTGTCATCTTAGACTTTTATGCTTCTCTTCTATTTAATCTATGTCCTTCACACTACAACTTTACCACTAGTTGGAGTTTTCTGCAGGCAATTCTTCATTTCTACTACTCTTTTGATTTCTTGCATTAGTATTCCAAAAGCTAAAGTGAGACATGCAAAGAAAATATGCTATTCTATTCTACATACTATTTGCTGGGACAGATAGTGTTGATTCTTTTTGTTGGATTTGTGTAGTTTATACTTGCATGAACGTTGCACATATAAGGTTGTTTAACAAGGTTGTTTAACAGTCACATACTTGGGGCGGCCCAAGTCCTATTTGTATTCGGATTGGAATTAAATTAATAAGGCAAGGGTTGGGTCCAGTGCTCCTATGCATGGGACCTATTAAGATATGGACACGCAACAATTATTTGACATGTGTCTAAATTTCAAAGGGTTTAATGCGCCGCGCATTAAAGTTAAAATTATTGAGATAGATAGGAGTAATTCTAAATGATTTTTTTTTTTTTTAATAAAAGGGAATGTTTGTTAATATATTTCCCAGAGTTTATAACTCAATAGCACTGTAAGATGTTCTCTTCATGAAGAGAATCTTGGTTTAAATTATCTTCTCCCCAAATGTGATAAATAAAGGGGAGGGGGGATGGAAATGTTTGTGAAGGAATGTAAATTATCTTACTTTCAATATGGGACAAAATGAATATTTGCTAGGAATTAGGTTTAAGTTAGATTTTGGGTAACTTTTACCAAAGTTATATTGCTCAATACCATTTTTCCATAATAAATAATTTTTAAACCCATTGTTGGAATAAATTTCTTTCCTACAACTATCATGCTTACCAAATATTAAGGTGATTTTTCCATAATAATAATTTCTAAACCCATTGTTGGAATGAATTTCTTTCCTACAACTATCATGCTTACCAAATATTAAGGTGATTTACTATTCTTTTGGAAAATGAAGGTGATTTGAAGTAGTAAAAGTCACTAATCTATGAAGAGCTCTTATATGATTTTTTTTTCTTCTTAGAGCATTTGCATGAATTTGTGCAAAATAGGTTAAGGGAAATTTTTTACCCAACCAACCCCAAAAACCACTCACATCAGCTTATATAAAATTATGCAAAACTCATCCAAAGCTATAGTAACCATTTAAATTTACGTGGGCATTATTCATTTTGTATTTAGTTTTTTTATTATATCTTTACATATCCTGATGATGAAGGAAGAAAGTGGATGATGTATGTGAAGAGGGAGAAACAATTTAAAAAATCAAGAAAATTTGATATTTTAATAAAATAGAATTTAGAATAAATAATCGTATATTTGAAAAGTGATTATATAAGATAGAAAAGGTAGGCCATTATGCTAAATAAACAGAAATTTTTGCATAAGCTGATATAAATTAATAATAGCTTAATTTTGCATATTTATATCATTATTAGAAAGTATTATCATACTTAGTTTAAGTTAATTGATTCATTTTTTATTTGGTTTGGGAATAATGCTGAATAATTAATTTTGTGCTTAATTGAATTTTAATGCAAGAGTATGTCTTTTGTAGGAGAATGGAATTAAATGAGTGGTTTTTTTTGTAAAGAATGACGCTAATGGACTTTACTTTTATAAGGGCCACAATGAAGTTAAAAAAGGCAAACCCAATTAAATTTGAGTCCAATTAGAGCAAGAAATTAAAGGAAATTTACAGCAAATTCAAGTCCTACTCAGATTAGGATTACATCCTGCACACCAATTACTATTTTGGGCATAACTTTCAGCTCAAACGTCCAATTGAGATGATTCAAGTTAGGACGGAAAGCTAACTTAAAGGGATACAATTTTGTAGTTTATCAAAGTCCGAATTTTGAATCTAAATGGGCCAAAGATGTCGGTTAAGTGAAGCTTAAAAACTTAGAATTTTCTTCAAACGGGAATTCAACTTGTAATAGGATTTATTGACCTATTTAAAAGCTCTTTAGGGCAAAAATGAGAAGGTAGTGCTGTAGAACGTAATTTAGGTTTTCTTAAAGTTTCTTTATAATTTTTAGAGTTTTATTTAGCGTTATGACTTGTTAGAAGACTTGCTAAGGCAAAGGATGAAACCCAATCGTTTATTGGCATGTTCTTAACAATTATTTAATGGTTTTAATGTTTATGTTCTTGTGTTTTTGATTGATTTACTCATTTAGAAAGTGTTTAGTTATGTATAATTCTTTGATTTATCGTAGACTCCGAGTACGTTAAATGCTTAGTATTCCCTGCGAACCAATTCACTAGTTTTGTTTTGCTTAAAATCAATCAATTTCACGAAACTTCCTTAGATAATTAATTCTTGAGTTCTTATTATTAAATCATCCAACTAAGATCATCCTTTGTGTGAATTTTAATTGAGTTATAAAATAAATATTAGTAAGACTACTAATAAAGGTGTTGTGTGTGGATCCCTAAACCATAGTGCTTTAAAATATTGTTAATTTCTCTCAATCACCTTTACCAAAAAATCAAAATCTCTTCAATTAAATTGTTTTAGTTTTATTCACTTGTGGTTTGCTAATTAATTCCCTTTTCCTTGCGGATTCGACCTTGGGCTCACCGAGTTATTATTTCGCAACAATCCTGCGCTTGGGAGCATTATTTAAGTCGCAACATGAATGCTCTAAAATATAGTAAACAAGTAATCTTATAAATTTAACCGAAAATGGTTATTTTATAAAAATCAATTAAGTGACATATCTTTTATCAAAAATACATTAAATGTAGCATAAACCAAACCATTTAGCAATAATATATATATCATAAATATAGTGTTAATTCATGTACGGTAAAATGTAACTCTATTTAACATCAATATGACAAATTTTAAGCAAGCAAAGCAACCTATTGTTTATGAATAGAAATACAAAAACACACATACATATAAACAATTTATAGAGCAATTATCAATACTTACAGTAAAAAAGAATCCAAATTTGTCTTCAAAACACACCTAGAGAAGCTTCCAAATTTGTCTCAATTTCAATTTTATAAAGCTTAGCTCATGTTTAACTAATATATAACTTCTACTATATATAGAGAGAGAGGGAGAGAGAGGATTATTATTCCATTGTGCCAAAAAATAGAAACAAAGTAGGCAAGGCAAGGCATTTATGCTTGCCTTGCAAACTTATGTGGAATAAGAGAAGCAAATCGATGAAGGTAAATATTTATGCTTCTTTGCTTGCAAACTTAAGACTTTTATATGCTTCTCTTCTATTTAATCCATGTCCTTCACACTACTAGTTTCCCACTAATTGGAGTTTTCTGCAAGTAATTCTTCGTTTTTGCAACTCTTTCGATTTCTTCCATTAGTATTCCAAACACTAAAGTGAGACATGCAGAGCAAAGATGCTATTCTATTCTATGATCTATTTGCTGAGGCAGATAGCACTGCTTCTTTTTGTTGGATTTGTGCCAGTGATACCTGCACGCCACGTTGCACATATAAGATTATTTAACGGTCATTCACTTGGGGCGGCCTAAGTCCTATTTGTATTTGGTCGCTAGTTTGAATGCCACAGGTCGGCCCAAGTCCTATTTGTATCCCGATTGAATTTAAATTAATAGTGTAAAAATTGGGTACAGTGCTCCTATGCACTGGACCTGTTGAGATGTGGACAAGTGATAATTATTTGACACATGTCCAAATCCCAATGGATCTAGTTCTAGTATATAAAACATTGGACCCAAATTTTTTTTTTTTTTTTTTGGTAAACATTGGACCCAAGCTGGTTACAAGTCAATATATAAAATATTGGACCTAAGTTGGGATCCTCAATTTTAATGCCCAAAATATCCTCAAATTTACCAATTTGTAAAGCTTAACTAATAGGGCTATATATGAAAAATTGCTAATTTAAAATTTTCTAAATTTTAACTCCCACCTAAAACATAGCCTATAAAATAGGACAACTCTTCGATTTTCAAGACTTACTTTTTTCTTTTTAATTTTCGATTTCCCTTGCTCCCTAATCTCACTACATTTAATTTGGGTTTTTTTTTTCACCTCAAATGCATAATATGATTAAACATACACTTAAATATCAAATAGTAATGAATAGAAAATTTAAAAATTACAACAAAAAAAAGAGCCACATGCAAGCGCGAAGCGTGTGCAATGAGACTAGTTCTTCTCTAATGGTTAAAATGTCCAACGATTTTCTTCTCAAAAAAAGAAGAAGATGTCCATTGATTTTTTTGGTTTGTGAAAAAAAACATTCTGCCCCACTTTATCAACTTAAGGTGACGTGGAAGTAGAGTTGATTGCGTAGGTGTGACTCGTGAGGTTTCTATTTAGATTCTTTTTATTTTTTTGGAAAAATATTCAGGTTTAGTTTATTGTGAGTATAATTTAGGTCGTGTTCACCGGGTTTGACACAAGGGGTATTTTTGGGATTTTGTAAATAGTTTGGGGTGTTTTAATCATTGCACAATGGAATATTATCAAAAGATTTCGATTTAATAGATAGTTTGATGATAGGGTATTTGCTCATTTCCAAAACGTAAGAAAAAAATTGGCCAGTTTTAAAGTCTAGAGAGAGAGAATTGTATATTAATAAGAAAGTTCTTTTTTTTTTTTTTTCACTCAAAAAGAAAATTTTGCATTAACCTAATCAACTTATTAGCTCCCAAATAAGAGTGGGGTTTGGAGTTGATTCACTTACGCAAAATGGTGAAATATTATAATTTGAATTATTCATAAGTTAAGCAATTTTATATGGTAAATAACCAAATGGATATAAATTCAGGGTTTGGTTATTTTTTCACATAAATGTAATAGTATTCATATATAAGTAAATATATATGATTAATAACCAATTGGAAATTGTACGTTTTTATACCCCTTAAAATACAACCAGATTAACCTAGTTAATTAACCAAGTGATTAACTTAGTCAAATTATCAAATCTAGGTTAACACAAATATATCATATCAATATAAAGTGCGGAAAATAAAAAACACAAAGATATGATAACCTAGGAAAACCAAACCGGTAAAAAACCTAGGGATGATTTAACTTAGCTATCCTCAAGGTAAAACTGAATCCACTATGAAAGAATTGAAGTTTACACAATAGCGACTTAGACCACTAACATCCTATTGCTACCTCGAGTAGGAAACGTACTACCACGACCCCATGATAGCTCCGAGTCCACGGACTACTTCTTTCTTGGATTCCTAACAAGTACAAGCACTCTCGCTTATGTATCTTTAAGCTCTTGAATTTGCAACTGAATTGATCACTAAGCTTTTGACATCAATCTTGAGTTTGGAAACCCTAAGTATGTGTGAAGGCAAACACCTCTAGATCTCACAAAAGATTCACACACATAGCATAAAGAGCAACCTTAAAACATGGTTAGGGTTTACCCTTTTATACCTAGGGCAAAACATAAAATCCTACACGTCAAACGGGCTTAGGCTGAGTTGGAAATTCAGCAGAAAAAAAAATATGCACGACTTTTGATCGATCGAGCCTAATTCTCGATCAATCGAGTCAGGCAGATTTACACAATAAATCCTGTAGTAACTCAATTTCAACTTTACATAAAAGCACATACTTTGAGCAAGTCTAAACATGACTAAAATGTTTTAATCATGATTTGTCAACATTACAAATTCAAGTTCTAATATATTAGTTCCTAATTCTTTAAAACCTAACATAAATGATAAATTCAATGTTTTTTTTTTTTTTCATAAATTCAATATCATATAACCAAATGGAAATGATAAATTCAATCTTTGGTTTTTTTTTTTTTTTTTTTTTACATAAATTTAATAATATTCATATATAAGTAAATATGTAGATCACTTTTTTTTTTTGAGAAAGCAATATATAGATCACTTAGTAACTTATATAAGCAAAATTTTGAAACTTATATGTTCTTAATATTTATAGACGTATTTGACCCGTTCTTGACTCAAATTTTTTTATTTAATTTTAATATTATCCGTGCCCATTAACCCAACCCAACCTGTTTGCCCAGTCTAATTTGAACAGTGTCATAGAGAAAAAGGTGGCTGAGATGCCAAACCCAAGGAAATGATTATCATCTGTATACAGGGTTGGAACTATAGCCAAGGGAGGGGGCCCATGGCCCCAATTTTTTTTTTTTTTAAATCCATTATATTACCTATAATAATTAAACATTTTTGAAGATATAGACTATAAAAATAGGGGTTAGCTTCCTCGAAGCAAAATTTTCTAGTTCCGCCTCTGTCTATAAGAGTTTATTCAATAGTCTACGTTCATATTCAAGTCAAGTTTCTACTCCTAAGTCTTTCATGATTGGAGCATGGCAGAAACTCTAATTTGAAAATATTTTAGAATTGCCTCAGTCAACTTGTACCAGAGATGAAGGATTTAGATCAGGTGCAAAAAGCAATTGCACCACTTCCTTCATAAATTTTTTTTACATCTTTAACTTTAACTTTTTACTTTTTTTTTAATATTTTTTTATTTAATGGTTGAGATTAAAAATTACAAAAATGCGACTTTCAATCTTAACCGTTCATTGCTATTGCATCAGTGTACTTGATCTCAATCCTAGAAATGAAAACATGCCTAAAGACCTCATCGTTTAGTCCCAATCTAGTGTGTATATGCTGTCCTATAGAAGATATCATTTTCAATGCGGTTGGTGATAAGAGCATTAGCACCAGGAAATGTTACTCTATTCTATTTTATCATCTCAAAAAGTCACTTTATTAATTATACCATACCATTTTACAAAATCTCTAGCATTCCAAATTTTTATTTTCCTATTCTACTCATTAAAATAATATATCTACATAATAAAATAATATATCACCAAACCCAAATAAAAACAAAAACCCAAATCACCACCTGCTACCACGACCACCACGAACAACCAAATCCTCCACTTTGTTCATTTCCTTTTTCTTTTCATGCACCAGATAAACCATATGCTTCCAAAATTATTTGAAAATAAGAAAAATCTCACCATTCTCAGCCAAAGGGACCTTGCAAAAGTACCACCGAACATCACCTCCATCGGAAGGACTCCTAGTCTGTGCATCAACCTATCATTGATCACCGATCCCAAACCCATCACCGATCACCGATCACCTATCCCAAACCCATCACCGATCCATCAACAACCACAGCACCGATCAAACCCATCAACCTAACAAACCCATCAGCATCGATCAAAACTCAAACTTTGCACCATCCACCACCAAACCCATCTACCACCAAGCAAACCCACCACAACACCGACCAGCAAGCACCAAGAAAAACCCACAAAAAACCCACCACCGATCTTGCTGTTGTTGATCTAGAAATCCATCAACCATGGCAGCAAAGCCACCACGCCAACAAGCAGAGAAGAGGGAGATGGAGAGAAAATAGAGAAGAGAGAGGATGAGTCAGACCAAATAAAATATTGTATTTGGTTTTAGAATTGTGCTACACCTTTAGAATTGCACTGTAGCAGTATTGCAAAAAAATTTGCAATACTTGACTTTAGCATTCCCTGATGCAGATGGTTTTGAGACTTAAAATGCCAAATTTCCCTTAGATATGCCATTAGCATTCTCTAATGCTAATGCTCTAAGTGCAGAATATATCATCTAAAGCTAAAGAGCATTGTCCAGAGACAACATTCATTACCAGCATTTATAGATGAATAACGGCTAGAGATCAACATTTATTACAAAGCTCTATAGTTACTTCAAGTAACAGATGGATAGCAATCCCATAAATGCACACCATTAAGGGAATTAACAGTCAACGGCTACAAAGGCTCGTTTATAAAAGGAAACACCACTCCACGTTGAGAAGTACGCTTTACACAATTTGCAATTTACTTTCTACCCTATATCTTAGTCTCACAAACATTGACAAAACCATCGTAGCCTCTTATTTGCTTGTTATTGCAAGATTTGTCCATCACAATTATGGCTAGACGAATAAAGCTAACTGTGAGTTTTCACTCTAACAGCTGGTATAGCTTATTTTTCATTGGTTTATTTGTTTTTTGTTTTTTTTTTTTTGATTGGATTAAAACATTGTTTGTAACTAACCAAATGAGAACTCAGAATTCTTGAAGCTGTATTAAGCACAAAATACACCTTATCAACAACCATGAGTTTTAGCGTTTTACCATCTTAGCAATTTCTCAGTATCAAATGATAATCATAACTTTTCATATAAAATGAAAAATTGAAAATCATGACAGACGCTTATCACCATGAAAATAATGTTATATATCAACAAAATTCCTTTTAAGGATCTTCTAATTTAAGAAGTTCAGCAGACACTGGATTGGGCTAAGCCACAGAGGGAGTCAAGTTCACAATGTGAAAACAACAGCAGTATAGACTAGCAAGCTAAAAATAAAGTATTTAACACAATAACTATTCGTTCCTGCCTATAATATGATAAAGTTCCGCATTATGATATAAACAAAGGGTACAAATAGAGTAAGATTTAGGCGTATGGACTAGTTACAGTCTTGTGCCTGTTTTATTATCAGCTACTGGCTAACTAGTAGATAGACTGGTTCTCTCATCTGCTTTTGCAGAATGACAGATCACACCATACCTCAGGAAAACCTCGAATACAATGTCATGAAGATGGAAAGAACAAAATTTAATGGCAGTTCTTCCATTGGTTTTCCTTTGGTCACCATATAGGTTGTCTATATGCTCTTTATTTTGTGTCACGGTATGTGATTAACCAATTAAGACTTGAGCATAATTTTACTAATTAATAAACTTGGCCTCAAAATTGGGATTTTGACACAACCGGGGCATAAATTCCTTAACAGGATGCAATCGAAATTGCATAGAAACATAACAAAGAGCGAAAAAGTTGTCATACACGAACTGATAAGAAATATCTACAATTTACCTTTTAGTTTCAATATTTGGTCAATCATCACTTAACTCAATGTTCCAAATGAGTGTCAACTTTTATTGCGAAACAATGTATCATAAAACATAAAAAACTGAAATATCCCATTATCTACTAGCATCTTGTTTCTAACATATGAGGGCAAGGCATGGTACAGCCCAATGTAGAGCCATTGCAATTTTTCTCATCCAAAGCCACATTGGTAAACTTTGAGTCTAGTATTCTCAAAAGATTAAAAAAAAAAAAAACTTTAAGTCATGTTCATGACTTACGTGTTTTTTCATTTTTGTGGCTATTTTATTTCCATCCTCCCCCATATTGATTTTTTTTTTTTTTTGGGAAGTTGCTAAGTCAATGAATTCATTGAACTTTGGATTATCTTCATCTTTAAGTTCTAGCAAATTTATCTCCTCCATTTTTTCCTTGGTCATAGCACAATTGAGGTGAGCAACAAATCACATCTAGAGCAATAGTAATAGTTAGTGTTCACATTTCAAATACAAAGTTGACAAAATCGGGAGTCAAATTAAAGGAGTTTAAGAGAAGAATGGGTAAGGTGGAGAAGGTACTTGTGATGTACAACTTTCACTCTACGTTGGAAAGAGCCATAACTTCTATGAATCTGAAACTACATGGGACACATAGATTGGGCACACCCTTGCCTTCTTTACCACAAATGTCGCAAGTAAACATGATTGACTTGCCAATGGGAGGGCGTGGGATTCAACTTCAAGTTGCACAAAAGTTGGGTTGTCTACGAATCAGATTGGATTTTGTTTGGGCTCAACCTGCTCCTGCCGACCTGATCGGGTGGAGGATACCTCAACCCACCGCCAATTGAAGAGATTGATTAGATTGCACCTTTAACGGGTGCCAGTTAGTTTGGTTGGCGTCATAGAGGCAGAAATCTTCTAAAATCTAGTGAAATATCAACAGAAATCGGCGAAAAATTTTATTCGTGCCATTAACCAATAAAGCATCGTTGATCTTCAATAAAGAGAGAATTTATGACAAAAAATGTAATGGGTGCCAGGAACCAATATTAGATCCTGGCTAAAGTTGTATAAATTGCAAAGGGTATAAGTTCTACCATCATAAATCATGTGCGGAATTACCCATTGGGTTTCACCATCCCTTGCACCCAATACATCCTCTTATTTTCTTTGATGAATCAATGCGTTGTTGTGAGAAAGAAAACAGCAAATGCAAACTCAGCTAGATCCAACAATATTTCCACTAGAAATAGTTTGCATTTGCTATTTTCTTTCTCACGATAACCAATTGATTCGTCAAAGAGAATAAAAGGATGCATTGGGTGAAAGGGATGGTGAAACCCAAGGAGTAGTTTCGCACATGATTTATGATGGTAGAATTTATACTCTTTGCATTTTATACAACCATAGGTAGGATCCAATATTGGTTCCTAGCACCTATAACATTTTTTGCCATAAATTCTCTCTTCACTGAAGATCAACGATGCTTTGGATAGTAAAAATGTTGAAGCTCCATCTTCTATTGCATGCACAGTCATACCTACATCCAATTTGTTTAAAAAAAAGAAAAAAAGACTCAATAGCATAGAGGAAAAGAAACAAAGAAGGAGGCTATAAATACTTTTTAAGTATTGTAGCATTTTTTATTGCTTAATTTCAATGCGAAAGACTCATTTTGACGTTTGATTTTGCTTACAAGATTGAGTTGAAGTGTTGGTGACTATGAGATTTTCACAAAAATTGGAGGCTTTTAGTTTCATAAGGTTACAGATGAGTACACACTATGCAAAGAATTTGGGTATGGTTGGTGTTTGGTAGGTATGACAACATTAGGGGTTTGTTTAAATACCACTTATTTACTAAAAATTGAAAATTTATTGCTGAAAATACTATAGCAAAATAATTTTTAAAAGTGTGAATAGTGCCTTGAGACTCAGAATGTATGGGTATGCACATTTTTGTATTTTTGGCTGGGTCATGAACAGTGCGGTGGGGCCTAGTCAAAAACAAAAACACAAACACAACGCTAAATCATTTGCATGCAAACGCACACTAGGTGTTTGATTTTGGGTCTAATAAGTGTAAGGATTGGATTTTGAATGAAAAATAAGAGTGATTTTTTAAAATTGGGGGGTTTTGCAATGTAAAAAAGGGAAGGCTGTGTTAAAGTTAAAAATTATTGAGATAGATAGGAGTTCTTCTAATTGATTTTTCTTTTCTTTTTTATAATTTGTGATTTTTTTAATAAAAGTGAATGTTTGTTAATTTTTTTTAAGAGTTTTATAACTTACTAGTACTATAGGATGTTCTTCATGAAGATAATTTAGATTCAAATCCTCTTTGCCCCAAATGCAATAAATAGGGGGAGGGGAGGGGGTGAATGTGGTTTTAAAACATTTGCGAGTAAATGTAAATTATCGTACTATTAATATGTGACAAAATGAATATTTGATATAAGTTAGACTTTGGGTAACTTTTATAAAAGTTATATTGCTCGATACCTTTTTTTCCATAATAATTATTTATAAACCCATTGTTGGAGTAAATTTATTTCCTACAACTATCAGCTTACCAAATATTATGGTGGTCTACTGTTCTAGGTGATCTACTAATCTATAAAGAGCCCTTATAGGATTTTTTTTTTTTTTGGTGTATTCTTAAATATAGTAAATAACTAATCTTATAGATTCAACCGAAAAAATCAACTGATTATTTTGAATTTTGTTTGTAATTAATCTGTAATAGATAAGTTGAAGCAATTAAGTGACATCTTTTATCAAAATTACATTAAATATAACATAAACCATATCATTTAGTAGTAATATATCTCATACAAATATAGTGTTAATTCATGTGCAATAAAATGTAACTATATTTAACATCTATATGATAAATTTTAAGCAAGCAAAGCAAACTATTGTTTATGATTAACAATAGAAAAACACACATACATATGAACAAATCTACATAAGTAACTATCAATACTTACCATAAAAAGAATCAAATTTTGGCTTCAAAACACACCTTGAGAAGCTTCTAAGTTAGCCTCAATTTCAATTTTGTTAAAGCTAACTTCATATTAAACTCATTTACAACTTCTACTATATATAGGATTATTATGCCATTGTCCAAAAAAACATAAGCAAGTAGGCAAGACAAGGCATTTATGCTTGCTTGCCAACTTAGGCTTATGTAGAATAAAAAAAGTAAGTAAACAAAGACATATTTATGCTTGCTTGCCAACTTAGACATATGTGTAATGAGAGAAGCAAGTAGTAAAACAAATATTTATGCTTTGCTTGCCAACTTAGACTTACATATGCTTCTCATTTATTTTAATTTAAATTTTTAAATCCATATGCTTCCGACACCCACTACTGCTTTCCCATTAGTTGGAGTTTTCTGCAAGCAATTCTCTGTCTCTGCGGCTGTTTTGATTTCTTCCATTAATATTCCAAACGCTAAAGTGAGACATGCAGAACAAAGTTGCAATTCTATTCTATGATTTATTTGATGAGACAGATAGCACTAATTCTTTTTGTTGGATTTGCAACGTTGCACATATAAAGGTGGTTAATGGTCATATACTTGGGGCAGCCCAAGTCCAATTTGTATTTGGTCAATAGGCCAGCCCAAGTTCTATTTGTATCCGGATTGAATCTAAATCAAGATACTATTATCTTCTCTAATGATTATGAGCTAGCCGATTTAAGCAAATTTTGAAATTTCTCTATTTTTATTTATATGGTAAATAACCAAATAGATATTATAAATTCAATGTCTAGTTATTATTATTTTAACATAAATGTAATAATATTCATACATAAGTAATAGATATAGATCACATAGTAAACCGATTTAATTCTATATTCTTAATCTTTATAGATTTGTTTGAACAGTGTCATAAGGAAAAATTGTTGAAATGCCAAACCCAAGGAAATGATTATCATCTATACAAGTTTATTGGATGGTCTTTTTTCATATTCTAGTCACAAGCATCTACTCCTCTAAGTCCTACATGATTGGGGCATGGCAGAAACTCTAAGTTGTAAATCTTTTTCAGTCAACTTCTACCAGAGAAGAAAACATGCCTAAATGCGCCATCCTTGGTCTCAATCCACTGTGCATATTTTTCATTACTTTATTTGTTTTAAAAAAATAAGCTGTGCAAAAGTAGAATTATGTCTAGAAAGGTTTTAAATGATTGTTTGTACGTAACCAAATAAACCTAAGCCAAATGAGAACTCAAAATACTTGAAGCTGTCTTAAAGCACAAAATACACCTTATCAACAACCAGGAGTTTTACTATCTTAGCAGTTTCTCAGTATCAATGATAATCAATCATAACTTTTCATTAAGAAGAAAAATTGAAAATCATGACAAACACTAATCACTATGAAAATAATTTTATATCAACAAAATTCCTTTTAATAGCATTAGATCTTCTCATTTAAGAAGTTCATTGGGCTGTGCCACAGAGGGAGTCAAGTTCACAATGTGAAAACAACAGCAGTGTAGACTAAACCAGCTGATTTAGCAAGCTAAAAGAAATTATTTAAGACAATTACTAGCCGTTCCTGTTGATAATATAATAAGGTTCTGCATTATGAATAAAGGGTACAACTAGTTAGAGTAAGATTTAGGCGTATGAACTAGTTACAGTCTTGTGCCTGTTTTATTATCAGCAACTGGCTAACTAGTAGATAGACTGGTCCTCTCAACTGCTTTTGCAAAATGCCATATCAGACCATACCTCAGGAAAACCTCAAATACAATGTCATGAAGATGGAAAGAACAAAATTTAATGAAATGTTTAGTTTGATTATATCAGTTGTTGCTCAAGCAATATAGTCAGGGCCTGTTTTGGAAAATGAACAGTAGTCTAAGATACATTAATCTGTACATTTTATTCTTTGCATGTTCATTGTGAGTCCAGTACAAACATAAAAGCATTGCAGTATATAATTTAATAATGTGAAGCTTGAAAAGAGAACCCTGGTCCACAAGAGTTCGATGATCAATGGATGATTAAAGCCAATTTCTAATAACCAAACAAGAATACACATTTGCTTTAACATAAATAATTTGATCAGCAGGACAGAAGTCAACTATTTCCTTTCATTATATAATCCAATTAATCAAGCAATAGAACTATCAAACACTTCACCAGGAAGAAAAAAGAGGTTTGAAAATCTAGCAAGCTATTAAGATCTCAGATAATCAAAATCAAGATAGGAGAAAATATACTTTCTTAGAATAAGAAGGCATAAGAGGGGCAAGTGAAGATGAACAGTCACAAGATTACAACATAATATCACAAATGAAGACAATCGGTGGAATGTTTGACAAGAACTGAAAGAGGCTTTTTTCCCCATCGCTAAAAGAAGTCATTGTACTGGTTAGTGAGAGAATTTTTGAGGTTTGAATACAAGCCATATAGGGAATACTGCCGAAGGTTTTCGACTTCATACCATGAATTGAGAGCCATCAAATGCTTATCTGTGCCAGAAAAAGCTAGCTGTATCCCAAGACTGCAATCTACTGAACCCCCTCGGTTTTTACAGCTGGATGTTCTAATGGCACAATCTTGTTTGTTGAGGCACACAAAATTAGATTTACCTGAGCATGAAGCACATCCATCTCTCTTCCAATACAAATTCTGCAGCCTACCCTTCTGAAACTCAAGTACCTGTTTTGTTCAATGTCCATTTAGTTTAATTAGATCATAAAGAATATGAGACATCTATTTAAAAGAATATGAACCAGGTACAAGCTTTTGCATTATTACCAGAGTGAAACTGGTTACAATGTAGGTGCTATTTGCAACAAAAGCAGGGAGAGACCTTGCTGCATACTTTCTCCCCGCAAATGCCACCATATACCCACCATAAGCATCCTGGGAAGGACAGAATTTAAGTAACAGAATTATTTTGCAGAGAATGTTGAGATCCAGATTACATGGACAAACACATGAAATTTACAGAAGATGAAATGCAAAGATGCACAGGTATGGATACGGGCATGGGTACAGGGATACAACATTTCTTGAAAAACTTAGGGTATGATATGTCGAGGATACGTGCATTAATTTACTTATTAATATATTTTTTATATATTGTTTAGCATATATCAATTTAAAAACAATAATGGATAATAAGTGAAGCCATGACCATTAAATGTTGTGTAGAACACAAACCAAGATCCAAAAGAGTAAATAAAAGATAATTAGATAACTATTCAACATTGGAACCAATACATAAAGCATATAAATAAAAATTCTAGCAAGTTTGAGCTATCTCTCACTATCGGGGTTGGGTTACAATGGTATCTAAGTCATATCACAGATGCATCCTAGATGTATTGGCACTCTAAATAATAAAAAAAAAAAAAAAAAAAAATTGATTAGCCATGTATCTTAGAGGTATCTGGTATGATACCAGTACAATACATATCGGATACGGGTACATGAGCTAAAATGGAGTATCCGTGCATCTTGCAACAGGGCAAGGTCTTAGAGATAAGATGACAAGGACCCAGGAGGACACTACTCAAATCGAATCTTTATGTCTATTTTATGAATGGCCTAATTGACAATTATAACCTGTTTGTCAAAGAAAAGAATAATTCTATTCCAAAAGTCTCTAATATGTACCAAATGGCGATAGTTGTACATCCAAAATAAAAATTCATGAACAAAATCATGTAATTGCATAAGACATAAGTATGTGAATATGAAGTAATATGAATTAACACATGATATAGTGAACCACCAAGTGGAAATTGACTAAAACTAGGCCTTTCAATTTATTAGATTGATCGGAAACTGTGGTTTTCATGATGTCTTTCTACCCAACAACTCAACTGATTAGAAACACCTTAATCAGAGGGTCAAGCAAGTATCAAATCTCATCACTAATATGATCGTATCAACTTCAATGTACACTCTTACGACTAACTGAAGTTAGATCAATTATTGTGCATGCAGAATCCGATTTCTGATATCCACATCCATTAAGGATCAGATATCTGGCAGGCTTTAGGTGCCATTTGGTTTGGCCTGTTATTAAGTGTCTTTCATTTATTGAATAATACATCATTGCCTGATTGTGATTTTATCAAACTTTCAGTTTAAATTTTAATCTTCTTATTCTTGGGTTAACCAAACACTATTTGAGAATTTTTTTTTGATAGGTACTATTTGAGATTTAGAAATGGATTTAATCCACAGAAAATCCAAACCAACAGGCAACAAGCACACTAAACCCCAAATAGCCTTAGCAGATCAAATTGGCCATAACTTCTGAAAACATCAGCCACAACTCACATGTACCAGCAAGAAGCAAGCATGTATCTTTTAAATCAGGAATGAAGAAAATCCAGGGAGAGCAATGGAAAAAGCTATTAAATTATACAATCTCACTGTTATAATAGAGGTGTAAAATCCTCCAACGTTGAGAGGATATACTGGAGACCTACCTAAAGGGCCAACAAATTAAAGTGGAATAAGATATATCACAACATAATATCCCTAGAGGAGAGAGGGGGGAGGAGGGGGGCACAATTTAAACCAATGGCTTCCAGCCAATGGTGCTACCCCTTAAGGTTAATTGAAGCATCCAGATTCTCCTGCCTTGACTCTTCTGTCTCATGCTTTAATGGTATCCAAATGTTCTAATGTGCAGAACGTCTTTTTATCAGTATGTACTTTAAGATATCCCATAAAATGAACACATTTATTTATCAAATAATTTATAATCTCAAGAGTCAAATCACACCTTGTAAATGTACTTTCCCATTTCTGTTCAATCACTTATTTACACGAAGAGAAAGAGTAACACGAACTGGGAGACCCAAAAACACTACTCTTTTAGCTCCAAAGGCTGATTATATCCAGTTTACCTTTTCTGTCATCAAACCCAAATAACTAGTCACTTATCCCTATTGAACTCTTAAGTCTTCAAATTTTCCTCAATTCACTTCATTATGATTTCATCCAAAGTTACCGAATCCTTACCCACCCACCTTACACACCCCAGGCAGATCATGCATGTTAATTCATGAAGTCACAGCGATCCCAATGTACTATGTTTGTTGCTCTAGTATTCTTGTTCTTTTTTCTTTCCAATATAAGAGGCAACTCCATTCTTCAATTGTTTAATATAAACATTCACATTCTTTAATACAATTTTAAAAATTAAAAAAGTTTAATGCACGATCGATTTCACAACTGTTAAGATGACAGTTTGAGATTGGTGTGCAGTAAAAGTGATGTCAGTGCCTCAACAAGTTGTGAAATTTGTTGTGTGTAGTATTGTTGAATGTAAAAACATGAGTACTACACTACTAGCAAGTAGCAACATTTGGCATTTGCTTAACAATGTTAAGTGCTAATAACCCATTTATTTAGAGTCATATTTTATCAAAACAGTAGCACCCATCAGGGCATCATCAGCTGAAGAACCAAAATCGATGCATATATGAATATGACAATGATATATAACATATGGGATTTGAAAAACTAGAGCTAAAAGATATGAAATGAGTGGATATTACCGGAGAGAAGCTGGAGGTGTTGATGGTGAGGAGGGAGATGTCATCGACTTTGGGTCTAAAAACAGCGAGCTGGGAGTTGAGGGTGGCGAGAGAGAGGCGGCGGTCACATGGAGAGAGCTGATGAGACTGGTTCTGGTTGTAATAGAATGAGTCCTTGGTTGAGAATGCTATTCCAAATGTGAACCCATCGGATCTCTGGATCTTGGTGTCACCACACGGCTGGTACAACCCATTTGTGTTGTCTGCATCAAGTGTCTTCATCATCGTCATCATCAGCAGCAGCATTGCCAACACTGCCATTGCCATTGGATTAATGCTTATCAACTCACTCTGCTCTCTCACACTTTCCTTTCTTGGCTCTTTCTTGCTGTGATGCTGTTAATGGAGTCTGGTATAAACTATAAAGACACCGTTGTGTCGTGTGGTGTGGTGTGGGAGATAGTAAAGTTCACTTTATAATTGTAGAATGGAACAGAGTACATCCACATTCATCTTTTGCGTTGGGAAAGGTGTGAAGTGTGTCAGACAGGGATAATGAGTTACTACAACCATTGGATTTTTAAATTGTTTCTGAAAATATAAATTTTTTTTTCCCAAAAATAATATTAAAATAAATACGAATTATTTCAAATTAAAGTGAATGAGAAAAATATCAAATTCTGAAGCTTTTGGACGTTTTTACATTTCGGAACCATCTAGATTCTTTTATATAATTTCAAAATCTTTTTTTTTTTTAAAGAAATTTATTTATATCATATAAAGTTGTGATTCATGGTTAGGATGTTGATATAGAATAAGTTTTTATGTTCGAAACTATCATGATATTAATTCAAATAAGAATTATCGTTTTCAATCGCTCGAAACTACTAATACTTTGATGTGATTGAATTAAACTATGATTTAATCTACACTCGTTAATGACTTGAGCTTCAAGTTCTATGCATTGATTGGCCAATTTAAGTTGTTTTGGGTCACATTAATTTATTTATGTGTATAAAGTAGGATATTGTTGTTGTCACATTTAAATAGGATTAGGTCTTCCCTCCTCCTTTATATTCAATTAATAAATATTAAAATAAAAAAAAAAAGACAAAATTTTCTTTATAAAAAATTATGACTCACTTTTTCATAAAATTATTTTTATATACCTATTTCAAAATAACATAAATTTATTTAATATTCATTTTTAATCTAACAAAAATTATATTTAGAAAGTTGTAGGGTCAATTTTTGTTGGACCAAGCACAAGCTTTGTGGACTCAGCCCAATGAGACCCTGAACAATAAATTTGTAGAGAGTGGGTTAAACAACTGGGCTGGAAATGGAGTTAGCAACGGTTCAAGTAGACAAACAATTAAAAATAGTGTTCAGATTAGCCTTTGGCAAGAGTCTTCCTCAATCCGAAGAGGTTAAAGTTTTTGACTAAAAATGAATACAAATTTTTCTCCCCCCCCCCCCTCTTCTGAGAGACCTATTTCCTTTATATATACATCCTCCACCTCATCTTCACTGTACACTTGTTTTTCATCCATCCACTTGAGTACTAGTCACATCAGAAGTTTGCTTTAGCCTGTCGTGAGTGGTAGTGGTTGAGGTTGCACTGTTCAGGTGTCTTCTCCATATAAATGCGGCCAGGAAAGTTGCTGCAGTGCATTAAATGCGGTGGTAGCAGCTTTATCTTTAAGATATTTCATGATCTTCTCACACTTAGGCGTGCCCAGAGTTCATTCCTTACCGAGGAATCTTCTGGGAGGGTTGTTGGGATCTTCAGTATATCTACTTGATCAAGTTCTCCGGGGATCCGATGAGTGGAACCTCTTCGGACCAACAGGGTTGTCTTCGGACGCAACATTCATCCCTTCTTGATTGCATTTTCACCAGGCAAGCAAAGCGCTGATCCCTTTAACCTCTTCGGAAAGGAGGTGATACTCAAATTGGGCCCCAGGCCCAACACATGGCGTTGGGCTTTCTCACCCACAATAGCCCCTCAAAATTCCAATTTTTTCCTCGTATCCGAAGAGAAAAAATGGGATTTTGACCTTTTGCCAAATAAAGGCATTGAATTTCTGACTCCACACGTGTGTATGCGCATAAATCTAGGCGCTTTTTTATTGCCGCTGTTGTTGCATCGTTTTCGAGGCGTCATTAATTGCTCCAGGCGGCGTCTTGTCTATGGAATCCAACGGCGGGCTATAAATCCAACGGACGAAATTTTTCTAAAAATTTTTGGGCAGGATAAATCCCACCACCTCGCCTACCTTTATATAAAGTCTCAGAGGGGGTTATTTTCTCTCACTTTGCAAATTTCAGACTTCTCAGCGAACTCAAGCTCTCACGCTCCCAAAGCCTCTCCTGTCATCTACTTCAACTTGTCCCAGAATCTGCTACGATCTTCCTGGGAATCTAAAAGACATTCTCCAATTTGATTCTGCTTAAGTTCTTCATCTGAGATCTTCATATTCTTTTCAGTTTGCCTCTTCGGCGTTTGGACAATCATTTCCCAACCACCGTTCTGTATCATTCCCCACTATCTTAACTGAAAATGGGTAGGTTTAAACATCTAGTGAATAGTCCTTCCCAGATAGAGAAGTTTAGGGCTGTGTATCGCATTCCCCAGGACGTGGGCTTGAAATATTGCTCCACGGAAGGGTTACTAACAGACCGAGAGACGGGCGAAGTTGCAATCCCCATTATTGCCTTCCTGGAAGGTAGGATGACCATCCCCATGGGTCAAGTTACCAGAGATTATCTCCTAAACCATAGGCTCTGCCTTGAGCAGTGTGCGGTTAACGTGTTTAGGATTTTAGGAGCAGTCGACGATCTGAATCAACATATGGGGTTGGGGCTCACCTGGCTCGACGTGGTACACATGTACGAATGTCGTTCCAAGCAAGGGTCGGGATACTATCTTAGATCCCGATCCGATGAAGTCAGACTCCTCTCTTGCCTCCCCAAGTCTAACAAAGGGATGAAAGACGACTATCTGATCGTCTCAGGCGCGTGGCATGACGGGCTTCATTGCCCTACCCAGCCAGGAGAGCCAGATGGGATATCCCCTACTTAGGTTTTCCCCACAATAGACTTAGGGTTTTTGTTCTCAATAATCTGGTCTTCTCTATCATGTTTTAAGTTTTTCTGACAGTTCCATTTTGATGTCACAGATAGGAATCACGTTGCTCCTCGGCTGAGTCTTACCAACATACCAGCACTTAACTTCCTTCTTCGATTAGAGATCTTTGCAAGCGAAGACGGACAGCTTAGGGCCGTGCACCTCATCCTTGGCTATACTCCGAAGACAAAGGATTTCCAATCAGTCGGCAACGCGATAACACTTGGAGACCCCCGCATTAGACGCATCGACGTTGCTCGGAAGGATTTTCTGGCCCCATTTGACCTTGCCCCTGTGCCTCATCCAAACCCACAGGGCATTCCGCTGCTCGTTCAGCCTGTTCAGCAGGTCCTTCTTCAGCCGGCAGCAAAGGGAGAAAAAGTAGCTTCTTCGACCCCTTCGCTTGACGAGCAGATTGATCAATTCAAGTTTGAAGGGGAAGCCTCGGAGGAAGTTCAAATTTTGGCTGCCGACGAGGTGTTTGATAGGCAATCAGTTACTCCACCCTTAAATATAGCAGTGCCTGACGATTCCTCTGAAGAAGACATGCAGAGTCTAACAGACTTGATGAAGAACAGGAGGCCGAAGGCCGTGACCAAGGGTACTGATACATCCCAGCCCACGGTCAATCTTCCAACACTGCCATTGCCATTGGATTAATGCTTATCAACTCACTCTGCTCTCTCACACTTTCCTTTCTTGGCTCTTTCTTGCTGTGATGCTGTTAATGGAGTCTGGTATAAACTATAAAGACACCGTTGTGTCGTGTCGTGTGGTGTGGGAGATAGTAAAGTTCACTTTATAATTGTAGAATGGAACAGAGGACATCCACATTCATCTTTTGCGTTGGGAAAGGTGTGAAGTGTGTCAGACAGGGATAATGAGTAACTACGACCATTGGATTTTTAAATTGTTTCTGAAAATATAAAATTTTTTTTTTCCCAAAAATAATATTAAAATAAATACGAATTATTTCAAATTAAAGTGAATGAGAAAAATATCAAATTCTGAAGCTTTTGGACGTTTTTACATTTCGGAACCATCTAGATTCTTTTATATAATTTCAAAATCTTATTTTTTTTAAAGAAATTTATTTATATCATATAAAGTTGTGATTCATGGTTAGGATGTTGTTATAGAATAAGTTTTTATGTTCGAATCTATCATGATATTGATTCAAATAAGACTTATCGTTTTCAATCGCTCGAAACTATTAATACTTTGATGTGATTGAATTAAACTATGATTTAATCTACACTCGTTAATGACTTGAGCTTCAAGTTCTATGCATTGATTGGCCAATTTAAGGTGTTTTGGGTTACATTAATTTATTTATGTGTATAAAGTAGGATGTTGTTGTTGTCACATTTAAATAGGGTTAGGTCTTCCCTCCCCCCTTTATATTCAATTAATAAATATTAAAATAAATTAAAAAAGACAAAATTTTCTTTATAAAAAATTATGACTCACTTTTTGATAAAATTATTTTTATATACCTATTTCAAAATAACATAAATTTATTTAATATTCATTTTTAATCTAACAAAAATTATATTTAGAAAGTAAAATTTCAATTTTTTTTACCTGAAACTGAATACAAAACATACATTGAATAATTAAGAATAATATTGAAAACATTGAAAAATAAAAAATATGAAAATTTTTTTTTTACTTTTAAATTTTTAGGAAAAATCAACAATTTAAATTTCTATATATTTTATGGCGAAAAGCCCGACAAAAAATAAAATGAAAAGATGAACATTTTTCTGGAAAAATGAACTTGCTATTACCAAATAAGGCATATATTTGTCATATACGGAGTAAAATACTAAAAAACAAAATGGGATTGTGGTATGGTGCAATAGCAATAATGAATGTATAAAATTGAAAATTAAAAATTCACTTTTAATCTCAATCATTGGATTAAAAAAAAATTAGCCTAAATTTTTTTTTTTTTTTTTTTTCTACTTTTTCAAATTTTTACATCTCACAACATTATGGTAATTTGCACCATGCAATTAATTGCATGGCATCTAAATCCAACAAAATTCTTACGCATTTTCTGTCTATATTTATGGCCAAAGCCAAAGCAGTAAGCAGTGTGGTCCCTGAAATAACATTACATTTGAATTCAGTTTTACAAGTTTTAACCAAATTTTAAATAAAAAACCATTTGTTATATTTTACTTATTCACTTTTTGAATACACTATACATTATACATCAAACTCGTCATTTTCTTATACATTGGATCAAACATACATGTCTGATGTGGGACATTTATTGGTTGATTCTTCGTTATAGTTCTCTTCAATTTGGTTAACAAAAAAAGTCTTGTACAGTTAATGGTAATGCTTAAAGCATTAGCAATCGACTACCCATCCGATTAGTCCAACTAAAATTTGACAGTACAACTCGAAAAAGAGCCAACATATATAATTGCTAGCTCCAGTGCATAGCCAAATCTGACTAGCACTGTAGCTTAGCAAAATGAGCTCTCTCTCTCTCTCTCTCTCTCTCTCTCTCTCTCTCTCTCACAACTCTACTACTCAATATGTCTCTCTCTTTCTCTCAACAAAAGCTCTCTCCACCATGCCATAACTATAAGCTCATCCCATTTTCATGCTCTCTCTATTCACTTTTTTTCTCTTTAGATCATCTATAGAGCATGGAGTCGTGAGCATGAGCATGTGGGATTTAATATGTAGGCTTGATTTGGATTTGTGGCAAGAATTTAATCATGAGCAGGTGTATGGTTACTAAGAGAGAGGATTCGTGTCTTTGGGTTGGGTGGTCATGGGTGACAATTGTAGAAGTAGAGGGGAAATAATAAAGAAAATAATTTTAAAATATTAATTAAAGATTGAGAAAAAAAAAAGGGAAAAGTTTGATGAAAACCGATGTGAAAATGGGTAAATTCTAAAATAAATAAAGTAGGTTGAATTTGGCTATAATTTTAGTTACTCTAATGTAAAATGTGTATTATAAGATAATTATTCCAAATCAGTAGATTAACTCCTTCCAAACATGCAATTATGGATTTGTGTTTTATAATTTTGTAAATGAATACTAGTAGTTTTTTGTGTATTAAATTTTTGCATAAAAATAACTACGATCGGAACAAAGTACCAAGAAAAACAATTTTAACTAAGTATCTATTTGGCTAGCTTATTTTTTGTAAATTTATTTTACTATTCAACTTATTTTTGCCATTATTCATGGGTCTCACTGCACTTTTTAATACTATTTATAGGTCCCATTGTACTATTTCAACTAAAATTAACATTTATCTACAATCCTTTTAGCAAAAAATTTTTATTTTCAACAAAATAAACAAATCTTAAACAGACCCTAAATTATAAATTATACCATCTAACTTTAACTTACTTTTTAATTCATTCCTACGAATTCAATTTTGTTTTTGTCATTTCATATTTTCAACTTTAATCTTTTTTTCTTTTTCTTTTTTAATTTAATGCATAAAGGACTATTCTACTATACATGCCAAAGAAGATGGTTCCCGAAGTCGTTTGCAGCCAACCTTGAACCATACTCTTTGTGTCTATGTCAAAATCATACTCACATCAATCACATGATTCACAGTAGCTTCTAGATAGAACGACTTGAATCCTACCTTGACATTCTGATCCAATCCATACCACACGATGAAACTTGAAAGAACTCACAGGCTTTTAAAATTCCCATGTTGTAAGCATCTCTATTAATCTAGCTTCTCTGGGAGTAAATCATGGTCAAAGCAAACCTTTTTTTTTTTTTTTTTGAGAATGTGGTCAAAGCAAACTTGGTGAGTTGAATTACTCACAACCCAACTTGGACTACTTTCTATGTTTAAGCAAGTGAATATAAAAATAAAATGTTAAAAGGGAAAATAGTTACCCATTCAAATTTACACTACTTACACTGATTTCATCGATTGGGGTAAAATTTAAGTACAATTATTTAGGTGTTATAGATTAGGTCCTCGAACATAATTAAGGAACTGTATATAAATTTTTACCCCAACCTTCTTACTTTGTTCCTAACCCGTAAGATATCTTGAGCAAGCGAGAGAATTCATGAAAAAATTAATTTATAAAAGGGCAAATAACACTCCCCTCCCTTGAGGTTTGGGAAAATGACACTCACCCCCAAATTTAAAGGAAAAAAACATTTTCCCCCCTTTGACATTTATTTATCTAAACTCTGTTAAATTGGCGTTAAAAATGTTGTACACTAATGTACCCTTTGGTTAATAATGTATTCCCAAAATTGACTATGAAAGTTTTTTATATTGATAAGTGACTTTGAAAATTTCAAACTCATTTTTAAACAATAAAAGCTTGAAAGTTTCAGCAAATTGTTTTATTTCATAAATTTTGATCCAAAGTGTTAGAGAGAGGAGCGATTAAAAAATTTAAGAGGATCGTCAAACTTTAAAAATCAATTGGAAAGATGCTATAAGAGACTAAAAAATCAACATAAGCAACATGTTTTATAATATGCTTTATATTTCGTTACTAATATTAACAGAAGGGGAGGGAGTGTTATTTTTTTTAAATCTAAAGGGGGGGAGTATTTTTTCTTTTCAAGTTTGGGGGTGAGTGTTATTTCTCTAAATCTCAAGGGAGGGGAGTGTTATTTGCCCTTTATAAAATATCACAATACGAGGATCTCACAAATGTATAGAACTCACAAAATAGGAGAGAAAAGCATCTCATACGTCTCCGATTCATGACCCCACAATGGGCCTCCTTACTCTTAGGAAATCTAGCACATCCATGATCCACCAGTATTGACTATTGAGTTTTAAATTTAATAAACCAACAAGATAGAAGTCTTGTTATTAGTTGGCCTTCCCTTATCAATTGCTTTGAAAGCTACATCATCAATCGGCCTAACCAAGAAGGAAGGAGGCAATTAAGCTACACTTTCTTTTTCTCTTCGTTTTTTTTTTTCTTCGCTAACAAGAAAAGATATTACTTTACTTCCTAAGATCACTTCTGAATTTCTCAAAATTTCCACTAATAATTGTCACCCACTTTAGAAATCGAGTGGCAACTTTTTGTGAAATTCTTTAATTCAACTCAGAAGATATTGAATAAGGTAGGATTATATTTATATAACGTTTTTGACTTTTTTTTTTTTTAAAGTACTACCATACAATTGATACAAAGTAAAGTACAAAAATTGCACTATGCTTTTTCTTTGTTTTTCCTGACCTAACTAGTTCTATCTCTTTTCTTCAAAATTTGGCAACCAGAAAGGTTTATTTATTTATTTATTTAATAGAATTAATTATTGCAACGGAACGCTATAAGGCTTGTAAAGAGGATGCAAGTGGCTGCGTTATTGTAATGCTGACTAATGATAATTTAATAAAGATATCTCAATCAATCTTAATTATGTTATTAAGTACATACGATAAAAGTTAAAATTCAAATCTCTAAAAAAAAATTTATATATATACACTAAAATTAAATTAAAGTAAAATTTTTATCTCAAACAAAAAAAAAAGAAACCATCAACCTCTTATACCTTTACACCTTTACGGTGAAAGTAATAACTTTCATAATATATTTCAGGTGGTTTCATTTCTTGGGTATGGACCGTTTGATTTGGTAGGTGCCTCGAACAAGCCTAATTGGCAAGCCCATGTGAATTTCCTCCTTTTTTTTTTTTTTTTTTTTTTTTTTTTTTAAGATCCTGTAGCCCAAGCTATAAGGTAAATGGTCCATTTTCATTTGATGCTGATCTATAATAATCACTGGTGGCTATTAAATGTTCCCTTCTGATGCAAAACATAGACCTAACTTTCTTGCATGTGTACGCTGAAATGTCAGCTAATTAAGTATTCGTTGCTCTTAAGTCAAAGAGTACAACCCATTCCCTCTTATGAATTTATGACACTTTGGCACTTTGAATGTAATTTCTTATTTTAGACCAATAAGTGTCACTTTGAATCTAATTTCTTATTTTAGACCAATAATTGACACCTTTTAATATAAAAATATTTAGAATTCAAACCCACGTTCTTCTTTATTCTCTTTATATTCCATTTTGAGATTTATTTCTTGACCAAACACTAGAGAGATAATTGGACTGTTGGAGCCCTAATTTTATAGATAGAGGGTCGATCACCATTACTCTTGTTTTATATGAGAGAAATTGAGATTATTTAGTTTAATTGAGAAATCCAAACTAACTAAAAGAATATATATATATATATATATATGAAAATATTAAAGAATGCCTTAAAAGGTATTGGTTTAGGAACTATTTTTAAAAATATTTTATGAAAAAATAAAAAAATAATTAATTTTATTGACCACTTTTTATATTACTCATGAATTTTCTAATGCGATTTATTAACAGTTGTTCTAAAGTTACATGTTGACCCAATAATATAAGCTTCAATAAAAGATACAAATGGAAAAAAAAAAAAAGAGTCAAAAGCTAATAATTTATTGACTATTGTAAGTAAAACATTAAAGAAATTTAATAAATTAATACTCCATTTACTAGTTTAGAACATCTCGAAAAGGGTAAGACTAAACCTCGATTTGAGACCAAGGCAAAAAATAGGAACTCTTAAATTTGGTAAGGAGAGTATAATCAATTGTTGACTTGGCAATAGACAAACAAAAGGCACTGACAAAAATTATCGAGCAACAATTTATTTTAATACAATTTTTTTCACAATATACTCTTTTTTTTTAATTTTCTTTTCACAATATTCAAGTCATGTTAATAGGATGTCAACAATTATTAATAAACTATATTAGAAAAGTTTTGATATTATTTTCATAAAAAGTATAAAAAGCCGTCAACATTTAGATATTTGTTAACAAACTATCTTAAGAATGTTTTGACACCATATTAGAAAAGTTCCTAAACCAATATTCTTGTAGCATTCGTTAACATAACATTTCCCTTTAAACAATAGCATAAACACCATGTCTGTTATGCATTACCACCCAGTTAAGAGCCTTCACATTGAGGACCTACTTTTTATATTTTAAGTTAGCTAATAACTTTTATTAAAAAATATATATAATACACCCACATATTTATGATATATGGGTTCTACCAAAAATATATATATATATGGGTTCAATAGCCCTTAACAAACCATTTTTAAGAAAATTTGATACGAATTTCATGAAAATGTTTTTTTTTTTCTTTTCCCCCAACAAACTTTTCTAAATTAATTCATTGACAAATACTACATCCATTAATAAAATTCTAAAAACATTCTTCCTTCCTCCATTCTTTATTATTTACCCTTTACCCAAATCATCAGCACAACACCAAAACAACAAGGACAAAAGTAGATAATGCTAATGTACTTGGGTGAGAGAAGGAATGAATAAAAATACCATTTGCATAAGTTACAGCATCTTCTAAATTTGGACAACAACTATTATAGTAAAAAATGTTATTTGGCCAAATGAGTACATAACTGGTGAGTGTTTTGTGAGATTTATTAGACAAATTTGGAGTCTCATTATATGCTTTTTTAACTTAACCGACGTTAATCCTCTGGAGAAAGTTAAAAACCTGAAAACTTTGTACCTCAAAGATTCATTTATTGAAAGAGTATTATAATCACTCAGATCAAGACCACACAGATCGTGGCCTCATGTTAATGTGTACTCGCTGGCTGTCACCAAGAAATGAAAACAAAGCATCCAAGAGTAGGTGGCCCTCCATTACATCAATCACACGCAAAGGAAAATGCAACTTCGTCCTTCACCGTGATATAATTTCATATTTTACGAAACAAACAACACCGACATCATTTTTTTTCCTTTTTTTTTTTTTTTCTTTTTTCTTTCTAGAACTCTGTTACTGTTTATTACTTCTTTTTAGACAAAATGTGATGGATTACTTCATCATATGCAAAAACAACGCAGTCAATTGTAGGTTCCAGCTCATATTCAAAGAACAAAATATTATTATTGTATAGCAACCTAAGATATCAATGAATTATCAAAACCAATCATAGCAAAGAGAGAAAAAAAAGAGCAGAGAGAGACAAAATTCTCCTTTTAATTTCTTCAGCATTACATTTTTTTTTATAGAGAAATTGTATTATAAATAGTACACAATGATTCTAGCATCTCTCTATCTTGTACAAGGAGCCAAAAAGAAATAAATGGGATATGGGGAATCCAAAGAGAAGGAAGGAGCAAATGGCCAAAACCGGCTTTGATTTTTACATTTCACCCGGCCGTAAAAAAAAAGCCAATTATTGTTCCCTCACATTATCATCATAAATTGAACCTTAAGTTTTGGGTGGCACTATTTGAGTATTTTTTTTTCCCACCCAAAATAGCTAACTTTCCCACCATCAAGAACAATTTTGTTCTATATAAATATATTATATATATCCTTTTTTTTTTTTTTTCCTTCCCCTCCCTAAGTTATATGTGGATATATTATAATCCATTGCTACATATGTACAAAAAACACATCACAAATGGACTAAAATCTACATTTACTCCTAGTACTACTACTGTTACCATAATAGTACTACTCTTACACCATCACAATACACTTCAAAGAAAAAGTACCTGCTTTTCTCTTACTCTTTCACAGGTATCTCTTTTCCTTTGATTTCTTTTTGATTCCTTTTATATTTGTCCGTGACTTTGGACCTTCTGGGTTCACATTGGTTGTACTTTGAAGGCACTTAGCGCCAGCTTCAAAACCATACCCCACCGGAACAAGTCAAAAAAACTTTTAACAATTGGCCTTTTTCACCTGTGAATAATCAATTCAATATACTCAGTAGAGTTAGCTCAACCCCCAACAACACAAACAACAAAATGTCACAGACAACTTTTTCTAACAAATTTCCCACCATTATGAAATTTGCTGTAAAAAAAAAAAAAAAGTAGTGTCGGTAGCACCAAGCAAGAAAGAAAAAAAAAAGGCAATCATTTACACATTTTTCACCTAATTTCTGATATTCAAGAACATGTGATCATTCCCTATTAGAAAAAAAAAATAGTAAACAAAACACTTAACCAGTTTGAATTCTTCAAAAATATTCCACTACAGAATGGGTCAAAATACCCAATACCCTCTCCTACAAAATCAGTCATAATCCCAAATTTTGGCTACCGAAATTGACTTTCCAACGTTTGCATAATTTCAACTTTCAATCTTTGAAAAAAAAATGATATCCAAACGAGTGCAATTTGGCAATGAAAACAATAATAAAGATTCGAAATCAATCAGCAGACAAACACCCAATAAAAAAGGCGGGTTTAGTAAAGTTGACTCGGACTTTCTATTACTTTCCCAACAAAAAATAAAAAAGTGAGATTCGCGGATTTTTCGTTTTTTTTTTCCTCAAGCCAAAAATCCAAATTTCAAGGATTAACATCAAACTATTACACCCACCACCCTCACTCACCACCACCAACACTAACTCACTGAGTCTAGCAAAATTTAACCAATGCAGTAAAAAATAAGACCTTCGAGTTTACGTCACATTTAGTAAGGTAAAAAGTAAAAAGTGAAAAACAAAAAATAAATAAGTTACCGAAAAATTTCATTCAGTCGCGGAAAATGACCGAATCGGCGAGACCCATTAAGGGTTTCAGGCAATCAGGAGTGAATTTCCTGGCGAACAAGTACGACTCGGAAAAATTGGATTGGCGCAGCCGATAAATTAACTCGGCCGAAATTTCGGGTGGCCGATACGTGTACGGGTGACCATTGACCGTACCGGTCCAATTGACCTTCGTCAAAGTGTAATGGGTGCAGCCATTGGGGTCCGCCATTGATAGCAGAGTCGGAAAATAGTGCTCTTCAGGGAAACACTCGTCTTCTCGGTAACACGGAAGCTTGAATTTCCTCCACAGAGTCCGATCCTTGATCACAACCAGCGCGTGCTTACGCGTCACCACGAAGAACTGCGACCCGACCCGGAACTTCTCGAACGGGACCTCGGGCATCATCGCGAACCGGCCTCTCGCGGCGTACCGCTTCCACAGCGACCGGTTCTTGGATATGATCTCGATGAAGCTCTTGTACTTGAGGCGCACCCCGCCGTACTGAGCCGACTCGGAGGGGGACTGAGTCAGATCGAAGGTGGTGGAGGTGACGAGCGAGCTGTACACGTACCGGAAAGAGTGCAGAGGGACGCAGTACTGAGACAGCACGGCGAAGAACGCGTTGGCCGGATCGTCGATGACGGCTGTGGCGAGCAAGCGGCGCGTGGCGGAGATGAGCGTCGGCGAGCCGCGGTAGGTTTTTTTCGCCGGAATGAAGCGGAATTCGAAGACGGTGCCCTTAGGGCGGGTGACGTTGACGGAAGGATCGGCGTGGACGTACACGTTGTATAGGTTATTGGAAGGGGCATTTTCGAAAAACTGCTGCCAGAGAGGGGCGAAGTGGAGGTCGGAGTTGGTGAGGAAGAGGAAGGCGATCTTGAGTTTGGAGTTTTTGGAGGAGAGGTGGCTGAATGTGTTGGAGGGGCTGGAGAGAGAGGCGGCGCGGTTGAAGAGGGAGAGGTCGTCGAGCTCGTCGGGGAGAGGGATTGGGACGGAAGGGCGACGCGGAGGGAGGAAACGAGGGGCGAGGAGGAAGAGGATAGGGAGGGAAAGGAGGAGGGAAAAGGTGAGGACGAATTGGGTTGAGAACATCGATGAAGGGGAGATGGTTATGAGTCGGAATAAAATGGGTGGGAGGATGGTTGGGAATTTTGGGGTGTGGGGATTTGGGTCTGGAATTTTGTTAGAACTCTCGAGACTTAAATCGACTTTTTTTTTTTTTTTTTTGGGTTTTTTTTTAGGGTTTGATTTTTTATTTTTTTTTAGGGGGTTGGGGGTGGGTGGGTGATGGGTTGGGTGGGTTTGATGAAGATGATGCTGAGAGGGTGAGGAGAAGGTGGGCTTTGGTGCGAGTAATTAAGAGGGAATGAGAAAGGAAGGAAAGAGAGAGAGAGAGAGTGTGGGCAAGTGGATACAGAACGCGTGATATTGTTGCCGTTATGTTTCACGGTAGTTGTTGGGAAGGAAGGATGTGGTTGTTTCTCAGATTGGACGTACCGAGCTTGTTGAGAAGGATGTGGATGTTTCTCAAATGAAATAGACTAGAATGGTAAATGCTATTCTTTTATGGCTACATTGGTGGTATAGTTAACCAATCATTTTAAGAAAGTTTAGACATTATTTTTATGAGAAATAAAAAAAATTACTTTTATCTTTTTTTTCAAAAAAAACTCTTATGAAAATATTAATTACTTATTTTATTTTCTCATAAAAACTTTTTAAAAATGATTCACTGACAAATGTTATTAGTATATATCCATTAATATATCTCTTCTTTAAAGTAGATGAAAAATCTAGATTTTATAACCTATATAATAATTTTTTTTTTTTTTTTTTAAGTTTCAACCTAGCGTCCATATATAACATATATAATATAAGGTATGACTTAAGTATAGTATTTAGATGCTGTTCCTTAGGTTCTCCTTTTAAAATTCTACTATGTAAATTTTTTCTTATGGAATGAAAGTGTATTTTTTAATTAAGTAGTCACATGGCTAAATCTTAAGAGGGGAGAACTTAAAAAATAATACCTAAGGTACTATATCTAAGTTTTGTCCATAATATAAGTATTGAGTACAAGGTGAAAAATATAATACTTATGAGTATTGAAAAAAAAAAGTGAAAATATATAATAATCTATATATATAAAATAGGTAAAGTTAATATAAACTCAAATTAGAATTCCAATTTTGCGCTATGTGTCTTAAATTATTTATTCTCAAAGAGTTTTATTTTTTAATTTTAGAATCAAATGTGGGACCACATCATAAATATTTATCCAAGTGAGTTATTAAGTATAAAAACAAAAGAGTCTAGAATAAATGAATTGTAAAAAAAAAAATGTTTCACAATAATAATTAAAAAAAATAAACAATTTATATTTTATACGTAATAATATCCTTACAAATTTTTTTAAAGAGTTAGCAAAATATAAAAATGACTATCAATAGTATTTCAATTATATATATGTGAATTACATTATGCATATGCATAGGGTTACAAGCTAATAAATATAATATGTTATTAAATTCTTAAAGTTGAAAATTAGAATAAAGGGGAGGTTGTGAATCTTATGATATAATAAAATATAAGAGATACTAATGGGCTGGTGTAACTTATAATATGTTATTATATTTTAGTATTAAAGCACAAAAAACATACATTATTCGAGCTTTTAATTGAAAATTTTCTACAATCTTGCTATAGTGCCATCTTATTTGTATGACGTTACTATAGCATATTGTATAATTTTTTTTTTCTCTCTCTTTCAACCACTTAATTCTTCATCTCTTTTATTATTATTATTTTTCTTTGATTCTCTCTCTTTCCTTCAGTCCTCACTCCTCACTTTTTCTCTCACATCTCTCTCTCTCATTCAATGCTTGCCACCAAAGCTGGGTTGGACTCAAAGTGATCATAACGTGGCGATCAGCGTGGCAGAGATCGACATGGCAAATGGGTTCCAATTGGGTTTGGGTTGGATTCAGATTCCGATGGGGTTGTTTGATTTTTTGCTATGGATTTTTGTCTTTTGGGTTCGAATGGGTTGGATTTTTGGATTCCAATGGATTGGATTTTGGATTCTGATTGGGTTTGGATTGGTTGGTTGGGTTGGCGTGGTGGGCAATGGCAGTGGTGTGGTGGGTAGTGGGTTGTTTGGTTGTTTTGGCTATGGGTTTGTTGGGTTTTTGGTGGTATTTGGTGAGTTTTGTTTTTTTGTTTTTTGGGTTTTAATTTCCAGTGGGATTTTGGTGGGCAGTGGGCATGGTGGTGGCTTCGTGGTAGAGACTAGGTTGCTTGGTTTTTTTTAATGGGTTTGCTTGGTTTTTGGTAGGTATTTGCTGAGTTTTTTTTTTTTTTTTTTTTTTTTTTTTTTTAATTTGGGTTTTTGGTTCCTGTTGGATCTTGGTGAGCAGTGGTAGTATGGTGGTGATTAGGTTGTTTGGTTGTTGAGAGAGTGACAGAGAGGTTGTGACAAAAATTAGAAAGTGAAGAGAGATAGATAATTTGTTTATTATTTTAATGTGTTGTATTTTAAAATAAAAGTTAGGATGTTAAGTGTATTGTTAAATAGTATGGTATAATATATAAAATAATTTTTGAAATGGTAAAATATGATATATTTTAAATACCGGATGCTAATGCTCTAATAACAACATATATATGATATCCTTTTTTATTTCATTTTTTATTTATTTATAATATGATAGTTAGGGAGGGGGATTTGCTCCCTCTACATTTCTTTTAATGGCACCAAAAAATATATATATATATATATATATTGTAAGGACTCAATTTGTAATGAACCCTTAACAATAAAATTTTGTAGAGATGTAGGTATAAGGATTTGGCATCACCGAAGTGAACAACGGTTAATTTGATGTTTACGATAAGTAATAGATGACAAGAAATTAATAAAAATCTCATCAAATGAATTTGGTTAAGTATTTTTGTAAGGAATGATCATCACTTTGGTTATGTAACTAAAGTGCCTGTTTGTCCTCGGACCAAGCCGAGAATCTATTTTTCTTAGAGTTTTTCCTCTCCCTTTTTTGGTGGGAGTCCTCTTGGTTATATAGTATTGCTTTAGTTAATCTCAATCGTCCATCTGTCGGTTATTCGGTCACTCTAGATGAGAGTTTGTCCCATCATCTGTTTTTGTAGACTTTACGTTAGTTCTCAGCCGTCTTTGCAGGCTTTTCTATTAGTCGGAGTAATCGAGGCAATTGGGTTCGTTGGTCACATCATCATTAAAGCGGTCAGAATGTTGGTGGGATATTTTCGATGGATGGAGGATATTTCCCTTTAGTGATGTCGGTGTGCCGAGGACAGGTCATCCTCGGTTTAGGCCTTGGATGTTGTGGGCTCTTTCCCACTGTCCTCGGCTTTTGTTTTATCCTCGGCGCGGGCCTTGGTCCGCATGTAGTGGGCCAGCGTGGTTAATGTAATAGGGCCCCACAATTAGCGTGGTTAATGTAATAGGGCCCCACAATAGCCCCTCAAAATTCTGCTACACGTCCCCTTGGGCGAGGAGGAGGATTTTGATTATCTCGGCGCGTTTTCTCGGCCTGTTGGGTTCTATCTTATCGTCAGTGTTTATCACTACTTCGGTTATTTTTGCAGCTTTCTTTTTGCGCAAAGTGTCGTCTGAGGATGGTTAGGCTTGGGTTGTTTGTGCTATAGCATTCAATTTCTCATGGTTTTTGTCCCTGATGGGGCTCGTTCACTTGGTGCCTGAAAGGGAGTTGGCTTCGCCTTAGTTTTAAACTCATGATCCGTATAAGAGCCTTGGTCTCGTTTAGCATTCGTATTCTCATTTTTGAATCATACCTAGTTTTCTCATTTTTGAATCATCTGAAGTATCTGGTTTCACCTTGAGGCTTGGGTCCGAGGACCATGCAAGGCCTTGGTTCTGTCCAGTACCTAGTTTTCTCATTTTTGAATCATCTGAAGTATCTGGTTTCACCTTGAGGTTTGGGTCCGAGGACCATGCAAGGCCTTGGTTCTGTCCAGTACCTAGTTTTCTCATTTTTGAATCGTCTGAAGTATCTGGTTTCACCTTGAGGCTTGGGTCCGAGGACCATGCAAGGCCTTGGTTCTATCCAGTACCTAGTTTTCTCATTTTTGAATCATCTGAAGTATCTGGTTTCACCTTGAGGCTTGGGTCCGAGGACCATGCAAGGCCTTGGTTCTGTCCAGTACCTAGTTTTCTCATTTTTGAATCGTCTGAAGTATCTGGTTTCACCTTGAGGCTTGGGTCCGAGGACCATGCAAGGCCTTGGTTCTGTCCAGTACCTAGTTTTCTCATTTTTGAATCGTCTGAAGTATCTGGTTTCACCTTGAGGCTTGGGTCCGAGGACCATGCAAGGCCTTGGTTCTGTCCAGTACCTAGTTTTCTCATTTTTGAATCGTCTGAATTATCTGGTTTCACCTTGAGGCTTGGGTCCGAGGACCATGCAAGGCCTTGGTTCTGTCCAGTACCTAGTTTTCTCATTTTTGAATCGTCTGAAGTATCTGGTTTCACCTTGAGGCTTGGGTCCGAGGACCATGCAAGGCCTTGGTTCTGTCCAGTACCTAGTTTTCTCATTTTTGAATCGTCTGAAGTATCTGGTTTCACTTTGAGGCTTGGGTCCGAGGACCATGCAAGGCCTTGGTTCTGTCCAGTACCTAGTTTTCTCATTTTTGAATCGTCTGAAGTATCTGGTTTCACCTTGAGGCTTGGGTCCGAGGACCATGCAAGGCCTTGGTTCTGTCCAGTACCTAGTTTTCTCATTTTTGAATCATCTGAAGTATCTGGTTTCACCTTGAGGCTTGGGTCCGAGGACCATGCAAGGCCTTGGTTCTGTCCAGTACCTAATTTTCTCTTTTTTATCATTTATTGTAGCTATTTATTCGTAGTCGTTTAATTCTACATTGCTATAATCTACAATAAGTCTTAAATAATTACATTTTTCAAGCAGAATAATAATAATAAATGCGAGATGGAGTTGGTGGAGGATAAGACCTTGCCGTGTTTTGCCTCTTCGTTTGATGGGACCCTTCTGTTTACGAGGTGTCTCTTGGGTTGTCCGGGTAACGTGTTCTGACGCTTCAGTGCCTCCTCGTTTAATGAGGCGCCTCCTTATTAATGCTGGCCATGGATCTGCGAGGATCCAACGGCTGTTAGGCCTCTAGGAATTTGGAGCGGATTTATTTGCTCCGGAAATCTCTCCCCGGGAATTATTGTGGATTGGCCCTCATCAATGTCCCACCGTCTATATAAGACGTTTCTAGGGCAACCCTCTCCTTCACACTTTTGACAAACATCCATCTTATACTCCTCCCAGAAATACTACCCAAAAAGACTTTCCCAAGCACCGCCGCTTGAGCCCCCTCGAATGAGTTGGCCTCTGGAGAAGGCCACCCTGGAGAAGCACAGCCCCCACCACGAGCCGAGGATGACACTCCGACCCTGGATGTCACACCGGGGTTGGAGTAGGGGAGATCCAAAGGTCCTCCTTCTTTTCAACCTAACACAAGGAGGAAGCCCCCTCCCCGTCAGGAGGAGGGTCCACGAAGAACGTAACCACCTCCTCTTGGGTATGGGTCCCTGACCCCCCAAGCCGGCTGCACTAGGGGTGGGAGGGAAACCAGGCGGAACCCGGAAGTGGAACCGTCCTGTGCCTCTACCTCTCCCACCTCCTGCGTGGCCCTTCTTCCCTCTAATCCTTCTTCTCTCTTCTTCTTTTGCTCCTCGACCAGCCTTCCTTTCTTTCTATTTCCTTTTTATCTCTTCTATTTCCATCTCCCAATCAGTCTCCCCCTCTTCATTTCCTCCTCTCTTACTTCTCTCCTTTTCTATCTTGTGTTCGTCAGTCAGCTTCGCTTTCTGCTATTTGTTCTTCATCTCTTCTTTCGCTTCTTTTCTTTTCTGTCTCGTGTTCTTCAGTCAACTTCGCTTTCTGCTATTTGTTCTTCATCTCTTCTTTCGCTTCTTTTCTTTTCTGTCTCGTGTTCTTCAGTCAGCTTCGCTTTCTGCTATTTGTTCTTCATCCGGCTTTGTCAAGCGTCTGCCTTTGTAGTTAGCTTTAGAACAAGCCCCGTGGGCTTTACTTGTAAAAGATGTAATTTTTCTTCAAGTATGAATAAAAGAAGTAGACCTGTTCTGTATTATTTATTTCTTTGTTTCTTTTTTATATTTTTGTTTCTGGTAGTTATATATCTTCGAATGAATGTTGCCACTACAAACCGTGTTGGTTTTGACTGATGATTTTTCATTTACACTAATCGTTGCACTTGCTAGCGCACAACTCCTTCCCACAGACGGCGCCAATTGTAAGGACTCAATTTGTAATGAACCCTTAACAATAAAATTTTGTAGAGATGTGGGTATAAGGATTTGGCATCACCGAAGTGAACAACGGTTAATTTGGTGTTTACGATAAGTAATAGATGATAAGAAATTAATAATAATCTCATCAAATGAATTTGGTTAAGTATTTTTGTAGGGAATGATCATCACTTTGGTTATGTAACTAAAGTGCCTGTTTGTCCTCGGACCAGGCCGATGATCTTTTTTTTTAGAGTTTTTCCTCTCCCTTTTTTGGTGGGAGTCCTCTTGGTTATATAGTATTGTTTTAGTTAATCTTAGTCATCCATCTGTCGGTTATTCGGTCACTCTAGATGAGAGTTTGTCTCATCATCTGTTTTTGTAGACTTTACGTTAGTTCTCAGCCGTCTTTGCAGGCTTTTCTATTAGTCGGAGTAATCGAGGCAATTGGGTTCGTTGGTCACATCATCATTAAAGCGGTCAGAATGTTGGTGGGATATTTTCGATGGATGGAGGATATTTCCCTTTAGTGATGTCGGTGTGCCGAGGACAGGTCATCCTCGGTTTAGGCCTTGGATGTTGTGGGCTCTTTCCCACTGTCCTCGGCTTTTGTTTTATCCTCGGCGCGGGCCTTGGTCCGCATGTAGTGGGCCAACGTGGTTAATGTAATAGAGCCCCACATATATATATATATATATATATCTAATTGTGAGTTCCAGTTAGCTCAACTGGTAAAGTCTCTGATAGTTGTATAAGAGATCTGGAGTTCAATTCTCGTCTACACTAAAAATTTATTAATATCTTGGTCTGATAATAAAGAGTTATCATCAAGAGTGGACGTCATAGGTTAAAACTCTCTAAAAAAAAATCTAATTAAGTTACGAAAATTTTGACAATTTTTAAGAATAATATAAACAAGGGTTTTGTTAATGGATGTCCTTAGGAAATTTGTTAATGAATTATTTTAGGAAAGTTTTGATGCTACTTTCATAGAAAATATAAAAAACTGTTAAAAAAATCAATTACTTTCTTTTTCTCATAAAAATTTTCTAAAAATAGTTCATTAACAAATATTTTTGAAGCACTAGTTAACATTTCCCTAAAAAAAAGCCAACAACCTTTAGGTCATGTTATTTATGTTGCTATAAAAAATAATATGTATATATTGGATACGAGTTTGGCTTATCTCGAGAATTTTTTTAATTAGAATCTCCTTTTATTTTAATGAGAAATTGCCACATCACCCACTAACTAAATAAAATATAGAAATTAAAACTTACTATTACTTGCTATTGTGTATTTAAAAAAAGAAGACCTTCAATTAAAAAAGTACTAGAGGTAAGATAAACTCATTTAATACATAACATACATTCTCTTATTTCTAAAAGATACATTCAAGTTATAAATAACATTCTTTGACAATGACTCTCGGTTAAGGGGCTAGTATATCTTTAGCTCAATATGTTATGTCATTCTATGGGTATTTCCACATATTTTGAGGTTGTTTCTGAGCTTCACATATAGCAAATCTGTAATTTGGTAAACTAAAAAAAAAAATCTGATAGTAGTAACATATAGATGAACCTGGTTTGCAGAGATGAAAATGGATCATATATTCTAACCCCAAAAAAAAAAAAGGATCATATATTCATTATTCTTTACTATTGACCATTAGCATAATTAATGGCATTGGCTGTTATGTCATCATTGATTACTTAATAAATTCAAAAATAATTCAGATTTTCAGTAAATGTTGACGTGCAAGAAGATGGAGAGAATATTTTTTTATGGATCATATATCAATCATCATTCATAATAATAATAATAATAATAATCATATTTCATCAATCTTTTGATAGCGGAATCCGATCTGATCAGCTTCTTTTTTAAGAATTTATCAAAGTGCAAATTAGGGACATGACAAAAACGGGTGTGATGTCTCATATGTAATAGTAATACAACCTTATTTGGTGGATCTACCTTTTTTTTTTTTTTTTTTTTATATAGAACTTTTAAAATTATTTCTATATTTAACTTCCCAATATAACAAAATGTTTATATTAACTTTTTTTTAATATATATTTATATGTACGGTAGTAGATGATAAATCTTGACTGCGAGTTTACACACGTGTCCGATTCTTTCTTAAAAAATTATTAAAAGGAGACGTGTCCGTACGAGGCTTGGAATCCAATGAATAAAATGAAATAGGAATATATATCAGTGAAAGAAAGTGAGACACATTCTTTCCTTGGGAAGAGGGGCTTTCACGAATTTTTGGCCTGTTTGATAGTGCAGTTAAAAGTATATATTTTTAGTTTTTAAAAAATATTACAAATATTTTTATAATTTTTTTTACTTATATGTGTATTTCAAAAAATACAAACAACATTATTAAAACTCTTTTACCAAACATGCTCTTAATAAACTTTAAATTTACACCTGCATAAAAGAAACCACATAAGAGTATCAGAGAATTGAGAGTACTATTCCCGTGGCTACCAACTTATTATACACGACAAAAAAAGATTGGTCCAGTGTCATCATTTTAATGATTGTCTGAAAGGGTCACAAATGGTGACATTTAATCCAATGTATCAGAATAGCCATAATATGGTTGTTGGGTATGTAAGGGAAGAGAGGAAGGGTGATTATATATATATGTTCTGTTAATAAAAGCTCCTAGTGATACACTGAAACCCTCCAAAAAAAAGAAAAGAATAGATCAACCTTCCCCCAAAATTTGTACATAACTTTTATTTTCATGGGAATAATACTACTATTGGAAGCACAACCAGCGTTGCCGCAGAGTTATGGGCATTAAGAGATGGAGTTCAGTTATGCTTAGAGTTGAAACTGCCCGCAGTGATAATAGAGCTAGATGCTATGCTTGTTGTCAAGTTGATAAGGAATGCGAGGCACAATCCGAATGGGAATAACAATATTGTTGCTGATTGCAGAGAAGGAATGAGCAGAATCCCGAGAGTGTGCATTCAGCATCGTTATAGGGAGGCAAACAAATGTACTGATGCGCTAGCTAAGAGAGGAGCTCCTTGTGACTTTTTTGTATTTGATTCACCACCAGCAAATGTCGCTCTGCTATTGAGTTTAGACATTGTTGGAATGTTGTATGAGCGTAGCATAGCTTCTGTATCTGATTCTTAGTTTATGAAGTATTTCCTTTTCACCCAAAAAAAAAAGGAGCTTGCGCGTGTGTTCACAGCCCCCAGCCCACTTGAATGCGTGTGTTCATAGCCCCTAGCCCACTTGAATTCAACAGTACATAAACTATTTAACCAGCCATATTCCCACCCAATTGACAAAGATGTTGGGTTATGTCTATATGAATTAAGTTCTTCGAGTTTTGAGGTTTGAGAGTATCAAGTTATGTATGAGCAAACTATTTATACATTAAAAAAAAAGTTACTTATGATCGAGAAGCCATAAGGGAGGCATGGACGAGAAAAATGATGTAAATGAAGTCAAACAGATGATTTGACTTAAGGTCTAATTTCAAGTAGGGATGTCCACGGGTTAGGTCGGTTTGGTTTTGAGCTCAAACCGAACTCAACCCACTCAAATTGGATGGCAAGCAGAGAGACCAATCGCTAATCGCTAATCGCCAACATCAACAAGTCAAGTTAGTTTCGGGCTTAAGTGAACATCGGTGGTGGAGGTTGTCTAACTTTGCTGTAACTCACCAGATTTAGGCAAAAAGTCGCTGAAATTGGTTGAGATTTGGCCAGATTTGGCTCAATCTCGCCAAATCAAGTCAAGATCTCACCATATAAGATCATGATTTTGCCGAATCCAGCCGGAGTTTATTTATATCATCAGTCAGGTCGAGTTGCTCAGGTTTTGGCGAAGGAAACCTGCCACTCAATTGGACTTTAGAGGCAAAGACCCACTGCCAATTGAAGGGAGTTAAGGGAGTTTTGAATTGGGCGGACTATGGGATGGACACGATCAGTTCCGCAATTTCCAGTTGGATTTGGACACTCCTAGTTTCAAGCACTAAGCTGGACTAAGAGATCCAAAACAACACTGTCTTGAGAATTATTTGGACAAATATCATTCATCCACGGTCAATATTTCCATCAAGGTAATTCCCACTTCCTATGCTTACTTTAGTTAAAAGTTTATCACTCTTTTTGCAATGATCTCTGTGCGTGTGTACTGTGTATGCATAAGCCTACACCGTTTGATCAAGAATTGCTTCTATTTATAGGCATAGATCAGACGTAAGTCCTATTCATATGACATGTGCCATTAGATCTAGAAAGGCAAGTACCATGTGATCAAACAAACATTCATCATCTTTTCATTGACCCCTATGGTGTTACGGGTGCAAACCAAGATAGACATCTATTGATGGTTGCCTCAATACACACATCATTTGCTTCCAAAATCCCTCCAAATTGCTATCCTCATGACATTCCCTAAGAAAGAAATTGTTCCCAAATCAAAGTAGAGTACTAGATGCAAGGAAGAGGATACAGTATCGTACCAACACGTGCATTGGTACTGAAACTCCAATATTTCATATCAGTTTAAATACCAGTTGTACTGGCCAATTTCGGGCATTTTAGTCGGTACTGGGCATATCGGCCACTACAAAAGAAATGCCTTTTTTTTTTAGTTTTGTAATTTTCAAATTTTTGTAAGGGCAATATAGTAACTTATTTGTATTATTTGTTTCCTTACGCTCTATTTGTTCTGACGTAAAATATTTGCAGGAAAGTATTTTCACATTTTACAGTGTTTGTTTTGCAGTAAAATATTTGGTCAAAAGTAAAATGTTTTTAGTCAACCAAATCAACTTTAGGCAAATTTGTGTAAAATTTTTTACACTTAAAATTTTGGTAAAACATTTTATGTTTGCTCTCTCCCTCTCACCCATACTTTTTAACTCTCACCCTCTCACACTCTCTCTCCCTCTTAGATTTCTCTCCATAACCCAACCACCTCCAATCCCTCTTTTCCACCTATCACCGGCTTTAAGATCTAAGATTTATGTTAGAAATATGCTTACCATTCTGATCAGCTATTCAAAGTATTAATGAGATCGAGTGTTCATCATTTCCTTCACCTTTTAACTAGGGGTGGCAAAATTTGAAACAATCCGCAAACACGACACGACTCGATACAAAATTAGCAAGTTATGGGCTGAGGCTTAATGAGTTTGTGTCATATTTGGGTTAACACGACTAATTCGTTTAATAAACGAGTTAGGTTAGTGTCCAACCTATAAAACCCGTTTGACCTATTTGACCTGTTTAATTAAATAATATTTTATCAATATACCCTTCAAACTCTAGGTATATAAACTTATTAGTTGTTGTGGTTTATTTTCTTTAACATATTATAATTTATTATTTGTGATATTGAAATATGTTTTAATTTTAAATGATTATTTGTGATGCATTTATTCGTTATTTCTGAATTTTATATAAATTTTTTTTTTTTTTTGGTTTTTCATAATTTAGTACTAAATTTTGTATATTTTTGTTTCGCTTCGATAAAATTTGACACGACTAATTCATTTAATAAACAGGTTGTGTTAGGGTTGAGGAATCTTGACCCGTTTAATAAACGTTTCGGCTTATTGTTGACCTATATAGTTAAATACTCATTAGTTAACACGACATGAATTCGACATACGAACACGAATTCTCGCCCCTACTTTTAACCAAAAGGAATTGTCTTTTGTGCTCTTTTAACCTCCACACACAGAGAATGGGACCCAGCATCAATAGAGTTAACAATAGTGATGATAACGGGTAGATTGCCATCATTGTCAGCATCTATGGAATTGGGTTTATTTCGTGTGCTAGTAGGTCCTCTTGACATCAACAAACGATTTCCATAAGCTCCCATTTTGGGAAGAACAATATCTGGCTTTGTTGGTGTTGAATTGGTTGTGTAAGATTCATTTATTTCTTTGATGATTTTGATTTTGGTTGTTTGATATGATATAGGGTTTATGACTTTCAAAATGATGGCATTTCAATAGCAAGAAGTCATGTCAGCCCTTGTGCAAAAGGTTATGCAAAATATTATGTCTTAAACGTTACTATTAGGTAGACACTGATTTCCTTTTTTCTTTTATTTGGTAAAGGTGGATGGTGATTTGGTGTTACTACAGTTTATTCGTGTTCATTTCTTTCTTTTTTGACATCTAGCTAAAATCATCACTTTTTCACTATTATATTCCGATAAGCATAACCTAAACCTCCAAAAATGAAAGAACTGAACACATAGCCAACCAAACTACCATTATAACACCATTGATCTAGAGAAACTTTTTCAAAATTTTCAAAGCAATGCTCGATCTTCTCACATAATAATGGATCTCAATAATTAAATTTATAATGAGATTTACTATTCATTTGAGAGAAGTAAGCATTGTTTCTATAGTACCAAATTATTAATTTTTATATAGTAACTAAATATAAGCACGAGGTCAATGGACATTGATTTTTTTTTTTAAAGGAATAAACAAAATTAGGAATTAGGATTTGGGCCTCCGAACAACGAAGATTTTAAGATTCAAACCCAATTAACAAAAAAGAGAGACATAGGCATATAGCTATTTTAGGTGAGTTCAAATTTATTGGATTCTAATTCTTCTGTTTATGTTTGGATGGTTGGAGGGAGGAAGGGACCGAGAGACAAAGTAGATGAAGAAGATTTTAGTATTTTATCATGACAAGAGTATTAAATTGCGAGGGACTATAAGTATTTGAATTCATATATTGATAACTAAATTATGTAATGTACGTGTGGTGTGGGTTTAGAGTCTGAATGAAAGTCAGAATTTAAAAATGAGTGATTTTAAGGATATTATGAATTTTATTATATAAAATTTTACAAATTAATGTCACTAATCGCAAAAGAGTAACACAACATTTATTTATTTTGTTTTTATAATTACATTAATTAGTTTGTAAGTTTTTTTTAATAGCTTTTGCATTTTCTTTTCTCAAGTTACTAATGTGTCAGTGTTGTTTTTCTTTTTCTTTTTCAAAGGCAATTTTAACTAAATAGTGGGGTTATATTTCAGAGCAGAAAATTTTCTATTTAAAGTATTATCAAACGTGAGACCTATACATTGACTGCTTATAGTTAATAGAATTATTAGAAAACAACAGTTAACCCAGAATTCAGTAAAATACATTTATCCCTAAATTATTTTAACACGGCAAAAGTTCTAATTTTTCTTAATGAATATCCGAATAATTTTTTCATGCATGATCATAATCTTATTACCAAAATCTATATATGTATATACTTATAGACTCTAGTGGAAATTCACAACTTGTACACGGTAGATCTCACTAAAATACTTCGAACTGTTGTTTTTCCACCATTTCCAGATTTCTTTAATGATTATCACAGCAGTACATAATCTTCAAGAATGGAAGAACATAGAAAGAAATCTAACAATGATAGTATTATGTAAAGCCAACTGCTCTGAACATGGTGCATTTGGAAATAAATACCGCATGATTACATAATGACAACAATATAACTTAAGACAATTACAACAGCCATATATCAAACCCACTAAATCTTATTCCCCGTGACAATCCAAGTCAATCTCCTTTAGAATGTCCTGGTGAAATCACCTCTGAGTTTCATGACAAGAAACGATGTGCAGTGGTTGCATGCCCACAAATAGTGGCAATATATGTACAGACTGAAACAGCAGCGATTCAATCAAGAGCAGCCTGCAGTAGGATATCTTGTGTGGGATACTTAATGTTATGGAACAACAGCCTGTGGGACAGATTTTGTAGAGTTTGAGTCCCCTCTTCCATTAATCTTAGATTTATCCTTGACGGTCTTCTGCGAGTTGGGTGTCCCTTTCGCAACAGTTTTATTAGGATGCCTGGACAATTGAGCCCCAACACCTCCCCCTGCTCAACCCAAATTAAGGAAAGACTAAATAAACTGCAGAAGCATGATGATTCATAAAACACCCAGCAATACACCCCATGGTGCATTGCTTGAGTTATAACAGTTAAGCTTTATTTATTTTTACTCTGATTATAAATTGTAGTTTTTTTTTACTGTGATTATACATCTCAAAGAATAGTACAGCATGAATAAGAACAATTCAGCAAAGCAAAGAAAACCTGATATTTATGAGCTTACTTTTTTGGTAAGGAAAAAGTGACTGATTTTTGTGTGTGTGTGTGTGTGTGTGTGTGTGTGGGGGGGGGGGGGGGGGGGATAAGTATTAATAGCCTGAATTTTATTGCCAATTGAAGGAAAAAGGAAAGCCATATTCCACTCTAGACTACAATTCTTTCAAACGAGGGAAGCAACAGAAGTTAGAAGAATGGGTATGCGCACACTAACACAGAGAGAGGGGGATAACTGCAGAACCATTTAATTGGGGAGAGAGAGAGAGAGAGAGAGAGAGAAAACTCACCGCTGTTAGGTAGAGAAAATCGCTTCTTTGCCTGCTTATCTGGTTGTGCGGATCTCTCTTTTGGATTGCTGTGGGACCTCAAACCAATTCCAGTCCTTGAGTTAGATTCTTCAACTGGATCATCTGCATGAGGCTTGGGCTTGGATTTGGCAAGCAGTGTATTGGATGCATCTTGCATGCCTGCTGATTGACTGGGTGAAGAACCACAGCCATCTGAATAAGAGGGGCCTGTTTTCTGACTCGAAAGGTTTGGATGAAGATTTGGTGTAATTGGTTTTTTGCCAGCAGATTTTACATGGGATTTAGTTCCATTCATATCCTCAGCTGATTCATTTTCACGTACCATCACTCCATCTCTAAGGTTAATGTCAAGAAACCGATTCTCCCAAGGACGGACAGCCATCCATCTCTCCAACCAGTTCCAACCCCAGCTGTTTTTATCTGGTTCAAATCCAGATGGAACAGCTTGCAGCCTCGATCCAGCCTGCCACTGCACGAATGTAAATGGATTTTATATGTATTCCTGTAAGGTAAACTAATATCTCAAAGAAAATAATTATAGGACAGACATGAGTACACAAATAGATACAGAGGGGATGTCTCTGTGTAGATATCAAATATTCCAGTCAAGCAAGCATCCGTAATTTATACATTAAAAAAAAAAGTACAATTATAACAAATGGACAAACCTTATGTTTTAACTAAAAATTCTAATCCTATTCTAAACGTAGAATGGAAACTTTTTATCTCTGAAGGTCTGTCCAGGATTCTAGGTATCAAGAAGTATCAGATATATCTCTCATCTTTAAAAAATAAAAAATTCATACGTTTGAGCATCCAAGAAGTGCCCTTCTACTTGGGAATTGGGACACCTTTATCTATTGAGAAACCAGCTAGCAGGACTCAAGCACAACACAAATCCCCAAGGTTTTTTTTGGATGTCCCCAAGGAAGATCAATGTAACATAATAAAAATAACCTTCTTTTTTTGGGGGAGGGGGGTGCAGCAGCAAGCTAGTCAAAGAAGAGCTCCCTCTCTCTCTCTCTTATTTCTTTTTCAGCTGGGATGAATGAGAGCTCACTGTAAAGGCATATGACACTTAAGACAATCAATGGAATGAGCATGGAAGAGCACTGATGGATGCACCTATTTGCCATTTATTTTAAGTGGACCTCATGGCATTCAACCAATAAGACTATCCAAACAACAAGAATGAAATATTATTATAAAGCTTGGAATAACATATATGCAGAAGTCACAATCAACTATGGGGTATGGGTAGGCACATTAACTGCATATGACAATACAATTTGAGGGCAAAATTACAAAACTTCAGATAAGGCTTCAAATATGAAGAAGGTGACCTGAAATCTTGGTTAAATTAAAACAATTAATATAAAGGCAAGGGTTCAGGAAAATGCTACCACTTAAGGAAAAGCAGCATATTATGGATATTATAAGAAACCCTTTTTTTTTTTTTTTGAGAAACAGTATTATAAGAAACCTAACATCATAGCCTATCTCAAAACCCTAAGTTGACACTTAAAACACATTATAGGCCAAATTCAGATGTGCATGCCCAGACATTTAAGTTCATCTCCAGGCGTTTCATATTTATGTTCCTCATTATCACTATGGACAATGCTTTCCAACATCTGACATTCTTTTCATGAAACTTATTAAACTTTGAAGTAGAACTTGCAGTTTCATAAGCCAACAAGAGGCTCATAATATTTTACCTGGTGAGCCAAAGCATATGCCATGGCTCTCTCTCGCTTAGCCGCAGCCTCCTGCCTCTTTAACAATTTGGCTTGAATTTGTTCGACAGATCCCACACTGTCACACCACCCTTCCTGCTTCACAGTCAGAAGAGTCATAACATGCTAAATGCACTTAACAAAGTCTAAGTTAGTATGGGAAAATAAGCTTGGAAAGTACGCAGATATAATATTTCAAGAACAATGTCATATAATATGGATGTAATACATTAACGTAACTCGTTCTGGTATAATATCTTTGCAGATCATTATAGTATATAAAATTTATTATGGGTCAAAAACAGATCCCACACCACCCTTCCTGCATCATTGTGGATAAATATTTTGGGACATCCCAAAATGGAATAGTGGGCAAACAAAATTGAACAGACTGAGTATATCCGATTGAAAGTCGCTAAAGTTTCTTACTTCTATTTCTCGGACATGAGCCTCATTTACAAGTTGTTGCTGAAGTTTCTGTTGAGCCGTTTGACTTTCCAATGCCAGACGAACACGCCTGGCTCGTACACGAGCTTGAACTCTCACCAAAGCTTGCATACAGCGGAGAGTTATTGCAGCTTGCTTTCTCACAGCATGGCCCCTGACAAGGGCTTGAAGTCTTACCAATCCTTTCAAAGCTCGTAAAGCTCTTCTAGCCTGATATATACATCAGAAAAACATTCCAATCTGATCACAATTGTTAGGCTGAAAGTGCCTCCAAAAGAATTTTTTTTTAAATGAAATAAATTTTATTTAACAGACCAAAAGGAGGTCCATTATCTTATAGTGCAGCTGCTCCTGATGTATTTATATCTACCCTGATGATAAGCGGTCCGTAAACTGCACCTTCTTCTATATTCCCACATATGTGACAGAATTAAAAAATTCTCTCCATGTTTTTTAATTAAGGCTCATTTTACATAATACTCACGAATAATGGTTTCATAATTAAATGTCATCAAAATTTGTAGTTGTTTGAAAACTATCTGTTATTATGTCATTAAAAATTTACAGGCTGGCATCTAGCTCAGCATCCTGCATACAATTTTTAAGATACTTGACCAGTTTACTATAGCTGTATTAAAGCAATTAGATTCTATCCTTAATGGGTGTAAAGCTTAGATAGCTACAGCCTACAATTTAACAAGAGAAGTAGCCCTAAAAATAAGGTAGAATGACTTTCATATAGTTAATAAGTAAAACAAAGGCTTAGCTGATCTTAGTCCCATTAAATTTAATCTTAGTCAGGAGTCATATAGGGTGACGTCCTTTACAATATGTTTTGTATCTTAGGAGTTCTCATTTTATTTTATTTTTGAGACCTCATTAGATTTATCTTTGTGAGTATCTTACAAAATACTGAGTGTTAACTAAAATATGAATCAAAGAGAAAAGTAAAGGGTTTCATGTGTTTTCCCCTTCCTCTCAGTTAGCTTCTGGGCCCACAAATAATAGCAGATTCCCTCAATCACCTAACATACTCTTCCTTCTCTTTCTCCCAGAATAAAGTTATAGGATAATCTTAACAATGGATAAATTTATTAATAATAATCTTATCCTTGTAAATTGGCATTACTCGTGCAAGTCTAGTAGTGAATCTATTGATCATCTGCTGCTTACATTGTACTATGGTGAGAGCTGCGGTCCCTTTTATTTTCTACTTAAGTTGAAAAGGGCTGTTTGGTTGGCACAAAAATATTCTCATATGGAATGCAACTCCACTGTGCCTTATGTGGATGGTTTGAAATGAAGGGAATAATTGTACTTTTGAGTGTGTTGAGCTATCTTCTGTTGAGATCAAATCTGTTTTTTATGCAATCTTTGTATGACTGGAGCATTGTTATTGGCAGGATTCCTTGTAGTTCTTAAGTTCATTTTGTAGATCTCTCGAAGCTCAGAATTGATTCTTTAGGGACTCTTGTGCACTGCACATGTACACAAGTTTCTTCTCTAATTAATAAAATCTTCTATCACTTATCCAAAAAAAAGTTCTCATTTTGTCTTTATGCCTTCTAGTACATTAACCAGATGATAATTGCATAAGAAATCAACAAAACTAGTACTCTCTCTTCATTTATGCCTCAGCTCATCATAGCAGTCCTCATCCCAATTTCTCTATATAAAATCGTGTTATGTGAAGAAAAAAATGCATTGAGCTGCTTCATGATCAAACAAGTTGATTCTATAGGTAAGGAACGAGTTGTCAAATTACCAATAGTTGTTACTATATGCATATATTGCTTTGCACTATTTCATATAGAAAATGATGAAGCTGTATTAATCTTGAGGTGGAAGTGCCTCGTCATAGATTATCCCACTACTATTGTTATATTTTCATGCACATAGGTCAAGGTTCCTATTTTTCCCTAACCAGCCAATCTACTTTTTGTTTCCGTATATTTTCATCCAACTATGTGAGCATATATAAAGAAGTTTTAAATTGTAACATCAATTCAAGATTAGCTCAGTAAAATTTTTTTTTATAATTAGTAAGACAAATATTTTTATAGTGGAAAGGAAAGGGGGCCCAATATATAAGACAGTTGCACAAATGAAATTCAACAAGACAATTGCTCTTTTTTTTTTTTTGCTAAGTTACACAGGAACCCTATGGGTCTTGAGCCCATGACTTCACCCACCTTGCACTTACAAGGGGGAGGAAATTCAACAAGACAATTGCAATAGGTGGATGCATAGAAACAGGAGACTGGATGTTGAGTAGAAATGTGATGTTAGAAAAACAAACTATTTTCAAGGGCTGATTGGATAAGCTTTAAGATGATGTGAAGTAGCAATACCAGAAATCCACGAAAAGCAGTTTGGATGCGCGTTGCGGCCCATTCTTCTTTCACACTTTGCTCATTATGAGCTGCATCCTGTGCTTGAGCATCTTGTGCTTGAGGTGAACCTGAATGGGAGCCAGCCACATTTGGGTTTGATTGAGTGTTGGAATCTACAACTGGTGGAGCAGCAACATGATTGAACTCATATTGAAGCTTATCAGTATCAATCTCAACAGAATGTTTTCTCCGGTGCCTAGACTTGCTAGAAGCTGCTCTCTGTCATGATTAAAGAAAGAAAAATTAAAAAGAAATAGATTGATATGGTTAACTATGTACCTTTTTACTATCAATCCGCTTCAGAGTTTTCCAAGTTTTTTAGGCACCAATTGAAGAAACCCCTCAGGATTGAAAATACATTATATCAGAAAACAATCCATCTTAAAATAAAATAGCAAAGCTGTAACAAATTGTTCTGTATTGGTGTACATGACATTGTCCAGGTCTGCAGACAAGACATAATTTGGAATGACTGGCATGTTAGTTTATTACCATTGCAAATTTCCTTCTTTATTATAAACTTAGACACGCACCTATTGGGTCTTGAACGCATGACCTTCCCCTCCTCCACCCCATTATTACAGAGGGAGGTGACATTTGAGTCATAGCTCATTGGCAAACCATTGCCAAACTATTTCACATACGCTAAAAAAATGCAAAGGGTTTGCCCTTAATACAAAGATCTGGTGTTGACCAAGGGACATCAAATAAGATAAGTACAAAGAATGTCAAATATTGGCTGTTAATTATAGAATCAAGGATTTGCTGCAAAGCAATTTAGGGAAATAAACATTACATGGCCGAATTTATATAACTACATGTTTACAAAACAATACATGTAAAATAAAAAATAAATTCAAGAAAAGAAAAAGGGCCAACAAATGCACAATATGACACTTTGGTCACTTTGGTTTTGTTAACTGCAGATCTAACATAGGAATAAGTCAAAGAAAAGGATTACTCTGGATGGACTACAGAAATCCTTTCCACAAAATTTTCAGGCTTCATATTTGTAAAGACGTCGTGTGAATGATTGTTTTCACTCTAGCTCCAAACTACTCAGAGTTACATGCTTAACTAAAGTCACGAGAGCTAAATTCCCAAAACAAATCAAATAAGCGCCATGGAATTCATCAAACATTTATAAACAAGATAAAGAAACTCCAGCAAGTTTAAAAGAGAAAAATTGGGGTCAGGGTAGGAGCACTTTTAGCTTTGAATCAGCATTGAATTCACTGCCAAACAAAAGACAAAATATTTTATCCGAAGCGAGCAAGATATCATATAAGGATAATTCAGCAACAAGGTCCACATGTAATAACCACATTTTTTAATCAGCAGAAGAACTAAATATAGAAAATATAGAAAAATTTAAAAAACGACGAAAGGTAAAAAGAAATTTTTTTTTTTTTCAAAAAAATAAATACTAATAATACCCACATTTTCATTTTTCTCTGAAGATTGTGACTTTTCTGGTTTCTTCAAACCAACCAAAGCTCTAATCCATTTTCCTGAGACACCCATTGCGTCAGTTACTTTAGCTCCACAAAACACAGACCTGCAAGATGAAAATTCTTAGCCACACAATTGCACATTTGTGCTTACTGTACTAAAACCCAAAACTTGGCAAATCTGAAAAAAAGTGACCAAATTCATCATTTTCCAAATTACCAACCTTCAAATCACAGCCCCAAATTGCACCTTCGAAGCATTCACTTCAACAATTAAGCTTGTGCCATCACCACCAACCCTCATTTCTGAAAAATTAAAAAAATTTGAAATTTAAAATTAATAATTAAAATTAAAATCATACTGATTATTAACACTAAGCAGATCTTAAATGCGAAATTCATAGTGAAAAATGTTGGACTAAGATAACAAAAAAAACACAAAATGCAGCTAAGAAAAAACAAAAACAAAACGCAAATTAAGCAATAAGAAAATGTAGATCCATAGATCAAAAGCTTAAGAAGCCTAAAAATTCACCTGAAGTAAATGCGAAGAAAATTAGGTAGTAGCTTTTAGGCCATTGATCTATCAATCAGTGAGTCAAAGTAGGTCAAAACCTCGCTCGCTCTTTCTCTTTCAATCTTTTCATAGCCCTTCAAAATTCCAAGTTTCAGAGAATCAGATTTGAATTCCCAATCCTCAAACCCTCTCTCTCTCTCTCTCTCTCTCTCTCTCTCTTTATTTTTACACTGAAATTTTAATAGGTGTAGTTTCTTTCTGACTCTGATTGATTGAAGATAAAAGGCGGTGTGGGGCTGGGCTAAAGGACGCCGAGAAGGAAAGAAACGGCGTCGTATGGGGAAACGTTGAAAAGGGGATCCCGTTGGGTCGTTTTCACACACACAGACAGAAAGGACAAAACGGAGAGGCAAAGAAGAGTCAATCACGGGAAACGTTTCCCTCACCAACAAATCGATTGAGTGGTGGGCCCCACTCTTTGCTTTCTCTTGCTCCGGCACATAATAGCGGTTAGATTTTGACTGCCTCAGGTTTTATATGAATAATATTGAAAGACAAAAGTCATAAAGACAAAGCACGATGGACAAGACTTTGGAGGGAACATCACTTAAAATCAAAATTAATTTATGCTCTCAGAGCCTCAGCCTCAGCCTCAAACTCAACCTTTGCTTTTTTCTTTTTCTCTTTTTTGGTATACCTGTTTTTTCAAAAATTCTGGTAACACGATTAATTACATAATTTTACCTCTAACTCGTTCATATGATAAGTTGTAGTTGATAAAAAAGTGTTTCTACATAGACTTACTATTACTCTTCCATCAATCACAACTTACCACATAAACAAATTGTAAACAAAGTTACGTAATTGAGTGTAGCATCAGAATTTTTCTTTTTATTTTAACCTATAAAAAGAGCTATGTGGATGAAGGGAAATGAAAGGAGATAAATTAAATGAAAAGGATTTTTTTTGAGAATATTCCTTTTTAAAATTAGTGTATAAGAATCAGAGTTTAGTTTCATTGTTTCTTTTCCTTAAAAAAAAATCCATAAAAAAAAAAAAAAAAAAGTTCTATCAAAATTTCAAAATTTTTTTTTTTTTTTTAAAAAAGGGGTTTAGTTTCATTTATTAAGCTATCAATTGTGCTAAAGTTATTGGTCAAAGTTATTGGGCTTTTTACTTAACTTTTTTATTCTCATATTAATAAGAATCAAAGTTAGCTATGAGTTTAATAGCTCAATTTTAAATATAAAAAAACAATAAATAAATAAATAAACTGAGAAAGTAATTTCACTAAATAGGAAATTTGGGGCAGATCTCAGAAGTAAATTATGACACATAATTCATGTACCAAGCTAGTAATTTGAACAGTAAACAAGAATTTTATATGGAAAACTAATTGCTAGTATTATTTGATAGTTCGATACAAGTGAAATAACATGTCCAGCATGCAAATTGTTGGACCACGCACATCTTGTTGGTCAAGAATAAAAATTAATAAATATAAATCAATTTAATTATCAAATATATTAAAAAATTAAATGACATATCATGGTTTGATTTCAGTTCAACTTCAGTCCGACCTCAAAAACCTTAAACATCTCTCTTTTCTAATTCATTAAATGGTCTGGGCTTCAAAACCATGCTAGCCAGTAGCCACAGATGCTCTTATTCCTCAAAAGGATTAGTCAGTTTATAATCTCGTAATTACTTATAAATCTAAGATCTACTTAGTAAACACTCAATATAGGACTTAACACACATATACACACACAAAATTCAATTCAATCAAATGCACATAATTAGGTATCACATTTACATTTTTCAAATTATATAAAAATGTGTAGTATTTCTAAAATAGCTTCATATTTTATTATGCAATTCAACTAAAATTGTGTTCCCAATTAGTTCTAGAAATTAGTTTAAGGGAGGTTTTGTTTGAACTTTGAAGGAGATATGATAGGAGTCATTCAACATATAACTCATGAAGAAAGCTCTAGAAATGAGTTTAAGGGAAGTTTTGTTTGAACTTTGAAGGAGATACGATAGGAGTCATTCAACATATAACTCATGAAGGAAGCTGTTGGGTTGTGCTCATGGCCATGTTATAGATGACATGTCCCCTTCTTCAAACTTCAATTCATATTGTTCATAAAGGAATCTCTAATCAACAATAGAACATGACCCATTTTGCATCATATCTAAGGAATACCTTGGACGAGGTCGAAGAAACAATGTTATTCGCTCATTATTAAATTGACTATAATCCTTTTTTGTCCATGAGGATCCCACTAGGGCGCCTTCTTCTTCTAATAGGCTATGAATTAGATCAAAATCATTCTCAACGAGTCCATAAAAAGTGATCCCAATTTTCTCATTTGACCTGGGTAAAGACCAAAGATCATGATTCTATCTCTCTCATTAAGGCAAAACTCTAGATGACCTACAAGTCTAATTGAAAGAAATTCTAGGCGATGTAGCTCCTATTGTAATCCGGGATCCTCCCTAGTTTTTCTTATTAGTTCTTTTGACTAGATTCTTAAAAAAAAAAAAAAAAAAAAAAAGATGAAGATCTTTTAAAGTTTCTAAAAAATCTATCAAGTAGAGTTATTTAAATCATCACCTTTTACATCAAAAATATTAAAATTATGTCCCGTTATCAATATACTAACACACACCTGATAAAACAATGTTTAAAAAGAAAAAAAGAAAACTCACTTATTCACTTTAATCTATATATATATATATATAAAACCGAAACTTTTGAAGCTCTCACAATTTTTCACATCATCACTATTTTCTTTTTCTTTTTATTTTAGATTCTTTTTATTTTAGGTTTTATATCTTATATAAAATCCACCAGAAAAACAATAGACAAAAATTTGAATTTTTATTAATATCAATAATATTGAAAAACGTATACAAACTTGGAGGCCTATTTAAGGACTCCATAAAACTTGATGGGCAAGAAAATATATTCTAAAATAAGTCCTAATTAATACCTAACCATAATAGAAACCAAATTTGACCTAAAAAAACATTAAAAGAACCTAAAAATAGGGAAATAAATCACCTAGACCTAAAATAACGTTTTTTGCATAAAAATACCAAAATAACAATATTCTACATCAACTTATCACAAAAATATCAAATAGTTTCTTTTTATTTTAGATTCTTTTTATTCTAGGTTTTGTATCTTCTTATATTTATTAGTGTCACAATAGTTTAGTTTAAGTAAAACTCTATTAGATATATTTTGTTGGCCTATCACATCATTATTATTATCTATATATAATATAAAATTGAAAATTAAAAATTAATTATAAATTTTTAAGATACCTCACATTAGAATTTAAAAAAAAAAAAAAATGACTCACTTTAGGTTTGAATTTTTTTTTTTTTTTTAAGGACTCACCCAAAAAAAAAAAAAACTTTAGGATTAAGAAAAAAAAAAGAGAGACTCCTGGTAAGACTCTCTTTTCTCTCCTTAAAACCCTAAACTCAACTTCACTTTAAGATTAAAAAAATAGAAGGAGAGAGACTCACGTAAAAAAAAAAAAAAAAAAAAAAAAGTTTTGTCTTTTTTATTTGCTTTCATATATGTCTGAAATTTTCATTCTATCTCATTGTTTTATTATGTTTAGAATTGATTTTCTTCTAAGTATTTGGGTTAATCTCTATATTTTGATAGTGTTTTTCTGGATTTGGTTTTTGGGTTGAAATTCTAATAATTATTTTATATTGTATATGGCAGATGAAACATCTCTATTTTTTGGAGAAAAATCAAAGCTGTAACCTATGTCTTCCAGCCCAAGGTGTGGTAAATTTTTATATGTTCTTACTTTATTGAGAATTTTTATTTGGGTTCATGTGATTTTTTGTTTTTTTATTAAAACTTTGATTTTTGGTTGATTAATTATTTGTTTGGATTAATTTCAATTAATTATTTGTTTGGATTCAACGTAAAAGATAATGAAATTAGGTGTTATAAATTTGATAATGTTCCATGTTTTGAATTGTTTATATTATTTAGACTCCTGGTAGGACTCTCTCTTCTCTCCTTAAAACCCTAGCAATTACCATCTCAAAACCCTAAATTTAACTTGACTTTAAAATTAAAAAAATAAAAAGGAGAGAGACTCAACTAAAAAAAAAAAACGTAGGTTTTTATTTATTTATTTGCTTTCATATGTGCCTGAAATTTTCATTCTCTCTTATTGTTTTGTTATGTTTAGAATTTATTTTCTTCTAAGTGTTTGGGTTAATCTCTATATTTTGATAGTGTTTTTGTAGGTTTGGTTTTTGGGTTGAAATTTCTAATAATTATTTTATATTGTATACGGCAGATGAAGCATCTCTATTTTTTGGAGAAAAATCAAAATTGCAAGCTATGTCTTCCAACCCAAGGTGTGATAAATTTTTATTTGGTATATTATATATGAATTTTTTGAATTTGAAGGGTTTTGTTTGGTTTTGAAGTATAATTTGGGGATTCTATAAAATTTGAAAGGTTTAAGTTTTTGGGTTTTTGGTATTTGCGTTTTAGTAGGTTGATCTTAATTATTTATCTTATATGTTTTTTCTTTATTGAGAATTTTTATTTTGGGTTTGTAGGGTCTAAATTTATTGGGCCAGGCACCAACTCTTTGTATGGTGAGCCCACCAAATTCCCAACAATAAATTTGTAGAGAATGGGTTAAACAACTGGGCTAGTGGTGGATTTAGCGACGGTCCGAATGAACAAAACCAGTAATAAAAAAAAGGAATTGAGTCAGGCATTCAACAAGATAAATCCCTTTTGTCCGAAGAGGTTTTCTATTTAAAGGCTTAGTCCTTTTCTTTTTCTTCCTCCCTTTTTCTGTGAGACTTGCTTCCCTTATATACACTCCCTTTTCCCATCTTCACCGCACACTTGTCTTCCATCTAGGCACCCACCTCAGTACTAGTCACATCAGCCGTTTGCTTTAACCTGCAGTGAGTAGTGGTGGGTGAGGACGCACTGTTCAGGTGTCTTCTCCACATAAATGCGGCCAGGAAAGTTGCTGCAGTGCATTAAATGTGGCGGGGGCAGCTTTATTGGCAAGATATTTTGTGGTAGCTGCGCAGTTAGATATGCCCGAAGCTCAGCCCATGGTAGGGAGATCTTTTAGCATATCTACTCGATCAAGTTCTGAGCTGCTCCGTTGGGTAGGGTCCCTTCGGCCCGATCAGGTTGTCTTCGGAAGGAGCGTTTCTCCCTTACGGATTGCACTTCCACCAAGATGGCAAAGCGTTGACACTTTTAACCTCTTCGGACAGGGAGTCGTATTTGAACTGGGCCACAGGCCCAACATGTGGCGTTGGACTTTTTCACCCACAGGGTTCATGTGATTTTTTGTTTTCTTAATTAAAGTTTTGATTTTTGGTTGATTAATTATTTGTTTGGATTAATTTCAATTAATTATTTGTTTGGATTCAACGTAAAAGATAATGGAATTATGTGTTATAAATTTGATAATGTTCCATGTTTTGAATTGTTTATATTGTTATTAATACGACTAAATAAGATTTATTTTTATCTTTGTAGTTTATATCAATTTTGAGTGTGTGTATATATATAACTTTTAGGAATTTTGCTTTATTAATTTAAGAATTGTAAATTATTTTGTATGTTTCAGTAACTATGCACCTGCAGTGAGACATTAACAATATAAGCATATATATATGGTATTAACATTTTATAAAAATCTTTCTTACAACCCAATAACATTCTACGTTAGACAACACTTCTAAACTATAAAAAAGCATAGAAGTTAAATATTTATTCCCATTGTATTTTATTTAATTATGACAGATCCATTTTTTTTAAACACTAACTAGCAAAATGTCTATAATATGCATATTATTAACCCAATTTTCTATTTCTAAATTTCTTAGATTTTATTATATCAATCTTTTTTTCTTTTAAATTCTTGGTGGACAAATCAGTCTCTCGCTAATTCTTTTACCTTAACATGATATTGGTTAATTGTCATTTTATTTAACTATCTCGTGCATCGCACGGGTTAACTACTAGTTCTATTAAAAACCCAAAAAAAAAAAAAAAAAGAGCAAAGGAAAGAAACCAAGACTGTCCCTTTCTTTCCCTTTCCCTTTCCAGAGCAATACTTTAACTTCCGGTTGAAGGTAACGATTTTCAAACCGTAGTTCCCTGTGGAGGGAGAAAATGGCCTAACCACTAATTAATGTTATTCCCTTCAATCAATACCCACCTAATAAATATAAGAATATCTAAAACCCAGCTCTAATTTTTTTTTTTTTTAAAGGAAAATACTAAAGCCAAGACTATTTTATAAATTTTATTTACAAATTGCTGTTATAATGAGTGATTATTGGTAAATAAATAAATAATATTAATTGTGGTCTCATATGATAATTGGTAAAAATTTATCACATCAATAAAAATATTATAAAATAATTTGTGATGGTTTTATTTTTTATTAATTAAAATATTGAGCCTAAAAGGAGAGAAATTTTATAAACTAAAGAATTGATTGAGGAAGAGAATATCAGAATTTTTTATTTTTTTTTTGAGAAACAAGAGAATATCAGAATTGATTGTAGTTAGAGCTACGGAATTGCGAACTTCGAGGCTAACGGGCAACCCACTGATGTTGACGAGGCCTTGTTAGTTATGGCTATTCATTAATATATATGGGTTTAATTCTCTTTGGTCCTTTGTGTTTGTTTGCTTTCTTTTGGTCTCGTTATTATTGTACTTGAAGTGCCTCAACAAAGGGATTATAACGGTAGTTGTGGTAGTTAAGTCCTGTTTGTTTACGTTGCTTAAACAATAATTTTTGTCATTTAAACACCATAATATGTATTTTTACAATATTTTTTTTAACCACACGTATTTTCATAACACTTAAACAATGTTACTAAAACAATATTACTAAACAAACCCTAAGGGCCTATTGTTAATATTATTTAAATAACAGTATTCGTTGTTTAAACAACAAACTATTGTTTAAACACAACATGTATTTTCACAACACTTAAACAACGTTACTAAAACAATATTACCAACTAAACATGCCTTAAGATTAGCCATTTTCTTAACCTAGATTGCACTTATAATGACACAAGATGAATAAGTTCAGTTTATGAGGTGATATAATCTTAACCATTTTTTTTGTTTGGTAAAATACAAAACTTATTGTCTAAGTTTCATTAGAATTTATTTAAATTCTCTAATTTTACTTTTATTTATTTCAATCGTCTAAGCTTTTAAGTTTATTTAATTAAAACCTTTTCATCAATTTCCATTAAAACTTATATTTTTTTAAATCTGAAAAATATTTTTCAATCATTAATTGAAATTTTTTATTTGAAAATGTTAAAAAAAAAAAACAAAAACAAATTTGACCAATTAACCACAATATTTAACCAAAGTTGATGAAAATGTCTTAATTGAATAAAATTGAAATTTAAAAGATTGAAATGAATTCTAGTAAAATATAGAGGCTGAATTTTGCATTTTAGCTTTTTTTAATTATTTATTTTATATAATGAATGTAAGAAATTAAAGAACCCTACCCGTTGAGTTTATTTTCGAGAATTTATTATTCAATCCTCCCACTGAACTATACCACTAAAATGGTCATAATTGTACAAGGACAAGTAGATGAAGTAGCATTGGGGCTCCTCAAAATGAGAACTTGGATACCTTAGGTTGGGAGCTCTCGCAAACCTGTCCTAAACCCAATGACATAGAATTCAAAATTTGTCTAACATTTTCAATGGAATGGAGTGGCTACTTATCAACGTTTAACGAGCACTCCAATGGGCTATTTTTACATATATGCAAACAAAATAAGTACACATCAACCACCATACCTTATATCACAATTTTGGGGTTGGCTGTAATCTAGAGGAAATAAAATTTTAAAAAATAATAATAATAAGGACAATTGATGTCTCAGACTATGCATTTCTCCCTTACTAATCCAAAAAAATAGAAAGAAAAGCATTTTATGTCCCCCTCTTATTCTACCAAAACTGCTTCATCTGAGCTCAACACATAAGTTTAGATTTGAAAAGCGCAGTTAGCAGGGGAAAGAATCCCTCTTGCATAATAGATAAAATACAACAAAATTATGGAGAAAATACATGCACAACTTAAAATAATGAATTTCATATGCACGAAGTGATTATGAACCGTCAGGAGTAGTAGTTACCATTGATACCAGGTCCAATTCTTCATCAGAGTCTATCACATCTACATAGTCATAATAGGGATTCACCTGCATCCATTAAGAAACACTGTCATCAAAGGAAAAAAAAAAGATCTGATATGGTCATGATACTCATAACTTGCATAAAACAAACTAACAAATATGAAATAAACAAGCAAAAGCAACACTGCTTATGATGGAGCTTGCTGCTTTGACTATCCTCAGACGTTCAGGAAATTTTTATAAAACCCGAAAATAATCATCATGTTTCCCAATTAAAAATGAGCGTTATCCAATACCTGTGGTCTTGGAGTAATTGCTTCAAAGCTGTAAAATTTTGGATTATCAAAATTAGGGGGTTCCAGAACAATGTATGCTCCTTTATTTTTGTATCTTTCCTCTGTTGCCTGCATGGCATAAAAGACATTCATTGGGACAGATTATAGATGATGCGGCAAACAATATGAAAAGATTTAAATTCAGTTATTAAAACACGCAAGTTTAATTAAACAAAATAAGAAAACATTCTTTAGCAATGGCATAAAACCATACTTCCTATTTAGGATTCCAAGCAACCCAAATGTAAAAATGGATAGAGTTGGAAATCCTTTATCACCAACTTTAAAATAAAAAAGAATGAAATTAGGGGCAATCCAGGAAATTAGCCAATCTTAGCTTATCTGACTGGTGTAAGGTCCATAATTGTTCTTACCTTCTCCATCAATAAAGATAGTGCACACAGAAGCAGTTTGAGACTCTTCCTTGTGCTATTTTGCACGCTAAAAAATTATCTTGTTAGACTGCTGTATGAGACATTTCTCTCGCAACATGTGTGGGTCCCACACACATGGGTCACTCCCACATGTTGTGAGAGAGGTCTTATGAGGCCGTCTTTGAGAATTTCTTTCTATAGCTTATGCCAACATTGTTAAATATATAATTAGACAAAGAAGTCCAATTACAATGATTCACTCACAATCACAACACTAAGTATGGCCACATACTTATGTTATTGTTACCTATTTAATGAAGGAGTATCTTATAGCTCTCGAAAAGATAACAAATTCAACACCGTCAAAATTTAAAACGCTTAAGAATGTGTTTGGATGAGCTTATTATCATTGGATAATTTGTTTATAAAACAAGCTGTGTGAAATTACAGTTGTACTTATAAAAGTGAGGCTTTAAATAGTTGTACATAATCTGGCAGTGAAAATAAGCTGTCATTTTAAGCTAAAACAAACAAACTCCGAGGGATGAAGGAAAAAATTGCAACTTTAACATTTAGAGGGTTAAAGATCCCAACTAAAGTGGCATTTCTTACATGGATAGTTGCCTTAAGAAAGATTCTCGAGTTGGATAACTACCGAAAGAGGGATATGGTTGAAGCGGAGTGCTGTTGCGTGTGCAAGAAAAATGGGCATTGCATAGATCATTTGCTTCTACGTTGTGTATTGCTCACAAGTACAGTCTCTGGCCTCATTAGGGGTTGGGTTACGCCTAAGAATGTGGTTGATTTGTTGGAATGCTAGAAGGGGTGATTTGGAAGGTATTGAAGTGCAGATATTTGGAATGTGATTCCCTCATACATAATGTGGACTATTTGGAGAGAACAATACCCATACATTTTAAGGAATTGAACGATCTACAGCGGAGATGAAGATGTTATTTTTACCTTCCAGATATAACTGGATGGCTATAGTGTGACCACCGTTTTGACCACCATTTTTCTAAATTGCTGAGTTTCTTGACTTTTGTAATTTTAGACGATCAATTTGGTGTCTGATATGTATACTTCCTATGTACTTGGGCTGCGCCCTTTTAATGTATAGTTAATAAAATTTCTTTCTTGCCTCGTTAAAAATTAAATGTAACTTCAACAAAATTTCTTTCTTAACTGTCAAAAAATAAATGTAACTCTGACAAAATGATGAGAATGGCATCTAAATCAAAATTAATAAATGCACGTGCATATATGTGTACAAGTTCACAGAATGAGACCACATAACATGTGAATGTGTAGAGTTCTGAATTTTCATCAAAATGAGCAAATCCGTGAAATTTTGAAGGTACATTCCATCATTAATACCTTTTTTTTTTTTTTATAGTGGATAGTGGGGGGGTGGGGGGGGGGGAGAGGCTGGGTTTGAACCACAAACATGGGGCACCACAAATGATGCCATTACAGCTAGTTTATCACTTGTGAACCCCAATCCATCATTGATACTATACATGGATGAAGATTGACCGTTCATGAAAAGTAATTATTGCCATTTCTAAATATTTTCCTCTTATTCATGAAATCATAGTATAAACTGATTTCCAATACAATAAGAAACAAGGACTCATTCTAAATGATATATAAGGCATTCAAATGTTTCTTTAGGTAAAAGCATACAAGAAATTCATATAGACATAAGCATGAAAATACACTGTGGCAGCAACAAATCTAAGAAAAGAAGAGCCTGTAGAAACCTGAAACTGCGGGTAGTCTGGAGCGCTAAACACAGTAATCAGCTTCCCTGACTCCACAACATGATCTATGGTATATCCTACATCCATTCCTCCAAAACCAGACCTCTTTTCCCTTGCATCTGGGCCTTCATGCGATCTGATGATTAACTGGGACGAATCAACAAATGATAACCACAATGTTAGTTTGAAAATTAAATGCCAGCATGTTTGCAAAAAAGATTACTAACACCAACAAATAAGTTAACAAATAAACACAAAAAAGTTCAAAGAAACTGTACAAAAGATTTTACTATGGAGTTACAACACAAACATTTACCAGATGTTGTATGTTGCTCCACTCTCAACGGCAACAGACAGGTTTATTTAGTTTAAAGCAAGACAGACTGCAAAAACCATTTTGTGCTCTTAAACTTCAAATAGAACACCAAAACCATAGAGAACCACCATTAAAGGAGCTGCCAATGGACTATGGACCAAATGGCATTTCAACCACCCCCCCACCCCCCCCCCAAAAAAAAAAAAATTTATGTTGCCGTTTTGCATCAAGTCAGAAGTTGAAAGTATCAGTCAAGATGGTAAACCACTTCAGTAGATCTTGAGTGGGAAACCAAAAAAGAAAACACACACACACACACACACACACACACACACATATATATAACTTGCTAGTTAATAAAAATGGAAAGTATGAGTCAAGAATAGCAAACCTTTCAGCTACTTTTTTTTTCATAAACTGCAATATATATAACTTAAAACAGGAACACAACTGATGGGCAATCTTCCTTACAAGCATGCTGTAAAACAGTTGGAAGATTGCTGTTATTAAAACAAAAAGGCTTGGAAGAAACTAAAGCTAACTTGGCTGCAGCGTGAGCTGCACCATTACATCTCCTATTAACCCAGTTAAAAGCACAACTAGAAAAAGACTCAACTAAGCTACAAATGTTAACTATAAGAGCAGCAATAGATCAATCAACAATTTACTTGTTAGAGATAGAATCAAAGCAAATTTTAGAGTCCCCTTCTATAATCACATGTCTCCAGTTTTCACTTTTCAGAGATAGCTAACTGCATCACCCACTGGATTGCTGAAGCTTCGGTGATGAGAGGGGAGCCAAGTGTACACAACTTGGACCATGCTTTGATCACCTCACCATGATGGTTACGAGCAACTACAGCCAAAGCAGAATTGGAGGCTGAGAAGGCAGCGTCAGAGTTAATCTTGATCCAATTAGATGGGGAGGAACCCAATCTTTTTGGCCTGAGGCTTGAAGGGCTGGAGCAGAAGAAGGAAACATAGCCGAATAGAAATGGTGTCTATTGAAGATTATCCTTTCAGCTACTTCATTACATTTATATGGAAGAATAACATTAATGATAATAAGATCTTTATAATATCTTTACTAAACAACATCGATGTACGCAAACAAGAAGATATAGTCTCATAGATTTTGAATATCAACATGATCAGTTTCAAAATCTAATCTTACATGTAATTGATATCTTTTTTTTCCTAATTCCTTATGCTAAGATTTCCATTATTAGTTAGAGATAACCAGTCAGAATAAACCATGCCCATAATGACAGATATCACAAGATAGCCATATCAGTTTTAAGATTAAAAGGGTTTTTTGATATAACCTTTAGATTGAACTTTTTTAGGAAGTCTTCAGTGCAATCAGGTCCCCACAATAGTCCAATACCTCTCTCTTTATTTGGAGAAAGACCAAGAGTCATTGATGGGTCTGACCATAGCACATCACCAGGAATCAGATTTAAGCCTTCCCACGGAGGATCAAGAACTGACCTTCGAGCTCTAGATAATTCCTCCAAAGAACCAAGAGATAACGACTTGGGCTCGGAGTTGAAACACAGTCTACGATTCTTCTTCTTCCCTTTTGATCTCTTTGTTGGGGTTGAAGGCATGCTGCGGAAAAGCCCTCCATGAGCGGTATATACACAACCGGCTATAATAGTGGCCAAAGGAAGCCCTTCGAAGCATCCCAAACATTTCCGATACACATGCTTACCTTTATCTCCATACTTTGTCAGCACCTCCTTCTCAAAGCCATAAACAGAGGTGCAATACTTGGATTCATGATTTCCACGGAGAAGAAATACTCTATGTGGCATAAAGACCTATAATCCAAAATATCATCCCATAAAAACACAATTTATCAATAATTAGACATAAATAGTCGAACCGAGTGCACAAAACTCCCACTTTTGCCTAGTCTAAGAGAGATGATTGGTCGGCACCTTACTCTCAATTTCATCAATACTAAAACTACTGCAAATTTTAGTACATAAGTTTTACTGACATATCAAATGAATGTGATTGGATGGTTTTTTTTTTTTTTTTTTTTTTTTTGAGTGAGTGATTAGTAGATTTTAACAACATAATAAATGAGTTCCCTAGGTTCCTCTTAAAGATTCAGTCATGTGCTACTTATCTAAAAAATACACTTCCATCCCACGACGAAAAATTCACATGGTAGAATCTTCAAAAGAGTAACTTAAGTACTAAGTCTTACCCAAAAATGAATATCTTAATTACTTTTCTGTATATTGGTGACATTTGTAAAATTTATGCAGTAAGATTTGTAGTTTCCTAGCATCACTCTTGGATAAATAAACTTAGAGAAGCCATGTAAGTATGTAACTAAGACTATATGTCTCTAATAAGAGAATCATAAAAGGAACAAGAATTTCATGATTGAAACAAAAAAACGTTCAAAACTTGCAGAATTGGAAACAGAGTAAAAAAGTTGAAATTTTGAATAATAAAATACTACCTTCCAGGCCAACAAGAGAAGGAAAGTCTCGAGCCCCCAAGCTCCTCGATCAACATAATCACCATTGAACACAAAGAATCGATTTTGAGAAGGAAAACCAGCGTTGTTCAGGAGAAAAATAAGATCGTGCAATTGACCGTGAACGTCACCGACCACAACGACAGTGCTGGAGTCGTCCGGGTCGATTCTGAGACAGTTAGGCTCCTTGTGGAGGATCTTGGAGGCGGTGAGAATCAGAGAGTCGAAGACATGAACTGGAAGAATCGACGGGAATTCCGAGGGTGGAATATTCTTGGAAGACCAGTCAAAGGTCGATATCAGATTCTCGATCCAACCTAGATCCAGCTCGCTGTTGTCGGGCCATGTCAGTGTTGGTACCACTTGTTGTTGTTGTACTATTGTTGTACTAGGATTCTCTTCAGCTAACAACGTTGTTGTTGTTGTTGTTGTTGTTGTTGGTATTGAAGGAGAAACAGTGGTGTCTGGTGTGGGAGCAGTAGAAGAAGGAGGAGGTGGAGAATCTGAATATGATGACATTTTTTTATTTTCCTGTTTTTAATGTACTCTATTTATATACTCAACTGAGTCTGAGTCTGAGTCTCCGTCTGGACCGTCTCCCCAGATTTTTTATTTTTTATTTTAATTTATATAAACCCTAATTTACGTTCATTTAGAGCATTCACATTAAAACTATCTAATGCTCAAAAATAGCATTTTTAAGATAAAAATACCTCTACATTAAAGCTGCTAAGTCTTAAAATTTTTAAAATTCAACTACATTACAATCTCATATTTGAGACTGTAGCTGGATTGTGAAAGAAAAACTCTTTTTTATTTACTTAACGGCTCTCTCTCTCTGCTCTATCTTTCTCTTTCATCTTTCACTTCTTTCTTCTCTCTTCTCTCTTCTCTCTCTGTGCTTCACCGATGTGGTTTGCCGATGAGTGTGCTCCAACGATTGTGGGATGCTGATGGCTGTGGTCCGGTGGCGGCGATGGAGGTTTCTTCTTTTTCTTTTTCTTTTTTTTCTTTTTTTTTTTGCATGGTTCTTCTTGGGTCTAATTGGGCTCCGATTGTGCGAGGCCGACACAAAACGACATGCTATCAAATCTTTGATTTGATTTGGTTTTGGGATTTTGGGTCTTGATTTGGTTGGGGTGGGTCTTGATTTGATTTACAGGTGCGAAGGAGGACGTCAAGCCGTGTTATGGAAGAAGATGATGACAAGGAGGGAAGAGGTGTCCGTGTCCTGTGGGTTTTGGTTCGGCATGATAGGTTTGCTAGTGGTGACAATGGTGGAGGTTTCTTTTTTTTCTTTTTTCTTTTTTCTTTCTGCTGTGGTCGTGGGTGGTGAGTGGATGTGGTGGCTATGGGCAAATGTGGATGTGAAGGTTTCTTTCTACTGTGATTTTTTTTTTCTTTTTTTGTTAGTGGTGGTTGTGGTATGGGTGGTGGGTGGTTGGATGGTGGGTTTTGTGGTGACTATTGGTAGTGTGGTGTCAACGGTGCTGTGAGAAAGAGAGAGAGAGAGGAGAGAGAGAGAGAGAGAAAAAATTAAAAAAAAAATTATTTAAAAATAATAAAGAAACAATATTTAAATGAAATGGTAAAAAAAAATAGAAGTTTTCATATGGTTTATATTATAAAGTGATGTGTTAAATGTTATTGTAGAGTTAAGGGCCTAAATCATATATTAGGCTTTGGGCCTAGGCCGAGAACGAAATAGTCCGAAGAGGAATAAACAGTTATGAGTGATTCCAATTTAGAGTCTCTCATAAGTAAGGAGTAAGTGGAAGATGGTCCGAGGAGGAACTTTTCCTCGGGTATGATAAATACAGCTCAAATATGTGTTCCGATGATCAGGATGACCTTCTAAGAAGCTCCAATGATAGGGACGTGCATCATGGACATACGAAGGAGGGGAACCCAAAAATATCTAAAGAAAGGGTGTCCAATAGGACAAGCACTCAAGTAGTGGCTTAGATGATCAACAGGTGTAGGATCAAGATCGTCAAAAGGGGATTATATAATGTAAGAGACCCTCAATGGAGGGGGGATCGGAAAATCAAGAGAGAAACACTGTAACAATCTAGAACTAGACTTGTAATCGAGCTTCAAAAGCAATACATAAGAATCAGTCTCCTCGGACTTTGTCGAGGATGTTTTTTCTTATCAAAAGCTTGTTATCTTCCTTTCTTTGTTACCAAGATCTGTTTACTTGTTGCTTAATTCATTAAAACCCAATTTTTCAACCCATTCTTTACAAATTTATTGTTTTGAGCCTAAGTCCATGAACCTTTTGGGATAGGAGTTCAAATCATGTCCTTACAAATCATGCCAAAAGCTAAATTTTTTAGAACTTTTGATGGGAATGCTCTTAGGGATGTCTCTGCCAATGCCAAATTGCCAGTGTGGATAATTAATTATCATAAATAATAGTAATAATATATGTGTGCGGATCCTGACATTAAAATCATACTATTTATGTATTCTAACGTGTCAACGTTTGGCATAACTTTTTTTATTTTTTAGGCAGCTTTTTGACACCTATGAACATCACATTATATAATTTTTGCAATTTTGCAAAGTTAAGAGCCGTTTAGTAATGTTGTTCTAGTAAAATTGCGTGTATTTTTTGAAAAAATATATAGGTAAAAGGTGTGTAAAAATATGTGTAATATTGTTTAAATACTAAAAACTATTGCTTAAAACACCTTACCAAACAACCCCTAAGTGTTTAGTATAAAAGGGATTCTAAAAAAAAAATTGTAGGCGAAACTGCTTCCTTAAGTTTACCTTGCGAACGCAATTGGTCTCTTAAGTTTCAAGTAAGCATTATTGGACTCTCAAATTTTAAAAATGAGCAATATTAATCATTCTGTTAACTACTATTAATGGTGATACTTACATGGCTAACGAAATAATCACTTATCTTTTTTTATGATGTCATTTTTTAATATAAAAATTATAAAAATTATTTTACACATCATAACTTATTAATACCAAAATAATTGACCGGTAAATAATGGGGGTAATACCAAATTAAAATATAAAATCCAAAATCTCAAATGAACTCGCTCTCTCTTTCATGCGATTCTCTCCCCCTCCTCCACCGGAGGCCACGCAATAACCTTTGGAGAAACTTCTTGCTACAATGAGTTTGTTTGCTACAGAGTGGGTTTGAAATTGGGTCCAAACTCACACTGGCCTTAACACATGGTGGAAATCTTGGATAAACCCGAATTGTTGAAGCTTTTTGATTCGGGCCACACACCAGTGTCTAAAACTTATGATGTTGTTTGAGGCTTGGTTGAGAGAACTTGGGTGTTGTGGCTATCGGACTCAGTGTCGAGGTCTAAGAACTTGCGAGTTCAAGTGGTGTGTGAGTCGGCTTGGTCTGAGTTAAGTGAGCGGCAAAGCCATGGTAAGTGACAGTGTAAGGGCAGAGAAGAGAAGAATCAGATTGGAATTGAGAGGAGTACCATTCATGGTGGGTGACATAAGAAGGCTTATCTTGGTTTCTCATGTCGACTTTGTATATTTGCTTGGATGTGACTAAAAGGAAGGTACTGGAACAAGGTGAGCAATGAGCCAAAGGAAGACCATGGAAGCCACGGGCCCACGGCCGTCAGTGAGAGAAAGAGTGAGTTTTTTTTTTTTTTTTGGATTTCAATTTTAATTTGTTATTATCCTTTGCTTACTGGTCCCATAAAAAAAAAAAAATAGTACTTTAGTATTAATGGTATTAATTAATTGGTTATGATGTGTAAATTAATTTTTGAAATTTTTTTTAATTAATAAATGACACATTATTAAAAAAAATGATAAGTCATTATTTCTGTGGGGTCAGTTTTTGATGGGCCTAGCACAAGCTTTGCAGGCCCAGTCTAATGAACCTTGAACAATGAATTTGTAGAGAATGGGTTAAACAGCTGGGCTGAAAATGGATTTAGCAACGGTTTGAATAGACAAACAAAGAAAAAGATAGTTTTTAGACTAGCATTCAGTAGGAATCCTCTTAAATCCGAAGAGGTTAAAAGTTTTACAAACTTAAGTGAATACAATTTTTCTCCCCCCTTTTCTGTGAGACCTATTTTCTTTATATATACACCTTCCACCTCATCTTCACCGTACACTTATCCTTCATCTAAGCATCCACTTGAGTACTAGTCACATCAGAAGTTTGCTTTAGTCTGCCGTGAGTGGTAGTAGTTGAGATTGCACTGTTCAGGTGTCTTCTCCACATAAATGCGGCCAGAAAAGTTGCTGCAGTGCATTAAATACGATGGTAGCAGCTTTTTCTTTAAGATATTTCATGATCTTCTCACCCTTAGGCGTGCCCAGAGTTCACTCCTTACCGTGGAATCTTCTGGGAGGGTTGCTGGGGTCTTCAGTATATCTACTTGATCAAGTTCTCCAGCGATCCGATGAGTGGAACCTCTTCGGACCAACTAGGTTGTCTTCGGATGCAACATTCGTCCCTTCTTGATTGCATTTTCACCAAACGGATTAAGCGCTGATCCCTTTTACCTCTTCGGACAAGCGGTGATACTCAAATTGGGCCCTAGGCCCAATACGTGGCGTTGGGCTTTCTCACCCACAATAGCCCTTCAAAATTCCAATTTTTCCCTTGTATCCGAAGAGAAAAAAAATGGGATTTTGACCTTTTGCCAAATAAAAGCATTGAATCTTTGACTTCATACGTGCGTATGCGCATAAATCTAGGCGCTTTTTTATTGCCGCTATTGTTGCATCGTTTCCGAAGCGTCATTAATTGCTCCAGGCGACATCTTGTATATGGAATCCAACGGCGAGCTACAAATCCAACAGATGAAATTTTTCTCAAAATTTTGGGCGGGATAAATCCCACCACTTTGCCTACCTCTATATAAAGTTCCAGAGGGGGTTATTTTCTCTCACTTTGCAAATTTCAGACTTCTCAACGAACTCAAGCACTCACGCTCCCAAAGCCTTTCCTGTCATCTACTTCAACTCATCCCAGAATCTGCTACGATCTTCCTACGAATCTAAAGGACATTCTCCAATTCGACTCCGCGTAAGTTCTTCACTTGAGATTTTCATATTCTTTTCAGTTTGCCTCTTCGGCATTTGGACAGTCATTTCCCAACCACTGTTCTGTATCGTTCCCCACTATCTTAACTGAAAATGGGTAGGTTTAAATATCTGGTGAATAGTCCTTCCCAGATAGAGAAGTTTAAGGCGACGTATCGCATTCCCCAAGACGTGGGCTTGAAATATTGCTCCACGGAAGGGTTACTAACAGACCGAAAGGCAGGCGAAGTTGCAATCCCCATTATTGCCTTCCTGGAAGGAGGGATGACCATCCCCATGGGTCGAGTCACCAGAGATTATCTCCTAAACCATAGGCTCTGCCTTGAGCAGTGTGCGGCTAACGTGTTTAGGATTTTAGGAGCAGTCGACGATCTGAACCAACATATGGGGTTGGGGCTCACCTGGCTCAACGTGGTACACATGTACGAATGTCGTTCCAAACAAGGGTCGGGATACTATCTTAGATCCCGATCCGATGAAGTCAGACTCCTCTCTTGCCTTCCCAAGTCTAACAAAGGGATGAAAAACGACTATCTGATCGTCTCGGGCATATAGCATGACGGGTTTCATTGCCCTACCTGGCCAGGAAAGCCAAGTGGGATATCCCCTATATAGGTTTCCCCACAATAAACTTAGGGTTTTTGTTTTCAATAATCTGGCCTTCTCTATCATGTTTTAAGTTTTCTGACAGTTCCATTTTGATGTTACAAATAGGGATCATGTTGCTCCTCGGCTGAGCTTTACAAACACCACAGCACTTAACTTCCTTCTTCGGTCAGAGATCTTTGCAAGCGAAGACGGGCAGCTTAGGGCCGTGCATCTCATCCTTGGCTATTCTCCGAAAACAAAGGATTTTCAGCCAGTAGGCAACGCGATAACACTTGGAGACCACCGCCTTAAACGCATCGACGTTGCTCGGAAGGATTTTTTTGGCTCCAATTGACCTTGCCCCTATGCCACATCCAAACCCTCAGGGCATTCCGTTGCTCGTCCAGCCTGTTCAGCAGATCCTTCTTCAGCCGGCAGCAGAGGGAGAAAAAGTAGCTTCTTCGACCCCTTCACTTGACGAGCAGATTGATCAGTTCAGGTTCGAAGAGGAAGCTTCGGAGGAGGTTTAAATCTTGTCCGTCGACGAGGGGTTTAATAGACAATCAGCTACTCCCCCACTGAGGATAGCGGTGCCTGACGACTCTTCTGAGGAAGACATGCAGAATCTAACAGACTTGATGAAGAACAGGAGGCCGAAGGCCGTGACCAAGGGTACTGGTACATCCCAGCCCACGGTCAATCTTCCACCTCCTCCTTCTCCTCCTCAAGCCCCAACAGATCTCGGCCTAAAGCCACTGCCAGATCTGAAAAAGAAAAGGGTCGTAACGGAGTCCGAAGAGAGGGAGGTGGCACCTCTGAAGGGGTCAAAGCAGCAGAAAACGGCCCATGACATAAGAAGTAAAAGGGCTTTGTCTGTTGAGAGTAGGGAAGACCCCTTGGCCGCAGACGTGCGGCGAGGAACTCGGGTATGGTCCCCGAAGTTGACCCTGGATGGTGCAACCATCCCATATGATGCCTCCCTCAGAAATTATGCTGGAGGGAGGGCCGGACACATTGCAGAGGCGCTGGAGCAGCGTCTGCTCCTTCCGAAGGACATGGAGTCCTACCGGCGCTTCAATTAGCAGGAGCTCTTCCTATCCCTGAAAAAGGATATAGCCATGGTAAGAGCAATGACTTTCTCTCTCAACTCTTGTGTGCGTTCACAACTAACATAAAATTCTTCGTCTGTCATGCAGATTGCCTAACAAGTTTACGTGGCTGAAGAGTGGAATAAAAAGAAGCACGTTGAAGTGCAAGCAGAGGCCCATTCTCAGGCGGAGGCCGAGAAGGCATTGGGCGGCCTGAAAGACGTGTGCGCTCGCGTCTCTGAGCAATTAAAAGAAGAGACGAAAGCAAGAAAAAGTCTGGAGGCGGGCCTGAAGAGCACTAAAAGGCAGGCCGAAGACCAACGCCAAAAGCTATACACCACCGAGATCAATCTTGAGACAGAGAAGACGTTGGTGAAAACTCTTCGGGCCGAGCTTGACAAGGCTAGGGATGCTACTAAATTAGCCAAGGAGGACGCTCAATTGACCAAGGAATCAGTGGAGGCTGAAAAGCAAGCTGCCTACATGCTGGGGGTGCAGGAAACCCAAACGAGACTGACCGAGGAGTTTGCAAAGGTCTGCAGGGAGTATTGCGATATCACATGGGGCAAGGGCCTTGATGCGGCTGGAGTCCCCCCAGAGTCTGCCTTGAGGCAGCCTGGGAGTGTTTACTATCATCCTGATATCTGCGACCTGCCAGATACTTTGGATGCTCCCTCGGTCGACCCAAACCTCCCAAGCACAGCTGAGGCGAACCAGGCACCTGCTCAGACTAGTGAGGCGGGCGAACCGTCTAAAGCTAACCCATTGCCTCAAGAAAAGGCTTAGATGCTTAGGGGATGCGCTTTTGTACATGTAATAGTTAGGCCCTAATATCTTTTACTTTGTAAAAAATTATTTCTCTTTAATGAATGCAATGGCTAACTTTTGTCTTTATTGCTTTTACGGTATATGTTAGAATGCGCCATCACAGCAAATAGCAACAGTTTGGCAAAGGGGGCCTCATGATAATAACGGTTACATTGGGATGTTAATTGGCAAAAATAATTTGGTCAGGAATATTGATATAATTGAGCTCAAATTCATATGTTTTAGGAAATTGGAAAGCCAATCACCAGACTATACTAATGACGTAGACAATAACACTCAAGAAAAACTGTTCATAGATTCACGTTTAAACCCTTGGGAAAATCATAAATGAGTGTCAACTAACCCAAATCATCTGGTCCGAGGACAATAGGCATGATTGAATTTAAGTTTAAACACTTAAGAGAATCGTGACTGAGTGTTAACTAACCCAAATCATCTGGTCCGAGGACAACAGGCATGATTGAATTTAAGTTTAAACACTTAAGAGAATCGTAAAGGAGTGTTAACTAACCCAAATCATCTGGTCTGAGGACAACAGGCATGATTGAATTTAAGTTTAAACACTTAAGAGAATCGTGACTGAGTGTTAACTAACACAAATCATTTGGTTCGAGGACAACAAGCATGATTGGATTTAAGTTTAAACACTTAAGAGAATCGTCAAGGAGTGTTAACTAACCCAAATCATCTGGTCCGAGGACAACAGGCATGATTGAATTTAAGTTTAAAACACTTAAGAGAATCGTAAAGGAGTGTTAACTAACCCAAATCATCTGGTCCGAGTACAACAGGCATGATTGAATTTAAGTTTAAAACACTTAAGAGAATCGTAAAGGAGTGTTAACTAACCCAAATCATCTGGTCCGAGGACAACAGGCATGATGGGATTTAAGTTTAAACACTTAAGAGAATCGTAACTGAATGTTAACTAACCCAAATCATCTGGTTCGAGGACAACAAGCATGATTGAATTTAAGTTTAAACACTTAAGAGAATCGTAAAGTAGTGTTAACTAACCCAAATCATCTGGTCCGAGGGCAACAGGCATGATTGGATTTAAGTTTAAACACTTAAAAGAATCGTGACTGAGTGTTAACTAACCAAAATCATCTGATCCGAGGACAACAGGCATGATTGGATTTAAGTTTAAACACTTAAAAGAATTATTAACATAATAAAATGGTACCATCACAGAAGGAAAAGTACACTTAATAATAATACATTTTGAGGTTATTTACATTCCACGGCTGGGGTACTACATGATTATCCAGATCTTCTAAGAAATATGCTCCAATGCCAGCTCTTGAAGTGATGCGGTATGGTCCTTCCCAATTTGGTCCAAGTTTTTCCCAAGCTGGATTCTTTGCAGTACCTACCACTTTCCTCAACACCAGATCTCCAGGCTCTAAAGGTCTCAGCCTTACGTTGGCATCGTAGCCCTGCTTGAGTTTTTGTTGGTAATGTGCCAGTTGGACCATCGCATTTTCTCTCCGTTCTTCAATTAGATCCAAACTCTTTTCCAGCTGCGCATCGTTGCTGATCGGATTAAAAGAGCTAGTCCTGTATGTTGGAAACCCAGTCTCCAGAGGTATGACAGCTTCAGCCCCGTAGGTCATTGAAAAGGGGGTTTCCCCTGTAGACCTGCGAGGCGTAGTTCTATATGCCCACAACACGTGAGGCAATTCTTCCACCCATCTACCCTTGGCATCGTCTAGCCTTTTCTTCAATCCGTTAATTATGACTTTATTAACAGCTTCTGCTTGCCCATTTCCCTGGGGATAAGCAGGGGTAGAGTATCTGTTCGTGATTCCCAGCTCACTACAATAGCCCCTGAAAGCTTTGCTATAAAACTAAAGCCCATTGTCCGAGATGAGGGTATGAGGGATCCCAAACCAAGTGACGATATTTTTCTAGATAAATTTCTTCACATCTACATCCCTAATGTTTGCTAGAGGTTCAGCTCCAACGAGAAGGTACTTCTTGTTTCCTGCTGCCTTAGGAAATGGGCCCACGATATCCAAAGCCCACTGAGCGAAAGGCCATGGGCTGGATAGTGGATTAAGGACGCCACCAGGCTGATGTATATTTGGCGTAAACCATTGGCATTGGTCACACTTTTTAACATACTCATGGGCCTCTTTTTGCATATTTGGCCACCAATAACCTTGAGTAATGGCTCGGTAAGCTAAGGATCTCCCACCAGTGTGGCTTCCACAGATCCCTTCATGCAATTCCTCTAGTAGTGATTCAGCTGCTTCAGGATGCATGCACAATAAGTATGGACCTGAATAGGAGCGCTTATAAAGTTTATGGTCCTCGGACAACCAGAACCGAGTAACTTTCCTCCGTACTTTATCTGCTTCCCTTTTTTCTTCGGGCAATACATCATCCTTCAAGAATTTGATGATAGGGTCCATCCAGCATAGGGCGGCCCTGATGTGATGAACCTGGACTGCCTCTTTTCTTAATTCCGTAGGTCTTTACATGTCCTCAATGAGGATAATCCCTGGTAATTTTTGCGCCGAAGAGGTGGCGAGCGTGGCTAAAGAATCAGGATGCGTGTTGTTGTTTCTAGGGACGTGCCGCAAGTTAAAAGATTCAAATTCTGTCTGCAGTGATTTGGCTCGACTTAAGTACTCCTGCATTCTTTCGTCCTTTGCCTCGAATTTCCCTTGTACTTGACCGATGATTAATCTTGAGTCCGAGAACATCTCGACTGACTTTCCTCCCATCCTTCGTACCATCGTCATTCCCATTAAAAGAGCCTCATACTCTGCCTCATTATTCGTCGTTGAGAAATCCAGCCTCAACGCTTTTTCAATGACAATTCTTTCTGGGGATATCAGCACTAGCCCCACTCCTGAATCTCTCTGATTCGATGCGCCGTCTACGTACATTTCCCAGGGCAACGGGCTCTGTAGAGAAACCATGCCAACAGACCTTCCATCCAGGCCCAGTGTTGGTGTTACCTCTTCTAAATGGGGCTCCATGAACTCGGCGACCAAGTTAGCAAGGATTTGACCCTTCACTGATGTGCGAGGCATGTACTTGATATCAAAAGCCCCTAGGATCGTGCCCCATTTGGCAATCCTTCCAGTGTAGTTGGCGCTTCGGAGTATGGCCCTGAGTGGGAGCTAGGTGAGGACTATAACGGTGTGGGCTTGAAAATAGTGTGGTAGCTTCTTCGTCCCTAGCACTACAGCCAAGATAGCCTTTTCCAACGGCAAATAACGAATTTCAGTTTCATGCAATGACTTACTTACATAGTAGATTGGTTTTTGTACACCACAGTCTGTTCGGATCAAAACCAAGCTAACGGCATTAGGAGCTACAACGATGTATGCAAATAGGACCTCATCTGGCTCAGGACTGGACATAATTGGAGGTCGAGCTAGGTAGTCTTTAAGTTGCTGAAAAGCAACAGCACATTCCTCAGTCCATTCGAAACCCTTCCACTTGTTGATCAGTGACAAAAAAGGTCTACACCTGTCAGCTGATCTGGAAATGAACCTATTGAGGGCAGCAGTCATTCCTGTCAGCTTCTGGATTTCCTTGGGGTTTCGAGGAGCTCGTAAGTTGTTGATGGCTTTTATCTGATCGGGGTTAACTTCAATCCCCCTATGAGTCACCATATATCCAAAGAACTTGCCTGATCCTACACCAAACGAACACTTGGATGCGTTCAAGCGTAATCTGTGTCCCCTCAGAATATAAAAAACATCCCTGAGGTCCCCAATGTGTCCTGCAATAACCTTACTTTTTACCACCATATCATCAATATAAACCTCCATGCTTTTACCCAACTGCGGCTTAAACATTCTGGTCATCATCCTCTGATAGGTAGCCCCTGCGTTTTTCAGGCCGAACGGCATTACCTTGTAGTGGTAATTCCCCACAGGGGTCACGAAAGCTGTTTTCTCCTGGTCACCGCAAGCTAGTGGTATCTGATGGTAACCTTGAAATGCGTCCAGGAAATTTATCTGAGGGTACCCAACGGTTGCGTCAACTAGTTGATCTATCTTCGGCATTGGAAACGGATCCTTCGGACAAGCCCTATTAAGGTCTGTGAAATCTACGCACACCCGCCATTTTCCGTTTTTCTTCTTTACCACCACTGTGTTAGCCAGCCATTCTGGATAAAAAATTTCCTTAATAGCCCTTGCCTGCTTGAGTTTCATCACTTCTTTCTTGACCGCGTCTGCGTGTTCCTTTGATGGACGCCGGAGCGGCTGTCTCTTGGGGATGATGGTGGGATTAACGTTCATCAGCGTTGGTTCTGAGAAACTCTATCAACTCTTCCTTCTCTTGTGGAGGTAGCATGGATCCAACTTGAAAGAACTTCTCGGGGTCGTTATTAACAACTACCCTCACTAAGCTTTCACATTCTGCCCCTTCGGTCGGGGTTTCGGTGTCCAACACCAAAGGTTTTAACTGCTATAAACCCACATTGCTATGATCCGAGGACTCAGCCTGAGGTTTGTGTTGGATGGCAGCCACTAGACATTGTCTGGACGTAGATTGATCTCCTCGGATCTCCTCGACTCGCCCTTCAGACGGATATTTAACCTTCCGATGAAGTGTGGAGGATACAGCCCCAAGGGTATGAAGCCAAGGTCTAGCCACAATTGCAATGTAGGGTGAGTAGGCGTCCACCACTATAAAGTCTACATCCACCGTTTCAGACCCAGTTTGCATAGGTAGTCTGATCTGGCCTTTCGGGATGACCACTTTACCATCAAAACTCACTAGAGGGGAACTGTAAGGTGTTAAGTCCTCGAGAATTAAGTTCAGCCCCTTATAGAGGTCTGGGTACATTATTTCTGCAGCGCTGCCCTGATCCACCATTACTCTCCTCACGTCGTATCCCCCTATTCTGAGAGTAACTACTAGAGCATCATCATGCGGCTGTATAGTTTCGATTTTATCATCTTCCGAAAAGCCCAAAACGGGTTGAGCCCCTATCCTAAGCCTCTTCGGCTCTCTGTTAACACTCTCCGAGGGCAGCCGAGCAACTGACAATACTCTGGATGGGCAAGACCCTGTCCTCCCTGGTGCGGCAAAGATAACATTTATCGTGCCCAAAGGGTGTTTCACAGGATCCTCTCTCCGAGACCCTGTGTTTCCCTGGCTTCCCTAACCATAGGAGTGGTGCAAAAGTTGTTTTAACTTGCCTTCGCTGACAAGTTGATCCAAATGGTCCCACAAACTCCTACAGTCTTCAGTAGTATGCCCATGGTCAAGATGATATTGACAGTAGAGATTGTGGTTACGCCTTTCAGGGTTTCCGACCATCTTGTTTGGCCTCTTGAAGAAAGACTCATTCTTGATTCTCTCCAGAACTAGGTGCACGGGCTCACGAAATACGGCATTGACTGTCTAAAAATTCGCTGAACCCTATCCAACCCATTCCTTTCTCTGCCGGTTATGGCTCTGTCGGTCCGACCTGAAATCCCTCCTCTTCTGAGGGATAACCTTATCATTTCCCTTACCCTGCTGTTGATTTTCTTCGACTCTTTTGTACTTGTCAATCCTATCCATCAACTGGTGTACACTGGTAGCAGGTTTGCCCGTTAGGGACGTCCTCAAGAGATGTTCAATGGGAAGGCCCAGCTTAAAAGAGCTGATGGCCACCAAGTCACAGTCTTCTTCCATCTTATTATACATTTCCCAGAACCTATCTGAATATAACTTCAAAGTTTCACCCTCCCTCATGCTGACGGACAATAGGGAGGCCATGGATTGTGGAACCCTTCGGCACGTGACAAAACGTGACCCAAATGCCTGAGTTAGCTCTTGGAAAGAGCTAGTAGTGTTTGCTTTCAGACTATCAAACCATCTCATGGCTATTGGTTCTAAGCTGGATGAGAAAACCTTGCACATTAGGGCTTCGTCCCTGGAGTGAACGGCCATCCGCTAGTTGAAATGACTCACATGTTCTACTGGGTCTGTCCGGCCGTTGTAGATGGTGAATGTAGGCTGGTGAAAACGTCGAGGAAGTCTGGCATTCTTGATATTACGTGTAAAAGGAGATCTGGAAATCTAATCTAGAGCTTTACTCATAGCATCGTTCCCTACGCCCCTAGGGAAGGGGCTTTGAGGGTTCCTTTCACGGTGGTACATTTCCTAATAGGGAAAGGACTCACTGACTGGTGTTCGAAGTTTCTGCCTGTAGTCGACGTCCCGTTCGTCCTCTAAATCTTCATCAGAGTACGAGGAAATGCGCTTCCTCTTTGCATGGCGCATTTCCCTCTTTAGCCTTTCAATTTCTAGCTGCATGCCTTGGTTTTTCTCTGCATGAGACATGTGGCTCTTTCCATGCGACTGGTTTCGATCATCATGTGCGGTGTGTGCGCTGCCTTCATGATCCTGCTTCTGTTGCAGGTTAAGAAAAGGATCGGTGTACTGAGATGACCTGGACTCCACTGGTCGTTGCCTCGGTTCAGCCATTTGTGAGGTGTTGCTTCCATCTTTGCTCAAGCTGTCTTCCTACAGACGGCGCCAATTGTAGGGTTGGTTTTTTATGGGCCTAGCACAAACTTTGCAGGCCCAGTCCAATGAACCCCGAACAATAAATTTGTAGAGAATGGGTTAAACAGCTGGGCTGGAAATGGATTTAGCAACGGTTTGAATAGAAAAACAAGGAAAAAGATAGTTTTTAGACTAGCATTCAGTAGGAATCCTCTTGAATCCGAAGAGGTTAAAAGTTTTACAGACTTAAGTGAATACAATTTTTCTCCCCCCTTTTCTGTGAGACCTATTTCCTTTATATATACACCTTCCACCTCATCTTTACCATACACTTGTTCTTCATCTAAGCATCCACTTGAGTACTAGTCACATCAGAAGTTACTTTAGTCTGCCGTGAGTGATAGTGGTTGAGGTTGCACTGTTCAGGTGTCTTCTCCACATAAATGCGGCCAGGAAAGTTACTGCAGTGCATTAAATGCGGTGGTAGCAGCTTTTTCTTTAAGATATTTCATGATCTTCTCACCCTTAGGCGTGCCCAGAGTTCACTCCTTACCGTGGAATCTTCTGGGAGGGTTGCTAGGGTCTTCAGTATATCTACTTGATCAAGTTCTCCAGCGATCCGATGAGTGGAACCTCTTCGGACCAACCAGGTTGTCTTCAAATGCAATATTCGTCCCTTCTTGATTGCATTTTCACCAAATGGACTAAGCGCTGATCCCTTTTACCTTTTCGGACAAGCGGTGATACTCAAATTGGGCCCCAGGCCTAATACGTGGCGTTGGACTTTCTCACCCACAATTTCGTTAGCCACATAAGTAACATTATTAATAATAGTTAACAAAATGATTAATATTGCTCATTTTTTAAACTTGAGAGACCAATTATGCTCATTTGAAATTTAAGGGACCAATTGCACTCACAAGGTAAATTTCAGGGACTAATAATGTAGTTTCGTAAAAAATGTAAGTGGGTTTGTATTAATTTTTTTTCTTAGAAAAAAGTTTTTATTAAATTAGTTTAACTTGTTTTGTTACCATTAATAAATTGGTAAATTTTATAGGCATTTATTAATATGAATTAATGTAGTGGTAAAATCTCTGATGGTTGAATAAGAGATCTGTAATTTAATCTCCGTCTATTGGTGTCTTGGTCTAATGATAAAGAGTTATCATCAAGAGCAAACACCATAAGTTGAAACTCTCTAAAAATATTTATACAGATATGTTGGATAGGGATGACCGAAAAAGTAATTGCTTTATTTGCCTACATTTTCTTCCTTTTCTCGCCTTTTTATTTATTTTTATTTTTTGTAAACAAAGTATTAGAATTCACTACTCTCCTTATTGCTATGCCAAGCCTTCCTTTAAACCCCCTTGTACTTAGTGCAGGGGAAGGTAACAATTCGACTAACATGCCCCTTTACATTTTTGTTATTCAAACTAAAAAAATCAAACAAGATGTTTGTAAATGATAAATTGTCTTATATTGCCCCTCACAAACATACTGATTATATAACTAAACATTGATGCATTTTTTGTCAAGTGCCTTGTAGAGTTGTAACTCAATTGGCACATTGGAAATGATATTTTCAAGGTTCAAATCCTCTCATTTAAGGTTGTCAAAATCAGAATTCTACGTAAGATCGTGGGAGATAGGTGGGATCATGGATTGTAAAATCAGATCGTGAATTGTAAGATTTTACATAATTTGAGGAAAAAAAAAAAAAAAATTGGTATGTTAAATATTCACATAAATTATACATTCATAAAAAACCAAAAATTTGCATCCATTTGATGTAATTACCATACCTTATTACATTCATTTGTAAGCATCAATTAAAGAGGCCAAAAATCTCAAAACGTGACACTCTATTGGGATATTATTTTTCGTTTGGTTCAATTAATATTTTATCTCTCTACATTATAATAGCAAAACTTGGTCCATTGGGATGTTATCTTTCATTTTGGTCCAACTGAGCCTTCTATCAAGTTAACAAGAAAGTAAGATCGTTTGGAACCGTCAGAATTGTACGATCTTCAATGATCGCTAAGATCCTTAAAAGATCCGAATTGTTTTGACCAGATGGGATCGTAAAATCGTGGGATCGTATAATCTAAATCAGGATTTTGACAACCATGCTCTCATCCCATATATGTTCATTAATTTCAACCCTTTAGTCACATAATTTAACACCTCCAATCCCTCTTGATCTTAATCATTTTAAATTCATGCTAACTCCTACTAGTTTTAATATATTCTTTCATTGATAGTTGTAATTTTCCTATTCAATGCTGCATCCATAGAATATATTTGAATAAAATTTACTTACTTTTCCAACAAAAATGTCACAAAAATACGAATAAATTGGGTATTGATAATGACCTAAAGGACTCACACAATGAGGAAAAAAGAATCCATTCACTCACAGTCACATTCTATAGCAATCAAAAAAGCACATACAATTGTAAGAACCACGACCAAGGAGACTATGATTTTTGGATATCCAATGGATAGTGAGTTTCCATAATGGATAAGTAACTAATGGCTGATTAGTTTTGAGTGTATGCATGGTTTCCATTTCTAAATTTATAAAAATTAAATTCACCAATATTGTATTATTTACAATTATACATAATTTTTGTTACAAAATTGACTGTTTATATTATTAAAAAAAATTTAAACAATAAACTTATGTTTTTACAAACTTATTTACAAATGTATACAAGTATCTATATACTACTATTTAAAGGACTTCTCCTGCTTAGACTGGATTTTTTTTTTTTTTTTTTTTAGTTCCAAAATACTCCTAAAGCCTACGTTTAAGTAGGGGCAAAACTTGAGGATAACAATCTAAAAATATATCTCTAACTCTCGCTTAAAACATTTCCTACAAAATATGATCACTCTCCCACTAACCCACTTCTTCAAGCAACTATACGGTTGGTGTTGTTGTTGTTGTTGTTTTTTTCTTTCTTTAAAAAAAGAAATCATCCTCACGTTTATCTTCAATCAAATTTTTTTTTTAAACATCCTCAAGTTTATCCCAAAAAAAAAAAAAAAAAAAAAAAACTAAACAGATATAGGTTTGATTACAATTTAAATTTAATAATTCAATGATTAAAAAAAAAAAGGCTCCCTGGTTAATTGCTCTGTTCCTCACCTTGGAAAATAGGTCACACAAATCTATTGTAAAATTCAAAATGCACTATTATCCATATTGGCAAGTGGCAACCCTCGTTTGATATTTTTCATTTAAAAAAAAAAAAAAAACGACCACACAAACACGTTTAATTAGTCTCCCACTCCAAAACATAAACTTCCCTCTAACATAACCTCCTACTACTCTTAACTGGTTATGCTTATCAGTTATCACACCACATCTAAATGTTTCCAACCACCACGAGTCTCTTAAGCAAAAGCTTGTTTCCAGAACTCTTTTCACATTTTGGTGATTGTGCTGCCTGAACCAAAGCAAAACAAAAACTAGCAAATGGAGCAGTTGTTTGTAATGGAAGCCCTTAACAAGTGTAGCAATAAAAAGTTGTTCAAGAATGGAGGTTGAAACCTATGTAAGTAATGCCCAATTTTCTTGATGAATTCTTTAGCTTTTTTTTTTTTCCTTCTTCAAGGGAGTGTTAATCAAACATAGAAAGTTGCACTGTGTTATTAGTCATTTAGCAGCAGTTTCAATTAGATGTAATTTTAGACGTTGAAATCTTTGGTTAAAAATTTTTCTTTTTGAAACCAAATTCAATAAGTTGTTGAAACATCTTACTCTATAGACCTGACAAATCTATTTTGAAAAACGCTTTCGTAAATATTACAATTTTTATTAAAAAAATTGTACCCTGATTTTATGTAATTTTTATTTATATTTTTTATATGCCCAATTAGCTTTTTGAATTGAATGGCCAAATTTTGTTGAATTTTCACTTGGCAACGATTTTTTTTTTTAATCAGAAAACATTAAAAAATTATTATGAAATTACTAATTCACTCCAGTCATAATAATTTGTAGCGTAAGGATCCTTCACCTAAGGCTATACATTTCTTTTTCTTTTGTGTGTGTGTGTGTGTGTGTGTGTGTGTGTGTGTGTGTGTGTGTGTGTGTGTGAAGACATCTAAGGCTATACACGTTTTGTAGGGATCAACTTACTTATTGGGGGGTGTCTACAACATAATTTATCATGAATTTATTCATTATAATAATTCATTATACTAATGTTATATTTGATCTATGTTCCCCTCAGGAAATTCTATATTTGGTTGTGGTTCTTTTTCCCCAGTATTATGGTGGTGATTGCTGAGGGAGATTCAAGGGAGATGTAGGTGGTAGTGCTAACAAAAACACTGTACATAGGTTCGACTAAAAGGATTTGAGGCATGAAATAATATTTTAATTTAGTAAGTGTGTAGTGAGTATTGAATAAGTATGTTGCTCATGAAGGTGCATGTACATGTTGTCTACTAAGGCAAAATTATCCCTTGCTTCATGATATAGAAGTTAATTGCAGATGTACATTTTTTTGTTTGATAAAAAGCAAGAAACACGTGAGTTAAATTTAGAGATAGGAATTTATATAGAAGGTGTTTAATTTAGACAACAAAAAATTTATATAGAAAATGTTTAATCAGAGGAGACTACCTTTCAATAAACTAGTCTCATCACACGCGCTTCGTGCGTGCGATGAGGCTTTTTTTTTTTTTTTAATGTTATAATTTTTCACTCATTCTTTAAATTTTTTTCATAGAAATTGTGCATTTAAGACTATTAATATAGTTAGAAGGGTCATAAGGTTAGCTACAAAAAATGAACATCGAAATAACATTGAAATCATATTATGGGAGGACGAGAATTTGAGAACAGCTTTGATCCGGGACAAGTAAAAGAAGGCTGATATTAGAAGAATAGACCTCGGAAAGCACTGACAGCAAATCCTCAGGAAAATATAAACAACTCATCACAAGTACAAGGAGACTAAAATACTCGAAGACCCCGAGGATACAGCAGTGTCCTTGGCCTTTCCAAGGACCATGTTTGAAGACCATCAGGCACAAATCGAGGAAGAGGAGGAAAATTTGTCGTCAAGCAAGAAAGAGAATAATGCAGATAAATCACCCATCACCTCCGCAATTAATACTTTGAACCCACTTAGTTGGTCGCATTAATGAGGAAATGACACCTGAATAGTGTTATCACAGCTCATAGCCTGGTGTAGAAATCTTCTAGTGAAGTCCTGATATGACAAGTATCAAGGAAAATGAACCTTAACCCTACAAGTGGAAAGTCAAGGTACAACTTAGAGAAATATATAAGGTAAAGAGGCTATTGTGAAGAGGGGAGGAAAAATATGAGAAAAAGAGAGAAATAAGAGTTTTCACAGCAGTGGAGCAATAATTATAGTTATTTAGCACTACAAAAAACCACTTTATCTATTTTACCTACACACGTGCTGCAGTAGTGGATCTATTTTAGCTTTCAACACAATAAAATAATATAATCATCACAATAAAATAACATATATCCACAATCAGCTCTTTATTATTTTTTTTCTCACTATTCATCTTCTCTCTATCTTCTCCCTCTCTTCCCTCTCTTCAACCCACAGCCCCTGCCCCTCACGACACCAACACCATCACCATCACCATCACCACCACCACCACCACCACCACCACCACCACCAGTCCACAACAAAAAAAAAAAAACCCATAGAAAAACTCATTAAAATAATAATAAAAACATCCATAGATAAAAAAAAAAAAAAAAAAAAAAAAAAAAAAAAAAAAACTAGCACAGCGGAACAAATCAACGATGGAGCTAGCACCCTAGACCACCATCAAACCCACCATCTGAGCTTGATCGATAGAGAGAAGAAACAAGACCAAGAGGCATAACACCCACCGACCCATGCCATCGCCGATCGCCGAACCAAATTCGCCGAATCAAACCCAAACCACCGTCGAACCTGACCAGCCATCGCCGATCACGCCATTGCCGACCACTGACCCATGCCATCGCCAATCACGCCATGAGATTGAGTCTGATGAAAAGAAAGAGAGAAAAGATAGAGAAGGAAGAGAGAGAGCTGAGACTGAGTTTGAGAGAATATTTTAATGAATAGGAGAGAGAATAGTCAAATAAAATATATTATTTTTTTTTTAGCTTTGAGCTACAGTGCACATCTATAGATAGATGTGCACTGTAGCAATTCATCTAAAATTTTTAACTATGGCTCCACTGCTGCAGGGGTATTTTTTTTGTTTTGGTGGAGCTAAAATAGCAATATAGCTATTTAGCTCTACTGCTGTGAATACTCTAAAGAATCATCATTATAATCTTAGAACAAGTGTAATTTGTATCTTTGACCAATCCCGAGGAACATAATATAAGTAACCCTTGTTAACCAATTCTCATGTCTTATTCTTAACATTAATCCTTTCATTTCTAGCTTAGTTTACTTAAACAAGGGTATCAAAGGTTGATTAGCATCCTATTTCTATAAATTAATTGTATGAGAAAAAAAACAAATTTGACTTATTTTTGCCCGCCACACTTATGTTTATTTGTAGATTTATTCATTTTTTTGTAGTTAACCTGATGACACTTATAATTATATTAATAGTCTTAAATGCACAATTTTTGCTCTTCAAAAAAAAAAAATGCATAATTTTTGTAGAAAAAAAATATAAATCTCAAATTAAAATGAGTGAAAAATTATAACACTAAAAAAAAGTCTCATCACACGTGCAAAGCCCGTGCAACAAACTCGTGTGACGAGGCTAGTATTTTATAAACTTATATGCAAACTATTTGTGGTTTTTTCTTTTTATTAAAAAAAAATTATTTATAAACTAAGTTATTATTATGGATAAAAGAAATGTCACTAGATACCGAGAATGTACTTCGGCTAATTTAGCCGAATCTTCTCTATGAAATCCATTTCAACTTTTCTAAACCAACCCAAAAAAAAAAAAAATTTATAAACTTATTTATAAACTTTTAAAGTTCTAACCATCACGTTATTATTACTTAATAACTTTTTTTTATCAATAAAAAAAAAAATTTCTTTTTCCTTTCCTTTTATCCAAACGTAGAAAGGAATTAAAAAAAAAAAAAAAAAATCCACAAAATCACAAATCCAAGAACCAATCCCAACCGTCCATTCTTTAAAATTTTTTAGTGTAAACCCTCTTTTACACTTAGCTTCTAGCTCACTTATCCTTTCTCAAAAAAGTGTTTGTTTGATCGGAAAAAAAGGTGAGAAAGATGTCTGGGAGAGCACCGGAGAAAGACGCAATTAAGGGTGGCGATTCTGAGAAGGTAACTCTAATTTCTTTTTCTACGGGTTTGATTATAAACTTGCTTCTTTTTTTATTTTTATTTTTTATAATTCAATTTTATTTATATTTGGGGTTATCTTGTAGAGTATACTATTGTTTGTGTAAGAATTGGTTTTTGGAATGAATTGAATTATGTTTTAGAAATTGGGTTAAAATGTAAGATATATTCTATGGTTCTTTATCGATAAGACAGGTTTGATTATAAACTTGCTTCTTTTTTTATTTTTATTTTTTATAATTCAATTTTATTTATATTTGGGGTTATCTTGTAGAGTATACTATTGTTTGTGTAAGAATTGGTTTTTGGAATGAATTGAATTATGTTTTAGAAATTGGGTTAAAATGTAAGATATATTCTATGGTTCTTTATCGATAAGAACTACGGTTTTTGTTGGCTTTAGATGTTTTTGAATGTTGAAATTGTTGTCACTGAGTTTCTCAGCTATCTATGTTTGCCTAATTCGTATGCTCAAGTCAAGCGCTTCGTCATTTTTTTTAATTAGGTTATGGAGTTTGCTTCCCAAGAGCTTTGTAGCTCAACCCATCTATTGAATCATCAAAATATTAAGGTTATGGTGTTTGTTTGTGACTTGTGTGGAATTATCAATTGGTTATGCTGTTTTTGCAACACAGTGGTGTATGTGTGTGTTTTATGTAACATTAGTAACTGAAGTTATCGACTTGGTCCTATAAATCCTGGTATTTTTTTTGAAAAATACTCCGCGAATAATGTTCCATCCTCTCACATGAGTGGTGGGTTTTTGCATAAATTTAATTATTGAGGTCCACTATTATTATGTGAGAGGAGGGAGCAATGCTTTTGGAGTGTTAAATAAGTATCTCTTTTGTCTTTGCTAATGAGTTTTAGCTCAAATGTTATTTTCTGCCCTACTTAAGAATAAGGTGGAGGGTAATGTTGAACTCTATTTTCTCCCCAATTAAAACTTAAGAATAGAATGGAGGGAGGGTAAGGTTGTGGGTTCAAGAAGAATGGAGTGCATGTGGAACTTACATACCAATAGAAAGTATTAGGGTAAACTACATATTTCGTCCCTAACCTTTACATCATATGTCACTTTCCCTAATGTTTCACTTGTGTCATTTTAGTCCCTAATCTTTTGGTATTGCATCAAAATAGTCTCTGCCTTTAAGTGATGGATGAAAAATAATGACGTGGCTAACATAGAAAATTTTAAAAATTATTTTTTATGCCACATGGATGCCAAGTGTACTGACATGATTAAAAATCCATGTCAACACCACCTCACCCAATGGCTGACAGAAACCTAAGAATCTGTCTCCTTCTCCATTAACACTCTTCTTTGTGTAAGCCTAAATCTCCAGCGGCAGCAGGCCAACAGCGACCGCCTACCCAAACATGGCTGTCTTAGTCCCTCTTCTTCCCAACACTCTCTGCCTTGCTTTACATCCATGTCTTTCCCTGCTTCTACTAAGCACGTTGTTGGTGTTTCTTTTTCTTTAAGGCATTTGGTTGAGCACATAGCAAACACAGACAGCGTTAATATTTAGTTAAACATGACCATGAGCATATAGCACGCACAAATAGTAGCAACACCACTCTCTTTGCCTTTGGGTTTTCACCCTCAATCTCCAATTATTATTATCAATGCTTCTTAGTTAGCAGTTGCTAGTCAAAATTGTAATTGAAGTTGTTGATCTAATCACGTGGTTGCTAGCGTCACTGCCCTTATGTTGAAATTGCAGAATTCTTCCTTTATTAATGATTCAGATTTTGTTTGTTTTGGTAAGCTGAGAGGAAGGAGATAGTATTAGTAGTTAGTAGTTACTTTTATAAATTGAAATTGGTCTTTTGAATTCTGATTTCTCATTCTGAATTGAACCTTGACACAAATATACATAACTTAATGAAGTTTATGGTTGGGTGGAGTTGGACATTGTTCTCTCTCTCGCTCTCTCTCTCTCATAAGTTGAAATTGGAAATTTTTTTTTTTTTTAGTTTAATCAGAATTTTTTTTTGTAGTTTAATCCGTGTCAGTACACTTGGCATCCCATGTGGCATAAAAATAATTTTTATTTTGACTGTTAATCATGTCAACATTTTCCATCCATCACTTAATGGCAGAGATTATTTTGACACAATAAAAAAAATTAGGGACTAAACTGGCACAAATGAAACATTAGGGACTAAATTGTCATATGGTGTAAAGGTTAGAGACTAAATATATAATTTACCCCCCAAAAAAAAAAAAAAAACTGGCTGTTTGTTTCACGTTAATGTTGGTTGTAGCTTGGATCAAAATAAAAGTCTGATTCATAGGATTTTTAAGAGAAATTTTCTGCAGCTCTGTTCAATGCCTATGACATTTTCTTGGCTCTTCATTTTGTAATTTATCTAGAGCCGTTTCACAATATGTGGAACTCACATACATAGGATCCACACATATTGTAAGAGATATATCTCATAAGACTGTTTTATAAGATATAAGATAGATGATAGATTTTTGATGATAGGGATGGCAATACAGCGAGACAAGATCAATGCGCTCATGGGTTCCACATTCCCTTTTTGTGGTAAAAAAATCCACAAGGGACGAGAGCGAGACATGTTGAGTTTGGGGTAAGTTGATTATCTTTGAGAAATGTTATGTCCACAACATTTTCACAATACTTTTACAACAAATCTTAAGTAATAGACCATTACTAATTATTACTATTGGGCAAAAGAGTAATGTCAGTGGTGGGTTCAAATTAGAACCAGTAACAGCTTACCTCCTAGGATTTATTGTGAACATTTTGTGAAAAATGTTGTGGATCTAGCACTTCTCATTATCTTTTACTAATTATAAGAGATAAAGATAATCGAGAGTATAAAGAAAGAGTGATTTTTTTTTTTTTTTTTGAAGATAATGATATAACATGTATTAAAAAAAGCACAAATTATAATTAGGCTCCTTATACAAAATATATATATATATATATATTTTTATTGGACACATAGAAAATATTAAATTATATGGATAACTAATTTCTCTTTGGGGTGGGTAGAATCGGGTGGAGCAAAGTCAGGGAGGGCATTTTTTGCTATTCAATGCATTTAGAAATATTGTGTAATAAATTATATTATGTATCACTATCACCTATAATACTTATGTGTTATAATATATAGGAATTGACTTATTATATTTTATAAGAACCTACTTTTTTATATTACATAATCACTCTTCAAAATAGTCCACATCAGATTATCTATTCTACACAATATTTTATTAAAATACTATTTTTTAATTGTTTCTCTTTCTTCACACATAACAACCACCATCTATTCTCTTCTTTCATTGTTAGTATAAAAACCAAATATAAAATGAATAGTATTAGTGTAAATTTGCATGATTATTATAGTAATCATGTATTTTTACACAACTTTGCAATCATGTATTTTTAGTTTTTTACATAACTTTGCATGGACTGATGTGGGTGAATTTTAGGCTTGGGTGGCTAAAATGTGGTACTATTGGTCAAATAGATAAAAAGGAGCATTGTGAGAATTGAACTCAGGACCTCTTGCATCCAAAGCGAGAATAATACCACTAGACCAAACAACCTCTTTTGTTGTCGTCTTCCTATTTTTTTTTGCGTCATAAACCTTATCACTAACGTGATAAATCTTAAAACCCTTTTTTATTAATTAAGTTTAAAATTCTTCAATCACAGCTTATTCATAACTCACTTCGTTTCCTTCAACAGTTCAACTTTCTCAGACTCCAAACAAAATCAGAATTAGGGGTTTTTTTGGTACCAAATTCTTCAATTTTCAAATAAATTCACAATCACAGTGTTCCTACTTTCTGTAACCCTAATTAATTTTATCACTTCAATTTTTTTTTAAATAAAACAATTTAACTGGCTTATTAATTAATTAATTTTTGTTTGAGATTTTTGGTGTAGGTTGTTGGGGTTGATAACACGTTTAGAAGGAAATTTGATCGGGAGGAGTATTTGGAACGAGCTCGAGAGCGTGAAAGACAGGTAATTTAATTTTAATTTAATTTAATTTTTTTTAATTTTCATTGTTATTAATTGCTCTTAGTTGATTGTGGTTCCTTTTTGTTGAACTGTAGGAGGAAGAGTCACGTTCTAAATCCAAATGTAAGTGATTTTAATTTGATAATCTTTTTTCAGTTTGAATTTGTATTTGTTTCTGGTTTGATTGGTTTTAGTATCTATGTGTGTGTTTTAATTGAACCCTTAGAGTTGTAGTGTAATGGGCAGAATTACTATTGGGCGTTCTACAATGTGTGTGTGTGTGTGTAAATTAAGCCCTCTGAATTGTAGAGTAATGGGTTTGCAGAAACAGTACTGGGTGTTGACTTTGTGTGTGTGTGCGCGCACATGTTAATGAACCCCTCTAAATCATAGAGTAATGGGTTTGCAAAATTAATATTGGGTGTGCCTGCCTACCTGCTTGCATGTGTGCCCGCGTGCGCTAGTTAAACTCTCTAAACGGTTGAGTAATAGGTTTACAGAATTAATATTAGGTGTTTGTATGTGTGTGTTCTAATTGAACCCTTTGAATTGTAGGCTGATCAGTTTGAAGAATCAATATTGGGTGGTTGTATTCTGTGTGCATGTTAATTAAACCCTCTGAATTCTAGAGTAATTGGTTTGCAGAATTAATATTGGGTGTTCTAATCTGTGTGTGTGAATGTGCGTATAACAGTGAAGAATTGATATTGTTTGTTGTTTATATTTTGAAATAATTGGCTCTGCTGAAGAGTAGATTGATGGGAGTGAAAATTTACATGATTGGTTGGTTTTATTGCAGCAAAAGGTCCTCCAGTGCAGAGGAAGCCTTTGAAACATAGGGATTATGAAGTGGACCTTGAATCTCGGTTAGGAAAAACTCAGGTGTGTTGCTTTGTCTCTGTTTATTTTCTAGAATTATTTTTCTTCTTGGATGTGTGCTTAGGCCATTTTGCTTGTAAGTTGTACTAGGAGATTCAGACACTATTGTAATTGGTAGGTGTTCTAGCCAAAAAGAACTAGGTCTCTCTTACTGTCTTATGTTGCTTTATGTTACTTTAAAGAAGATGATACAAAAACTTTTACCTCTTTGGATGGGGATTTAGTAGATGGAGTGACAAATGCACCACCAATATAGACTGATCACACCTTTGAAGCAAACCTGCTTATAACAGTTGACAATCTCAAAATTGGACTTTCCATTTTTATTGTGGAAGTAGAAATATGTATTTCCTTTGAACCTAGTTTATAAGTATAATTAGTTTTCATTAATGGACAATTGTAAATCTATTTAACAATTGAGACAAATTCTATTCATACATCTTATTCACTTTACCTTAGGAAAATATTGCAGCAAGATAATTGAGATTTCAGGTCAAATAAACTACGCAGAAAATGAGGAAATGCTGTATGTACCATTCAGAGTAAATGAAACTGAGGAATTAATGTCCTATTAGAGTACCATTTTGGTAATTGAGCTATATATTTGTGGGCCTGAATCATATTGACATGCAGCATTTTATAGACTGGGATGTGGTCTTGTGTGATGGACTTAACCGCGTGTGTATCTATATGCATATTTTATGGATTTTGGCTTTGGTATATAATCTGCTGAGTTTTGAATGTTATGGTTGGCATGATCTAGATTGTGAATATATGGAATAAAATTGTCATGGTTTTCTACATTTTATCGCTCTAATTGTGTGGGGTATATTTTGCTTTGTGTTTTCATATGTTTTGATTTGTCCTGCCTGATAAGTTTCTTGGCACGTATAGCATAGCTTTTTATTTCCCTGTTAGTTTTAACAGTTTGGAACATCTATACTTGTATGTTGAATATCTTATACCAAATCTTTGCTCGACTTAATACATGAATTTATTTTGTCATTTAATTTTGCAGGTTGTTACTCCAGTGGCACCTTTAAGTCAGCAGGTACATGACCATGTTCTCATGTGTCCCATGTCATCATATGGTTATTGCTGATATCTATCTTCTTTAATAGTACTCTTATATTAAACATTTTTATTTACCATGTTTTCTTGATTAAATCTGTTCATTTTACAGGCTGGATATTACTGTTCAGTTTGTAAGTGTGTAGTGAAGGATTCTGCAAATTACTTGGATCATATCAATGGAAAGAAACGTATGTGGTTATCTGTAGACAATATTGTTTCATCAATTCTTTTAATGAAGAGTTTTCTTAGTTTGATCACTCTTCTAATGGCTCTTTTTATCTTGTCACATAGATCAAAGAGCGTTGGGTATGTCTATGCGGGTAGAACGGGCATCCGTTGACCAGGTACATTTTGGCAAGTAATTTTAATTATGATGAATGAAAGTTTAATAACCAGGCATAATTGAATGTGTGAAAAAGGATGCAAGCTTTACTTAGCGAAACTCTCAAGCTTAGGCTCTATGTATGTGAAGATATATAGAAGTAAACCATGTAATATATGTAACATGGATGCGAAAAATCCCACCTTCCAGAGATGTTGAAGAGGAGATCACCACTATTCATTTAAAGATAAAACTATTTTTCTGGCCTGAACCATTTCATCATAAGTACATATTTATCTTATTACGGTGTATTTGAGCTTCAACTTTATGGTCTACAGGTCAAACAGCGATTTGAAGTTCTTAAGAAGCGGAGAGTTCCCGGAAGCTTCACAGAGCAAGGTAAAGAATTTGAAGGAGATGGAAATTTTTTATTTTGGGGGTGTTTGTGTCTTTCAGTAGAGGTTTATGTAACTGGTTGGTAATCTATGGTTGGCAGTGGAAAATTGATCTCTCTCTCTCTCTACCAGATCTTGATGAGCGGATATTAAAGCAGCAAGAAGAAGAGGAGGAACGGAAGCGCCAACGTCGAGAAAAGAAAAAAGAGAAGAAGGTGAGCACTGTGCTACCATGGTTTGCTTAATACTGTATATGTGAGCAGTAAGCCACAAGATTGTTGGAAAAAAAGGTGTATGCTGTTTTTGCCTATCTCTAGATATTAATTTCTCAGGCCAATGCTATGCAATTCAAGAACATGTTATATTTTATACGTGTAAGGAGAGTATGTTTAACAGTCATGTTTCCTGATATTTTTTTGTGTTCAGAAAGAGGTGGCAGAAGAGGAAACTGAAATTGATCCTGATGTTGCGGCAATGATGGGATTTGGGGGTTTCACTTCATCCAAGAAGTGATCATGTTTCATCATTCCATCCCATACTTGGAGTGAGCTTTGGCCATGTAATCTTTGTAGCATTGTACTTGTGACAGTTCTGTAAGGAACAGCTTAATTTAGGTACCTTGACCTTTTAGAAATTGTTTAAAAAAAAAAAAAATTATATTGCATTTGAGAAGTTCTATGTTAACACTTAACAGTTTGTTCTTCTTATTTTCTAATGGTTGAAGCTTGGGCCAATGCCAAAGGCAGTAATGTGGCTTGGTTTCAGGAAATAAAAGTTTTAAAAGCAAAATGGAAAACATGAACTGTGAGGTGCGTAGACATTATTCTGTTTGACGACATGCGTTCAAATGAAATGAAAATGTTGATGTTTTGGTAGAATAGTCTTAGGGTCCGTTTGGATATAGCTGAAAATTGAATAGTATTCAACAGTGCATAAACAGTGCACTTGTTCCCTAAAGCTGAAACGTGTGCAAAAAAAAAGAGAAAAAAGCAAAACGCAAAATGCAAACACAGGTTCATTTGGATCCAAACACTCAGTCTAGGGCGAAACAAAAACGCTCACATGGTCACATCATACCAAACATGCGCGTTTTGAGAACCTAAAAGAGTGTTTTTAAGACTTAAAATTCTTTTTTGCAACAGCAACTTCTCATAACTTTTTGACAAAGGTTAATTTTAAACCTAAAATACCTTTTTGCAACTATTTATCCAAACACAGGCTACAACCAACAAAAACTCGTTGTCCAGTACAAAGTAAAATTTCGTGTAAAACAGGTTCTCGTCCGTTTAGTAGGCTAACCAAAAGCATGCATTGTTGCATTTCAAGTTTTCAACACTTAAGCTCATCAAGAAAAGGCAAAGACTAAAACTAATCATGAGTAATTTAATAATTTAAATGTACCTAATTCAACTGGGTTCACCCGTTGAGGTACACAGTATTTAAAACACCAGCCTTATCATGTTTAAATTATTAAAAATTTGAACCCAAACTCACCCTTTATTGTCTGTTAAAGGAGTGTTTGTGGTGCAGTTTTGGGTCATTTATAGTACAATACTTTGTGATACGATTTGGCGAAACCGTAACCGTATTGCACCGCACCTCAATTTTATAATCATATGTGTTGTTTAGTGTACAGGGTATGGTTTGATCAGTTTAGGGTTGATATATTTTTCAAGATGTCATAGCTAATTACTAGTTACTATTAATAATCATGACAATATGACAATGAGTTTAATATATATATATATATATATGAATACACACACACATAACATGTGTAACAAAAAAAAGTAACACAAATACATACATGACAAAAAAAATAACACAAATATATACATGACAAAAACAAAATCCATAATAGATTGACAACATACTAAAAGTACCAAAAATATATACAAAAAAGTAATAATAATACATGACCGTAAGCTATACACAATTATACATGTTAAACAAATATAACATGTAAAAATGCTTAACAATCAACAATCATAAGGTCCATAATAATGTACCATGTACACTGTTAGTCATGCTTTCTGAAAGTGAGAGGGTATTGGGAGAGAAGAGTGAGTGTGAGATGGAGAAGTAAATGAAGTTTTGAACTTTTGATTTTGTATTCAACCAAAAAGAAGTTGTTTTTAATGAGAAATTGGAACACACTAATGCCAGGTTAGTCACCTATTTTATATAATATTAAATTAGTAATATATATTTAATCTAAAATAAAATATAATGAGTATGGTGCGGTGTGGTGCAATTCATTGCCACTGGCGGTGCAGTGTGGTTACTCTATTTTGTAGGCGATTTTGGTCGATTTAGATGTGGTCTTGTGGTTTGAACGGTTTGGTGAACACCCCTAATTAGTATTATTTTCTTTTTTGTTTTATTATTTATATTAAAAAATAATCTTATTTTTAATAATCTAGCAAACTTTTCTTTTCATATATAAAATTATTGTCTAACATGGATGATTTTATTATGATATATATGTAGTGGGGCGAATATTGGGCCTTTTTATAACGGGATAAGTAATGTGCCCAATTTAAATATTGGCCCAAATGATGGAAATAAATATAGCATTGACTAGCCCATTTTGATAATAAACACAAAACCTCGTATCATTGGTCAGTCCCAATACCCTTCTAAGCCACACGCCAAGGTCATGTTTGAGGCGTGTCCAAGCTACCAAGATACATCCCAGAGAAGATAAACTTCTCCGAGGTAGCTTTCTAAAATTTCTTGATGATTCTACAACAACTTTCGCATTAATGAAGGTCATCTGCTTGGCACCATCACATTTAATGCAAAAGGACAAGCCTAAACAATGAGAAAAACCCCAGAGGTCTTCGTTCATTATAAAAAACCAAGAAAAAAGAGCTCGATAAGACCACAAGTTATCTAAATGGATAAATGACAAAATACGAAGAAAAAGAAGAAGATGACTCATATAAAAGAGAAGAAAGAAGAAAGAAGAACATATAATATATCAAAAAGAAAGAGAGCATAAACTTTCTCAGAGAAAATCCTTGTAGCCAAAAAAAATATAAAATGCAATAAAGAGCAATTCATTTCTATATAGTGTCAGAGTCCTATGATTTACGTGTTTTTGTCCAAATTTCCCATTGTGGATCAATATTAACCCATAATACAAATTAGTTGTAGCACATATCTTGCTTAGTGTCCTAAATAATTGAGTTGAGGTTCTTGCTCGTACAATATATATTAATTATAGTCAAACATGAATTCTCTATGATACATATATATACACATGTGTTCCTCAAAAAAAAAAAAATTTTTTTAATAATAATATATATAAACACACACACACACGCGCAAAATGAATTGAGCTACATATTAAAAGGTCAAGATTGTTAAATTTTAATTTAATTATTGCTGAAATTATATCATTTTAGTTGATTATATAAACTAATCTTCATTTTTAAATTTATAAAAATTAAATTCACCAATATTGTATTATTATAAATTATACATATTTTTCATCACAAAATTGACCATGTATATTACTAATTTTTTTTTTTATATAAATTTACTTAAAAACTTATATATTCCAATCTTAAATTTCTACAAATATATCTTATGAGCTTATTTACAAACTAAGTTATTACTCTAGATAGAAGAAGTGTCACTAGACATCTATAATGTACTTCAATCTAATTCAGCCAAAATCTTCTTTAATGAAATCTACTTCAACTTTACCCAAAATTTTTTTTTTGGTAACTTTCCATTTTTATGTATGTACAAATTTAAAAGTTTCAAACAAATTCACAAGTCAACAATAGGTCAATCCAATAATAGTAAGGAAATTAAAAAAAAAAAAAAAAACCTTAACGAGGAAGTTGTACAAGTCATAGTTGGAGTTGGAAAAAAGCGGGAAAGCCAGGGGTTGGGGGAGTTTCACAGAAGGATCGAGAACAAAATCGTGGAACCATCATCAAAGCAAGGTATCCAACGGTCCACGTTGCAACAGAGTTCACAAATTCTAGACCCTTCCTAGAACATTCCAGTTATACCCCTCAAACCAATCTCAACCGTCCATTCTGTAATTACCGACCCCTAAACTAAAATCAAAATTAAAATTTTTGTTTACCTCTCTTTCTATCTCTATCTCTCTCTCTCTCTCTCTATTTATACCGAGAACCCTTCTTGACCCGTGTAGCTTGGTTCTTCTAGTTTGAGAGTCTCCAGACTTTTCCTTTTTTTTTCACAAAGGTTTGGAATCGAATTCTCTAGCTTAAATTGTGTTTGTTTGATCGGAAAATAATTTTAACGAGATGTTTGGGAGAGCACCGAAGAAGAGTGATAACACTCGGTACTACGAGATATTGGGAGTGTCGAAGAACGCTTCCCAGGACGATCTCAAAAAGGCTTACAAGAAAGCCGCCATCAAGAACCATCCTGACAAGGGTGGCGATCCTGAGAAGGTAACCCTAATTTTTTCTCTTTGATTGTAAAAATGGCTTTTTTTTTTCCCCTAATTTATTTATTTATATGTGGGATTGTTGGGAATCGTGGTTTTTGCTGGATTTTTTTTATGTGTTTTTGAATGTTTGAAATTGTTGTCGCTGAGTTTCTCGGCTATTTTATGTTTGCCTAATTCGTGTGCTCAAGTCAAGTCAAGTCAAGTCAAGAGGTTGCTAAGAGCATTGTAGCTTAACGTATCTATTGAATTATCAAAATATATTAAGGTTGTGGTGTTTGTTTGTGACTTGTGTGGCATTGTCAACTGATTATGCTGTTGATTTGTCTTTGTGTGGCAAAACAAAGGTGTTTTATGTAATATTGTAACTGAAGTTATAGACTTGGTTCTATAAATCCTGGTATTTGTCCGACAAATAAATTGTTCAATGCTTCGGGAACAATGTTTCATCCTCTCACATGATTTTGCTGCAGTTCAAAGAGCTTGCCCAGGCGTATGAGGTTCTGAGTGATCCCGAGAAACGTGAGATCTATGACCAATATGGTGAAGATGCACTCAAGGAGGGAATGGGCGGTGGCGGCGGTGGCCATGACCCATTTGATATCTTCTCGTCCTTCTTTGGTGGGAGTCCATTTGGAGGTGAGAATTATGAATCAACTATTTGACTTGTATATTTGGGAAGGCTCTTGTGATTGATATGACACAACAGTTGGTTTGATTCATGTGAAGAGTCATGTGGTGATTTTAATGTCTTGTGGATGGCATGAACAGGTGGTGGTAGCAGCAGAGGACGAAGGCAGCGACGTGGAGAAGATGTGGTCCACCCATTGAAGGTTACTTTGGAAGACCTTTACCTTGGAACAGCCAAGAAGCTTTCACTTTCTCGAAATGTGATCTGTTCAAAGTGCAATGGGTGAGTGTTTTGGTACTTAATTTTATAATTTTACGTGTTTAGTGTAGTGTAATGGTCTATGCAAATGTGGATGGTTAATGTTTTTGTTCCATTACAGCAAAGGGTCAAAGTCAGGAGCTTCAATGAAGTGTGCTGGCTGTCAAGGAAGTGGTATGAAGGTCTCAATTAGGCACCTTGGCCCCTCTATGATTCAGCAAATGCAGCATGCTTGCAATGAGTGCAAGGGTACTGGAGAGACTATTAGTGACAAAGACCGCTGCCCACAATGCAAAGGGGAGAAGGTTGTACAGGAAAAGAAGGTGTTGGAAGTCATTGTGGAGAAGGGCATGCAGAATGGGCAGAAGATCACATTCCCTGGCGAAGCAGATGAAGCGGTATGCTGTCATAGATAGCTTATAGTTATTGATTAATTTAGTTAGCTTATAGTCATTGATTAATTTGACTTTGCTTCGGGTAGGGTATTAATTGTTTGGTGGTTGTGTTTTGTAGCCTGACACTGTCACTGGGGATATAGTCTTTGTCCTTCAACAAAAGGAACATCCAAAGTTCAAGAGAAAGGGTGATGACCTTTTTGTGGAGCACACCTTATCCCTGACTGAAGCTCTTTGCGGCTTCCAGTTTGTATTGACCCACTTGGATGGCAGACAGCTTCTTATTAAAACACACCCTGGGGAAGTTGTCAAGCCTGGTAAGTAATAGACAACTTTTAGAATTTGTGATTTTGGGTTGATTATTGTTTTGATCATTAACTTTGTCAATTCTCTGGTGCTTCAAAACATGCAGACTCATTCAAGGCAACAAATGATGAAGGGATGCCAATGTACCAGAGGCCATTCATGAAAGGGAAGCTGTACATTCATTTCACTGTGGAATTCCCTGATTCTCTGAGCCCTGAGCAGGTTACAGCACTGGAAGCTGTTTTGCCACCAAAATCGTCGACCCAGCTGACAGACATGGAGCTGGATGAGTGTGAGGAGACCACACTACATGATGTCAACATTGAAGATGAGATGAGGAGGAAGCAGCATGCCCAGGCTGAGGCATACGACGAAGATGAAGATATGCACGGTGGCGCGCAGAGGGTGCAATGTGCCCAGCAGTGATTATACTAGAAATATTGGTGCACACCCAGAACTGGGAAGTGTATTGGAGGTGGAGATTGGGAAGTAAGGAATGCTTGGTTGTGGGACATACTTTTGTATGATTATTAATTAGTGTGTGGTCTTTGCTAGTTTTCCGATGATCCGGAGATTTAGACCACTTTTGAAGCAGTTTCATTAATATCTAAACCTTGAAATCTCAAACTTTTCAATAATATGACTGTCATTTTATAACCCATGTTCTTTTCTTTGTGTGGATATGCCCCTTGATAATGTTCTGAATAATGATTGATTTGAACTGCCATATGACACTTAACCAACACTTTAAAATCTTGAACGAACTTTAAAGCCAGTAACGTTGATATGGCAGATAGGGTTTCGTTTACTGACAACTATCTCATGTATGAGACATTCTGATTGAATCAGGGCATTATCAGTGTCTCTTAGCCAATTCGTAATGTCAACTCTTAAGCCACGTTATTTATTTATTTATTTTTGAACTCTTAAGGCACGTTATTTAAATGGGTTAAGATTTGAATACTGCCTCATTGACTTACCAAAAAAAAAAAAAGAATACTGCCACATTAATGGCCATATGCTTATCTAATAATATTTTCTGTTCATATTGCAAAGAAAGAAACATCCGGGATGGGCTTTCACTATAAATTGAACCTTGCTGTCTTATACCAAAAACCTTCATGAATCAATTAATTTAATATATGTGAAAATTTCCAATGAAGTTACATTGGAGAGTGAATGTACTAGTCACATGGAATATCTACCTTTTTCTGGAGATAATGAAGTATCTGTGGAATAGAAAATTTTGGTTTATCCCCAGATTTAATACATAATTTTGCTACAGATAGAAGATTTTTGAGCTCCCTAGAATCATAATTATTTCCAAGATCGGGGTCTATCATCTTATGCATGGAACTTGCAAAGCGAGATTCTTGGATCCATTGGATTAGATCAGCACCTCCCTTCTCTGAACACTGACCAGTAATAAGCTCCAGAATCAGCACCCCTAGCTGGAGTATAATGTTACCGTGTTCCTGAACCATACATTCTGCAATAAAGGATAAAAATATACTGATAAGATCACAATTTACAATTGCTGAAAACAGGTGTGGTATTTACCATTTAGTTGCAAGGGTTATAGTAAAAGAAATGACCTTCTGAACACGAGGCATGAGGAACTGTGATGTGATTTCCAACAGAAGTAAAAAGGCCAACATCAGCTACCTGTAGCAAGCAAAGGAAATATTATCTTCTAATAATGTCTGCACAAGTTTAAGCACAGTGAATTGTCACATCTACTTGACTCAAATCTTCAAAATTTGAATAATTTATGAGCACCAAATGCTTAAAGTTTCTTGAAAATAAATAAATGAATATGTATTATATAATATATATCCTTACTTTTGCTGTAAATTGATCATCTAACATGATATTAGTTGAGCTGATGGAGACATGATACATCGGGGGGTCAGCGAACAGAAGCAAATATTCCTGCATAAGAAAATCAGCGTAACTTAATTACTGAGCAAAACTTGTACGCTATGCATAATTTTCTATACTTGAGATGACTCACATACCATGCTGGTTGCCTCACTTGAGAGACTAAATAAAATGGAAATTCCAATCCTAAGTTGCCACTTGGATTGATTGAGACGAAAGAAATCAGAGTCACATGCTAACCATAAGATACTATATATTTCAAAGGATTAACCTATGGCAGATGCAGAGTAGGATTCAGTTGTTACTAATTTATTGGCAGGTAAAGAATCAACAGTTGGCAAAATTTTTATATTTCACCAATTTTAACAAGTGGCCATTGTCAGGTTCAATGATAGACTTGTTACGTAGAAATAATATCAAATGCTTGTCATCGAAATTTCAGATACTTAATGAAAAATAAACTGCCTGTGTCTATCTCAATCAAAATCCTAAACCCCACAGGAAGAGCACAGAAAAAGGTTTAGAAAATCCTTAAAGTTGGTTGAAAGCTCCTATCTCAAATTAACTATTTGCAGATAGTGCCTTGTGATTTAGCATTGCCTTCTATGGAAAGTTAAGAATGGATAATTTCAGCTTAAAGTCTTTATTAGCTTTTGAGGTTGAGTTGACAAGTATGTTCTGTACCAAGCACACACACGTACACTTTAACTTCCTTCAGAATTTATTTTCAGAATGCTCTATCGTATATAATGATAATATTCCTTCCCATGTTCTTTGCTTCTTGATTAAATTTCTGGCATCTTTCCTTCATGTATTTGTCAAAATTTATCTTGTTTTTCAAAAATGTTCAAGGGGATAACATTATGTGGCATTTATGAGTTTGCCATCCAACAAGATAAAATAAACACACAAACTTACCAATGCAGAGGCAACACCAATGGCTATTTGTAGTCTTGTCCTCCAACTCAAGGGAGTCTTAAGAGGATCTGCCAGAGGCAAATCATTAGAATAAAATTAGATTTTGCAAAAACAGATAAGTTTTGCTCCAAAAATTACCACTAAGATGCTCCTTCAAGCTTCCATTTTCTATGTTGTCGAAAACTAGCAGCCTAAAAAGAGTAATAGGAACGTGTAGAAGTTAATAATTAGATCTTCAAAGTGAAAAAAGAAAGTAAAATAATGCATATTCTAGGAGATACATAAGTAAACAGAACATTTCAAATGCTACAATCATAATTTGCTTGTGCTCATAATGGGTGGCTGTGTGTGCATGTCTGTGTCATAAGAGTTGCATTCCTAGGATCTTGGATTTTTGCAACCATATTCTCTGATACATATAGCTCTCCTGCGTTTGGTTTCTTAGTTACAAACCTATTAAATTTCTGGGAATGTAACATTCCTATGTTTGGTTATATCATATGATTCATATCATTCCTGGGAATAATTACAACTTTTATCATAGATTAAATTTAAATAAAATAAAATAAAACCCTATATATGTGTGTGTGCGCTCGTGCTCACTCACATTAGAGAAACATATGTGATGCACTAGCTTGTCTGTATCTGTGATATAATTCCTTATATACACAACCACATTTGTAGTCTGTGATATAATTCCTTATATACATAACCTCATTTATAATGGAAAACATAATCTCTCTAGATGTAGTTCAAGAGAAAATTAGGTATTACTTAGCTGAGGATTAGGTATCCAAAGTGGGTTTATAATTAGGGTTGCCAAAAATGTATTTTTACTTGTCTTCATTTTGTTGTTGAAGAGAGTATACATCTTTTTTCTTTTCTTAGGCCCACCAAAGGCCTCTATAGCTTATGAGATGGAGAGGGATGTATCAGAGACTAGTTGAATAACCTACCTATGCCCTAAATTTGCCAACAGCCTTTGTAGCCAAGTTATACCTATCCCTTTTAATAAGTGAGACATCTTGTTCAATCCATATAAATTTTAAAAGAAAAGCTAGGCATCAAACCTCTTAGTCTTATGTCCTGTGCAAAACCCTCTGAGTGGAAGAAGGTGACGGTGATGCAAGCGGCCCAGGAGTTGCACTTCTCTGTAGAAGACATCTTTTTCTTGATCAAAAGCTCCTACTTCTTTTACCAAAGCAACCCCACCATCTTGGAGTTTGGCCTTATAAGCAGTCCCATGAGAATTGCTATATATGATCCTCTGAAAATCATCTGTCCCCTTCTTTATATCCTTGTATGAAAAGTGCCTCACAAATGATATTGGGCCTGGAATGAGAAGTAAAGGAAGTTATACACAAGCAATTTCCCTTTATAGCATAGACATCCACTGATCAAACAGAAGGTGATAATTAAATCATAATTGTTACACTTTTCATTTTAATATACTCATAAATTAAGATCCAACAACAGAGGATTTTCAAGATCATTCAATTTACATCATCAACAATTACAACAAATCCCACAAAAGCTTAAATTCACTGAAACGACAACAACTTCTCATAGTCGAAGAGTGAGCTTGAAAGCATAAAATTCTATCATGAAAATCACAACAGGGTATCTTCTGGACAATTCAACTAACATAATGAATAGTTACGCAAAAAACCCATGTACAATTCAGTCAATCCAAGCTTGAATTCACTAACAACGACATAAACATATTATAGTCAATGAATGACCTTGAAACTTGAAAGCATAGAACTCTCCCACGAAAGTCACAACAGGGTATTTTCTAGACAATTGAACTAACATCATGAATATTTAAGCAAAACCCATGTAGAATTCAGTCGATTCAAGTCCAAATCCAGAACCTTAAAGCAAACAATTGCAAACATGATCTGAATATGTATATATATATAGCAAAAACCAGTGTATGTATACAGTGAAAAATGCAGAACAGTGAGGTGAAATAGAGGTACCATGACTAGATCTGCGAAGCAATGCAAGGACTCTGCGGATCAAACGGTCCATGCCCATCTACAAAATTTGCTTTTTTTGTTAATGGGTTTTGGTGATCCAAGTAGACCAGAGTCAACATAGAGACTGTAATTTCTCATTGCCTTTCTTTCCTTTTATAACGGATCATAGATTCTTTTTGGTTTTTACTTTTCTTGGGTAGAGAGAGAGAAAGAAAAACATGAGTGGGTAAAATGGTCATCCAGTGTGTTAATGGTGCAATAGGTACTGTGAGTCGGTTGGCGGATGTGTCAGATGTTTTTGAATTTGTATAGTATAGGGCCAGCACTTCACACTTTCACAGCTCTCTTTGGCCATTGGCATTGAAGGGCAAGGCTAAACCAAATGATTGCTTTGCATTTTAATAAGTAGACTGCAACTTATTTTATATTAAAACATGGACTTGGAAGGAATGTGTATTAGTTCAGAAGATTTTGGGAAGTGTTTTTGATAGCGGTCAGTGCTTACTGATAATTTTGTTTGATGGTGATCAGTGCTCACTGATAATTTTGTGGGGTATGGATAGTTTCGATTGAAAATATTTAGATTAACTACTACTACTACTACTACATTAAAATGTAAAATGAAAATACATGAATGATTCATTAAGAGGATAATGTGAATAAGTGCTTATAAGCCTATAACTGCTTATTATGCTTTTTTTTAATCAAAAGCTCTACAAGCTTGTGAAAATGTTAGTATGGATTAATAAATTTTATAATCTTTAATGGTGGCATTTGATTTAGGAAATTTGATAAGTCATTGGCATCTAATTTTATGAGAACTAGGTTATAAAATCTACTTACACAGGAGAGCATTCAACAATACTATAATATTAATAGTGAGACAGTCATTTTAACTTTCATGTTGAGTATTATGAATTATGAAATGATCATTTGGTACCAAAATTAAGTAAAATAAATTGGTTACATGACGCAAAATTAGATAATTAGAAACATTTAGATTTTGAATGTGCTTTGACTTTAATATAACATATATGATGTAGATTAAACAATGTGTATATCACGTGTTTAAATGAGGCAGTCTGTAATGGAAAAATACTACTAAGAGGTTTAATTTGTTACAAAACTAAGGTTGCGTTTGGTTCGGGTGAAAAGTTTTTACGAAAAACATTTTACATCCTAAAATGCAAATGAGTTAATTGTTCAAATCCAAAGTTTAAAAACTAGATTGACCTTCATATTAAAAGTTCAAATAGTTTGGTGGTATTGTCAATATGATATTGTAGTGATATAGTAAGATGTTGCGATAATGGATAGTAGTTATGGTGGCAAAGAACAATGGTAATAATGACAACCATGCAGTGGTGTTGGTGTTGGTGTTGGTAATAATAACAATTGATTGCAATGGTGGCAGTTACGATATCAACAACATGTGATATTATTGAAAGTGTTTACAATCATACAATGGTAAGAATGACGACAATGATACTAGTGATAGTGTGAAAAGTAACACAATAATAAAGATGACAATAACAATATTAAAGATACTATGAAAAGTAATATAATAATAAGAATAATGACAATAATAATAGTGATTTTGTGAAATGTAACATAAAATTGTATGAAATAAGAATGTCCAATAATGACAAATCAACCCATATTAAAAAAAAAAAAAAAAAAAAGGTGACATAATCATATGATATATAGGAACTTTGGATGCCTAAAAAAATGGCTCTATTGAGAACATCCTGACTTCCATGCTCACTTGTCTAGGACTCCACCAAAAAGCCTTGTGTGGAACTTTTTTTTTTTTTGGCTAGGTAAATGCGGGGCCTCAAGCCCCCCCAAGCACAAGGTATACAGGGACACCGGGTGTCACTAGGGCTGTGTTTGTTTCGTGTAAAACGTTTTCCGGAAAATACATATTTTCCGGAAATGCTATTTTCCGGAAAAGGAAAATATTTTTAAGTGTTTGGGTGAATTATGAAAATTGTTGTGAAAAATATTTTCATGTGTTTGGATGTGTTAGGAAAATGCTATTTTCCGGAAAATTTTTTCACATTTTCCGGCAACAACAACAACACCAACAACAACAACAACAACAAATTCCGGCTCCGGCGACAACAACAACACCAACGACAACAATAACAAAAAATTCCGGCAACAACAACAACAAATTTCGGCTCCGGCGACAACAACAACACCAACAACAACAACAACAACAACAAGTTCATTAAAAAAAAAAACAACAACAACAATCAAATTAAAAAAACAACAACAACAACAATCAAATTAAAAAAAAAAAAAAAAAAACTGAGAGATCGAGGAAGAGAGAGCGTGGAGGCGATGGGTGTGATGGCGCGATCGCGATGGGCTCTGGGCTTGGAGGCGATGGCGCGATCGAGGAGACGACGATGTGCGATGGCGTGATCGATGAAGCGATGGCGCGATCGAGGAGACGACGATGTGCGATGGCGTGATCGATGAAGCGATGGCGCGATAGAGGAGACGACGAGGTGCGATGGCGCGATCGATGAGACGAGGTGCGATGGTGCGACTCGTGGGTCTCGCGGTGCGACTCACTTGGTCTCGCCGACGCGGTGCGACTCGTGGGTCTCGCAGTGCGTAGGTCGCCGGCGATGGGCTCTGGGCTTGGAGCGCCGGTTCGTGTTCTCTCTGGGTCGAAGCTGCTGGGTCTCTCTTCGTGCTCTTTTCTCTCTTTTCCGGAAAATTTGATTTGAAGTGAAAATAGGACCGGTAATCAATTTCACCCGTTTTTGGCCTAATTTTCGGTCAACCGGAAATGGTTTTCAGTTTGACCAAATTTTCCGGAACAGCCAAACACCCAATTTTCCGGAAAATAATTTCCGGAAACCGTTTGAAGCCAAAACAAACGGACCCTAGGCTACAAGGCCCAGAGGCACCTTGTATGGAACATTTATTCATTAAAAAAATCCAAATAATATTAAATTAAACAAGGCAAAATGAAATTTATTATTGACAAGAAGTTATTTCTGTGATGTTTCTTTTTCCATTATTTTATGCGTGTTACGTTGTCTGGTTTCGTGTCAATAATCAATATTATGGGACTTATATTCATAAAGACGACCTCACATAATTCCTTTCATTGACACCTCATATTTCATTTCACTATACATATCTTGTAGAGACTGTAGAGAGTCCAACTTTCACTTTCACTTCTTCTTCTTCTCCCTAAAAAGGTAAACAAAAATCCCACCAAGCAAGCAATCAAGCTATCCATATCCATGGAATCAGTGGCTGATTTGAAGCTCACCCTTCTGCTTTTATTTGCTGCTATTATATCTTTGGTTCTTGTACCTTCCGCTCAAGCCACCACCACAGATGTCAAATACTGCGGTCAGTTCCATTTTTTTCTTTCACTGTTATTGTGTACCATCTTATCAATCACTTGGGCTATTGAAATCTTGAATTCTTATATCTTAATGGGTTTTCAGATCTTTGATTTTAATTGGGTATTAAGCATAAGTTTGTAAATGATTAATTTTTCCCAGAAAAAAAAGAAAAATGTTTTTTTTTTGTTTTGTTTTTTGTTTCTTTTAAATTAATGGGATTTTGTGGAATTGTGCAGATAAGAAAGCTGATTACCCTGTGAAGGTCTCTGGTGTTGTGGTATCACCCAACCCAGTGGTGTCAGGCAAGCCAGCCACCTTTAACATCTCAGCCACAACTGGTAATTTCTTAAAATTTTATTTACTTATATGTTTTCTTTGTTTAGGAAAGTATTGATTTATGTGGCTTTGATATAAGTAAGCTTGGATCATGTAACTTGTTACATGTTTTGATTTTCCAAATACTATGAATTTGATCAAATCCAGAGAGTTCCTTTGTCCCTTTTTGTCTACTGCATGTGCATAAATTAATTTATGTGCCATTGGGCAATATATTTTGCCATTTTTTTTTGTGAGGTGAGCTTACTATCCTTTATCTTTCATGCAGGTAAACCCATCTCCAGTGGGAAAGTTGTCATTGATGTTTCTTACTTTGGGGTGCACGTCCATACAGAAAATCATGATCTTTCTGAGGAGATAAGCTGTCCTATTGCAGCAGGAAATTTTGTGCTCTCTCACAGCCAAACTTTACCTGGATTTACACCACCTGTAAGTCTCATTTTACTAGATTTATACTTTTGCTCTACTTATCAACAAAAAGAAAAAGAAAAGAAGATGTAAACTCTTGCTTATGTATTGATATTTAAGGTGAACACTTCAAACATTCTCATTGTGTGTTTGCTGAATTATACATTAACGCGAACAAAGCTTTAATCAATTGCCAATTATTGTAGGAAAAATGATTTGCGAATGTAGATATATACAATCTTGCCCTGTTGGCTTATAGCTATACCCTCTATTCTTTCCAATGGAAAGGAGGTGCTGTTTGAGTTAGAGCTTATTGGCAGACATAGGTAGAGGATTTAACGTGTTTGAACCCTTGACTTCACCCTCTACCCCTTCTTATGGGGGAGGAGGTGCCATTTGAGCTAGTGCTCATTGGTGACATGGTTAAAGAATTTACATCAACCTAGTTTGGATAAATTTTATTTCCTTATCCCTTTTTCTGTGAAGTAGTTATTATTTCTTCTTACGTCATCCATTCACCCCAGAATATGTTGCGATGGATGATGCATCAACAGATGACAGAATCCATGCATTTTCTGCTGCCCTCATGCATCATGTTGCTGTCACTCTTTACTTTTTTCCATTTATTGAAACTGAATTATGCATCATTCAGAAAGAGGCAACTTCTTGCCTGTTTCAGATGATGGTAAACAGGCTTGTCTTTCTCTAACTTTGCAGATCTTTAATTTGTTGACTGTCATGGTCAAAGTTCCTTTGCAGATCTTTCTGTAACCAGATGGCGTTGGAGATGTACCTGCTATTTTATAGCTGTATGATTAGTTTAAAGATTCTTGGGGCTATGATACCATTAGTATTATAGTTATTTCCCTTTTCAGTATAAATCGTCATACATTGTTGAGCTGTACTTACCCCGCATCTTTTCACTGCTAAAGACCTTTATGTCCGTTGTGGTTCACTTTGTCTGGACGTTAAGTTAATCTGCAACCAAAATTTCATCTGTAAAGATGAGATGCACATCCTTCACCTTACCCATGCCTGGAATTTGAAATTTGTGTCTAAACATATGAGTTCACTTCTTTGTTTTTTGGTGCGAGCTTGAGATCAACCTCTCTTTGCCCCCCCCACCCCCCCAAAAAAAAAAAAAAAAAAAAAAAACCACTATTCTTAAGGAAAAATTTTCAGTTTCTTAATCATGAGTATTTTACATTTGTGTTTTGGTTGTCTTATCTTCACTTTTGACCTGTAGCTCGATTTCTCATTTTAAAAGGGGAATCTGGAGCGTGCTTCTCAGTCCTCAACCTTTACCAATGCTTTGAAAGTTTTTTTTCTTTTGTTATTTAAGTCTTGAGTTTTTCCTTGGACTAGGGGTTTCACTATGTAGACTTCATTTTATTTTTATTTTAAAAATCTGTTCTAACACTGCATGGGATACAAAAAATTTCTGAGGCACTGTATCACAATAAGGATTGCCTTTTTTTAATTCTGTTCTGAGATTGATTGTAACACAAAAACTTATGAGGCTCTGCATCACAATAAGGATTGACTATGAATGATATATGAAGGGACTTGTAATCATTACCAGTTACCAACAACGTAGTTCTTCTGTCCTCCTGCAATTATCGTGTAGAAATCACATTTTTCTCTTTTTCTTTCATGCTAGTTCACAGTCCATTGCAAGCAAGTTGGTTCTTAAATCTAAGTAGATTTATACCATATTATCATGGATCTTTTATTATATGGCCATTTGCTTCGATTTAGCATATTTTGCATGGAGTTTATTCTGCATAAAAATTGTGCAATCCCTTATTCTCTTTTGATAAGTTAAAAGTAATATTAAAAAATTTAGAAAGAGCGCCATCAAGTGCACAGGTTGTGTAAGGGGCACCAAAAATAAACAAAATTTACAACAATCAAGAAACTAAAGCTTATTAGAGAATGAATAACCATTTATAGCGGGCATTCAACAATACGAGGAACATAAAAAGATCTTTTGGCTTGTTCAATTCCTTCAAACATTCAGGTATTTTGTTCTTTCCAAATAGTCCATATTATGCACAGAGGGATCTCATTCCAAATATCACTGTTGTGGTGCCTAGAAAAGCGCTCCTTTACAGACCAACAAATCAACTACCCTATTAGGCATAACCCACAGTACCCCAAATAAATATCACACTAGAGATAATTCTCTAGCAATTTTACAATGTAGAAGTAAATGATCAACTTTTTCTCCATCCTTCTTGCTCACACAATACCATTCTACAACAATTATGTTTCTTCTTCATGAGTTATCTAACACGAGAATTTTCCCTAAAGCAGTTGTCCATGTAAAAGAAGCCACTTATCAGGGATTTTAACCTTACAATTGCTTTTCCAAGGAAAAGAATGCACACCTCCAGCATTAGCACTTTATAGAGGGGTTTTACCTCTAATAATCTGCTTTATGTTGCTACCCAGCAGATATGTATTCAGAATCCCTTCTAATCTTTGTTGGAAACTTGGAATAGTTGAAGTTGAAGAAATCTGTAAGAATATCCTTCTCCCAATCTTGAATAGCTTTAATAAAAATGATATCCCAATGACAGTTTCTTGCATTCCAGCTCATGTAATCCACCACGGAAGCTTCCTTACTTTGAGTTTGTAAAATCTAGAAATGCATCCTTAAGAACCCCATCCCCACACCAGCAGTCATGCCAAAAATGAACATTGATACCACTACCAACCTTAAAATTGACGAATCTGAAAAAATATCTACAGCCCTTTCTAAAATGCTTCCAAAGACATACACCACAAGGACCCTGACCCACCCTCGAGGACCAGTCACCCCATTCATTACCATATCTTTGTCCACTACTTTCCTCCAAAGAGAATCTCTCTTTGTGGCCAAACATTAATGACAAATTCCATTCCAATGTTTATTGAGTCTGTATCTTTTTGTAAATATTTTGTTTTTTTTTTTTGTAATTCTTTTGCCTACGTTGTGCCCCTTTTGCATGAAGTAGTATTTTTTCAATAAAATTCTTATTACTTATCCAAAAATAAAATGGAAAATTTACCGATGTGTGCTTGTGGTGGGTTTAAGGTTAGGAGAATTTGTGGTTTTAGGGTTTAGAATTGTAGAAGAGAGAGTTGTAGGTGTATACTTGTATTAGGATTTTAGCTTTGATACCAAATTGACGTAGGACAAATTGGAATTTGACCTACATGTGCTTGTGGTGGGTTTGGTGTTGGGACAATTTGTGGATATGGGGTTTAGAATTGTTGAAGAAACCTTTATGGGGTTGTGTTAGGAATTAAAAGGTGGTTTGATGAATTATTTGATGGTTATTTGGTAAAATAAAGTGTGTGGGGTTTTAGGTTTTGATAGGTAAAAGAAATCTGAACAGTGCCTCAAGAAAGAAGATGAGAAAAAGAAGAGAAAGGGAGAAAAGAACAATAAGGCCAACATGCCTCATTACTTAAACATTCAATATTTTATAGATCAATTTCATCTATTCTTTGAATACATTGAGCACAAATATATACAATGACTCTTTCTTGTTCTAGTAGCATTATGGCTCTTTGTTTGATTATTAAACTAAAAATTTAATAAAAGACTGACTTGGACTCAAAGAAAATACTAAAATACTTTATTTTTTTAACTAAAAAAAATGATCAAAAAAAGAAAAAGAAAATACTAAATACTTATGATCTCCTAGTTTGACAGTGTTTGATGGTCCCAGCAAAATGATGTTAAATTATTAATTTACCCTTGTTCATTTTCCTATTAGTTTTTCTCTCCATTTGGGCTGGATAAGGGAATGTGGGCCCAGAGAAAGAACATCACCACACTCCCCATTTTACATCCTCCCTAAAATCGCTCAAACCAAACAGATTAATGTATTGAAGTGTTTCACTTGCCTTCTCCTCTCACAGGATTATAGAAATAAGGACCTTCAATGGTATTTTTCACTTCATGTATTGCTTTTTCTTTCTTCTTTTATGGTGCATCCACATGTATATGAAAAATCAACAATCATGACCTGAACCAATTAAATTTTGTTGGGAGCAGCATTTTCCTAGGTCTATAACTCTTTCTAATCTAGATTTTTTAGTCTGTTGTATATGTCTGCACTCCACCTTCACTTATCTGACTATAGGTCTTTTGGGAAGTTCCATTAATCTTTTTTGCATAGTTTGTATCCTACATGAAAAATCAACAGTCTTATCATGAAGCGAATAAATTTTGTGGGGAGCAGCATTTTCCTAGGTCTATAACTCTTTCTTATCTAGTTTTTTAATCTGTTGTATATGTCTGTATTCAACCTTCACTTATCTGACTATAGGTCTTTTGGGAATTTCCATATCTTTTTTTTTGAATAGTTTGTGTCCTACTTGGAGCTTTGAATTTTATGATTTTATTAGCAATTGACTTGAGCCAGGAGTAAAAACTTGTTAAATCGGCTTCAATTTTTAACACTGCTATTGCTACATAATGATTAGTGAGATTTTCACACTTTAAAATCCCCTCCTCCCCAGTGTGGTGTTGATTGATTGTGGACTGTTGAGAGAGAACCGAGGGAAAGGGCAAAAAAAATATTGGTCTTTTACATATTTCTATATGGATGTAATTATGTAAGTATCCTCTTTCATGTGGATTCATATGCATGGCTAAGAGAAGGCAAACTTGCAAATCAGTAATTTCCATTCCTTCTTTCATTGTCAGTCCAATATAACAGTTTAACCTATCATTTTTTTTTTTTTTTTTTTTTTTTTTAACTCTAGTGTTTCACATCAAATAGCTGATGGTTTGTGGTATTCACAGGGCTCTTACACACTTAAGATGACACTGGAGGATGGTAACAATCAACTGTTGACCTGCATTAGCTTCAAATTTAGTATCAGCTTTGGATCTTCAGTGTCTGATAGTTGAATACCTTGCTCATGTTTGCGGTGTTGCATTGTGGTGTTGATTAGAAAATGACTTGTGGCCATGAAGCTATAAGGTATCCAAAACTTTGAACATGTATGGAAAAACCACCTATTTGTTGGTTTTACCAGTTTCAGCACAAAACCGTAAATAAAAGTGGTGTTTGTCTAAGGTCGAGTTTGTGAGTATTGTATGTGCTATTCTCAGACTAAAGAAAGACATTTGAGAACTAAAAATGTAATTACTTTGTGTGAGGTGTGGATATGTTAATGTTGTCTTTGTTAGCTTAACCATGCTTTCCATCGTTTTCACCATATGCAGATCATAGTACATCCTCCTCCGAAGCTTGACTTTTTAATAATTTGATAATGGAACTGAATGTCGAAGATGGTGGTGAGCTTGGCCTCTCCTTTTGTACCTCTTAACTACATCTGAACTAGTACTATGTATGAACCTAGATCATCTTGATGCCTCTGGCTTTAACCTGTATAAGATTGCAGGGAAAATAACCAAATTTTACTGGCAAGTATCAATTTTGTTACCTAGGAAAGTTGAAACTCTACTCAGCTTAATCAAATCCTTACCGCCTCCAGTCTAGAAAACGAAGGTGTCAAAATCAGATATTCTAGTAGCCGGTAACAGGACTCTTGCTTTTCAAGATTAGCACCATCAATTTTCATCCAGATTACAATTGGATCTGAGTTGAAGTTTTTGAAAAAATCAATCCTGAGATGGATGGAATTTCAAGATGTTGTGACCCATGATCATTAGATGTTAGGAAATGCGCACTGCTGCCAACTCTCCATAATATTTGTGCCCTTTTCAAAGTAAAACTGAAATTTGAGATAAACGAGAAGAAAGGAATCGGAATTCGCATAAATGAAGACAATCCAAGGAAAAATGCTTTGAGATGTAAAGGTGAAATGATATTTCCTCCTGCACTGGAAAATTTAACAAATTGAAAAGAATTTCGTTTGCAAAAGATTAATTCCAGGCAGTCATTTGAATTTTTTTACAGGAATTTAGAGAGACATTATATCCATATAATGCATAATTGGAATATGAATTTTGATGATCACTTTTCACTATTTCCAAAATTCTGTCTATTGTTTAGTTCAAATTGATTTTCTTAAAAATACAAATTAAAGACAAAGGTATCTAAAGATTTACCCTTTGGTTACACCTTGAGATGAGGGGAAAAAAAATGATTGTTCAGGACCCAACTTGTCGCATAATCAATAACCTCACTTTTTGACTCTCGATCCTTTGCCCTCGGATGCTTGTACATTGGAGTAAGGAACCTCTTATAAACGTCCTAGGCATACCTCTAAAATGCAACTTACGTAAAAGCTTCATTTGACTGAAAGTCCAAATACACAATATATCACTTTCCTTTTTGATAATTATCAAATTGATCATCCGTACGGACCTAAAATTATCAAACTTCATTCGTACTAAAGCCTAAGTTAAACATGTTACGGTGTCCAATTTCCTTGCTCACAACTGCATCAAAATTCCAACATAATGCTTAAGCCTGCGTTGCTATGCTCTAAATTGACCCCCAGTCAAGACTCAGCATTCAGCTCAGGTACATTGCAGGACAGCAGCCTGCTCTCAATTACGATTAGCTCAGGTAATTCACATTCTTGCGCAATGCAATTTCAAATTTATGCTCCAATAATGCTCATAAATGGAATAGTACTTTATCTTTCATTTAACATGATCATGTTTATCAGTAAATAAGCTGAGATAGAAACTAGTACTGATCTGAGTACCAAATGTCAGAGTTAGGTGCCATGAATTGGGAAAAATAAGTATTAGAAGAGACCTAATGCAATTGATGGCGATGACGCTGTGGACATCCACAGCATATCAACACCACCTAATTGCCGTATGAGATCCTAATTTTAATTGCAGTACAACACACCATTATCAGTAAAATAACCTAAATGAAACAAGAAAAATAGGAAGAGAATCTATAATTTGAGAATTTAAGCCTACAATCAGACTTTTCAACAGTTAACTTGAGACGCCTTGGGCCCATGGGATGTCTCCTCACAACTCACCGGATGATTTTTAATGGGATTTGACCCATCAATGCTACTGTTATTAGCTTTGGTTTCCGCCACACCGACCAGCTTCTCAGCAAGAGAGTCCTCTTTTCCTTCTTTGTCCATCTCACACTCCTTTTCAACCTTCCCATCTGCTGCAGAAACTTGTGAGGGTGGTGCTTCAGGCTCTGATGGCAGCTTATTAGCCTCCTCTTTATTTTCCTTGGTCACTGGTGCCAGCTGCGAGTCAAACTTGATCTCTTCTTCCTTTGCATCAGAAGTTGTCTTCTTTTCAGCTTCCTGATTTCCCAATTTAGCAGAAGCTTCAGGCTGTGTCAGTTTTTTCTCAGCTTCCTCTGACTTATTCACAACCTCTTCTTCCTTCGCATCAGAAGTCTTATCAGCAGCTGTCTTGTTCTCTACTTTATCAATATCCATTTCATCAACTTTTTCCTCAGCTTTAGGTTCAGTGTCCTTTTCCCCCACATCCTCATTTGCTTCCCCAGCTGCAGCATCTAATTTCTCTTCAGCAGGCTCACCTTCTTCATCATTATTATCCTTCTCTTTTGCTCCCTTCTTAGCGCTCCTTTTCTTAGGAGGTTCAGCTTCTGGCGATTCTGTTGCTTTTGATTTCTGACTTATTCTCGAAGAACGCCTTGGAGTTCCACCTGTTGGCACAGAACTCAGAGGTTTTTACTATGTCTAAGGCTTTTGTTCAACACAACACACATCATGCAAGCAAGTATGCCACACACACACACACACACACACACACACACACAACACACAGGAACCTGTGCTCCAGTCAAACTCAGAACTAGAAGGGCCTCCAGGGTGAGATTTGAGATACTGGTCTAATTGTCTTTTGCTCTTGATCTCTTCACCTGTAGGTGAAACAAAAACTACCTCATTCCTCCTTGGTGTCCCACTTTTCTTTGGATTTAACTGTAAGCACAGGAAAAGATTCTTAGAACCAAAAGAGTCCCAAAATAATAAAGCATGCCAAACAATCCAACATTGACATACAAAACTATAAAGTAGTATCAAAGAAACCATAAATTAAGCAATGTCAGTCATCACCCTCCTAAAGCAAGTAGGGCCAACTACACCTATCAGCAACACACTGTCATAAGTCGAGTGTTTATCAACAAAAGAATTGTGCATCAAATGAAAAGTGAAACTTAAAAAGCCCTTTCTGTGTTATTGGTAAAGCCTAATGCCCTGCAATCATTCCAACGCGCTAACAAGCAAGAAAATGAATGCACTAATGCTTTTTTTCTTCAAAATTTCAAGGAAGCTTTGAAAATCAATATAAATGGGAGGGAAAATAAATAAATAAATAAAACAACTCTCTTGATGACAAGTTATGGGATCATTGCCATGAATGACTACAAAACAAATCATTTCTAGCCTGCCAGAAATAACCAGAAGAGACAACAAAATTGTAATATCCAGCCAAAGCCTCAAGGGATGCAATTGCTTTCCTTCCAAGCTGACCTCAACACTCGCAATAGATTGTTATCACCAAACTTTGAATGAATTTTACCTTAAGGTGGCATTGAGGAGTGGATAAATAAATACACTATAAATAGTTGCAATAACCCCCCAAGAAGAGCCAATGGCCTTTGGGACAAGTGGCACAACCACCCCTCTAAGTCTTCACCTAGCCTAAAAACATTACTCCCAAAAAAAAAAAACCAATTATATGAAATACAATATGGCAAATAATAATAATAACAATTTCTTATTTTGCTAAATTTGCACACCAAGCATCTTCCTACATTTAGACGTCCAGATCATACGATGATCTACACTAAATCAACATGAAGTAAGCAAAAAAAGACTGATAAACAAGATAGTCCATGTTACCCTTAGCCACTGATTGAAAAGAATAATTCTAATCATGGAACTATATAGCAGAGCTTGAGAAACTAGAATGAGTCAATCTCCGCACATGATCCTACTGATCCAATTTGGTAGTTTTCATCCAAATACCTCCAATGTGAGATCATCTATTTAGAGTTTCCCTATCTTTGGCTGTGCAAATGTAGAAAGAGGAGAGGAAAAAGCAGAAGTAATTAAACACAAAACTAAAACATGCACTCATATTCTTTATTCCTCTCAAACCTACCCAACGAAAGGTTATGATATATAGAATATCTATAATAGACAACTGCAAAAACTAATAATTCCAGCCAAGTTACAATACATAACAAACAAGAACGTCTAAGAAATGCTATCAATAATTCTGAATAATTTGACCACTGCACTAAATATACAACTTCCACTATAAGTCTATAATGAAAAGGCAATATGCATGATGTTTCATAACTCAAAACTCTACCCAGAACTAAAGTAACGATCACAAAATACCACTACATTGGAAAGAGACTCACTAAAACCAAGTTGAACTCAAAGAATCTCCCATAGAGTCAACATTAATTATTCTTGCACAGTCAGAGAAATTCACATAAATAAATTGAACTATCCAGAGGGAATCTCAATTTTCACAAAACAAGGTGGATGAGCTATGGAAGCACGGACATTGACACAGCACGGGGCACGGCAACCAAGCATTTCTTACGAAATTAGGACACGATACGGCAGGGATTCAGCAATTAATTAATTAATTGATTTATTATATATATATATATATATATGGGCAAATTTTTGTTTATTTTAGGTTTTAAAAATAGGTAATAGCCATCGAAATATTTGAAAACATATATAAAATTAAATTAAAAGTAGTAATAGACAGCAAAGAAATTCAATGATTCCCATAAAATGATGTTTAAAGTACAAATTAAGATTTAAAATAAATTACAATCGAGATAATTCAATTTACTAATAACAGACAATTTTTCAGTAGTCATTTTACCTACATATCATTCAATTACAGATTTATATAAAAAAAAATTACAAGTGAATGATAAACATGATAACTTTTATGTATATTTTATATCAATTAATAAGAAAAATAAACAAACAAATGATTCAGTCCCTGCCACTACATTGTTTCTTCTTCTAAAATAAAAACAAAAGGATTCTCAATAATTCTGCTTCCAGAATAAAACAAAAATAAACAGAGTTTGCTTATAGAATAAAAACAAAAAGAAACAGTGTTTGAGAGAAGGCCGAAGGGTGCAGGAGAGAGAGAGAGAGAGAGAGAGAGAGAGAGAGAGAGAATCATATTATAACCGCTGGGTCACCTTGCCATTGCGCTAATCGCCAAAGAGGCGTGATGGCACTACTGATAAGTCACCAGTCGTCAACCCAATCGCTGATCAAAGGCTGGCAAGCCGCAAGGCATGTGATTTGAAGGGAGAGAGAGAGAACAAGGTGATCATGAAGATCTGTGAGGAAAGAAGAGATCTTGTGTTGTTTAACCTTCAAGGGATGGTGGGGATCTTGCAAATCTGAGTTATTTTCTTTTCTTTTCTTTTTTGGCCTGGTCATGTCTCTACCATGTATTGACCATGTCCCTACCATGTATTGACCATGTCCCAATATATATATATATATATATTGCTGGACACTTAACAGACACATGCAGCAGTGTCAGTGGCGTGTCCATGTCTGACATGGGCAAGCAGCCCATTTTGCTGAGCCCGTGCTTCCTAGGATGCAGCAACCTATTTCATTTTTCAACAATTAGTTGACATAACCCATTATATGAAACTCTCAACATACATGAGGCATGTTAATTGCCATAAGATGAGGGAAAATCCCCAGCAAAGTGACATATCATCCCATCATTCTATCTATGTAAAGAACCCTCTAGTAGTACTCTTATCATAATTTGTCATGAAAGTCCTAGAAAGCACCTATTTTTTTGACAGGTAATCCACAAAACACCTTCTTTACCAACAAACTCCCAAAAGAAAATTACTTATATATAAGACATGAAAAACACGTTCTCAAGATCTAGCTCACTTTATTATGTAAAAAGGTAGTGACCATATTTTTTCAGTGACTACATTAATTCATGATATAATATCCCTACAACAGAAAAAATTACTTATACAATTACAAGACACAAACCTTTGAAACATAAACACTTTTCCCGGAATAGAGGGGGGGGGGGGGGGGGGGAAGAGGGGGGGGGGGGTTGAGGGGAACAGTTGACAACAAACAATAGCATCTGCAAGTTCTAGCGGAGCAAAAGTGTAAGGAACAAAAACTGAAAAAGCAACCTCACATTTGGAAAAGTGTGAAGGCTAAACTACTCTTTCCAACTGTAATGCATTTTCTTGAACCTTTCTCCCTCCTATTGTCTTTTGAACTACTGTTCTTCAAAAATCTTGTCCAAAAGTCCTGTGAGGCTCTTATTCGCGATTTGAAGGAACCAAACATGAGCCATTGTGCCAGAGCATAAGACCATATGACCTATACTTGCTTTCATTTGGTCATAGATTATGAAGTAAGGACAAACGTAGCAAGCCAGCCGCTGAAAATGGACCCACTCACGAACTTACCATGATTATATATGATTAGCACTCAACAAGAAAACCATCAATCAAGCTTTATACATACAAGAAATGATGATCCGGATAACAATAGTGTATGATGATACCAATTTAAAGTTGGCACTGGGGGTAGCTAGGAGTTGACAGGTTAGTTGGAATGGACACCAAACCGAGAGAAATAGCATTCATCATAAACTTGTTTACACAGGAGTACAATAGTACACATATATAGACTATTAGGACCAAACCCTAATTCTAATTGACTTAGAAACAAAAATTATTAAATTACAAAAATACCCTTAGCTTTCGGTAATCAAATAGAATACTAATATCATAATTAACTACTAATACCTAAAATAAATTCTAATTTGCCAATAAAAATACAATTGACTCCTAAAATAATACTTTATTTGCCCATTCTACATCATTATCCCCTAGCTAGAGAAAACTTGTACTCGATTTTTGAAGCGTTGAAGGATAAGAATTATGGCATGTGACACTTACACCAACTCTTGAATAACCTTTGACAACATTAAAAACAGATAAGCCTTGCATTCCGTCACATCATTAAATTCGTATAATGTGGAATCGGCATTGCAAAAGTTACAACCTTATCTTGAGCCACCGAAAGCACAATTGTATCAAACTGCTTCATTTAATCATTCTTTTTATCTTCATGCACAATAGAAGGTGGATCAAACTAACTTTCTTAACATGAGTACCCCCTAGCTTGTTGTTGCTCTCTAGTTGAACTTTCTCCTCGTTGTGCAACAAGAAATCCATGTTCTCTTTTTGTTTAGCCTCTAAAAGAACTTTTTCTTGTTGCAAAAACATTGAAACATCTGTTGGCACTTCTACTAATCTTTCAACACAAGATTTTGGTAGTTCAACATTATCGTCTCTCATATGCAAAGCGTTACCTTCGAAAGTATTTGGCAGCCTTTGAATGGAAGACTCCATGCTTCCTAGTCAAGCCATCTAGTATATCAATAACTTCTCAACCAATGATGACATACCTTGAACGACTTTCAATAGATTTTCTAGAGTTTGTGTCAAGGTAAACCGAGTTGAAGTAGTTTAGGACTAGAATTTATGTGAACACTCATCTTATCTTCTTCAAATTGTGCTATTGACAATATATTTTGTGCCTATATTGCTTCTTCAATCTATAAAAACTATCTTGATGAGATTGGGGTAAATATTTCTTTCAATAGGATTGGAGTAAATATTCCTCTATAAGTTTTTCTTTCATTCTTTCCCCATCACTAATGGCAAGCTTGTACAATCTAAAGCAAAATTTCTCAATATCATTCCAATAAACCACAGCTCCACCAATGAGTGTCATCTTTGCAGACCTTACTTCCTTGTTATATCTGGTAAACCTACTAGTTCAAAAAAATTGGTCCATCTCATGAAACCAATTGTTCAAAATCTATGGGTCTTGACAATAATCAGCTTGCCTCTAATATTACCATGGCTCACAAGAATAAATTCTCAACAAATAATTGTAACAGGAACCTAACTTAGGCTGCTGACTGAGCTGTCACTGGCCATGGACTTGCTTTGTTCTGTGCCCAACATCTATGGGCTTCAAATAGGTGTGGACTTATATATTTGTTTTGGACCTTGCAAAAGTATGGAATTAATGAAATTAACTATTCTTGCACATGTGGGCTGATGGAATTTACATACTGACCCCATAAAATAAGTCTTCAGTGGATGAATCAGCAACTACATCTACACTACATGGGCAATCCCAGCATGCTCACCATTTCCAGATTTGTCATCAAACACTTCCTCCACAGGTACTAAATAAATTTGGAACTAAAGGCCTGCTAATTATTTCCTACAGTAAGACGAACTTTTAGGGAGGCAAACCGTTACTTACATTGATTTTTTAACTCAAAGCTTGCTAATTATTTTCTACAGTAAGATAGACTATTTAGGGAACCAACCTTTTTTGCAAATATACTCAATGATTTTTAAAATTAGCACAAGATAACCTACATGCTATTCCATTTCATGTCCTGGAACTGTCAAATATTTCTGTTAGCAATTTCACACACTCTAATCCTACTAGCATAAAATTTCATTTCCTCATATCAAAGATAATCTGCATTCTACTCCATATATGCTTAATTTGTTCTTCCAAGTCCAACCCACATTAAATCTCTTCTATTCATCAAATGCACCATATTGACTTCCACCATGCAACTAACAAAAACATTCCAGTTTGCAATCCCAATTTGCCAAGATTTTTTCATACAGAACACTTTATGAACTTTGATCTCCACATTCATAATTATAAAAAGCTTAAAAAATAAAAAAAAAATTTACAGAGAACAACTGAAGAAGTTAAGCAACAAAGAATAGAATCTACCAACCACCCCCAAAGAAAAAAAAAAAAAAAGACTTCTGAAATCAAAATTGACACTTATAAAAAAAACAAAAACAATACCTCTGACATCAAGATTGTTGCTATAATGTTGGCATCAAAGTTTGTTGCTATAATGTGATATATATCACATTTTGTCCAGCTAATTCCATAACAAAAACATGTCATTAGATCAAATACACAACTACTCAAAATTGACCCCAAAAAATGTAATAGATCAAAATCATCCAACCAGGGGCAGAGCTACATTAATTCACAGGAAGGCCATGCCGCCCATCTTATCTTATTCCCATCCAAATTATGAACCCAACAGAGGGGAAAAAAAAATCCTGAGTCTACCACTAACAACAGCCATGTGTCTAACCATAGTACTTCAGCAAGAACTTCCTGATGGCAGCTGAAACTGTAAGCACTCGCAAAATACATGTAATGCCTTCTATTATCAAGTTATTAATTGCTTAAAACAATTTACAGTTTTTTTAGTGATCTTAAAAGGTGATGAGAGAGAGAGAGAGAGAGAGAGAGAGAGAGCACCAGGAGATACTCTTTTTAACACCCAAAAAAAAAAAAAAAAAAAAACTAATAACAATAATATGTTGTATTGTCAAATCTTGACAAAAACATCTTAAAAGATACATTGAATGGAAATTGGAATTATGGACTAATCTAGACACAGGAAAAAAAAATTGAACGCACACCATATACTGATCAAACAATTAATTCTATGATATAACAGAAACAAATGAACGTCCACATGGTAGCAAAGACAGAGTCCAGAATTGCTCTTTTATAACACATAAAAGTTCATGTCTGAGGCAAGTTGTATTCAGTATCAAACAAAACCTTGACTGTTAGCTATATGCATCAGCTGAAATAGCGATAAACTACTATAAAACCCAACAGTAATGAGCTCTTCTACTATATTACTACCACGACCAATACTAAAACTCAAAAGTATGATCTCTGAAGTTGAAGTGAATTCTTTGTGGGCCCAATACCATTAATCATAAGAGCAGTGTGCATAATAAAATTCTTTAGTTTTAGACCATAACAGTGAATTGTCCCGCATTACAGCTAGACCCGCTTGTATTTTTTTTTTCCCACCCTAATTTAAAAGCCATCAAATGAAATTAATTCAATGTCCAGCCAGGCACGAAGTTACTAAAGATGGACTTGCCGGACTGGATTTGAGACTACTAATAGAAAAATCAACAGTGTTTCTTTTTAAGGAAACTTCCATTTTAGTGAAAATTTAATCAATGGGAAAAGTTAATTAATGCCCTAAGGGCATTGGTTTAGAAATTTTTTATAAAAACTTTCCTAAAATAGTCTATTAATAAATGGCCTAAGCGCACTTGATAACTGGACCCTGTATCGATTTACGAGCTGACACTTCAGAAGTCAAAATTTCTACAACTTCAATAAATTAAAGCTCCATGAAAGCATAATTAAGGAAATTTCAAGGAAGCAACTAGGAAAACATAATGAAGACACTCAGACCTAATAACTCGAATATATAAAGTAACAGAGAAAATTAATTGCGTAATTAATTAAAAATTAAAAATAGGAAAAAATAAAATTCAACACCAACTTTCAAAAAAAAAAAATTTGTTTAATTATTCAGTTATTTCTAGCCCTAAATAACAGAGTAGAGAAAAGAATCACCACCAACGTTCAAAAAAGCCACGAGAATTCAAAGAATAACGTGAAAAACCACAATTCCCGAACGCAGAGCTAGAGCTTCAAACTAAAAATTGGCAGAAAATTCAGAAAACTCAACCGAATTATGCAAGCTAGCAAGTTCGTAAGAGCGAGATAGAGAGAGCAAATTAGGGCACAGAGGAAAAAACAAAAAATCAAAGAGAGAGAAAGAGAAGCAGAGTGACCGAACCAGCTTCTTCCAGCCTTGTGGAGCAGGGAGCTCGACCGGAACGGCGTCGTTGTGGTTCTCCACCGCGTTCGCTTCGCCACTCGCCATTGTCTTTCTCTCTCTTCTCTCTTCTCTCGCTCTCTCTCTCTCTCTTCGAGCACTCTTTCGCTTTCCCGCTCACCAAATTTCTCTCTCTCTCGCTCTGACTGAATTCGAAAAAAAAGAGAAAAGCAAACGCGAAAATGAAAATTCGTGACGAGATATGTGTATTTATAGGTGAGGCGTGTTTATCTCTCGCTTTCTCCGTTTCTGTCTCTTATTATCTCTCTCTCTCTCTCTCTCTATTTTTTTCAGATATGGGGTGCGAAATGGCGGTATCTGGACGTGACGAAATGTATGAAGTGGATTTGATTAGTTGTGGGTTGCGTCCGTTATTAACTGTTTTGGATATAGTGTTCGAGTCCGCCACGTGTCTAGGATCTTGCCTTGCCTGCTTTTTTTTTACTTGTGCGGTTAGGGGGACCTAGGCACGTGTTTGTCGAATATTGAGAAATTCTAACCTGCAAATATTTTGACACCCCTCCTTTAATTTGTATCTAATTTTAGAATAACAATCTAAGATTACAATTTTGATCTATGCTTTTTTTTTTTTTCTTTTTAATTTAATATATTTGTTTATATATAGCTTTTTTTTTTTTTTTTTTTTTTTTAATCTTAACAAATAGGATAAAGAGATTTGATTTTTGGAGAATCTAATTTATGTTCGGTTAAAGGTGACAATGAATTTGAATATTTGATCACAATTAAGAAATAGTACTGACCAACAGTAATAAAAATATGAAAAATACTAGATGAGCCACCAAGGGTTGTTGGTGAAGAACTCTCGGATACCTTTTTTTGATAATAAGAACTCTCGGATACCTAAATCAGTAAGGGTTTCTAACATAATAATATAGAAAACGTGCATACTTTGGGGTTAAGTATTTGCTTATACATTTTACTCTATTGATTACCTTTCACTTATTTCCCTTATGATAGATATTTCCTTCGGGGTTCTAGTCCGAGATTTGAAATTTGAATAGTATACTGCAATTGTAGTAATTTCATTTCAATAATTTTGATAAAACCAAGGCTTAAATGACATCCCTTGTTTTAAACTAGAGAAATCGAGCTGCTTTCCTACCGATGCATTCTAGGATTGGCCAAGCATGAATATTGTTGTGGATAGTTAACGGCCTGTTTGGTTGGAGATTTCTAGTATTGTTGTTTAAAATGATGTGAAAATTGTGATTTCAAAAATATTTTGAAAATACGTGTTTACAGTATTCATAATGCAAAAAATATGTTTGGTACCATGCTTCAAATAACATGTTTTAAAATGTGAAAAAACATAATTGTGTGTTTGATATGTATGTATGTGTGTGTGTGTGTGTTTTTTTTTTAAAGCTGACAAGCACAGTACAATTTACTCTTTTTTTTATTTGAAGAGAAAGAATCTCCCTCATTTTATCCTTGCACAGCACAAACCGCTCCGTCTCTCTTTTCTTTTCTCCCCTGATCCTTCTCTCTTTACTCTTTCTTTATGTAAAACAAAACCCACTATTGGGACTTCTCACTTGGTGGTTGCATCTAAGCCTAACCAATCCTTATTTCTATTAACCACAAACTCCCAAGATTGGTTTTGTTTGTTCGTCCTGCTCATGATTAGAAGATTGGACCAACAGCAAGGATCTCCTCGATTAGCTTGTCATCCTTGCCAATCTTGTAGTTAGTGAAGGTCTCAAAGTTCTTGCATAGGCCAGCCAGCTTCAACAGTGTAGCATTGTAAGCATTTTTATCTACTCAAGTGTTCATTGGTTCTAGACCTTAAAATCAAAACAACAAAATTCCCACATCCCCACAAACCTTTGTGAAATCAATCCATTTGAAATCAAACCCATAGAACAACAAAAACAAAATGCCCACAAACCCATTTGAAATCAATCCCAAAATCTTAAATCAAACCCACACAATAGCAACAACAAAATTCCCATAAACTCATTTAAAATCAAAACCCATAAACAACAACAAAATCCCTATTTCCCAAACCCACACAAACCTATTTCAAATCAACCCCAAACCCTAAATCAAAACCCACACAATAGCCATATCAACAAATAAACACAAGGGAAATTCCTTAGAGATAAGGAGAGCGAGATTAGAGTCGGTGATGAGAGAGGGAGAGAGAAAGAGAGAGATGAATTCAATGGTGGCTCGTGGTGGTGGCTAGATGTTGGTGGCTTATGGTGGTAGAGAAATGGAGGGAGGATTGTACATAACACCACTAAGGCATGAGAGAATGCGTAAATGGTTAAATCTGGACTCTACACGTGAAGCGGCTGTGAGCAAAGGCAGAGGAAGCATTGGATAAGGGATCTTGTCTTGGTTGGTGCTAAAGGTGTGACTATCTTGGGAAGGAAGTAAGATTTACACCTGACATGGTACTCAAACACTCACGAAAAGGGAGATAGTGACTTTCTAAGGTCAGAGGCTATAAGGACACCCATTATTGGTTGAGTGCACAATGAGTCACCTTAGGAACACGTGTACCAATCACAGTACTCCTGATGTCCCTCTCAATGTCCAAGACTTGTCTCCCAAGCAGTGGTAAAGCTATTTACCTTAGGGTCTCAGTGCCACGTTGGCATAGTTCTTATCCCCTAGTCAGCAGATAATCTCACAACTGTGAAAAGATCCAAAAGAGAAAATATGATGACTTGACACCTGTCCTTGTATTCAGCCATATTCCTTAGAGTATAAAAGGAATATGCAGCTGTGCTATTAGGGCAAGAACCTAAGTAGATATTTTGAGATAAAAATGGAGAGTTGGTAGGAAAGAAATGCAACTTCATTGTAAATCGGTCTCTTTCATACGAAATACAAGCTGAACCAAGCAAGAATGTTATGTTCTTGCTCAAATCGTGGGTTTTTTATCCATTCTTTAGGGTTTTCCACGTACATCCTGTGTTGTTTTGATAGTCAGCTTCTCCTTCTTGTTTAAATGTGCATCTTTTTCATTTTCTACCATCACTTTCTTTATTTCTTATTTGAGTGTCATGTCAAAACTTGCATCTTTTCGAGCTTTCTCATGTAAAGGTACTGTTAGATAACTTATTTTATTCCTATAAATAAGCTTAAATCTAACTTGCACGTACATTTTTGGCGACTCCATTAGAGATCTTTGGTTATTTTCCTTTTTAAGGGTGTTTTGTTAGGTTGTACACCTCTGTCTGTAGTCACTTCCTCCATGCCTCCAAGGAAGAAGATGGTTACTGGGACGTTGACTAGTGTGGGTATGAACCATCAATCATAACCAAGTGCAGACCACATATCTATGCATTCTGAAGGAGTAAAATCCTCGGGAAAGGCTGGTCATCGTGAGACCAAGGGGATTATGGCTGCCATTGAAGATCTTCAACGTTTTCAGGTTGCCATATGGGCATAGTTTCAGTCCTTACGTCAGGAGACAGCTGTACCTCAGGCTCCTCAAGGTTCTTAGGGGTCTCCTTATCTATGCTATTTTGTTTGAAGCCAAAAAGATGGAAAGTGTTGTTTATGTTGATACCAGGCCTCTTTATCCTGAAGAAATAGCTGGGAAACCTTACCCTACTAACTACACACTTCCTATATTCCTTAAGTATGATGGCATAACAGGGAATGCTAGAGAGCATATCAGGTAATATGTAGATGCGCTAACAGCTCACTCTCATGACCACGAGTTGAGGCTCAAAGAGTTGTCTAAGTCTTTAGAAGGTTGAGCTTTTACTTGGTACACTAGTCTTGCACCAGGGTCAGTTCTAAGTTGGATCGATTTGGCAATGCAGTTCATGAAAAAGTTATTTGCTTTGAAGGAAAAGTTCACGTTGCTGGAGTATATTCACAGGTTTCGAGATCTCTCTTTGCTGTGTTACGAGGTCCTGTGGAGGAAGAAAGGCTGGTGGATGTTTGTATTGTGGGTACATTGTATGAATATTGGCCTTACTTAGAGAATCTTCAGATCTCTAGTTTTACAAGACTTGTAGAAGCTGTAAGGAGAACAAGTATATCTGTAAGGAAGCCTTTAAAAGGTTCAACTTTACAAGCTGTGAGTGCTCTTAGACAACCGTGGAAGAGAGAAAACAAGAAGGTAGAGGTTGTTGTGACAGAAAAACCTAAGAAGGTGGCCAAAAGAAAGAAAAGGGACAGAGGTGGTATTCCGCCTTCTTTTACTGTGTCCACTGAAGAGTTGTATAACATCCTAGAAGCTTAGGTGAAAGATGGTGTAGTGATGTTGCTTGAATGTAAGCATGAACCTATAGAAGAGGAAAAACAAAATCCACTTTATTGTAGGTACCATAGGAGATGTGACCGCCATACTATGGATTGCTATGATTTGAGAAATATTTTCCATGATAGGGTAGCCAAGGGAGATTTAGTTATCAAAGTTGGGAAGAGAGCTAATCCAAGGATGCGTAGACCAGAGGTGATAATGACTTTCTTCATAGGTTGTGAGGATCCTATGGAAGAAGAAGCAAAGAACATGGCTAGCAGTAGGTCAGCACCGCCACCATTGGTAGATGAAGAAATGGTAATGAGAATCCAGCAAGAGGATAAAATACATTCCTTTCTTGAAGGAATAGGTATTAGACGTAGCACAAGTCTTGACTAGGGTAATGGAAAGGAATCATAAAGTAGTTGTTGTTGAAGGAAGTTTGATGCAAGTGGCATACCAGGAAGCAAAGGATTTAGTCACCCTTTTTAATAAAGATCTAGTCAAACGAGCTATTGATGGCGATAGACCTTTATATGTTACTGCCTTCTTGGGAGCATCTCAAATCAAAAGGGCATTGGTGGACAATTGTGCATCCATTAATATTCTACCTCTCCCAATTTTCGATGCCTTGGGAATTCTGAGGGAAAGAATTATTCCAGAGCCAACGCAGGTGGCAGGAATAGGTGCCTTACAGCAGAATACTCTTAGGCATGTGTCTTTGGACCTTAGGGTTGGGCCAATTCGGGCACCTACTTTCATGCATGTGATGGAAGGGAATACATCTTACCATATCATCTTAAGTCGTCCATGGCTAAAGGCGTATAAAGCAGAGGCTTCCACATATCATCAGTGTGTAAAGGTCATTTGGAGAAACAAGCAGGTAGTCATTGAGGCCACCAAGATGCCTTTTGATAAAGCAGAATTTCATTTCACTGAGGCAGCTTTATATCAAGAGTAAGAACCTAAAGGCGATAATAAAATTCTTCCTTTCAATCCTATTGCTTTACAAGTAGAAGAAGAAGATGATGGCGAAATGGTAGAACCAGAAAGGCCTTCCAAGATAAGAAGGGTTACCAAGCCTGATGGCCGGGTGATATATAAGTTCTAACGGTTAACGGAAGGGGATGAGGAGGATGGCGAGCCTAATTCCCTTAATCTGATACAAAAACCAAAGAAAATTCATGTAGCTGAGAAGTTGTGAAAGAAGCCTCTGAGTGCATGAATGATGTCGTTAAGAATGTACAGAAAGAACTTGTTAAGGTCAATCTAGGTGATGGAGAAAAAGGTGAAAAAATGGTAAAGATCAACAAGAATCTGTCCGAAAAAGAGAAAGGAAAGCTCGTAGTTTTGTTGAAAGAATACAAGGATGTTTTTGCTTAGAGTTATCAAGAAATGCCAGGTTTGAGTCCAAGCTTGGTAACGCATAAGTTAAAGGTGGATCCTAATGCCAAACCTGTGAAGCAACCGCCAAGGAAATATCGTTTGGATGTGGAAGAAAAGATAAAGCTTGAGGTGCAAAAGCTTTTAAAGGCAAGATTCATTGAAGAGATTGAATGCCTGAGCTGGTTAGCTAACATAGTTCTGGTAAAGAAGAAAAATGGTCAAATAAGAATCTATATGGATTTTTGGGATCTCAATAAAGCCTGTCCAAAGGATGAATTCCCACTTCCTAATGTTTATATCCTGATAGATGTAGCGGCTGGTCATAAGCGTTTCTCTTTTATAGATGGTTATAGTGGGTATAATCAGATCCTTATAGACCTAGCAAATGCCCCAAAAACTTCCTTTAGAACACCCTTTGGAAACTATTTCTACAGGGTGATGCCTTTCGAATTGAAGAATATAGGTGCAATATACCAAAGAACTATGACTTTGATCTTTGGTGATATGCTTCATAAACAGGTGGAGGATTACGTTGATGATCTTGTGGTGAAGGCAAATAATCCTTGTGAACACTTGGTGCACCTGAGACAAGTTTTTGAAAGATACAGAGAGCATAATTTGAGGATGAATCCTTCCAAGTGTGCCTTCGGAGTATCTTTAGTGAAATTCTTGGGATTTCTTGTTCATCATATGGGGATTGATTTGAACCCCACAAAGGTTGAAGCAATAACTACTCTCAGTCCTTCTATAACTCTAAAGGAGTTGAGGAGCTTTGTGGGAAAGGTTTCTTATTTAAGAAGATTCATTCCAAGCCTAGCCGAGATTTTGAAGTCTCTCGTGGAGTAGACAAAGAAAGGAGTAACTTTTGTATGGTGTGATCAATGTCAAAAGGCATTCAAGAAGATTCAGGTGATATTGGCAAATCCCCACACTATGGTAGCCCCTGTACCTGGGAAACCCTTACTATTGTACATAGCTAATACGGAGCAATCCTTGGGAGCATTGTTAGCTCAGGAGCAAGAAAAGGTAGAGAAGTCAATGTACTATATTAGCAAGCTTATGAAAGGACCAGAGTTAAGATACTTAATTGCTGAGAAAGTATGTTTGTCTTTAGCTTTTGCTGTGACGAAGTTCAATCATTACTTTTTAGGACATCGTATGCAGCTAGTGACTAAGAGTAATCTCGTGAAGTATCTCTTGACATGTCCTCAGTTATTAGGAAGAATGGCGCAATGGGCCATCCTGACATCGTGCCTTGAAATTGAATGCATAAGACCAACTGCCATTGTCGGACCGTGTGTCTTACCGATCCATCCAATGACCAATTGGTGAAAGATGAAAGGGCACAAATCTTTTATAGCATTCGATCGCAGACCAAGCCCATTGGTATTAGAGCAAATTGTGAAAATTCCTCACAATCCCTCTCTCACAATGCGGCTCCAACAACTCAAACCTATGACCAGGCTCTGATACCACTTGTCGGACCGTGTGCTTTACCGATCCATCCAACAACCAATTGGTGAAGGATGAGGGGGCACAAATCTTTTATAGCATTCGATCGCAGACCAAGCCCATTGGTATTGGAGCGAATTGTGAAAATCCTTCACAGTCATCAAAGGCCAGGCAATAGCTGATTTGCTGGCTAACTTTCCTGGAACAAGTGATTTTTCACCTCCCCTACAGGAAGTTATGGTGACAGAGGACCAGGAATGGTCAATGTATTTCGATGGGCCATCTACATTTCAAGGGGGAGGAATAGGAGTAGTCTTAAAGTCACCAGGGGAGGAGCATACGTTTGCCTATAAACTACACTTCCCTTACTCTAACAATGAAGCAGAATATGAAGCCTTGTTGGTAGGGCTGAAGGCTGCTAAAAGGTTGGGCATAAAAAGGTTGAAGGTGTTTAGTGACTCTGATTTGGTAATAAGACAGGTTGAAGGAAATTACGGAGTAAAGAATCCTAGTTTGGCTGCTTACAAAGTTGCAGTGCAAAGGATCACGGAGCACTTTAATTTCATTGAATACAAAGTGGTTAACAGAGGTGAAAATAAGCTCGTTGACTTGCTAGCTACTTCAGCCACTAAGTTTGTATTGAAGAAAGAAAAGATAACACTCCGAGTTGAGAAGTAACCTGATTTAGTTCAGGATGAGCTATGTTTCTCTCAAGATTAACGAGAACCCTTTTTAAAAGCAATGACTCAAGGGAAGTATGTTGGGTCAAAGTTATCGGCAAATATGAAAGACTTCCTCATTATCAATGGAGAGTTATTTCTTAGGGGAGCAGAAGGTTTGCTGATGAAGTGTGTCTCAAGGCAAGAGGGACTGACCATATTGCATAAATCTTGATATCAGCCTTGTAAGGGCTCAAAATGTAATGGACCCTAAACAATAAAATCTGTAGAGAAGTGGGTACACGGACTTGGCATCACCGAAGTGAACAACGATTAATTTGGTATTTTTGATAGATAATAGATGACAAGAAATTAATAAGAATACCATCAAATGAAATCGGTCAAGTATTTTTGTAGGGAATGATCACCATTTTGGCTGTGTAACTAAAGTGCCTGTTGGTCCTCGGACTGTGACGAGGATCCATTTTTCTTCTAATTTTCTTCCTCCTTTCTTTGGTGGGGGTCCTCTTGGTTATATAGTGTTCCTCTAGTTAATCTCAGTCGTCCATTTGTTGCTTATTCAGTCACTCTAGATGAGGGATTGTCCCATCATCTGTTTTTGTAGACTTTACGTGAGTTCTCAGCCATCTTTGCAGGCTTTTCTATTAGTTGGAGTAATCGAGGCAACTGGGTTCGTTGGTCGCATCATCATTAAAGTGGTCAGAATGTTGGTGGGATATTTTCGGTGGATGTGGGATATTTCCCATTTTAGTGATGTCGGTGCGCCGAGGACAGGTCATCCTCAGCGCGCGCCTTTCGGACGTTTTGGGTTCTTTCCCATTGTCCTCGGCCTCAGCACTATCCTCGGCGAGAGCCTTGGGCCGCATGTGGTGGGCCAGCACGGTTAGTGAAATAGGGCCCCACAATAGCCCCTCAAAATTCTGCTGCACGTCCCCTTGGGCGGGGAGGAGGATTTTGATTTCCCCGGCGCCTTTTCTCGGTCTGTTGGGTTTTACCGTATCGTCAATGTTATCACTACTTCAGCCGTTTTTGCAGTTTTCTTTTTGCACGTAGGGTCGCCAGGGAAGGGATAGGCTAGCGTCGTTCGTGCTATATCACTCGATTTCTCATGATTTTTGCCCCTGAGGGGGCTCGTTTATTTGGCACCTAAAAGGGGATTGGCTTTGCCTCAGTTTTTAGCTCATGGCCCGTACAAGAGCCCTGGTTTCGACCAACGTTTGCATGGCTTCATAATGACTGATTCCCATAGAGGTTTGGACCCGTTGTTCGTACACGACCTTGATTTTTCCTAGCGTTTAGTTTTTACGGGGAAATTCTCTTCCTGCTGACCTGAGGTTTTTGACCATGCAATGCTTTAAGCTTTATTTAGCGCCCGGTTTTCTCATTTTATGCTTGGTTTTCCCTGAGGCTTGGGTCCGAGGACCATGCAATGCCTTGGTTTTGCTTAATCGTTTAGCTTTCGTGATGACATGTTCTTCTTGCTGGAAGTATCGAGTTTCTCGATCTCATTTAGCTATCTGAAGTATCTGGTTTCCCCATAAGGCTTGGGTCCGAGGACCATGCAAGGCCTTGGTTCTGTCCAGTACCTAGTTTTCTCATTTTTTGATCATCTGAAGTATCTGGTTTCACCTTGAGGCTTGGGTCCGAGGACCATGCAAGGCCTTGGTTCTGTCCAGTACCTAGTTTTCTCATTTTTTGATCATCTGAAGTATCTGGTTTCACCTTGAGGCTTGGGTCCGAGGACCATGCAAGGCCTTGGTTCTGTCCAGTACCTAGTTTTCTCATTTTTTGATCGTCTGAAGTATCTGGTTTCACCTTGAGGCTTGGGTCCGAGGACCATGCAAGGCCTTGGTTCTGTCTAGTACCTAGTTTTCTCATTTTTTGATCATCTGAAGTATTTGGTTTCACCTTGAGGCTTGGGTTCGAGGACCATGCAAGGCCTTGGTTCTGTCCAGTACCTAGTTTTCTCATTTTTTGATCATCTGAAGTATCTGGTTTCACCTTGAGGCTTGGGTCCGAGGACCATGCAAGGCCTTGGTTCTGTCCAGTACCTAGTTTTCTCATTTTTTGATCATCTGAAGTATCTGGTTTCACCTTGAGGCTTGGGTCCGAGGACCATGCAAGGCCTTGGTTCTGTCCAGTACCTAGTTTTCTCATTTTTTGATCATCTGAAGTATCTGGTTTCACCTTGAGGCTTGGGTCTGAGGACCATGCAAGGCCTTGGTTCTGTCCAGTACCTAGTTTTTTTGATCATCTGAAGTATCTGGTTTCACCTTGAGGCTTGGGTCCGAGGACCATGCAAGGCCTTGGTTCTGTCCAGTACCTAGTTTTCTCATTTTTTGATCATCTGAAGTATCTGGTTTCACCTTGAGGCTTGGGTTCGAGGACCATGCAAGGCCTTGGTTCTGTCCAGTACCTAGTTTTCTCATTTTTTGATCATCTGAAGTATCTGGTTTCACCTTGAGGCTTGGGTCCGAGGACCATGCAAGGCCTTGGTTCTGTCCAGTACCTAGTTTTCTCATTTTTTGAGTTCATTTTAGCTATTTATCCGGAGCCGTTTGGTTCTTTATTGCTATAGTTTACAATAAGCCATAGATAATTACACTTTTCAAGTAGAAATAATAATAAATACAAGTTGGGGTTGGTGAAGGATGAGACCCTGCCGTGTTCTGCCTCTTCGCTTTGATGGAACCCTTCTGATTACGAGGCGTCTCTTGGGTTGTCCAGGTAACGCGCGCTGACGCTTCGGTGCCCTCTCATTTAATGGGGCGCCTCCCCAATAATGCTAGCCGTGGATCTACGAGGATCTAACGGCTGTTAGGCGCTTTGGAATCTGGGGCGGGATAAAGGTCTCCGGAAATCGCTCCCTGGTATTTATTGTGGACTTGGCCCTCATTAATGTCCCACCCTCTATAAAAGGCACTCCTGGGGCATCCTTCCCCTTCACACCTGATAATCGTTCGTTCTAAATTTTTCCTAAAAACAAACCGTCAAGACACAATCACCTGAGCCTCTTCGAATGAGTTGGCCCTGAAAAAGGGGACTCCTAAGAATGCACAGCCCCTGTCAGGAGCCCAGGATGTCACCCCAACCCTTGGCGTCACGCTGGGGTGGGTGTAGTGGAGGTCCGAAGATTCTCCTTCTTTTCAACCTAACCGGAGACAGAGCCCTTCTCACCACCAGGAGGAGTATCCGGAGAGAACGTAACCTCCCTCTCTTGGGTCTGAGTTCTTGATCCCCCAAGCCGGCTGCCTAGAGGGCGGGAGGGGAACCAGGCGGAACCTAAAAGCGGAACCGTCCTGTGCCTCGGCCTCTTCCACCTTAAAGGTTGCCTTTCTTCCTTCTAATCCTTCTTCTCTCTTCTCTTTCCTCTTCTCTTGCTTCACTTCTTTTCCATCTTTTGATCTTCAACCAGCCTTGCTTTCTACCCTTCGCTCCCCTGCCGGCTTTACCGAGCGTCTGCCTTTGTAGCTAGCTTTTAGAACAAGCCCCTTGGGCTTTGCTTGTAAAAGATGTAATTTTTCTTCAAGTATGAATAAAAGAAGTAGATCTATTTTGTATTATTTTTTTTTTCTTGTTTTCTTTTTATATTTTCGTTTGTAGTTATATATCTTCGAATGAATATTGCTACTACAGACCGTACTAGTTTTGACTGATGATTTTTCATTTACACTAACCACTGCACTTGCTAGCGCACAACTCCGCCCCACGGTGGGCGCCAATTGTAAGGGCTCAAAATGTAATGGACCCTAAATAATAAAATCTGTAGAGAAGTGGGTACACGGACTTGGCATCACCGAAGTGAACAACGATTAATTTGGTATTTTTGATAGATAATAGATGACAAGAAATTAATAAGAATACCATCAAATGAAATCGGTCAAGTATTTTTGTAGGGAATGATCACCATTTTGGCTGTGTAACTAAAGTGCCTGTTGGTCCTCGGACTGTGACGAGGATCCATTTTTCTTCTAATTTTCTTCCTCCTTTCTTTGGTGGGGGTCCTCTTGGTTATATAGTGTTCCTCTAGTTAATCTCAGTCGTCCATTTGTTGCTTATTCGGTCACTCTAGATGAGGGATTGTCCCATCATCTGTTTTTGTAGACTTTACGTGAGTTCTCAGCCATCTTTGCAGGCTTTTCTATTAGTTGGAGTAATCGAGGCAACTGGGTTCGTTGGTCGCATCATCATTAAAGTGGTCAGAATGTTGGTGGGATATTTTCGGTGGATGTAGGATATTTCCCATTTTAGTGATGTCGGTGTGCCGAGGACAGGTCATCCTCGGCGCGGGCCTTTCGGACGTTTTGGGTTCTTTCCCATTGTCCTCGGCCTTAGCACTATCCTCGGCGCGAGCCTTGGGCCGCATGTGGTGGGCCAGCACGGTTAGTGAAATAGGGCCCCACAAGCCTCTATAGAAGATTGCAAAGGCTGAGGATCTTCTGGCCAGAAATGGTCAATGATGCTAAAGAAAAACAACGGAGTAGTAAAACTTGTTATGTCATTCCTCTAGACCAAGTTGAGGTACTTAATGGCAAGTTGTTGGGAGAAGATTGGTAGGATCCATACTTAAAATACCTCTTGCAAGGTATATTGCTTATTGATCGCATACAAAGAGAAAAGTTGAAAAAATATGTGACCAAGTTTAAAGTGGTAGATGGAAAATTATTTAAGAGAAGTTTCCAAGGGAGATGGATGGTATGCATTCATATTAAGGAAGTTAATGTCGTTCTTTCAAACCTACATGAGGGAGAACCAGTAGGACACCCTAGTGGGAAGCTATGGCAAATGGTTTTGCACCAGGGATATTACTAGCCCACAATGCAAAAGGATGCTCAACACTTTGCAAAAAAATGTTAAGAATGCCATAGGTAGGGAGAAAAAATACACATTAGTCATCAAAGTCTTTATCCAACTATGGCTCCATATCCATTCCACAGTTGGGGGCTGGATTTTATAGGACCTATAAATCTCCCATCTGAAAGATGTACATGGATATTAGTGGCCACTGGGCTATTTACCAAGTGAGTAGAAGCTGTGGCTATGAAGAAGGCAACTTGTAGCTCAGTGGCTAATTTCTTACAGGAGAATATAATGCCATCTAACAGACTGGTACTTCATTTCTCACACGACATCCATACCTTATTATTCCAAAAGAAATGGCCAAGGTAAGACCTCTAACAAAAGATTGCTGAAAATATTGGGAAAAATGACTAAGGAGAATGGAAAGGGGTAGAAGGAGGAGCTTCCTACAGCTCTGTAGGCTCATAGAACAGCCAAATCACAAGCTATAGGAGCTTACCCTTTTCTCTAGTCTATGGCACAGAGGTTGTTATCCCAATAGATTTAGTAAGGTCAGCGGTGAAACTAGCAGAGATTGCAGGAATACCCAGAGAAGACACTTTGGAAATTATAGAGGAAATGTGTGATAATGCTGCTTCTCATAACCGCCTTTACTAGGCTAACATGAAGGCTAGGCATGAAGGCCAAGTTAAAGAAAGAAAATTTCAAGTGGGAGAACTTGTTTGGAAAGCTGGCCCGCATGTATGAGGAGTTGCTGGAGCTGTTAAACATAAGTTTTCTCCAAAATGGGAAGAACCATACATAACAGAGGAAGCACATGCAACAGGACATTATTGACTAAAGGATCAAGCAGGTATAAAGGTGTATAGTCCCATTAGCGGAGCTCATCTTAAGAAATATCATGCTTAACCTTGTAAAAATATTTATTGTGGCCATCATGTTAAAATGATTTTGTGTTTTGCAAAACTTATACTATTATAAACAAAGACTTATATGCAGTTATTTCATATGATGTTGTTCATAATATGCATGCAAAATCTAAATAGTTTGGCGAAATAAGGCATGGTAAAGTTATAGTACAACCCCATGGCTTTTCAAGACCACAAAAAAATATTACAACTTGAAAATTAGAGAATGTTTGTGAGAAAACTAAAAATTTCAAGAGAGAAGTCCGGATCGCTCAAAGCTTAGAACTCCTAGCTCGCCTTCGAATTTCTCAATCTCTTGCTTCAGAGAGTTACGTTCAACGGTGACACCTTCTAGTTGAGTTTGAAGGGCAGAACTTGCTTCTTGTTAGGATGTTAATTTTGCCTAAAGTCTTTTGATTAATTCCTGGAGCTGAGTGATTGAAGTAGCTTGCACCTGTAAGGCTAATTCTGCTTCCTTTGCTTTGTTGATACACGAGTTCTCCTTAACTCTTAATTCACGAAGTGAGGACAAGAAAGCACGAACAGAGGGTCCCGCCTTATTTAAGTCCCTCAATGCAGTGACACGACTTTTTAACTAGCCGACATTGACACTTAAGCTCTCAGACTTACTCAGTGTGGAAATGAAATTGTTAAGGAGGAGAGCAAGACAATCCTCTTTACCCTTTAATTGCAATTGGGATATGATAGACCCAATTTGCTATAAGAGAAAGCCCTTAAGTGACAAGGTCCACTTATTGGTATCCCTCATGGTTTCGGGATATTTTAAGAGCAATAGAGAACAAGTTGCTCTCAGATTGGGAGAAACCAATGAGAGTAATGGATCAGATTCTGTCAACGTGCTTTCACCCTCTTGTTCCTTGGAGGTAGCTTCTGTTAAATCTTTTTTTTCTTGGGGATTTTCGGCATACACCCGATTTGAATCCCTCCTTTCAGTGTTAGACTTTGTTTCTTATTAGAAGTCATTTTTTTATACAAAAACCTCTGGGTTGAAGAAGTGACTCTTGCTTTGGGTTGAGCTTGAGGATTAGAGCTTGTAACCTATCAAAGGTCAGAAATAGAGAAAAGAAGGAAAGTTACTTGAGTCTAAGGATAAAAGAAAAGATTACAAGAAACAGTCACTATAAAGAAAAGAGTGTACCTTGGGCTTCTTGATAGAAGGGGTTTTTGCATTCTTTTTTCTCTTAGTGCTTGAAGGTTTGGCTTTTGGAAAGGGTTTCAAAGTTAAAGCACCACTCTCCCCAAAATTCCTAACACGTTCTCTAATGTCATACCACCATGACTTAAACCTGGGTGAAGGCAATCCATTTCTTGTGGGGGACGTAATGGGGATTTCAAGGCTTGAAACTAAAATCTTGGAGATTTTTTTTCTTAAAGGCCAGAGAGGTCAGTACAGCAGGTAAAGCTAAAGTAGAGAGATGTCCCAGTATGCCTTGGTCAAAATCAAATTGGCAGGTAAACCTTTGGGGGTTGTAGTTTTGAGTTTCATACTCATCTTGAAAATGTACCTGAAGATGAGAGGAAAAATCACAAGCAACGAAAGAAAGTTCTTTTTCAGATTAGGGAGTATCTCTGTAACGAGAAACAGAGATGCTTTTATAGGGAAATGAATAGTGGAGGAAGTCCACCCTCCAAAGCATAGTAAGGTCTAGTTGTCCAATCGTAGGGTCATCTAACACTTTGCTAAGGAAACTATTTGAAGATACTGCCACTTTGTTTCAACGCCAAGAGCGTGGCAAGTCTTAAGGTGATGGCAGACTGGTTTTATAGGAGCTTAACACTTTAGGGATAAGAGCATAATTTTTAAAGTGTTCCCATAACCATATTTGTAGAAAAGCAACGGGTATGAAAGTTTCACTTTGAAATCTACCCCAGGAGCGTTGCAAGTCAAGAGTAAAATAATCTAGGTGAGAATATAAAATTCCTAGAAAATATGGGGCAAGGGAGAAAGATTGTCCTCTAGCTAGTTTGACGGCTAAAGGGAAATGTCTACTTAGAATCTTTTTATAAGGATATACCTCAAATAGATGGCGAGAAAGTAAAAAGGCGATAAAAGCTTCAAGTTCATAAGAACTAGAGACTAGAGTTACCTTCTCCAACAACAAAGTCAGTGCCTTCCTTCAGGGAGTCTCCATTGGCTTTCTTATCTACGCCATCAGCATACTCCCTCCAAAAGTATCTGATCCATCCCTAAAAGTTGGCTCTGGAACCTCTGTCTCCACTAACACTGGTATCTTCCAGTACTTCCTCACTGGGGGCTTTCCCTTTCCTTACCGCTTTCAGAGTTGGCTTCTTTAAAGTTTTCTTAACTGCATTCTCAAGGAGCTTCACAGCTTTAGAGTAATCAGGAGATAAAGAAATGTTGACTACCTTACCATCTTCGAACATGGGAAGTCTTAATATCTCGTAGACATCTTCTAGAGATAAAGAGATTTCTTGACACGCTGTGAAGAATGTGTGAGTAACGGAGTTCCAACAGTACAGAAGAGAAAGCAAACTTTCACTATCCTTGTTAATCTCTAAATTGGAGAATACAAGAATGGTCTCCATAAGCTTTACTCTCTGAAGGATATCCACGAAGGGAGGATGAGCCAACATCCTTCGACACCAGCTTCTCCAACCTCTGGAAATCGAAGTGTGAGATTTGAAAACCATATCTATAGTAGGGGCAAAATCTCCCTTGCAAGTGCCGAGCCTTGGAATGTGCTTCAATTCCAGATCCATAGTTAGAAGATCATCAGGTTCCCTACATGCTGTGTAAGGAGGGTCTTCAGAGTATGGAGTTGAGTCCCAATCAAGACTTTTGTCGAATAGGTAATCTTCAAAGAAAGGAGGGATGATCAACTCTTCTTCTATGGAAGGATTTTCCTCTCCTCCTAGAAGAGGTTTGTTACCTTTTGAGGCAGAAGATTTTGCAAATTTAGCAGAGCTAGATCGTAGACCACGTTTTACACCTATGATTTGATCTGTGAGAAGGACTCTGGGTTTCGAGTTGAAGAAGGAGAAGAAAATGATAAGGAAAAAGGGAGAAAAATAAGGAAGGAAATATTTGTTTTTCCTTTTATACTTTGAGAAGTTAGTATTTTCCCTCCAAAAGAGAGTGGTTCAAAAGGGAGACATCTTTTCAAAATTGACACATGTCAGCACAAGGAAGAAACTGAATCTCTGACAAAGAATGGTAGTTAATGATGCTAAAATCAAGAAAACTGCCGTTATAGTCCAAGGGCAAAGGCACAACCCTTCACTAACAAGTATGATTTAATTCGTTGCATTTCGCATTTTATTAACTGACATGCTTATCCTTATGTGTTGTGTAGGAATTTGATTATTATAAAATAAACATATAATATAACATGAAAGAGAAACAGTAAACATATAATAAATAACTTTTCTTTCTTTCATATATTTTTGTGTTTAAAGTTTTTCCTACAAAACAGAAAAGAGAGATTTACATGATTTGGCCCTTTTGACCTATCACCTCTTTTCTAATGACAAAAAGAACACAAAATTTATACCCAAAAATAAGAAAGACAAAGTTTTTTTACAACTTAAGCGAAAAGATGGCTAAACAAAATAAACATAATAAAAAAAAAGAAAAGAAAAAGAGAAACAACAGCAGGTTCAACGTCGAGCAACTTAAGGAGACATTGGCGTATAGGTGTTTGTGTCATCCTTAGAGTCCTCTTGGGGATAATCCGGAGCTAGATACTCCATCTCCTCTTCATCATCATCATCCTCTTCTTCCTCCTCCTTTTTGCCTTCATCATCCCTCGAGTCGGAGTCATCAGAAGAGCCTTCAGAAGAGCTATCAGAGGAATCTGCCTTCTTGGAGTCAGAAAGCCCTAAAGCGCTAGACTCCGAGCTTGACCGACCAAGCCTTCGCCTTCTCCAACGGCGAGTGGGAGCATTCAAAGAATGTTGCAGTGGCTGCCTTCTCAGCTTCCTCTTCGGCCTTTAACCGAAGTTCCTCGGAGTTCTCCTACTCTTCGTCACTCTAGTCAAAAGGAGCAACCTTTTTGGAAATGAAGACTTGAGGAGGTAGAGGGTATATGGGAAAAGGGAGAGAAGGGTGCACGGGGCTTGGTGGTGAGGAAGGAGTGTGATCACTAGAAACACTCTCAAAGGAGCTTGAGGAGTGCTGTGGGGAGTTAAAACCATCAGAAGAGGAGTTTGACATTTTCTTCGTGGAGGTTAAGGTTTTTTTTTTTGGGAGAAAAATCAGAAAAATACAAAAGGAATGAAGGTTGAAGAAGACATGACATTTATGAGGAATAATATCTATCTGCCAAAACGCAAGAAACGAAAAGGCACCAAAACGGTTAAAAGCACCCTTTTGAGCCACGTGTCCGTTTTGAACATCGCAAGGCATGATTACTGGAGTGTTAATGCCTGAACCAATGTGATTGTCAAAGGCCTTTTCCATTAAACGCTATTGACAATTAGGGGGCTAATGTACATAACACCACTAAGGTATGGGAGAATGCGTAAATCGTTAAATCTGGACTCTACATGTGGAGCGATTGTGAGCAAAGGGAGAGGAAGCGTTGGCTAAGGGATCTTGTCTTGGTCTGAGCTAAAGGCATGACTGCCTTGGGAAGGAAGTAAGATTTACACCTAACATGGTAGTCAAGCACTCACAAATAGGGAGATAGTGACTTTCTAAGGTCAGAGGATATAAGGACACCCCTTATTGGTTGAGTGCACAATAAGTCACCTTAGGAACACGTGTACCAATCATAGTACTCCTTATGTCCCCCTCAATGTCCAAGACTTGTCTCCTAAGTAGTGGTAAAGCTACTTACCTACGGGTCCCAATGCCATGTTGGCGTAGTTCTTATCCCCTAGTCAGCAGATAATCTCACAGCTATGAAAAGATCCAAAAGAGAGAATATGATGACTTGACATCTATCCTTGTATTAAGCCATATTCCTTAGAGTATAAAAGGAATATGCAGCTATGCTATTAGGGCAAGAACCCGAGTAGATATTTTGAGATGAAAGTGGAGAGTTGGTAGGAAAGAAAAGCAACTTTATTGTAAACCGATCTCTTTCATACGAAATACAAGCTGAATCGGGCAATGTTATGTTCTTGCTCAAATCGTGGTATTTTATCCATTCTTTAGGGTTTTCCATGTACATCCTGTGTTGTTTTGATAGTTAGCTTCTCATTCTTGTTTAAATGTGCGTCTTTTTCATTTCCTACCATCACTTTCTTTATTTCTTGTTTGAGTGTCATGTCAAAACTTGCATCTTTTCAAGTTTTCTCATATAGATGTACTGTTAGATAATTTATTTCATTCCCATAAATAAGCTAAAATCTAACTTGCATGTACAAGGATGAACATGAGAGAACTTTTTTTCTTCTTAGAGAAACGGAGAGGATTTGGAGAGAGAGCTAAAAAGAATGAGAGAAAGGGAGAGTTTTTTTTTTTTTTTTTTTTTTTTTTTTTTTTTTTTTTTTTTTTTTTTTTTTTCCAGTTGAGTATGGTCAAATCATAGGTCTTACACCTTTCTAAATATTCACAAAAGTGTCATTAAGTTATATTGTTTAAAAACTAAAAACTGGTAAGAGGAGTTTTCTAAATTCAGTGTTTAAACACTCTAAAATGAGAAATGTAACTCAAACACTCCTACCAACAATGTTATTTTTTTGGGGGTCCATAGTTTTCAATGTTTAAATACTGAAACTGTTGTTTGGAATCGCCAACCAAAGATGCCCTAAGCTGCCACCTTATCATTATTGAGTTACTAGTTGGACAAGGTTGAGGTACCACATATCACTATACCTATCAGTTACCCCTAATCACAGGTCAGGCTACCAACCTGCCACATGTGCTCAGGCTCAGGAATCTATCATTTTCACTTATGACAGTTACTTTTTTTTTTTTAGGAAATTGTACATGTGTATTAAATGTATATATGGCTTCCTTTGGGGGAGATCTACTAAAGTCCTTAAATATTAGCTTGTTGCTTGGAAAAAGGTTGTTTGGTTAGTGGTGGCAGGTGGTTTGGGGATTCGGAGGATTGAGCTGTTTAACCAAGCTTTGCTTGGGAAGTGGCTATGGTGCTTTGGGATTGAAGTCATCGATTTATGGCATCAGGTTATAGCCACCAAATATGGGGAAGCTAGAGGGGGTTGGTGCACTAGAGTTGTTAGAGGGACGCATGGTTGTGGGATGTGGAAGAATATTAGGAAAGGTTTAGAGAGTTTCTTTGGTCATGTGGTGTATGCGGCAGGAGAGGGTATTCGTATTCAATTCTGGTACGACCCTCAGCGCAGTCCTTTTTCTTTGAAAGATTTGTATCTAGATTTGTTTGCATGTGCTGTGGTTCAAGAAGCTCAAACTTCTGATTTGATTTTTACTGCACTAGATGGGGGAGGTAGGAGCTGGATCTTGCTACTCTGTCGTACCTTTCAAGTCTGGGAATTGGAGAGAGTTTACACTTTTTTGAGCACATTTACTCATAAATACCAAGGGGGGAAGGTGATGATATTCTGATTTGGCAGTTGACTCAAAGTGGTGTTTTTTATGTGTACTCATTTTATAATTCGTTATCGGACACCCCTTCTGTTTCTTCCCTATGGAAGAGCATTTGGTGTGTTAAGGTGCCTAAAATGGTGTCTTTCTTTTTATGGACAATTGCTAGGGTGCATGGGATTCTTACAATAGACAACCTTGTTAAGAGGAACTTGCCAATTGTTAATTGGTGTTGCCTATGTCGTTGTAATGAGGAAACAATTGATCATCTTTTAATCCATTGTAAGTTTGCTCATGCTCTGTGGAGTGAAATCTTTCTTGTGTTTGTTGTACAATGGGTCATGCCAAGTACAATTGTTTCTCTCCTATTTGCCTAGAGGAATTGGTTGAGGACATTTTCTTCAAATATTTGGAATATGGTACCGGCATGTCTTATGTGGTTAATCTGGGAGGAACGCAATTCTCGAACATTTAAAGACATTGAGACTTGCAGATCTGTTGAAGTCTTTGCTAGCTAAGACTTTGTTTAAGTGGTCTTGTATTTGGGATTTTAGTATTTCCATGTTTGATTTCCTTATTTCTGTTAGCTCTTCCCTTTGATTTGTTTGTATTTGTCTCAAGTGCAGTGGGTTTACTATCATAAACACATTGTATTTTTCTTATCAATAAAACTTTTATTACCTATAAAAAAAATTAAATGTTTATATGGCACATGTCTCTTTTATTGGATGGTTACTAACATTTCTTTTTCCTATGACACATGTTTATTTATTGGTCATTGATCAAATTCACAGTCATCGATTAGGTTCTTCACTTTCTATAGGTTTTTCCTAGCCCATTCACTTCCCTAACTTATTGTTTTTCTACTGTAGTTCTTTGAAATACCCCCATATTTCTCTCAATATTTTGGTATGTTGTTGTTCTCGACTCTATTTTTTTAGTTGTTCTTGCTTTATTAGCCTGCTATTTTTATTGTTTTTTAGTACTAAACCTTTAGGTTTCTCCTAGTTTTACCAATTTTCATTGAGTTGGTGCAAAATACCCAATCGATGCATCTAGTTGATGCTTTGGCTCCAATTGCTTTTTACTCGATTCGAAATGCCCATTCAAAATATAGTATCGACACATCATTCATCAAGTTACATATTGTAAAGTTGTAATTTACAACTGTATTTTTGTTGGCTTTTATTCCGTGCCAAATTTGATTGTAATTATGTTCAATCGTTTAAACCCTGTATTTGTTGTGGGACTTGTTGTAAGGGTTGTGTGATAGAGAGAGTGTTTGAAGACTAAAGCATTTGAAGAATGAAGAATTCTCGCGGGTGTCTCGCGACTTAGCATCCCGCGAAGTGAATCATGTGTCAGGCACATGCTGGAATGCGAAAGGTCAGGCCAGGTGGAGACAGCTATGTCTCGCGAGTATCTCGCGGGTAAGGCCTTCCCGCAAGACACCCGCGAGGCTATCTGTTCTGCCAGCCTGTACTTTTTGAGTCACACCTTTTGCACCTATCCTATATATACTATCATTACCCACAATTGTTGAGGAATGCTTCAGAGAGAAAACCCTATCCAAACACATTGGTAATTAGAGATTGTCTTCCCCATCTTTCTCTATACATTTTGCTTGTGGTATTTCCTCAACCCTTCCCTCTCCATTATCCATATCTGTGAGAGGTTGATAGCCCAAACACTTACCACACCTTGAGAGTGCTGTGTGACGTTTTGGTGCTGCTGGGAAGCATCGGAAGAAGCCTTGAATGGCAGATGCAACATGGAGCTTGTTGCGGGATCCGGATAACTAGGACAAGACACGGTTTCGAGAAGCCTTGTTGGAGTAGGAGCTTGGAGGGCTTAGGTACAGCGAGTAGACTAGGCTTGGAGGGTCTTTTGCTAACCCATGTATCCCAACTGATTGTCTAGTGGATCGATTTCCGCTTGGAGGGCGGCGGAGAGGTTTTACGCCGAGGTCTTCAGTTTCCTCTTCGATAACACGTCTCGGTGTTATCTGTGTTTGCATCCTTCTTCCCTACTCTTGTTTATTTCATTTTTACTGCTGTGTTGCTTTAAATATGGATTAGAGTAGTTGTCTTGCTTTTACACTTGTGTTTACACTATTCCGCACTTATAGTTAAGTTAGTGTAAAATCAACCAAGCCATAAGTTTAATTTGGGGGTCTAAACCGCTCGTGTGTTTTCAACACATTTTCGAGCTTTCACATATAAACATTCACATCTTAAAAACTTGGTTAATCCACTCAACTTATAAACTTATGCAAGCTAACATGAAAGATCATTTAATAGGATAAAACTTCTTAGGGATAATTACACTTTGCCTACTTGTAGTTTGCCTCTAATTCTATGTGCCCACTCGTGGTTTAAATTTTGACACTTTGCCCACCGTGAGTGCTCAGTAACCCACCTCAATCTTTTCCGTTACTCTAACACCAAAAAAAAAAAAAAAAACACATCCCAAAATGAATCAAAACTCACTCTCACTCCCAAAAGTTGAAATCACCAAAAATCACAATTACCCAAACTCATACCATTACCCAGAAACTAAATTAGCAAAACTACTCAAAACTAAAATAACCCATTAAATAAAAGCCTGAATTTAAGCAAAGCATTCCATATATTTATCAATCTAAATAACCATAAGTTTCATTTGAATGAAAGCATACTAATACCCAGATGCCAAAATTCTCAAATTACTTAAAAACTAAAACAACCCATTTGATCTGCCGCCATCGCCGCTTCATCTAGTTTTTTAGCTCTCTCTTTCTCTCTTTCTTTCACTGTTTATTGTGTTTTGATATACTCTTTCATTTAATCACTGTGTGTGTGTAGGGGGGGGGGGGGGGGAGGGCGGGTTATAGTCTTTTTTTTTTGTTGAGTTTTGAGTATTTGACCGTGTGTTTTGTGTTGGGGCTGTGGGGTTATACGGTTTATAGTGTTTTGATTTTTTGTTGTTGAGTTTTTGAGTCCTTGAGGTCCTAGTAATATAGTGGCTGATAAATTTCGACTGCCTTGCCCAATTGATTGTCCTTGGGGAATTTGACAGAAAAATAACGTGAAGGCGGAGGGATGTCGTCTTCCTTGAGGATGAGGGTGCGTTCTCTGTTGGTCTCGATGGAGCGGTTGAGGTGCATTATGATGAAATCTGAATTGGTGATTACGACGTACCATTGATTTGAAACACAGAGGAAGCATACGAGAGGCTTGACAGGCAAATGGGATAGTATATTCGTGATTAGCTCTACCGGTATATGTGAATGTGACATCAAGGAGGAGGCCATTAATAATTAGTTATGGATTTTTTTTTTTGCAGAAACTCAAACAGAGAGACTGAGCCAGCAAGGTTTATGAATGTAGGTTAATGGGATTTAATGGGTTATTTTAGTTTTTGAGTAGTTTTGCTAATTTAGTTTCTTGGTAATGGTATGAGCTTGGGTAATTGTGATTTTTGGTGATTTCAACTTTTGGGAGTGAGAGTGAGTTTTGATCCATTTTGGGATGTGTTTTTTTTTTTTTTTTTTTTTTTTGGTGTTAGAGTAACAGAAAACATTAAGGTGGGTTACGGAGCACTCACGGTCAGAATCACAGGTGGGCAAAGTGTCAAAATTTAAACCATGGGTGGGCACATAGAATTAGAGGCAAACCACAGGTGGGCAAAGTGTAATTATCCCAACTTCTTATTTAAGGAGTTATGAATGCGACAAAGTGGTACCTTGAATAGTTTTTAAATTAAAGTCCCATTTTCCATGTTTGCTTGACTTTGAACAATTTTTTTAAATTTATTTGGTCAAAGCCCCTCAATTTGAAGCACATGTGATGCCTTTTCTAAAGACATCTTATTTTCCATATGACATTGTTTGACCCTCACTCAAACAAGGTCAATACCAAAGAAGTCACTACTAGCATAGAAATTTTTTAACACTTGGCCTAAATTGACCAAGTGTTTGGTCAAATATTTAATTTTTTGATATCTTAACCGATTCAAATATCATTTTAATGTTTGATTGTCAAAATGAAGGGAATTTTCACCTTCCTTATGATGAAGCCACATTTTCTCCAATAGAAAATTTTGAATTTTTATCAAATCTTGGTCAAACCTTGTTTAAACATTGTCAAATTTAGTCAAAGTAAAGATTTTTCAAATTTTTTTTTTCAGAAATATTGAGGTTGCGCTTATGGTCAATAGGAATAAGAGCGATTAATTAGATTTCTAGCAACATGAGCAAAGTAGGGGATCAAAAAATTTTAAGATACCCTTATTGCGTTTAAATTGGTAACTAAGGAGGACAAAAAGGGTTGTCGACAAGCATGTTATATTCATCCATACATTATTGGTTTGAAATAAAAGAATCATTTATTTCTTAATTGTGTCTAATATCGCAGAACATATAGAATAATCAAACACAAGACAAATTAAAATAATTCGGTATAAAATTCAACTCCCACGTGACATTGGCTTTGGGTTCAAAATGCCTCATTTGACATTGATTTTAAGTCTTATATATAAGATAGTATAAAATAGATTATCACTATACCCCAAAGTAATATTATTACAAAACTCAAAACAACACAATTTGAAATGAGAGACACTTAAAGTTTTCTATTTAGTAAATGTCTTGGATCAACCCTGAGATTCCTCCAATTGTATCTGAAACCATAGCACACCAACAATTTGACATATAATTCAATAAATGGAGTGGATATAGAAAATATAGTAGAACATGCATCTACAATGACAAGTAGATGGTCAGTTATAAATGATGTATGATGCTTGAAAAGAAGGCAACAAAACAAAAAAGTTTATTATGTTTGTGGTTTCACTAAGCATGCGTATTGAATAACATTAGTTATCATGTAGTATTCCTATCATAATTGTAATATGGAACTTTCGTATCATTCCACATCTACTAAAAAAAAAATTTTAAATTAGGTATACTATATCATATGAGCCTTCTCCAACATAATCTCGGGATTATTCTCCATTAAGCACAACATACAAGATCTTTTAAGAAAATTAAGTTGGAATTCTTTTCTCAAACCTTAGTCCAAGTGTCTAATGGCAAATCATAGGCTAATACTTAAAATGGGTCTAACCTACTAACTTGTATCCATAAAAAGCTATTGGTTGCTTGAAATTAAAATCTTCATGCATGTGTATATTCTTGTCTACAAAAGAGAAAGAAAAGATATTTACAAAATTATTTACCATATCAAAAATTGGAGCTAGCTCGTGAATTAGGCACAGTTATTTTTTTATATTACTGTCATGCCATTGAAGAAAACAATCTTGCACAGCGATTGGATTTACATACAGGATACACAACATTGTTTCCTCCATAGCCTTGAAAGACAATTCGTCATGTAGAGGCGCCTCTTCCGCACATTGTTTAAAACTCTCAACGACACATTTTGCACTTTTTTCAGGGTGTGTTTCTATTATTTTCTTGCATTTCTCAACCTTTTCTTCAATGCAAATAGAAAATAATCTTTCCACAGTATCAAGTTTGATAGGATAAGGGAGCAGGATTGGAAGTGAAGAGCGATGGAAAGTGGTAAAAGCCATAGCTTGAACTTTAACAAAAATAAGGATAACAAAAACAATCATGACTACGATAAATTTCTTAGCCATCATTCTTCTTTCACTAATTTTTTTTTTTTTTTAAAAAGCTGGACTAAAATTTAGAACAATAATTCAGACTTACACCCTTATGCCTTATATATAGCTCCATGATTAAAAAAAATTTGAAAATAAAGAATGCTGTCTATATATTTGTAGGGGCTCAGCTTTCGTTCCCTTGCGACGCGGGTTTTCAAGATTTTCACCCCACCAAGAGCTGACCTTGTAGTGTAAGGCTTGACACCTTAATCCCACGTCGGCCAGAGAAGTGCCCCGATACAATGAATTTGTAGAGAGTGGGTAGCAGAACTAGGCATTAGCGAGTATTACAATGGTTGGTGTGGGTTTACAAGATCATCAAATGAGATTTAGCTAAGTGTTCTAAAGGGAAATTCGTCCTCGACCCAGTCCGAGAAGCCCTTTCCTGATTAATAGTGAAAAATAGGGGTTGTCCCCGATCCCTCCGAACACCGAACCCCCTCTTCTCTAGGGGTTCATTCTATTATATAGTCCTATTCAGCTGATCTTTGCCCTCCACTTGTTGATCATCTGAGTTTGTGTCTGAAGGCTTGTCCCATCAACCGCCTTCCCAAACCTCCTATTAGTTGAAGTAACTAAGGCATTACTGTTCAATGGTCAATTCTTCATTAATGCGGTCAGAGTGTCAGTCGCATGCTTTTAATGTGGCGATGATAGCTCCCTTTCTCAATATCGGCCGGTCGAGGACATGGTCGTCCTCGGTGATGCTCCTTGACAGTTTAGGCCTTCCTCGCTCATCCTTGGATATTGCATTGTCCTCGGCATGGGCCTTGGGCCCGATATGGAGTGGGTCGGGGTTACCAAATCTTTGGGCCCCACAATAGCCCCTCAAAATTCTGCTGCCCGGCTCCTCGGGTGGGAAAAAGGATTTTGATGTCCTCGGGTCCTTGTCCTGGCCTGGCAAATCTTGTTTTCCTGTCAGTACCAAAATCCTTCTAACTGCTCAGGGAACGCTCTTAGCGTTTCGGTACTTGGAGCGTGCCTTCATTAAATTTTGGTGGCCCTGTGTCCTCCACGTCCAACTGTGTGATGATGAATGGACGGTAGAGATACTTCTGACTTAGTGGGCGGGAAAGCCCGTGCGATTACTTTTAATTGGGGGTATAAATACCCAATCGAACCGATTTGCCCCTTCACTTTTACATTCAAGAGCTCCTGCACACATACGCTGAACTTGGTCAAGCCTCCAATTGACCTTACGCCTCCTTTCAACATAAAAAGCTTGTCCAAGGAGCTTTTCCTCATTTCTGTAAGTTTCTCTTCTCTTTTCGGTTCGTACTTTTCCGCCTAAGTTCCTTGTCCTCTTATTCCTCTTTCTCTTTCCTTCGTTTTCCCTAAGCCCCTCGTTAGTTCTTTAGGATGGGTAGGTTTAAGAAGTTAGTTGAGTCTGAGGAGGTGATGGAAAAATTCGTTGCTGATTATAAGATCCCCGATACAGTGGGTTTGAGGTACTGTGGAGAAAGGGAGTGGAGCATTAAGAGAAAAGAGAGTGAGGTTACGATTCCTATAATCGCCTTTCTGGAGGGTGGTATGAGGATCCCCATGGGGCTAGTGATGAGGGATTATCTTAGGCACTTCGACTTATCTCCCACCCAGTGTGCCATCAATGTGTTTAGGATCTTAGGCTGTGTGGATGCCCTAAATGAGAAGATGGGGCTGGGGTTAACCCACCACGATGTAAACTGGTGCTACAACTTCCAGTGCCTTAGGGGGAAGTCTTATTACATGAAAATGAAGGACGATAGGGTCCGGCTCATCTAATGCCTCTCTGAGTCCAGCAAGGGTTTGAACAAAGACTTCTTCATTGTATCTAGAGAGTGGCACGATGGCCTTCATTGTCCAACAGTGGAGGGTACACCAGATGGGACATTTAGACTAGGAGAGGGTCTAATTTCTTGTATCTTCGCGCTCTGCTTTGCTTGGTTTTTAACAGGAACTTGTTTTCTTTTATGCAGATCCACGCGCTTTTAAGCGTCACTTCGGCTTGGTCAACAAGGAGGATTTGCAAACCGTACTGAGGTCGGAGATTTTTGTGAATGAAGCCAACAACCAAGTTAGAGCCACTCATGAGATCCTAGGATACGATCGGATTCAAAAATTGTTCCCGACTCCAAAGTACGTGATCCAAGCTAAAGATCCTCGGCTGCATAAGATCACCGTGGTCGAGCACGGATTTTTGATCCCCGAAGGATCTCCCGTTCCTGAGGGCATACCGTTGGTGGGTACCTCTTTGTCACCTCAATTTGCCGAGGCCGAAAGGGAAGAGCCAGGAGAAGAGGAAGTTGTTGACTCAGGTCCGTCTGAGTACAAGTTTGACGTGTTCGACCAATTCTATTCGCCCGAGGACCCTCTTGGCGATTTGGGTGACCCCAGCTTAGCTGAAGCAGACTTTTTACCCAAAAAAGCCCTTTCTCGGTCGAAGATGAGTTTCAAGAGACAACCTCAGACAAGCCTGCTGGCCCTGATTAAGGGGCAACTGGGGAAGGATGCGCCGGGAAAGTCTCCTCCCAAGCTTCCTCCTCTCCCACCCCAACAGAGTTCGCCATCTGGGTCCAAGCCCACTAGTCCTCGACAGAAGAAAGACAAAGGAGAGAGGCCTAGGGGGGCGAAGAGTCTGATCCTTCCCAGGGCGATGATGACGCTCGGCAGCCATCGAAGCAGCTGAGGGCAGGGCGCCGAGGTCAGGAAAAACAGGCCACCGTCCAGCCTAGGGCCCAAGCTTGGTTCCCTGTCCCCATGCTCCATGGGAAGCCCTTAATGGACAATGCCTCTCTCAAGGACTCTCGAGGGGACGAGGGTGCGCATGTGGCTAAAGCATTGAGGAGGTCTTTGCTACTCCCAGTGGATATGGCCCAGCTGGAGGTTCTGAGGAGCAAGGAGGTCTTCCTCGGCCTCAAACAATTTTTAGGCATGGAAAGTTTTCTGATTACTTGTGATTCCCTTGACTTCCTGCCCTTTGGCTTCTTACTTATTGTGCATTGGTTTTAATTGGCAAGCTATCCAGGCTATGTTTAGGTTGGAGGATATAGTCAGTAGTCAAAGCAGGGCTGTGGGCCTAGAGCGTGAAAAGATGCTAGACGTTGCGCGGACCCTCAAAGTCTCCAAGGCCGATCTTTCAAAGGCGAGGGAGAAGTTGGAGGAAATGAAGAAGGCTCGAAACATCGCCGAATCAGGTCTAGCTAGCGCCCAAAAGCAGGCCCTGGATCAAACGGAGCACCTGCTTAAGGCAGAGGATCAGCTGAGGGTCGCCAAAAAGGAGATCGCGACCCTGGAAAATAAGGTGCTCGAGGCAGAGGGGGCCAGAGGCGTTGTGGAGTCCGCTAGGGATGAGGCTTTAAAAGCCAAGGAAGAGGCTGAGTCTGCCAGGGCCGAGGCTAAGGCTTCCAAAGGTAAGGCCGCACAGGAGGCCTACGAGTCAGGGGTGGCTGAGACAGAAGCCACCCTTAAAGCTCAAGTGCCTGAGGTATGCAGACTTTACTGTTCCCAGGTGTGGAATGAAGCCTTGAAACAAGTAAGTGTTGAGGCTTCATCTGACCTGTGGAAGGTAGAGAGTGTGTACTACCCTCCTGCCATTCGCGAGGCTGCTCTTCCCAGCTCTGAGGCCGAGGTGACTCCTGAAGGGGTTGGGGCTGTTCCTAATGAAGACGCCCCGGCTGCTACCACCTCAGACAAGCCCGCAAAGGAAGCTGATCCTCCTGGGGCCATTGAGACAAGCAAGAGTCCCACTGTGGATGCGCCCTGGGAGGCTGCGGACCCCTTAGCTAATGTCCAGGCCCTTCACGTTGAGGAGATATCTCCTTCAACTGACCTTCCCCAGGCTGCAGTCCCAAGTGAGGGTTGCAAGGACCCTGAAACCTCTTCTGCCCAGTCCCCTAAGGGAGGAATTGAGATGAAGCTGAAGGAATGATCCTCCGTGGCGCCTTCGCTTTGTTTGTTTGTTTATTTGTTTGTTTTTTTTTTTTTTTAAAGCATTGTAATGGCACTTTTGCCTTGTGTAACTCTTAAAGATTCAATGAAGTGCATATTTTATTTTCTCTTATTCGCCATGTTTGTATTATCCTCCTTTTTTTTTTTACTTGCACAATCCTGGCTTTAATTGCACTTCAGCTGACCACATACTTATCTCTTTGAGTGTTTAGTTTCCCCATAGGCTTAAGTCCGAGGACCATGCAAGGCCTTAGTTCTGTCTAACACTTGATTCTTCTGAATGACTAGTTTCCCCATAGGTTTGGGTCCGAGGACCATGCAAGACCTTGGTTCTGTCTAGCACTAAGTTGTTGAAGTAGTTAGTTTTCCTATAGGTTTGAGTCCGAGGACCATGCAAGGCCTTGGTTCTGTCTAACACTTAGTTCTTCTTGAGTGACTAGTTTCCCCATAGGTTTAGGTCCGAGGACCATGCAAGATCTTGGTTCTGTCTAGCACTTAGTTCTTGAAGTAGTTAGTTTCCCCATAAGCTTGAGTCCGAGGACCATGCAAGACCTTGGTTCTATCTAACACTTGATTCTTCTGAGTGACTAGTTTCCCCATAGGTTTGGGTTCAAGGATCATGCAAGACCTTAGTTCTGTCTAGCACTTAGTTCTTGAAGTAGTTAGTTTCCCCATAGGCTTGAGTCCGAGGACCATACAAGGTCTTGGTTCTGTCTAACACTTGATTCTTCTGAGTGACTAGTTTCCCCATAGGTTTGGGTTCGAGGATCATGTAAAACCTTGGTTCTGTCTAGTACTTAGTTCTTGAAGTAGTTAGTTTCCCCATAGGCTTGAGTCCGAGGACCAAGCAAGACATTGGTTTTGTCTAACACTTGATTCTTCTGAGTGACTAGTTTCACCATAGGTTTGGGTCCGAGGACCATGCAAGACCTTGGTTCTGTCTAGCACTTAGTTCTTGAAGTAGTTAGTTTCCTCATAGGCTCGAGTCCGAGAACCATGCAAGGCCTTGGTTCTGTCTAACACTTAGTTCTACTTGAGTGACTAGTTTCCCCATAGGTTTGGGTCCGAGGACCATGCAAGACCTTGGTTCTGTCTAGCACTTAGTTCTTGAAGTAGTTAGTTTCTCCATAGGCTTAAGTCCGAAAACCATGTAAGGCCTTGGTTCTGTCTAACACTTAGTTTTTCTTAAGTGACTAGTTTCCCCATAGGTTTGGGTCCGAGGACCATGCAAGACCTTGGTTCTGTCTAACACTTAATTCTTGAAGTAGTTAGTTTCCCCATAGGCTTGAGTTTGAGGACTATGCAAAGCCTTGGTTCTGTCTAACACTTGATTCTTCTGAGTGACTAGTTTCCCCATAGGTTTGGGTCCAAGGACCATGCAAGACCTTGGTTTTGTCTAGCACTTAGTTCTTGAAATAGTTAGTTTCCCCATAGGCTTGAGTCCGAGGACCATGCAAAGCCTTGGTTCTGTCTAACACTTGATTCTTCTAAGTGACTAGTTTTCCCATAGGTTTGGATTCGAGGACCATGCAAGACCTTGGTTCTGTCTAGCACTTAGTTCTTGAAGTAGTTAGTTTCCCCATAGGCTTGAGTCTGAGGACCATGCAAGGCCTTGGTTCTGTCTAACACTTGATTCTTCTGAGTGACTAGTTTCCCCATAGGTTTGGGTCCGAGGACCATGCAAGACCTTGATTCTGTCTAGCACTTAGTTCTTAAAGTAGTTAACTTCCCCATAGGCTTGAGTTCGAGGACCATGCAAAACCTTGATTCTGTCTAACACTTGGACTTTTCTTTACTGTTTGGAGTGAGGGAGCTCATCCTCATCGTTGGGGAGCCTGCCCTTAGAGTGATAACGACCTTGAGCTTGCTCCGCCGAGGGGGGAGGGACCCTTCTTTGGCCTGGCTCCTTGTCCCGGCGCGCCACTTTCAATTGCGAGGCGTCTTTTGGGCTATTCGAGTAACGCGCTTGACGCTTCGGTACGCGAGGCGCATCCTTATTAATATCCTTGCAGATTTACAAGGATCCAGCGGCTGGTAAGCTCTTTGAAAATTGGGCGGATTTAATACCTTCAGTAATTCCTCCTTAAGATTTTGCGCAGTCTGGTTTTCACCAGCTCTTGCCTTCTATATAAGGCATTTTGGGGTAATCTTTTCTTCAAATTTCACAAACACTTGGGTTCAATAGGGGCTCAAGGCTCTCCGTTTTCTAGGCATTTTCAAGGACCTTGCCAAAATAGTGACTTGTGCTTGAGGAGATGGAGTGGCCTTGGAAAAAGGCAGGGACAAGGAAGCCGAGCCCCCTTCAGGAGCCAAGAATGCCACCCCGATCTTGGACGACACAGTGGAGGCGAAATAAGTAAAGGCCAAAGATCCTCTTTTTTTTCAACCTAGCTAGAGAGAGGACTCCCCTTGCAGTTAAGAGGGAAATCCGAAATGAACATAACGTCTCTCCTCTACGCGCGGGCCCTCTAGCCTTCTAAGCTGGTAGTGATTTGCCAACACCTGATTATCGTGGGACTGGAAGAGAATCAAGGGGAAACCTTGAGATGGGATCGTTAGGCGCCGCGACTTCTTCTTCCTTCTCCTTCCCAGTGTCGCCCATGCTGGTTGGGGAGCTATGGACGGTCTTAGAATAGGCCTGTCTCCGCCTCTCCCTCCATGCTTAGCTTGGCTTTAAAACAAGCCTGCCTAAGCATTTGTTGTACAATGTAACTTTTCTTTACTTAATAAAGAAATAGCCACATTTCGTTTACTTTACTTCTCGAATCTTTCATTTCTTTATGATGATTGCCTTCTGAATGAGTGCGTTGTTGTTGTTTGTGTTGTTGTTGTTTTTTTTTTATTTTTTTTTATTTTTTTTTTAACTTGGTGTTAATGCCCATTTTTGAAAATCTGTACCCAAAGGTCCATAAGGAAGAAAGGCCAATAAAAAGCAAGGCCCAAAGACCCACCAAGAAGACCGAAGAGCAAAGAAAGAAGTGCAAGTGAAAGCCATCTGCTGCAAAATACAAATCTGCTGCAAAATACAAGTCTACCGCAGAATATAGTTCTCTGGCAGAATGGTTTCGGCAAATGAAGGCACACGTCCCTATTCTTTGGCAGAAGGCTTTACTATCGCAGAATACAAATCTACCGTAGAATACAGTTCTTCAGCAGAATACAGATCTATCGCAGAATACAGTTCTTTGGCAGGATGGCTTCGACAGATGAAGATAAATTGGGCCCAATGCCCTTTTGATCCAGTCAACATTATTTGACCCACAAAGGCCCAAATCCTTTTGTATAAAAAAGATAGGCATGAAAATTGATATGAAAAAGAACGATGAAAGGAAACAAGAAGCAGCAGGAAGTGTTAGCAGCAGGAATCACGTGAAGGAAAGAAAAGCCCAAACTAAAGGAAATGACAAACACAGCAGGAAACGTGTGAAAGACTTGCAGTAAGACAAAAACAGAGCTGCTCTGCTACGGTAGGAATGACGTGGGAACGAAAGAAGACAAAGACAGAAGGGCAGGAACACCACTAACCTGTACCCAGCCAATATAAGGGAGGTGGGCCTATGGTCAAAGGGATTCAGAGGGCGTGGTTTGGTGGTGGGGGGAAAAGGGGGTCTATATTTGGTTTCCTGCCATAACTTCTTTTGGGATATATACCTTGCTGGGATGGTATCTTACCCAAAAGAAGTAATAGATGGTTGGGACCACTAATACATCCCATAGAGCTAGGTAATGAGTAGTCCAATCCTTACCTATTTGAACATAGAGGTAAAGGTATACAGCAAGAACAAACAAAAAGGAATTTTGTTGTGAAATGAGTAATGGTGCAGTTGACGTATTTTGAGTAGAGGTAATGGTCGAGGCAACCAATGGGTTAGTGGATAGTCTTGAATGGATGCCCACAATAAACCAAAAACAATTGGTGAAGCCCTAGGGGTAAAAGGGAGAAATCTCATTAAATCAGTTCACTATAAAAGGAGGAGCTAGCCATGGAAAAAAGATGACGGAAGAGGAAGAGGAAAAAACAGGGGAAATAGTAAAAAATAGAGGAAGAAAGAAAGTGGTAAAACAAAGAGAGAAAATACGGCAGGAACAGGGGCATGCATCAATAGACCATCTTTTCCCTCCCTTTTAGCAAATCCACTCTTTGAAATCTCCAAAATTAATAGCTAGTAGCCATTTAAGCCTATTCTCCAAAATGCACAACTTTTACGACAGGAGCCTATGAAAAGGTTGTTCAAGTTGGAGTTTGGGTTTCCTTTTTGGTTTACTTATCCTATGGAAAGATTTAATACTTGATTTTGATTATAAATATATTTGATTTCTCTCATTATAACTTATATCTGCTGTATTTAGTCATCCTGCTGTAGCACATTTTTATCACGTCTGCCGCATCAGTTGTCCTGCTGTGGTGTTTTTACTTGCTGTACTAGTTATTCTGCCATAGCACCTTTTTATTATGTTTACCGTGTTAACTATTATACAAGCTAAACCTTTTCTACCGAAGCTTTCTTCTTTATTTTTATCACGCGTTTTACTTTTGACACAAACTAATCCTGCCGTAAGTATATATATATATATACATAAATGTTGTTTCTCACGTTTTGGAAAAATATATAGTTTATATATGTATATATGAATACGTATAAGTATATATACTCATATATGTATGTATATATTTGAGAATATGCTAACCCATTTAAGCTAACATTTGTTTAATGGGTATTCTATTTGGGTTTTAGATTTGTTTATGCGCAGAAAGTAGAAAAGTGTTTCTGCAGTAAAAACGAAGAGTGGTCATTCACATTGTAGAAGGCTTTAAAACACAGCAGAAAGCTTTATTGCACAGCAGAGTCTTATTACACAGCAGACAGTTTTACTATGCGGCAGACAGTCTTACTACACGGCAGAAAGTTTTACTGCATAGCAGAAAAGTCAGACCTGTGGCAGAAACCGGAGAAAAGTTCCTTTTGCGGCAGAAACATCAATCCTGCGGCAAAAACTGGCAGCGGTAGAAACGGAAAAGTCAATCCTGCGGCAGAAACTGGAGAAAAGTCTTTTGCGGCAAAAATAGGGGATAAGCCCACTTTGCAGTGTCTTCTCTTGGACTTGGACTCAACGTTTGTGCACAAGCCGGACCAAATTGAGTTGCAGTTGAACCGGTCTTAACTCCCTTACTCAGAATACTTGGGCCTACTACCGCGAGAGGCAGCCCAACCCATCGCACAACGAAAAGGCCCCTACACTTGGAAGAAGTGTTGTTATTGATCCTTCCGCACCAATCGTCGCACTCGCTAATTCTCAAGTCCTCCCCACAGACGGCGCCAATTGTAGGGGCTCAGCTCTCGTTCCCTTGCAACGCGGGTTTTTAGGATTTTTACCCCACCAAGGGCTGACCTTGTAGTGTAAGGCTTGACACCTTAATCCCACGTCGGCTAGAGAAGCGCCCCGATACAATGAATTTGTAGAGAGTGGGTAGAAGGACTAGGCATTAACGAGTATTACAACGGTTGGTGCGGGTTTACAAGATCATCAAATGGGATTTAGTTAAGTGTTCTAAGGGGAAATTCATCCTCGGCTCAGTCCGAGGAGCCCTTTCTTGATTAATATTGAAACATAGGGGTTGTTCCCGATCCCTTCGAACTCCGAACCCCCTCTTCTCTGGGGGTTCATTCCATTATATAGTCCTATTCAGCTAATCTTTGCCCTCCACTTGTTGATCATTTGAGCTTGTGTCTGAGGGCTTGTCCCATCAACCGCCTTCCCAGACCTCCTGTTAGTTGAAATAACCAAGGCATTACTATTCAATGGTCAATTCTTCATTAATGCGGCCAGAGTGTCAATCGCGTGCTTTTAATGTGGCGATGACAGCTCCCTTCTTCAATATCGGCCGGCCGAGGACATGGTCGTCCTCGACGATGCTCCTTGACAGTTTGGGCCTTCCCCGCTCATCCTCAAATACTGCATTGTCCTCGGCATGGGCCTTGGGCCCGATATGGAGTGGGCCGGGGTTGCCAAATCTTTGGGCCCTACAATATTGATTCTTTTTTACTTCCCATGCAAATAACTATTTTTAAGAATTCTGACTTTAATATATATTAGCATTTTTTATGTTAATTGGCTTCTAGTTCAAGTAATGCCTTTTTGTTAATTTTTATTATTATAAAATTCAGTGTTTTTTAAGAATTGTGACCATTAGATTTAAGGTCATTGTAAAGTTAATCGGCTTCTAGTTTAAGTATTGCCTTTTGCTCATGGTCATACATTATCATGATTTATGTTAATTTTTATTTTTTTGGCCAAGGTAAAAAATAGTCATAAGAGTGCAAGTACTGAATTGTGAGAAGGCATAATTCACTAGTAAAATAATTTGCATAAAATTCAACATCAGTTTTTAAGACCTTAGAAGAATACGGTGGTTTGAAAAAAAAAATGATAAATGAGTCGTATAAGTGTCACTACAAAAAACATGACTTGTTTCAAACCATTTTTTCCAAGGGTTCATTGAAAATGGTTGAAACAAATGCTAAAACTGGGGCGCTAATTAAAATCTGACTAATCTTCTTACAATGGTCATTAAAACCCTTGAAATAAACTAAAACACTAAGATCCCGCGTAATTGTTTCCTCCAAATTCTTACATTCTTCAATGGAATTCTAACACAACCCTCAGAATAAAGTCTCTCTCTCACACAAACTCAAAATTCAAAAAACCAATTTTTGAATGAAGTCTTTGCTCACTCTCTTAGAAAACCCATTTTCATTTTGTTCAATGGAAAGAATGAGAACTCTTAGAAAATTCTCTCTCTCTCTTGGAGCTCATCTTATCTTCAACGATAGGTTGAGGAGCGGTGGTCGGTGATCCTATCTCCGACGATAGTCAGAGCCCTCTCCTCCGCCCCTTTGTCTGATTACAGCTCTCTCTCTCTCTCTCTCTCTCTCTCTCTCTCTATTTGTTTCCTAAGAAAAAAAAATTGATTTTGGAAATTACCTAGTAGAACTTTGCAAAGAATTTTTGGTATTCTCTCTCTCATTCTCTCCATTGATATTTCTCGGAAAAGACGATTCTGGTTACCTAAGGAGCCAGTTTCATTGGCTCTCACATTGTGGTTCAGCTTCTTAATGAAGGCTTTAGGGTTTCGATCATCGACAATCATGATAATTCCGTCACCGAAGCTGTTGATAGGGTTCGTGATTTGTTCGGCCCTAAGCATTCTCAGAATCTTGAATTCCACCTAGTATTCAATTTTTTGTGTGTGTGTGTGTAAATTTCTGTTTTGTTTGGTTACCGAGAAAATGAGGGAAAAGAAGGTTAGAAATTAGAGATTCTTGAATATCTTGAGCAATGCTGGTTTTGATTTTCAGGAGATTTGTATTTTCTTTACATTTTTTTTTTTAACAGTTTCTTGGCAACCAAACGGTGGCGTTTTGAGGTTTTTGGCTTTTGGTTACATTACATGTTGGTTTTATTGCAGGGTAATCTTAGGAATAAGGACTTGGAGAAGCTCTTTTCTCAGACACAGTATGTTTAATTTTAATTACGTGTTGGTTTTACTGTACTAGACTAATTTCAATTCACGTACAATGAAGTAAAATACAATTAAATGGGAAATTTTTTCATATTTCATTTTAGTCCTGTTATTTTTCTTTTTGTTTGCTTAGACTTGTAAGTTTCCTGTGAAACATGGTGATTGGGCTTCTGGAAGATGAATGGAACAAATAATTAGATCTCTTGCACTTGAATTTCTTTTTTTGATAAGTAAGAAGAGAATATTATTGATAAAAGAATAGCAAGAGAAACACAAAGAGTTCACAGTAGTGAACAAAGGAAAAGAACCTAATATATTCTAATAGATGAAAGAAAATCCAAAAGGGTAGAACTATCCGAATAACCCCAACAACGAGACCAATCAAAGAGGGTCAGCTGGCAATACTCTAATAACTGAACCACATTTTTTCCCTCATCCTTAAAAGACCGCCTATTTCGTTCAGTCCAAATAGTCCACATTAAACAACCTGGAATCAAATCCCAAATATCAGAGCTATGCTTCCCAAGCCAATGATACCAGCAAAATAATAAGTCCACAATTGAACTTGGCATGACCCATTCGATCCCAAACAACCGAATCATATACATCCACAAAGAATGAGCTATCGGACAGAAAAGTAACAGGTGATCCACAGATTCCGCATTGTTACAGCACAAACAACAACGATTCGCCAAAGGGCGACCACAAAGCATAAGATTATCCAAAGTTAGAATTTGACCATGGGTTGCTGTCCACATTAAAAAAGCTACCCTTTTAGGAATCTTAACTTTCCAAATTCCCTTCCAAGGGAAAGTGGAAGGAGCTGCATTTCGAATCTTATGATAAAAGGACCGAGTATCAAACTTCCCACTGCCATTAAGATCCTAACAAAGTCTGTCACACCTTCCACCCCTAGGAATTCGGGTTTGGATGAAAAGAAGAAAGGAGTAGGAAGCCGCCAACTCCCAATCATTGAATTCCTTATGAAATCTTAAACTCCACACTCTGTCATTATCGCCCACTGGAGGGCTTAACACCTTAGAAATACAAGCCTTCTTATTAGCTGAACACAAAAATAACTGAGGATACAGAATTTTGAGAGGAACATCCCCAATCCACTTATCATGCCAAAAAAGTATACGAGAACCGTCCCCCACCACAAAAGAGAAATGCTTAGCGAAAGTTTGCACCAAGATCTCCTTTTCATTGGAATTTCACAAACTTATTACAATTTCCTTCCCTAAATTGGTTTGCAGTAATTTCTTTTGAGTTGCTATGGAATTTTATTCTTACAATTGTCTCCGTCACATTGTATTCTAAAAATAATGTCATGTAGCTAAGAATTTGGGGACTTAAAATCTCAGATTCTTGTGTTAATTTTCTTTGGTTGGCAGGACTGCAAATCACACTAAATGGGTTGGCGCATTTCACAAGAAGCAGGATTTTATTGATGTTGTAGAGGTATATGTAGCTCCTCAGAAACTGAATGATTCTAAGGCTGTCAGTTATATAAATTGGTAGTCTTTCCATTGGAGTGAAAAATCATTTTCTTTTTTATGCTTGTGTGAAACTAGTCTGTCTTGTTACTGAAACAATTTTAAGCTGCTTCCAATCTCCATTAGCACATGCATAAATGTAATTCTTCATAGGTTTTGTTGTGAGTTAGCTTGCCTTGCATTGACATCAATATCTAGAAGAACTTTTCTTTTCACCAATCCTTTGTAGAGTTAATCGCAAGACTAAATCCTTTGTTCTGAATCATGATTTTGCAGCAAAGTTTATTGAAAGAATTTTCTTCTGAGCAGTAGAGGTGGAGTACTTGAAAATTTAAACTACAACTATGATTTTTGAGAAGTACCAGGAGAAGGCAGAATCCTTATGCCTGGATTAGTAGCTAGAGGCCCAAAGGGCTATTCTTTAGAAAGGTTTCCTACGTTATACACGTGCATTTGTTTTGATTCTTGTTTGAAGTGATTTTTGTAAAGTCAAGATTTGAAGCTAATGTATGGGTCCATAATGTAATTATTTTGATTGTATCTTTAAACTCCTTTTTGTGATACTTGTTTGCAAAATAATTCAAAATTAATTGTTATCAGAATGGAAGAAAGAAAGTAGCATATGAAAGATGATATGAATGCTGTCATGTTATATAAACTACTAGTAATCTAATTTATGTTTTTAAAATTTGTTCTCTTAGTGTGAGTGCATTCACTTGTGTGTTCTATGATTGTGGGAATTCCACTTATGTCCTGCAATCATAGCTTATACTGTTTTATTGCTATTTCCATAATATTGTTGACTTGGGTTTTTATGTTGTCAAATGAGTAAGAATCTTAGTATTGATAATGTTTTTGTTCATTGTAGCCACCATCATCTGATAAAGTTAAAGAGACTGATGATGACTTTGCAATAGTTCTTGAGCTATCTGAAGACGACCTGTGTTGAGGGTCATTTTTGTAAAGCAAGCCCAACCCAGCAAAGCAGGCAATAAGAGTGGCAGGCATAGAAATAAGACTATTAAGCCCAAGCGGCAGGAATAATAGAACACAGGCCCATAACATGAATAAATGGGTCTTGAGGATGCAAATGGGCCCAAAGGGACCGGAAAGAGAGAAATGACACCCATGGGCAGTGTATGGTATGGAAAAGTGAGAATGGGCCGCGGCAGGCCCAAAGCAATGTAAACAAAGAAAGTAGGGGTTGATGGCAAGCCCATGAACCCCAAGGATGAGAATGAGGAGATTGGGACGGGGAAACCCAATCAAGTTAGTAAAAGCCCATGGGAATGCAAAGTTAGTAAATGGGCCGAGGAAGCCCAAGGAAAGTAAATGGGCAACAGGCCCAAGGGAAAAAAGAAAGGGACAATGGAGCCCATGATTAAGAACACCAGTAGGCTCTGTTAAGTCACTGGGAGAAGGAATGAAACAGCAGACTTGGAAAGAGGCCTAACAGGAACATATCATCATGGCAGGAAATGCCAAGTAATGAAACAAGACATGAGCGTAACCAAGCAAATGGGCCAAGAGAAATGTGAAACCCAGTATTAAGAGAAGCCCAATCCCGGGAGCAGTGAAATGTACAGAAACGGCCCACATGAAAGAACAAAGAAGCATGGCAAACGATGCAAACAAAACTCCAGATCACAGCAAACACATGAGCCGCAGACAGACTTTGGACGTACATAACAGGAAGGCACGCGCAAGGCCCAGGTGCCACCAGCTTGTACCCAGCCAATATGGGACGTGGTGGGGCCATGGGTCAGTGGTAAGAGGTAAGGGGGGTGTGGTCTGGTGGTGGGGAGAGGGGAAAAGATTTATTTTACGTTCCCTGTCCAAACCCTTTTGGGAGGTACATCCTGCTGGGATGACAGACCGCCGAGGTAAAGTTGGGGAGGGAACGTTAGGTGCATGCCACAGGGAGAGAGAGAGAGCATTTAAGCCACGGCAGAAGGAAGTGCCACGGCGGACAGAAACAACACAAACCTGTCTTTTTCTGGCGAGTGTAAGTAGTACACAGACGGTGGTCGGCAAGCACAAAGGCCGTTGGAGGATAAAGTGGTAAAAACTAATCATGGTAGGCCCTATAAAAGGATCCTTGACATGCCCTGTAAAGGGGACCGAAAAACAGAAGAGGAGGAAATATAAAAGAAAACCAAAAAGAAAAAGAAAGAAAAGAAGAAAAGATAAGAAAACAAAGAGTAAGGGTAATGGGCATGCACCAATAGATTGGTTCCCTTCTCTCCCCTTCAAAATCCCACTCTCCAAGGAACAATCGGGTAGTAAGAATTTCTTCAGGCATTTATCACTTAGGTCCGATTCCCTCAAAGTCATTAATCTCCACGGCAGGATATTCTCTTGGGAGATTAGTTTCATTGAGAGGAAGCGTTCTTCCTCTTTGATTCTTTGCCATTGCAGACTCAAGACTTGACTTGATGTTTATTTTTTGATTAACTTCTATCATCGTTTAATCAGTTGTTCTTTCTTATAAAAGCCGTTATTATCATTACCGTTATTAATACTGTGAATGCTATAGAAATATTCAGTCTTTGTTACTAACAAAAAAGGCCACTGTACTTTTTTTTTTTTTTTATTGTTATTATCTGCTTGCCGTAACCTTGTTGTAATAGTTTTGCTTGCCGTGAGAGTGTTCCTGGCAGACAAGGCTAAGTTTGTGCATAAGCTGGCCCAAAGTGAGTTACAGTTGGGCCGGTCTCAACTCTCTTACTCAGAAACATACTTGGGCCCATCATCGCAGGAGGCAGCCTAGCCCAAACACAAAAAAGGTCCCTACATTAAATTGGCGATTTCACTAGGGAGTTGAGAAACAGTCAGGGATGAAAGCCCACGCAAACAAATGCCTCCAAAGTCTAGGACAACTCGGAATATGAGTGCTGTACCCTCACAAGCAAAGTCTAGGCCTACAACGCCTCACCAACCGCAACCTAACCAGGCAGAAGGTGCCAACGAAACGGGGGCTGACCCCCAACCGCCACTAAGAATCCTTACCGACAATGCCAACATTTTCATCAAAGTCTTACAGTCATTACAACACTCGGAGCGGCAAATGATGGAAGAAATCCGTCAGCTGAAAACTAACAAGACGAAAGAAAAAGGAAGCCAGCATGACCCAGAGCATGCAACAGACAAGGAAGAGACACCGACAGGAGGTGTCCCACACAATGCAGAACAATATTTCATCACTATGGCTGAGGTGGCCGCCCTCTTGGAGCAGGAAAGGGCCAGGGCACCTAAAGAGAGGTTCTATGCACGAAGGCCTCCCTACCCACTGAGGGTACTCAGTAAACCATACCCTGAGAGGTATGAACCAAAGGCATTTGCACAGTACGATGGTAGAAAAGGAAGTGCTGTTGAGCACGTGAGCAAGTTCATTGATACACTTGGCCCTTATGCCGCAGATGAGGACTTATGTCTTCGAGAATTTTCTAAATCATTGTGTGACCGGGCTTATACCTAGTACATTGGGTTAAAGCCAGGAACGATCCCAACATGGGATGATATGGTGGATGTATTCTGTACCAAGTACTTCCACGGAGAAGAAACGGTGACGCTTGCAACCCTGCAAGCAACCAAACAAAGGAACAGTGAAGACTTGATGGAGTACATCAAGAGATTTAGGGACATAGCACTTGACTGCTATAACCATTACGAAGAAAGGACGCTGGTGGAGATGTGTATGACGAATATGATCAGGGAGTACAGGGCAGTCCTCGAAAATTTGGAAATCTCTCAATTCGCCCAGCTATTGCAGAAGGCAAGAAAGACGGCCCAGTCCGTAAAACCAAGCTCGGACAAGAGAAACGCCCCACAACCAATGGCAATATCCACTGGCGAACGGAGAAGGAAGACTGAGGAGAGGGAATACGACACTCCCCCACCAATACCATGCACCTCAAAAGAATTAGACGTATTGCTAGACAAATGGATAGCAGATGGAATTTTCAAACCTAACTAAGTTGCCAGGGAGCCCATAGAGGAAGAACGGAGGGACCCACGTTTTTGTCGCTTACACAATTATGTCCAACATTCTACTGCAGAGTGTTAGGCGCTCTGCAGACTAGTGCACCGCAGGATAAAGGAATGGACTTTAGAGCTGTCTCAGCAGGAAGTCCAAAGAAACCCACTCCCAAACCACAAAGGAAAGGGTGTAGCAGCAGTGGTAATTTGCGCTGACCCAGGAGAGGATGAAGAAGAAAACATGGCTTTGCCTGCGGCGGCCATTACCACTCTACAACAGAGTTACAAGTTCAAAAATTTGTTTGATCAGCTGGGACTCTCCGCAAAGGAAAGAAAGGTAGCCACAGAAGCCTTGGTAAGCATTGTCTCTAGTGCAGGGGTAGAATGTCTATCAGCAGAAATATCAGATGATAGGGCTCTCTTACAGGAGTCAACTGAAATCACTTTTAGTGAGGAAGATATGAAAGTAGGGCACCTGGACCACAGGAGACCCTTGTACTTGGCGGCATCCATAAATCAAATCCTCATAAAGAGAGTTTTAGTAGATACAGGTGCTTTTGTGAATCTCATTCCATTGAGTACTCTGCAGGCAGCAGGAATTTTAGAAAGGAAGATTCAGGGATGCCCAATGGAAGTAACAGGGTTCGGTGGAAGGGGCGAGTACACAGCAGGCCACATTCAGTTGTGGTTGAAAGTAGGTCCCATAGCCTCTTTAGCATGATTCCATGTGGTAAAAATAGAGGTATCCTACCACGTGCTTCTAGGGAGGCCATGGTTGCACAAACACCGGCTGGTCCCATCCACTATCACCAATGTGTGAAAGGAAGACTAAACGGCAGGATGATACGCATAGCCGCGAACCCCTCACCATTCGAACAGGCAAAAGCTCACTTAGTAGAAACTATGTTCTACGATCAATGGGCTCCCTCTGGAGAGAGTTCAGTATCAAGGCCGCTAGGTACTTTCGTGCCTAGATGGGAAAATGTCCAGAATGACCCAGAACTCGATCTAAGGGAGTTATTGGCAAGAAAGAGAAAAAGGAAAGAGACTCCCGCCGCAGGATATGAGGACGCGCCCCAATGCATTAGAGTCCAAGGCTCTGATGGCAGAATCATTTACAAATTATGAAGTTGCGTGGGGCCCGCAATTGAAACCCAGACAGGCCCTACCCAGGAAGAGCAGCACGAGGGTTTGACGTGCTGCAGAGTCTAAGAAAGTTCAGAGGGAGGAAGTAACGATGAGGAATACGAAAGAGTTGTAGCCGAAAAGGAGATGCAGGTCATGGTAGAAGAGGAAATGGAAGAAGTTGACTTAGGATTAGTTTCACAAAGGCCGAGACCCATCTCAATTAGTGCAAGCTTGACAAAAGATGAGAAAAAGGAGTTGGTACTGTTGCTAAAAGAATTCAAAGACGTGTTCGCATGGGACTACAGTGAAATGCCAGGGCTAGACCCTAGGTTAGTGGCACATACATTAAATGTGGACCCGCAGGCCAGGCCAGTAGCTCAGCCTGCCAGGATATTTCACACAGAAATAAAAGGGCAGATAATCAAAGAAGTACAGAAATTGTTAGCCGCAGAATTCTTTAAGCCTATTCAACATCCTCGCTGGCTATCCAACATAGTACCAGTAAAAAAGAAGAATGGCCAGATCAGGTGTTGCGTAGATTTCAGGGATCTCAACAAAGCATGCCCGAAAGATGAATTCCCATTGCCCAATATGGACTTATTGATAGATTCTGCGGCAGGAAGCTCCATGTTCTCATTCATGGATGGTTTCAGTGGATACAACCAGATTAGGATGGCACCAAAGGATGCAGAGAAAACTGCTTTCAGAACACCCATGGGAAACTTCCATTACACTGTAATGCCCTTCGGTTTGAAAAATGCAGGTGCAACTTATCAACGGGCAATGACGGCTATATTTCACGATATGATGCATCAGGAGTTAGAAGACTATGTGGATGACATAGTAGTTAAGTTAAGGAAGAGAGAAGAACATTTCCATGTGCTGAAAAAAGTATTCAAAAGGTGCAAAGCCTTTAAGCTGAGAATGAATCCCCTTAAATGTGCGTTTGGTGTATCCTCAGGGAAATTCCTAGGCTTCCTAGTTCACAGCAGGGGGATAGATGTAGACCCAGCAAAAGCCACGACCATTGCAACTATGAGACCTCCAACCACGGTAAAAGAACTAAAAAGTTTCTTGGGGAAAGTCTCGTATATCCGAAGATTCATCCCTGGGTTGGCATCAATCACTTCGGCCTTTACCAAGCTACTGAGGAAAGGGCAAAGTTTTGTGTAGGGAGAAGCGCAGCAGGCGGCCTTCCAAAGGCTGCAGCAGATCATGATGAACCTCCCTACAGTGCAAGCCCCAATCCACAAGAAGCCATTATTGCTTTATATGGCTACCAATTCATATGCCATTGGTGCCTTAATTGCTCAAGAAGATGGAGGTGGCACCAAGTAACCAGTATATTACATCAGCCGCGCCCTGAAGGATGCAGAAACTCGTTATCCGAGGGCGGAAAGGGCATGTTTGGCTATTGTGTATGCCTCACAGAGATTACGCCATTACTTCTCGGCCTATGAAGCATGGCTGATGACTAAGTCCCATGCCATCAAAGCTTTACTATAGCAGCCAATCCTCTCCAGCAGGATATCACAATGGTTATTACAACTATCACAGTATGACTTGAGAATGAGGGCGCCCAGAGCAGTGAAAAGCCAGGCTATAGCAGATTTGTTGGCACAGTTTCCAGGGGAGGAAGAATTTCCGCTGGATGACGAAGTTCCAGGGGAAGTAGCCATGGCAGAGAAACTCAGAGAACAGTGGGTAATGAAATTTGACGGATCTTCTACCGCCCAGTCTGGAGGGGTTGGGGTAGTTTTGTATCATGAAGAAGATAAAGCAGTAGCACTATCATTCAAGCTGAAGTTCCCCTGTTCAAACAATACGGCAGAATATGAAGCTTACTTAACTGGGCTGGCCACAGCTCTTGAGATGGGAGTTAAGCATTTGAAGGTCTTGGGTGATTCCAACTTGGTAGTCTGCCAGACCAAAGGGAGTTTTTCCCTAAAAGAACCCAGTCTCGCCCCGTACAGAGTAATGGCCCAGAAGATGGAAGAAAAGTTCTTAACTTTCGAAATAGAACATGCCCCGAGGAACGAGAATCGGTTTGCCGATGCACTGGCCGCACTAGGTTCGCAAATAATGTTTGAAGGGGAAAGTACCAGAGTAGAGGTCAGCCAGAGAGAAGAATCCATAATTGAAGTGTTAAAAGAAAGGTTCTAGGAGGAATACTGCGAAGGAGATTGGCGGATACCCATGAAGGAAGTTTTGACGGGAGAAGAAGAAGCCATGGAACTAAAAGTACTCAAATACTACGCCCTAATGAAGGGAGAACTGTACCGCAGGATGCCAGGCGGAGTCTTGTCCAGATGTGTGGGGCAAAAGAAGGCCCAGAGAAAGTTGAAAGAAGTGCATGAAAAGACTTGCGGATCCTATGGAGAAGTTAGCCTTCACTGCAGACTTCAAAGGGCAGGCTTTTATTGGCCAACCATGAGCAAAGATGCAGACCAAGTCCAAACCCAGTGTGGGAATTGCCAACTTGCGGCAGACAGAGAAGAAAGTTACGCTGCATTCGTCGGTGAGGACTGGAGAAGCCCATTTATATAGTACCTGACAGAAGGCATCCTGCCACAAAAGCACAGCGAAAAATATAAGCTCAGGAGGTTAGCAACGCGCTATTTTTTGCATAATATGACCATTTTCAAAAAAGGGTATGAGGGAGACCCCTTGAGGTGTTTAGGCCCTGAGGAGGCGGGAGAAATGATAAAAGAAATACACTCAGGAGAGTGTGGGAAACACCAGGGAAAGAAAAGGCTTTACAGATGCCCGCTGCAAATGGGTTATTATTGGCCTACCATGAAAAGGGATACGACAGAGTTTGTGAAAAGGTGCCACAGTTGTCAAGTATAAGCCAATTTGATTCACACTCATCCACAGAACTTGCATAGCATGGTCACACCATAGCCATTTCATACTTAGGGGCTTGACTTAGTTGGACCGGTGAATCCGCCGTCGCGAAGGTACATATGGATACTAGTAGCTACGAAATACTTTACTAAGTGGGCAGAGGCAGTACCACTTCGTAAAGCCACAGGAGGAGCAGTGGCAAACTTTATCAAGGAAAACATAATTGTAAGATTTGGAGTTCCCCACAGGATCATCAGTGACAACGGCACGCCTTTTGTCAATAGTGAGGTGAGGAAAATGCTGGAGTTCTATCAAGTCAAGCATCACCGGTCATCACCATATTACCCTCAAGGAAATGGGCAAGTAGAGGCAACGAACAAAACTCTCATAAAAATCATCAGTAAAATGTGCCAAGAATACACGGGAGGATGGGTAACGCATCTGCCAGACGCTCTTTGGGCTTACAGGAGTTCGCCTAAGTCAGCCACGGGTTTTTCACCTTTTTCCTTGGTCTACGGAACTGAAGTAGTGAGCCCAGCAGAGAAGATGACCTCATCCCTGAGAGTCATGCAGGTGCAAGAAAAGGAGAATGATGAAGAAGTCTTTGCGGTAAAAAGGTGTGAAGACTTGGAAGGACTTGATGAAAGAAGAGAAAAGGCTTAAAAACACAGCCGCAGATACAAGCAAAAAATGACTGAGGCCTACGGCAGGATGACGAAAGAAAGAGTATTTGCGGAAGGACAGCTGGTCCTAAAAGTGGCAGATTACGTTAGGAGAGGCTTGGCAGGACCATCGAAGTTTGCATCAAAGTGGGAAGGACCCTTTGTGATAAGAGAAGCACATCCAAGTGGATATTACCACTTGACTCAGATGGATGGAAAGGACTTAATGGATCCCATCAATGGGAAATGGTTGAAACGCTACTACGCCTGAGGAGAAAAGCAATGTGATTATCCCTTCCTTTTGTTTTAACGAAAGCTGTTATGTTTCCTTTTGCTCTGTTCTTTACTTTTCAAATGACTATGTCACAAATCAAATTTTGTAACTTGCTTTCTTGCAATGAAAAGCACGGAGTATTTGTTATCATATATCATAGCAAAAAAAAAAAAAAACAGTAGCTAAGTATAGCATCATAAGTGTAGCATCATAAAGTTAAATTACAAAACCCAAACTGTGGCAAACAAGCCCAAATAGGTGCTATAGGAAGCATAATGTACTGAACAAAGTAATAAGGCAAAAGAAAACAACAAAACAAGGAAGAAACTGCATCATCATCAATAAAGTCTAGATATGAGTGATTGATCCCCAAAACGACCAAGTCCTCTAACACCAGAAAGAAGACGCTCGCAGCGGCCCTCCAAATCTGCCACTTCCTTCCTTAAAACCGCAAGACGTGAGTCAATAGCATCAACGGTAGGCTGGACTCTCCTCATGAAAACTGCTCGAGCAACCTCTCGAAGGTGATCCAAGATGAACTCCATGGCAAAGCCAACGCTGATAAGCTCCTGTACTGCAACCCTCCACTGCAGGATCTTCTCAGTAGAGACGGTGTCAACGAAGTTGTGCTCGATGTCATTCAGCACACTCCCTAACATCCTCAAGAAATGCTCTCTGACTGATCGGCCAAGTCGGAATCCCTACATGAATTCCCGCGATTGTCATAAATCATCACCAAATGAGGAGTGCAGTCCGCAGGGACTCTGAAGCCATGAAAATCTATGTAAGGGGGTCCGGAGCCCCAGAAAGAAGCAGGATCAAGGTCGTTGAATTCGGACTGGTCAAAACGCACAAAGAAGGCCGTAGCCTCGCTCGCAGGATCTGGAAGGGTGGCAGAGTTACTGGCCACCTCAAATTGAGAAGACACTGTAAAAGGTGGACCTGTCGAAGAACACAAAAGTTGAAATGAGAAACCTTGGTGAGAATAAAAGGAAGAAAAGCCCACGGAGAAGAAGTAAAGAAATGAGATAAAAATAAAAATAAAAAATAAAAACTTACCAGAGTTAGCAGTAATAGGGGCTGTGGGGAAAGCAGAGGCAGGAACAAAAGGAACTGCAGAAACAGACGCTGTAAATACGGCAAAAACTGGTATAGGAGATGTGGCAGGAATAGGTGTTGTGGGCATGGCAGGAAAAGCTGCCGCAGACACCCCCACGTCTGCTGAAATGCCTAACTCCCCAAAAGTCTATGCAAATAGAGAAATAGACACGTAAATAAAAAGGGAAAAGAGTGAACTTAATGGAGAAAGAAGAAAAAAGGAAGGAAGAAAGCACATACCCATTGTCTTGGGTGGGACACTTTCCTCTTCCTCAGATTCAGAAATCCTCCTCCCCAGGCCAGGCTCATCCTCAAGATCCTCAAAGATCTCCTCAGAGGAGCTCCTCTGAGGACAATTTAGCACGAGACCCACGTGTGGCAGAAACAAGAATAGAAGAGGAAGTAACTACCAAAGAGGAAACGCCCTGCGCTGCTTGAGAAAGAGTAGCAAAAGGGTCACCGGTGGAAATGACGAGAGGTGCAGCAGGAGTAACTTCGATCTCCGTAACAGCAAGACGGATGGTTCCCTTTTGAACAGAAGGTGTCATGGCAGGAGTGGGGGTGGCCTCACTAACCTCCCCAATACGAGTACCCTCATCCATGGGTACCGGTCCAGTAGGAGAGGTAGTGGCTACAAAAGGAGTAGATGTTGCAAATTCGACCCCACCAAAAGTGCCCTCCGTAGGAGTGCCCATGGGGGCAGAAAGCTCCTCGGCAGTAGGGCGGTATATGGAAAGAGGCTCAGGTTCATCCTAAAAGACAAAACAAAGAAGAGGTGTGAAGACTGAATTAACTCTTTGGGCGAGTGAAGTAACCTAAAAAAAAATGTAGCAGACTGGACACGTGCAGGAGCAAGAAGAAATGTACCTCTAATTCGGGTTCCTCAAGCATAATAGGATGGGCGGCTGATGTATCCTCCTTGTGCTTAGACTGCAAAAGCAAAGGGGATAAGAAAAGGAGTCAAGGAAAAGAGTCAGCGAGCATGTCAGGATTCAGAAAAAAATCAAAGAAAAAAGGGAAGAAGTATATACATATATATATGTACTTGGAAGACAAAGCAAGAAAAAGTTTTAGAAACTTACTCTTCGTTGAACGGCAGACGCAGGATGGGGAGTTGTCTTCCTTTTACTGCCTCGTGTTCTGCTGGCAGGAGTAGCACTTATAGGAGGTTGAGGAGTGGCAGACTTAAACTTGCTGGCAGATTTAAGCTTGGCAAGAACTTTCTTGGCCGGCGTGGGAATGTTTACTACTTTAACTTTCTTTTCCCAACCTGAAGGGTAATCACCTGTGTGCCAATACCATCCCCTCTTCTCCTCGTCCCACTCGAAGATGGAAATCGGTTCTGTTTCCTGGCATAGGCCAACACGGACTTAGAAGGAAGGAGCAACCGAGGATTAGGAGAGATAACCATGCTAAGTCCCTTAGGAAGTATGAGAGAGAAACTGCGACTGCCAGCCAACTTTGCATCAAACGAATTCATAACAAGCTGCCAATAGTGGTGCATAACAGGGGTGTAAAGGCCTTCCCTCAAAGAACCAGCAACTGTGACCGCACTAAAGCGCTGACTCCAAAAGTCAAAAGCAGTGTGCCGCAGAAAGGGTCTAGCTGAAGTAGGAGACTCTGCGAGGAAGGAGAGGTCATTAGGAATATCTTGATCCAGGCCAAACTGTCTCCTCACTCGGTTGGTAGGGTAATGGACGAACCTGACACCTTCATCTGCTAAATAGGGCAGCCATCTAGGATTAGTGGCAGCCAAATAAGTGATACCCGTCTCATCAAAGCCAGCCAGCGGAGTAGTAGTACCAACAGTATCAACAAACAAACCCATTACAGAATCAGCACAAGTGTAACCAGGACGCAAATGTCTATAAGCTCTCCAAGAAAAACCAACACCTTCATCAAAGGACTCAACAATAGAATAATCGATGGGCTTCAAACCGGACCAACGAAAAGCCAGAGGAAAATCAAGCTCAAATCTGCCACAAAAATCAGTAATGGCCCGTGGACAGGATTGGTACTTCTCTTTAGCAAATCTAACAGGCCTACACTTTGCCAAGTATTGCGCATAGCGCTCAAACAACAACTGCTACAGAATGGTGCTGTGTACAGAAGAAGCAACTATGTGGCAGGAGCCAGCCTGACTCTCGTCACTCCGCAGGATATCCAGTTGAACATATAAATGCCCCAAAAACATGGGGGCTAGCGGCAGACTCACCCCAGTAGATATTTTAATGGCCAAACGAAAATACAAAGGCTTTATGGCATAATGGGGATGGGACCCAAAGACAAACTTAGAAAGCCAAAAAGCAATAAAGGCAGCACGATGAGCAACAGCAGAAAACTTGGAAGAAGAACTAACCCAATAAGACAACTTAGCATTTCCAGCCATCCTCTTCTTCAACTCCGCTTCGATGTCTTCTTCTTCTGGGGAAAGCTCAATGGTGGCAGCATCAACATCTCCAAGAATAGGCAAAAGAAACTGATTAGCCACGTTCTCGAGAGTAACAGTGAGTTCGTCGCAAGAAAAGAAGAATGTGTGAGTGGTGGAACACCATCGGCGAACTAAATGGCGAAGATTGTAGAGGTCTCGGAAGTTGGATAAGCTTCGGGAAAGAACGACGGCCTTTAGAACACCGGCCCTCTGAAGCAAACCCATGAAGTTTGTGTCCGATAACTCACTGTCAACCCACTCCTTCCAACCCAAGGCAGTGTCAGGCCCAAACTCGAAATGGATGGGTACGGGAAGGGCGACACCTTAACGAATGACCAAATCGGAGATGGAGGAAGACACCGGAGCCCAAGAAAAGTCAGGGTTTTGCCGACAAAGAGCGAGCCACACACGGCCCGGCGGCGGCGGCGGCACATAATCCCCAGGAGCCTTGGGGAAGTGGGGAATAAGATTGTACCAAGGATCAATCAGAAGGGCGCACTCACTATCTGGGTTAGGCTGCGCTTCCTCCTCCTCGGAATGGTCCGAATCGGAGCGCACGTCCTCTTCTTCTACTTCTTGTTCCATCGGAGGATCCACGGCGACGCTTTTCCCTTTACGGCGGGAAGAAGCTTGAGTTTTCACCGGTGCCATGGCGTGAGGATTTGAATGGAGCAAGAGAGGGATGGGTGTTTGAGAAGAAGATAATGATGAGGAAAGGAAAATGTTTTGAAATAAAAGGAGTTTGTGTCTGCGTTGGGAAGGGATTCTATTCTTAAATACCTGAGTTATTAAGGCCGGCGTGAAGGGAGGCGACTGGTCAGCCATTGAGAAAAGAATGAAATTAATGAGGCGGTAGTTATGTTTTAAAGCAACTGCCATTTTGGGAAATTCGAAGAGTCACCGCTGTTCACGACAAGAAAAGAAATATATATGCAAGAAGGAGTTCGTGGTTTCAAAAAGCCCACGAAGGAAAAGAAAAAGGGAAAAAGTGAAAAAAGACAAAAAAGTCCTTCATTCACATATGAACCGCAAGAACGCTCCATATGTTCAGGGGGCTAAATGTTGAGGGTCATTTTTGTAAAGCAAGCCCAACCCAGCAAAGCAGGCAATAAGAGTGGCGGGCATAGAAATAAGACTATTAAGCCCAAGCGGCAGGAATAATAGAACACAGGCCCATAACATGAATAAATGGGTCTTGAGGAAGCAAATGGGCCCAAAGAGCCCAGAAAGAGAGAAATGACACCCATGGGCAGTGTATGGTATGGAAAAGTGAGAATGGGCCGCGGCAGACCCAAAGCAATGTAAACAAAGAAAGTAGGGGTTGATGGCAAGCCCATGAACCCCAAGGATGAAAATGAGGAGATTGGGCCGGGGAAGCCCAATCAAGTTAGTAAAAGCCCATGGGAATGCAAAGTTAGTAAATGAGCCGAGGAAGCCCAAGGAAAGTAAATGGGCCGCAAGCCCAATGGAAAAAAGAAAGGGACAATGGAGCCCATGAGTAAAAACACCAGTAGGCTCTGTTAAGTCACTGGGAGAAGGAATGAAACGCAGGCTTGGAAAGAGGCCTAGCAGGAACATATCATCATGGCAAGAAATGCCAAATAATGAAACAGGACATTAGTGTAACCAAGAAAATGGGCCAAGAGAAATGTGAAATCCAGTATTAAAAGAAGCCCAATCCCGGGAGCAGTGAAATGTACAGAAACGACCCACATGAAAGAACAAAGAAGCATGGCAAACAATGCAAACAAAGCTCTAGATCACAGCAAACACATGAGCCGCAGGCAAACTTTGGACGTACATAACAGGAAAGCACGCACAAGGCCCAGGTGCCACCAGCCTGTACCCAGCCAATATGGGACGTGGTGGGGCCATGGGTCAGTGGTAAAAGGTAAGGGGGTGTGGTCTGGTGGTGGGGAGAGGGGAAAAGATTTATTTTACGTTCCCTGTCCAAGCCCTTTTGGGAGGTACGCCCTGCTGGGATGACAGACCGCCCAAAAGAGGTAAGGTTGGGGAGGGAACGTTAGGTGCATGCCACAGGGAGAGAGAGAGAGCATTTAAGCCACGGTAGAAGGAAGTGCCACGGCGGACAGAAACAACACAAACCTGTCTTTGTCTGGCAAGGGTAAGTAGTACACAGACGGTGGTCGGCAAGCATGCCCAGACCAGACAAAGGCCATTGGAGGGTAAAGTGGTAAAAACTAATCACGGCAGGCCCTATAAAAGGATCCTTGCCATGCCCTGTAAAGGGGACCGAAAAACAGAGGAGGAGGAAATATAAAAGAAAACCAAAAAGAAAAAGAAAGAAAAGAAGAAAAGATAAGAAAACAAAGAGTAAAGGTAATGGGCATGCACCAATAGATCGATTCCCTTCTCTCCCCCTCAAAATCCCACTCTCCAAGGAACAATCGGGTAGTAAGAATTTCTTCAGGCATTTATCACTTAGGTCCGATTCCCTCAAAGTCATTAATCTCCACGGCAGGATATTCTCCTGGGAGATTAGTTTCATTGAGAGGAAACGTTTTTCCTCTTTGATTCTTTGCCATTGCAAACTCAGGACTTGACTTGATGTTTATTTTTTGATTAACTTCTATCATCGTTTAATCAGTTGTTCTTTCTTATAAGAGCCGTTATTATCATTACCATTATTAATACTGTGATTGCTATAGAAATATTCGGTCTTTGTTATTAACAAAAATGGCCATTGTACTCTGTTTTTTTTTTTTTTTTTTTTTTATTGTTATTATCTGCCTGCCGTAACCTTGTTGTAATAGTTCTGCTTCCCGTGAGAGTGTTCCTGGCAGACAAGGATAAGTTTGTGCACAAGTCGGCCCAAAGTGAGTTACAGTTGGGCCGGTCTCAACTCTCCTATTCAGAAATATACTCGGGCCCATCATCGTAGAAGGCAGCCCAGCCCAAACACAAAAAAGGCCCCTACAACCTGCATTTTGATAAAAAGAAGGTAAGAAAATTATGTTCATAAATTTTCATTAGTATTTTCAGTCTATTACAGTTATGCTTTAATACTATCTAGTTTTTGGTAAAGAAACCTAATTTCTCCTAATTTAATTGAGTTGTTATGTTGCTACCGTTATTCTTATTATTTTCATATCTCATTGGCAGAAATTACTTCAGAATAAGGGTTTTAACCCCAAGGAACAGGTTTATCTTAAGAGCTCTTCAGGTCCTGATTGGATAAGTACTACCTTGAAAGTAATGCTTTAGATAGCAAGAATAATACAATTAGATGAGGTAAAATTTCCAATTCTTCTCTTTAAACTACTTGGTATTTCAGTGTAGGGACATGCTTGGAGGAAAATGAGAGAGATAAACTGATTTCCTGCATGAAAAATAGGAAACAAAATAGTTTTTCCACATAGGTTTGATCCCTTTTAGGTTCTTGCAAATTGTAGCTTCAGTGTCTTCTTGGTTTGTTTTGGCATAAAACTCAAAAGTGGATCATGAATAGCATGATCCCTAGCATTTTATGGATGATTAGCTCATGATGATGTTTATTATAAGGGTTTCATTGGGATGCAGGTAGAACTTTATTTTGGCGAGGATGATGCTTGTTCATCAGTGGAATATTACAACCCCAGGAATGAGGTAGAGGCTCTTAATTCAATCCTTTTGCTTATTGACATTTTAGTCTTAAGTGGTATGTGCATGCAAATGAATGTCCTGCAAGAACTTTGGGAAGCAATTATTGGTATGATCTGTGATTTTAGGGACAGCTACAATTTTAGAAAACCATAGCTGTGGTAAAGAAGAATGTTTGTTGCAATGGGGTGAAAACAATGGCATAAGGATAAGGTTGCAGATAGCTTGTAAGTCATCACAATTATGACTGCTGCTGTTCTTTTTTTCCTTGCTTATTAGGCATGTAAAGATTTTGCCCCCTTTTCTTGGTGTCAGAGGATTTTTTCCTTTTTATTTGAGGTGGAGTTGAGGGGGGTGGAAACACTATTTCTTACAATTTTGCAAAGCTATGCATAGAAAAAAGGACACCTAGTCTTTATTGTATTGTGCTTTTTGTGCTTCATTCATCATGTAGATGACGAAGGTGTTGGTAGAGGAGCCATAGCAAGAGAAAATCTAAATGTTGGAGACATTGCTGTGGAAATCCCTGTATCTACTGTCATTTTTGAGGAGCTAATCCGTGAATCCAACATGGTATGTTTCAGACTTCCATAAATGATTCCTACTTTGAGTTTGAACTTCTATGAGAGACAAGAAAATGAAAGTTAAATGAAATGAATCTTCATTTGTGTGGGAACATGGATCACATATCTAAAAAACTTGTCACACAGAAAACAATAGATGGGTGATGATTAGTAAGAAAAATGTATTCCTGCCTACATGAATTTCTAATTATCCCTACAATATGTAGAGAAGATTCCTTGCGGCCATTTATGTTTCACAAAATGAGCTATGTAGAGGTAAAAGGAAGCCATTTCTAAGTAAACAACTAAACTGATCACTTCGAAATATTTAGAAAACTATTAATTCAGTTAAACAAACTTACATAACATATAAGAGAAGGGTTAAGTGTAATTCCTCACCAGTCACCGTGTATGGATAAAAAAATCTGTTCACTCTGTGCATCAAAGACACTGTTTGAGGTGCCCATGAGAGACATGGTTATAAGGTGTCTATACCAATGGTTAATGGTAGTAGATTAGCATTAAGATGGATTTTAGAACCAAGTATCAGGTACTATGCCAATGCTGCTTTACCTTCACACAAGGTGTCATTTCAGTTTTTTAGGCCCTTCTCATCTCTATGCTTCTGTTTCTACATTGTCAAGTTGGATACTCTCTATAGTGGAGTACATGGTTTATGGTTTATGGTTTATGGTAGTAGATTAGTACTGATTCGTTTCTCTTCTTCTTCTTCTTCTTTTTCTTCTTCTTCTTCCTTTTTTTTCTCCTTTATCTAGTTAAAATACTAAGTTCCTTTATGTTAATGTGAAAATGTTTACATAAACTTCAAGAATGAAGAATTTGTTAGCTTGGAAAGCTAATTGAATTTTGTTTTGATATTTGTGTTTTGGTATAATATAAATTTTTTATTATGTGGTTCTTTAAAGTCTATGTGCATGGCTGTGGGTTTTTATTTTTTTATCTTTTTAAAGGAGAAAAACCTTATTTTGAGGGTTAGGAGACCCTAAAAAAAAAGTTATTGTTCTTTTATTCCTTCTAAATTTTTCAAAATTTGCTAATCCTCGATAAAGATAAAACATTTGTTAAACATTTGTTTCGAGGGTTATGTAGGCTGTTGAAATTTCGGTTTCAAGGGTCACAAAGGCAATAGAAATTTCCGAGGGAATTTGTTTCAAAGGTCATCAAGGGTTCGTTAAACCCTCAAAATAATATCTTTTGTGAGCTTTTAATACTTTTTTCAAGGGTTTTGATCCTCGAAAACAATCAATTTTGTTGTAGTGTGTATTTGGATTTCAAATCACCTTTCTATTTGTCATTTGAAAGACAACCTATATAACAATAGTTATATGTTGTAGTTATTATTTAAAAACTTGTGTTTAGGGACAAGAAAACATATTGAAAATTGTTGCAAATTATGATGTGACATTTAAGTTGAAGCCAATATAATAAACAAAGTCGATCAAATTGAAACAAATGAATTGCAATTGTAAAAATTCTTTAAGTGTGTGAGAGACCAGAACAGGTGAGCTCTCAAAAGAGTGTACGTTGTGCCTCTTTAGGTTTAATTTATGTGGAGTCACCACTAAAAAATAAGAAAAACTACAAAATACGAAATGGTATAGCTGAATTACCTCAAATTTTCATTAATTAAAATATATACAATTGGTAGAAATTACATCAGTTTGGTCCTAGTTACATTCTACCAAAGAAAATGATAAAACACTAATCTACAAATCTAAAATCCTAGATTTGGGGGTTAGGTTATAGAATGGGAAGGTGTAGGGCACCCACTCTGCCTGAACAGAGTTCATTCTTTTAGACTATGAATGACATTTTATGTACTCACATACAATATGAAATATGATACAGGCAATTATGAGATACAACATGCAATTTGTTAGTTCTAGATCTAACATTAGATTTAAGCTTAGATTTTATAGATTTGTTTTTTGAAAGATAGTTTTGGAAAATGATTAAAAGACAAAATAAATCTATATATGACAAATATTCATATTTGGTTGTAGACACATCATTTTGTTCCGACCTATATCGAAGCCCCCTAGTTCCAATGACGAGAAATCAAATCGCTACCAAAATGATCAGCATAATGTGTGGAGTCTGACAAGGATGAGAATGGTAAAAATGGCCCAATACAGTTTAAGTCCAAGCCCAAGCCCAACTATGAATTAGAAAAGGAGCCCAAAATGCCCATTTTGACCTAATTTGGCCAAGGCTAACAAAGAGTGCGTACGCCAAGTATATGATGCGTACGCACCCAATTTGTGGCATACGCACTCACTGGACAGAAAGTCTCAAATCACTCCATTTCAATTTTGATGAGATTCTAGGGCAACCAACCTGATCAATTTGTTGCCCAAACATCTCATCAAACCCTTGATTCCCATTTCTCTTATAAATATCCTCATTTTCAACATCCAAAAGGTCAGAAATTTTAACTCTAGAGAAACTCTGTCAAAATCTCTTCAGAATATTCAAACTGAGAGTTTTAGGCTAGAACGTTAAAAAAAAAAGAGCATTGGACTGATTTTCAACCATCAATTAGTGAGAGAATAGTCTCTTATTCACTTTGATTCAAAACTTCTAGGTGGTTCGAGCTTGCAAACACACCACTTAGGGTCATCCAGTCAACTCTAATCCAATCGTTTAACTCATCCTTCCACACTCACAGTTGTGGTAGTCAATTTTAGCCGAAGGGCTGGTTAAAAATAACATCAATGTAAGTGCTATGAGGAGGAGATGTGGATCTTTCCATGATCCACACTCTTCTCCTCAATTTTTGTTCTTTTATTTTATTTTATTTTTTGCTTTTCAGTCTTTTGACATGCTTGTTGTACCATAACATGATTCGCATTAGTTGTTTAATTGATTTCTTTTCTGTTTTGATTGAAAACATGTAGAAACCCTAATTTGCCTCAAGGTGTGTACGCACTTGGAAAGATGCATACGCATTTCCTGAGTGGTGTATGCACTTTTTGAATGGTTAGGGTTCATCTTTTGGTTTGATTTATGGGAATTTGTCTTGAGTCTCAAGTGTGTACGCCAGTAAAAGAGTGTATGCACAACTTTCTTATGCGTACGCCAATTTGAGTCTCAACCTGATTTCTCACCTTTTTTATGTTATCTGTCATTAAGGCCATAGGAGGCCTTTTGCATCACAAGTTCACACTTGGTCTATTTTTTGCATTACGTACGCCATTCAACTTAGTTTTCTCATGCGTTTCATTCTTTATGTCCCATGCATTTTGTTTTGCTCATTTGTATGCTCCATGCATCATGCTGTTGTTTAATCAATCTAGTCGTTTTTCATGCACTCCTTGTCATGCGATCTGACTGACCCATTGACCCTTCAGAATGATGTTTCTTCGAATCTATGTTGTCATCAATCTTATTAATTCTGCTATAGATGTAAACACCACATTTTGTATCCCTTACGACTTGGGCCTCTATTCCCCAAAGATGGTAGTACTTTAAGGCCCAATGTTGGTTTAGGGCCTAATCAGATGAAAATTGACCTAAGGAAAGTATTTATGGAAAATATAATTTATTTTTAAAAAAATAAAACTATTTTTGGAAAAAAATGGGCCGCAGGAAACCCTAGAGTATGCGTACGAATACACGTGTATGCGTACACACACTCAAGCCACGTGTATGCATTGCTTATTGTTTCGTTCTTTACATCTCATGCATATTGTTTGCGCGTCTATATACTCCTGATAATGCCTTAAAATGTATATTTGTTATGTATTTATGTGAGCGTTATCTCCTTATTACTATGCTTAATTTGTAAGCCATGATTTGCATTAGTCCCTATTATTTATCCTTACATAATTTCTTGAATAAGATGTCATTCATTGCGTGTAATTTTCTACTTTCAGGAAATCATGTAAAAAAATATGAGTTTACAAGAGTTTGTGAGAGAATGGAGGCCAAATTAGAATTAAAGAAGAGCTAAAGGACCATGCTTAAATGTCTAAGGAGGTGCAGCTAAAGTGCTTGGGTCGTTTACCATGTTTGGAAACTTGAAATAAGGAAAGAAATCAAATAGGGAGAATCTAAAAAGGAAAAATCAAATTTTAGCACTGATCAGTATTTTGGGTGTATCTCTCTCTTTGAAAATCCAGTTTACTCAAGACTAGATGGGTTGGAACAGTGACTTAAATATTTATAACTTTTCAGTTTTAAATTTTTCAAAATTCACAATTCTTGATGGCCGAAAATAACACACAATTTGCTGCTGTAAATTTGGACGAAAATTAAATAGAAAAAGTTTTATTTTCTTTGGACAGTTTTACGTTAGGGTTTTGAAGGGAGGTTGTGGAGAACGAATTTTGGGGAGAAAAACCTTGTATTTTCCTTTCTCTAGTGGTAGCCTAAACTCTTTGCTAGGGCTAGGGGTCATGTTTTTTCTATATGGTATGAATATTCAACGTGATTCTTTCTAAGATTTTAGACAACGACATATTTGATTGTTCAATTAGATTTCTTTTGATGTATTAGTTTTTCCATGCGTTCAATAAGTTCAATAATGTTTTTCTTATTGTTTAGATGAATTTCTAATAGTTTCAAATAGAAATCAGGTTTGAAAGTGAAAGGGTTTTTCTAAAAACTATTCTAACCGCATTATTAATCTAGGTTATCATGCGTTCTTGAATTGCCTCAGTTTAACCGAATCATAGGTTTAATTGTATAAGAACAATTAATTATGAAATATATATTTTCTTAGATCACAAAGAATTTCATATCGTTATAGAGAAACACTCCAATGCCCTGGTATTTACATTATTGATTTAAATAAGTTTTTATTGTGATTCTTTTTAACAATCATCAAGCAAAAGTACTTTTCTTCTTCATCTAAATTGTTGTTTGATTACATTGTCTTTGAATTTACCTTACTCCTTGTGATTCAACCTTGGTACTCCGAGAATTATATTGCTACGATCTCCTGCACTTGGGAGTGAGCAAGCAACTCCATGCATCATGTTGTCGTTTAATTAATCCAGTCGCTTTTCGTGCACTCCTTGTCATGTGATCTAACTGACCCATTGATTCTTCAGAATGATGTCTCTTCAAGTCTATGTTGTCATCAATTTTATTGATTCTGCTATAGACGTAGACACCGCATTTTGTACCCCTTATGACTTGGGCCCCCATTCCCCAATGATGGTAGTACTTTAAGGCCCAATCAGATGAAAATTGATTCGAGGAAAGTATTTGTGGAAAATATAGCTTATTTTTGGAAAAATAAAACTATTTTTGGAAAATAAAGGCCACAGGATGTGCGCACGCATACACTCGTATGTGTATGCACACTTAAGCCACGCGTATGCATGCTTATGGCATGCGCACCCATGCAAGGGCATGCGTATGCAGCTAGGGTTCCCGAAATTATGTAAAGAAAGCTTTTTGCTCTTAATTCTACTTTGGAATGAATCCCACATCGTTTAGGAGCCGCCCCAGACCCATATTTTTCGACTATATAAAGCCATAAAAGGCACTTTTTCGAAAGATGACGAAAATGGTGGTAAAACACATAAGATTCGCTAGAAAATAGTGAATTAAAAAGGGAGTTTTTCACAAAACATCCTCAAGTCAAATTTTGTTTAATTGAGACCTTTTCTAGTCTTGATTTTCGAGTTCTAAAGTTTACTAATCCATTTTTGATTTGGTTGTGAATAGATTAACTAAGGGGAATAGTCAAAATCAAGCTCTAAAGAGTTCTAGTGTTAAGATAAAGGTTCTATCTTTGGCTTTTCTCTTTTCTTTGTTTATTGTTGTTTGTATATATGCTTTAATGTCTTAATATGTCTGTTTAGTTTAGGTTTACAAGGAGTTTATGTCTGAAGCATGCTAGGTTGTTAGATTTCTTGTTTTTAGTGTTTGTTTATTTAGAGTTTCTGGGTTAGGGTTTCAGGTGTGTATGCGTACGCATGCTTCATGCATGCGTGCGCATACTCGTAGTGTGCATACGCATACAATTCACATGCGCATGCATGCCCTATGTATGCGCACACATACTTATGTCCAAAAACCCTAATTCATTTCTGTTTGTTCTTTTCTTGGTTTCTTTACATGTTTAGTCTTTGTCTAACCTAGTTTTCATATCTTTAAGTCTTTATTTCGTCTTGTTTCATTTTGTTTTATCTTTTTGATGCTTGTTAGATTGTTTGAATACTATGAACATGTATATGAATATGAACATGCATTAATGTATAGGTGCTGTGATGTAGTGAGGTAAGTTATACATAATCACATGAACATGCATTTGATTTGAATGGTGAGAATGGTATGGTTGATACACATGAATATGCTTGTTGAATGCCATGAATCTTGACACTTGAATGTTTATGTGTTTATCCAGATCTTCTTGTGTTTGTTTTTGCCTTTGTTGATGTATGCTTAATGCTATGATAGATGAATGTTAGATTTGGGGATGATTATGTCGTATTTTTTACCTTTAGATGCATATTAAAGTGTGTGTGTGAGTAAAAATAACATGTTAAATATGTCTTTAATGAGATTAAGACTTGGAATACAATGAGTGGGAGTTGACCCACAAGTCGGGTGGGGTTGGGTGCTTAACATCTTCTCATCCCCATACCTAAATTCCAGACACATGCTTTAGTAAAGATCAGTCATTCTACAAAGGGCACTATATTTATGGTTTCTAGATCTAAACTAGGTGGCGACTCCATTTACACCTTCCTCCATGGTCCACCTTAGGCTAAGGCCCGGTTGCGGGCTTGTGCCCACAATAGAGCAAATCAACCTTAGATGCATTGCTTTCTCCCGTCTTAAGTGAATTTCAATCAGACTATCAATTGTTCAAACAACCCGATTCGCACAGGCATTCGGTGACTTTTTTAGCCGTTCCGATGCAAGCAGGCCCGGTGACTTTTTCGGCCCCTTAGTCTATGTCATTGGCAGTTGTGTTAGCAGACACAATAGCACCATAACAGTTGCGCCATCCAACGCAATTCGCTTGCTCTAGCAGTTGTATGATCAAATACAGTTGGCTAAGGTGATCTAGCAACTCCATCGCGTGACTGCACCCTGATTGTTTTAGTTGGTTAGAGTGTTGAGCATAGTCCTGTGTATGTGAAGAAGAAGCCCAAGCCCACTGTGTTTGTGAAGAAGAAGCCCAAACATGAAGAAGAAGAATAGTAAACGCAACGTTTTGTTTTACCAAGTCTTGTTTTTGTTTTAAGTAAAACGGTGCGTTTGGGATGTTGGATTAGGTGCAAGTTTTAGCTGGTGGTTTAGGAGAAATTATAAGATCCACATGGTGAACAAGTGATGTGGTCCACCATTCCGCTAAAAAATAGTCATTTGTTTAAAATTGTTAGTTAGAGAATTTTTTTTAATAGGAATTAATTACTGACTTAACAATTTTAAACAAATGGAAGTTTTTTAGTGGAATAGTGGACAAATGACGTGGTCCACCAGAGGAACTTAAACTTTGCTAGTCCTCGAGCAAAGAAGAAAAAAAAAACAACTAAAACAAGCTTTGCTTCATAAATTTTAAAATTTTTTTTTCTTGCCTCAAAGATCTGCAAAAAGCTTATAATTCAAAGGAATCATTCCAAATTAATCAAGTCCAAAAGTTAATTCAAAACTCAACTCCATCGCATTATCATTCTCACTTCATCATTAGCTTCCCGGATAGTTTTATGCAAACAAGTAAATAAGTACAGATCTCTAAAAACTCCATAAGCTTGCTTTGTAAATCACTCCACACTAATATGAAACAAAATATTACCCAGGATCAATAGGTCTTTATTAGGCTTGTGATGTATGGATATGGTGAGGGCTATAAAGAAAAGATAAGGCTTAAGCAAATAGAGCACTCTCACTTTTAAAATATACATTTTTCTCAGTCCTTTGAATATCTCAAAATACCTTTCTTCATCAAATTTTTTTTTTTTTCTTACTTCAAGTCATCACTTATCTTTTGACATGAATGCAAGCATTTATGATGGATGCACCCAGTTACTCAACAAGTCACAAACTTGAAGTGCTTTTGCATACTCATATTTCAAGTTACGGTTTGACGTAAGAGTAAACATTGGTAATGAATACCCCTAGTTACTAAGCAACTCAAAACATTGGAGTAAGTGGAACTTTGTACAATTTTCTTCTTCTTCTTCATCTTTTTTTTTTTTTTTTCAAACACTCATATATCGTTCTCTTTTCTTCAACCCAGTTTAAGGATAGATCAGTTGGATAACTAGGGATAAAGATAATAAAGAGGTAAGCTTGAAAGACTCAATCGATTCAAAGAATGCCTAAATCACTTCCCAAGTAATATTCTGTATTAGATTTCTCCATGAGAATAATTCAACAAGTTCTAGAATAAGTAGAGATCATCCAAATTTACAAAATTCACATAAAATTTCTCTAGGTATGCACAGTGATTAACGATCATATCAAATTAAACAAGATCAAGTAAAGAATTAACAACTGGACTTAAGCAATGAGAATGATTCCTAAAAATTATAAGAATTTTCAACCATATTCTTATCATAGGCAAATTGTTTTTTTTTTTTTTTTGAATAAATAAAATAAATTCCCTTCCCCCAAACTTAAATTTCACATTGTCCTCAATGGGAAAAAAGAAGAAAAACTAAATAAAAGAATGAGAAAGGAGAAGAGATGCTCCCTTGATTTTTAATTGAATATTTTTCCTTGAGGTGCAGCCGTGTACCCATTGAAGATTTCTTTGGTCTCTTTATTCCTACAAAATGAAAGAAAAATAAAATAAAATAAAAACAATAAGATAAAGAAAAAAAATGAAAAATAAAAACATAAACATAAAAATAAAAAAACTTGGGTTGCCTCCCAAAAGCGCTTTATTTAACGTCTGTAGCTAGACGTTATCCCCTCATCCTTTTTTATTGATAAGATCGATGGAGCATTTTTCTAAGTTAAAGTCTCCATCCATATAGGGTTTTAATCTCTGTCCATTTACTTTAAATGTCCCTTTTTTTTCATGATGGACTTCAACCGCCCCATAGGGAAAAACTTGGGTTACCACAAACGGTCCTGACCACCGAGAGCGCAGCTTTCCTAGAAAGAGTCGAAGTCTTGAGTTAAATAACAAAACTTTTTGCCCAACTTCGAATTCTCTTCTTAGAATATGCTTATATTTATCCTCCATTAAAATCTTATGTGTGCAAATTGAAGGACTAATTCCTTTGATGTCAAAGATGGTCCAACCCAAAGCCATTTTGTGTTCCCGCAAGATTCTCAGCAACTTTTCCTCCTCTACATCACTCAAAGAACTATTAATAATAATTGGAAAAGTAGAGTCTTGGCCTAAGAAAGCGTACCTTAAATTTGATGGAAGCGGTTTGAGCTCAAGTTTAGGTGGTTCCTCTGGTGGAGATGTTGGCTGACATGATTTTAAGTCTTCCACTTTTGGTTGCATTGAAGGAGGAAAGAGTGGTGTAGCCTCCAAATATCTTTCACACTCTTTAACCTCTTCATCATTGAGTTTTACAGGTGTAGAGCGAGTAAGACATACCTCAAGTGGTAACTTTAGAAAATCAATTGCACAAGTCTCATCGCCCATGATCACGTCTCGGTCACTTATTTGAAAACAAGAATGTGTCTCAGAAGGAAATTTCATAGGCTTAAATACATCAAAAGTGACCTCATCCTCTCCGACCCTCAAAACAAGTTTTCCTTACTGGACATCAATCAAGGTTCTCCCCGTCGCAAGGAAAGGTCGACCCAATATCAAAGGGATCTCGTCGTCCTTATCCATATCAAGGATAATGAAGTCAGCCGGGAAGATGAACTTGTCAACTTTTACTAATACGTCCTCAATGACTCCTCTTGGATATTTAATAGATCTATCCGCCAATTGTAAAGAGATAGTGGTCGGCTTTACTTCTCCAAGACCCAATTTCCTGAAAACAGAGAGAGGCATTATATTAATACTTGCCCCTAAATCACATAAAGCTCTATCAAAATAAAAATTTCCTATAGTGCAAGGGATAGTGAAACTCCTCGGATCTTTCAGCTTAGGTGGCAGCTTCTTTTGTAAGATTGCACTACTCTCCTCTATCAGCATTACTGTTTCATGCTCATCCAGTTTCCGCTTCTTTGATATAATATCCTTCAAAAATTTAGCATATTTAGGCATTTGTTCCAAAGCTTCAATGAGAGGAATATTAATATGCAATTGCTTAAATATACTTAGAAATTTAGAAAACTGATCATCCACATTGTTTTTTCTTAATCTTTGCGGAAAAGGAATTGGTGGATCATAAATTGAAGGAGAATAAGTCTCAAAAGTAACTTCCCTGGATTTTTTGGATTTTGAATCTCTTTCATTCTCTTTAGTCTTCTCAGCTTGCTCCACTTCTTTCATCTTTGACTCAGCTTCCTTCATCTTTGACTCCTCATTATCCACAGCTTCATCTTGTTTGGCATTTGTTACTTTTGGCTCCTCATATGTTGTTCCACTTCTCAATGATATTGCCTTTACATGTTCTTTCGGATTGGTGACAGTGTTGCTTGGCAAAGTTCCTACACTCCTCTCTGTGAGCATGCTTGAGAGCTGACCGATTTGCACCTCAAGATTGCGGATTGAAACTGAGTTGTTTTGGATCGCCACATCTGTCTTCTGCATGTACTGCATGAACATGTCCTCAAGTGTCGGCTTCTTCTCTTGCTGTGGAAATTGCTGAGGTGGTTTAGCTTGCCCTTGGCTATTGCTCCATGAGAAGTTAGGGTGATTCCTCCATCCAGGATTGTACGTGTTCGAGTATGGATTATTTTGATGTTGAAAATTTGACGCGTAATTTGCTTGTCCATAACTCGATTGGGCAAAAGGATTTCCCACTTGGCAGTCGACACTTGAATGATTTCCTGCACAATGATCACAAACAACATTAGTTTGAATAGCATTAACATTCATTTTACCTAGTTGTTGAGACAAAGTTGCCATTTGTGCCACCAATGAGGTAATAGAATCAAGTTCTAAAACTCCAGCTGTCTTTCTTGGCATTTCTCTTTCTGTAGGCCATTGATAGTTGTTGGATGCCAATTCTTCTAGAAGTTCATAGGCTGCCTCATGAGTTTTACTCATTAAAGTTCCACCAGCTGCTGCATCAACCATAGACCTGTTTGTAGCTCCTAGACCATTGTAGAATGTTTGCACTTGAAGCCATGCTGGAAGGTCATGATGAGGACACCTTCACAATAAATCTTTGTACCTCTCCCATGCTTCATATAATGATTCACCCTCAAATTGGATGAACGTGGTGATATCATTCCTTAGCTTTGCTGTCTTTGCGGGAGGGAAATATTTTGCTAAGAATTTTTGTGCCAACTCCTCCCATGTAGTAATGATGCTAGGTGGCAAAGAATTTAACCAAACTTTTGCTTTATCCCTAAGTGAGAAGGGGAAAAGCCTTAGTCGAATCGCATCATCTGTCACTCTGTTATGTTTAAAAGTATCACAAATTTCCAAGAAATTTGCAATATGGACATTAGGATCCTCTTGTGACAGCCCCCCGAACTGGACAGTCTACTTTATCATCTGAATGATGGCCGGCTTGATCTCAAAATTATTGGTTTGTATGGCTGGCCTCCTTATGCTCGATGTAGCTCCATTTACGAAGGGCATAGCATAATCCCTTAACGCCTTTTGCTCTTGATCGGCCATCTTAGATAGAGATGTGTTGGCCTCTTTCTTCTTTTCTTTCTTGAGCTGACGTAAGGTTCTTTCAATTTCAGGATCAAAGAGTGTATGCTCTAATGGTTTAGATTGGGGAATGCACTTCTACTTCCTGAAAAGAAAGAAAACAAACTCAGATGCACTTAATTAAAATTTTTTTTTTAAATAAAATAAAATCCAAAGTAGTAAATATCTAGCTAGTATCAATATCAATAACAAATAGTTAATCCCCGGCAACGGCGCCAAAAACTTGTTCGCGTAAAATAATCTATAAGCGCACAGAATCGTAACAAGTAGTAAAGTGTTTTTAGAAAACGAATGTCGAACCCACAGGGATTAACTATGTTATTGAATACCGAAATTCACTAAATTAATTACTATTTGGAAAAATCGAAAATAAATGGAATGTTCTACTATCTTAATTAAATTAAACTATTTAATAAAAATAAATCTACGAATAAAAAATTAACAAAGCGCAAAAATATAAAAGTGTAAAAATATGATAAGAATGAATCTAGAGCGATTGATTTCACCTAACAAGTCCCACACAATTTATTCTTCCTAATTATTAAATTCTAATAATCTCCCATTGATGATTAAAAATTCCTTAAGTATTCAATATCTTCTCTCGAATGATATCAAAAATATCTTCAACTAACAATTCCATATCTCTATGTGAATTTAATTAATTGGAGACTTATTACGTACGTTGAATTTTTTGAAAAATCACACTAATCGCGGTAAAGCATCTCTACTTTCGCTCAACTAGTGGTGTTTAATTCTAGAATTAAAATAACAAATCACCTCTCGATCTCATTGTAATTCAATTGATCAAACCATAATTCGTAAAAAATAGTAAGTATTAAGAATAAGAATTAAACACTCAATCATGGAAATATTAAAAAATAAAATAATTCAGAATATAAATTGTCTGTTCATTGCTAGACTACATCAACACTCTAGAAAATAAAATTTAGTTCATAATAAAACTGAAAATAAAACAAATAAAACTTATGTCTTTCATCTGATGGTTGATCAACATGAAGTTCTCGCCTTTGTCCTCAAATCCTCCTCTTCAGAAAGACTCCTAAAAGCAAAATCTTCAATGCGGCCTTGCCTTTTCCTCTCAGGTTTCTCTCTCTTCTTTTTACCCTAAAGAGCCTTTAAATAGGTCAAGGAATCCTATTATAAGTTGAATTCCCGTTTGGAAAAAATCCCAGATTTTTAGGCTTCACTTAACCGATGATTTTGGCCCATTTAATGTCAGAATTCGGACTTTTGGTAAACTACAAAGTTGTAGCCCTTTAAGTTAACTTTCCAGCCCAACTTGAATCATCTCGATTGGATGTCTGAGCCCAAAGTTATGCTGAAAATACTAACTGATGTGCAGGCTGGAATCCTAATTCGAATTGGACTTGGATTTTGTGCAAAATTCCTTTGATTCCTTGCTCTTCTCATTCCTTCAAAGCACAAATAAATAGATAAATATAAATAAAAAATCAAATCAAATCAAAAGAAATAAAAGAAAACTAACAATTTTAATAAATAAGAGGATAATAAAAATCATGTAAAAATTACACTTATCAGAGGACCCTATAATTTCTCGTGGTTTAACTTAACCGGTTTAACAAACTTCCCCATTTTCCAGGAGTTAGATCCGCATAATGTGGGAGGTTTAACTTAATTAATCTTCTGTATATAAAATGCTCTGTGAGCCTTACTGATCTTTATGTAATACAGAATTATCAATACAAGTTTCTAGACTCATCTTTTCTCTCTCTTTGACTTTCTCTCCCTTTCTCACGCTTTCTCTCAGTTTCTTAGATATTTTCTTTTCTGTGTGTAGCCGTGATTGTTGACTTGTATTCACTATTACTCAGTTTGTGATACTGAGTTTTCATCATATAGCATTTGCGCCATCAAACACAATTCATTCACTCTAGCAATTGTACGATCAAATACAACTGGCTATGGCATAGGCTTCTCCATCACGCGTTTGCACCAGCCCTCTGTGGCTCACGTCACGCAACTTCATCTGGTTTGTGACCCCGAGCGTTTTGCTAGCTCTATCGCCGTAGAGTTTGTACCTCTATCGGTACTGTCACAAAGTTAAAAATAAAGAATGCAATCTATATATTCATTCTTTTTTATATCCCATTCAAATAATTGTTATTAAGAATTATGACTTTAAAATATATGAGCATTTTTTAAGTCAATTGGCTTCTAGTGTATTGCCTTTTTGTTATTTTTTATTTATTTTTAAATTAAGTGTTTTTTACGAATTGTGACCTTCATATTTAGGGTCATTGTTAAGTTAATTGGCTTCAAGTTTAAGTGTTGCCTTTTGCTTAGGGTCATACGTTATCATGATAGTTTTTTATGTTAATTTTTATTTTTTGGCCAAGGTAAAACAATAGTCATAAGAGTGCAAGTACTTTTAAATGAATTGTGTGAAGGCATAATCCACTAGTAAAATAATTTGCATCAAATTGAACATCAATTTTTAAGACTTATAAGAATATAGACTTAGAAGAATATAGTGGTCGGAAAAAATAATAAAATGAGTCATATAAGTGTATCTGGATTTCCAATAAGCTTTCTATTCGTCATTTGAAAGACAACCTATATACGCATAGTTAGAGCACCCACACCAGCTCGTGAATACTCTTCTAAAATACAAAAAGTGCTCAATTTTACACATTTTAACCCAAAAATCCCCCACATCAATCTTTGTAAAAATATCTAAATATACACGAGGTCTTGCAAATGAACAGTAACCGTGCATATATACACAGTTACTGTTCACCGTGTAAACGATTTTTTAATTCTTTTTTTTCTCTCCTCTATCAAACTCCTTCTCTTCCCCAACATTTACAACAACCCAACGCGCCAGAATAACCACCTAACGACCAAACCCAGCGCCACCACCAAACACCGCAACCTAGCACAGAGAATTAACCCAAAATCAACGAAAAAACAATTAGAAAATCCAATTCAAAATCAAGACAAACCCACAGAATACCCAACTCAAAATCAATCAAAACTCACTAGTAAATCCAACCCAAAAACAGTCCAACCCCACTAGAAAACCCAGCCCAAACCATACTCAACAGAAAACTCACGTGAAATGCCCAATGGAGCCGAATTTGCTGCCACTACTGCCGCCCAATGGTCTTCCATTGCTGCCGTCGGATCTTCCATTGTTGTCCTTGGTTGGGGGTGGGAGGCGAAGGGTCGTCGGTTAGGGGTGGGAGGCCAAGGGTCGGTGGTGGAGGAAGAGAGGGAGGGGTGAAGGAAAGAAGGAGGGCAAAAGTGAGAGGGAGGTCAAATCGGCGAAGGGCTGAGGCGGTGAGCTAGATCAATGAAGAGCTGGATCGGCGGCGACGCGGGCTAGGTGAGGCGGCTGTGACGAAAAGAGTGAGGGAAAGAGAGGAAATGTGTGAGAGAGATGATGTTATGGGTGTTTATGAAAGAGAATGGGTATTAATAAATAATAAAAAAAACAATAAATAATATTATTTAATTAGAATAGATGTGTAAAATAGATTAACTGATGTGGGTGTTTTGAAAATGTGGTAGTGTAAAATAGAAAAAGTAGGTTTTTACTGTAAAATAGACGAAAATTTTTAGGCGGATTGATGTGGTTGCTCTTATATGTTGTAGTTATTATTTAGAAACGTGTGTTTAGGGACAAGAAAACATATTAGAAAATTAGTTGTTGCAAATTATGATGTGACATTTAATTTGAAGCCAATATAATAAACAAAGTCGATCAAATTGAAACATATGAATTGCAATTGTAAAAATTCTTTAAGTGTGTGAGAGACTGGAATAGGTGAGCTCTCAAAAGAGTGTACTTTGTACCTCTTTGGGTTTAATTTGTATGGAGTCACCACTTATTTCTATTTACCAAAAATCATAAAAACAACAAAATACAAAATTGTATAACTGAATTGCCTCAAATTTTCATTAATCAAAATATATACAATTGGTAGAAATTACATTCCTTTGGTCATAGTTACAATCTAAGTAAAAATTACAAAGCTTTAATCATAGTTACATTATACCAAAGGAAATGATAAAGCACTAATCTACAAACCTAAAATCCTAGATTCAGGAGCTAGGTTACAGAGTGGGAAGGTGTTAGGCACCCACTCTACTCGAACAGAGTTCGATCTTCTAGACTATGAATGACCTTTTATGTACCTACATGCAATATGATATAGGCAATTATGAGTGCAGCATGCAATTTGTTAGTTCTAGATCTAATAGATTTAAGCTTAGATTTTGTAGATCTATTTTTTGAAAGATAGTTTTGGAAATTGATTAAAAGACAAAATAAATCTATATATGAAAAATATTCAGATGTGGTTGTAGACACCTCATTTTGTTCCAACCTTTATCCGAGCCTCCCGGTCCTAATGACAAGAAATCAAATCGCTACCAATATGATCAGCATTGTGTGTGGAGTCCAACGAGGATGAGAACCCTAAAAGTGGTCCAATATGGTCCAAGCCGAAGCCCAACTATGAAATAGAATAGCTCAAGTGCCAATTAGAAGAAAGATTATAGTGGAAAAGAAGGGTTATAAGGTTTTTTTTGATGATTTTTTTTAATGAAAAAGAAGGGTTGTAAGGTTGTGGAGGAGCAATATGTTAGTAGAATTGGCCAAGCTGAGTACCAACTTTGTTGTTGAGAATATGAAAAAAGACACTCTCATCACTATTGCTTCCTTCAAGGCATTGAGGCCTTTCACCACCATGCACCCAAGAATTTCCCCAATATTGAATTTTATTATACACAATGCCTAAGGATTATACAACTTCATTGGTAATGGATGATGGGGTCCATTGGGATGGTAAAATCCGACACAACCTACAAACACGACACGAAATTAGCAGGTTATGGGTTGAGACTTAATGGGTTTGTGTTATATCGAGTTGATACGACATAAATGTTTAATAAACGGGTGTGTTCGTGTCCAACCAATGGAATCCATTTGACCTGTTTAACTCATTTAACGAAATCTTATTTTACCAATATATCCTTCAAAACAATAAGTATATAAACTTATTAGTTGTTGTGGTTTATTTTGTTTGACATATTGCGATTGATTATTTGTGATTTTGAGATATGCTTTAGTTTTGAATGATTATTTGTGATTTAGTTACTTGTTAGTTATGAATTTTGTATTAAAAAAATCTATTTGTTTGGTTTTTCATAGTTCAAATCAATTTGGTTAATATTAAATTTGGTATTTTTTTTTTTGTTCACTTTGATAATTTGATAAACGGGTCGACACAACTAACCCGTTTAATAAACTTGTCGTGTTGTGGTTAAGAAATCCTGACTTGTTTTATAAACGTGTCGGGTTAGTATTGACATACATAGTCAAATCTCATAAGTCGAAACAACACGAATTTGACACACGAATGACACATGAACCCGAATTGGCACTCCCAAATGAGGATGACTAAAACTTTTTTATATTAGCACCAATGAAACTTAACACCGTTTATGTTGTTGGGCATAGTGGGATATTAAAGTGGCTGAATGTATGTTGGAATTGCTAGGGTGAGATATGACTACCTATTGGTTTGTCCACCCTTTCTTGAGTAATCTTAGTGTGCCCCCTTTGCCCTTAGGTTGAAGGGCATCCTACCCACTACAAGTGGGTAGCTATCTATAAATTTTTATTGAGAATATACATAATACCAATTGTGCTATTTTTCCCCCAAAACTAATTTGTGGCTAGGTTACTAGTAATGTTGCACATTGCATCATGACTTGCATCCTTTCTAGCCATCACAATAGATGGTAGATTTGAAATCAAATGCGTTTAAAGTATGTTGTAATAGTGAGTTAGAATTAAATCTCATCAATGAACTGGACCCCTTTGTATATGTCTAAAGACTTGGTCTTGATTGCACAGGTTTGACCGTGGCTGTTTTGGGTGATTATATGTACAAGTGAGTATTTGAGTAGCAAATGGTAGATGAATATCAGCAAGGGATTGAGAAGTGGCAGACTTGGAGGAACATGAAAACTTTGGCGAAAATAGCCAAATAGCACATTTCCGTAAACTATGTTGCAATCTACCACTTTTTGGGTACTCGAGTTTGGCGAAATCAAGTTTTCCATGGTACTCGAGTTTATGGAACTTGAATACCATGGAAAAATTTTCAAAATTTTTCAAAGTATATTTTTTCAAAGAACTCGAGTTTTTGGAACTCAAGTTTCACAACAAACTCGAGTTTCAAAAAAGTAGTAGATCCCTACATATTTCCAAAACAGTGGTAGATTGTTAATTTTTTTGCTAAATAGTGGTAGTGGGCCATTTTTGCCTGAAAACTTTAAAATACTGTTAAGTGTCGTTTATGCTTAGGGACCAAGAGTCTATTTCGTTAGACGTTTTGAGAGCCTAAAAACACGTTTTTAAAACCAAAAATTCTATTTAGCAACAGAAACTCCGTGCAGTTTAAAAAAAAAAAAAAAAAACCGCTTGGTTTTAAACCCAAAACACCGTTTTGTAACAGTTTATACAAATACCACCTAAATTAGACATTTTAAAAAGTCTCGTTTGACATTAACCTAAGCCTCTATTTTTATACCTTATTAATAAACTATTCACTTGCCAAAAAATAATAATATAATTCGACAATTAGCATACCCAATAGACTTATTTCATGGATATTTGTTTCTAAATATTATCAATATAAAATAAAGTTACATTTTTTTTAGGGAAAATAAAATTTCATTTGTTTTGTTATAAATTATTTTCAATTGTTTATTTCTGTGGGGGTAAGAGCCCAAACTTGTATAAGGAGCAATAAATAATTAGTAGAGGCCCCGGAATAGGGGATCACGCAAGGAAATGAGGGAAGAATATAGTCCGAGGAGGTTGGCCTTCTCGGACCAGGATGAATGTCGCTCAAGCAAGTGCTCGGATGATTTAGGTAACTGTTCAAGAAGTTATAACAATAAGGATGAACTTCAGGCACGTACTAAGGAGATAGAAATATGGAAATATCTCAAAGAAAAGTTGCTACCACCGCATTAAATGCACTGCAACAACTTTTCTGGCCGTATTTATGAGGAGAAAACCCCTGAACAATACAATCTTCAGCTATTACCACTTACAAATAACAAAAGAAGATACCTGATGGGACAAGTACTCAAGTGAGGATCTACATGGGTAACAAGTGTAAGATCAAGATGGCTGGGAAGGACCTATATAATTGTAAAAGATCTCCCATAATTGGGGATCAGAGGAATGGAGGAAGAAATATAGAGAGAAATACTGTAGCACTAAGAGTTGTACGAAAGTTCATAATTACGGTATTAAACCCTATCCAGTCTCCTCTGATAGCTATTTCGTTAAGCTTTATGTGCTGCCCACTTTTGGTTATCATCGAATTCTTACCTAACCATTAACATGAATCATTAAAACCTAGCTCTTAGACCCATTCTCTACAAATTCATTATTTTGGACTCACTAAACCATAGTTCAAACAAAATTTTGGGCATGGACTAACAATTCGTGACCCTACAATTTCGTTATAAAATCTTGATTTATTTTTTATTTTTTATTTTTTTATAGAAGAAGGTAAGAAATAAAACCTTGGTTCAACTCTGAAATAAAAGGCAAGGTTGTTGGTACTGTCCAAATTAACCCCGACCCATTTGGAGCCCCGAGACTGGGCATCATAGGATTGGTCATTAGACATTGGTAGGCAGACCAAAATCCTGGCCAGTGTTCGATTCTCAGCCTCAGCTGTCACAGTGGGAGAAGATATATAACAAAGTTAAAAAGAAAAAAAACATTTATTTATTCTTGATTTTTATAATTTTCAATTTCTTTCTGCCAAATCTTTAAAGCTTTTCTTCGCCTGGGTTTTGTGCTGTGCTAATCATCAGGGTTCTAGCTAGGTCTCTGGAATAGCTATCGTCTGTAAGTTTTTTATTTTTTTGGGCTTTCGGGTTTTGTACGTTTTATGTTTGATAAAATGCCCATGGCTATGAGAAACTGGTAGGAATTTTTGTTTTGTTTCTTTGAGGTATATGCTTGTTCATGCATGTTATGGTGTATGTCTATGTGTATGCACAACCTGAGCTGTAAGCTGCCAATGGGATTTGATGGTGGGTATTGGGTATTTTTGATATGCGATAAAGTTTTGTTTTTGATAAATAATAAAATAGTTATCTTGATATATGATAGAGTTGATTGGTGTTTATTGTGGACATTTGTTTTGAAACTTAAAGAATTTAGCAACATGGGTTTTTTTGACATTTGCTTGTTCCATTAGATAAATTACACTAGTTGAGGTTGGTGGTGCCATGATAATGATATATGCAATAATGCAAGTGTTTTAAGTAGTGTGCTAATATGTTTACATTGGGTTCATATTTTTTTTTTTTGCGTACATTTTGAGTAGGGGAGGGGAGATTGGAACCCAGTATGTATATGTTAGAAACACCAAGAGGTGCCATTTGACTTATCATTGAACCTTTTGGGTTCATATTAATTGCACAAGGAATATTGAGGGATCAGAAAGGATCCTTTTTGTCAGTGGAAGTGAAAATGATTTTCTTCTGAAAAGTTCTCATATGAGATTTTTCTGGTTGAATGATCTTTCACAAAATATTTGGAAAAATGTAGGAAAGCAGTTTTTACCTAACACTTTTCTTTTGGCAGAATTTTGTTTTCAGTTTCTGCTGTCAAAAAGGTTTCAAATCTGTGCTTATGATCATCGATCTTTAGTTAAGGCATATTTGATGCTAAACACTGGTCTCTTCATGTCCATGAATGAAATGCTGACTTTTAATTTTAGTCTTTTATGGAAATAAAACTAAAATGTGAATTCCAAGGTCTTCTCCAGTATGCACGTTTACTAGTGGCTTTTATGTTTGATAGGTCTCTCATTCAAGCTGCATTGTTAAGTTAATAGTAATGAGACGGCAAGGGCAGTATGCCGATTCAGGTGTCAATACATATGCTGGTGGTCAGATGCATCATATGTCCGGTCAGAGGATGGAAAACAAGCCTGTTCATTTCCAAGGGCGACTAGAGGCCTTCACTCCTGAGAGGGAGCATCCATATGGGAACTCGAAAGCGGAGGGACAATGGAGATGGGAAAGGGATGAGTCCAAAATGTCAAATTCAATGGCATCTCATATGTTCAATGAAGGCAAGTGGTAATTGTTTTTTGTGTGTGTGTGAGCGCATTCCCATATGTAATAATAAGGCTCCCTATGGATAGATGGAAATTTTGCTTATTTATATGTTTACCATGAAGAGGACAGGAGTAAAAGTTTTTGATTACATTGAGATAAACTGTTAAATCTGATTTTTTTTTTTTTGGTTGATCTTTGTAGTCTTAGAGATCTGGGTTTTATCTTATTTAAGTCCTTGCCTAAGGCCAATTTAGAACTTATTGCCTTTGAATTTTCTGTTTTAACGGTTTATGTCAAAGTTTTTTCTACCAATAAGGGCAAATTGTGATGTTGACCCTATAAGCTTATAACATTTTTTACTTAATTGAGTAGTTTAACTTAAATATAGATGAAAAAGTACAAATATATTTACATAAAAGGGAAAAGAATGTATTTACATGTGCATCTCATACACACCTATGTTGCTATAGAGGACCTGAAACCATTTGATTCTATCTTTAAAATATGGATACAATTTTTTTTCCCTTATTGGTAAGTTACACTCGCACCCAGTGGGTTTTAAATCCAAGAACTCACCACCCCCTCTTGTGAGAGGAGGAAATGTCATTTGTGCTAAAGCTCATTGACTTCAGAATATTGATGCCTTGCCAATGAGCTCTAGCTCAAATGGCATCTCCTTCTCTTAAAAGTTCAGGGTGGTGGGTGAGGTCATGGGTGCAAGACCCATGGGATGCCTTATCAATAAATAAAAAGATGCACTTGTCTGAAAGTTTATCCTATCAATCTTCATGTATGCATTCCTTATCTATATTGTATTCTTTGTGAGTAGGGAAATAAAAGTCTGTTGGATACTTGTTTAAGGAGGTGAATCATGGTGTTTAAATTATAAATATAGCTGATTTATGCCAATGAGCTATAGCTTGACCAACACTTCCTTCTCCCATAATAATAGGATGAAGGGTGAGGTCGTGGGTTCAATACCAATTGGGTGTGTTTGTAACTTACCAATAAAACAAAGAAAGGAAAAAAAACAAACATATCTGATTTCTGTTCAATTGATGTCTCTAATAAACTTCATACTCTTTCACTCTTGCAATCAATGTCACCTTGCATATTAGTTTTTTCATGCAGTCTTTGAGTAGAGTCTTAACTCTTAAGAGTTCTGGTGCAAATGTGAAGCTGTTGAGGTCTTGTCTCCTTCCCCCTGTTGGCCCCTTCATAGCCATTTTCTTGTCTACCACATTACAGATTTACAGATGCTTTCCATGCATTTTAGTTCCATAGATTTTTTTTTTTTTTTTTTTTTTTTTTTGTTGATAAGTAGTTCCATAGATGTTGAATCTGAATGAGACAATAATCCTTGCTCTTGTAAGACATTTAGATATGACTGTCACCAGTGGAAAATGGGAAGATGTTGGTATGATGTCGTTTGATTAGACAACAAGAGGATACCATTTTGCAAGGATTTTATTACTAGTGTATATGCTGATCCATAAAACAAAGTGTCCAATATCATATTTAGATAAAGGAGAAAAGGGAGGGTTTTTTTTTTTTTTTTTTGGGGGGGGGTTGGGGGGGGGGGGGGGGGGGAATTAGATTTGCTTTCTCCAGTTACAGCTGAATTAGGAGGGTTGGGTAAGTGGGTAACTTTAACTTTTTCACCACTCTTAGTAATTCATGATTGTACAAACCATTGTTTGCTTCATAAACCCAACATCTCACTTTGTCAAGATTTTGACGTGCCTTTCATTTTCTAAGTAAGTTTACTCTTTAGCACTTAGAGAGTCTCATGCTTCTTGTAATGCAGGTCAAGGGGGTGATCCTCCAAGATCCTATTTGCAGGGTCAGAGGCCTGATCCCAAACTGGCTTTGGAGAAACAAAGCAACAATGATCTCAGATCTCAAACACGTGAAGAAAATATGGATATTGGATATGAGGGCAATCCTTTGCCGCAGACTTTTGAAGTTCTTGAGCAGAAATTCCACAATGACATTATGAAACTAGCCAAGGAACAAAATGATGCTGAGGATTCCGAAAATGCTAGACATAAAGAGGTCAGTACATATTTCAAAGTGCATTTTCTTTTTACCTATTGTGGTTGACTTATTCATGCATTTTGGGTAAAATTCACTTATGGTCTTTATAGTTTGGTGTTAGTTTCAATTTCTTTGCAGCTGTTGTGATTTTTAACAATAAAATCTTTTAATTATTTAGAGGGGAATTTATAGATTAGCCCCTGTAGTTAACCCATATTTCAATTTACCTTGAATTCTCGGAAATGTTATTAAATCTCCCTGAGGTTTGGACTAAATTGAAATCATGGGGTTTTAGTCAAACATAACAAATTTTACCCGTGGTTAAGCCATATTTCTTAATAACATAGCACATGACTTAGTCAGGAAAAAGAAGAATTTTATTTCTATATTTTTAAAACTAGATATATGACTTCATGTAGACTATAGATGATGTGTACACAGCAAGAGAGAGAGGAAGGGAGATGGGTTTTTTTAGGGAGCTCAAGTCCACGCTTCTCTGTGAAACTGTATGGGCTAGGTAATGGATGCAGTTCAATTAATAAGATGTCGTTTCAGTGAAGCCACAATCCAATCCTGTATTAAACATTGACTAATATCCTATTGTTTTTTAAAGAAGAATGTCCCTTTAAATTTAGTTTAAAATCATTTTGGGCTGTTTTTGAGGGTTGATATTCTTTCAACTTCAAGGGCCTAGACAAAGTCAAGCAATGGGGTTGGAGCCACTCAATCTTATCTCAAACATTAGGTGATTTGAGATGGATGTACCATCCGTACTCCCACCTGAATTAGAGAATAGTGCGGAGCAGTTCAGCAATGGGTCCTATTCTCATTCCTCCATTGGAACGCGATGTTGGAATTAGTTGCTTTCCAAAGTGAAGGAAACATGTTGTCAAAACAGCCTAGTAAATTGTCATAGGCACACCTACATCAAAATTGTCCAGTTGTCCTCCTATAAGAGATTAAATTGCATCATGAGGGAAGTAGAGTAAAAGTAGGAATTTCAGTATCTTAAAATGTTCTTTGGGCACAGGAGTTAGCATAAAATTCACAAATCCACATCACTTTTTCTTATTAACATTCAGAGTACAAGAGGTCTTGCACTTTTAAAATATAGTTTAATTTCACCTATGAATGGCTAGGGCCTTGATCATCACCATCTACATTGTTATAGTCATGGAAAAGAAATAAATTGTTTTTTTTTTGTACTTTCTTATTAACTAGCAATATAGCGGTGCAATCATGGGTTGATTAAAGGGCACTAAGTAATTTCTATATTTCTAATAAAGCTTTCTTTAATGTTATCAAATTGAATAATAAAATAATTTTAAAAAAGAAAAAGAATATCTTAAGTCACATAATGGAAATATATAAGACTGAGTATTTACCAAAACAAAAAAAAAAAAAAGTTTATATTTGATGATTACTATGATTTATTTTAAATTATGAATCTTCTTTAATTTCTTGAAACATTTGGTAATAAAGTTTTAATTGGAGTAGTTGATATAGAATAAATTATGGAGTCATGGAATTTGTTTATGCATGCATGTGGTGGGTGTAAGGTTAGGAGCATTTATGGACCTAGGATTTAGAGTTGAAGAAAGGGTCACAACTCAAAATTGATTAGAGAGTGATAAGACGTGGAAAAGGGAAAGAAGACTATATATTGAAGCAAACAAGTTCCAGGACAGCGAATGTTAGGAATCAAAGGGTGGTTTTATGAGTTATTTGATGGCTATTTGGAGGAGAAAGAATGAGGGCTTTTTGGGTTTTGTAGGTAAGAGGAAGGGCTTGATTTGGGTTATAAGGATGAAGAAAAGGGAGAAATTTATGGTGTTCAGTGGCTTCAACCAATGGGTTCTAACTCCACTGACACTTCCTTCTTTCATTAGAATGGATGGAGGGTAAGGTTGTGGGTTCAAAACTCACTGAGGTCTAGTTATATGTGTTCGATGGTTAAAATAGTTTTTAATTTGGGTTTTTATTTAACTAAAAAGTTATGGTCAATTCTGTATTAAGGGGCAAAAGTGTAATTTCCGTAACCACTATGAATTAAAATGTATTTTGGTTGTTTATTTGAGTCTAAAATTTTCTAGGAGATAAATCTTTTTTTTTGATAAATAATTTTCTAGGAGATAAGTATATTAGGTTTTATTTTAAGTTAGTCTTTTATTAGTTATTATTTTATTAGGTTTTTAGTTTATTAATCAAACTTTTTTACTTATATAAAAGAAATAAAAATATTAATTTTTTTTAGTATTAAGGCACATTAGCCTTATTATTTATTTTCTTGTTCTTCTTCTCTCTCGTGGTACTCTTCTTAAACACTTTAAATTTCTCTCCTTTCCTTCCTTACAAATCCTCCTAAACATAAACCCACCACAAGCACATGTAGACAAATTCTCTAATTTGTTCTACATCATTCTAGATATTTACTTTTTTCTAATAGGTCTAATTTTGACTAGTAAACTAAAACCTAATAAGGTAATAAAAGACTAACTTAGGCTCAAAGGAGATAAACTTAAGATACTTAATAAAATATAACATTTTAGGTTGTCACCCTAGTTATAAGTTGATATAAAACATATGTCCTAATTTTATGGAATTTGAATTTTTTATTTTTACTTTTTAAACCTTTTTTATTCAATCTTTTATTTTGAGGATATGGTTTTCTTATCTGTGTGTGTGGGGTTGTTAGTTCTTATAAAAAAAAAGTGTGGGTGGGGTTGTTAGTGGGATTAGATTGAACAGTTTAAAACTTCTTAATTTACCTTTATGAACCTTAATTTGTCTTATTGTTGAATCACTTTCAATTAGGTAATAGGGTCATTTTCAGAAGTGTAGAAAAGTGGGAAAATTTGAACACCATAATTGAACAAGCCATCACACATATATATGTACCTGAACTTGGGAAGAGACTCGACCTGGTCTGCAGACTGCCTCCTACCAACCAAGATGCTGGCAATCTTTGCAGGAGGTCTTCAAGCAAAGGTTGGAGGACAGGATGCTGGACTCAGCTTAAATTTACAAAGTCATATGAAATACATAGTTCTGTTTCATTTCTAGCCAAATTTTTTAAAATTGAGGTAAGCATGTCAACACCACATTCATGGAATAGTTACCTAAATTTTAGTTTGAAACATTGTTTTAGTGTTACCAATCTGATACAAGTAAGGTATTCTGTATGTAGAGTGTAAAATGGAGAATTGACAATTTGGCCTCCAGTGACTCAATGTATTTTAAGTTTTGGGGAGTTTGTTATGCCCCTCACTACAAAATTGGGATGTCTATGGCCCATAGTTGTGAGCTTTGGGCTTATTGAAATAATAGGTGAGTTTTATTTAGTTTATCAGTTTAATAGGGAGAGCCTTGTGGGGGGTGCTGTGGTGATGGAGAGTTGATTTGCCAACTGCTTTCTTATATGATTTTTGGAGGTGTAAAGGAACAAATCACAGTAGGAAATGTTGCTTGGATTTCACAAATCTTGGATCCTTGGGAGGTGACATCTGAGCCATTGATGAGAGTTTAGAAAGTGGCTGTTGGATGGGAATTAGGAGTTAGTGAGGATCACATGGGGGTGATGTACTGATGTTGATTCATTACTGGGGTGAGCACTGAGCACCCTGTTTGATAGATAGCTTGATAAGAGTGGTAATAGTTATGAGTGGGCTATCCTTTTGCAATCTTTTTTATACTACAATCCTATTTGCAATTTTTGGCTAGATTGGCTCTATTTTTATCTCTATTGACTTGTGTACTATTGCGGCAATGTCGAAATAGTACACGAGTATTGAATATTTTGTTCTTGTGGCCAAATCGAAGCTGCCACCATAAAAATATTCATAATATGGGTTATAGTAGGAAACAGTATTTATCAAGTTTCCCTCTTTCTTGTCCAACTTCTCAACAGCCCACCATTAAGGAGGCAAGGGGTGTAGTGACCCAAAAGGGGGGTCTTGCAATTCATGGAATCCCACATTGTCTAGGGAAGTACATGGGGATGTGCTTATAAGCAATGACTTCCCTTAAATGTGTAGAAGTCTTTTCCCTCATTGCTGTGTGCTTTGGGGAAAAACAAAACCGTAAGGGGTATGGGCCCCAAAGTGGACAATATCTACACAGTTGAGGCGGGGTCGTTACAAAGGGTCTTAGGTCGTTACAAAGGGTCTTGGTTGCATCCTTGCAGTTGAATTCAGCAAAAATTTTAACATGATGTTCTTGTTACCTAATTTTTCCAATATAGCTTATATCTTGCACAATGGTCTTTCATTTTTCAGAAAATAAACGCAATAAATGCTCAGTATGAGGAACAATTAGCAGCACTTCGAGCTCGGCATGCCAGTCGTAGGGATGAATTCCTACAGAGAGAATCGCAGGGGCGGCAGCATCAGTACCAGCAAGCCATGATGGACCAGTACCCTAACAGTGGCATGGGCTCTGGTGATCCTCATGGTTACAGTGGAGTTGCAACCTCGGCTGCTGCAGGAGAAGCACATAGAGGCTACAATAGTGATAATTTTGATTCCAATAGAGAACGGGCTCGATTTCTTGGGGGTGCCAGGGATCATGGATTCGAGCCAAGAAGTTCATACCCTGGAGGTCGTGTTTATGATACTGGCTCACGCTACTACTAATTGAGTTGCTTAGATCAGAATTGCCTGCTGGTTTCTTGTGTCTGGTGTATGCCGCACTGTTTAGGATGCTTGTTCTAACATGTTACTGGTGTAATCTGTTTCTGTAGCGACTATTTCTTTCTTGTTTCTGTTGCTCTTATTTACGATATCAAGTTCTCTTTGTTTCAATCAATGGTATATGTCAGCATTGTGAAGCGTATCAAAAGTCAATGTGTGTGTAGCATTTTCTTGAAATCGAATTGGTTGTTGTATATCTGGCTTGTTGATAAAAAGCTATTGATTTGCAAAATAGATAGGTATATAGAGGTTTACCATCTCGTAGTTGGTAAAATGCTTTTGAAATGTGTAATTCTTTTAAGGCTCCAAAATTTTATATAACGAAAGAGTTGGAGAAATGTCGTAATAATGAAACTGACTCCTTAAGGGTGTTTTGCATGTCTCTTGTGACAGGTAAGAAATTAGCTTTTAGATGAAAGATGTGACTGAACTCATTTGCTAACACAATTTTGACAAGACTATAACAAAGGTATTCTCTCATGTTTGATTTGCTTTATCTACATCTTTGTTGGCTGGTCTAAGTTGTTCACAATCAGAAGTTGGGATGCTGCAATGGGTGATTTTTATTTATTTTTTTATATAAAAAAACTTCCCTCTTGAAGAGTGATTTTTCTTATTGTAACTTAAATTAGTTGCCACGTCTATGATTCTTTACTGACATATAGATACTTTTTCACTCCTTTATTTTTTGTAAAAGAAGTACAAAATTGCTTAAAATTCTTTTGTTCACTGTTTGCCAAGAAACATTCCTCCATCTACATAGGTCATTTAACCAAAGAGTAATGCAATAGACACAATAATTTTTACAATAATTGAGTTGGTGAGATTTTATTCGTTTTTATTTGAGCTCACAATTGGCATCACTTTATTATTCACCGTTAAGAACTTGTCATCTTGACAATTGTAAAATGTTTTAAGAAAAATATTATGTCTTCAGAATTATTCCTTTAACCAGACAATTATATTGGGAAAAAATAAAACATAAATCACACAACTTACTGCTAGTTGCTTTTGTGAATTTTTTTTTCTAAGTATTTTCAAAATATAATAATGTGATACTCCAAATCAACAAAAAAATCACTTACAAGTTATTTAATATAATTTTTTTTTCACATGACTTTTTCAGCTTATGTCATTTTTTTTGTATTTGACTTGTTTTTATTGATGTGGAGTAACATGTGGTGAATAGCATGGGAGTGCCTAATAATTACTCTATTGAAGAGTCAAGAGTCAATACATTAAATGATGTTATCTTAAAACATTAAATTTGTAAAGGGGACAGTTAACAAATACCATAAAGGTATTGATTTAGGAATTAATTTTAGAAACATTTTATGAGAAAATAATAAAGTAATTAATTTTTTTTTAAATTTTTATATTGCACATGTAAGTAATATTAAAATTTGGACAAAGTTTACCTACAAAACTAGTTGTAGCCTAAAGCTACAAACTGCTCTAATAAATTGACATGTGTAAAAAATTGCATGTGCACTGTACATGATTGCTTAAGTAAACTTAACCTAATTAACCCTAGTTAACTACACCACCTATTAAAAAAAATAAAAAATAAAAACCTAAACCTATACGTTTTCTCTGTTTCTCTTAAACAAAACCAGAAAATCCAAAAACTCCACCGGTGCCCCCAATCCCTCTTCATATACCTCCCAACACCAATCAACACATCTAAGCTTCACCAACCCATCCAAACAAAAATTGCAAGCAACTACACTAGGGACAAAACCAACCTCCACAGACCTCCTAAAAGTCCTAAAACCTTGCTCAATCATGTTGGTTTTCACATAAGCCTTAGTAAGCATATCAAAGACAACTGGATCCCGATTACAATCTTCACAGCACAAAACCAAACTTTCAAAAACATCACCATCTTTTGGTGAAACAACCTTAACCATTTCTATCAATTCAGACAACAAGTTCGTGGCTTGATAAAATTTTTTAAACCAAGTCATAATATGAACAATAATACAGTAATTTTGAATAATGGGTCTAAGACTTAAATCATTCTTGACCAAATTGAAGAAAGTGAGACTTGATGAGGAATCAGATTGAAACCTAAATAGAACTTAAAAAAAAAAAAACAGCTAGCAAATCCTCTTCAATTCTTGAAGGAATCATGGTTATCAAGGAAAAAGGGAAATTTATAGTTTTGATTGGTGAAGTGGCAAGAGGTGGCTTTGAGCTACGAAGAATGGGTGAGCTAGTGGTGGAGACAGAGGAGGGTTTGGGTATGCCGGCAGTGGAGATAGGATGGTTTGGGGTGACCAGAGGTGGAGGGAGAAGAAGGCCTAGGGTGACTGGTGAGAGCCGGGTTTCTGGGTTACAGCTAAGAGAGAGAGAGAGAGAGAGAGAGAGAGAGAGAGAATACGTATAGGTAATAGGTTTTTTATTTTTTATTTTTTTAATAGGTAGTGTAGTTAACTAGGGTTAGTTGGGTTAAGATTACTTAAGTAATCATGTGCAGTGCATGTGCCATTTTTTTACACATGTTAGTTTATTAGAGCAGTTTGTAACCTTAGACTACAACTTGTTTTATAGCTAAACTTTGTCTTTAAAATTTTCTTAAAATAATTTATTAACAGTTGTTTTAAAAGCAGCCACTAACATAAACTATTTTATTTAAAATGACAAAAAAAGAAAAAAAAAGATAAGAGGGTTTAATTTATCCTGCTAGGAGATCATGATTATGTAAGATCTTCTTATGAATGAGTTGATGTCTTCTTGAAATAAAATGTAAAAAAGAATAAAAAATAAAAAGGAAAATCCTTGAGTTTAGTCAACTAGGACTATAGCAGTAGCGTCTTTTTAATTTAAGGTTTATTCTTTTTGGTATATTCTTTGAATTTAAGGTAATATACGTTTTAACAAATCTTACACACCTTATATATAGAGCTTCAAATGGTAATTAAACCTTGAACGTTACTAAATTAAAACAATTAAAATTTTCAAAAGTGATATAAATAGATATTAGAATCCTTGATTAACTCTTAGGCAATATATACCATAAGATACACATTAGAAGATCTTAGAAAAATTCTTAACGTATCATCTTATTGTGAGTTTTTTTTGTTGTTGAAACAATATATTAAATGAATTTCTACTTTTAGTAAGTTTCCCCCCAAAAAAAAAAAATACTATTATTATTTTTAATTTACACACCAACTTGTGCTATAAATTAAAACTTACTAAAAAAGAAGAAAAGCTTCAAGGACAAATTTCCTATCATCAAAAATTGTACCATGTCTCTAACTTTTTCTAAAAAAAAAACATTTTACTATTATCGTGATCATCACCCTTCAAACAAATTAAACTGTACTCTTATTTTTAATTTTTTAAAATATTTTTGGTCAAATTATTATTAAATTATTTTTCCATGTCTTAAGCAAGAAGCAAAATCAAAAGAAAAGAAAATAAAAGAAAAGACAAGAAAAAAACTAATAAGACCCTTTTTCTTTGTTTCTTATTAACCAGTTGTTTTCTCCGTAGATTTTTCTCTCACAGTCCTCTTATAGTGTGTGCCTTAAAATTTTCAATTTATTTATTTATTATTTAACCCAAAAAAATAGAAATATTAATAATAATAATAAAAACACATGCGCACACATGTTAATAATTATTAAAATAAAAAAATATTTTATACATTTTTTCCCTCCTTGAATCCTCTTCACAGAAAAACTCTGCACTACATTACATTACACACCACACCACTTGTCTCTCTCTGCAAATCCGCCATTCTCTCTCTTTCTCTCTCTCTCTCTAAAATGATGTGCATTTTCCAAATCAAATTCTGAAGCTTTTTTCTTTCTTTCTTTCTTTCTTTCTTTCTTTATCTGACTTCAATGGAGGGTCACTCCAATTCCACTCAGCGACCGGACTCCGACAACAACAGTAACAACAACAACGACCAACGAGTCTACTTCGTTCCCTACAGGTCTCTCTCTCTCTCTCTCTCTCTCTCTGTCTAACTTACTCACTCTCTTTTCACTTCTTTACTTCATTCATGGAATCTATTAACCCAAAACTCCAATTGGGGCTCCTTGTGATTTTTCGATATGGTATTTACTATTTAGTTGGGTCTGAATTCCAATGCATTGTTTTCTTCTTGCTGCAACCAAGCTCAGCTTTTTCTTGCTTTGTTTTTTGATCTGGGTGTGCCTGCATTGCTTTATGTGAATTGGGGTTTTTTTTTTTTTTTGATATGTTGGAATCGGATTTTTTTGTTCATTGTTCTTATAGGTGGTGGAAGGATGCGCAAGATTCAATGCGAGTTGATTCGGATTCGGGTTTGGATTCGGAATCAAAGAAGGGGGTAGTGTACTCAGCTTCGCCAGCTTCTTCATACGCAGGACCTATGAAGCTCATTAACAACATATTCAGCTTGGATCTTGTTTTCAATCTGAGAAGAGAGGAGGATTCAGATTCAGTGCACAGGGAAAATGGTGAAGTTGGTGTCTCCGGCAGGGACTATGCCTTGGTCCCTGGCCAAATGTGGGTCCAGGCACTCAGATGGTGAGTGCTCTTTGTTGTTGTTATTGTTGAATTTGTGTTTGATCATTGATGCAATGCCACTTATTATGGATACGGTTTGAGGGAAAATTTTCAGCTACTCCTTGAGTACAGCGACGTGGTATTAGTAGCATCCTCTATCATGTAAGTGGAGGGAGTATCACGTCGGTGTACTACCAGATTACTAAATATACTCAATCATGGTTAAGATTCAAGATGCTGCTGATTTTGAGTAATTTAATGAGCTGGCTGGATTGTTTCTTTGTAATTGAGGTACATTATGTTGGAAACTTGATGATTTTGAAAGTGCTTAACGAATTGATTAATTTTCGTTTTGAGCAACTGCTATATGTTTTGTTTTATATAGAGGTGACTAACTAATGTCACTATAATTGCCAATTATTTCCCAAGTAATGCTAGGGTCACAATGTTTTTCACAACTGACATGGCATGTTGTGATTGGAGCAACATTACCTTTTACTTGGTTCCATCATTGACACCACTTTTATTATGCACCAATCATAACAAGCTATGTCTGCAGTTGTGAAAAATATTCTCTCTAGATTAATGGTAATTTCCCTTATCTAGGATTTTTAATTTGAAAGAGTATCCACTCTTTTGCACGTTGGTCACTGTTTTCATTCTTAGCATATGGCTATATCGGTTGCTAGATTGGGATCAAAATCTTTAAAATATTGAATCTAGCCGTTGTTAGATCTCAGTCTGCATGGTGGTTGATTAGTTTATGTCAAAAATAATGTGTATTTGGAATATTTAAGGTTCTGGTATGAGTGGAAAACCACATGTGTGGGATTCTCTCCTCTGAGCTATCTACATTCTAAATTGGAATTTTGTTTTATTTCGTTACATATAGCATGCACCTTATGCTTTCAAATGTTTATGCGGTGACTGTGGTCTTAACATATAAGGTTTCCTCCACCTGACTGCTCCTGTTTTTTACCAATCAGCAAAAACAGGCATTTGATGAGCATGTGATTTCAGCTGCCAAGGATATAGTATTCTGGATTCTCTTGTGAATTCTTGTTGGGAACTCCATTTTATGGGTTTGTTCCTTTTTTGTTTTGTGGGTTGCTACTTTTTCATCCTCAATCCATGGCACTAGATCATATTGGTAGATTTATGTTAAAATTTTCATTTGATTGATTTAATTGGTTGTCTGTTGAGCCTTATGGCATTGGTTAACGAATCAATATGATTAATTTTTATGCTAATGCTTTCTTACAATTAAGATGCATGAATGCCTCCATAAGCCATTGTGGAACATCATTTTTCTGTCTCTAGTAACTGAAGCTGCTTAGTATCTGAATGCTGGTTTTTTGTACTCTAATCTGTAGGCATAGTGATTCTAAAGTTGCCATGAAAAATGGTAAGAGCTTTTTAGCTTCCGAAGATGATATTTCAGATGTCTATCCTCTTAAACTACGACTTTCTGTTCTGCGGGAAACAAATTCGTTGGGAGTAAGAATATGCAAAAAGGTCAGTCTATTCAATTAACCCAATCTTTCCATTTTTGATTCTTTGAGATATGGAACACCAATCCCTATTGATTTTATAATATTTATACTAAGCAGCAATTCTATGTATATCATTATGGATTCTGGATATTGCTTATTATAATTTTTTTTCCCCTTCATGCGTGTGCATAAATGTGTCTATTAAATAAATGCAATTTTGTGACTTTGATATGTTAATTGATATTAGAGTTTATTGAAAGAGTGAAGCTTGAGTTTTCAATAAATGAATAAGCCCTGTAGCTTTGTATTTTGCTGAAATGTAATGCTTTCGAAATTAATTTCATTTTGATGGTGAACTTTGATAACATCTCCAAACATCACTTTGACCTTTTTCCTTATGTTTGGAGGAATTGTTATCCTTCATTTATACATCTCTCTCTCTCTCTCTCACAGATTCTCTCATTTTTTTTGGAATGGTAAACTATTTCAGTCGATGTATTTTCTATGTTGAAAATCCATATTACTTGATGTATGGATTTGAGATTATATACCCTTTTGAAATATTTCTGCTGATATGGTTAGCTGAATAACAATGTCTCTATTTTGCTAATCTCTCATTAATCAGGGATATTACAATATGAGTATGGATGTGTTTAGCTTTAGTTTACTAATTTTACACTAAAATGTAAACATGTTTTATTTATTTTTATTTCTGCATCAAGGCAATTGAGGTAGTATCTTCATGTATGGGGTGGTAATATACACTCTGGCTTTATGACATTCAATCTTAAAGTGGAGGTTCTTTCAATTTTTTGCATAATTTTTTGTTATTCTTTGAGGGTATGGAGTGCTCATCATCATGAGCATGAAGTAACCTTTTTATTAATAAATTTTATTACTTATCAAAACAAAAGAACTGGAGGTTATATTTTACTTATCCAAAAAAGAAGTTATATTGCTGAATTTGGGGGTTTAGCTCAATGCTCCAAACTTGTCCTGTTCAATCACTGGGCTTGTGCACTATTTTTAGTAGGTTAAATGTTGAGGAAATAGATTACATGTAATGCGCTGTAATAAAAGCAAATTACTGTAAGGAGGCTACTGTTGCATAGGTATAGCTTAATTTTTTTTGATTAATTTTCTTTTAATTAGCCTCTTTAGTCTTTACTAATGATGACCTCCCCTCTGTATCTTTACTAGACAACTAATATTCACACCTCTCTTTCTCTCTATAAAATAAAGAGACAATTCTATTTTTCAGAACCTTATTGGACTGGATCTCAGTGTGGAGAAACCAACCTCTTTCTTCTATTTTGGATTTACTTGATTTATGTAATTTTTATATTTGATATGTACACCCTTGTATACTTCCTGTGTACTTGGGTGTCTCTCTCTTTTTGATATCAATAAATCCTTATTACTTATCTAAAAAAAAAAAATTCTTGAAAGGAGGTTGGTCTTTTCAGGTTTGTCTCCAACTGAAAAGCTAGTAATTGATTGTTCTGTACCACTGATTTCAACCCAATCTAAGGGACTCTTTAGGTTAACCAGCATTTCCTAAACTTGCCTAGGGGCTAAATTTCATAGTCATTAGTCAGGCGCTTCTCCAAGGTTACCAAGCTTTGACTCATGATTTTTTTTTGGGGTTAAAATCAGGCACTTTAATTTGTAAGGGCCTGCATCAACCCATCTTTGATTTAAAAAATCTGACTCCAATGGTGTATGTGACTGATGTGGGAAGCACAAGCAAAGATTTATCTTAATTTAGTTTTATTTCTTTTTGGAGTCTATTGTAATTATATTGGTCAGTTGTATTTTTATTTTAGGTCCTATCATTTTATTAGGTTTATTAGTAATTTTTTTATCATCTAGTCTAGGACCCTAGACTCCGGCCAACTCTAGGTGCTGACTCCTAGAGACAAGACTCCTAGGTTATCTAACTTTATTTTTCTGTTGTTTAATTTTTCTATTGCATTAATTTGGTTTGTCTTATGTCAGACTTGATTGAACATAGGCTACAGATCTGGAACAAATATCCAACCCCTTTATAGCTGCCATCCAATACACACACATACATAAGGAATTGAGCATTGTAGATATCATCATATCTTCTCCTCTCTATTTTCCTTTATCTTTTTGGGGGTTGGGGGATGGTTTGCACTTTCCAACCATGGTTTCATTCCACCTTCTCTACTTTTGTTGATGAACCAGCTTTCCTCATAGGAGAACACATTTAGCATTGAGTGGCACTATTTTCATGGCTTGGTTTGGTTTTTTTTATTATTATTATTTTTTTATTTATAGGTAATCAGAAACTTATTATTAATGAGAAAATAAGGAAAAGTACAAGTTGTTCATGACGATGAACAACAAGAAAAAAAGAACAAACAGCACAACAAAAAGAGAAATCAAGAGACTAAGCTAAGTGAAGACATAAACTCAGGGAGAGAAGAACAATCAGTAAAACCCCAACAACGAGACCACTCCAAAAGACTACGTTGACATAAAACCTTTAACTCATCCAATGTCTTCTCCTTATCCTCAAAGGAACGACGATTTCATTCCAACCATACAATCCACATTAAACCACCTAGAACCAAATTCCAAATGTCTGAGTTATGTTTCCTAAGCCACATATGCCAACAAGATAACAAACCCGCCACTGAACCTGACATAACCCAATGGATACCAAAAGCCTGAAGCATAAAAGACCATAGGAAATGAATAACAGGACAATGAAGAAGAAGGTGGTTTACCGACTCACCATCACAACAACACCAATTGGTCAACGTGTGACCCCTAAGCATTAGATTATCCAAAGTGAGGATCTAACCGTGTGCAGCTGTCCACAAAAAAAACGCCACTCACCTAGGAATATTTGGTTTCCAAACACCCTTCCAAGGAAACAAAGATTTCGATGCACCTCGAATTGCATGGTAATACAACCGGGTGTCAAACTTACCATCCCCTTTTAGCCGCTAACCAAGAGTATCACTCCTAACTCCCCGAGGAAGACGGGTTTGATAACTCGCCGCCAAAGATGGGAAACTTCATGACCATATCTCCACAACCATTTTCCTAATAGAGCTTGATTAAAAGACACCACACTTCTTATCCCCAAACCACCCATCTCAACGGGTAAATACACCTTTTTCCAAGCCACCAAAGGATATTTGAAACTCCCCTTAGAAGACCCCCAGAGAAAGTTCCTCTGAATACTTTCCAATCTATTAGCCACAGATTTAGGAATAGTAAAAAGAGATAAGAAGTACATTGGGAGGCTTGAGAGAGTACTCTTTAGTAACATGAGCCTACCACCCTTAGATAGATAGAGATGCTTCTACCCAGATAGCTTCTTCTCCATTTTCTCCAAAATAGGATTCCACATCGAAGCTGTCTTAAAAGAAGTCCCCAACGGCATCCCCAAATATTTCATAGGCAAACTGCCCACTCTACATTGAAGAATCTTAGGCAGTGCATCTAGATTATTCACCTCCCCAACAGGGACAATCTCACTTACCAGAAAATCAAATTTTAAATTGTGTTTTAACGAAAAACTGATAGACATATGTATGTATGTGTGTGTGTGTGTATATATATATATATTAATCTTATAATTGAATGTGCATTTAACTAGAAACTCTAAAAATTTGACTTATCAAAAAGAAAAAGGAAAAACATAAACAATTTGACACCTCTTTGTAATTGATATGAGATAGAGGATATTTCATATGTGGAACATTGAGTTATTGTGTAACATTCCAAGTTGGGTGCATCATGCCTCATTGATGTCATTTTATATTTGGATTGATTTAGATCTATGTGCGCATATGCTTATCTCAAATTGTAAAATGTGGATGGATGGCATTGGGGACCTTGGGGTAGGATACCCAAGGGAAAAGTGGAGATCCTGATCTTTGTAGCCTGAAATTTCGTGATAAGTTAATCCTTAAGGATGGGCTTCTGTCATGACATTTTAGACATTCAAATAGTTTTGGGAATATCTTTAGGATGTTCGAAAATTTTATTTTCTTCTTTTCTCTTACCATGATCTATGCCTTATCAATGTTGCATATATGATGCTTACGTTAATATGCTGTTCTTTTGTCTTAGGATAATACAGGGGAGCGCTTCAGAAGAGCCTGCAAAATCTTCACTGTAGAGTCTGAGCTGGTAATCAAGTATCTTTATTAGAAACTATATTATTTAAATAAGTGAATGGCTTCTAACTTCTGTTTCTATGCAGTTTCGTGTCTGGGACTTTTCTGGGCAGACAAACCTGTTTTTTACTAATGAAAAAAAAAAGTTTCTAAAAGATTCTCAGCGGCAATCAGATCATGATGTAAGTGGTTGGTCTGTTTGATGACATTTTTTGTTTAGTTTATAATGCTCATTAATAATTGTGCATCTGACACCACTCTGTATTTATACTGTCACACTACTTTAGATCTTTGAAAGTGAACATTAGCCCTGTTGTATTGGGAATCTGGCATAGGGTTTTCAAGTAAACTGTGGTATGAACTGCTGTATTCCAATACACTTGGTGATTTATGTATGTTGATGTACTGAGCTGTGATTTCTGGCAGTTTATATTAAAGGCTAAGTCTGTTTATTTGGGATTTTTCAATGGGCATATTCCCAATTAAAAACAAGTATATTGAAACAAGTAGCTTCTTGTATTCTTTTCTTACTGATAAAAAAAAGTAGCTTATTGTATTAATTGGTGGACATTAAAAAGAATAAAGTTTCAATATATTTATTGTTAATAAGTTGGCCCAATGTCTACTCAGTGACATGTTTTCTTTCATTGGTTGGTGTCTGGTCTGGAACTGTTGACTGTGATCTCCAAATTGAATGGAGCCGAAGTCCAACACTTTATATGTTAAGAGTTCTTTGCAAATATTTTGGTTTCTTAACTGTTATACAGAACCAGTGTGCTGAATCTTATGGGTGTCTCATATATTAATGATGCTTTGTTTAATTTCCTGATTGGGAAGTTCAGTGGGCAGTAGCTATTGTTAGTCCAGAGTACTAAATTATTTCTTAGGTTAATATGATATTCTCTGGGCATCTTCATATTGATCTTGCATGGAATGCTTGATTGCAACGACTGATCTTCTGAATTATTGGCCTTTGTTCCATGTAATGTCCTATTGACTTATGGGCTCTAATGTTTTTCCAGTTCTGTTATGCATCTATACAGATTGTACTGGACTTGCAAATTTATGGGTTGTCAGACTCTGTGAAGTGCAAGGATGGAAAAAAAGATGAGAGTGTGGCAAATTCATCTTCTGGCCCTTCACTAATGATGAATGGTAGTGCTGGCAATATGAACTCTAATTTCGTTCGTGCAAGTTCTGGTGAAGCTGGTTCTTTGGGATTGACCGGGTTGCAAAATCTTGGAAATACTTGTTTCATGAACAGTTCTCTGCAGTGCTTGGCCCACACACCAAAACTTGTCGACTATTTTCTTGGAGATTATGGTAGAGAAATAAATCATGACAACCCATTGGGCATGGATGTATGTTATCCTTTATTACAGTCCTTTTGAATGCATATTATTCTGATAGTAACATGATTTATTGTGAGCATTGTTCTATGAGAAGGTCCTCATTTTGCTTAGAGTATCTGCCTTCATGTTTCAGTCTTTTAAGTATTAATAAGTAAGCACTTCTTCCCTAGGGTGAGATTGCTTTAGCATTTGGAGATCTGTTAAGGAAATTATGGGCTCCTGGAGCAGCTCCATTGGCACCAAGATTATTTAAGTCAAAGCTAGCTCGATTTGCTCCTCAATTCAGTGGATATAATCAGCATGATTCCCAAGTCAGTGAAGTTTATATGTCAAAATAGGGTTTTGGTTTTCCATTTTTGTATTCTTGGTTGTGGGTTTACAACGGTTGTTTTGGACATAGGAGCTCCTGTCTTTTTTGTTGGATGGACTCCACGAAGATCTCAATCGTGTAAAATGCAAGCCTTATATAGAAGCCAAGGATGGGGATGATCGGCCAGATAGAGAAGTAGCTGATGAGTATTGGCGGAATCATTTGGCTCGCAACGACTCTATAATTGTTGATGTATGCCAAGTAAGTATTTTCTTGCTTTTTATTTTGGCCCCTCTCTGTCTCCCCCTACTTTTGTTGGCTTGTAATCATCATTACATATACATGACATGCGTTCTGATGAACCTCACAGGTTCTTGGGTGATCAATCAAGCTTTATTATTATTTAGTAACTTTGAAACTTATGCTTAGGGTTTTTAAAGTTTAGAAGTTTTATTGTTTGGGACTTATGAAAGACCCTCTCCCACTGGTTTGATCTGCATCATACTAATGTTGGATGCCGTTGGATCAATTCATGGCTTATGCATATGTTTGGGGAAATTGGGGTGTGATTGGCTCTGACCAAACCTAGGGAGTGACTAGCAAATGAAAAATGGGAAGTGGTTTTTTTTTTTTTTTTTTTTTTTTTTTCAGGAAATGGCATCAAGTTTGAAGTTTAGCTCATAGATAGAGATAACATCTTGCATTGAACATGACATTAAGTTTGTTTGTATTGAGGACTGAAAACTTGAATATCTGAAAAATTTTTAGTTATTAAATTTCTTTGAACCAAATGTTTATGAATTTTGATCCATTCAGATAAATCTGGTGACAATGAACATCATATGACTCAAATGAATGGAACGAATTGAAGGATAGCTTGATCAGATAAGAACATAGTTTTGTAACCATTTATCTAGTGATTCAACCCTGGTAGATTGTATGAATAATTAAAACAATAATTTTAATAAAAATTGGATTGGATATATTTTGAAATAGGAATGGTTCTTCATATAACCTTGAACAGATCTGATTCCAATTCTTTTGGAGTCCTGGATGACAGTCTTTTGTGTTCCCTTAATTAAGAGTTGCAATTATGTTGCCTGTGCGTTTTATATAGGCAATAATCTTGTTGGCCTTATTGACATTGCAGGGTCAATATAAATCAACATTAGTTTGTCCTCTTTGCAGAAAGGTTTCTGTAACATTTGATCCATTCATGTACCTATCTCTACCTCTACCTTCAACAACAATGCGGACAATGACTTTAACACTTTTGAATACCAATGGGAATACTGCACCGTCTCCATATACTATTATTGTGCCAAAGCATGGAAAATGTGAAGATCTTATCAAGGCTCTAGGCAGTGCATGTTCTTTGGGGGCTGATGAGACTTTATTGGTGGCTGAGGTATATTGCTATGTTTTTGGACAGTAAAGTCTTGCATGTGATTGCTGTTTGATTGGTGACTACTCTATATATTGATATCTATATATTTTCATTTTGATCTTTGACCTTTATAGTTCTGTACAGATCTACAACAACCGGATTATACGCTATCTTGAGGAGTCAGCTGATTCATTATCCTTAATTAGAGATGATGACCGACTGGTAGCCTACCGGTTATCAAAAGATACTGGGCAAGTCCCTTTGGTTGTATTCATGCATCAGCGGAGGGAGGAGTAAGTTTAATTTCGTTTCTAAATTTGTTTTCTTTTGTTGATACCCAAGAGTTATTACTTTTACTTGGGGTACGATTTGCAATCTTAGGTATGAAAAATAGAATGTAGGAGATTTTTGCTTCTGGGTTTCCATTACTTAAGGAAAAGGGTGATAATTATACTTAAAAATGTAACTTTCGGAAATTTGGTAATAATTGTATCTATTTAATATGAAGCAGCATTTGTAAATGCACATGTATGAACTGATATAGTTGCAAATTTAATACATTAATGAAGAAGACATGATATACAGTTTTGTAGTGCAGTTAGTGCTAAATTCACATTTACACTTATTTCTTCACATGATATATACTTTTATGGTCCAATCATGATATATTATTGTTGTAATTTCTTGTAGTTCAGAGAATTCAAGCTTTACATAATATGGTAATATGTTAGGTGCTGGACCAGCTCCATGATATTTTGCAATGGTGTGCTTTGTTGTGTTGATGTGATTATTTGCTGGAAGTCTAATTTAAGAGTTGGTGTTCCTGACCATTCTATGGCCAACATACTGTGGTTTTTGCATCTTTTCCATAATGTACAACTACTGATTTCTATTCTTGAACTGGAAACATGGTGCCCCTCCAACTCTATAGAACAATGTATTTGTTTAGTATCATTATAAGATTGAAATTAAGGTAAGTTGACTTATTTATAACTTTTATTTGACAGAAAATTTCTAAATTAGATTTTGATAAATTTTGAAAAATTCAGTTTCAGTTTTTAAAGACAACTGATATCAGGAATCTTGCATCTAATTCTTTTATTTAATTTTCAGATCTTTGTAGTTTTAGATTTAGTTCTTTGGTGGGGCTCTTGTATAGCCCCCATGTACTAGGGCTTCCCCTTCTTTCTTTTTAATAATTTTTTTAAATGTTATAAAAAATAAGTTTATGAAGATTTTGAGTGGGTGTGCTAGGTGTACAAGGTGAATGTAGGTGCTGAGATTGAACATCACCACCCTTCTTTGAATTTGAGACTATAATGTTTTCAAATTGCGTCAGCCTTTAAGGAAAAGTTGGTAGATTCATCTGATACACTTGGAATTTTCCCTTTTAAACTATAAAACTACTTAGGTTGAACATTTGAGGCAAACAAGCATGTTGTCTCCTTGCATCCTCAATACTACCTTTTTCAGTCATCCTTTGATGTGAATGCTAACCCCTTATTCCAAACTCTATTCAATACTGTCAGGCAATACATCCATGGGAAACTAACTTCAAGTTGGAAGGCGTTTGGAATTCCTCTTGCAGCTAGGCTTTGTGAATCTGTTGATGGATCTGATATCTACAATCTTTATCTAAAATTACTTAGTCCATTCCAAATCCCCGCGGAAGATGCTATAGAAGATTATGATATCTCCAAGGGCACTGCTACTGAAGAAGTTTCAGGAAAAGAGGGTGCCAAAAGTCCTGCTATAGGTGGAGACATGAGCCCCTCCAATGTGAATGGAGTTGACTCACCATCAGATGTTGAACTGCAGTTTTATTTGACAGATGAGAAGGGAAACGTCAAGCACTCCAACCTAGTAATGAATGAACCAGTGGCAGTGACGGGAGTGTCCAGGTTGCATGTGCTTGTATGTTGGCCAGAAACACAGATTGAACATTATGATACAGGCCTTCTTAGCTCATTACCAGAAGTTTTTAAGTCTGGGTTCTATGCAAAGAGACCTCAAGAGTCTGTTTCTCTGTACAAGTGCCTTGAAGCATTCTTGCAGGAGGAACCTCTTGGACCAGAAGACATGTGGTCAGTGTTTGCATCATTGATTTTTAACCTGAGCTTCAAATATCTTCTCATGTTGTATATAGCCTGAGTTTTTTGTCTGACATAAGGTTAAAATATATATATTTTGATTGGTAAATGGTTTCTGGTTTCTGGTTTGTTTTTGCTTTTGTTTTATTATTATTTAGTTTTGTATCATTTTTTTTTGCTAATATTTAGTTCTTCTAACATTCTATGCTATATTGGCTTGCTTTCTGGTAGAGTGGGCATTCATGCATGTTCTGTCTTAAAATCTAGATTTTAATCTATTCATCCTGATACTATTGACCACTTTTGACAGTAGAGATCTCATCATCATCGTTATCAAGAACTGTGCTTGGCTGTTTTTATACACTATTTTGTTCACACTCACTTGCCATTAGCCTCCCTACTTTTAATACTTTTGACTTGCACTCTTGTCACCTTGGATTGCAGATGAACAAAGAATACTATACTTTATAGATAGCTTTTCCATATTCATTTGAGCGACTTTATATATTTATTGATAAGTGCAGCCCTTTATTTCTTATATCCATTGTGTTACAGGTTGTGCCACTAAGTTATCTCAATAGTTTCATTTAAATGTGCTCTTAGTGGTCAAATTATTTGTCTGTTGCTTGACTCATGTTGTAATTGTTGAAATACATCGGACTGAAATACTTAAGAGGTGATCTACTTGAGTATAGTTTAGGTTTTCTTGCTCAGTTGTATATATAATTTGCTTTTTCTTACCTTGTGTGAACTTTGGCTTGTTATCACACTCTTTCTAATGTTAGGCTTTCTTTCATCTAATGTTAGGTACTGTCCTGGCTGCAAAAAGCATTGTCAAGCCTTCAAAAAGTTAGATCTTTGGAGACTGCCAGAGATTTTGGTTATTCATTTGAAGAAATTCTCGTATAGCCGGTTCTCAAAGAACAAGCTAGACACTTATGTCGACTTTCCCATTGATAATTTTGACCTATCACCTTATATTGCCCACAGTAATGGCATGTCATGCAATCGTTACATGCTTTATGCGGTTAGTAATCACTATGGAAGTATGGGAGGTGGTCATTATACAGCATTTGTCCATGTAGGTGGTGTTTCTTCTTGTCACATAATTTATTGTTATCTTCTTATAATGAGAAACTTAGCATATATACCATACATATATCATAACTTGTGGAAGAAAAAGTTTGACATTCTATCTGTACTAACATTAGTGGTGATTTACATGATCAGGGCCTTGGTTTATGTGTTGAGATTGCTGTTATGTGAAGACACATAGGACTTAAACGTCCATATGCAGGGCCTGTCACTTACATCCATAATTCTAAATGAGTGAACTATTTCACGATTTTGTGTAATATTTAGGAGCCTTATTTTATATAAAGTTAAATGATGGGATGATGTGACTGCTGGGGATGAATTTTCTCATCACTCAGTACTCAGTTCAGTCCTTTTTGATAGCATCTGCAAACTTTTAGGATGAGAAAACCTACATTGCACGGATAGGTCTGATATGTCACTCTTTAGCTTTTCATATCATCCAACTCCAGTGTTACTTTGTCCTTTTCACACTAGGAGTGAATTACTATGTTAAGGATGCCTTGAAATGCTTTCCCTTTTTTGGAATGTCATTCAGGGTATAAACTCATGTTGAGAGCATGCTGTTGGGTGACTCAGATTTTTTAGATTTATATTATTTTTATAAAAGAAATGTTTTATGTGGTTGGTGTTAAGAGTTAGAGGCTTATTTCCTTGCAAATGTGCTGTGCATAATCTGATAGTTGTTAAGAAGTATCCAGCACCAAGCTTTAACCATATGGTAGAACAACTTAATCAATTCATATTTTTTTATTTCCCCTTCTTGGTGAGTAACTCTTATGTCTATTTTATATAGTCCCTGTTAATTATATTACTTCTATGTCTAGCCTACTTAACAGGCTATATGCTACTGACCTAAAGGTTTTTCAGCAGCTTCATTTAGCAACATTCCATGGCAAGCAGTAGTTGGGCTTACAAGCATCAAACTGCTGACTTATTTTTGTTTAATGAAATTGGACACTTTATCTTTCATATGATTCGTTGTGAAATGATATTATCTGTGGTTAAGCTTCAATCTGAGAGTATTAACAGTCTTTGTTCTGATGTAGCATGGGGGTGACCAGTGGTACGATTTTGATGATAGCCATGTTCATCCCATCAGCCAGGAGAAGATAAAGTCTTCTGCAGCTTATGTTCTTTTCTACAGAAGAGTTATAGAAGTATGACATCAGAGTAGAGTTATTAATCATTGAAAATCCTATTGAAGCAAAGATATCTTCAACATTTTTGGCATCTTATCTTACAAGTTTCATTGAAGTAGTATTCTTTTATCTTTGGCATTGATTAGTTAATTGATAGAGTTTCCAGTGTGAACGAATTGGAGGTTTAAGCATAGGGAAGGGGCTGAGGATGAGTGTAACATAGTAACAAAGCAGAAATGAGAGACATATTCAAGGGTATTTTTTACGCCTGTAAGAATTTGTGAAAGAAAGATCTCTTTAGCTTTAAGTGTAGATAGTTTTTTGAAGGGGATTGCATCAAATCCCTGTGAAAGTGTATTTGTTGATATCTTTTATATAGCTGGTGATAGAAGGAATTTTTGGATACGCAATTAATGAAGTCTTGCAATTTGGTGTTCCATTATTTCCTACATTGTGTCATATTTATTGAGTTTTGAACTTCCTTTCATTTTTCATTAAGGCTTGTGAGAGGAAAGCTGAGTGCTGTGTAAAACAAAATGAGGGATTAAACAATTTACACAGATAGCTCTTTGTCCATTGCTTGTTTGGGGTTGAATTTTGATCTACACTTATAAGATATAGATAACGTATTATGGGCAGGCCAGAGGTGTGAGGGGAACGTCCGGTAAATTTTTATTTATTTTTAGCTCGTTTAGAATCGCTTACTACCACTCGAACCCTTTCAACCCCCGGGTTAGAGAGGTGTGCCAATAGACAATCTCTTTTTTATTTTTAGCTTGTTTTGAATTGCTTACTGCTACTCGAACCCTTTCAACTCCTAGATAGAGAGGTGTGCCAATAGACCATCTCTATGGTCGGTGGGCGACTACTAAATTTAAGGCTTGGACACTGTGTATATCTAGACCATAGCCGATTCACTAACCATTGACTGAGCAGGTTTATTTTCATCTGATTACATCATTGTCAATTTAAAGAAAGTTTTTATGAAAAAAAAAAAAAGTAATTAATATTTTGATAGTTTTTTTCATTTTTCATAAAAGTGATATCAAAACTTTCTTAAAATAAATTATTAATGAGTGCCTTAAAGACACTCGTTAGCATGACCCTTAATTAATTGAAGCCTGTAGTTGTGACAATTAACTTCTATGATAATATATATAAAATCAGAGGCTTTTGACTTTTTATTGATTTCTTCCGGATACAAACTTTTAAAAGCTCACATTTTTTTTTTTTGCACTATTATTCTAATATGTTTTTTTTTAATTGAATTTATAATTCTATAAGGATCACACCACCACGTTTGATCACAAGCCATGAGGCCAATGACAACAACTCATATTAAAGACATGTGAAACCATCAGTTTCTTAACCATGTTTCTACATTTGCTTTATTGTTTATCTGAACGAGGAGGCGTAATGTTATGGTTTCATGTTTGGCTTTAGGATGAAAATAATTTTCTATGTTCTGTGTCGTGCACAAGACGGGGATAAATTTGCTCACCTTATCCTGCCCCAGTACATTTATATTTAATTATCTATATATATATATATATAAATTTTATATATATCATATCTATAATATAAATTTTTATACATTTTCTATAATCATTCCCAAAATATTTGTATTTTCTTTATCTTAATACTCTCGCAACTGTCTCTTCCTTTCTACTTTTATTTTTACCTAATTAATGTTGAAGTTATCTCATTAGGAATAAAAAATACTTTCAACCTGTCTCACGCCTGACTCATCTCCCACTCATTACACATGTATTTTTCTTGCTTTAAAGAGGGAATGCAATATGAACAAGGCAACCTTGATTTGACACTACCCGGTCCCATTACCATCCCTATCTCTCCCTCAAACTTCCTTTTTGTTGGATACTCTTGGAGGCTAAATTTTTTTTTACCATAGTTATCTTTTTTTACAAACTAAGACTAAAAAATGTTTATTATTATTAAAAATCAGATATTTTGCAATTTATTGTGAAAAGATCTTACATAAAATCCTCGTGAGAAATACAAAATGGCCGGATAATCTAAACTAAATTGTAGATGTTGTGCTTGGGTCAATGAGACACATTCCTTGTTTCCCGTTTTTGATTGGACCCTTAATAAACATCAACGAAAATGAAAATGACTCTGTTGTTCTCACAATTCACAAAAACTACTATTTCCAATTATTGTTCCAGGTTAATCTTTCATTTTCATTGAGGTTTGAGGAAGAAGAAAAATTGACTGGCAGTTCACATCCAAATGAGAGAGATATTGATTGAGATAAGAATTGAAGAAATGCTCTCCACTTTTCCCGTACGTAATGAGTTTATATATTTAGTCTGGACCACGTCACTTCTCTTTCCATTTTGGTGTAAGATGTGACCAGACCATCTTGCTTGCTTGTCGTAGTACCATGATACTCAGGTCACAACTCACAACCCCAGTTGATGCCTGCCAGGACCACTATGACTTGCTAGCTAGAGTCTTTGGATCGCATTATTATGTGGTCCTCATTTTAATAGACATTCTTTTCAGTGAAATTAGAAAGTAGTCTTCTAATAATTGAACCTAGATTGCTTCAGCAGCGACTCCTGTGTCAAAAAATTGAGAGAGAGAGAGATAAATAAACTACTTGTAATAAATAAATCTATACATATTCGTTTAATTTTTAAAATATGAGAAACCATTACATATTTTAGAAATGTATAATTTAAAAAAATGTAAGCTAATACTATGTATAATTTGAATCTCTTCTAAAAATATATATATATATAATTGTGATTGTTTTTAATTGTCTCTGTCCATATGCATGAGGCTACACATTTATATATATATATATATATATATATAAAGAGGAATCACAACTAAAATTTGCTTAAACTAGACTAATCAACTAATTAGGTCACCTTAGCTTGACCATAATCTGAACTAATTAGGAGTTATAAACTTTAATTAGGATCCTTAATTTCACTCTTAAGCATTAAAATTTCTCAATTTAGTGTCCTAAAAACCAAAATTTCCCAATTTGTGCATAAAACCCTACTCTAAAAGGAAAATGTTATAAGTATTATAAATTTTACTACTAAAAACTTATAAATTGATATAAAAATGAATATAATTGATGAACTTCAACGACCTCATAATAAATATTTGAATGGTTTATTTGTAATTGGTGACACATCTATTTGTAAACTCAATTTTGTAAAATTTGCAGTATTCCCCAGCACTACTCAACTAGTCAAAAATAAAATTCCAATTATTTAATAGATCATTAAAGCATAATACTTTCATCAAATTGAGTGTTAATTTCTCAAATCCAACCAAAGCACTTAAAATTAAGTAAAATTGATATCAAATGTTAAATAATTGGCAAGAGTAAAAATGGAAAATGGTTTAATCCAATCAAGAAGAAAGGAACCTTGAATTGAGTCATGAACAAGCAAAAATCTCAATCTTTCCTGTGAGATTAGGCTGGAATCCAACTATAAATAGCACGTTGTCCCAAGGTTGGGCAATAACTATTTTGGGTAGAATGGACCAAAAATCTATTGGTTTCTTCAAATAGATCAAATAGGGTTGATTTAGACTGATTTTGGTGTTTTATTTTAACGAGTTTTTATTGTCTTCCTAGTTCCTACGATCTTTTATGACCATGTGTGTGTATTTATTTATTCATACTTAGACCAACCAGTCGGTCGAACTCGTACTGGTGAATTGATGACTCAAGTACTTAACACCTAAATTGGTTCGAGTATTAATTAAACAACTAAAGCATATGACCTGATGGGTTTTTTGTGACCCGTTCAAAATGGACATGTTCTTTGAAATTGTTCAAGTTTTTTCATATATTTCAAATCACTTATCTACCTAATTTTTAAATGTTTTATTTTTAAATAAATACTTTAACATTCAAAATCACAATATCTTCCGTGATTATGTTTTGATTATTTTCATAATTTTGTCTCTTAATTTATATAAATTTATTGTGAAGAATAAATGAAATTTCAATGATTTAAATTATTTTCACTTTGTTGACCTGTTTAAAAAAATATTTTTCTTTTAATAAATTACTTCTATTTCTATATTTCTCTCAAATTTTTTTTTTTTTTCTATTTCTATTTGTGTTGACCTTCTTAATTAATGTATGTCTGATTGTTCTTTTTTTTTGATAGGATGTTTGATTGTTCTGTAGACTTAGTAATTGTATCTTTTGATTATATATATATATATATATATATTTGTAATAAGTTAAACTCAATATTCTTTTACTTATCATCATCTAAGAATATATTGACTAATCTATATATATATATATAGACATACGATCCATTCCCTACCTTGCTTAAGCTTTCATGGTTTAATCCCTTTGTTAGAAAATTAAGGCTATCTTATCGAGATTGGAGGACCAATTGGCAGGCCAAATTCTCTTATCCTTGGAAACAACGCGTACGATGAATAAATGAGTTAAAGGAAGGAACCAATGCTAAACTCCTGTGAATAGGCTTGAAAGGGAGTGAAGTGACTCATCGATATGAGGCATGAATGCTCTCACAAGGATAAGTAAAGCTAAAAGTAGGTTAAGACAGAATTAGGGCAAGAGAAAGGAAAGCAGAGATGTGCACTGTTTCAATTGGTAAAATCTTATATTCTAATATAAGACACACGAGACTAAATCTTGCAAAAACCTAAAAGAAATATATTAGTATATTATCCTAATAATAAAAATACAATAGTTTCAAATCCTACTGCACTTATATAAACAAATATATAAAAAATCCCTAGGCCTCCATTTTTGGCTTCATGGTGGTCTGCTAAGCATTGAGAATTGTAAGTGTATATACGCATAGCATAGCCTATTGGGCTTAAGCCCAACTTTACTTTACCTATATTGCACGTTACTTACTGTACACACCAATTGCTTGTATAACATTTTCTCAATGTTCGTATAAAAAGGCAATTTATTGTACTGTTACAGACACAGAAATACACATGTTATTACTTCATTCTTTTTGTCTTTATTTTCTCAACATGTTAGTGTATATACGCCTAGTCTACTTTACTTGTACAGTAAATTTATTAGGCTTAAGCCTAGTCTACTTTACTTTTCCAGTAAATTTGTACAGTAAAGGGAAAGAATTGGGACCAAGCAACTATTCTAGAACGCAATCCCTGCAATCAAAGAGCTTTAATATACTCTAAAAATATCTTACCAATTTGAATATTGAAGATGGAGTAAGGGGACATATCCCAGGGTCTGGTTTCACCTTAGGACCCAACCCCCCCCCCCCCCCCCCCCCCCCATACAAGTATTGCATCAAGATTCTTTAAAGACATGAACAAAGAAAAACCTTAGTCACCACACAATTTCTTATTCTCTAAATAATTATCCCAAACACCAACTTAAGCATCAGAAAATCCTGGTCTATAAGATCACTACTCAGCCTGTGCTTTTTCTTCTTTAATTTAGGCATTTGTGGGTTCGAAACTTGTATTTCAAGATCACTGCATCACCAAAGCGCAAATGATGTCTCTTTTGTCTTTATCAAGAATATGATATGCAATATCATATCATAGATATTCGTCAACTCAATTATTCAACATAACATGAAATCTAATTATTCGGGTAGTTCCACTAGTTCTTTTCCTGCCATTTCCATCTACTGTCCTACACCCATATATTTTGGTGTATCTCTGGGGCAACTCTCTTCCTTACCATATTAAACCTTGTGATTGTGGCAAACCAATGCTTTTTCGGATGAATCAACTATTTCATTCAACTAAATAGAGAAATATAATACAAGAAGCTGTCAACATAGTATAAATATATTAGCAAACTGTAGACTAAACTAAACTCAAATTTGAAAAAAAGAAAAGAAAAAAAGAACCCTATTCTAGACGGAATTCTTGATTGTGTAAAATAAAAAACAAAACAAAAACCACAATGTGTATGATGTAATTCTTATTATATAGTTTATGATATATCATATAAGTTGGATATAAGCTTTTGTAATATGTACTTTTATTGTGAATGTTTTAATGGTACTAATTAAATTAATTACTTAGTGTTTTAGGGAGAATGCAAATTGAAACGATTTAAAAGTTTTTATTGAAGCTTTATAGTTGTTTTAGTTTAATTTGAATGTCCCAAACTATAGAAAATTTTTGTAATTTACCTTAAGTTTTTAATAAATGGTAGCAATTTGGTACAAAAAGAGTGTACTACTTGTTTGATAGAGAAAATAGTAATTTAACACACTTACGGTTTCTAAGACTCTATTATTATAGAGTGCATATTATTTCTTTTTAAAGAGTTCACACTTTGCAGCCCAAAAGATAAGTTTCTCATTCTAATCTCATATATATTGCTAAATATATTCTGCCTGGTGCAGAATAAATTTAACTTTCAAATCAGTCTATTTTTAATTGAAAACCAGCATATATAGAAAGGAATGTTCTGGGATAGAGTTGGTAAACCAGACAAAGCTTGCTCCAAGCAACAATAGGTATAGCGGTTTCCCAAGTGGCTGTACTAGAATATTTACCATCTTTAGAAGGCAGCCAAATATCTGAGTCTTCAGTACTCAAAGGTGATCATTTCATGTATAGAAATCTAGTAGGTGACAAAAGTTTAATTGTCTTATATATTTATATATTTTCTAGAATATATAATTAGAGACACCCTTTGTCTTTGTGAGTAGTATTGTCTTCCTTTAATATTGAAAGTCACCTGTCTTTCCTTCCCTCAGTTTTACGACATTCTACGTTATTGCTTGGAGGGAGTATTCAATGGCATTTATTTAGGGGTGGTAAAAAAATAAAAAATGTTGTTGAACAATCATTTTCAAAACTTCATTGTGACTTAAATTACTTGTTCCCTTTCTATGTGAAAGATGTCATTTTCACGCATTTGAAAGGAAGTTTCATGTCCATCAGTATACGGCATTGATCTTTCAGATTCAAAGGGGCCAACATACTGTTGATTATGTATAATATTGTATGCATTAACGACAAAGATTTCACAAGAAATAACACCAGCCAGTGATCTTTGCACAATGCATGCTGTTACAAAATTACACAATGTTTGGGGTTAATCAATATAATATATACATATAGCTACTAGCTACTAGCTACTAGCTAGTGACAAACAACCGAACTTACCAAAACTAAGCATCTGGGAACCATAAATATGTGTTGCTTAAACTCATTTTAACCTGTCAATACAATTTCTCAAGTATTTGATGATTGGTTTACGTTGACATTGATAGAAATCTTGTGATACACTAGTTAATAAGATATATAGTAGCTTAATTTGCTTGTTTTTGTTGTGTTTGCACTCGTTAGTTTAGGAAAATGACCAGAAAGGGACACCTTGTAACTTACATTTGTAATCTTACTTGAAGTGACGGAGCCAAAATTTTATTTCAGGAGTGACAAGATTAAGTAGAACTAATTCTAGAAGAGTAATCTATTAAAAATAAAATGATAAATAATTAAATAGACATATAATTTTTATACAATATTAAGTGTACAACATATTTTATAATATATATTGTGTTCAAATCGGCTGTCATGTTCTTTAAATTAGTTCAAACTTCAATTGAAGTACTTGCATTGCTTTAAATTATTATAACATGTGTTGGTGTGTGATCGACTCTTAAACATTCTTTATAATTTACATTTAGTGATACTTGCAAATTTCCGTTAATTACTCTTTGAATAGCTAACGTAAAACTTACTAATTAAGTAATACATGACACTTTGAAATTGGCAATTTTAAATACACTACGTGGACTTGGTGATATAACGTGGCAATTTACGAGTGGTTTTCCTTTCTATAGTGAGAAGATAAGAGCGCATATTACAAAGATTGAGTTGAAGGTTGAAAATTTGATTCAAGAGCCTAGATTGTTGATTGGAGGGCATGATCTCTCAACTGGCACTCTATTTTTTGGTTCAACACTCTTAACTCTTGGCGTGATACCTTGAATTATGCTAATTGGATTGTTTGCATGTTTGCTGTGTAGGCATGTGCAGAGTCCTACGTCAGATTTTTACTAAATAAATCATGGATTAATAAGTGATTACAAGAAGCTCCAGTTGCAACCTGACTATTCCTTTTGGAATATGTAAGCACAAATGTAGCTAGTGCTTTCCTCAAGTTGTTACAAACAATATAGACCAAACTTGGTAAGGTTATGTAGCTTAGGGGCACTCCAACACAACGTGAACCCTGACAGGGACAACAGGAATTTAAGTGGGTGATATTATGATACTTTGAAGTGTTTTCTAAGTAGATATTGAGTTTATAAGTGATTACAAGCAGGTCTAGGGCACTATAATTAGCACGGCAATCTTCGTGAACAGGGAACAACATCAAGGATGTGTGTAGGGGTTTAAATGAAGGAAAATTTATGGTAGCAGTACTTCAAGACTAATGTTATAAGATTTAGAGAATGTCTAAAGACACAACTTTTATGCCATAATTTTTATAACGACTCTAATGTAGTCAATTGTTCATGCATGTAAAAGTAATTATTTACCACTCTAAGTCGACCACATCAAATTTGTACAAAAGTTGTGGTCATACAAGAATTATAGGACTTAATCCATATAATCACAATATTACATGAATTGATGCCGGGATGTCTTAACACTAACATGTCCCAGGATTAAGTTACTTTTTTTTATATGAAACCGCAGAACCACCTAGTTAAGGTCTTTAAAATCTTGTCTATAAATTGGGACTTCATACTCCCATTATAAGGATAGATTGGACCAAACAGAAGCTCTTGACTTTAATAACAACATTCTGTAATGAAAACTAACTCAGGCTCATTCTTATACACGGCCAGTACTCATGCATATATGTATTCTTCATCTTTCCCTACTTTTTCATTTATATACTTCTCTATGTACAGATTTCTATCATATATATGGTCGATGCACCTCTCACTTTTTTATGAACCCAACAATAACTGGACCTAATTTGCCTTTTTGGGGCAATTTCTGCACTCTCAGGATCCATGGTGATTAGGTCTCATGAAAGTAATTTCCATTCTTGATAGTGTTGGATCTAACTTGCTTAGTGTAATAATTACTAGTATATCCCAAAAGACTACCTTTGATGAACTATATATAAAACTTTCAACGACATCTTCTATGATTTAAGTGTTTAAATGACAAGACTATATATATTCTTCCCTTACTTTTCTGAAGACACTAGAAATTCTTATAACTTCAATGAGTGGTCACCAGTCCAACAAAAATCAAACAGTCATCATTTGAAAAATCCACGGGGACCATCAATGTTTTATAAGATGTGTGGCATATATATGTTTAAAGGCCAATGCCTACCCATTGTTCCAAAAAAAGAGGTACTTTTGAACAACTTGGTAAAGTTAGAGGCTTTAGTGATTAAAGCATATGTTGATTGTTGAAAAGCATCTACCTAAAATTTATCTTTATAATTTTTTCTTAAGGTAAAAGTAGATATATATAAATTTTGGGTGCTTTTACGTTCTAAGGTCATCAATTGGACTGTTCGTACATGTTAGCTGACCTAGCTATAATGATCACAAGGGAACATACAATGTGTGAAGAATATAAATATAATACATAATAAAATATTCTGAAAGAAAAAGTCATGGTCACTTGATTGTCAATGCTTCCAATTTTAATTAACTAAATCTATAAAGACTTATAAAACCTCCTATTTGTACACCTTTCATTAGAATTTTGTATTATTATTTTTTAAAATGGTAAAATGAATAGTTTTATATAAGAACATAATCACAATAAATGCTTATTAATAACTACCAATGATCAAATTTCATACTGCATAGGTTATCGACTAATCTATTTAGTATTTATGAGGTAGATAATTGGGCCTACCGTCCTTGTTACGATTAATTAATTAGTGATGTTTGATTGAAGTTTGGCATCGTTCAGATTAATTAGTGAAGTTTGACCTACCAAAAATAGACATTGGTGATAACATGATTTTAAAAGCTGGATCAAACCAATCGATTCAACTATGAACTGAGACCTAAATCAGTCTAGTACAATTAAAAAAATTAAAATAAAAACCGAAGAAATGTCAAAGTGGGTCAAAACTGGTCAAAAGAAAAATTAAACCGCCAAAATCGTTTTTTTTTTCCTTGGTTTTGATTACTTTGACAGATTTTGATCCAATTTTTAGTTACAAGAAATTTAACTTATTAAAAAAAAAAAAAAAAAAAAAAAGCTTATATGTTACTTAGGCCTATAAAAAAAAACTAGCCCAACATTAAACTAAAAAAACATATTATGTCCGCACAAAATAAGTTAGTCTAATTTTGAACTAAAGAATGTTAAGACCGCACAAACACTAGCCAAGACATTCATGTTCGAAATTCTTGAAAGGACAAGAAAATATTATGTCCGCACAAACTTTAGGCCAATATTGAACAAAAGAATGCTAATTAAGCCTACACAAAAACTAGCTAATACATTCATGTTTGAAATTCTTGAAAGAGTGTTTTAATTATAGAGACTGAAGTATAGCTATCTCTTTCATTTTTTTCAACGTGGAACTCTGGGTCAGAATCATTTTAAACTAGTAGGGGTTGAAAAAAAAAAAAAAAACTCCAAGCATTCATGAGGTATTAAAAAATATTGTTATTTCTAAATACATTAAGATGCAATCATCTACCAATAAAGATAAAAAAAAAAACAATTTTTTTTTTTAATACTAGGTTGGCTAGGATTTTTTTATTTTTTTATTTTTAAGTTAGAGCATTTACAATAGTAGTGCTAAAATTTTTAGTTTTTAACGTCTTAAAAAGTTACTTTATTTATATTACCACCTCACTTTATAATACACCCAATATCAAATGTTCTATTTTTATCATTTCATTTAAAAAAATATAAACAACTCATTAAAATAATAAAGGAAGAGAGAGAATTTGAGTTTTTTAATTGAAGAAAGAGATATAATATATCTTAATAAAATATTTTATTTTATTTTTAGTTTTAGCTTCTCCAATAACACATGATTTTTTTATTCTTTCGTGGTAAAATAGTTTTTTTTTTTTTGTTGCTAAAATACAATCACTATTGTGAATGTTTTTATTATTTTTATTAAGTTTTTAGATTGAATAGCTGCTATTTAGGTTAGACTAGCTGGGTTGATTGGGAAGAAGATGAGCCTAATGTTTTGAAAGGAGGTCCAACTACAAAAATAAAATATATAATAACTATATATATATATATATTTGGACCCGGGGGGCCTAGGCCCCCACCTGGGTCCATCCCTAATGGAACAGAAAGTCTTTCTTATAAAACAAGTCTCACATTCGAAAAAGAAAATGACATTAAGAATGTCTTTGCTTACAAATGTAAATTTTTTTTCTCTCTGTCTTTCATTCTTTATTCTTAGGAGCAAAAAAATTTATCTAATTAATTTTCAAGAAGTAAGTTATTACTTATAACTAATGTCTCTTCTAGCTAGGTTCAAAAATAAGAAATATCTAAAGTATTTTGGGGAATCACAAGAAAAATATAAACCATATAAACCTATTCTATTTAATTATGTGGGTGAGAAAGCTCAACACTACGTTTTGGGCCTAGAGCCCAATTTCAATATCACCGTTTGTCCGAAGAGATAAAAGGGATCAGCTGAGTTCGTTTGGTGAAAATACACTCGAGAAGAGATGAAGAGTATGTCTGAAGACAGCCCGGTTGGTCTGAAGAGGTTCCCCTCATCGGATCGCTAGAGAACTTGATCAAGCAAATATACTGAAGACCCTAGCAATCCTCCCATCAGATTCCACGGTAAAGAGTGAGCTCTGGGCACGCCTAGGGGTGAGAAGAACATAAAATATCTTAAAAGAAAAGCTGCTACCACCGCATTTAATGCACTGCAGCAACTTTCCTGACTGCATTTATGTGGAGAAGACACCTGAACAGTACAACCTCAACTACTACCACTCACGGTAGACTAAAGCAAACATTTGATGTGACTAGTACTCAAGTGGATGCTTAAATGAAGAACAAGTGTACGGTGAAGATGAGGAGGAAGGAGTATATATAAAGGGAATAGGTCTCACAGAATGGTGAGGGGAGAAAAAATTGTATTCATTTAAGTCTGTAAACCTTAAACCTCTTCGGATTCCAGAGGATTCCTACTGAATGCCAGTCTGACCATCATTTTTTCCTTACTTGTCTATTTAAATCGTTACTAAATCCATTTCCAGCCCATCTGTCCAACCCATTCTCTATAAATTCATTGTTCGGGGTTCATTGGGCTGAGTCTGCAAAATTTGTTCTTGGCCCATCAAATTTGGACCCTACAAATTATATTACTAAATAATGGTGAATCATTTTTTAAATAAATTAAATTATTTATGATGTCATTGACACTACCACTGGTTAGCCCAGAAAATAGAAAACAATCTATTTTTTTGTCGATCCTTTGTCAAGTTCAATTTTTAAAACCATGGATATTAATGCCTATGTCTGGCAGTAATTTGAATTTATTGAATATCATTTATTTAATTTGTCCTAGACTTCTGGTTAATGATTTCTTGATAAAAAAGGTACAGCAAGACCCAGTTGAAGTGTAGGGTTATAGATCTTGCAATTTTAACTAAATGTAGTGGGGGCAAAAAGGGAAATCCAAGGATTTTTTAAGTTTTATTTGCTAGATAATACATCACCTTAAATATAGGTCTTTTCCCCTTATAATAAGTGGAGATGTAGGTTTTGAAACTAGGTTTTTTGTTTTTTTTTTTTTGTTTTTTTTGGTATAAGAAGATCATGGAATACTTTACAAAGCTCTTGATTCCTTAAATGTGGTTTCAAAATTTGGTGAACAATCATAATTCATTTGAATCCGCTTATGAAGAAGCAATCTAATAGCAATTTGACCTGAAAACATTGGTGAATAAAATTTCAAGTTATTTAAAAGTTACAAAAAAATTAAAATTCTTTTCAAAGTAAAATTTATATTAAAAAAAAAGTTTAAAGAAATTTTGAAATGTTTATTTAATTGAATGAAAGATGTTTGATAAACAACTTGAAACATTTCATGTTACATAAATTAAGTGATGAACCATATTTACTAGAAATGCACATCTACAAGTAGATATGCCTTTTAAAAAAATTATAAGTAGACATGTATGAGTTATTGTAAATTAAGATTTTATTGACACAGGTACAACAACTTAACAGCCAAATTTCATCTGAGAGAGACGGTAAAAAAATTAACAACCAAGTTTTTTCAAAGTGATTAAATTGCACTTTTCTTTTATTTTTTGCTGAATAAAGTGATTAGATTGAGAGAGACAGAGTAAAAAATTAACAACCAATTTTTTTCAAGGTGATTAAATTTCACTTATACGGTTTGTACGGTTACAAACTCATGGGTAGAACTTACCCTTGAAAACCGGCTTGTAAGGAGAGGGTGCCCAAGAGCTTATAAACACATGTTTAAGTTTATACTTAAGTAATGTGGGACATTAGGATCATAACATATGACCACGCTCCGCAATCGACATCCATGACAGCTCACTCTAGCGACACTAACTCGATGATATCCTTTTCTCTTTTGGTGGTTCCACTCACCTATCAGTTATTTTAATCTAGCTTCTAGGTCGTCCGTCCCCTCCGAGATCCGACCACAAAGCCACAACTCATTTGATCTCATACTCAATAAGTTACATTCAATTACTCAAAACTGTGGTTGGCTCTAATACCAAATGTTACAAACCCATGGTAGAACTCACTTTTAAAACTGGCTTGCAATGAGAAGGTGTCCAAAAGCTTATAAACACATGTTTAAACTTATATTTAAGTAATATGGAACACTATAATCATAACACCCTCTTCAATTTGAGATATTTTCATTTCAGGTGTTTAAAATTTTAACTTTATGCATAATATTTGATATCTTTTTTTAATTTAACCTTTCTATCTAATGACTAATTCCATAATTAATTGATGCAGTTATTAAATGAAAGATAAGAATTATATAAAATAATAATAAAAAAAGGTGAAGAAGATAATTTGGTTTGGCATGATGTTTATTTTTATTTTTCTGAATATTTTTAATTTTTTTCATATAAAAAGGACTGAACAATGTATACAATAAATTTCAATAAATGTTTGCCTCTCTCAGAGTTGCAGAACCTCACTTATTGATTGGAAAGAGGATGCAATTTGCATGGCCCCTAATTATGCGAGCCAGGTGAGTGGGGTATGTATTATCTCCTTATCTATCATCATCATCATCATCATCATCGATCATCATAATATATAATATACCAAAATATTCTTACACGCGTGGAGAGTGGGAATTATGGGATAGTATCTCTCTAACCAACTTGCATTGATGTTAGGCTTCAACAAGAAAGAAAAAAAAAGGGGGGGTTAAATCACAACCAGACTGACCTTCTCTGTCTTTCTCTGCTTGCTGTTTCTGTTACTATTGCCAGAGTCTCTTGCCTCCCCTTCTCTCATGTAATATGTATATGTGACATGACAGTCCGATTCAGACATATTTATTGTTTTTATAAAAAGCTAGGGAAAGTTAAATCATTCATCTATCTTTTAGACATGACCCACTCACAAAGAGCCACCACATACATCCAAATTACCAACTACATGATTTGACGTTTCAGATTCTGTACTCTTAACCCTTTTCCCAGCAAACAATGAAACGAGAAAGAAAAAAAAAACCCCATTACATAACAAATGGAAACGTATCTCTTTCTCTCTCTGGGTATCATTTCACGCCCATTTTTACCATACCAAGTTGATTCCTGCTAGCAAAACACAATTGGGTTTTTTGTTGCCACATATCACAGTTCTGTCCACTTTATCATATGCTTTTGCTTTGGATGTATATATACAACAAAAGGTAACACTGTAGTGGTGGTGATATACCATGCACGACTCACCAGTCAACCTGCAAATGCATCACACACACACTTACTTTACTTCAAATCAACGGTACAAAATGCTCACAACCATCACCCACTGTGTCACTAGGTTTTCACCTCGTCAGCATGACAAAAGCAATATGCATTGGCTTGTGGGTCTTGTTAGTTGTTAGGCAATTGGAACTGTAAAAAAAGTTCCGCCTCAAGAAAAGGAAAGAGAGAGAGAAATGAAGTAAGTAAAAGCGTTAGTGACTTAGCAATTAGTTATGCAAAGTTGCTTGAGTTGCACTTGTTTGATAATTTGAGACTTGAAAAAGACAACTAGTATAATCAATTAAAGTGTTAATCACCCATTAATGATTAATTAAGAGTTTGCGGCTATTATATTGCATTGTTTAACTATTTTTTTTCCTTTGGTAAGAGAGTGATTGACGTTTTACACAACAACCGACTGTTTTGGTTGGGTAGATCCTAGGTTTTCATCTTAAACTACGGCCTTTTTTTCATTTTGTTTTTGTTTTTACTCTCTCTATTTTACTTTATACTAACTTTTGAAAAAGCAGATTGATTCAACAAGGTATTGCATTAGTCAACAATCTGTGAACTGTGATGGATATATGTATAGATGGCTTTCAAAGAATATTTGTTTGGTTTGGTTGGCCAACCTGAGCCTTAATAAAAGTTGTTTTCGTGTATCCCAAGGTTGCGTCGTCTATGTCTATCACTCTGCATGCTTTTCGTGCCCTCAAATTCGGTGTTTAATTTCATTTTCATTTAGTTATCTATCTTTTTTTTATTATTATTTTTTATCATATTCATATATATACTATAAAATATTTTATCTCTGCTATCGATCAGTGAACGTGACAGGTGAGTGAACACATGCAATGCAAGAACTTTATCTATCATCCCCTTCATATTGCTTCACAAAGCTTCCGAGTATTGGACAGGACATGAGCTAGACACGTGGCGTTTTTGGACACGTCCCTTGTCTGTATACTGTGTAATACACAGTAGCACTAATGTTACATTCTCTCTCTCCCTCTCTCGCTCTCTCACTATGAGGACCACGTAACCCTATGTGTTTGTTCCATGATCCATAGAGTTATGGCTTAATTCTTAACACATTTTGAAATGTGGGTTTTTACAGTAGCACTAATGTTGCATTCTCTCTCTCCCTCTCTCTCTCTCACTTTGAGGACCACGTAACCCTATGTGTTTGTTCCATTATCCATGGAGTTATGGCTTAATTTTTGAAATGTGGGTTTTGTTGTTACCACCATTTTAGCTAGAAGAGAGAGAGAGAGAGAGAGAGAGAGAATTGTGTTGGTAAACAAACAAGCGCACATTATTCGATGAGATATATAATGTATACTTAAAAGATATGAAGTACAAAGATAATAAATGCAATCACAAGAATAGCAGTCATCATTTCTAAACAGTTAGAAATGGAAAGCACACAATAATAAAGATGGTGGAGGTTCAAATAGGGGCATCCTGTTTGGTTAGGAGACTTTCATCAACCTCATAATAATTTCAGTAGTTACATAGCACAGAGGAACTAGCATGCTACTCACAGGGTACCATTTGGCTTTAGTAGAATCCATTAGACTTTTGACTTCCCTGATCTGTTCCGGCTAATGTCTGATCCAACTTTCCCTGCTTGTTATTGCCATCCAGCTTTAGCCCAAAGTGAATGTGAGGAAAATGTGCCCACTGCAAAGAATACATTAAAGTTATTAGCATCTTTAACAGCATTATATATATATATTGCATTTTTATCAATCATCACATTATGAGTTGCTTGACTATGTTAAATTTAAGTGAAGTCCAACCTGCAATATTTTTAATATTTTAAATGGGATGTAGAACAGAAACAAAGTTCAAAATCAAAACTAACTTTGGTAGAACAAACTAAGTGTGGTATATGCCAATGCAAACGATAACTATAGAGTAGTGACAACAATAGTAATGATTTGAAGAAAAAAAAGATACATGAAATTTACAAAAAGCAAAGTAAATTTCGTCAAGCAATCATATTCATATGGCTAGTTTCTCTTTGTCTTGGTCTTGCTAAGAATATTCATTGCGTATTCAATAAGAAGATGCACTTAAGAACATCTTAAAGCAAGTGAAGTACTGGCAAAAGGTTTATTTACTCATGCTATTAGTCCCTCTATGAAAACAAATGCCATACAATAAATCATTTGGCACTGCCTTCATTGTATTCGACTTGATCACCATGTCTACAAATCAATGGGTATGATCCAATTTTACCAACTTTGGTTAAAATTAGTACCAGTGACATCGTGAGGGATCATACCCATTAATTGTTAAACAAATGTACCCTTCTAATGTAAAATGTAGTCAAACGATAATAAGAGGTGCAGTTAAACCTAAAACACAAGCTTTACTTTTATTAATGCATTGAACAACATCATATGAGCATTAAATATAACATAAACCTTTTGTCCCCCCTAATTTCTCACATAATTTGAACTGTTGACCTCACACGTAGGTTATTTTAAGTTTTAACCCCTAGATGTGATTTAGCCAACAAGCAAAATGGCAAGAGAAGCAAAGCTTGTCCCATCACTGTGTATATATATGATTAAGAAAAGCAACTTGGATTCTATCTATATTTCGTGATTTAAGATTTATTTCTTCACTCATGTGTACACAGTGTTCCGTCATTTAAAACGAGACATTAGATACACATTTAAGTTTATAATAATTAATCTAAGCAGTAAATTGATTCAATTATAATAATTAATCTAAGCATTAAATTGATTCAATTTTGATAATTTTCCTTGATAAAGTTTAAGAGAAATTCTATGGACAATATTGTGCTGCATCATCCGGATATCTTATTTTTCCAAATTCCAAGTATAAATAGAAACATTTTAAGATTATGCGAATTCCAAGTAGAGTTACTCGCTAGCTCTACGAGCTATGCGAGTTCAATGGCTTGTCATGTGATATTTATTAAAGAAGACTTCATGTTAATAAACATTATACTATAGGGTATCAATATTTAGTGATCTTGGTGCAGCAGGTCCTTAAATTTGTGTAAACGGGTTATTTATTTTTAGGTAAATTACCCCTCCCCCCAAAAAAAAGCTATCTTTTTATTTTATTTTAGCTAAAAAAATAAATGAAAATCTATCACCCAATTTATTATGCACTTCTTAAACCTTAAAACTAAAAAATTAACCAAAAATTAACTTTATTTGAAAATGAAAATAATCTCCAATCGTTATTAATTTCTATCAAAATAAAGATAAATTTATTAAAACTATCACCCAATTTACCATGCACTTCTTAAACCTTAAAACTAAACAATTAACCAAAAATTAACTTCATTTGAAAATGAAAATAACCTCCAATCGTTATTAATTTCTATTAAACTAAAGATAAATTTATTAAAGAGCCCTAACTTCAGTCTTAAACACTCTAATTCACATAAACAACCTAAACATTCAAAATTGGAAATCCCTCTGATGTAAAATATATTTAATTTCGTATAAATCAATAACGAAGGGAGGTTATTTGCAGTTTTTGGGTAATGTTAGCGGGTTGATTACTTAGTTTTAAAGTTTAGGGAAATATTGTAAATTAAGTGATATTTTAAAATGGTCTTTACCCCTATTTTAAAATAAATAAATAAATAAATAAATAAATAAATATATATATATATATTTAAAAAGATCAGGACATCGAAACCTATGATATGGTAGAATTTAATGCAATGTGCAAAAAGTAATATTCAAAATACCACTACACCATCCCCCCCCCCCCCCCACCCTACCACCTACTACATGATCAAAGAAAATCTAATACCCATACAATCAATATAATACCGAACTCTAGTAAAAGTATGTGATTAGATAACTAAAAAACACTTATCAGTATTTTTATATAAAAAAAAAATTTTGGTTTACCTTTAGTACTTTTTTAAAATGAATTTTTTTTTGTTTTAAAGAGCAACTGCCACATCATCTACTAACTAAATAAAATGTGGAAATTAAAACTTACTATCATTTACCATTGTATTTTTTTTTTTTTTGGAAACTATTTGCCATTGTATATTTAAAACAAAAAAACATGTCCAGTTAAAAAAGTACTAAAAGTAAACCAAACCCAAAAAAAAGAAGTGATGTAAATGTATATCCATTAACTCCTCACCCATGAATTCATTATTTTTCTACTCTTCCCATATTGATGATTTCTAAATTTTATAATTAAAAAAAAAATGCTAAGAGAGAGAGAGAGAGAGAGAGAGGCAATATTGATATTGAAGAGCAACACGGCCTTAGCTCCGATGGCATGATGACACTAATTAAGGGCAAGGACATCGATTGGAAGATTTTGTAGGGAGAAGAGTGATGGGACTTGTTGAGGTCGTCGATGACAAGGGGTATGGCCGCTCGACTTCTTGAGCTTGTTTGCATTAGTGTCTCTTCGTTGACAGCTGAGAATCCAAGAGAGAGATGAGGAGGAAAAGAAATAGTAGAAGGGAGAAAGAGGGATTAAGGGGAAGAGGGGGGGTTCATGTTGAAAGGGAAAAGTACTTTATGATTCAAACGGGTCAGGTTTACATTGTGAAAAATGTATGAGCCATTTGGTAACGTTGTTCTAGTAATGCTGTTTATATTTTTTTGAAATACATGTGGATGAAAAAGTATGTGAAAAAACGTGTAATGTAGTTTAAAAACTGAAAACATATTGTTAAACTACTCTACCAAACGGGGCCTATAACTTGAAGGCCACAACTGGCCACTCACTCATTCAAAACCTAACCATTCAAGTCAAGCCAAATTAGCAAGTTGTCAATCATCTATAGTGGTGCCAATGATATGAGTTGTTTTATCAATGAATTCTTGCAAATTGCTCCCAATGGGTGTAATACCACCATAATGAAATTCAAGGGTTGTTGGCCTTTTTTCATTGGAGTGAATTTTATAGATTAATCCTACATTAAAAGTGATATCAGGTACACAACATTCTTGTTTTATGAAGTTTAGAAGAGGTGATTGATAAACAGTCTTATTTGATTGTTTTAGATAGTAATTAATTAATCCCATGATAATGATATTTATAATATACTTCCAACTTTTGATAAAAGAACCCTAGAATTAATAAAAAGGTTGAATATTGCATTGCTAGAATTGGTGTTAAGAAAAAAAAAAGACCTAATTAATATAAGTTTTCCATTAATATGACTACCTAAGGTAGCGGAACTTATATGGGTCATAATATAACAATGATGTACCACCCCTCTGCCCTCAATTTATTAATTCTTGTAGTGTGAATGTGACCTTTAGAGTTGATACATGCATTATTTACAGTCATTAAGACATCTATGAAGCTAGGTTGTTTGACTATTCTGTATGAGTTCACTGATATAACTCAAAACCACCGGCATTCATTATAGTTTACTACTTAATTTGTTTACCCTAAAGACAGAAATAGTAAGTACCTAAAAATGTGGTAGAATATTGCTTAACTTACAAGATTGTACTTGCTAGCTAGAGCAACAAAAGGCCAAGATAAGAATTTCTTTAAATACATAATGGCCTCTTTTTCACCATGGTATAAGGCTTTAGATAGAACTAAAAGGCTGGAAAAGGAGAGAAAGACAAAAAGGAAAAAACTATAGAGCCCGACATATAATAGATCTGTTTGCCTAGGCTTATAAGTTGACTTGTTTTTTAAGATAGCTTTTGAACAGTTTTTTGAAGCTTCATTTTTCTTTGTTAGGCACAGTGTATGTACCTTTACCTAAATTATTCTTTAAGTCAAATAAACGAATAGATTTAAACTATCCCAAGTGAACATTGAGATGGTTAAGGTTTTGAGAGTGGATTTGTATTTCATTTTGTCAGGCAGCAAGTAAATTAGAGCGATCTAAATGGTTTTTATTCACCACTCACATTCTTTGCAGCTGTACTAAAAGCTTCCCTGTGGCTGATATCAGGATTACTAGCCTTAATCCTTTGGATTTCCTCCCTGCAAAGTGCAACAAATAAGTTACATGCAAACTCAAGGTATATGCATGTTACTAATCTCTCAATTTCAAGATCAAATCCAATTCCTATCATCACTCATAATCAAGTTAGTCTGAGAGAGAGACAGAGAGTAAAAACCATTTTACTTACTTAATAAACCTGTTATATGCTGAAGGAACCCGTTGTCTCTTCTCTGGGGCTGTGATGTACACAAAAATTTAAAACACAATTTAGATTGCTTTTATCAATTGTAAGTACAATGCTTTGAATACAATTATAGGCATAGGAATTTGTTGCATAATGAACGTGTGTATGATTAGTATTATTAAGCATTGAATATTGACTGACTATAATCTTAAATATACTGGGACGCAGTGCAAAAGTTCATGGTGTTTTAACATTCCATCTGTTTAACTATGCTGTGGTCCATTGCCCCTTTGTTTTTTAGGCACTTAGTGCAACTTCTCAATCACGCTCCATCTGTAAACACATGCTGTGTCCTGGTGTATTATTGAATCTGAATTAAGTTCGCATAGTCTAGACCCCTCTAAAGGTAGCCTATTTATCCGAATTCTTAGAGAAAACAAAATTGGAACTGTAAAAGACAATGAATGTTCTTATGCTACCTCTGCTATGAATTAATGATGAGTCAAATTAGTTAGGTAAAGTCACCATCTTTGGAGGGTCCGTGGATGAGTAGAGAATAAAATCAGGTGCTTAATTTGGGTATTTAGAGATTTGCAAAACTATTAAACTTATATTATATGACCAATGGCCTCAATGATGAAGTGGTTCTGGCTGCTTATGTACTTTTGCCAGTTGGGTAGAGACACTGTGTTCAAAGCTTTAGTTGCCATCATTAATTAAGCCCAAGAAGTTGGTTACACATTTAAACTTTATTGTATTATACTACTTATCATATGTTCCTACAAATATGTTTGATAGCTATGAATGTCTATATATGTATACACATTAGTACGTAGTTCATATGAAAAAAAAATGTATACACATTAGTATAAACTAATGAATATGGAGAGAGAGAGAGACTTACGGCGAATGGGGGCCATTCTGGGTTGTTCATGCTCTACAGTCTCAAATGCAGAAAACTTATTGCATTTGGAAGATGACCCACAGTCATCAGAGCTTATGTGCTGCTTCTGCTCCAACAAGAGAAAGAATTAGACCACCATATTTACACTAGCAAAATCTTTCCCCTTATTGTTTGCTTAGGGAGAGCTTTGACTATGATTTTTTTAGTCAAAATTACAACTTAGCTTGATCGGAATCTTGGAGCATTTTAAAGGACTAAGTTGTATACAAAAGGAAATTAAGTCCTTTCTTAGACTAGCAAATTAAGTACCATAAACATTCTAATATTTTGGCAGAGAGAATAAAATATAGTCACCCATAGCAATCTCCAAGAGAAGCTCTAACTCAACTGGCACATTCTCCTTTAAGTGGAGGGTGAGATCATAGTTTTCAAGAGCCGTTGAGTGACTCAACAATAAAAAAAACAATTTCCAAGAAAAACGATTCCAAAGGAATTTGATAACATATATACCTGGGCTTCTTGCGGAGGAGCTGCTTGAACCGTAGCTCCCATGTTAACTGACAGCAAATTAGCACAATGTCCGCATCTCACAGTCACCATGTTGAACAAACTGCTGCATGGTACACTAACCTGCCAACACCCATTTTGCAAAACAAAAACAAAAAATCATTTCTGAGATAAAACCATGTTTTGGAACTTTTGTCTTGTGTAACTTTGAAGCCCCCAGCTGGCTCTCACTATCTCTCTCTCTTTCTCACACACACACACACATCCAAAGTATATGGAACCCAAAATGTTTTACCAACAGAAGTACACACCATCACACCGTATTAAAACCCTAACCCAAAACCTAAAGCATTACACCAATAAGTCAAGAATGTGGAACCTCAGCCACTAATGACCATATAAAGCTCCCAAGATTTTTTTTTAAATGAACAAGCAGATAAGAAATTCTTACAGATCAACAACTAGCTAAACCGCACCTTCTAGTCTATGAATCTAGAAGGAAATGTTAAAAAATATAGAAGAAGAAGAAGAGGAGGGATGGATATGCATAAATTTCAGCAACTTGATTATATATCACTTTCATTCATTCTTTTAATAATATTTTTTTTCTGGGCAAGAAAAATGTGTTGAATTCACTCTGCAAAGAGAGCAGCCACAGCGCTTATTAGCATTGACCTCTAGAACTAACAGGCCTCACATGGGTAATAAATAACTATAAGGACTTCTTCATTCATTTTAAAGTCTCAGACTTACTCTCTCTCTCTCTCTCTCTTTTCCTTTCGGTGCGTCTCCTGACTTTTCTGCTCACTGACACCCCCCGCAAGCAAGATTATGAAAAAAAGAAAATATAACTTTTCTACTAAAAAAAAAAAACAAAAACAAAAACAAAATTTACAGAGAGAGGTAGATGAAAACGACGTGACTGGAACGAAAACCATAAAGGCCATCAACCATTAACCCACATCATCATGAAACAGACTAATTTACTGCTCTTTACAGTGTTTAAGAAATATCACAGTTTTTTTTTTTTTTTTCCTTTTATTTTTCAAAAAGAGAGAGAGATATACATTACATAGGAGAGAGATGCATAAAAGGGGTGGTTTGAAAGAGGCATCCTATGATGAAAGAGAAAAGCATTTGCTATGGCTATGATTTTCTTTGACAGTTCTATCTCTCTCCACAAAATTCTTGTAGAAAAGAAAGCAAAGCACTCATTTTTCACCAGAAGCAAAATACGAACATGAATCTTTGCAAAAACTTTGATCATATCTTTGATCATAATAATGCTTCACTGGCGTTGTATAGGTGGGAACAGAAGCACCCACCTCCAGGAGATAGCAAACCAGAGTGAGAAAGAGAAAGAGAGAGAGAGAAATCATACAATGAATGAAGTAGTGCATCACGAGAAACAGTGATAAAAGCTGTGTAATTTCTATCCTAGAAACAGTAATTGACTACTCTTTCATTGTAGAGTAGCACGAAACTGTGTTGAGGTCTGCAAAGCTAATTCAAAGCCTCCGCCTTGACTTTTACCATGACTTTGAAATTGGGAAGAAGATAACCCTAATAGCCTAATATCAACCTAGCTCTTAAAGTTGATATATATCTTCGTATATCTAGCTGCAACCCTAGTTGGTCATAGCTTCAACATGCTTTATGTATTGAAGATGATAGGGATCGCTTTCTTTAGCTGGCAGCAATCGCTCGTCACTGTTGAAAATTTTTTTTTCTTTCACTACCAAACTTTGTGTTGCAGGAGAGCGAGGTCTAGAACTAGAAGATCATCAAGAATTTTTCATAGTACCTGAACTGTAAATTGTGTTTCTTCATCTACTTTGGGTTTAACATCCCAACTCATATCTAAGCCCGGTCTCAACCGTACATGAATTTCTCCTTGTTTGCAATGGAATCTTGATGCATATTTGGAAGCTTTGAGGGAAAACCCAGTTCAAATTTCTCATAAAATATAACACATGAGACAAGAATCTTTGGTTAATTCCATGTAAATCAAGAAACCCACGAAAGATTTTCAGTTGGGATGGAAAATTTTTACTAAAAATGGAAACTTTTAAAAGCTTTGGATACAATGTAAAAACTACAAAAGCACATCTTGCATCTAAATTCTTGCAAGTTGTTCTAAGCTGGGTTTGGATTTTATAGCTAATATAGCTAGTCAGCTAGGCAGCCCAAAAAAAAAAAAAGCATTTTGATGATAATCATAAATCGAGCTAATCAGAGAGCTCGGTTCGGTGGATTCAGTAGTGGGAAAAGAAAGTTAGTTTGGGAAGGATAAGAAAATAGAAAGAAACATAAAGAAAGAGAGAGAATTGAGGGCTGTACCGCTAAAATGGTGTTGCAGAAGTTGCAGTGAACATAACAAACACGTTCGGAGGATGCCATCATGTCCAGTGACATAGTTTTTGAGCTCAAATTGTGAATTATATAGCTGGATCAAGGAGAATTCTTTACTTCTTCTATAAAGAAAGAAAGAAGAAAGGTGAACAAGTATATAGGAGGAGGATTGTGATCACTCAGAGACAAAGAGAAGAAAATGTTTTTTTTTTTAATATTTTGGAGAGAGAGAGAGAGAGAGGAGTACAAAAATCTCAAAGGTAAGGATATGAGATGACTAGTCTGGTCGGGAAAAACAAGTGAAGTGGAACTGTAGGAGTGGGGATAGTGGTTTTATTTTTATTTTTTGTAATGTGAAGAAAAGATGGTTTATGGGAAAGGTGGATTGTGGATTTATGGGAGGGAGAGAGAGAGAGAGAGAGTGGGGAAGGGTGTGTTGGTGTATATGTGTGTTATGATTGAGAGAATGAGTGGGTGGGAGTGACCCATCTCTAACCATCCTGGCTTTCTGTAGCGGACGAGGGGGGCGAGTTATTACTTCTTGGAATGTTTACAGCTTATCACAGAAGTAAAAAAATAATTTCTGGGAATCCGAGACGTGCTTAATTAGAGCTTAAGTTAAATAATAATAAATGTTAAGTTTTGGTTTTAATTTTTACTAATAAAAGCATAGTTTTGTAGTTGAATTGACCCTTTTTTAATGTATAAATTGCTTCTTTGTTTAAGAGGGAAGAATTCGAATAGAAGAGTTAGCAGCATATTATAAGCATATTGTAATTATCTCAAAAAAATGCTTTTAGGATATATATTAATAAACTAATTTAGAAAACATTTTATAAGAAAAAAAAAGTGACTAATTTTTTTGACAATTTTTTCAATTTTTTATAAAAGATTTTTTAAAATTGATGATTAATGTATGCCCTAAGAGGACATATTACTTTTTACTACTAATTTTATTATCAAACATTTATTTATTTAAAAATTTACTGATCAATAATCTAATAAATAAATCATTTTCTTTTTTTTGTTTTGTGTTTAAAAATTACTCATCAATTTGTAAAATTTACTAACATCATTCATTTTTTTATCAATGGAGTTGGTTTATTATATTTTTATTTTGTTGTACTTTTACCATATTCCTTGACATTTTTCTAGCAAGTTATTCTATGAACACACATGCACATATTTAACACAATTTGCACATTTTTTTAATGTGTGGCTTGATTAGACCTCTTACACATAAGAATTACCACAAGTATTTCTGAAAATTAATTCAATTATTACTTGACATGTGTACTAGTTATAGCAAAATGCGTGCAAAAATATATCTCAAGAATTTTTATTTTGGGTTAAATTTGTTGCGTACAAACCATTTTACACACCTTAAAAAAATAACTGAAATTTTAATCGGGGGATGTGTAATAAACACTACTATTTTGTTGTCTAGCTTCCATTTTCAACTTCATGCTAGACATCTTACCAGAAGGACTGTCCAGCGTTCCAAATACCTATGATGTTGGCAAACCAAGCTGTCTTAGAACTATTAATCTCAATCAATCTAGTCAATTACCAACTGCATTCATTTTGGTCTCAAAAGTTGTCAAAAACCTACATTGTCAAAAAAAAAAAGTTGTCAAAAACCTACATGTCAATGAATATAGCAAAATTTTTTGAAACTACATCAAGTCAAAACATATTGGTTATCAATAATTAAAAAAAAAAGCCAACCTTTTCTTTTCCTTGTAATGAAAGTCATTCTATTATTATAATTATTTATTTGATTAAAACTAGCCACTGATCATGACTTCTTTGAAGTCCTTTCAAAAGAACATTACTTTTGTCTATTTGTAACAAGCTAATATTCTCAGCACGAATTCCTAGTTATTGATAGGCCTGACTGGGAATCAAAACTCAAAAGAGAATAAGTTCTAAGTAAGAGACATGCTACTTCACAACTTGAAGAAAATGAGTATAAATGGTAAGTTTAAAGGTGGCCCAATTTCATGCTAAGAAAGAAAAAATAAAATTATATTGAAGTGGGAGAGGGGATTTGAATCCAATTTCTTATCTTTGGGAGAATTGAATAATGCCATCGACAAGGTTCTTGGCTTTTTTTTATGCTCACATTTATTTGATTATATGCCAATCTTTATAATCCCAAAAAAAATAACGACAATCATTATTATATATATATATATATATATATATATATCTGTCATCTTTACCTCAAAAAAATACTATATATTGCCCGTCATTACCTTATTGTAATACTTAGGAAATTAAACCATATTTAAGCATCTAATTTTATTTATATTTTTTCACTCAATTTTTTAGAGAGTTTCAATATATGGCGTTCATTCTTAATGATAACTCTTTATTATTAGACCAAGATACCAATCAGTTTTTTGTATAGGTGAAATTTAAACTTCAAATCTCTTATTTTATCTCCCAATTGATATGCGATATTGGTTATAACGTGGAGTCACATGGACATATGATTTAGACATTGGTAAACTGATTTGAATTCAGATGTAATAGACTAACAAATAAATAAATTATATATCAAATAAATTTATTGCCGGAAAATCATCATACGAGAAAATTGTATGTAAGGAAAAAAAATTATTATAGTGACTTTAATATAATTTATAATTTTTCATGTCAATAATATACCCCAAATATTTTGATCTGAATTTTTCAATCTTGTTGCGCAATAACACTCCCAAATATTAAATAACAATATAGAGAAAATAAATTAATAAGCATGCACACACAAAATGAAAATAAGAATTTACGTTGTTCAAAAAGATGTCTACATCCATGAATAAAGATTGGGAGAACGTTCGATTATAATTATAAAAATAGGCAAATTATGGTGGCATAAACACTCTCACAGTATCACAAGATAAGAAAAATCTTGACTGCAACGTGATTTGAAACCATTAAAAGAGTACTTGCATCAACTTGTGTAATAAAAAAAATGAAAAAAAAATATTATTTAAATAAAATAAAATATAGAATAGATAATCTGATATGAGTATTTTAGAAAATTGAATATATAAATTAGAAAAAAAGTGGGTTATTATAGTAAAGTAGACAGAAAGTTTTAGAAAAATTGATGTAAATGTTTACACCCAAAGATTTATGAGGAGATGGATAATAATAAGTGCCTCTATAATTTGTTATAAGGCCTAAAACATGGAACCAAGGAAAGGGGTAACTCTCAAATCTTAACTCTCAAGTCTTGAACTTAATTCAATAACCATATTCATTATTCTTATAACTTGGAGTAATCAATTATGTATTCTTATTTGTGTAGATCTTTGAAATAAATATATCCCCCAAGTAAATTCACTCTAATTTTGTCATACTACTGCATATCAATATACTTTTTCTTACGCATGATTCTTCACCAACAAAATTGTACTCTAACTTTGTAGTACAACACTATCTTGTTTAAAACCAAACTCACAACTAGTCTTCAAAGCCAAACTACTTTTGATACCTCTATTAGTGCCATGTAATTTTCCATGTGTAGAATTCTTATACTTCCAGCATATTGGGCCACCAGCAAACACAAACACCTAGCCTATCATGGAAATCCAATAATCAAAATCCTTTAGCAGAATGACCCATCCACATAGGCTGTAGCTTTTGTATAAACTTTTTGATCAAAGATCATATACGGTAGTCACAAATGCCTACAAATATCTAAAAAATCCATTTCACTACATTCCAATGCTTTTTCCCCCTAGATCTATCTTATGCTTACTAATCACACTGACATGCATGAAAAATATCATGAATGGTGCACACCTTTGAGTATATGAGACACCCAATTAAGTTAGCATATATCACTTTAGACATATACTCTGATTCTTCAATTCAGGCATAATTGTGAGGACAATATAAAGTGACAACAAGTGTGTACCGACAAGTCTTGCATCGATCAGCCAAGCTATTCCAACACCTTAAGATAACCATAATTTACCAGCCCATCTAGCACAATGAACTTCTATCCCAAGGATCTTCTTGACAACTTTAAAATCATGTCTCAAATTCACTAATTAAGAAAGAGTTCAACTTAATAATATCTGGCTTACTACTCTTTCCAATGATCAAAATATATAGCAAGAAGACAAGAATGATATAAGAACCATCAGCAAGTACTTTATATTAAACGCGTATTCATACTCGTAGTGTTGTACTCATGTGTTACCATAAAAAAGTCAAATCATTTGTACCATTACTTGGAAGACTACTTCGAGAATTGTGTAATGACTTCTTAAAAAGACAAACTTTTTTTTTTCTGGTTCCTTGAAATTCTGGGTTGCAAATAAATTTGCCTTTCCAATTCTCATGGAGGAATGTTATCTTCATATAAAGTTGCTATAATTCTATGTCATGCATTGTCATGTGGATAAGTTCACAATGTCTTCGCCTTCCCAGGTGACATATAACATTTTACAAACTTGTAGTTGGGTTAGCTTTCAACTTTCTAACTTTTTAGGGTAGGGGGAGAAAGAAAAGTAAAACAATTTTCCTTACATGGAAAAGTAAACAAATTAACGTAAACTTGAGAAAGGAACCTAAAATAAACTTAATGCTAGACAAAGTCTTAATTTCAAATATACAAATGTGATTTTGATTTGACAAATAGAAGTAGAATAAAACTTTATGCATGTGTACACGGTTTTTGATACTATCATTTCTTCAATACATAGTCATACTAAATTTATCTATCATTGAAAATGATAATATTATTTATGTGTTATCGATTGATACCGCTAAGAATTTAAATTTAAATGAAGAATATAATGGATTGCACTTAAGATAATACTGTACCTAAGTTTATCCTAAAAAAATAACTGCATGCATAGTAAATAAATTGGGGATGGCAAAAATGCTCTACCCCACCCTGCTATTTCCCCCGCAGATTTTCCCGCCTTGAACAGGTGCAGGTTTTGTTTGCTCCTCATCTTTTCTTTCCTGTTTTTTTAGAAATAATCTTGACTTAATTAGCTTGAATATATATATGAATGTTTTATTTGGTGTATATTTAATTTTTTATATATACATATCATAGTTATAGTTTATATTTTTGCATACATATTCAATTACACTTGTATTCAAAACACTTGTCTCCCTTCTCTCTTAGTATTCTCAAGACATTTCCTTTTATGTTTCAATTACCATCGCCAAAATACTTGCTCAATGCAAATTTTCCTCATCTCAAAGAGAAGATGAGATATACATGATCCAACCCTAGCCTGTCTCCTTGTCATTCCTAAAATTAGTACCACTTCTTAAATTATCTCATAAATGGTCTTTGCCAAAAAAAAAAAAAGTTAATATAAAAATTAAATTAAAATCAATAATGATTTTAATCACATAAGTGGTCAGGCTCATTAATTTGAACCGTACAAATTATCAAACGAGGGGGGAAAAGGAAGAGCCAACTTCAACTGTTCTTAAGATGGGCCAAACTATGCCCCAGCCTGGTGGAAATCAATTAAAGCCTACGGGCCATGCTAGACCAGGCCTGTTGACCCTCCTGTCGAGCCTAATTCATTTGATTCATAATAATCGAGACAGGGCCCAAACCCCAGGTTCTTCTCTCTCTCTCTCTCTCTCTCTCTCTCTCTCTCGTGAAAATAAAGCCCTTAATCAATAGCATTTACTCAAACCAAAAAATAAAATGGTACTTATCTAGTTGTGACTCTTGCAACTATGATCAACAAGTACTGTAAGTAATCAATAGCATTGTTCATTGTAATAGAGAGAATAAGAACAAATTATATAACAGATTGAAGATCAACTGGAAACATTCATGGAATAGACCTGATTATAATTAGGTAGATCTATGAATTTCTTTAAATAAACTTAATTAATCACTGCCATTGTTTGACATCATGAACTAGAGATGCATATTTGTGATTATTCTTTATAGTTGTATTACCATGTCTTTTGTGGATTTCATTTTTTTACTTAATTGAAATTTCTATCTTGTTATTAATAGAGTCTTTGCCATATGAGTATATTTAACACGAATACTTGTGAATAAGATTTATTGATCTAAATACACCATTAAGTTCTAAGAGACCAATTGAGGAATCAAGCAAGACGCTTAACGTTCTTCAATTTCATCTTAGTTTCATAACTTAGATCATGGTGTCACTATAAATTGGTGTACAATTTAAAATGAAACTCCTTTTTTTTTTTTTTTTTTTTTTGAAATGTAAAGAGTGTGATTTTGTTATGACCTAAGATAATGTGCTAGATAAATTTTTAATTGCATTAGAAGCATTTAAATTTAGGCTTGGTGATAGATCTTTATTTGAATAAAGTAGTAGTAGATTAGTATTGTTATTTGCTTGTATTTAAATTGATCCCTATGTTTTAGGATTTGTTGATGAGATTATCTCATCCTTGGCTATATATATGCTTTGAATGCATTAATAAGAATAAAGCAAAAAATTAGCCAAAAATGTCTATTCTCTCTATCAAGTTTAGGGGGCTAGTTATCTCGAATTGACTAATCTGTCTTCAATTATCTTGGTTCACAACATTTGGTATCAAAGCATTTCGATCCACAGCTCCATCAAACCAACCTTTTTTCCAACCTAATCCCAAAATGCCACCTAGCCCACTTGTCAGGGTCGTCAATGGGCTGGGTCGGGCCAACCCGACCTATTTTTATTTGGCCCATAGGCACAATGGGCTGGGCATAATGGGCTATTAACTAGTTAATGGGTCAGGTCGGGCTAGGCTAAAAGAGAAAACCTCAGCCCATGACCTTGCCCATGGGCAATGCCCATTTTATCTTTAGTGAGCTGGGCTATTGGGTTGGGCCTAATGGCTTACCCATAAGCTTGTGTTAGCATATTATTTTATTACTTTTATAAGTAAAGAATCAATTTTTTATAAAGGAACAATCAATCTATTTTTTTAAAGGAAAGAATTAAAAATTTTAATACATAATTACAAAAAAAATTTTACAGTCAAATCTATTTAATTTTTTGTTTTGTTGATGGAAACCTATTTAATTTTTTTTATTAAGGCTTTAAATAATTTTTTATTTTTATCTTTAATAAAAAAAATGTCAAATGGTTAATTCAAATTTGCTAGACTACTAGAAAAATATATATTTAGTAAACTAAGTTTAGCACAATTACTTTGAGTATCTTAGTGGTTGAGGGATTTTTCTTAAGAAATTCTTCTATAATATCTCAAGATCAATCCGTCATACACTTTCTATATTTTTTTGTTATGAATTATAAGTTACTAGGCTGGGCCAACAGGTTAGGCCAACGGACTGGGCAACGGGTTGGGTTACTGGGCTAGCCCACCGAGGGTACCCATGGGCATAAAAACTAGCCCACGGTCTTATCCACTGGGCTAGTGGACTACCCATGGGCCTCAATAACAACGGGTCGGGCCGCCCATTAGCTCGGTGGGCCGTTGGGTTTTTGGGTCTGGCTATAGGCCATGGACTATTTGATGACCTTTACCCACTTGCCCCAAAAAAAAAAAAAAAAAAAAAAAAAACACACTAGTCCCCACAACAGTTCCAAAGAAAAAAATAAAAAACTTCTGTAAGAATCAATTTTTGCATCAAGCTTAAAGTTCATCATGTCAAGCACATATCAAAGTTTTGATCTTGAGGAACAACGAACAATTTTAGAGCATGTCAATGGAATGTTAGAGATTCTCAAGGACATGTCCAAAAGCATAGCAAAGATGGAAGCAAGGATACAAGATTCATGAGATCAAAATGATAGAGGTCTTAGATAAACAATCCAATATAATTTTGGAAATCAAAGAACAATCAAAAGTTCAAGGATCCTATGAAATTTCGAATAATCAAAATAGTAATATGTTGGAGGATGCACCTACCATACGAATTGCATTTGAAGATCAAAATATTAATAAAGTGGAAAAGATAGATCAAAGGAATCTTCTCATGATTTCGAATAAGCCTAGGCTAATTTCACCATGGTTGTCAAAATCGTGATCTGAATCGTAGCATCACACGATTTTACGATCCCACCTCACCAAAACATTTAGAATCGCATTAGGATCGTAAAAATGGTAGGATCGTACGTAGGATTGTGTAGAATCGTATAAGATCATAAGATTGTATGGGATCTTACCAACCCTACCAAAAACAAAAAAATTTGGTTTTTTTTTTTTTATGGGATAAATTTTTTGTTTTGATGAAACTTTAAGGGTTTTTATTTTTTCATATTATGATGGTATGACTTTTTATTTTATTTTTATAAAATTATATTAACCTAAGCAAATGTTTTCTAGTTTCTAGTTCACTTGTAATCAAAATGAATGAATGCTTCATCATTTCTAAATGAAGAATCTGATGTTAGCTTTGCTGCCTTTTAAGCTATAACGTTATTAATTAAATTTGTTTGATCAATATACTAATTTGTGTTTTAATATTACTAAAATATTTTTTTATATATAATTTTATCAGTTATGCTTGTATTTTATATTGATTGATTGATTTTTTTAAGCATGCTTTTTAATCGTTGCTGAGTGGTATAACTTGAATAGTTGAGTGTGAAATTGTATCTTGATATTCTTTTATAGTTCTAGTATACAAATATATAATGTCTACATAGATGATGAAATGGATGATGATGATTAGGAATTTAGGAAGGTGGTTATAATAACCTTTGAGTAAGAATAATTAAATGTTTATTTCGCCTTAATATTCATTTTACTTTTGGATTTCATATTGTAGTTAGCTAGTTTCTATTTGCTAACTTATTTTGGATTTCAAACTTTGAACTTAGAATTTGGAAAATATTTTCCATATGTTTTGATAAATATTTTGGCACTTGGTTGCTAATTAAACATATATTGAACTTTTTAGATACATTGGTCAAAACTTAAATATATTTGTTTCGTTAGTATAGACTTAGCGATGTATGACATGCAAATTACATCATATGATGAAAATTTTAGTTTTTTTATGGGTGAATTTATAATTAATGTGATTATTCAATATAAAAAGTCATTATCAATATGTTTTTTGCTTTAAATCTGAAAGTATGTAGAATCTTACGATTCACGATCCGATCTTACAATTTATGATCCCACCTACCTTCAACGATCTTACGTAGAATCCCAATTTTGATAACCTTGAATTTCACAAATTAAATTTGTCAATCCTGGTGAGTTCAAGGATGTGGAAATCAAGACTTTTCTATTCACAAAAATGCTTAAAGAATTGGTGCAAATATCCATGGTCCGAATTCTTATCCTTCAACTATTTAAAGTTCGAGGTCGAGTATTCTCTAATCAATATGAGCAAGCATCAATTTTTATATCTCAAAATCTTGAGGACAAGATTCATTTGAAGGGGAAGGGAATGTTATGACCCGAGATAATGTGCTAGATAAATTTTTAATGCATTAGAAGTATTTAAATTTAGGCATGGTGATAGATCTTTATTTGAATAAGGTAGTAGTAGATTTAGTATTGTTATTTGCTTGTATTTAAATTAATCCCTATGTCTTACAGGATAAGATTAGTTCCTATGTTTTAGGATTTGTTGATAAGATTATCTCATCCTTGGTTATTTATATACGCTGAATGCATTAATGAGAATAAAAATAGAAGATTAGTAAAAAATGTTTATTCTTCCTCTCAAGTTCAAGAGGCTAGTCATCTCGAATTGACTAATCTATCTTTCAATTATCTCAATTCACAACAAATTTAAGTTGAATCCACCTTAAAATTTAAATTATAAAGATCTAAATATAAATTATTAATAGTTTTTTATATTACAATGCTATACCAAATCCCCATTTGAATAATAAATTCCTAGCACAAAATAATTAAAATAGGCTAAATTACATTACACTCCTTTCAAGTTTTTTTTTTTTTTTTGGTTGAGAAACAAACTATCCCCTAACGTTTATATAAATGACACTCGTCCCTCAAAGTTTGTATAAGTGCAATAGCTAAGTCCATACTCAGAATTTGACAATCAGGTGAGTCGGCTTCTGGTGTGGTACGTAGTGGGTTTAGTACGCCCAGCCAAAAGGGCTCCAAAACAAACAAAAAGGTGCATGCTGCACTGATGATGGACTGCCAGTGATATACTAGAGGAACACGAGGATAACGTCAAGCTTGCATGACCATGGATACAATGACAATTATAATGAGAAGTAAGGTTGTAAGGTAGAGCAAATTCGAAAAGATTGCCTCGGTTTAGATTGTTATTTGCAACTCGGTAACATGAAGTTGGTATTGTTAATAATCGCAAATCACCATATGCCGCAGTCAATGCATGACATTTCCACCCATATGTATAAATTATTATGAATCTTAAAAAAAAAACTTTTTTTTTTAAATATTATTGATGAAAACTTATCTATTATATTTATATACAAAAACCCACGCAAAGTGTTATTTCATGAAATATTTATGAGTATCAATTTTGTAAAATCTCAAGGGAGATTAGGGTAATTTACCCTCAACCATAAGTTTGATGGCACACATTTTTTCTTTATCATTTTTTATGTGACATGCTATAGATATATAATTTTTTTTTTTTTTGTTGAGAATTTTAATGAGTCTTGTAACATTGGAATACAATAAAAACAAATTAACAAATACTTAATTCTTTAACTAACTCATGTATAAAAAAAATTACTATAAAAAAAATTGAATAATAATTATAATAAAATCAACAACCTTAACCAATGTCTCCAAACACTCATCAACCAATCCCATAAAAGTAATATAATTTTATGACTTGGCCAATATTGAACCAGCTACAATGCTACTAAAAATCAAGGTCACTGATATCAACATCCCTTATCTACCACCCTCTACCTGCAAATGCTTCACCTACTCCTCTTTCCCACATCTAACCGATGATTTTTTTCTTTTTTCTTTTTTCCTAAGTACAAAGAGTCTCCCTCTCTACCTTTCTTTCTTTCAACTTTGAACCTGTTAACACTCATTCTTTAACAGGGAGTGCACGTGTAGTCACGTTGCTCAGAGACCAAAACCTCCTCTCAGCTTCTGTTTCTCTGTCTCAGCGACAATGTCACCGTTCGGAGCCTTGGCGGGGCTCTTTGTCTTGCTCTTAGCCTTGTACTGTGGCACAGACCCTTTGAGGCACAGTGCCATCTCTGACTTCCCTGACTTCGAATCGTACAGAGTGGACATGCCACCTTGGTCCCAGGTTCCCACAGAGAAAGACACCCAGAATTTGCTTCAGAATTCGGAAATTAAGTTTCTCAACCAAGTCCAAGGCCCTGAGAGTGTAGCCTTTGACCCTCTTGGCCGTGGACCCTATGCTGGTGTCGCTGATGGCCGGGTTGTCTTCTGGAATGGCCAGTCCTGGATTGATTTCGCTTACACTTCGCCTAATAGGTCAGTTTTTTTTTGTTTTTTGGTGTAATGGGGTTTCTGGGTTTTTGTCGGTTTATGAGTTTCTGAGCATGGTGGTATGTTCTGTGGGACCCACATCACATGTGAAGAAAATGGTGACTCGTAATATCAGCTTTTATATTGTATATTTAGTGAAATTACACGGGTTGCACCCTTTTCTGCTTTTCTTTTTGGGGGTAAGAGTTAGTAGTTTAAAGCTTGATTCTTGACATGAGAGAGCATTTAGCCTGAAAATACAGAATTTGCATATTAAAAAGAAGGGAATAGAGATGGAATAGATATAAGAGCAAACATATAAAAAGTGTGACATGGATAACTTATTTGAATCACATTTATATAAGCACCGTGAGCGGTTATGGTAGGAAAGCCCCACTGGTTGCCCTCCTAACCATTTATATTTACCAAAAAATATATATATTTGTGAGGGAAATGTGAAATATTATATTAATTGAGATGTAAGAATCATGTCATATGTTTTGATTATCATAAGTGTTGTGTCCAAGATGCCATTGATTGGATTTTGTAAAGGAACTATTTCTTGGTGGATTCTTATTTAAATTTTTGGTTTTCTTAATGTTTGTATTCTTCATTCGTCAGTGTACTCTTTCATCCTCCATCATGTTGGTTATAGTTTTGTCTTTTTATTTGCTGTTTGGTAGTCTTCATCATATGGTTCAGACCTATAAGCAAACAAATTATGAGAACATGTCACATGAGATCAGAAAATGAATGGCTCCATGTAATTAACCGCTTCCTTGATTAATAGAATTGGTCTGAGTCATTAGCCTGTGTTTTGCTACTTTGTTAAAAAATAATTCCCAGTTGTGTTTTTGCCTTTTGGTTATTTATCTTTGCAATAATGTCTTTGGGAATGATAATTTGTATTCCATCTATTATTTGGGATTCAGGTCAGAACTGTGTGATCCAAAGCCATCGCCTTTGAGTTACTTGAAGAATGAGCACATATGTGGCAGGCCTTTGGGGCTCCGATTTGACAAGAAAACAGGCGATTTATACATTGCAGATGCATATTTTGGGCTACTGAAGGTGGGACCAGAAGGTGGTTTGGCAACATCACTAACAACTGAGGCAGAAGGGGTTCCATTGGGGTTCACCAATGATCTAGACATTGATGAAGAAGGGAATATTTATTTTACAGATAGTAGCACCAAGTATCAGAGGAGGTAGGCCCTTTAATGCTATTCCTTCTGAGAAGGTGACAATGCATTTTTTTGAAGTTGTTACTTCTTTGGATGTTAGTTAGTTATACATGATCCAAGAATGCTGAAGAGACCCACTTACGTTGTGGTGTCCCACTCACTGCTGAAATGCCACTTCCCCTATACAGTGCACAATAGAATACACAACCCTTAATATGTAATGAGAAGCATTAGAATGCTTATTGTCCTTTAGGGCATAAAGAAGAATGTAGTTTCCCTTTCTTCTATTGCAGTGGGACATCGTCTTATTCTGAAAGGTATTAAAATGACACTTCTGTGCATAAAACTAATGCAGTTAGAAAAAGGACTAATATTTCTTCATAGCAATGACCAGCATACCAGGGTATATGGTTTTTAACTTCGTAGATCAGTATGGATGATAATATTAGGCTAAGAGCCTTGCAGCTGAACAGGCACCTCTTGGTATTTCCAATGTAGACATCTAGGTTTCAAATCATTCTTTCCTGAACTATCGATTTATCAAAAAAGTATCGATGATAATTTGAGCGAGTTGATACTTCCCCTGCAATGACCCTTCAGATATTCAACTGATTTGAAAGAGTGGTTGTAACTTCTCTCTGTTAAACTAGTAATGACGGATGGTGCAGTGACCTGTCAGGAAGTGATATAATTTGGTTTGTCTAATTTTAGATCTTGCATTTGTACATGTTTATTCAAAATTTGTGATAATTGAAAATGTTGTATTTAACTTGTCATATCAGGTCCCACTGAGTGTCTATTAACAACCAAGAAATGAATAAAAACCCAAGTTCCACGTAGGGTTTTTCTTGTATAATGACTCTCACCATCCACTTTGCTCATTTTAACTTGCATATTTGATATGATGGTATGCATGGATAATTTTTAAGTGGCAATGAATTTTCTTTATCCAAATTTACCAAATTATATGAATTTCTTAAATATGCAGATTAAACCTCAATATCTCTATCAGATTTACATTCTGAATGATTGTAAACATGGTAATATCACATCTTCTGCAAATTATTCACAAAAAGATTAGATATGTAAGATTTCTGGTTTAAAATCCACTAGGTGCACTTGTAATTTACCAATAAAAAAAATAAAAAATTATTGGCGAATATTTCTTAAAACAAAAACAGTGTTCTTTCTTCTTTTTATGCATTAGTTATGGATACACTTACTAGATTGATTCAAGATGAAGTTCCATGGTGTATGGTTTTTGCATACAATATACTTTAGTGGATGAAACTAAATGTGGAGTCAAAGCCAAGCTTGAAACCTTTAGCTTTAGAATTTAAAGGCTTTTGGTTAAGTAAGTCTAAGACAGAGTATATGGGGTGTAAATTCAGTAACAAGAGAAACGAAGATGAAGGGGATGTAAAACTTGATGGCCAAGAGATACCATAGAGTAAGTGATTTCAATATCTCAGATTAATAATTATAAGAATGGTGAGATTGAAGGGAATGTGAATCATAGGATAAGAGTAGGATGGTTGAAGTGGAGAAACACATAAGGAATAGTGTGATTGTAGAATACCTACTAAATTAAAGGGAAGGTTTTACAAGACTGTTGTAAGACTAGGCATGCTATATGATATTGAATACTAAATATGTTTATAAAATGAGTGTATCTAAATTTAAAATGAATATGTGAAAATGCAAGGAAAGATAGAATATGAAATGAAGAAATTCAATTAAAAATAGGGGTTGGTCCCATTGATGAAATGATGAAGCCAAATCGCTTGAGATGGTTTGGTTATATGCAAAAGAGAGTGATTAATGCACTTGTAAATAAGAGTAATTTGATTAAAGACGAGAGAACAAAAAGAGGCAGAGAAAGACCTAAAATAACATGTAGAAATATTAAAAAATGACTTGTTAATTACAGAGGTGACAGAGTGTGTTTTTGGAAGGAATAGAATAGCAAAGAAGAACACAAGAGGATCCATAGCCAACCCAACAGTTCTGGGAAAATGGCTTTGTTGTTGTTGTTTTGGTTCCATTAACATTTCAGATTTTGGGAGAATATTTAATTTTCCTGATCTTATGTTATTTTAACTACCAAAAATTTTGGAATCTTGAATTTGTGACATCTCCATTTTTTCCCAACGCTTGAATTTGTTCTTGAATCTTGAATTCTTTCCCCCAGTATGTATAAAACTCTTGTATCAACTTGTTTTCATATAATACCCAAATGCTTTCGGAATTGTTAGTCAGTTAATTTCTGAACTCTGAAATTGTATAATGCCAAAGATGGTTGCAACCCAGCAAGTCATTGGTTTAGAAGTAATTTAAGACTACTGCTGTCAAGTTGTCTGGGTGGCCCCTAATAGATTTCTCCAGCTCTTTTTGTGTTCGGTAGAACTCCTCAGTTTTTTCTGCTAGTTTCTTAATGATCATTCAGCCTTTTCTTTTTAACAGCGTGAGAACCACTATGCATCAGTGTTAACACAGTTATTTCATGCAGGAACTTCATGCAGCTGGTTTTTGCTGCAGAGGATACTGGGAGGGTACTGAAATACAATCCAACTACTAAAGAAACCACTGTCCTTGTTAGGAATATCCAATTTCCAAATGGTGTGTCTTTAAGCAAAGATGGTTCCTTCTTTGTCTTTTGTGAAGGAGCCATTGGCAGGTGAGGACCCTCCCTGTGAATGTATGCCACTTATATATAGGCAATGTCTATGTCTAGAGTCACATGACATGGACCCTCATTTTGCTCAATTGTTATTCATTGCATTGTTTGCCTTTTAAATTGGTAGTCAGTAGTCACAAATTTAATTTATTATGCAATTATTGGAATTGAATTGGGACTACTTTGGCATACTTTTCATCATGAGACTACTTTGGTCATCATGAAACTACTTGGGTATACTTTTCATGGGAGAGAGAGAGAGATACAGATCAGTTGACATCACTATATGTGACTCGTGGAGAGCAAATATTACTTGCTTTTGGCAGAGTTCTATAAGAAGTTTTAACTCTGAAGTTGCTAGATGGATGTTTCTCAGAAAATATTTTTGAAAGTACTTTACTCTTACCTTGACATTTTTCCTTTTGACAGAAGATCTATGAGAAACATATAACTCATCTGAATTTTTGTCCATATGTTTTGTTCAACAGTGTAAAGAATACCTTTATATCAAATTGGTACAGCTGAACAATTTTAAAGTAATCTGGTATGTTATGATCATCAATTGATATAGTCCGCATGCATATATCCCAAGTAGGTTTCCTGGGAATATTTTTGGGTCATTGAAGCCATTGTTATCAGAAATAATTTTTGCAGTAATCTTTTAGTCATTAGCGAAGTCTGATATCATCTTGATTATGTAGGTTACGCAAGTATTGGTTGAAAGGCGAGAAAGCTGGGACTTCAGAGGTATTAGCAATCCTACCTGGATTTCCTGACAATGTCAGGACAAATGAAAAGGGCGAGTTTTGGGTGGCAGTCCACTGTCGACGAAATATGTATACTTATCTATGCGCATTATACCCACAAGTTAGGAAATTTTTACTCAAGCTCCCAGTTTCTGCAAAAATTCAGTTCCTGCTTCACATTGGGGGCAAACCCCATGGGGTTGTTGTCAAGTACAGTCCAGAGGGTAAGCTTTTACAGATATTGGAGGACAGTCAGGGGAAGGTAGTTAAGGCAATAAGTGAAGTGGAAGAGAAGGATGGGAAACTATGGATGGGCAGTGTTTTGATGCCTTTCATTGCAGTTTACAACTTGAATTGAAGCAAAAAAAAAATCTGTAATCCTGATAAAGGGCTTTCATTGCTCATGCTGGGGGTAGCTCCTATGGAACACTTCCCCCACTAAAAAATGTTTTTTCCCTTAATTTTCCACTTACAGAATCCGAAATGTTTTCAGTACCATGACTAGAATATGAGGATTTTACGATCGTATTCCATGTTTCGATATGTATCAAGTATTTTGTTTTCATGGACTGACTTTGACTTATGTCGAAATTTTTTCATTTTGCTTTCTTCTAATGCTACAGTTAAAACTTAAAAGTAAAATATATTAATAATGATTTTTGAGACATGTATAAATCCTTAAAGGCATTTTCTGTGAATGCCAAAGTTGTTTTGTTGCCTTTCTCATTTGGCAATCGCAATTCCTTGAAATGCAAATGCAAAGAACAGGGAAAGAAAGCCACTCCCCTGCTTAAATGTCATAAATTACAAAGAATGCTTTAGCAAAGGCATGCTAGAAAATGGCGGCCTACGGAGAAATCAGGAGGTACTCTCTTCTCTGAACTCCCTTAACTTGACTGCATAATTGCTCTTATCTACTTAGACTCAGTAAGACTAAAACTTTTAGACCTCACTAGTGGATGATTCAGGATCATGAGATATGATGATATAGACGATTGTAAGTTTGTAACCTTAACTCAAGGTGGTACCTACAATGGATGAAAGAAAGAAAAAGTAGGACACTGGTGTGGTGTTCAACCACCAACATTCCGATACCAAAGTTCGATCTCTCCTTTTTAGTGAAATAGTCACTCTAGAATTGAGTACCAATTTTCTTGAGGTCGGTTTCTGCTGATATTGGGCCCGTATGGCTTGAATTGCCAAGCCCAATTCGGTCATCTAAACCAAATACAAGCAGTAATAGGAAACCTTACTAGCCGACTTTAACATATCAAAAAAAAAAATATATATATATATATATATATTGTATTAAGTGCAGCCGTGTGTGTAGAGAATTCCAATAACCTATTAGGTATAGCCGCATAAGAGAAAAATAGAGAAATAGAGAGACAGTCTATTTTTATTGTTTCTGTGAGAGAGTTCTAGAGTGTAATTGGGATTTGGGTTTGTTGAGAGTGTTCTTGTACACTATTCTATTTTCCTGTTTTTATAGTGAAATTTCTCCGTCGTCGCTGTGGAGGTAGGCAGTTTGCCGAACCATGTAAATTATTGTGTTCTTTGTGTGTGAGCTTATTATTTAATTTAATTTCTGTTTATTTACTGTTATTAATTATGCTATTTGCATAACAGTTTTCTTTTAAAGTTGTGCTTTTTTTTTAATGGAAAAAAATAGGTAGGGGCACAATCTGAGTTGGCATCTTCCACCTAGGCGTGACTATAGGGCACTCTACCTGCTAGGCCTAGGCCTATGGTAGCAAGGAATCTGGCATGAGCCGAGAGTATGCAATTTTTTTCCAAAACGCCTTCCATTGCAGGATTTAAATCTAGGACCTCCACCTCTTAAATCCTTAGGAATGAGCCCATGACCACTAAACCAACTAGTCCGTATCCAAAAAAAAAAACAACCAAAAAAAAACAAAAAACACAAGGGTGTTATCCATTTACGACGAACATGGTTTGTGGTTTGGGTAACGAAAGGCCTCACGTGGTATGGTCAACTTTGTTTTTTTTATCTAGCTAAACACCATGCCTAATATGCCGAGTAGAGTGGTCCTTGATCTAGTTTGTCAAGCATAGGTTACTCTGTAATGCTCACAAAGCTCGATCTCCTAACCCACCCCATTGTCATTACGCAAACAAAAAGGACATACGCTTGAAGAGTAACTTTGTTAAAATAAATACATGTTTCAACGGTGGAAAATGGAATATAACCATTCTGAAGTTAAGTTTTTGAAAATACTTGGCAAAACCTTTTTATATTTATTTATTTACATTTGGACTTATCGTATTTTTGTTTTTTTTTTTTTTTTAAAAACATGAATCCTGATTGAAAAATAGGTGACCAAATAGGCCCAAAATTTTATTTGCAATCACAATATTAATTAATGCGGGCCAACGACGAAGCCCATTAAGGTTTGGGCAAGGCCCATAAAACTTTAGCCCAGCCCATTTTGTACTAAAACCCCACACTAGAAAATCCACGGCACACTTTTATACTAAAACCCCAAACTATAAAACCCCCTTCGTCTTGCTTCCCTTGCACACTTTCACCTCACACTCACTCACTGTTACATTATGCTCTCTCTCTCTCTCTCTCTCTCTCTCTCTCTCTCTCTCTCTCTCTCTCTCTCTCTCAACTTAGTGTTATGATAAGAACCGTTACCCATATCTACACAAACACACACGCACATATATTTGTTTTGTTCATTTTAAAAGTAGAGGAAATTTTGAGTTTGTAAGTGCCATCGATAGCTTTGCATGCCTGATCATTAGTATGCCATAGTCGTAATTCTAACTTTTTTTAAAAAACTATTTTTAGACAAGTTAATCCTTCAAACTCTTGCTATTTTTTTATGTTCTTAATGCGTATGTCAAATTTGGTTCAAATTGAATGTTATTTATTATTTGGTCCATAAATTTTTTTTTTTTTTTTTTTATGCTTAGTTTTAGAGTCTAAAAACTTAAAATTTGATTGATGACATAGCTATTAATCTTTTATCAGCATGAGGATATAGTAAGAACATGCAATCCGACAATTAGGTTTTTCAAAATTTACATCTAATAAAAAAATATTTTTATTAAATAAGAGGAGTTTTGGAAAGAAACCCTTTTTTTTTATTTATAGAGCAATCAATAAGTTTTGCAACTCAGAATCTTGCTTTGTGTTATTGGCCAGATTGTGCTTCAAACGTGAAATATAAGGCAAAATCGCGTGGTTTTGCACTCTGGATCCTTTGTAAAGTTCAATCATGGTGAGTTTTGCAATTTTCTTGAGGAAATACAAATACAATGCTTTAACAAATATGAACTGAAATTTACTTATTTATATAAAATTTATCTGTATGAACCTGTTAGGGTTTAATTGCGTTTTTATTAATAGTATAATATTAGAGTTTGCAAATTTTACATGTTGGGTGTTTTGTTGGAATTACAGTCAGGGAATAAGCAGACAGATATAAGGAAGTGGTTTATGAAATCCCATGACAAGGGCAATGGCAAGGAATCCAAGCCTGCAAATCCTGCCCCAACCAATAAATCACAGCTAGAAGAACCGGTGGGTATCCTTACATTTTTATCTTGAATCCTTACATTATTAGTAGAACTTGTAAAAATAGGATGTGTCAATTAAGGAAGTAACAAAAAATATGAGTTCAGATAAAATAGAATGAAGAAAAATAACATATGTGGTTGGCTCTGAATAATTTTTTGAGGTTTTATAGCCGACACAAAAAGTTTGGGACTAAGGCTTTGGAACTTATTTGAGCATGTACAATTTTTTAAAGCCTCATTTTTCTAGGGTACAACATCATTTAACCAACTTTCAGAAAATGAGTGATTAAAAAAAAAAAAAAAAAAAAAACTGCATCCAAATGCGCACTAAGTTTTGTATAAAACTTAGTTTTGCTTTTAGCTGCTTTGGTTCTAGTTAAAAATGGATTCCTGTATTTTGTTATGTGTGTATGCGTTAAGCCCGAGTTTCGGGAAAAATTGGGAAGATAGAATAGAATCCAACTTTTGACATGTGTCAGGTCAAAAATGGAAAATATATTTTTGTGGATTATTTTTTTCTATTAAATGGATAGAAACTGAAGGTACTGATGAAATATGCATGACTATATGTTTTTTACCTCCCCCCCCCCCCCCCCCTTCTTTTAACTGTCGTGAAGTAATTGAATGATAGAGTCATAGAAGATTAATATGCTATTACTTTGCAAATTTGCCTATTTAAGAATTATTTTATTGGGTTCTCATGTGACTTCCTATTGAAGTGAAAGTAGTGCCTTGTTAATGGTCTAAGTATGAGTCTTTTAGGGTTAAAAAAGTTTTTAATTTGGTCTTTTATTTTATTAGTTATGGTCAGTTTTATATTGAGGGGCAAATCTGTAATTTCTGCAATACGTGCGAATTAAGGGTATTTTTGTAATTTTGTTGAGTCTAGAATCTTCTAGGGTTTTAAGTATCTTAGGTTTATTTACTTTGAGTCCAAGTTAGTATTTATTAGGTTTTATTAGTAGTCCTAATACTAGTAGGAATCATATTACTACTAGTACAAGTAAGAGTCTTTATATATATATATATATATTGTGCTCAATGTATTCAAAGAAGTAGAGTGAGTTGATTAATAAAATTGAGTGTTTTGAGCAATAGGTTACCGTTCACATACTGTTCACACAGCCCCTAAACAGCCCTAACTTCTCTCTAATGCTTCTTCTTTCCTACCCAAAATCCACCACAACTAAAAGTAGACCAATCCCTAATTTGTCCTGCATCATTGAAGTAAGTTGATAACTTATCTATTTATTCATTTTATATTTGGGGCAAATGCAGGCTCATGCAAGCCAAGAAAGTTCAGGCAGAAGGAAAACTAGCAAGTATTTTGTTACTGACAAACAAAAGCCAAAAGATGAAAAGGAGGCACAGGAACTTCCAACAAAACGAAAGAGTCAAAAGTATAATGATGAATCAGTTAAACCACCACCTGTTAAAAAACTTCACATAGTTGATGACGATGATGATGATGACTTTATCTTGTCTAGTTCTAGGAAGAATTCAGTTGATGTGACTCCTAGGAAGAAGTTGAAGAGTGGGTCAGGTAGGGGAATTGCACAGAAACCTGTAGACATTGAAGAAGGTGACAAGGATGATGATAAAGATATTGATACTCATCTTAAGTCTGGTGGAATAGGTTCATCAGCAGAACCAGCTAGTGGAAGAGGCAGAGGTTGTGGATGGGGTGGATTTATGAACTTTGGAGAAAGGAAAGATCCTCCACATAGAGGAGAAAAGGTGAAAAAAATTGAAAATTTATGGATTGATCAATTGGACGTGGTTGTACCATTCTCAATGTTAATGTTGAATCTTGTTTTGTGTCTTAGGAAGTCCCTGAGGGTGCTCCTAATTGTTTAGCAGGTTTAACTTTTGTAATTAGTGGAACACTTGACAGGTACTTTTGTTCATCTTTGTTTTGATGTAATAATGTTTATCTTTAATGGAACTTAAATATAAAAAATCCTATATTTATGTGTTCATATGTGGTCTACATCACATTTTGCTGAAAGATATTAAAAAAAATTATTTTTGATTTGTGAATGTCATAATTCTTTGGCAATTATTGTCTCAGCTGTGATGCTGGCCTAATTGTGGGATTACTTTTATCTATTGCACATGTACTTACAAAAAAATCCATTGCAAAATCTCTTTACAATTGTTATATACCTTTTGCATTGTATGGTCTTGAGAGTGTATATTGAAGTTTGACTGATTTTACAGCCTGGAGCGTGAAGAAGCTGAAGATTTGATTAAACGCCATGGTGGTCGTGTCACTGGATCCATCAGCAAGAAAACGGTTTCTCATTACTTTTTTCTTGAATGTGCTTGGATTGATATGACTATCAGCATGTGATTAACATCTTCTGTTTGCAGAATTATCTTTTATGTGATGAAGATATTGGGGGTCGGAAATGCTCTAAAGCTAAAGAGCTAGGGTTTGTAATCTGAGACCCATACATGTGATTTGTTGTGAGTTCCTTTCTTTGTTATATTCTAACACCTCTAGCTTCATATCTTTATATAGCACTGCCTTTCTCACTGAGGATGGATTGTTTGATATGATCCGTGCATCAAATCCTGCAAAAGCACCTGTACAAGAAGAATCTAAGAGGCCAGTAGTGGATAAGGTTGCACCTCTTCCAAAGAAAAGCCCACAGAAAATAGAAGCAAAGAGTATGTCCCAAATTAATATGTGCACTTGTTTTTAATCATTTTGTTATTAGTTGATTATCTCAATGGCTTTTGTTTTTGGGTTATTCTGTGGGTCTGTATTCCTTTTCCCTCTTTTTAAATTTTATTTCAAATATGTGGTTTTGCTCAAAGGGTCTGCTACTGGTTTTGACCTTGGCCCTTGAATTATGGGACCTTTTCTCCATCTATTGTGGCCTTGCTGGGTGTTCATGATGTGTTATCTTCTAATGTCTATCCATTTATTGTTTGATTAAGTCACATTATGCGATAACTGTGAGCACAAATTGGAAGTTTGTGTGTGGCATTGAGACCCAGAACTGTTGCAGGGCAACAAAATCAATGCAAAGTGATTTCAATATCTTTATGACTTTTGACAAAAGCTAGCTAGAACGGATACCCTATATTTGAACCTTAATGATTTATTATTATTATTATGGGTAGATAGTGGTGGAGGGGAAGGTGGGGTTCAAACTATAGACATGGGGCACCATAAAGGATGCCATTACAATTGAGCTATCACTTGAACCCCAACCTTATAGATTTTCTAATTAGCATACTCCAGCAAATGCTTTGTGCAGAGGGCAAATTTAGATGTAAATTCTATTATTTGGCATAATTTGATTGTTTTGTTCCTAACGTTGTTTAATGAGGAGGAAGTCAGGATGTGTAGGTTCTGCATTAATCCTAGACTTTGCTGGTATCAAAGATCACATTTCTTGGTTCTTCCAAAAGTTGCAAGTATATAGCTCTTTTATTTTCTTTAAAATTTGTGTGTGTGTGTTTTAAAAAAAAAAGAATTATAGGAGATTGTGATTTCAAAAAGGCATTTCTTTTGCTGATTGGACTGTTCGAATGTTTATTATGGTGATTTTTAAAGATGAGATCAAATGTGAACTGTTTTTTGCTTGTATTTTTCTCCATTAGTCTTGCTTGAGCCTGCAAGGGGAACCTGATCTTTTAGCATGTTGGAAGTAATGGAGGCCCAATCAAGTTTTAGTCTTTTGGAACTAGAAATGCATATGATAGAGACTTAACCAAGTAGTTGCATTATTCCTTGGGTTTTCTCTTACATATGTTGGTAAACTGATTATTCTAGAAGATAGCATTGGCAACTCCTTGGCAGCAGCTGTATCTGGAAAAGGCTTGATCTCAGGGTTGTCCCCAGCTAAGCATAAAACTCAAACCGTTGCAATGAATGCTTTGACATGGACAGAAAAATATAGCCCAAAGGTTCTGAAAGATATTATTGGAAATGAGTCGCTGGTATGTGTGTTAGTTCTCATCTTTCAGCCATTGCTTTTGGAACTAAATTTATATTTTCATGTATCTAAATCTGGAAAAAGAATTGTAAGGACTCCTTTATCTAATGATGTGCAGGTTGATCGGCTTCAGAAGTGGTTGGCAAATTGGAACGCACAATTTCTTGATACTGGAAATAAGAAAAAGAGCAAAGGACACCAATCAAAAAAAGAAGAGGAGAAGGGCAAAAAACAAATTAATTCTGCTGCCAAAAAAGCTGTGCTAATAAGTGGAACTCCTGGTATAGGAAAAACTACCTCAGCAAAATTGGTTAGTCAGATGCTCGGTTTCCAAGCAATAGAGGTGGCGTAATATTTTATCAAGATACATATTTCTATAGAGCATCTAGATCATGAGTTTCACCCCCAAGACATATGAATCAATAGGATGATTTTTAATCTGCCCTTGTGTTCTCCCTTATTTCATTTAGGTAAATGCTAGTGACAGTCGTGGGAAGGCTGACACCAGAATTGAGAAAGGAATTGCTGGAAGCAATGCAAATTCTATAAAGGAACTTGTCAGCAATGAGGCCCTAAGTGTCAACATGGATCGGTTGGTTTTGCATTCTTTAATATCTCACATAAGTGCATAGAAATATGATTGGTTGAAATTTCTGCTGAAGTTAATTGTTGAAGTTGCAGATCAAAGCATCCAAAAACTGTGCTGATTATGGACGAGGTTGATGGGATGTCTGCTGGAGATAGGGGTGGAATTGCTGACCTTATTGCTAGCATCAAGATTTCCAAAATTCCTATTATCTGCATTTGTAATGACCGATACAGTCAGAAACTAAAAAGTCTTGTGAACTACTGTTTGCTTCTCGAATTTAAGAAACCTGAGGAATCACAGGTTTTTGTGCTCATTTCTATAATTGTTTTTAAAGTACTTGTTTTCGTTATGCATGAAATTCCATGTAGTTGTGATCTAGTCCCTTTATCTGGTATTTTCTGAATTGACATTCTCTTGTGTTTTTTGCTTATGTGATGATGTTTAAAAGACTAGAGTTAGTCAGATTATCTAAAATATACCATTCCAAGTTATGTTTAGCTTGGACCGCCCTTTTCTGGGAAATTTTGTCAACTTGAGTTCTTGGAAAGTTCATGGCCTAAAGTATAATAGTTGATATATGTATATATGCTAGTCTGATTTTATTAATAGGTGCCTAGACTTAATGGAAGTGAAAGGCATTTTTGTTTCTTCTCACTTCTTTTTTTTTTTTTTTTTGAGTGTGTGGGGGACTCACTGGAATCATGTTTATGTTTAGATTCTTCCTTGTGAGATTTTTACACACGCACACTCGTTGGTGTTACATGGGTAGCTCATTGATACCCACATTAAGCTTTTATCTGAGATTTGGATTAGCTTTGTTGATGAGTCATGAATAGTAATATTTCTTATCCTTAGATTCTCTCCTTAGTATTGTTCTTTGGGAAAATTACAACTAGCTGCCTTCTTTTTTTCTACATGACTGCTCCAAAGTTTCAAATTTACAAGATGAAGGAACAAAGAAAAATAGAGGAAGACCAAAAATCACATTAGTAGAAATAATAAAAAAAAAAACATGAAAATTAAGGGAGTAACAGAGAGTATGACTATGGATAGAGTAGAATAGAGGAAAAGAGTACATATGGCCAACCCTCACTAACCTGTTGAGGATCCATGGCCAACCCCAAAATTTTGGGACTAAGGCCTTGTTTGTTCGTTGTTTGTACCCCAAGTGTCTGAGATTTGATTTTTGGTTTTGTTGTTTTAAATTGATTGTATGAGATTGAATTTCCAAGTCAAAGGTTCATTTTATTTTTGTTTAGAAGATGCTAAAATGGGTGGACTTGAAGAGTTCACCATTTAGAATCACTAAGGTCAATAAACTTTAAAAGAGATTCTAAAAAAGTGATGTTTCATAATTGGAGTAACACCAGGTTTGGCCATGAGCAAAGGGATGAGAGGCGGAAGCATTATGTTGAGGATGATGTTTTTGCTACAATATGTTTGTGATCACAGACATTTCAAACTCTGATCAAATTTCGTGGATCATAAATATACATTGTAAGAGAAATGTATATATTAAAGGTCACCTTTTATGACCCTAGACAGGTTGATTCATTGAATCAGACTCATCAAATGATGGGTTGGAAAGAGGCTTGGTCCAATCCTTTTTTGAGAAGACGGCTTTGGGGAAAATCAGTCACATTTTTTATGAACTTTATCTGAAAAAGTCTTGTATGGTCGTGAATGGTGTGCTAGCCCATTTATGGAAAGCCAATGTGATCCTTAATATTGGGTATGCTTTGACTCTGTGTGTGTGTGTGTTGGATGCATATGCCAGTGTGATAGAAAATAAACATTTGGTGTTCTAGCTTCTGCAATATTTGCTGTACATTTTAAGTCCACTACTTCCAATTTCAGAGTTAATAATTCTAAATTTGGTTTATGATAGATGATGACAAAGAGGTTAATGGAAGTTGCAAATGCAGAAGGCCTTCAAGTTAATCAGGTAAATACTCCATCAATGCTTTAGTTTATATTTGCACTTGGTTATAGCTGCTTAAGTAAATGTTCATAGTGATGAACTCATCTAGTTTTACTGTTTTGTGACATGTTATATGTTTATTTTTATGTCTCATGATTCTCCTTTTTATTAATTTTAACTAATAATTAATCCACAGAAATTTTCACTATCTATTGTATCAGATTGTTCTTAAGGAACTTGCAGAAAGAGTCAATGGAGATATGCGTATGGCACTAAACCAATTGCAATATATGAGCCTCTCCATGTCAGTCATTAAATATGATGACATTAGGCAGTGTCTTCATGGCGGTGCAAAGGACCAAGACATTTCACCTTTCACTGCTGTTGACATGTATGACATTAATGATCCTATTTTACTACAGGAATGTAGCCCATGTTCTTGTTCATTTGCATGCTATATTTTTCTTCTTATGAGTTACTTTTGTGTGCTGCATCTAATTTCCTGTTTGACTTAAGATGGTTGGCTGAACTTGACATTCTGCATACTTAGTCTCATCTCAATTCATTGTGAAGTTTCTTGGTTTTTCTATTTTTATTATTTTTTGGATGTGAAAGGCTCTAATTTCTTCAGAAAGGTGCTGCAACAACATAATAGGTTATTTATAATAGCATAGTTCAAATACATACTCAAGTCATGACTACTATTTTGGTCTGATATATGGAGTTTCGGAGTCTTTCTATTCAGGAAATTGGGATTTTAGCTATTCGTGTGGTGCAGATACAGATGTGGGTCTAGACGGATTATTAAACTAAACAAAGCCCTATGAAGTATACCTTGTTTACTAATTTACCATTGAGGATTGGGAAATGGTCTAGAAGCCCTATAGGAATTCTAGACCCAGAATATGAAATTGCTTTGTATCTTCTTTTGATATTTCTGTTAGTTGGGAGATTTTTGGTTGCTTCCAGATCAAAAATATAAAATTATGAGCTGATATGGTTACATTCTACCCTTTTTCTAGTTTAAATGATCACACATAAGCATGCCTCAGACTAACTTGTAGGCTTTATACCTTATCCTTTGTTAAGTTTTGACAATTACATGTCATCCTTTCCATGTGATTGCAGCCTGTTTAGATCCAATGGGAAGTTGAGGATGGATGAGCAGATTGACCTGAGCATGAGTGATCCTGATCTTGTCCCTCTTCTTATTCAGGTTCTTTTGTTGAGCTTTTGAAAATTCTATACTGCATGGTGATCAATTAGTCTCTGCAGAATCTTCCAACTATGAAATCAACAAAATGTTATGTGCAGTTTACCATTTGAGATTTGTAACGGAAAAAAAAATAAAAAGAAAAGAAAATATATGACTCCACATATTAGAGTGATAGAACCAATACAGACAATACCCTTTTCAGAAGGTTTGGTCACCACGTTGCTGGCTTAATGTATATACTGTATAGTTGAACTGTGTTACCACAAATAACTAAGTGGAAATACAAAGTATTTTGAGAAAATGCAAATTAATGGTAATTGAAAGTCTTTTTGGAAATTCTTTAGGTGGTAATTATTTTTCTGGGGAATATTACTACTTGAAATTCTACATTTTTTTTACATTTTGGATGGGAATGAAATGCTAATTAGTTTTTTTTTTTGACACCAAGATTTGCTCTTTTTTGTTGATAAGTAATCCAGAATTTTATTATAAAGAGTACTCTATGTTCCTGAATACAAAATACTAGAAGCAATTATATGCAAATCAAATAGAAATTCTAAAAGAATGCTGAAAACCAGAAAGGGAAGTACAATGAGTAAAACCACAAACCCGAGACCAATCAAACAGAGTCCATATTTGTAAGGAATTTAAATGATCTATAGGACTCTCAACATCCTCAAAGGTGCAACTGTTACATTCCTGCCATACTAACCACATCAAATATGCTTGCACCAAATTCCAAACATCTCAGGACTGTTTCCCCAACCAATTCCACTATCCAAACAAAAGAACGGCGACCTTTTCCAGCATCACCCATTGAATCCTAAACATCCAAAAGACTTTGCACCATAAAAGATCATCCACCGTTTCCCCACAAACAACAACACATTTAGCACCAATTAACTAGAAAGAGGCCGCTCCTAACAAGTTTATCGATGGTAGGATTCGACCCCAAGAAGTTGCCCATAAAAAGAACGAAACCCTTTTTGGGACCTTTACATGCCAAATACTCTTTCATGAAAAAGAAACAGTAAGGAAACCAAAAATAGAGTTATAATAAGAGCATACATCAAAAGCACCACTTCTAGTCAAACGCTAAATCAGCCTATCATCTCCCTCCCCCTCGGCAACTTAGAATAAAGAAGCTCAAAGAATGAAAGAACATCCTCCACCTCACAATCTTGAAAAGCTCTATGGAACTGTAAATAACCTATTATGTTGTTGCGTGCTATGTTTCTAAGGAAGCATTGATTTGTGCTATTATAAATAACCTATTATGTTGTGGCAGCACCTTTCTGAAGAAATTAGAATGAGATTGTCCCAATAGGGTATTTAGAATGCAGCATATCACAAATCAATGCGTCCTATTATGTCCCACCTTGCCTATTGGGACAATCTCACTCTTGCCAATATTAACTTTCAAGCTTGTGACAGCTTCAAAGAAAATCAAAACCATTCTTATATACAATAATTGCTCCCTGGATGCATCGCAAAATAAAATAGTTTCATTAACAAAAAGAAGGTGTGGGACACTCAAACCCACGGGCGCATTGAGGCCCACTTGGAATCCATTAGTAAAACGTCCCTCCTCCATTCTCTTCAACATCCTAATCAACACCTCCAACACCAAGGGAAATAAGAGAGGAGACAATGATATTTTCCATATGCTTAGGAATTTAAGAAATGTTTATGCACCATCTCTTTTTATTGTTTGCCAAAATCATGTTCCTTTTCATCCTTTTTATTTTGGATTTAGGAAAAATTTGCCCTTGTTCATTTGTTTTGACAACTTGACCTAAAACTTCAACTACTTCTGAATTACTTTTTCTAAGAAAGATTTATTATGATATGGCAGGAAAATTATATTAATTGCAGGCCAAGTTCGGTTGGTAAGGATGACAATGGAATCAAATGTATGAGCTTGATTGCTCGTGCTGCTGAATCTATTGGTGATGGGGATATTATCAATGTACAGATTCGACGATATAGACAGTGGCAGCTCTCTCAAATTGGTTCCCTTGCATCGTGTATAATTCCGTATGTGTTCAGCTCTTGCAATTACAAGATTTAGTACTTGGTCTACGTTTTACAACTTAATTGGTGTTTAATCTTTTTTTTTTTTTTTTTTTTTGGTTACAATCAGTGCTGTACTGTTGCATGAGCAGATGGAAACACGTAAACAGGTAAGGAATTGTCTATTATATGAGAGTTGTATGAGAGTTTCTGTATTTTGTCATTTGGGCATTCAATGCAATATGCGAGGGACAACTTGACTATAATAGATTAGGATGAATGAAGTCCTGATGCTTGCATCTGATATTCACATAGTATTCAACATTTTCTTTTTAGTTTTCTCCCCATACATACTTTCTGAAGCTAGCACATACTTCTTCTTTTTTATAATTTGATTATTGGGGGATGGGGGATTTGAACCCTAGACGTCTCTATTGGAAACACTAGGAAGTGTCAATTTAGCTGCAAGGCTCTTGGCTAACAATATTATTTGGTTTTAGCCTGAATCTTGATGTCAGTTGGAATCATGTCTGCAGAGAAAGAATAATTTTATTAGATTTGGAGGATGGCTGGGAAAGAACTCAACAACAGGAAAAAATTTGAGGCTTTTGGAGGATCTTCATGTTCGTCTTCTTGCTTCTCGTGAATGTAGTTTGGGGAGGTGAATTTCTATTGCATCCAATTTATGCTTTTTTAAACCTCATGTCCTTGTCTATGTGCAATTGTTTTCTAGTTTTTTATTGTAAAAAGCACCTACGTGTACTTATCAGAAAAATAAAAAAATTGTAGAAAGCACCTACACGTACCTGAATATTATTCATAAGGCTTTCTTAATGATTTGAATTTTCTTTCAACGAAAGGGGAACTGACTTAGACATTAACTGCTGCCCCAGCATTGTTTACAGCACATGGCTTTATGAAGCTGTACACATGCCCTCTTTTTTTTTTTTTTTTGATAAGTTGTACACATGCACTCATTACACATCTAGTTTTGTCAATGATGTTTTGCAAACGAATTTTTTTTGCATTTAGCTTTATTTTTGAAACATTTTAGTTAGTTGTCATGTTTGCACAACTATTTGGCAAACTAGCATCTTGAGGTTCTAAAACTCGAGTTCAAAGATGAAACGCAAGTCTTAGTCTCCAAGTTAAAAAAATTTTGGAATTTACATTTGTTTGAGGTTGCCATGGTTGCTATTTTCTTGCTTTCGTTTTCCTTTTTCCTCCTTTTACATGAAGTTACTGTTAGTGTAACATTCAGTGTCAATTATATTTTTACTATTTGCTCCAGCTGCAGCAATTATTTGTCTAGCAAATTTTACTTGTAAAATATTAAAGTACTTTAAAAAAAAAATCTTCGTCATAATTGTGAATCATTCATACTAAGAAAGAAGAAATAAAAAAGAAACATGTCAATATGGAAGCTCAAAACTAAGGTCACTAATTGTCTAGTTTAATATGCAAGTTTTTTCTCCTGTTACCTGTTTGTTAAGAGTCAAATCTCAAAGTTTTCCTTTTGCTAATGAACTGTAACCCAAATGGCACCTCCTCATAATGATGGAATGGAGGGTGAGGTTGTGGTTCAAAACTCACCGGGTCTGTGCTTCACTTACTAATTATATTGACTTCAAGTTTTCCTTTTAGAATTCATAGGGTTCAGAATACTCCTTTCTAGTGTTAGTACCAGGATATCTACTTAGTTTGACTTGAAGTAGACTTCTAATTGAAGTAATTTTTACGATTTCCTTAAGAATGAATGTTAAGTATTTAAAAGTCAGAGTAGATTTTTTGTGTTTTCCTCAATGTTCGGTATTCCTCTTTATCTCTTGTTTTCAACTTGATGCTGTACTATTGATAATTCTGGCTGTATATGCCAGTCTGTCTATTTTTCTCCCTTGCGATGCGTCTAATTGCCTTTCTTATGTACCGTGTAATTTTCACTTGGTTCTGATGATATAGGGAAACCCTGCGAGTAGAATACCTTACTCTCCTTACACTTGTTCTGAAACGATTGACTGAGCCACTGCAGGAGCTGCCTAAGGTTGGAACTGCAATATGTTTATTATATTTACACTAGAAAATCCTGGAGAAGTTAAAATGGAATATTTGTTGAATTTGCATTTATTCAATCTGAGATGATGACCAGGATGGAGCTGCTCAAAAATTTGTTGAGTTTATGAATATGTACTCAATTAGTTGGGAGGATTTCGATATAATTGTGGAGCTATCAAAATTTCAGGTACCCCTACATACCTTGATTGCACCTTGGTTGTCAGAACTGCTATTAGACTTTCATGTTATTTTATGGTTGTCTTTATGCATCAGGGGCATCCAAATCCGCTGGATGGAAAACAGCGTGCTGTGAAGGCTACTCTCACCAAAGCTTACAAAGAAGGAAGAAAAACAAGAATGGTACGAGCTGCAGATTTAGTCAAGCTTCCTGGTGTGAAAAAAGCTCCTAAGAAGCGGATTGCAGCAATTCTAGAGCCATCTGATGATGGATTTGTTGACGGTGGTAGTAGCACATTGGCAGAAGGTGAAGAAGACAATTCTTCAGATATGGATGAGTTGGGTAAGCTTCAATACCTAATGCAAGTTTTTAAGCAAGACAATAAAGATCACCCGGTACAAAAGTTCTTGATATTAAAATGTTATCTTTACATCCATGACTTAAATTCTTTAGTAAGAATAGGAAAACCAAATTTGACTTAATTCTTCTCAACCTCCTTAAAGGCTTAAACTCAAGGGCCAAGGAAAAAGGGAATTTTTGGGGTTGGGGGGAATCTCCATAATCAGTTGCTATTTGGGGAGGTTTTAGGTTTCAATGCTATGATCTTTGCATAATTGATATTACTGATTTGCTGGTTCTAAAGGTCTCTGTCTGAGTTCAGGAGAATTCTGGTCAGTTGTTATAGTTTAAGGTTTTCTCATAGTTCAAACTTCAAAGTGATAACCTTTTTGTTATTAAGGTTTGAACTTCAATTTTTATTTTTTATTTTATTAAGACAGTAGATTACTTTTGTACGATGATGAACACAAAGTAACCTAAACAAATTATAAATTATGCTCAAAACTTAAGTAAACCTGTGAAATCTAAAATGGAATTTCCATGTAAAAGACCCCATGCACAAGACTAGTAAAACAGAGTTTGAATCTACAATGATTCCAATTGAGGAATTGATCTCTCAGTATCTTCAAATGTTAGACTGTTTTGTTCTCTCCACAATGTCCACATTAGACATAATGGAACAAGGTTCCAAATACCCGATGGGTGCTTCCCAAACCAATTCCTCCACCCGAATGAGAGATCAGCTACCCTCCTAGACAACACCCCATGGATCCCAAAAGCCTTAAAAAATACTGTGTTATACATTTTTTTTTTCTTAGCAATCATTCAGTTTTGTATATTTATGTCAATCTTATGTGCATATTGAATTTTTCCAATGATCTGGTGTTGATTCCAACGAACCCGGGATTCTTACTCCTAGGTTTTGTATCCCTGTTGGCATTGATTCCAAACAACCTTAGATCTTTTTATTTTTCTATTCTTCATTTGCATTGTTGCGTCCATTTTGGTTTTGTCCTATGTCAGTTTTGGAATTGGAGCAAAATTCCATCGCAGTTTTCAAGCATCCTGTGGATCATAACCGTAACCAGACCCAAAAAAGGAAAACAAAAAAAAAATCCCTTGTCATAAACCATTCCTGCTAGCACCAACTCTCTTCTTCCTCAACCATCTTGCCACAATCAACACTCCCGACATTTAGGCTTGCAATAGATTGGTGCTATTTTATAACATGTGGTCCAATCCACAAAGTTAACACATTGTGTGTTTTAGGGTCGTGGCATGGCGTGTGTTGCTTCTCTTCATTTGTTTAAGGTCATGGCAAATGGCCGTGTGTTGCTTCTCTTTATTTGGTTAAGGTTGTGGCAGTACTTTCTATAATGGGCCGTATTTACTCAGTCCAGGTTGACAAAACTTTTAGCCCATTGCACATTGGAGATAGTGGAAGCACTTATTTTGTTGATCATCAAGACTCATGAATTTTCAACAGTTGGTTACACACGAGATGGACCAATTCTTTGAACAAGTAGATTAATCAGATAACAACAAAGTTAGGTTTTCCAAGGTGAAACTCATTGATAGAACTATAGATTACTGGAATGATATTGAGAACCTTCACCCTTAAATTGTACAAGTCTATCAAAAAAAAAAAAAACCTGAGAGGAATACTTACCCCAATCTTATTGAAAGAACAATCTCATTAGGATGGTTTTCTAGATTGAAAAAACAGTTTTAGGCAAGGGAACAGATATTCAGTAGCCCATTTTGAAGCAAACAGGAGTATTTTATCCCTTTAGCAAGTTGCATATTCTTGCCAATAAATAGTGCCTTAGCTAACTTGAGGGCCTCTTTGGTAATGAGCTTCAAAAACAGTTTTTTGTTTTTTTGTTTTTTGGGAGTCTCAAAAAACAGGAATTAAATGTGATTGAGAATGCAAAAATGCCATAGATTGTTTGTTTCATCTGTATTTATGCAGTAAGACACAAATTTTCCAGAAGCTGGCCTGTCTTCTGGGATCACCTAATTGATGCTCTCAGTTTCATTTAGGTGGCATTTGGTACGGAAAATCTACATTACTCTTGGCATTCAGATTCTTAGGAATGTGATGCCTTGCAATCTAAATGCCTAAAAATGTAACTATTCCTATGTTTGATTTAATTGGAAATTTAATAAGATTTCTAGGAACGTGAAATTATAATATTTGGTTTATTCCTAAGAATCTTAACTAAATTATTTATTTTTCGCATTCTATCCATAGATTTGTAAATCCAATATAAGTCTTTCAAAAAAAATAAATAATAATCTTCTTCTAAATAAATAATGAAAAACAAAATATAAACTATAAATTATGACAAATTCATTAAAACTATAGTCTAAAAGAAGAAAAGATAAATATATCAACAGAGTTGTTTATCCTGTTTATGTTGTTTTGGTGGGAAGAGATAAAGACAAAAGAAAAGATATTAATGATTTGTTTTATATTTTATCTCAATTGCTTAAATGATAAGGACAAAGGATTAAAATTGTTAATTTATAAAAAATACAATTTTCTTTAAGCTTGGGAATCTGGATACCTGCCTGTTTTATAGGGAATCCACATTTCCACTGAAAGGGGGTTAAAGAGAGAATCCAGATTCCTCTGGCATCTAATTCCTTAGTATGATTTGCAACCAAACATGAGAAATTTTAAACATTCCTGGGAAACTTAAAACATTACCCCGTACCAAAAGAAAAATTAATGATTTCTTTTCGAGGCATATGAAAAGAGTTAATGTAATTTTAACAAAATTCCTGTTGAATTCAGTAAAGTATTTTAGGAAGCTGTTTTCTCAACATGTAAGCAAACATGCCAGAGATCATTTGTTTCTTCTATTTATTTATGTAGATTGAATTCTTGTGGGTTCCCAATAAGTTGATTGCTTGTTTAAGCATGGTGAGTTGATTAAGTAATTGTTTTTTCCTCTTCTCGTGATTGTATTAGAAGGCTCTGCTAATGTTGAGAAGCTACAAATGGAACTTCAGAGTTTGAATTCAAAAGGTTGGTGATAGTACTTCATATGTGATTGTGATGTCTGGAGTGTTCACCTAAATACTCAATTTCATTTTGAGTCATTTGGGTGATTAGTATTCCTGATTGATCAGAATAATTGATGGGTTCTTTTACTGTGCCTCATATATTATAGGAATGCAAGTGGAGTTCGATATGAAGGGCACAGGAAAGTCAAAGAAAACACCAGTTGGCAGAGGAAAAGGTGGTTCTGGACCTTCGGAGAAGAAAGGTGCATGGTGTTCAGGAGCTGGTGCCAAGAGAAGGAGATGAGAAATGATGAAAGCAGAGGCTTTGGTAATTTTGGCAATGTTCATAATCATTGTAACTTGGTTTTTCTTCCTTTTTTGGCTAAGTAATTTGGAGAGAGAAGAAAAATAGACTTTCCTCCTGTACACTGTTTTTGTAGGTAGATGTGAGAGTTGTAGGAGGGTGTTCCTTGCTAATATTTCCTTTTTCCGAGGAAGGTATCATTGATGTAAAAACATGGATTATTTCTTTTTGAGTACATGACAGGGCTGGGATTTGTGGTCCATTCAATGATGCATGATCCTTAAACCATCCCTCTAGCACCAAATCTCTTCTTCCTCAGCCATCTCGACACCATTGACACTCCAGACATTTTAGGCTTGCAATAGATTGGTGCTGTTTCATAATTGTGGCCCAATCCAAGAAGTTAACACGTTGGGTGTGTTGCTTCTCTTTATTTGGTTAAGGTTGTGGCAAATGGCCGTGTGTTGCTTCTCTTTATTTTGTTAAGGCTATGGCAAATGAATAGTGAAGAAGAATACAAGAGCATCCATAGCTGGCCTCACAGTTCTGGGAGAAAGACTTTGTTGTTGTTGTTTGTTTTGGTTCCTGTAACTTTTCAGCTTTTGAGAAAATATTTGATTTTCTTGATCTTAAGTCATTTTAACTTCCAAAAAATTTTGGTATCTTGAATTTGAGACATCTCCATTTTTCCCGACACTTGAATTTGTTCTTGAATACTTTCCCCAGTATGTACTGAATCTCTTGTCTTAACTTGTTTTCTTATACTCCCAAATGCTTTTGAATTGTCAGTCAGTTAATTTCTGAAGTCTGAAAGTTGTGCAATGCGAAAGATGGTTGCAACCCAGCTAGTCATTGGTTTAGTGTTTTCTGCTGATTTCATAAATTTCATTGGGCTTTTTCTTCTTAACAGAGTGAGAACCACTATGCATCAGTTTTAACAGTTATTTCATGCAGGAACTTCGTGCAGCTGGTTTTTTCTGCAGAGGATACTGGGAGGGTACTGAAATGCAATACAAGTAGTAAGGAAACTACTGTCCTTCTTAGGAATATCCAATTTCCAAATGGTGTCCTTAAGCAAAGATGGTTCCTTCTTTGTCTTTTCTGAAGGATCCAATGGTAGGTGACCCTCCCTGTGAATGTACCCCACTTATATATAGGCAATGTCCATGTCTAGAGTCTCGTGACATGGACCCTCAATTTGCTCAATTGTTATTAATCTCATTGTTTTTCACTTTGCTAATCAGTAATTACAAGTATAATCTTGTATACAATTACTGGTTGAATTGGGAGATGAATGGCTTCTAGGACATGCTAATATTTAGTTTGCTAGTTTTGGGTCATCATGAGACTACTTTGGTATACTTTGAGAGAGAGAGAGAGAGAGAGATACAGATCAGTGATCAGTGGACATCACTATCTGTAACTTCTAGAGAGCAAATGTTGCTTGCTTTTGGCAGAGTTCCATAAGAAGTTTCAACTCTTAAGTCTCAGAAAATATGTTCAAGTACCATATCTTTACCTTGACATTTTTCCTTTTGACAGGAGATCTATGAGAAACATATAACTCATCTGTATGTTTATCCAAATGTTTTGTTCAATGGTGTAAGTTGGACAAGAATACCTTTATATCAAATTCGTACAGCTGAACAAAGTCAAAGTAACTCTGTATGCGGATATTAATCAATCGATATAATTGCAAGTGAAATACTGTAAAGTCCATATGTCTATACCCCAGGTGGGCTTCCTGGGAACATTTTTGGGTCATTGAAGCCATTGTTATCAGAAACAATTTTTGCAGTCATCTCTTTGTCATTAATGAAGTCTGATATCATCTAGATTATGTAGGTTACACAAGCATTAGTTGAAAGGCAAGAAAGCAGGGACTTCAGAGGTATTAGCAGTCCTCCCCGGATTTCCCCGACAATGTCAGGACAAGGTAAGTTTTGGCTATTCACATTGTACCCAAAAATTTGGAAAATTATACTCAAGGTCCCAATTCCTGCAAAAATTCAGTTCCTGCTTCACGTCGGGGCTGGCCTCATGAAGTAGTTGCCAAGTACAGCCTAAAGAGTAGGCTTTTACAAACATTGGAGGACAATCAGGGGAAGGTTGTCAAGGCAACAAGTGAAGTGGAAGAGAAGGATGGGAAACTGTGGATGGGGAGTATTGATGCCTTCCTTTGCAGTTTACAACTTAACTTGAAGCAAAACCAAAAAAAAAAAAAAAAACCTGTAATCCTGATAAAAGGGCTTTCATTGCTCATGCTCGAGGTAGCTCCTACGGCACACTCCCCCCACTAAAAAATGGTTTTCCCCTTAATTTTCCACCTTTAGAATCCGAAATGTCGAGGGCCACTGATTGAATATGATTTTAAGATCATTTTGGATTTATATTGATATATTTTTACACTTCAATGACCTTATTTCAATATATATCTAGTATTTTGTTTTCATGGACTGACTTATTTGTTCATTTTGCCTTCTTGTTGTGCTACAGTTGAAAATAAAATATTTTAATAAAAATTTTGAGATATGCATAAAATCCTTAAATAGGCATGTTCTGTGAGTGTCAAAAGTTGTTTTGTTGCCTTTCTCATTTGGCAATCACAATTTCTTGAAATGCAAATGCAAATAACAGGGAAAGAATGCCACGCTCCAACTTTAAACGTCATAGATTACAAAGAATGCTTTAGCAATGGCATGCAAGGAAATGACTTATCTTTAACATGATGTGTAACTACCAAAGTAGTGTACAATATTGTTGACTGACTTTTTTTTTTTTTTTTTGCTGAATGATTAATTCTATTCAAAGAAAAAGAGCTACAAACCTTCAAGACAAGCCGCCTCCTCCCTGATAACTTTAACAAAACAGGAAGGGCTATTACAAAAGTCAAAATAACCATACACACTATACAATAAACTCCATTTAGCAAGAGAGTGGGCTGTTGACTGACTTGATCAGAGGAATGAAATATCTTAGTATCGGTTAATACCAGTATGTATTTATTCGCGTGGACTACTTATCCTTTTGTATTTAGCCTCCTATTAATATCAGCATAGTTGAGACTTGTGGTCGACCTTCTGGACCACTTATCTTTCTTTTGGTACCTAACAATGGTAGTTACAAAGCTCAATCTTCTAACTACCCCATTGTTGAGAGAGAAAGAGAAGATATCATGTGTGTAAACTCTAATTTGGAGAACATTAAATGAAGAGACTTGGAGAACATGAAATGAAGAGAAAAAACATGAGTCCATTTGACTGCTTATTTTTTATAACTTATCTGCATAGAGTTTATCAAAAGATATAATTTTATGTAATTTTTATATTAAATATGTGACAAAAAAATTAAAAGCTAGTTTATTTTTTAAAAAACTAGTTAAATTATTTGGATGAAAAAAATTTGAGAGAATAAGCAAAAAGCTTTTGCCTATTCGCCAAACCCAAAAAGATGTTTTCAATTTAGTGTTTTGACAAATTGAGTAACCATCTTTAAGTTACAATTTTATTTTATTTTTTTTAATTAAGACACATTCCATTTTCTTTTTAAAACTAGTTTTGAAGCACGTGTTAGCCAGTAAAACTGTTACAATTATGGATAGAAATAGAATTTATTTATAGTTATTTAAATATTAGATTGTCTAAAAATTATACTATTAAATGTTTCAAAATATTCCGATATCAATACTTTAGCCCTGTTCCGTCACTTTTCTCATAAATTCTATTTTTTATATTTTACTGTCAAAGATCACATACATTAAAAAAAAAAAAAAAATGTAGTATTTTACTGTATCTCACCCTTTTCTCCATTTGCGGCTGTGAAGAACTTGAGCATCTGAACAAAATGACAAGGCACACACAACAAGATTGAAGAAGCATCTACATTCTAGGGTTAATAGGCGAAAAAACAGAAATACCCTCATACAATTTTAGCCTACCCACAGAGTTGAGAATGAAAAAGACTAAAAAGCCACCCACTTTTTCTCTAGGCTCACAGCAGTGAAGCTAAAAAGCTATAATGCTATTTTTATAGCTTTTTAGCTCCACCAACATACCAAAAGGGCCTTGCAGCAGTGGAGGTAAACTTAAAATTTTTTGCTGATTTGTTACAGTGCACATTTGTAAATACATGTGCACTATAGCAGACATCTAAAAAAAAAAAAAAAAATTTTATTGAACCTGCCCGATTAAAATAATCTGCTCTCTCATCTCTCATCTCTCTCATCAAGCTCTCAGCTCTCTCATCTCTATCATCAAGCTCAAGCTCTCAGCTCTCTCATCTCTCTCATCAAGCTCTCATCAAGCAGTCCACGCCGTCGTCATCCACGCCTCAACCCACGCCATCGCACTCCCAGCCCACGCCTTCGCCCTCCCAGCCCACGCCTTAGTCCACGCAGTCCACGCCGTCGCCGTCTCACGCCATCCCAGCCCACGCCGTCCCAGCCCACGCCTCAGCCCACGCCGTCCCACGCCATCCCAGCCCATGCCGTCGCCCTTCCACGCCGATCAGCACTTTTTGTTTTTTTGTTTTTTTTTCCTGCTGTGGGCTGTGGTGTGGTGGTGGTGTGGTAGGTGGTTGGTTGATTTTTTTTTTTCTTTTGTTGTGGGTGGTGGTGGTGGTGGTTGTGTGTTTGGCTATGATGTGTGGACTTAGTTGATTTTTTTTCTCTTTTGTTGTGGGCTATGGTGGTGGTGGTAGTGGTTGTGGTTGTGTGTGGCTGTGATGTATGAGTGTAGTAAATATATTATTTTATTATAGTGAGATATTATTTTATTGTAGTAGATATATTATTTTATTGTAATGTTTATATTATTTTATTGTGTTGAAAGCTAAAATAGATCCACTGCTGTAACATGTGTATAGGTAAAATAGATAAAATAACTTTTGGTGAAGCTAAAATGCTAAATTTTTAGCTCTACTGTGAATGCTCAACAAATAAAGTCACAAGCAAAAAAGTAATTTCGACCAGGTGTGTCAGCTAAAGATTTTAGAGGGGAAGACCAAAAAGTGGTTCAAGCTTCAATGTTTTTTTCTCAGATCATATATAATCTATAGGGGTAGCAAATCAGATACAATCAAAGGAAAGATTAATGGATCCAACGAATTGTTAAGAAAGAGAGAAGAATTTTGTTTTGGAAAGAAAGAAAAGGAAAGAAAAGAAAAGACGGAAGAGTTTATGAAATGCATTTACACGGGTAAGAATCAGGCACCTTTTCTCCCTAGCTTCTTCTTTTCCTTCTTTCTTTTCTTTCTCTATGAATTTGGTCATGGCTGATTTTTTTTTTTTTTTTTATTTATTTTGTTTCTTATCTCTAACCTTGATCCTATGTTTGTGTAAGTTAAGAAGGTGGTGGACAAAGTCGGTCCAAAAAACAAAAAAGGTGCTGAAACAATAACAGCAGCAGACAAGGTGCTCGACAAAAGCACTATTTACAGGTGCATTCGCGCTTTTTAATATAGGTAATGGACATAAACCATGTTTTTTAACATTGTTAACCAAACAAGCCCATATACTTGTTTATATACAAAGCCCTACAAAGTTTACTGTGTATATGAACAGACCTAATTTCAATTTCACTTGGGCCTTGGCTGTCTCTGTCATATTCCCCAAGTCCAACTCTCCCAACGCGTAGGCAAACAAGGTGATATAGAAAGTTATTCTATTCTGGTGCACGTAGATAACTCTGCTTGACCAAACAGGAGGGAGTGGAAGTGGGAGTGGGACCCAATCTCCATTTGACTTGTGCTGATATGGCAGCGTTTCTATTTTCCACTATCCAAGCTCTGAGCATTAGAGTATTTGCATCGGCATCAGCATCGGCATCGGCATCGGCATCATCATATGTCATATGTTGGCAAATTTTACCATTAAAGCACAAAAATCAAGCTTCATTTGGGTTGCTAAGAGCATTCACAGCCAGATTCTAAATCCCATCTTATTTTACCATCTCAAAAAGTCACTTTTTCAATTATACAATACAATTTTACAATTCTCCAACATCCCAATTTTTATATCCCAATCCTACTCATTAAAATAATATTTTTACACAATAAAATAATATTTCTCACAATTACCATTATACATTACAACACATTATTTATACTTTATTTATTCTTTCTCTCTCTTTCCTTCTAGTCAGGAACCACAATTACCACCACCGCTGCACACCACCACCGCTACCACCACCACCACCACCACCGGCAACCCAGAAACTACCGTCAACACCAAAAAAAAAAAAAAAAAAAAAAAAAAAAAACCCAGAGAAAATCACAACAACAAATCACCGTGAACAAACCCAGCCACCCCAGCAAATCACAACAACAATCCCAAAACAAAAATTTGAAGAAAAACCCACCATCAACAATCCATGCCGATCTTTAAAGTGATCGGATTTGCCACTACCGCCGAACCCCAACAAACCACCAGTCACCACCACCACGCCACACGCCCACCGGAAAAATCCATTAAACCATAAACCAACAAACCCATTAAATCAAAAAACCAACAAACCCCATCGGAATGGAACGGATCTCCACAGCACCCACGCGATCAAAACCCCATCGAAACGGAACCCACCTCGCCATCGGAACGGAACGGAACCCCATCGGAATGGAACGAAACCCCATCGGAATGGAACCCACCTCGCCAAACCGATCTCCACGCATGACTCGGTCACCATGTCAACACCACCAAACGCTAATCTCCATCGCGCTAACCTCTGGCCATCACGCCGATCTCAGCCGCGCCACCAGCTCGCCACCACGCCGATCTAGAAATTTGATCCGGCGTGAGCTCTGATCCGACTTGGTGATTCGGCAAGAGAGAGAGGGATGAGAAAGAGAGAAGGAAGAGAGAGAAAAGAAAGAGATAAAATGAGGGAGGAGTGAGAAATTTGCCAGGTAAAATCAATTAAAAAATATTTTTTTTATACCATTTTGCTACAGTACCATCTTACATTTGAGATGGTACTGTAGCAAAATCTCAAATTTTTTTTTTGCATATGGGATATAGCCTTCCCATTGCTGATGGGTTTTGGGGCTTAAATGCCAAATGTTCTTAACATTTGGCATTTACAAGCCCAAATGCGGATGCTCTAAGAGCATGCATCTGGTATTTTCAGACTATTCTATTTACCATCTTAAAAGTTACTTTATTTATTATACCATATCATTTTACAATACATCCAACCTTCTAACTTTTATTTTACAATTTAACAAATTAAAATAATATAAATTATACAAAAAAGTAATAAATAAATTATCAATCTCTCTCTAATTTCTGTCCCTGCCTCTCCCTCACTTTCTCAACAACCAAACAAACAATCACTACCACGGTGAGAATCAAGCACAGCCCTAATCCAAACACCAGTCACAACAAACACCAGCCTCGCCACCATGCCACTACACCCACAGCAAGAACCAAACCCAAAAACCGGCCACCATGCCACCACTACCAAACCCACCAAACGCCGATCTCTATGCTGATCTCCATGCCGGTCTCCATATCGGTCTCCACGCTGATCTCCACCGCACTGACCTTCATGCCACCATGCCGATCTCAACAGCGCCACCAGCCTTGCCACCATGCTGGTCTCACGCCGGTCCCCACATCTAAACTAAGGCTCCACTGCTCCAGAGAGAGAACCAGAGAAAATGAAAGAGAATTAGATGTTGAAGAGGCAGAGAAATGAGAGAGAGACGTGGGAGACAACTAGAGGAGAGAGAATAAATTAGTAAAAAATATATACAAGCTGCTACAATACCATCTTACATATAAGATGGTACTGTAGCAGTGTTGTAAAAAAAATTTACAATTAGCAGCCCGAATGAAGCTTGGTTTTTATGCACAAATGGTAAAATTTGCCAACATATGGCATATGGCAGTGCCATGCGAATGCTCTAATTGTAAACTTTTTTACAATACTGCTATAGTCATCTTATATGTAAGATAGTACTGTAGCAAGCTTGTATATATTTTTTACTAATTTATTCTCTCTCCTCTAGCTGTCTCCCACATCTTTCTGTCATTTCTCCCTCTTCCACATCTAATTCTCTCTCTTTGATAATTTATTTATTATTTTATTGTATAATTTATATTATTTTAATTTTTTGAATTGTAAAATAAAAGTTAGGATGTTTGATGTATTGTAAAATGGTATGATATAGTAGACAAAATAACTTTTAAGATGGTAAAATATAATAGTTTCAAAATACCGGACGTGAATACTCTTAATATTAGTGGTGCTAAAAAACTAAATTGCTATTTTTAGCATCACCATATAAATAAATAAGTAATAATACAGTTAAAATATAAATTGTACACCCTAAGTTTTGCTTAAATTCATTTTAGTCCCTTGACTTTACTTTCATTTAATTGAGTATTTTCAATTTTAAATTTAATAAATTTAAGCATTTTGTTTAATTTTGTTAAAAAATTTCCTTTAAAACAATATTATTTTCATTGAAAATTTTTTATAAGATTAATAAGGTTAAAATGCAAAAGTTACCCTCTATGTTTCGCTATAATTTATTTCAGTCCTCCAATTTTACTTTTGCTTATTTTAGTCCTCTAAATTTCAAGTTTATTCAATTAAGGTATCTTCATCAACTTTTGTTTTATGTTACAATTAATTGTCCAATTTTTTATTTATTTTTCTTTATATTTTTTAAATTAGGCTAAAATGTAAATTGCATATTCTAAGTTTGACTGAAATTCATTTCAGTTTTCTAACTTTACATTCTTTCAATTGAATCCTCTAAATTTCAAATTTACAACATTCAGATTATTCGTCGAATTTCATTAAAACTTTTTAGTTAATTATGCAATTAACTAATGAAAAACTTATTATTTTTAACTATTCTCTAATAAAAAATCTATATATATATATATATATATATTTTTTTTTTTTTATGTGAGAATTTTTTTTAATAGCGATTATTTAACAAAAATGAATAGAAAACTTGAATTGAATAAATTTGAAATTTAGAAGTTTCAATTGAATGAAAGCAAATTTAAAAAACTAAAATAAATTTCACAAGTCTGTTTGGATTGAGGGAGAATATAGTAGAGTTAGCTAAAATTAAGCCTATTTCTAGCTAACTCCCTTCCACTCTCCCTTCCTCCTCTCTCAAATTGTTGAGTCAATATTCAGTTTTTATTTAAAACTCTACAATTTTAAACAGGTGAGAGTCTTTTACTGGAATGTTAGACTACATCACTTATCTACTATGAGTACCTTATAATTTCTCCAAACTTAGAAAGCATAATTTGCATTTTAGCCTATAAATAATAATAAAATTTAATTAATGATTGAAATATATTTTCCAAATTAATGAAAATTAATAAAGAAACTTTAATTGAATAAAAGTTTCTAAAAATCTTTTTTATTAATTAATTACATACTTAATGAAATTTTTTTAATGGAATTAAAAAGGAAAAAATACCTAGAAAACTTATAAATCCTTAAAAATCTTTGGGCCCATTTGGTAAAGCAGTTTGAGTAATATTGTTTATAATTTTTTAAAATATGTATGGATGAAAATATACATAAAAATATTTATAATATTGTTTAAAAACTAAAAATATGTTGTGTAACTGCTTTACGAAACAGAGCCTTTGTAATTGACTAGCCTCATCACACTCGCTTAGCGCGTGCAATAAGACTTTTATTTTTAGGGAAAAAAAATCTATGTTTTTAAAAATATATATAATTTTTATTTTGCAAATCTAATTTATAAGTGGATAAAACAATTTGAAATTTAACAGGAAAGTGGTCCTATTTTTTAGACAATATTTTAGTGGGAGTTAGGCTGTGTTTGGTTCCGTAAAATATTTTCCGTAAAATAGCCTATTTTCCAGAAATGCTATTTTCAGGAAAGGAAAATATTTTCAAGTGTTTGGTTGCATAATGAAAATTGTTGTGAAAAATATTTTATGTGTTTGGTTCTATTCTGAAAATGCTATTTTCCTACACAATTTTCACATTTTCTCAGCTATTTTCTCATCATCCAAACAAATTTTATTACCAAAAATTTCAAAATCACAACAAATTTCAGCAACCAAGAGCAGAAACAAAACCAAAAAAAAAAAAAAAAATCAAATCCGGTCAGAGGCGATAGGTTATGGGTTCGCATCGAAGACAATCGACGGTGTGACTCGATGGGTTCTGGGTTCGCCGGTGTGACTCACCGGTGCGAAGGCGATGGGTTCTGGGTTCGTGGCGAGATCAACGATCGAAGATAGGTTCTGGGTTCATGGCGAGATCGACGGTGCGACTCGATGGGTTCTGGGTTCGGGGTTTGTCGTTCGTGGTGAGATCGCGCGGTACGATCGAAGGCGAGATCGGCGCGGTGCTCGGGGTTCGTCAGCGACATTTCTGGCTTGATCTGGTGCTGGGTTCTTCCTCTCGCTCTCTCTCTCTCTTTTTCCGGAAACAATTTGAAGTGAAAATAGGGACTGAAAATGATTTCAGTGGTCAAAACTGTTTTTTTGGGTCAAATGAAAATGATTTCCGGAAAATTCAATTTTCCAAACCAACCAAACAGCATATTTTACGGAAAATGATTTCCTGAAATCATTTTCACCCAAAACAAACACAGCTTTAGAGTTACATTTTTACCGAATTGTCCTTTATTTTTGTCTCTACTTAAAAATAGGGGTGTATGTACATTTTTAAACTAAAAAATGAGAAATCCAAATAGAGAAGCCCTTAAATAATAGTATAGAAAATAAAGAGGGTTAAATAAAGATCTAAGAATAAAATGAATTTAGTGCAATTTCTATTTTAGCCTAATAATAAATAAATAAATAAAAATCCCATCGTCTCGTCTAGTTTCGTCCAGCTTCCAAGGCACACTTGCATTGCAGCCCAGTCACTGTAACAGTCGTATCATCGTATGCCCTCTTTTTTAGTTTCTCAATGCCATCGATACCTTTCCATGCCTGATCATGACTATGCCATAGTGGTAATTCTAACACTTTTTATTTTATTTATTTATTTATTTTTATAAATAGCAAACAAGGTTTTGTAACACAGAATATTGCTTGTGTTATCGACCAGATTGTGCTTCACAACGCGAAACCCTAAGGGCAAAATCGCGGTTTTCGCATTCTGGATTCTTTGTAAACTTCAAACATGGTGAGTAAGGGTTTTCAATTTTGATTCTTTTCCCCCCCTTTTTGGGAATATTCTTTGCGTTCTTGGGACAATGCATTTAACAAATGTTAATGTATAAACCAACAGAGGGTTTTAGGGTTTAATTGCTTTGTTATGAATTAATACTAATATTAGTGTTTGCAAATTTTTGACTTGTTGTTGGGTGTGTTTTTGTTGGAATTTACAGGCAGAGAATAAGCAGGCAGATATAAGGAAGTGGTTTATGAAATCCCATGACAAGGGCAATGCCAAGGAATCCAAGCCTGCAATTCCTGCCCCAACCAATAAATCACAGCCCGAAAAACCGGTGGGTATCGTTGCATTTTTTATCTGCATCCTACATTAGTATCAGTAGAAGAAGTAGGAAAAATAAGTGTATGTCAATTAAGGAAGTAAATGAGAATACGAACTCTGATAGACTAGAATGTCGGAAAAGAATATCTAACTAGTATGTTCAATGTCCGTTTGGGAACAGCTTATCTAGCATTTTGCTTTTAATAAAAGCTAAAAGCCAAATAAAATAAGGAAGAGAAATAAAAATATATTGTATGTGTGCAAGAGAAGGTAATATAACCGTTGGGTATCCTTACTTTTTTATCTTGTATCGAAACATTAGTTTTAGTAGAAGTAGTAAAAAAAAAAGACATAAAAGTTTGGCTAAAAGCTGCATCCAATTGCACGCTAAATGTCTTTATAAGATTTGTGTAAAGCTTAGTTTTAGCTTTGGTTCTAGAAAAATTTGGAAAAGAGGGAATGAATTCCTGTATTTTTGTTATGTGTGTATGTGTTAAGCCTGAATTGAAATTCAGTTTCTGAGTTTTGGGAAAAATTTGGAAGATAGAATAGAATCCAAGTTTTGATATGTGTCGGGTCAAAAATGAATTTTTTTTTTTGTTTATGTAGATGTATGTGTTCAAGTGTTAAATAAGGCATGATAAGCTTGAAATTTGATTACCTCTGGGGTTAATTTGGAAATTTTGAATTTAATTCCAGAATTTCAATGCCGAAGGTTTCTATTTTGTGCACTGATCCTTTTGAGAGTTTTTTCCTTTTTATTAGTTTTATAGTACTCTCTGTTTGGTTGTCAAGATTTCCACTAGAAGACTCCAAAGAAAAGAGGAATTTTTTCAGGTTGTTGTTTAGAGGAATTGTTGTGGGTTACTGTTTTCTTTTATGTAGATAGAAACTGAAGGTACCGGTCATCCCCTAGTGCATATGTTTAGTTTGCTATCTTGACTTGCTAACAAATGAATGCACCAATGAGCTTTGGTTCAAATGGCAATTCCTCCCCCTATTGAGGTCATGGTTCAAACCCCCTCGGGTGAGTCCATTAACTTACCAATAAAAGAAGAAGAAGCTTACTAATACATGAATGCTATTGACAAAACAAGAAAACATGAAGTATGCATGACTATGTGTTTTTTTTAACTTCTTGTTCTCCCCCCTTTGTTTTAACTGTCATGAAGTAACTGAAGTAAGTTGATAACTTATCTATTTATTTATTTTATCTTTGGGACAAATGCAGGCTCATGCAAGCCCAGAAAGTTCGGGCAGAAGGAAAACTAGCAAGTATTTTGCTACTGACAAACTAAAGCCAAAAGATGAAAAGGAGACAGAGGAACTTCCAACAAAACGAAAGGCTCAAAAGCATAATGATGAATCAGTTAAACCCCCACCTGCTAAAAAAGTTCACATAGTTGATGACGATGACGATGACGATGATGACTTTGTCTTTTCTAGTTCTAGGAAGAAATCGAATGATGTGACTCCTAGTAAGAAGTTGAAAAGTGGGTCGGGTAGGGGAATTGCACAGAAACCCATAGACATTGAAGAAGGTGATGAGGATGATGATAAAGATTTTGAAACTCCTCTTAAGTCTGGTGGAAGGGGACGTGGTGGAAGAGGTTCATCAGCAGCACCAGCTGGTGGAAGAGGCAGAGGTGGTGCACAGAAACCTGTAGATGTTGAAGAAGGCGATGAGGATGATGATAAAAATATTGAAACTCCTCTTAAGTCTGGTGGAAGGGGACGTGGTGGAAGAGGTTCATCAGCAGCACCAGCTGGTGGAAGAGGCAGAGGTGGTGGACGGGGTGGATTTATGAGCTTTGGAGAAAGGAAAGATCCCCCACATAAAGGAGAAAAGGTGAAAAATATTGAAAATATATGGATTGATGAATTAAAATTCTCTACCATTCTCAATGTTAATGTTGAATCTTGTTTTGTGTCTTAGGAAGTCCCTGAGGGTGCTCCCGATTGTTTAGCTGGTTCAACTTTTGTAATTAGTGGAACACTTGACAGGTACTTTTGTTCATCTTTGTATTGATGTTATCATGTTTATCTTTTATGGAATTAAATGTTAGAATTCCTACTTTATGTGTTTTCATATGTGGTCTAGACCACATTTTGCTCAAAGATATAAAAAATAAATTTTGATTGTGAATGCCATAAGTCTTTGGTGATTATTGTCTCAGCTGTGATGCTGGCCTAATTGTGGGATTTCTGTGGTTATATACCTTGTATATTTTATGGGCTTGAGAGTGTCTATTGACTGATTTTACAGCCTAGAGCGTGAAGAAGCTGAAGATTTGATTAAACGCCACGGTGGTCGTGTCACTGGATCCATCAGCAAGAAAACGGTATTCTCATACTTTTTTCTCGTATTTGCTTGGATTGACATGACTATCAGCATGGGATTAACATCTTCTGTTTGCAGAATTATCTTTTATGTGATGAAGATATTGGGGGTCGGAAATCCTCAAAAGCTAAAGAGCTAGGGTTTGTAATCTCAGAATCATACACGTGATTTGTTTTGAGTTTCTTACTTTGTTATATTCTAACACCACTAGCTTTTCGTATCTTTATATAGTACTGCCTTTCTCACTGAGGATGGATTGTTTGATATGATCCGTGCATCAAAACCTGCAAAAGCACCTGTACAAGAAGAAGCTAAGAGGCCAGTGGATAAGGTTGCACCTCTACCAAAGAAAAGCCCACAGAAAATAGAAACAAAGAGTATGTACCAAATAAATATGTTCATTTTTTTAAAATCATTTTAATATTAGTTGAATATCTCGATGGCTTTTGTTTTTGGGTTATTCTGTGGATCTGGATTCCTTTTTTTTATATTTATTTTAAATATGTGGTTTTATTCAAAGGATATGCTCCTGGTTTTGATCTTGGCCCTTGAATTATGGGCCTCCTTTGTATCTGTTGATAGGTAGATAATAGGGGAGGGGGAGGTGGGGTTCTAACCACAGACATGGGGCGTTAAAAAGGACACCATTACGGCTATCACCTGAACTCCAACCTAGAGATTTTCTAATTAGCACACTCCAGTGAATATGTTGCACTTGGGGAAAATTTAGATGTAAATTCTATTATTTGGCATAATTTGATTGTTTCATTCCTAATGTTGTTGAATGAGAAGAAAGCCAGGCTCTGTAGGTTCTGCATTAGTCCTAGACATTGCTGGTATCAAAGATCACATTTCTTGTATTTTCTTGAAAATGTGTGTGTGTGTGTGTGTGTGTTAAGGAGAATGTGATTCCAAAAAGGCATTTCTTTTGCTCCATTGGACTGTTCAAATGTTTATTATGGTGATTTTTAAAGATGAGATAATTGTGAACTGTCATTTGCCTATATTTTCTCTGTTAATCTTGCTTGAGCTTGCAAGGAGAGCTTGATCTTTTAGCATGTTGGAGGAAATGGGAGGCCCAATCAATTTTTAGTCTTTGGACATAGAAATGCTTACTATAGTGACTTAACCAAGTAGTTGCATTATTCCTTGGTTTTCTCTTACATATGTTGGCAAATTGATTATTCTAGAAGATAGCATTGGCAACTCGTTGGCAACAAATGTATCTGGCAAAGGCTTGACCTCAGGGGTGTCCCCAGCTAAGCATAAAACTAAAACAGTTGCAAAGAGTGATTTAACATGGACGGAAAAATATAAGCCAAAGGTTCCAAATGATATTATTGGAAATCAGTCACTGGTATGTGCTAGTTCTCATTTTTCTGCCATTGCTTTTGGAACTAAATTTATATCTTCATTTATCTAAATCTGGAAAAAGAATTGTAAGGATTTCTTTATCTAATGATGTGCAGGTTAAGCAACTTCATGACTGGTTGAGAAATTGGAATGAGCAATTTCTTGATACTGGAAATAAGAAAAAGGGAAAAAACCAAAATGATTCTGGTGCCAAAAAAGCTGTGCTATTAAGTGGAACTCCTGGTATAGGAAAAACTACCTCTGCAAAGTTGGTTAGTCAGATGCTTGGTTTCCAGGCAATAGAGGTGGGGTAATTTTTTTACCAAGATACACATTTCGATTGAGCATCTAGATCATGAGTTTCACCCCCAAGACATATAAATTAATGGTATGAGTTTTCATTTGCCCTCATGATCTCCCTTCTTTTTTTTAGGTAAATGCTAGCGACAGTCGTGGGAAGGCTGATGCCAAAATTGAGAAAGGAATTGGTGGAAGCAATGCAAATTCTATAAAGGAACTTGTCAGCAATGAGGCCTTGAGTGTCAACATGGATCGGTTGGTCTTGCATTCATTAATATCTCACATAAGTGCATAGAATATGATTGTTTGAAATTTCTGCTAAAGTTTATTGTTGAAGTTGCAGATCAAAGCATCCAAAAACTGTGCTGATTATGGACGAGGTTGATGGGATGTCTGCTGGAGATAGGGGTGGAATTGCTGACCTTATTGCTAGCATCAAGATTTCCAAAATTCCTATTATCTGCATTTGTAATGATCGATACAGTCAGAAACTAAAAAGTCTTGTGAACTACTGTTTACTTCTCAGCTTTCGAAAACCTACGAAACAGCAGGTTTTTACTCTGATTTCTATAATTGTTTTTAGAGTACTTGTTTTTTTTATGCATGAAATTTAATGTAGTTGTGATCTTGTCCTTTCATCTGGTATTTGCTGAATTGACATTCTCTTGTTATTTGTTTTTGTGATGATGTTTAAAAGACTAGAGTTAGTTGGATTATCTAAAATATACATTCCAAGTTATGTTTAGTTTGGACCAACCTTTTCTTGGCAATTTTGTCAACTTGAGTTCTTGGAAAGTTCATGGCCTAAAGTCTTATGGTTGATATATGCAGGTATACTACTCTGATTTTAATAATAGGTACCAAGACTTATGGAAGTGAAAGGCATTTTTGTTTTGTTTTTATTTTTTATTTATTTGTTTGAGTGTGTGGGGGGGGGGGGGGGGGGAGGGGACTCCTTTTTAGACACTGGAATCGTGCTTATGGTTAGAATTTGCCGTGTGTTTTTTACACAGGCACACTTGTTGGCATTTCATGGGTTGCTATTGATACCCACATGAAACTTCTATCCAAGATTTGGGTTAGTTTTGTTGATACATCTTGAATAGCGTTTAAGTATGGAACATCACAAATTTTTTGTTTCCACTGGTATATTTCTAACTCTGGGATTCTCTCCCTATTATTGTTCTTTGGGAAAATTACAACTAGCCTTGTTTTTTTTTTTTTGATAAGTACAACTAGCCTTGTTTTATTCTACATGACTGCTCCAAAGTTTCAAATTACGAGATACTGCCACCTTTATTCTTACTCTAGTACGTGGTGGCTTTATGTTGAGAATTATGTTGTGGCTACAGATATTTGTGATCACAGACATTTCAAACTCTAATCAAATTTTGTGGATCCTAAATATCATTGTAACTTGTAAGATAAATGTGTGCTTATGGATATTCCATGATTCTTTATATGATTAAAGGTCACTTTTTATGACCCTATTCAGGTGATTCATTGAATCAGACTCATCAAATGATGTGTTGGAAAGAGAATTAGTCCATTCCTTTTTTGTGAAGTGTGTGTAAGGACATGCTCTTAAGGCTTTTGGGGCCAATCAATCTCTTTTTATAAAATTTACCTGAAGAATTCTTGTATGGTGGTGAATGGAGTGCCAGCCCATTCCCAAATCTGTTTCAGCCAAACCAGGGGTACGAGAGGTGAAGCACTCTTTTTCTTTTCGTATTGATTCAAAGTCATTTCTCTTGGCTTTTGATGGGGGCCGTATGGATGCTTATGCCATTACTGAAAATAGGGGTAGGTATCATGGCTCTATCCGGGTTGGTAGATCGGGGTTGGATTGGACCATTGCTTGTTTAGGAGAGCTGTGCCGATGGGACTTTAGCAAGAAACACTTTTTCAAACGTTTTCATGAGCGGTATAAAATCTTGGAGTTTTCTAGTAGGTCGAATAAGAGTGGTCTTTTTGTGGAAATCTCTGAGTATCATAATGGGGCAAGACGTGGTTGTTTGTGTGTCCCGGAAGGGAGGAATAAGGGAGGTTGGGTTTTTTTTGAATTGAAGTTACGTGAATTCTTTTTGGGAAAATCAGCATCTAGGTTGGGGAAGGAGGTGGTTGCTGGCGGTGGTGGGACAGAAAAATCCACCGGAAATTCAAGGAATCAAATTTGGAAAAATCTTAATGGAGACGTGATTTCTGGAAGGGAGTTATGTCCAGAGAATAAATTTCCAATTATTCCTAGGAATTTAAATCAGAAGGAGAATTTTGGGGGATTTGATTTTCTTCAAAATTCAAATAAGCATCCCATAAATAGCTGCCCCTTACGTGGCCCTTCTGCCAGATGGACCCAGGCCCACTTTTCTTTAAAAATAACTGCTACCTTTGATGGGCACACTCAACGTAAGGTACGCTGGAGCACTTTTGTCAAACCAACAGGAGCTAAGTTGGGCCCAGTATCACTTGATCAAGCTCTGCGGGCCGAACCTAATAAAGCCCAAAATGAGCTTATTAAAAATTTAGAAACGTTGCCAGAGAGAAGCTCGTGGGAGGTGGGTGAAGGGTCGGGATCACATGCTGAGAAGGTTCTGGTGCCGTCACCGATCACCGGCGAGCTGGGTGGGGACCTCCCAAGGGCCGATGGTTGTGTGGAGGGGGATTTGACTTCTGATTTTTCGGCCGGACCCCAGTTTGGTGAAGGATCGGACTCCCATGGCTCAGCCGAGAAGCTTCTGCTGGTGTTTCCGAGTTCCGGTGAGTTGGGTGGAGGCTTTCCAAGGTCTGATGGGTATGGTGATGAGGTTGGGGCTGTCGGTGGTCCTCCGGTGGGCCAAAAACCAAGCGGGGCTGAGGTGGGTTGTGTGGGCGACACTGTGTTTGACGCCGATAGTCCAACGGAGGATTTCCCAAACTCAGGTGTTGTTCTAAACTCTGATGGGCAGTCTGTCAACGCCGAGTCTGATGCTTCCCCGTCTCTATCGGTTTTTGAATTCTCTGATATGACCCGCCATCACAAGCTGCTGGGTAAAAATTGTTTTTCTCCTCTTTCTGAGCTGGGTTCTGATTCTAAGGAAGATGAAATTTTGTTGTTGGATTGGGTCAATCCCAAGGGGTCAGGTCAGGATGATGAGAGTAGGAATGCTTTGGATTGTGTACCTCTGGCTAAGTGGGATCCTCATGGGGGCTTGGATATAGTATCAGAGGCTACACTAGATGATTTTCTTGTGGGGGAGGAGATGGAACCTTCAGTGTGGGTGAAGAGGAAGATTAAAGGCTTTAGTAAATATGTGGGATTTCCTATTGATTCATGTGAGCAGCAGTGTATTGCTCTCTTTCAAAAGCTTGAGGAAGTGTGGGAAAAGCAAGCTACGGCAGGTAGGCTACGCCGTAATACCTCTTCAACTAAAAAAGGTTTGAGGGAATTGAGGAATTTAGTTTCTTCCATCAACTATGAGGGGCAATCTGGGCGACAAACCAGAGGGTTTGAGAATTTCTGTGGGGTGGGTTCAGTTAGTTGTCCATGAATTTGAAAATCTTATCTTGGAATGTGAGAGGATTAAACAATCCTCAAAAGAGGGTCACGGTGAAGAATTTACTCAAGGAGTGGAAGTGTGATGTAGTGTGTTTCCAAGAAACTAAATTGGATTCTGTCAATTCTGTTGTTGTGAAGAGTCTTTGGAGTAGCCCTTTTGTTGACTGGGTAGCTTTGGATGCCACTCATACAGCAGGGGGGATTTTTTTGGCTTGGGACACGAGGGTATTTAAAAAATTGGATGTTCTGGTTGGGTGCTTTTCTGTTTCTATTCTGCTCAAGGGTGTGGTTGATGATTTTGCTTGGATATGTACAGGGGTGTACGGTCCGAATGCTGATGGTCTTAGGGATGCTTTGTGGACTGAACTTGATAGTGTGAGAGGGAGGTGGAATGAAGCTTGGTGTGTTTTTGGTGATTTTAATATCATTAGATACCCAGCAGAGCGTCTTAGTTGCACTTCGTTTAGTCCAGCCATGTTCAAATTCTCGGACTTTATTGAGAGGAATTTTCTGGTTGATATACCTTTGGTGGGGGGCGAGTATACTTGGTTCCGTGACTCAGAGAACCCTTCTATGTCTAGAATTGATAGAGTGCTGGTATCTGCGGATTGGGAGGATCACTTTTTGGATGTGATTCAAAGACCTCTTCCTCGAGTGATTTCGGACCACTGTCCTATTCTGTTGGAGGCAGGAGGAATGTCGAGGGGAAAGACTTCTTTCAAATTTGAGAATATGTGGCTTAAGGTGGAGGGATTTGTGGATCTTGTGCGAGGTTGGTGGAACGGATACCATTTTGTGGGGTCTCCTAGTTATGTTATAGCTTGCAAATTAAAGGCTCTTAAGGGAGACTTGAAGCATTGGAATAAACATGTTTTTGGGGATGTGTCTTTTAGGAAAAAATGCTTGCTGGCTGAGCTTTTGGACTTAGATTTGAGAGAAGGGATGCATTCTTTGTCACCGGCAGATAATGCAAGAAGAGTTGAGATTAAGACTGATATTGAGTATTTAGCTTCTTTGGAGGAGATTTCTTGGAGGCAGAAATCGAAGGCTTTGTACTTAAAAGAAGGGGATAATAATACTGGGTTTTTTCATAGGCTTGCTAATTCTCATAGACGAACAAATGCTATGAAAGCCGTGGAGGTTGAGGGCATTTTGTATGAGGATGAGTCTGCCATTCAGGATCAAGTGGTGGGTTTTTATAAGTCTTTGTACCAGGAGACCGAATCTTGGAGGCCTACTATTGATGGTTTAGAGTTTGCAACTCTGGATGAAACTGATAGAGTTACTTTAGAAAGGGAGTTTGAGAAGGAGGAGATCATTGCAGCCCTACGGGAGGCTAAGGGTGATAAGGCCCCCGGTCCAGATGGCTTTACTATGGCTTTCTTTCAAAAATGTTGGTGTGTTCTTGAGAAGGAGATTGTGGCTTTTTTTGTAGAATTCCACAAAGATTGTATCTTTGAAAAATCTCTCAATGCCACATTTTTGTGTTTGATACCCAAGAAGCTTAGTGCAGTCAATATTAGAGATTTTCGCCCTATCAGCCTTGTGGGTAGTTTGTACAAGCTACTTTCAAAGGTTTTGGCACATAGACTTCGTTGTGTTTTGGATAAACTTATTTCCAATTCCCAGAATTCTTTTGTTGGGAGAAGACAGATTCTTGACTCTGTTCTAATCGCAAATGAATGCTTGGACAGCAGATTGAAAAGTGGTATTCCGGGTGTGATTGTTAAATTGGATATTGAGAAGGCTTATGATCATGTGAATTGGAGTGCCTTATTTTACCTTATGGAGAGGATGGGTTTTGGGGAGAAGTGGGGAAGATGGATGAAAATGTGTATTTCTACTGTTCGTTTTTCAGTGCTTGTTAATGGGTCTCCAGCTGGTTTCTTTGGTAGTTCTCGTGGTCTTCGCCAAGGGGATCCTTTATCTCCACTCCTATTCTTATTGGTAATGGAGGTGTTAAGTAGGTTGTTGAAAAGGACAGAAGATGGAGGCTTTCTTTGTGGATTCCAAGCAAGTCCCAATACAAGTGGAGGCTTGCATATCTCTCACCTTCTGTTTGCTGATGATACTATTCTATTTTGTGATGCATCGGAGGAACAATTATTACATATTCGTATGGTTCTAATTTTCTTTGAAGCTATCACAGGACTGAAAGTAAATGTTGGTAAGAGTGAGATTGTGCCGGTTGGTGAGGTTGGGAATTTGGATGCCTTAGCCCGTATTTTATGTTGTAAGGTAGGCTGTTTACCCATGTCTTATTTGGGTATGCCTTTGGGGGCACATTACAAGGATTCCTCCATATGGAACCCTATCATTGAACGAATGGAAAAGAGGCTTGCAGGTTGGAAGCAATTATATTTATCAAAAGGGGGTAGGCTTACCTTATTGAAGAGTACCTTATCCAGTCTCCCTACATATTATTTATCTTTGTTCACTATTCCACAACATGTGGCAGACAGATTAGAGAGGATTCAGAGGAACTTCCTTTGGGGGAGATCTAATGATGTTTTTAAATTTTCTCTTGTTGCTTGGGAGGAAGTCGTGTGGCCAGTGGAGGTAGGTGGCTTGGGGATCAGGAAGATTGGGCTGTTTAACCAAGCTTTGCTTGGGAAGTGGCTATGGCGATTTGGGAATGAGGTCACACATTTATGGAGGCAAGTTATAGCTTCCAAGTATGGGGAAGCCAATGGGGGATGGTGTACTAGAGTTGTTAGAGGGACACATGGATGTGGTATGTGGAAGAATATTAGGAAGGGGGCTGAGAGCTTTTTTGGTCATGTGTTGTATGCAGCGGGTGAGGGTTATCGTATCAGATTCTGGTACGACCCTTGGAGTGGCCCTACTGCTTTGAAGGATTTATATCCGGCTATGTTTGCTATTGCTGTAGATAAGGGAGCTATGATTTCTGATATGGTTGATTGTGCACCGGATGGGGGTGGTAGAAGCTGGAACTTACGTTTCCGTCGTGCTTTTCAAGATTGGGAGATAGGGATCTTTTATGATTTTTTTGCACATATTTCATCCAAAATGCCTAGAGGTGGTGATGATACCATGATATGGGAATTGAATCGTAGTGGTGTTTTTGATGTGCGCTCTTTCTATTTATCATTGTGAGCAGCCCCGCTGGTGCCTTTTCCTTGGAAGAGTATTTGGTGTGTTAAAGTACCTAAAAGGGTGGCTTTCTTCTTATGGACAGCTGCTAGGGGTGGGATTCTTACTATAGATAACCTTGTTAAGAAGAAGCTACCTCTTGTTAATTGGTGCTGCCTTTGTCGATGTGAAGAGGAAACTGTGGATCACTTATTGATCCATTGTAAGTTTGCTCATACCTTGTGGAGTGAAGTCCTTCGGTTGTTCGGGGTTCAGTGGGTGATGCCGAAGAGTGTTGTTTCTCTTCTCTCTGCATGGTGGAATTGGTTGGGAAGTCACACTTCAAATGTATGGAATATGGTTCCAGCGTGTCTTATGTGGTTAATTTGGAAGGAGCGCAATGCCCGAACTTTTGAAGAAACTGAGAGACTTGTAGACTGTGTGAAGTCTTTGCTACTTAGGACTTTGTTTGAGTGGTCTCGTATTTGGGGGTTTACGCATTGTCATTCGTTGTTTGAATTTCTTAATTCTGTTAGTCTTTCTTTTTGATTGATTTGTATTCTTTTCAGTGCAGTGAGTTTACTATCGTAAATTCATTGTACTTTTATTATTAATAAAGTCTGTTATTACCTATCAAAAAAAAGCATATGCCCCTGTGATGGAAAATAAACTTTTGGTGTTCTAGCTTCTGCAATATTTGCTGTACATTTTAAGCCCACTACGGCCAATTGCCCAGTTGCTAATGCCAAATTTGGTTTATGATAGATGGCAAAGAGGTTAATGCAAGTTGCAACTGCAGAAGGGCTTCAAGTTAATCAGGTAAATACTCCATCAATGCTTTAGTTTATATTTGTAATTGGTCATAGCTGCTTAAGTGAATGTTTATAGTGACTTATCAACAAAAAAAATGTTTATAGTGATGAACTCATCTATGCCCCGTTTGGTGCGCGAGTTCAAACACATGTTTTCAGTTTTTAAACAACATTACACATATTACCACATTTTTTTACCCACACGTATTTTCAAAAAAACTGAAAACTGTTGTTTAAATATACGTACCAAACGGGCCCCTAGTTTTACTGTTTTGTGACATGTAATATGTTTATTTTTGAGCCTCGTGATTCTCCTTTTTATTAATTTTAACCAATAATATTCACTGAATTTTTCACTATTTATTGTTTTAGATTGCTCTTGAGGAACTTGCAGAAAGAGTTAATGGAGATATGCGCATGGCTATAAACCAGTTGCAGTATATGAGCCTCTCCATGTCAGTCATTCAATATGATGACATTAGGCAGCGTCTTCTTAGCAGTGCAAAGGATGAAGATATTTCACCTTTCACTGCTGTTGACAAGTATGCCATTAATGATCCTATTTTACTTTAGAAATGTTGACCATGTTCTGGTCTCATCTCAATTCATTGTGTAGTTTCGTGGTTTTTCTGTATTTATTATTTCTGGATGAGAAAGGCTCTAGTATCTTCAGAAAGGTGCTGCTACCACATGATATATTATTTCTAATAGTGTAAATCAAATACATACTCTTGTCATGACTCCTACTATTTTGGTCTATTTATATGGAATCTTTTTATTTGTGGGATTGGGATTTAGCTATGCATGTGGTGGAGATAGAAATGTGGGCCTAGACCGATTGTCTAACTAAACAAAGCCCTATTAAGCATACCTTGATTAATAATTTTACCATTGAGGTTTGGCAAATGGTAGAGCTTCTAGACCCAGAATATGAAATTACTTTGTATCTTCTTGTGATATTTCTGTTAGTTGGGAGATTTTTGGTTGCTTCTAGATCAAAAATACGAAAGTGTGAGCTGATATGGTTACATTCTACCCTTTTTCTAGTTTAAATGATCACACATATGCATGCCTCATACTAACTTGTAGGCTTTGTACCTTATCCTTTATTAAGTTTTGACAATTACACGTCATCCTTGCATGTGATTGTAGGCTGTTTGGTTTTAATGCGGGGAAGTTGAGGATGGATGAGCGGATTGACCTGAGCATGAGTGATCCTGATCTAGTCCCTCTTCTTATTCAGGTTCTTTTCTTCCTTGAACTTTTGAAAATTCTATACCGCATGGTGATCAATTAGTCTCTGCAGAATCCTTTTTTTTTTAATAAGTAGTCTCTGCAGAATCTTCCAACTAAGAAATCAACAAAATGTTATATGCAATTTACCATTGGAGATTTGTAACAGGAAAAAAAATGACTCCAAATTTCAGAGTGACGGAGCTAACACAGATGATAGCCTGTTCAGCAGGTTCAGTCACCATGTTACTGGCTCAATGTATATACTGTACAGTTGAACTGTGTTACCACAAATAACTAATTGGAATTACAAAATATTTTGAAAAAATGCAAAATTAATGGTAATTGAAAGTCTCTTTGGAAATTCTTTAGGTGGTAAGTATTTTTCTGGGGAGTATTATTTACTTGAAATTCTACATTTTTTAAGAGTTTGCAGGGGAATGTAATGCTAGTTAGTTATTTTCTGACACCAAGATTTGCTCTTAATTCTAGTGTTGTGTCCAAGTCTCCAAGAAGTACAGTCGTTAGAACCATGACCAAGAAAGTTGTGCATTGTCCAAGTCTACAAGAATGCTTTGTTTGTTTCAATGTTAAATTTTTCTAGAAAATAAGTCATCTTTTACAAAGTATTTTCTATAAAACTCTCTAATTTTTCTATGTTTGGTAGCAACTTTAAATGTGTTGGAAAACTATCGCCTAATTTCCCCTTTTTAGCTTGCCACAAGATAGAGTTGCTTTCCAAAAAAAATTAGTGGAAAACAGTCATTAAAAAATAAGTTATACCTTTTATTTTGACCAAAAATAGTTTCTTTTGACTCATTTTTTCTGATGCTAACAAACACTGGAAAACGTGGAAAACTATCTTCACATAAAGTTTTCCATTGAAACAAACGGAGCGGAAGTGTAATTGTCAAAATGATCACCAAGAAACTGTATACTGATCTCCATTGGCTAATTCTCTTTACCTTTTTTCAGACTTGGAAAATAAATAGGACAAAAAGAAATGCCTGTTGTGCACTTGCAAACCCCCTTCTCCCCCAAATAAATTCTCTCCCTGCCTCTCTCTCTCTCTCTCTCTCTCTCTCACACACACACACACACAGACACACACACACACACAATATACAAAGGATAAAGCATGCTATCTTACAACCCCCTTCCCTTCTGTGCGCTTTACATAATCCATTTCTTGGTATATATGTCTTAAGGTTCCAATGCCTCATATCTGTACGAATTTCTTGCAATTTTATTCCACTTACAGTTTTTCCTGCACCCTTGTCATTCTTTATTCACGTCAATTGATATTCTCCATATGCTTAGGAATTAAAGAAATGTTTATGCACTGCCTTTTTCTTTTGTTTACTGAAATCATGTGCCTTTTCGTCCTATTTTTTGGATTTACGAAGTACTTGCCTCTGTTAATTTGTTTAGACCTTAGTTATGCAACTTGACCTAAAACTTAAACACCACTTCTGAATTACTTTTCTAAGAAATGATTTATTTTGATATGGCAGGAAAATTATATTAATTACAGGCCAAGTTCTGCTGGTAAGGATGACAATGGAATCAAACGTATGAACTTGATTGCCCGTGCTGCTGAATCCATTGGTGATGGGGATATTTTCAATGTTCAGATTCGACGGTATCGACAGTGGCAGCTCTCTCAAAGTAGTTCACTTGCATCGTCTATAATCCCGTAGGTGCTCTTAATTCAGCTCTTGCAATTACAAGATTTTGTACTTGTTCTTTGAATTACAACTTAATTGGTGTTCAATTATTTATTATTTTTGGTTATAATCAGTGCTGCACTGTTGCGTGGGCAGAGGGAAATACTTCAACAGGTAAGGAATTGTCTATTTCATAAGAGTTGTTTGAGAGTTGTTGTGTTTTGGCATTTGGGTATTCAATGCAATATGTGAGGGACAACTTGAGTGTAGTAGATTAGGATGAACAAAGTCCTGATGTTTGCAGCTGATATTTTACATTGTATTCAGCATTTTCTTTTAGTTTTATCCTCATACATACTTTTTGAAGTTATCGCATACTACCTTTTTTCCTGCTTTTTTTTTTTTTTTTTTTTTTTTTTGATAATTTGATTGTTGGGGGAGGGGGGGATTTGAACCTTGGATATCTCCATTAGAAACGTCAGGAAGTTTCAATAAAGCTTCAAGGCTATTGGCTAACAAAAACTATTTGGTTTTAGCTTGAAGCTTAATGTCAAAGTTGGAATCATGTCTGCAGGGAGAGAGGAATTTTAATAGATTTGGAGGGTGGCTGGGAAAGAACTCAACAATGGGTAAAAATCTGAGGCTTTTGGAGGATTTGCATGTTCATCTTCTCGCTTCTCGTGAATCTAGTTCGGGGAGGTGAATCTCTGTTCCATCTTCCAATTTATGCTTATTGTAACCTCGTGTCCTTGTCTATGTGCAAGTGTTTTCTAGTTTTTTATTATAAAAAGCACCTACACGCACTTGAATATTATTCATAAGGCTTTCTTAATGATTTTATTATTATTATTATTTTTAACGAATGGGGAACTGACTTAGACTTTAACAGCTGCCTCAACATTGTTTACAGCACTTGGCTTTATGAAGCTGTACACATGCACTCATTGCACATTTAGTTCTGTCAATGATGTTTTGCAAACTGATACATGTATGTTTCCTTGGTTCACGACTCAGTTACTGAGGAGACAGACCAAGGAAAACAAATTTTGGAATTTATATTTGCTTTAGGTTTCCAGGGTTGTGAAATTCTTGCTTTTGTTTTCCTTTTTCCTCCTTCCACATGAAGTTACTGTTAGTGTAACATTTAGTGTCGATGCAGACAATACAAAATATTTAGGCTACTTTATTATACTATGTGGCTTGAACATGAGGCACTATTTATACTATTTGCTCCAGCTGCAGCAGGTATTTGTCTAGCAAATTTAGCTAGTAAAATTCATTAAAGTGTCTTATTTTTTAGTCTTGCTGATAAGTGTGAAATTTTTTTGATAAGTAAGAAACATGTCAATATGGAAGCTTGAATCTAAGGTTACTAATTGTCTAGTTCAACATGCAAGTTTTTCTCCTGTCACTTGTTTGTTAGAGCCAAATCTTAAAGTTTCCTTTTGCCAAAGATCTGTAACTCGAATGGCACTGCCTCCTCTCACAAATCGCAATGATGAGATGGAGGGTGACTTCTTGGTTCAAGACTCCAGTTGTGTTCTTAACTTACCAATCCAAAAATGAATTAAAGAAAAGGTCATACCGAGTGCATAAAACTTCCACTTTTTGCGAGGTCTAAGAGAGGTCATGGTAGGCAACCTTACCCCCAAATTTTTTTTTTTGGAGAGACTTACCCCCAGTTTTCCTTTTAGAATTCATAGGGCTCAGAATACTCATTTCTGGTGTTAGTACCAGGATATCTACTTGGTTTGACTTGTAGTAGACTTTTCTAATTGAAGTAATTTTTATGATTTCCTTAAAAGTGAATGCTAAGTATTTAAAAGTCAAGTAGATTTATTGTATTTTCCTCAATGTTCTGTATTCCTCTTTAGCTCTTGTTTTCAACTTGATTCTGTATTGTTGATAATTCTGGTTGTAAATGCCAGTCGGTCTATTTGTCTCCCTTGCAATGCGTCTAATTGCCTACCGTGTAATTTTCACTTTGTTCTGATGATATAGGGAAACCGTGCGAGTAGAATACCTTACTCTTGTCCTTAAACGATTGACTGGGCCACTGCGGGAGCTGCCTAAGGTTGGAACTGCAATATGTTTATTATATTTACACTAGAAAATCCTGGAGAAGTTAAAATGGAATATTTGTTAAATGTGCATTTATTCAATCTGAGATGACCAGGATGAAGCAGTTCAAAAAGTTGTTGAGTTCATGAATATATACTCAATTAGTCAGGAGGATTTCGATACAATTGTGGAGCTATCAAAATTTCAGGTACCTCTACATACCTTGATTGCACCTTCATTATCAGAACTGCCATCAAAGTTTCATGTTATTTAATGGTCGTCTTTATGCATCAGGGGCATCCAAATCCGCTGGATGGCATACAGCCTGCTGTGAAAGCTGCTCTCACCAAAGCTTACAAAGAAGGAAGCAAAACAAGAATGGTACGAGCTGCAGATTTAGTCACACTTCCTGGAGTGAAAAAAGCTCCTAAAAAGCGGATTGCAGCAATTCTGGAGCCATCTGATGATGGATTAGTTGATGGTGGTAGCACATTGGCAGAAGGTGAAGAAGAAAATTCTTCAGATACGGATGAGCTGGGTAAGCTTCCATACCTGATGCAAGTTTTAGGTTTTCAATGATATGATCTCTGCATAATTGAAAATTGATATTACTCATTTGCTGGTTTTAAAGATCTGTCTTAGTTTAGGAGAATTCTGGTCAGTTGTTTTAGTTGAGTTTTGGTCATTGTTCAAACTTCAAACTGATAACTTTTTTGTTATTGTTAACACTTACTAATAAGTCTTCACCATTTTTTTTTAAATTATTTTATTAAGATGGTAGATTACGTCATGGTCACGTTGATGAACACATGATGAAGGCCCTTAGATTCTCTTGCCAAATTTCTATATTGGCATTAGCTCCTCTTCTAGTTTCATCCGCTAAAACAATATCATCTGCAAAAAGCATACACCAAGGGACTTCTTGGATCAATTTAGCAAGAGCTCATCCATCACTAGTGCAAAGAAATATGGACTTAATTCTGATCCTTAATACAAACCTATATAGGAAACCCACTTATGATTCCTTCACATGTTCTCACAATAGTTACAGCTTCATTGTCCACATCCTTAATATGATTAAGAACGCAAAAAACTGAAATTTATAAATATATAAATAAATAAAATCCCCCAAAAACAGGAATTCAATGTGATTGAGAATATGCCTTAGATTGTTTGTTTCATCTGTATTTATGCAGTAAGGCACAAATTTTCATGAAGCTGGCCTGTCTTCTGGGATCATCTATTGATGCTCTCAGTTTCAGTTTATGATTTCTTTTCAATGCATATGAAACGAGTTAATGGAATTTTAACAAAATTTCTGTTGAATTCTGTAAAGTATTTCGGGAAGTTGTTTTCTCAGCATGTAAGCAAACATACCGGAGATCATTCATTTCTTCTATTTATTTATGTAGATTGAATTCTTCAGGATTACCAATATGTTGATTGCTTGTCTAAGCATGGCTAGTTAATTAATTGTTTTTACCTCTTCTTGTGATTGTATTAGAAGGTTCTGCCAATGGTGAGAAGCTACAGATGGAACTTCAGAGTTTGAATTCAAAAGGTTGGTGGTACCATTGTAGTACTTCGTATGTGATTGTTCTAGTGTGTTCACCTAAATACTCAATTTCATTTCTGAGTCATTTGGGTGACTGGTATTCCTAATTGATCAGAATGATTGATGGGTTCTTTTACTGTGCCTTATATATTATAGGAATGCAAGTGGAGTTGGATCTCAAGGGCACAGGAAATTCAAGTGCTAAGAAAACACCAGCTGGCAGAGGAAAAGGTGGTTCTGGATCTTCAGAAAAGAAAGGTGCACGGGGTTCAGGGGCTGGTGCAAAGAGAAAGAGATGAGAAATGATGAAAGTAGAGGCTTGGGTAATTTTGGCAATGTTCATAAATCAATGTAACTAGGTTTTCCTCCTTTTTTTTGGCTAGGTAATTTGAAGGGAAAAAAAGAGCAGGCTTTCCTCCACTGTTTTTGTAGGTTGATGTGAGAGTTGTAGGAGGGTGTTACTCGCTGGTATTTCTTTCGTCGAGGAAGGCTTTTGGTATCATTGCTGTAAACACATGGATTATATCTTTTTGAGTACATTATGGGATTGGAATTTGTGGTCTGTGTTCATTGATGCGTGATCCTTATATTGCATCCTAAAATAGTGCCACCTAATCATTTTCCACCATAAATTTGTATCATCGTTCCTAAACTATTGAAAATGTTGTACTTTTTATACCTTCTGGACTAATCTAACGCGGTGAATGATTGCGTGACACTATTTTTGGTCGGTGAATTCCACTCAGATTTTTCTATGCTAGTGGGAATTTCTTTCTCAAGAGTTATCATCAGACGCAAAAGGGTATGCAATTAGAGAATTGAACCGATGTGTAGAGCCTCCCCTAGTTTGGACACGAAGTTTTGACAAAATTAAGATTATCTTAAAATTTGACTAAGTACGTCATTAAACTAAAATGGGATATCCTGCTTTCAGCTAATTCAACAAGTTTGTATGCCATTTGATCCAAAACCTTTTCTGTTGATGAATCCAAGTAATTCTCAAATGGGATGGGCCTTCGGGCCATGCACCCAAAACTTGAGTAAGTGCGATCCACTAGATAGGCTCGCTGCAACACGATTATGGACGTTTCGATCCACTAGAAGTTTTTTACTTTTGAGTTGTTTGAGATTGATGACAATGATAACTTGCTGATTCTGTTGTTTAATGCTACGAGGCTCTGGAAAAGATTGATTTGCTTATGGAACGCTAAACCACTCTATCAGCATATATTTTACTGCTTTTTCTTGGTCATGTTTTAATGGATCCTAATTTTTAAGTGGTCATAAAATCCCACAAAAATGTTGCACATTTTGAAAATGCTTATGTGAAGCAAATAAATTTAGCTGAAGAGTATGATAATATGAACATATATGGATTGATACCATTCAGAAATGACATATTATATCGAGGTAAGCATGCTCCTCTTTACTCTTCCTCCCAGCGTCAGGTCCTCCCACGTGTAAGGTTCTCTTCATTTTATAAGGACACTTACCTAGGCAAAGAGAGAGTGGTTTTGTGTGGGTGTGTGATCGCGCATTTAAGAAATATGGTGAACTATTATGCAAAGGTCCTATGGGAGCAGGAGCTTTGCTTGCTTTAGGTTGACAATGCTTGTAAAATATTAGGGTGAGTGAGTGAGAGTTTTTTCATTTCCATTTCTTTTGAAGCCCTTCATACATGTCTTATTTGGTATGTTATCTTTGTTCATTGGAAACATTGAGAAGGTGGGAGCACTCGTGTGCGGCACCAATATGACAGGCCACCTCCCCTTTCCTTCTCTTTTGTGTCTGACTTGAACAACATCAAAATGGTTTGTTTGCTATCTTTCATATATTGGTTATGAAAAATTGTTCATCTGGATTGATTATAGATCAATAAATGTTGGGACACAAAAATATTCATGATGTTTTTTACAATTTATGAGGTGATATGTTGTGATTTCTACATAGTAATAAAATGGCCAGTGACTCAATAGTGGGTCCATGTGAAAGTGATGTTACTCCAAACACAATTTGTTACTTGAGAAAATTGTAAAAAATTAAAAATGATTGAAAAAAAAGCTGTCTCTAGGATTGCTAAGTATATATTGATTTGTACACAATCGAAGTGATTATGCATAACTGGTGCATTTATCAATCAAGGGCAGGTTCTTGAGGATGAAAGAATGGGACAAGTTAATCATTGAAAAGGTTCTATTACACCTACGAGGATTTGTGTGTATTAAGGTTCTTACTTCTTAGCCCTGTTCTATATGAGAGGTGCGAGGCTTTCCTTTCTAACAGGAGGTATGTTCGGTTGGACATTTTGGACAAGAAATTGCAAACCACTGGCTGCAACTTTACAGTTTGGACACCATGGCTGCACCCTGCACAGGTTAAGTTTATGGAATCGTGGGAAAAGAAAAGTGAGGATCAGTCTCAACTTTGTTTCCATCTTTGCAATAATAATCAAGTTCACCTGTGTTAAAAATGTAATAGTTGATTAAAATACCTTTTCTTTATGTTAGAATTTTTTAAAGTGAGGGATTCATCTTTTGCCTTTCATAAAATCCCCATTAGAAAGTGAGTTGATATTTTCTCATTATCTAAGAGACAGTTTAGAAAGATCTCATAAAAGTATAGAATCATGCAGAAGGCCATGGACAATTGCTTATAAACACACAAGCGAGCTCACTCTTAACCAACATGGAACAAACAACAAAGAGCAAAGTGTTTGGAACACACATCCACATGTACATGTGATTGCTTGTCTGACTCCTATGATTGGTTTCTTGCGTTTATGTTTATACGAGTTATCCATTTCAATTTCAATTTCTGAGGCTGATTAGCCCAACCAAACTTCTATTGGTGAACACATCATACACATAATTGCATTATGCATAAATAGGCTTTTTAGGTGATCATGAGGGAATTACCCCCTATAGACATTGGGACAAATCGCTCTAAAGTCAGAGGCCCATCATACCTGGGGACACAGCAGGTTGGATTGAAGTTTAGATCTTGAGTGAAAAGAATTCCAGTTGGCCTGCCTCTTGGGCATTATCTTGAGTTTTGACTTTTCTAACTTCATTTACTCTAATGGTTCTAATAATATAGATAATCTGAAGATTGGTCAGGGGATCGAGCAACAGTATATAAAAAAAAAAAACTAACCTAGACTAGGATTAAAATTTATATTCTTTTTGCAAGCCTCAAATTGGGGATTGCACTGGTGGTGATTGTTGAGGTTAACTTAGAGATCTAGTGGTGAATGATGCAAATTTGATTTTATCAATCAATTAATTGTTTTCAGTTTAGTGGGTATTCCCTCATTAGTCTCTCATAAAAGGTCAGTGTGTAGCTTCCCAAGCCAGATTCTTTTATTCTTTTTGTAGCATTTGGTCCTTTCACCTTGGACTACTTCAATGCAAATATGAGAAGTTCTTTCTTATAGAACTTAAATAAGTTTAACAAAAGTTTTGACAAAAACAATAATGCTCATAAAAAATAATTAATTAAAAAATATATTACATAAAATTTATGATTTTATTTGTCATAATAATTTTTTTTAATCAATAGTTGCTATGCAAAAGTGAGAGACCAAAGAGGCAATGATGAGTCGTGATGACGACAGAGTTAGATCAACCTCACTGAACTCATAAAAAAAGAAAATTTGAGAATATTTTTGGGAAAATTGAGTAAGTGAGCATCAAAGAGTAAAAGATTTGGAAGTACGAAAATGTGAAGTCAACATAAAGACATAACAAAATGAGTCAATTGGATTTATTTCCTACCCTTACCTATATCCATTTTTTATTTTTAGGGTTTGGGATTAATTGGTCTATGTCCAATTTTATCAAGTCCATCCACAGGCTTGGATCTTCTCACCAATTTGGTGATAATGGATTAATTAGCAATTTGATTAGATTTCAAAATTAAATAGCTGAAGTATATCTATTTGATTTGAATTGCTGTCTGTGTAATATAATTGAAGTTGATGTTAAATTAAATCTATTAATATTTAAAGTCTCATGCGATACACAGTTTTGGTCATAAATTTAAATGTAACATAGATTGTGATGAAGCGTAAGTTCGTCAGTAGAGTTAGTCAAATGGAAACAATACTCAGTCCTCAAGGATGGTCACCGGTGTGGTGCTTGCCATAATGCCTTTGATGCCAAAGTTAGTATAAGAAACTTTCTTGAGAATAACCAATGTAATTGAACAGAATGAAAGAGATCTCTTAGTGTCTAGGTGTGTATGTACCTTGTTCTTGGCAATGAGTGGGCTTTATATAGGCTTTCCCAACTTCTAGCCGTTGAGGTAGTTATGGAGGTCTTAATGCTCCTCTTGGTAACGTCTGGTGCTGTGTAATGTGGCTTAAATGTGTTCCAACGGCTCGCACAGTTGGCCTTGTAACCGCTTTGAGTGTAATTGAGCTATATTGAATGTATTGGTCTACCTTCGTCAGTGACGTGGGTATGAGATATGTTCGTCCAAGCATCTCCTCGTCTGTCTCCCTAGGAGATTATCTCATCATCCTGATTATTGGTTCTGTCAGTCCCATCAGCCCCATCAGCTGCCCCCGGATTCTATGGTCGTCATGACATGTCATGTTGGCCATGGAAGATGAAAAGTTTTCTAGGCTATAAGTGGTTGTTGGGTTTTCGTGCCGCATTAATTGCGTAGTGGCGACGTCCTTTGCGTTGCTACCACGTGGCATGTGCGGATTAGTGGGTTTATTTCTGTGTCCCTTGGGTTTCCAGCTGTTTTTTTCAGTTGTTTGGGGCTTTGGTTTAAAACTTCTCATCTCCTTCACTTTTTCCAATTTCTTTAATTATTTCTCCGAGTCCCTTCTTCCCCATCTCCCCTTGCGACTGTTCTGATCTTGCTCCGGCGACGTCTTTGGAGCCTTTCTTTGATTGGGTTGCACCTTTTTGTGGTACGTTTCTCTCTCTCCTTTTCCTCCATTTTCCTTTTCTTCATAATCTTGTGTAGGTTCCTAATTTTCCTTTATTATCTCTTTTTCTTTTGCTGTGGCTCCAATCAGAAAATGCGCTTACTAGGATTAGAACCTAGGCATGGTTAGAGTTGAAGTTAAAGCATAACCACTCATCAAATTGATTGTGTATCGGTCATAAATTTAAATGTAACATAGATTGAACAAAAGTCGTATATTTAAAATATTCATAATAAAAGGTGAATTATAAATCTATTACTATTAAAAGACTTCTAAGACCCAAATTTTATTACATAACTAGTTGAATTCCCGCACGATGTGCGGTGCAACTTATTATTAGTTTTCTCCAATATTTCGATAAGTTTTTTCAAAGATCTTGTAACTCAACTGATTGGCACCCCAATTTTCAATAGAAACATTCAGGATTCAGATCGCCACTCCTAACTATCAATGTATAAAAAAGATATTTCAATAAATTTCATTGTAAAAAATTGTAATCTTTAGTTATTTTATATATAGACAAAATAGAAATACATTAAGAATGGTATAGTGATTTGATCATATTATATATATGTGTTTACAAATTGAAAATTTCATGATATAGTAGCTAATATAGATAGGCATGTTTTATGCTTACTAAAAAATGCATATATCTTTTATTTTATTATTATTATTATTATTTTTTACATTCTTGATTATGTGTTACTAAATTTTTTTTTCTCCTTTTTGTTGGACATGGTTTCAATTGTTGCAAAAAATAACTAAATTTGAGTAAAAATGCTATATTTCAAATCAATTGTTTCTCACATAAAAAAAAAAAACCAATTGTTTCTTATATAAATTTTAGAAAAATGATATTAAAATTTCATTATGCTTAAAATAATTAATATAAAAAAACATATTTATTATATTAGTAATCTTTTTAATTATATAGAATACATACTACAGTGTTAGTTCCACACAAACACATGCACGTGCAGGCACACACACAAAGGAGTTAGGAAATTTAAAGGATTAAGGTTAATTTTAGTGAATTTACGAATATTTAAATTTTTTTTATGGCTTTTGTGATAATTGCTGTCAAAACAACTAAACATGAGTAAGAATGTCATATTCTAAATTTATTATTATTATTCCAACTAAAAATTATTTTTTATATAGAGTTTATAAAAATAATCATATAAATTCATTTAATATAAATAATTAATGTACAACAATAGATAATTAATATATACATTTACTTTATTGGCTAATTCAATGAACTAATACTTTAATATAAATACAAACTTTGTTGAAGTAGAAAATTAAATAAAGAGAACTTCAAAGAATGCGCCGCATGGCACAACCTCATACTCTCCAATATGAGGTCTCTGCTTTTATATATATATTGATTGATGTATAAATTAGAACTTATAGAATATAGATAAAAAGATAGATAGATAATAATCTTTCGACATACGAAAAATCAATAGTAAATGAGGGTAAATTGAAAAAACAAAATGAATCACATAAACCAAATAAAAAACTTATTCATAGAAGTATTGAAATGAATTGGATAAGAGTGGGGGTATTATAGGCAATTCAGAACTGGTTGTTATTTATAACTAAAATTCAAATTCTATTATGATTTATTAGGAAACACCATACCTATAAAGCTACACTATCCTATTATCTATGTCATATCAGGTTTTAGTGTAAATTTACTTACATTTTCTAATTTTAACAAAAATATAATGTTACGACAATTGCATAAACCTTTATAAGAAGTTTTTATAAGAATTGAAATCCTAATCTTAGTATGATAAATGCAAATCATGCCAATAGTCTATACTATTTATAACATGATTCATTTCTTTGAATTGAACTTTTATATGGTTTAAAACTACTCTTACACCCTACATTTAGGTAGTGACAAGACTTGGGGACAAATATGTAAAATAAAACCCACTAACCCCCTACACCACTTTCAATTTTCAAATACACGTTCAAATCTATAATAATTATAATAAAAAAAAAAACTTGTTAATAAAATTATTTACCTCACAATCAATTTCAATTCAATTTTTTTCATAATAATTTTTCATTCATCCCAATTTGAAGTTTGCACGTTTTTTCCACTAATATTATACATTTAGAACTACTAATATGACCAAGTGTCCATAAATTTTTAGATTGAGCAAATAAAAAAACATTTGAACACGCGTACAGCTCGTGCTCAAATGCTAGTTTCATATAACAGTGTAGATAATTTTCCTTTATAGAAAATTTTATATATATATATATATATATAGAGAGAGAGAGAGAGAGAGAGAGAGAGAGAGAGAGAGAGTCATATATTAAATAAATATTAAAAAAGAAAATATGAAAAGTTGATAAGAACACAAAAAATTAATAAATTAATGATAAAGGAAATTCTATTAGATGAATAATTCGAATAGTAATCAAAATAGAAATTATAGTGAATAAGAAAAGAACAAAATAATTGAAAATAAAGCTACTATTTCTATCCAAAAATAAAATAGCGATGTATTAAAAACCAAAATAAGAAAATAGTCGATATTCACAAAATAAAAAAGGCACACCACAATATAATCAATGAAAACCTATAAATTGTAAAAATCCAAGATCCTCTCCTTTGTTTGCCATATCAAATTAGTAAACATAGAAAGACAAAATACATGCAAGTATTTACCTCGTGCATGTATTTTCTCGTCACATATCTGACATAGATGGATAGAAGTATCCATATATCATAATAAAAAATCTATAGTAAAAAAAAATATCAAGAACCCATTAAACTCACATGTCTATCCAAAATAATTGATAAAAGTAATATAAGAAGGTCAAATAAAAACAACTAAACTTTTATTTCTATCTAAAAAAATAACTGCACGCACGAACATGCATGACTTCTAACCCCAACTTATTTCTATTTAAAAAAAAAATTCAAACCCAAAATTCTAAGCCCTGCCTGATTAGATCAAAACCTTCTGTGGATTATTCAAAGTGAAACTCATATCAACGAGCATTACAAACAGAGAGAAAAGGCTAGGCCTAAAGGAAAGCAAAGATATTCATATCCTCCATGTTATAAACCCTAGCCCAGTCTTCTCTTCAAACCCTAGCTGGCTAGACATGGCCAGTATGTTTGAGCTAGTTCGGAATGTCTACTACTTCATCATGGGTCTGTTGGTCATGTACGTCTCTTTCCTTTCAGACCAATATCTTTGGTCCAAAGAGACAACACCAGCAGCTTTTCAGTATATAGAGGAAATATGCATTCAACCCAACTTCAGAAACTACACCTTTGATTGCACCAAGCTTTTGACACCCGACCCTGAGGACGTCAAAGCTGTAACTTCTAAGGAAGATCTTCTCATGGTTGCTTTAACCAAGACTTCTACTTTGGCTCAATCCCTTCTAGATGACTTAAACGAGCTCAACCGTTCGAGTCTCTGTTGGGGTTGGGTCGATAACAAATCAGAAGTTTTGGATTGTATAGATGAATTCGATATAATAGTAAAGCTGTTCGATGAAGCTGTGTCTTCCTTGCGAGGTGGAGATCCAGCTACGCTCGATTATGTCTTCAGACACATCGAGATATATCAAACAGCTTGCATGAACAGGTTAAGAGAAGTCCAAACCAGTTTTACAAAGAAAGATTCAAAAATGTCCAGAAAGCAAAGGAGTTTGTTCGTTGCGCTCTTCATCACTTCCTCCTTACTGATGAAGAGTATTGAGTTAGGCGAATCGACACGGGCTTGGTTCACTCATTTCCATTCGAAAGAGTTTAAAAGGAGAGACGATGTTAAGCCTGATATAGTTGTTGCACAAGATGGATCAGGCCATGTCAAATCCATATTCGAAGCTGTTGAATTAGCCCCTAAGTTTGGAAGCAGACCTTTCGTTATAAAGATAATGGCTGGAGTTTACAGAGAATACGTTGTCATCCCCAAGGACAAGACTAATCTACGATTTGTTGGTGAAAGCAGTAAAACAACTATCATAACTGACAATCGATATCATTGTGGAGTATCGATAATTAAATCTGCTACCATGGGTAAGTCTCTCAATGAAACTTTTCTCTTTTAACGTTTAGTTTTGTTAACGTATATAGTGTTGTGGGCTTTAGGCCCAGTTAGGTTACTTGTATAGCACACATATTTACTTGTACTGCACACGTATGCTTCCTATATAAAGGTACCTATGTACATTCTTTTATCAAGAAATATAATACTATTATATTTAGTATTTTTATCATGGTATCAGAGCCACTGCTCTGACCTTTTCTTAGCAGTCTTGTTCTTATTGGTGTTACTCCACTCTCAACATCGCTTCCGCCATCACAACAGTCGCTGCAGCCTCTTGCCGTTGAACCCCTGACATCTTCAAGTCATTGTCTTTGGGTTACGGACCTGCAGCCGCTGTCGTTGAGGAGTCTAACACCACACAGATCACTGCATGTGTCATCCCGCCGTGAATATTGCTCCGATCATATTTCTGGAGGTATCATTGAGATCGTCTTGAACCGATCTACCTGCCGGTGAAAGCCTCACAGTCATTAGAGAGCTCACGCGCCTTCACGCGTCGCCTGAAGCTTCTGCGTCTGCGCCCCACGCGCTCCACGCGCCACACGCGCCGTCCTCGTTCAAGCTGACGTCACCCGTGACGTCATCTGTGCCACGTCAGCCCTATCTACATCAGCATCCAGTCATCTGCTGACGACAGCACCACGTCATTTGTTGACCGTTAACCGACCGTTGACTTTGACTTGGCGACCGTTGACTTTTCTCCAGGGTTGACTTTTATAGTCCAAGTTCTCCTTACCCAATTTTTCGCGTAGATTTTATTTTTGCAGTCTGTTTTTGCATATTTTGCTTCTAAATGAAGAATAAGGACAGGTCTTCTTCTTATTGCAACAATTGTCGCGGCCAATCCATCAAACGTTTTTGCAAATTTTGCAAACGTTTTGGCCACTATATTGAGACTTGCTATCATCGCAACAAATCAATTGTTTCAATTTCTACTACTACTGTTGCTAACATTGAGAGTGTCCAACCAATGGCTTCTGTCTCTGCACAGTCTAAGTCTTCTGGATCCACTTTCTCTATTTCTAGAGATGACCTTGTAAATATCATCGCCAATGTCATACGTATGGTTGGTAATGCATCTTATTCCTCTTCTCTCTCAGCTTTATCTGGTATGTCTCCTACCTCTTGGCTTATGGATTCTGCTTGTTGCAATCACATGACACCTCACTCGTCCTTATTTTCTAACCTTAAACCTGCACCGCACCCTCTTAATATTCGCACAGCAAATGGTTCCACAATGTCTGGTCATAATATAGGTTCAGTTTCAACCTCCAACCTCTCAGTTCCTAGAGTTTTTAATGTTCCTGACCTTTCTTATAATTTATTTTCTGTGGGACAATTAGCTTAGTTGGGTTATCGCATTACCTTTGATTATTCTAGGTGCATTGTGCAAGATCCTAGGACGTGACAGGAGTTTGGGACCGGTCCCAGAGTTAGGCGTATGTTTCCTGTGGACAACCTTCGTCTTCCACTTGTTGCTCCTGTTTCTATTGCTGCAGCTGCTGCAGTTTCTTCCACTCATTCCCTTGCACTTTGGCATGCTCGACTTGGTCACGCATCTTCCTCTCGGGTACAACAATTGGCTTCTAGAGGTTTGTTAGGTTCAGTGTCTACACAAAATTTTGATTGTGTTTCAAGTCAGTTAGGAAAACAACCAGCTTTGCCTTTCAATACTAGTGAATCCATATCCATTGATATCTTTGACCTTATTCATTTTGATGTTTGGGGGCCTTTCTCTGTTCTAGTATTGGTGGGTCTAGATATTTTGTTGTCTTTGTTGATGATTACTCTTGCTATAGTTGGATTTTTAATATGAAACATCGTTCTGAATTATTCGAAGTATATTCTAATTTTGCAAAAATGGTTGAAACTTAGTTTTCCAGACGCATCAAAATTTTTCGATCTGATAATGCTCTTAAATACAATCAATATGCTTTCCAAGCTGTTTTGCATTCCTATGACACTGTTCATCAACTAATTTGTCCAGGTACCTCTCAGCAAAATGGTAGAGCTGAACGAAAACTTCGTCATATTCTTGACACTGTTCGTGCTCTCTTTCTCTCTGCTAAAGTTCTTGCTCCTTTTTAGGGTGAAGCTGCTCTTCATGCTATTTATACTATTAATCGCATTTCGAGTCCTGTTATCCAAAATCAAACACCATATGAGTGCCTTTTTGGGTCACCTCCAGACTATCACCACCTTCGCTCCTTCAGTTCTGCTTGTTTCGTTCTTCTTCAGCCACATGAGTATAACAAACTTGAGCCTTGGTCAAGGCTTTGTTGTTTTCTTGGCTATGGCGAAACTCAAAAGGGGTATAGGTGTTATGATCCTGTCTCTCATCGTCTTCGTATCTCCGGTAATATTGTCTTTTGGAAACATTGCCTCTTTGTTGAGCTCTCTCATTTCAGTGCTTCCTTGTCTTCCTTCTCTGTCTTAGATCTTTTTCCAGATGAGGCACATATTCCTTCTATAGCTGCTCCTGATCCTCCTGTAGTTGCTCCTGATTTTGTTGCTGTAGACTTCTCTGTCCAACCACCAGATATCACTGATCCTTTTTCTAGTTCACCCTTTAATGAATAGGTGGAAGATGAACAGATTGAAGACGAGCTACCCAACCCTAATCCTGAGCTTGGATCTCCTGCTTCTGCTCCGCTTGAAGATCTTGCACAAGACATTCCACCTCGTCACTCAACTCGGGTAAGATCTATTCCTGCACATTTACTTGACTATCATTGTTACACTATACGAGCCTCACACCTATTGTGAGGCTTCCACTGACTCTTTATGGCAGATTGCAATGAAAGAGGAACTTGATGTATTATCTAAAAACCATACTTGGGATTTGGTGACACTTCCTCTTGGGAAATCTGTGGTTGGTTGTAAGTGGATCTACAAGATTAAGACTCACTCTGATGGGTCCATTGAGCGCTACAAAACTCGTCTTATTGCTAAAGGTTTTACACAAGAGTATGGGATTGATTATGAAGAGACCTTTGCTCTGGTTGCTCGTATCTCATCTGTTCGTGCTCTCTTAGCTGTTGCTGCTGCTAGTAAATGGGACCTTTTTCAGATGGATATTAAAAATGCATTCCTTAATGGGGATTTAAGTGAAGAAGTATATATGCAACCTCCTCCTGGTCTCTCTGTTGACTCAAACAAGGTTTGTCACATTCGACGTGCACTTTATGGCCTTAAACAAGCTCCACGAGCTTGGTTTGCCAAATTTAGCTCTACCATCTCTTACTTGGGTTACATGGCCAGTCACTATGATTCTGCCTTATTTCTTCGTCGCACTGACAAAGCCACTATTTTACTTCTCTTATATGTGGATGATATGATCATAACTGGTGATGGCCTTAGTGACATTCAAGAACTCAAGGCTTTTCTCAGTCAGCAGTTTGAGATGAAAGATCTTGGACATCTCAGCTACTTCTTGGGTCTTGAAATCACTCATTCTATAGATGGACTTTATATTACTTAAGCCAAGTATGCCTCTGAACTCTTGTCTCGCGTTGGACTCACTGATAGCAAAACTGTTGACACTCCAGTTGAACTTAATGCGCATCTGACTCCCTCAGGGGGGAAACCATTGTCTAATCTCTCTCTTTATAGACGCTTGGTTGGCAGCTTGGTTTATCTTCTTTGGCTTCCTACTGCTGCTATCAAAACTCTCCGGTATAGTCATGCCACTGTTAGAAGTCACATCAACACTGCAAGACCATTGCTTTCCTCAAACTACCGTCATAAAGCCAAACTTCATTCAAGGGATTTTTTCAACTTTATCAAATCTCAAGATTTCATCAAGCTTCCATCTTGAGTTTGAGAGGGAGTGTTAGAGATATATTAGCCCACTAGCATAGGCCCAAGCCTAATTCTACTTTGTGTGCAAGCCAAGTCTTCTACTTGTACTAGAAGTCTATTAGTCTAGGGTTTAGTCTTATATACACATGTTATGATTCATTGTAACACATGATTTATACTATACTATAATATATTATTGATGTAGCCCTTTAGGGTTTCCTCTATGGATGTAGGTCTTTAGGCTGAACCATGTAACCCTCGTGTGTTATTGTGTTCTATACTTTATGTTTTCGCTTCCACATCCATACTAGCATATTCAAAATGGTGTATCAATGCTAATATTTAACATGGTATCAGAGCCACCTTCTTGTGGCCATGGTTTTCTATCTTTGCGGTATATTTAAGAGCAATCTTTGTTTTCCTCAGTGTTTTGATTGTAGTAGAACAAGTTGTTAGACTTGTGTTTTAACACAAAATTGTTAGGCTACTTGATTGAGTTCAATAAAAAAACATGTCTATGAGTTTTTTTTTCTCATAATTATCTCTTTCTTCTACAAAATTTACACAACACACTTGAGTACTTCACTTTTATTTTATATAATAAAATGGCAATATAGTTTTTTTTTTGGTAAGAAGTTAGAATGCCAAGAAGAATTGTAAAGAAAAATTATTAAAATAGAAGAAAAAAAGGAAGTAATAGTAAATGTTGATGATGAAGAAGGAAATGTCAATAAAAAAATAATTTCATAAGATGATAAATATGATAATAACATTAACCTTAATGATATTATCTTACATATTTTGTCGTTTTGCGACTAAGTACGAAAATGAATGGCTAATTTTCTAATTTCCTTTTTTTTAATATAATTTTTTTGGCAATTCTGTGTAAGAAAAGATATAATTTTCTTTTGATATTATTTTCAGCTGTATATGGTTTTGGATTCACTGCTGAAGAACTAACCATTGAAAACACTTCCAAACCTACAAAGCAAGCTGTTGCAGTTACTGTTTCTGCAGATAGAGTTGCCTTCTATAAGTGCAACTTCACTGGATACCAAAACACACTCTATGTGCATAAAGGTAACCAATTTTATAAAAATTGCATTGTGGAAGGCACAATGAACTTCATTTTTGGAAAGGGCAGTGCTGTGTTTCAAGAGTGTCTTATTTTGGTTAAAGAGCCATTGTTAAATCAAAAGCATATATTAACTGTTGATGGAAGGAATGAGGACCCAAAAGTTTTGGGAAATGGTATTAGCATACAAAAGTCTGTTATTGGGGCAGCAGCGGATAACACTTCGTTGAAGAAATTTAGTAATACTATATTTCTTGGACGAACATTTGGAAATGTGAATCAAACAGCCATCATTCAATGTTATATTGGACATTTGATTCATCCCAATGGATGGTTAGATTGGAATGATCAAGGCCAACTTGGTTCTACAAACAATGTTGAACATGAGAACTATGGCGTTGGGACCAATTTGGAACAGAGAGTTAAAGGGAAAGGATACAACGGCAAACTCTCACGAGAGGAAGTCGAAGAGTATAGCGCAAGAAACTTCATAAATGGCAAAAGCTGGTTGCCGGAGACTGGGTTTCCCTTTGATTTAGATATTGCTTAATATAAAATTTTAGTTTATTTTTTTGTTACTTCAATAGTTACTACAGGGAAGATGGAATTTGATTTATTTGAATGCAGGATATTGTGCCAGTTGTACAAGGCACTTGGCATTAGTTTATAGTTTGTTCTCTTAATGTTCTTTGTTTAGTAGAATTATCTATCTTTACATGATTTTGGACATGAAGTTACCTAATTTAGGGGTGTGCATGGGTCGCGTTGAGGGGATTTTTTTTTACCCAACTCACCATGGTGGGTTAAAAAAAATTCAACCCAACTCACATGGGTTGGATTGGGTTGGGTTGAACCCATGAGTTGGACAATTTTTTTATTACTATTATTATTAAATTGAGCAAAAAAAATATATATATATCACACCTACCGCATGAGTTGATAAACAAAATATATATTAATATACAAACTAATATTCAAACTCAGTTGTAAACAAAATATATCTAAATATCCAACTGAGTTGATAAACAAAATATAAATGAACTAGTATCCTAATTTACTTTTAAACAAAATATATCTAATTGAGTTGATAAACAAAATATATATGAACTATTGAACTAGTGTCCTAAGTTCTTGACTCAGTTATAAACAAAATATATGTAACTGAGTCGGTAAACAAAATATATAGAACTAGTATCCTAAGTTCCTAACTCAGTTATAAACAAAATATATCAAACTGAGTTTATAAACAAAATATACAGAACTAGTTCTATGAGTGGATTTCAAAAGAGTTCTATACTAGTCCCACTAAGAGCCAAAATATCCAAGCTGTCCAGCATTCCAATTTCCAACTAATCTTCCTCTTCCACTATTATGGTGCTTTGAGATGCAAACTTTGAGACACACAAAAATATATATATATATATATACCGTGGAATTTCAAAGCCCAAAAGGCTTATATAACAATTAAAAAATTACAATCATAAAAAATTACTTTGTTGAAAAATTACTTGACTCAAGACCCTTATAGGATATTTTTTACACCAAACTTCCAAATGAGTTCTTAAGTTAGTACTTAGTAGTGCTATAAGTTTTTGACCCAGCAACATAGGTTTTGCCACAATACTTACATTCAGCTCTCTCACCTTCTAATAAGATGAAGTGACCCCATACATATGATGTTTGGTTAGGTTTTTTTATACGGAGATTTGGGGTAGTAGCACAAGTATCTGTTGCTGCCGTTTGAGGAGTCTCATTTGTGGGAGCGGGTGCCACAAGAACCTCATTTGTGCCGCATTGAGTTTCAGATGCCATCTATAAATATAAATATATTAAAAAAAAAACCCAAAGATTAGTATCAATATAACTCCTTAAAGACAAACAACACTAATGACTAAACAATAATAGTAAAACAATAGGGAAAGGGCCAGACAGAGACAAACCTGCAAAGCAAGATAGAGAGAAAGGGACACAACAAGTTGGCAAGAGAAAATATTAGAGTAAGAAATACACTTGTAGGTTGAGACAAAGCAAAAGCATTTAAAAATCAGCCAAAAGAAAACTAAGAAATCAACAAAGCAAAAGCTAAACATTGATCCACCACGGCAAGAGAGATAAACATATAGAGTGAATGAGAGAGAGAAAGCATTGAGAAACTTTACCTAACACTGGAAGAGAGAGCTACCACCGGAAAGATAGAACCACTGCCGAGACGGTGATGATAGCTAACGGATGGTAGTGGCTCAACACAGGGAGAGAGTGTTAGAGTTCAAAAGGGAGTGAAGTGTGAGAAACTGAGAAGGGAGGGGGAGAGGGAGGCAGCACATTAGGTTTGTGTGATTGTGAACTAAATAGGATTTTATATATGATAGGAGGAAATTGAGGAAGTGCTGGACAACTAGTTTTTTAATTTTTTTTTATTAATTATATAATATATTTAAATATATATTAAAAGAACTAATAAGATTATATATTATATATGATAGTAGCAGTAGGAATCGAGGAAGTGCCAAGCAGCTAGGTGGGTTGAGTTGGGTTTGGCGGGTTTGTAATTTTATGACCTAAACCTAACCTAAGCCGCTATAAAAAAAATAATAATAAAAAAAAAAATTTGTAACCTAACCCAACTCACCAAGCCCAAAAACCGACCCAACCCGTTGGGTCAGGTTTGACAGATTGACGGATTTTCTGCACACCCCTAACCTAATTTATGTCTTCTAAGTTATCTTATTTATTTCTTTTTTGTTTTGTAAGATCTTTTATGGCATCTTTTGGTTATTTTATGTTGCATTTTATTAAAGTGACCCAATTCCAAGGTACATTTTCGCCCACCAAAAAAGAAAAAAAAGCAAAGGTAAAAGGACCAAATACTGCAAAAGGAATAAAAGAACCTAGCTAGTAATGGAATCTACAGAACTGACCTGTATATGATGATGTTCACTTATAGAGGTTTAGTTGGCTAATCATCCTCGCAAATTGCAATGGAGTAGTCAGAAGACTCCGAACAAGTAGTCACCTATATGAAGCCTTTTTGTCTTAATGCAATTATGTATATGATGCTGGTCGCTCATAGAAGTTTAGTTGGGCTAATCAATTTCACAGTGACTCTGTTTGCCATATCTTAAAGTCACCCAAATAATAGTCCTCTATGTCCGCTTCAAGGTGGCAATCATTTTACTTTATTTCTGAAGCTAAGCTTACATCTTACCACTTACGACTAAACTTTCATAAGTTTTTTTGTTTCAAAAAATAACAAGAAGTACACCTTTTAACTAATGTTTTTAGAACACTGTTGATTTACAATTTTTGTTCAATGAGACAAACCTATTAAGAGTAATGCTACATGCCTACATACATTCAAACATTGAGCTAACAAGCTTTTACCCACTGATAGAATTTTTTACTTAAAGCAGTTGTGATTATTTTTAATCTCTAGAGTTGTTGTTTAAAGAATCTCTGAGAGTAAGTACATATTAAGAATGCTAACCTCGGTCAAATCAAAACATTATACTAATCAGGAAGTATTAAAAAAATATAATCAGCAGAATGTCGGCCAGCTGAACTAAAATTATCTCTAGCAAGGCTTTAGGTTCAGGTAACCAAAAATTTTTGGCCGGTTCACAAATCACCATGCCAGCTTTTGCATTCTAACTTTTCAATACAATAATGAACAAGTCTTATGGTATTGATGATGGGTCCAGAACTTATACTATACCATGTGCGAGGAACTGATTGTGTGGGAAAAAAAAAACTAATAGCAAAAAGGAAAGCAGAGAGATACTTCCATGGATACATTATTACAGAAGAATCAAATTCTTTATTGTATTTCACAATTTTCCCTGTTTAAATGTTTTATTCAACAGGCAGAAGACAACGTGCTAGATGCTCCGCCCCATTCCATCTCGATTCGATTACACAGGCATAAACCCAGCCTCCTATCAAATTTTTAGATTAAGAACAAAATACACTTATGTACTAAAATAGTAGGTATATATGAAACTAGAGTAACTCTTTTACCTCTTCAGGAACCCAAACCCACAAAAAAAGAAAATGGAAAAGAGAAAAAGAAAAAAGTGAAAAGTGAAAAAAGGAAAACCACAAACTCAGGTCACCCCTAGTTCCAAACTCAAGGTGAGCTGCCTTCCAATTCCATAGCTTTTACATCCTTTGCTTTTCTATGAATCTTGTCTTGTTGCATCTGCATCAATAACATTCATATTTCGTTTAATTCATATTAATTGAAGTTCTATATGATAATAAATAATGGCTTTCAACAAAATTTATGGTAATCAGTCATTTACTTGGGAGGTTGTTTTACTAGCCAACCACCATTTTATTGCCCAACAATTCAAAAATGAGAGAGAGAGAGAGAGAGAGAGAGAGAGAGAGAATATACAATAATACATGGTACAAACTTGGTATAATTAATCAGCAAAGAACCACATGTTTAGCTATTAGATACAGACCCACAAAAGGACAATATTCTTTTCCTGTGTGAGAGGTCTTGGGCAACCACCTAGCTAGGGTTTTTTTATGTATATTTTTATCAACATTTTTTTATGGCTAGCTTTGTGATCAATGTTGAAGAACAAGTAAAGTGACCCTGACAGCATTTCAGATGATTCATACTTACATACCACATAATTCAATTAGAGATGCCAGAAAACATCAGCGACAGAATACAGTACACATGAGGCCAGAAAGATATGTTCTTGAATTAAGTTAATGATATCCAAAAACCCCTTTACTAACATAGCTTGACTATAATGGGAATGTGAGAGAAATTAGAACCTTAGTATTTTTCAGTGATGTCGGCCAAAGGATAGTGGGGGATTTTTCATAAGCAAGTGGTAAATCGAGAATCCTGTCCAACGGCTCCAAGCACCCGGCATGCTACCTCCATCAATTTTCCTGCATTCATCAATTTTTATTTCAGCAGAAATTAATGGGAAAGATGTTGCTGCTTACCCAATTACTCCTAAATTGATTATTAAAATCAACAAGAAAACCAAAGTTGAATGATTAATTTCTTTATGTGATTTCAGCTTCCTAATTAAAGATGAATTTAAAAGAAGATAAAGGAAAAAGTTCCTACTTTTGTGAGCTAGTCTAGACAGCATGCTTTTAGGTACAATGAGGTTAGGCACGGGCAATATCATCAATCATGGTTTTCTGACTCTTTTGCTTCAAGGGATTTATTTCATATTAGACAAAGTTTAGCTACAAAATTGGTTGTAGTGTGAGGCTATAACCTTACTCAATATCTTATTATTGGAGGTGAATTTTGATAAATCTACCATTAGATTACATTTTCTTCTTATATCCTTCATGCTTGTAAAATTTTAGAAAATTAAAGATCAATAGCTATGTCATCAATAAATTGTTTAAATTGTAAGTTTTTGTAATTTAAAATTATGCATAAAATATAATCATATAGATCGTATAGTAAATAATATCTGATTGATACAAAATTTGATATGTGTATTAAGAGCATAAAGAACATGCAATTCAACGGTTTGATTTTCGAAATATGTAGTAATATTAATGATATTGAGTAAGTTTATAACCTTACGATACAACCAATTTTGTACCTAAACTTTGTTCTTTCATATTTAGACATAAACTATTGCCAACTTTTACAAATTCAACCTAAGGTTAAGTCTTAAAACGCAAATTGAAACGTCCATATATTTTGGTCCCTAAATATCTAAAAATAGTTCATTATTACATAATTATGCAACAAACCACAGCCAACGAAATGTAATTTTGTATTATATACACAAAAACACAATAAACCATCACAAGATTTACAATGTGTTCATCAAACTTAAAAAAATAAGCAATCAATCTCCTAACTTTACTCAAAAGTAGTGCCTCCTGATATTAATTTTCATTGAATTGAAGAAAATTTTCTGTCTAATTGCCTTTACCTTCCCTCTCAAATACTCAAGATTCACTCAAAAACCCCTAAAAACTCAAAAGGTGAAGTCCCTATGATGTTAACTTTCTTCACTAAAATAAATATTAATATTGACAGGGGACCATTTGCAAATGTGAAATTAGAAGGTTGATAAGGTTGATTGCTCGATTACCCTAAGTTCAGGGAGGTGGTAAATGGTAATAGTGTAGAGTAGTTTTTTTTTTTTTTTTTTGGGAATTTGCTCTATCAATTTTCCATGTTAAACAAATTAAGGAAATAGCAAAAATATACAATCGATTAATTAGAAACTACAAAAGGTCCAGCTGTTAGTTAAAAGAGAAGGTATACATGTTTACTTATCTGGGTCAATACAAAGTCATGCAATACAATAGTCGTTGGAAATAAAAGGTAATCAGGAAAGATACCAAAGACAAAACATCATTATCATGACTAAATGGATTTTGTGCTGTTTTCAATTTTCTAATTCTAAGGCCCTACCCTACTATTCAATTATAAAATTCTAATACCCTCACAAAATTAATTTTTCCTCTTAGTTGCCCACTTTCTTATTAACTCATCCATTAACCCACCCCAAACGCTTTTTTCTTATTAATACTTCTTTTGGGTTTTTGACAAGGTCAAACTTTCCAACTGATTCGTAATTCAGCATTATCTTACAACAAAGAGTGTAAAATGTATTTTAAATAAGCACACCAGAGACACAACAGAAATTTGAGAAAGTATTTTTACTTCGTACTGGAGTGATTTTAAATTTTCAATACCTTCTAAAGAGATTTTATATTATCAACGGCCATAAAAAAAAAAAGAAACAGGTAGAATTTCATTATCAGAATATAAATGAAAGTCTTTTTTTGATATCCAAGTTGATTGGTGATCCTATTTTACAAATTTACTGCCATACCAACAATTTAATGGCTTAATTGTTCGGTCCAATGTTTCCAAAATTTTTAAAATTTCAACCTAATATAAGAAAGCATTAAAATGATAAAATACCATGAATGAACTATTGAAAAGTGATCCTAACAAACTAGGTTCAGTTTTGGCACGGTTCAAATATAAATTCTGCTTAGCAATGGTGAACCTCAAGACTCATGATTAACGAAAAGCAATCCATAATGACATACAAGTAATTCCACATCCAATAACTAACCTAGTCTATTTCACATCATGCTAAGCACCTCGATCTTTCATATGCTACCCAAATTTCCACACTCAGATTCCAAACTCCCAGTCTAAGTCATTTCCTTTCACTTTCTTTCTTCAAAAGCAAACATCACGTAAAACTATACATCCCAAAATGCAATTCTTTCTACCCCATACTTTACTCCACAATAGCATCTTGACCCAGTCACAATACCTCACTTTTACTTCACTACACCTAACCCCAAAAAGAATAACAAAAATAAAAACAAAACTGTCACATTCTATAACACTTCAGTATGTATTTTCATGATTAGTCTGCTGATTTTGATTATCATCCCCACCTAGCGATACCAGAATCCGGCAGGCAACTCCAAAATTTACAAACAAGCAACACAGAATAAACTTACATTTCATAAATGGCAATTAAATCACTATCACAATTGTTAAAAATAATGATCAAACAATTAGACTCACACTAATTTATCACTAGGCCATAAACCGACATTTAATTATCGACCAGTAAAAGAAAATTCACATACCTCTCCTGGGCTTGGACACAACCTTGGTGGGCTGGGCGGTTTTCTTGGGCTCCACCTCCTCCGGCGGGAACAAAACTCCGTCGATCCCTTGCACCGAGATCCGGCCATCGGTATAAATATCCGGGTCGAACAAATAGGCCGATCCATCACCTTGTCCAAACTTAACCGACCCATCAGCTTCCTGGGCCACCACCTTATGCGGCAAACGCAGCGTATCATATCTAACTTTCCCAAACCTCCTCACCGCATTGTACATACTCTCCTCCGTCTGGTACTCCGGCACCAAATGGTAGTACATTATTTGCTCGGGTGCCCCTGGCTCACTCAACTGCTCCGTCGTTAGCTTAGCCATGGCTTCGTCGTTTGGAGCCAAGACAGTTAAAACGTAGCCCTCTGAAACTAACCGACCCATTTCGGTTGCTAAGGAAGTAAGGTTCACCAAAATATCAGCCATTTCGTTGTACCCGCCGTAGTGAAGAAGGGTGTGAATGAAGTCTTTTACTTGAGCTTCGCCGTTGAAGTGGTGGTGGGGTCCGCCGGGTCCCGGTGCCGGTGCCGGAGCTAGAGATGGGCCAGGTGCTAAAGCGTCGTAGATCGGAAGAGCCGGCGGCGAACCGGGATTCGCCGGCGGTGCCGGTTTCTTCAAACGGTGAGTTCTCGGGTCGACTTCCGGGGCTGCTTCGGGTTTGACGGCGGAGATTGAGCGGAGGCTACGGCGTTTGTTGAAGTCGTCTTGTACGGACTGTGGGATGAGCAAGCGCTCGATTCCGTGGATGACTCCATCGGGTCGGGTCAGGAAATCCGGGTGGATGAGCTTCGCGCGGTCAACGGTTTTGTCTCCGGTCTTCTCGTGGTGGGTGAGGAAGAGGTGGTCGTGGGAGAGAGTGCGGTGGTGGTGAGTTGACTCGGGGTGAGTTGGCCACTGGTTGGATCCGATCCGAGTTGGGATAATGTGGAACATCAAGAGCTTTTGGAGAGACTTGAGATTGCCAGGCTCGAGCAAAAAGCGCTTGAACTCAGGGTCGAGATCGCGTTCGAGAGCTTCATTTCTGGGTGCGAAGATTGTGATGTTGTGCTTGCCGACAGTCTCTTCTAGCGTCTGCAACAGCAAGGCCTTCTCGACCAGCTCGGCCAGCTCAGTGTAATGCGAGTCCAGAAGAGCGACGAGGACCGAGTTGGAGTTTATTTGGCCGGAGTTATTCGCCGGAGAGGACGATCTGAGGTTGGGATTTTCCGGCAATGCGAGGCATACTCCGACGAAGAAGACGAGAATAGACGATATAAAAACGAGCCTCGAGACGCCATAGACGTGTAAATCCATGGCGGACGAAAAGTGCGGTGGATTCAGAACAGAGAGAGACAATAGAGAGAGTTCTTCTGGGTTGTTGTGTGTGATATGGTTTATGTGGTTGTGTCTCTGTGTTTTTCTTTTTGTTTGGTCATTTGACATTGATGTGCTTTTTTTAGTTTTTACTGTTTCAGAGTTTGTGTGTGATTGTGTTTTTTCTTTTTGGTCAATAAACACACTGGGTTTTTTTTGGGGCTTGTTTAGAAGTTGTGGAGGAGTTAAAGTAAAAGTGTTGGGTTTGGTAAGGGAGAGGAGGTGTCGGTTGCGCTGTGAAACAGTGAGGTACTACAAGTCTATAACTAGAATTAGTATGGTAGTGTGTTAAAGAAGAGTAAATTATTTATAGGGATGGCAATGGGCTGGATGATAGGGTCTTTTATTTTTGTTTTGTATAATTTTGTTTTGTCTTAATTTTGCCCCGTCTTGCACGATGGAAAAATTTTCTTAATTTTTCCTTACCTCATCCTTTGAAGCTTCACCTCACCTTGTAAAATTCTATTTTTTTTGTTGATTTTTTTACAACTAGTATAATTTTTTTTAATAAAACCTATTTTATCAATAAAAATATACTTGAAATTACAACTAAATTTATCCCATCAAATCAAATTAATTTTTAGCAAAAATTGAATAATATTTTTCAAGTGTTTTACAAGACAATCACAAAAAAAAAAAAAAAAAAAAAAAAACTATCATAATAATACATAACAAAATAGAGGCAAAGAACTACATAGAGTAAAATAAAATAAGTTAATATTAATATGTTTATTTAAATAGTATGGTTTTAGAGTATGATTAATTTAAAATTATAACTCTTATCAACACAGGGCGAGGTGAGGTGAGGATGGGGAGGGGCAGGGCGAGATGGGTCTAAAAAATCTAAACCCATCCTTATCCCGTCCCATGGTGCAGAGCTAAAATCTCGTCCAACTACCTTTGCGGGACAGGAAAGAGTAAAGCGGGATAGGGCAAAATTGCTATCTCTAAATATTAAAATAAAAAAATGTGCAACGTGGCAAACATGGAATTAATAGGTCTGGCTGGCTGGGCGTGATGGCAATAGTGGGTTCGGACAGGCTGGTTAAGTAGGGTCCAGGTGTTGGTCCAAAAACCATAAATATCAGCTTGAAGGCTTTGAAGTCAAGTCTCGTGGCTCATAGTGGTAGTGGCTTTGTTGGGAGAGTTGAGAGTTTGACTCTTCTGTTCCGGGGTTGACTGTCGTAAGTATTAAGTCCAAATACATGTTGTACGTCTACTAGCTTCGTATTCCACATGACCAAAATACATGCACATGCGACACCACAGAACAGTCTACGGACAGGAATACGGTTGCAATATGAGTGCTAGAAATTTGAAAACATGGTTATAAATATTGGGTCATGGATCATATAAGAAAAACTCTTAAACAATAATTAATAAACTATATTAAAGAAGTTTTTTAACATTATTTTCATGAGAAATATAAAAAGTTGTTAAAAAAATTAATTGTTTTATCATTTTTTTTTTCATCAAATATTTCTAAAAATAATTCATAAATCAATGCCCTTAGAGTGATAGCATTGGATTTAGGGGTGTAAAAACCTCCTGTTGCTATTTTACCCCCTTAACCCTTAAAATCATGCCACATCTAGGTGTGTAAGCCCAATTTTTTTTTTCTCTCCCACTATAGTAAGGTTGCATATATGCAACCTCACTATTCACAAGTTGTATTCTTAAATCCTATTATTTTATTAACTCCTATTTCTCTCCCTCCTCTGACTCTCCCTCTTTCTCACTATTCTTTTTTCCCTTTCTCGGTTTCTCCCTCTCTTCCATCTCTCTCTCTTCTCTCTCCATTTCTCTTTTCTCTGTTTCCTACTCTTCTCTCTCTATTTCTCTATTCTTTTTTCCTCTTCTTAGTCTCTCCCTTTCTGAATCAGTGATTTTTGGGTTCAATGGTGGTGTTTCGATGGTGGAGTTGAATTGGTGGTGGTCGTTTCGGTGCTTGCTGGGTCTGTTTAATGGTGGGTTTCGATGATGGTTGTTTTGGTGGCTGGGTTTAGGTGGTGGTTGGGTTCTATACGGGATGGTGGTGCCAGTGGTTGGGGCCGGTAGTTTGGGTTTTGGGTTTTGTTTGGGTGTGGTGGGTTTCAGTGTAGGTGTTTCTTGGTTACGAGCCGTCGAGTCAACTCGGACTCATTTCGATGGAAATTCAAGAAGAAGAGGATAAAGTTGTACTTGAACCTGTTGAGCTTAGGTGAGTTCCAAGGAGTGTAGGTCTAGCAAGTGGTGAACGGTGAAGATGGCAGTGGGTGGCTAAGAGAAAGATAGTAAGAGAGACCGAAATTAAAGAGAAAAGAGAGAGGGGGTCAATTTTTTTATATTTTTTATTGCATAGTTATATTATTTTAATAGGTTGTATGTAAAAATAAAAATTAGGATGTGGGGTGTATTGTAAAGTGAGTTGGTATAATAGATAAAACAAGTTTTTAGATAGTAAAATACAACTTTTATACCATCCCCAATGCTAGTGCTCTTAGAGCATCTGTAAAGGAGAATGATAGTGAATTTAGTCTAATGATAATAGAACAATAGCAAAAATCATGGAATTCTTTTGTATATAATTAGCAAAAAAGAGTAAGAGTCTAGAGGCACAATATTTGGAGTAATTTTTAGGTACTCTCGGAGTATGATGAATGATATTTCCTCTTCTCACATTAATGATGAAGTCCATTCATTAAATTCATAGCAGGGTTTATCATAAATGTGAAAGAAGAAAACACTATTTATCGTACTTTAAAAGTACCTAAATATTTTTCCAATTTTTGTTACAACTTAGTAAACTGAACCAGTGTGAGTGTGATGGTGAACAATTATTTTTTATGAACTAATCAATTATTTTTTTACTATTTTTCATCAATCATTTTAATAAATTGTAACAAAAGTTGTGTTATTAAACTTATTATATAAGATGTATAAGTATTAAATATGACATTTATGTCCAAATATCAAATTATGTTGTATTTATAACATGTTGAACATTTAAACCCTTTGAATTAACCTTTCAAGCTTTCACCATTCTCAAAAAAAAAAAAGCTTTCACCATTAAAGAGAATTGAGATGTTCCTAACAGCTTTTTGAAAATAAAGTTAAATTAGTTTTCCGATGATAACAGCTGTTATTAGTTATTACTGCTTGTTAATTCCTATAACTAATGTGTATTTGGTCATTCCTGTAAAAGTTTTAATCTTTTGTCTCATATTTTTATTGACTATTGTCTTTAAGTAAATAAAGTAACAGCAATAAGTTTCTTTAAAAAAACAAAAAGCAAAAAAACAAACAAATAAAAACCAACCAATAAAATAAAACTACTCCCAATTTTTACTCTTTCGAATCTCTAAAAACAAAAGTGGGTAAAACTGTAAAAACCGTAAACTCCGAAAGCCAGTCATGTTAGGCCACCTGGAGCCCATCATGAGATGGCTCGGCTTAGAACTCGGAAACAGAGATGGTGACAAAAAATTATAGTAAAAGGGGGGGGGACCGTGGAGACTTTTGGTTAACCTCAGATACGCAAATAAATTTGCGGGCAGAAGCTGAGCTGTTGCTGTCTGACAATATAGCTTGTTGTAGGAGGCAATAAATGCATCATTCTGGAAAGAAAGTGATAGGCTTTGATTTTCTTAACAATAAAAAATAAAAATCAACGGTTTACTCTTTATTACACTATACATTATAAATTATAAATTTAATTCTCTATTCTGATTTTCTTTCGATTTTGAATTCTGATGTTAATGTAACCGATTCTCCACCAAAAAAAGGGTCTTTAATGTAACCAAAACTTGAGAAATATATTTCAGCCTAGTGACAATTAAAGAGATTATTCTTATATAGTTTTAGTCACATAATTTTCCTAATGAATTATGTGAATTAATACACAAAGATAATCTTTATAAATTGCCACGAAGATTGGAGAAAATAGCTCCAAACTATATTACATGTTTAATTTGGTTCATTTTTATGTCGAACAAACTTGAGTTTGTTCACAAGTTACTTGATTAACTAATTATTTTTTGTATATAATAAAAAATGTAATAAATAATGTTATCCTTTCTCAAATCTGTACTAATACGTAATAACTAAATTATAATTAAAATTATATTATTTAAATGTGCCTTTGTTTTATAACCCTATTCCCTCTCCCTTGTGTGTGTGTGTGTGTATTTCTTAAAAAAAATATTATTTAAGTTAATTAGACATAATTATTTTTGTAGGGGTCAAAAACACTAAAGGAAAACCTAGGCCTCCCCTGATATCAAGAACGTCACAAGTAATTTATAAACAAAAGGGTAATTCACAATGAGAGGGCTAAACAAGTAAAATACAAGTTTGAATGAACACTTAGATGTTGGCTAAATACTAATACTCTATTGTCAAGGTTACAAGCAACCTTAGGCAAATACAACACTCTCTAGAAGTTCTTACTCTCTCAATCCTAAATTTCTCAAGTCCCCCTCTAAGTATGGGGTAAAACCTTATTTATACACTCAGCCCATCCCTTTAATAGTGGGTTGCCATGGTGAATGTAAAAGGATGCTTGTCCCATCATGTGTGAAAATGGACTTTTGGGATGTAAAACATTATTTATTCTAGTGATTTAGCATTAAATGTGGCTTGCGTTAAGTACAAACACTTAATTATTATGTAGGTGACTATTACTTGGATTGCGAGCCACCTTGTCTGGCACATCGACTGGATTTCTGGGAAGCACATTCTTCCTCGATTGCCACATCAGTCATCCTTTCTCTAGCGAGACTGCCCTATGGTACAGCGAGCTTCATCGACTATTCTCAGCAATAAAGAAGGCCCTTCCCCATTAGATCTTAGCCCCTTATTCAAATATGAGCCTTCTCACGTGGCTTAGGTTGGATCTGATACCTCGAGCCATTATGTTCACCCATTGGGTTTGCCATCCTAGGCCTAAGAAGCACATTTAGGGGGCCATCCCCCTACAATTTTTGTTTATGAGCTTATAAAAATTAGATTCATCAACCTTGTATATTGTTAAAAATTGTATACAATTTTACTACAAAATGGACTATTTATATCTCCAATAAATGACAAGAAATGATTGATATCTTATAAATTTATTTACAAACTTACATAATCAAATATAAGGACACATTTTCAACACACACAAACATGCATTAATCGAGCCTTAAATTCAATAGCACATTATTATGTCTGAGTCTGACTTGTTTAATAATCAAGCCTAAATTTAGGCTAAAAGTTAGCTCATTTGTTAAAATAATGAACACCAACAAGTTTTTCTCGAGCCAAACCAACTCGGTTCATTTATAACCCTAGTTTTTTTTGTAAACAATATAGTTTTAATGGATAAAATTGTATGTGATCCTATAATGGCTATCAACTTAAAGGGAAATTATTACAAGACCACTATAAGATTGTTATGCTATATAGTCTTGAATGTTGGATAATTAAAAAAAAAAAATATATATATATATATATATATATTTATAAAATAAGCATAGCTAAAACAAGGATGTTTATGGAGGATAAATAGAAATACAATAAAAGATAATACATGAAATAAATAAACTTGTTTAAAGATAGGAGTAACTCCTATCAAGGAAAAGATGAGGGGAGTTGCTTGATATGGGTTGATCATGCAAATATGAGTGATTGATGCAACAATAACAAAAAAGTGATTTTAATTCAAGTAAAGTGAAGAGACAAACATATAAAAACCTAAAATAACACAAAAAAAAAAAAAGAAAAAGATAAAAAAAAGAACCTTATAACTTAACTTAACTTCTTTTTGAGAAACAATTAGAATGTGATTTAACTGAGGATATGGCATGTGTACAATGCATCTATGCACTAGATACGATATGATGTAGACATGTATGTTCGAATCATATTGTGTCCAATATACACATGCACTAAACACAAATTTCACCCATTAACTAATACTTCTAAGGTTTCCAACGGTGATATTTGGGATTAATCTTGCACTAATATATAAATGGTATGTTCTCAATAAAAAAAGAAAAAAAAAAGATTTGGCCCTCAATTAAAAAACCAAAAAAGAATACATATAGCAGTAATATTTTATTTATATATTTTTGTTTGAGAGTGTCGGAAGGGTGACGCGGAACACGACGTACCTCCAGACGGAGGGCTACTTGTCTCCGTCAGAATATCCTCCAAACCAAAAATGAGGCACTATTTTAATACGGTTGGTAGGTGTAATGTAATCCTCAATAATTAGGTATTGCCGTAATGTAACGGTGTGATGGGCTGGTTTGTCTGTAATTGCCTTGCGGGAACAGTGAACAGTGAACCCGTGTGTGTTTTGGTTATTCTTCTGACACTTACTAAAATGACATATCAAAATTTTGTCGGTGGCATTGCCTTTCTTGTTTTTTTCATTTCTGGTCATAGCTTGCCGTTTTGCCTTGCCTTCTAGTAACTCCAAAACCCTCCTCATCATATGACTTTTTATGCCACCTTTCGTTTTCTTTATATCCGTTTTCTTTGATTACGTGACATTAGGGGGAGGGGTATCCTTGACTTTTTACGGGTTTGATAGGCTGAAAATCGAGCCCCAAAAATGTTCCTTGCGTTCTTAGGGTTTTTCTTTCCTGATTAGAGATTCAGAATAAGATGGATGGATGCGTTGCTTTTATTTGATTTCAATCATGTTCAAAAGATAAAAATTTACAATAATTTTTTTTTATCATTTTTAAATAAGTTTTCTCCTTGTTTCCTTTAATAATATATGTGATATTATTCATTATCGTCACATGGTATGGAGTCGATGAGTCTACATTAAATACCTCTTTTTTTAGCTAAAAAAAAAGCTTTCGTCTTTATACATTAATTTACCATAATCTTATAACTTAAATTTGTTTAATGGCCCATATATTATAAAGTTGTTATCAAAAAAATTTTTTTTTTGGTCAAGTAAGGAAGTAGTACTTGTCAAAAAAATGAACCACACCCAAGTGAGAATAGATGAAAAATCAATCATGTATTTGTCTTTTAGAAGAAGATCATATGTATTTAGTTTTTTAAGAGATCTAGTAGTTCTTTGATCTTTTAAAAGATTTTACGTTTGTAAGTTGCTTCCTTTGTAATTGTGATCTTGTTAATCATGTATTAGTTAAGTTAGATGCAAATTTTTAAGTGTTTGTTTATGTGTGGTCTGATTTCTTGCTTGCTTTGAATCAATTTAGTGTATAAATTGAATTGGAGTCTTCAAATTCAAATTTTCACACTGAGCTGGTCACGACACCTTAACTACCACTCTGAACGACTTGAAAACATTAATAAGAGACTAATATTAATCTATAATTGATTTTAACCCCAAAAAGAAAAATATATAATTGATTTATACTCAAACTCAAACTCAAACAGACTCTGATGGGAAAGAAGAAGGCTACACTGATGCATGCCCACTGATTCTACTATCCATGGAAGAAAAATAACGTATAGAGATCGGCTCTCATTGTCAAAGTTTTTGGAACAACCACTGGTTTCTTATATCTAAACTTCAAAGTTACGGACCATTTGGATTTTGGAACCCGCAATGGTATCTTCAGCGTATCAGTCTCGGACAACAGCGAAGTGAGAATTATTGCAAGGTTATTAATGAAGGGCCATGGTTTATTGTCCGACAATTGATCATTATCTAACTTGGCTTTGGACCATTGGAGGCAAAGATTTTCCACCAACTGCGGTTTGGAGCAGTGGTTAATGACTATGCTATGGGTTAGTTAATGACTTCTAATGTGATGTAATGAGATAGGAGCAAGTTTTGGTCTTCGAACAAGGTTTTCAGACCCGGACTGTTCATTAAATTATAAAAGGGAGATGTTCAAGATTTTTGAGGTCGAATTGAGGTTGAACCGGGGTCGAACCGTGATGACATCATAATTAATTTAATAATTAATTAAAGCCTAAATATAGATATTAAATTTATAAAACTAGCAAAATTGACTAATATATCTATATATATGAGAGAAATTTAATAATTTTCAAGCATATATTTAATAATTAAATAAGAAAGTTAATAAAAAAAATAATAACCATGAAAACATTAAAATTTATGATTAATTTTTGAAGTAAAGTTGAATATCTTTGAAGGATTTTAATTATAATTTTTTTTTATTCCTTGTAAGAGATGAATAATTTAATTAAGTAGAATAAAATTGTGTTAAGTTGTTTTTATAAAAAAAAAAAAAATTGCTAAGGGGTTGGACCACACGATTCTTACCACCGGTTCATGTGGTCCAACCCCGGTTTAGGGGTTTACGAAATTGCCGCATATGCCCGGTTCTTTATACTTAGAAAACCGATTTTCATCTCGGTTCTTGATTTTCACGGTTCGACTTCTCAATCCGGTTCGATTTTGAGAACTATGCTAACAGTTGCACAATCCAAGGTAGAAGTGTCAATTCTTGTCACGCGTCGAGACATGAGTATTTAAATACATATTTAAATCTTAACTTGATTCATTTAATAATCGTTTAAAATCTTTTAATCATGGTTTCAAAAGCTGGATCGGTTACTTTAATAAGACAGAATTGATCCAGTAAAAATTGGCAGAGGAAAAGTGAAAATTGTCAATTCAACCGGTAAAAAAAGAGAATCGAACCTATTTTTAGTTTTTTTGACCATTCCAGTTTTTAAAACCATGCTCTCAATCTTAACACAATTCATTAGGTTGGTTGATATATATGACTTGACTCATTTAAAGCTCGTTTAATAAACAGTTAAAACAAACTAAAACGAAAAGAGAGTTCCCACTCCCTTTTTGCTCTAGGTAAAAGGGTTAGAGACTTTAGAGTTTCAATGAGGAATTCATCAATATAACCATTAAAATTCTTTTAATTAATTAAATATACTTAGAATTCAAATTTATATAAAATAATAATGACATTTATTTATAATTGCAAGTTAAGTAGGTGTGACACGAATCTATTTACACTAAGCACTAACTTGCAAAACACTGAGTCACGTTCGCAAGTTGTGTCAAATATTGACATTTCTAATATAAGGAGTGGAGAAATCACAAGATAACATCTTGCTAATCCCTTTCGACTCACATTTAGAGGGTATGGTGTCAAATATATGTTAAATTGTCTTTGAGGGTAAGTGGGTTTGAGATAGTATTATAAAATCTAATTTGCATGAATTTTTTCATTAATAGGAATGTTTTATTTTCTAAGATTATATGAACATAAGTCATTATGAATTCATGTGATGAATACTTGAAATGCCAATATATGTGATTTAAATACGAAGAGATAAGAAATTTCCCCTAGCCAACTTTGTAACTCAATTTATATTTTTTGGTATTTCTAATTAAGATATCTAAGTTCAAAATCCCCCTCCCCCAACTATCAAATTATTTAAAAAAAATAAAAAATCTTATTGAGATAGATTTAATTTAAATTGATCATTTAGAGAATAAGTCTTAATCATTTACTAAAATACATATTCCATGGAACTAGATTCCCAAGCGTAAAAGACCAATCAAAGAATTAAATTGGGCACTCAATGGTATGCAGTGATAATAAAGTGCCAATTAATTATTTTGACTTTATTTCACTATAGATATTTCATGAAGGGCTTAAATGCAGTTTTAAATAGTTAAGGGATATCTTGTACAATTATCCTAGAGTACTAGTGCAATTATATTTTTATACTAGAGTACAATAAAAGTAATGAAAATTTTGGTTTAGTTTTGAGATAAGATGAGCCTAAAGTCCATTAGAACCGAGTTTTATTTTTCCTTAGGTAAATCTCAAGCTATGTATTTAAACACCCACAGGGTGTACTCAACCAACATATAGTGTGTGTTTGGATAGTGATGAAATGATTTTGTAAGCTGCGTTTAGAATTTTTGTTTGGGTCTTGCGCATTGTTCATGAGACTCGTAAGTATGAATTTTAGCAAAATCAACTTTAAAACAAGGTCCTATGGCACTACTCACAAATTTTAAAAAAAATTTGCAACAGTGTTTTCAGTTTTTAGCAATAAGTGGTATCCAAACACACTCATAAACTGGGTTTGCATAGCAACGCGTTTGCCTTGCTATTCGTGCCTGCATTTCCTTGGGTGGGTCCCGTGCACTGTTCATAGGACCCACAAGTACTTCTTTCAGCAAATATAACTTCTAACCTGAGTCTCATGACACTATTTACATATTTAAAAATTATTTTGCAACAGTGCCTTAAAATTTCAGTTTTCAGCAAAAAGTAGTATCCAAACAAACCCATAATGTTGTGATCATTGAATTTTATCGAGAGAAAAACTCCCTAGAGCAATGAATAAGAGAAAATTCGTATTTCCCTCATTTACTTACAAGCATACATTGTTTTTAGGAGATAGAATAATGAAAAAGCAAATTGTTTCAACTTTCAAGAATTTCTTTTCTTTTTTGGATTTTCTGTTTAGAAGCTTCAAGACTATGTGTGTGTTGTGTTTATCTATATTTTAAGATGGAATAATTACGCTTAACTCTCTTGCGGTTTGGATGTTTGCACGTCTCTATCAATGATTTGGAAAGTATTACTTTACTTACTCGAGATTCGTTTTGTAACGCAACCATAACCAACCTTATTGTAACATGTTAAAAACACATAAAATTAAAGGTGATAGGATGCTTTTTGAAGGAGAAAGAAACCTTTGAGTACTTAGTCAGTCAAATTCTTTGTCAAGTATTCTTCTATCATTTTCTCATTTGAAACAACTTTTGCAGTGTCATTTCAAAGAATTTGCCTAGAAATGACATTGGTAAAATAGTTGAACTTATTAGTTTGATTAGCACCATTTTTTAAAAGTTTCTTTTCAATTAATCTACCTTTTAATGTTCAGTAGCTGTCTAGCTCCTTGTATACACTAATGCACAATAAATTTCATCTTGTTCAGAGTCTCTCTTCTCTCAGTGAGCTAGTAGGCATGGATTTCATTGAGAATTGACCAAGTTATTATAGAAGGGAGTAGATATTTGTCATATGTACGTGCTTACATGAAATTTGTTCATAACTAACTTCAGTTTGATTAGAAGTTTATATGATTGATTGGGCTAAATTATAGATGGCTAGAGCAATATGTACTGGGTCCCACGGCACTATTCACACATTTAAAAATTATTTTGATACAGTGTTTCCAATTTTTAGTTTATGGCAATAAGCAGTATCCAAACAGACCTAAAATGTTGTAACCATTGAATTTTATTGAGAGAAAAACTCCATAGAGCACTGAAGAAGAGAAAATTCGTATTTTTCTCATTTACTTGGAAGCATACACTGTTTTTTGGAGATATAATAATGGAAAATCAAATTGTTTCAACTTTCAAGAATTATGCTTTTTTTTTTTAGATTTTCTGTTTAGAAGCTTCAAAGCTATGTGTGTGTTGTGTTTATCTATATTTTAAGATGGAAGAATTACACTTAACTCTCTTGTGGTTTGGATGTTTGCACGTCTCGATCTATGATTTGGAAAGTATTACTTTACTTACTCGAGAATTGTTTTGTAACGCAACCATAACCAACCTTATTGTAACATTTTAAAAACACATAATTAAAGGTGATAGGATGAGTTTGGAAGGAGAAAGAAACCTTTGAGTACTCAATCAGTCAAATTCTTTGTCAAGTATTTTTCTATCATTTTCTCATTCGAACCAACTTCTGTAGTGTCATTTCAAAGAATTTGCCTAGAAATGACATTGGTAAAGTAGTTGAACTTGTTAGTTTTATTAGCACAATTTTTTAAAAGTTTCTCTTTAATTAATCCACCTTTTAATGTTCAGTAGCTGTCTAGCTCCATGTATACGTAATACACAATAAATTTCATCTTGTTTAGAGTCTCGCTTCTCTCAATGAGTTAGTAGGCATGGATTTCATTGAGAATTGAACGAGTTATTATAGAAGGGAGTAGGCATTTGTCATAAGTGCGTGCTTAAATTCAATTTGTTCATAACTAACATCAGTTTGATTAGAAGTTTATATGATCGATTGGGCTAAATTATAGATGGCTAGAGCAATATGTATTGGGCCCCACAGTACTATTCACACATTTAAAAATTATTTTGATACAGTGTTTTCAATTTTTAGTTTATAGCAATAAGAGGAATCCAAACAGACCCATAATGTTGCGACCATTGAATTTCATTGAGAGAAAAACTACCTAGAGCAACGAAGAAGAGAAAATTCGTATTTTTCTCATTTACTTAGAAGCATACACTGTTTTTGGAGATATAATAATGGAAAACCAAATTGTTTCAACTTTCAAGAATTTTGCTTTTTTTTTTTTTTTATAGATTTTTTGTTTAGAAGCGTCAAAGCTATGTTCATGTTGTGTTCATCTATATTTTAAGATGGAATAATTACACTTAACTCTCTTGTGGTTTGGATGTTTGCACGTCTCTATCTATGATTTGGAAAGTATTACTTTTCTTACTCTAGATTTGTTCTGTAATGCAACTATAACCAACCTTATTGTAACATGTTAAAAACACATAAAATTAAAGGTGATAGGATGCTTTTTGAAGGAGAAAGAAACCTTGGAGTACTCAATCAATCAAATTCTTTGTCAAGTACTCTTCTATCATTTTCTCATTCGAACCAACTTTTGCAGTGTCATTTCAAAGAATATGCCTAGAAATGACATTGGTGAAATAGCTGAACTTATTAGTTTGATTAGCACCATTTTTTAAAGGTTTACCATCAATTAATCTACCTTTTAATGTTCAGTAGTTGTCTAGCACCTTGTATATGCTAATACACAATAAATTTCATCTTGTTTAGATTCTCCCATCTCTCAGTTAGCTAGTAGGCATGGATTTCACTGAGAATCGAATGAGTTATTATAGAAGGTTGTAGGCATTTGCCATAAGTGTGTGCTTACATTATATTTGTTCACAACTAATTTCAGTTTGATTAGAAGTTTATACGATCGATTGGGCTAATTAATAGGTAGCTAGAGCAATATGTACTGGGTCCCATGGCAACATTCACACATTTAAAAATTATTTTGATACAGTGTTTTCAGCTTTTAGTTTATTGCAATATGCAGTATCCAAATAGACTCATAAAGTTTTGACCATTGAATTTTATTGAGAGAAAAAATCCCTAGAGCAATGAAGAAGAGAAAATTCGTATCTTTCTCATTTACTTATAAGCATACACTGTTTTTTGAAGATATAATTATGGAAAACCAAATTGTTTCAACTTTCAAGAATTTCGCTTTTCTATTTTACATTTTCTGTTTTGAAGCTCCAAAGCTATTTGTGTGTTGTGTTTATCTATATTTTAAGATGGAATAATTACACTTAACTCTCTTGTGGTTTGGATGTTTGCACGTCTCTATCTATGATTTGGAAAGTATTACTTTACTTACTCAAGATTTGTATTGTAACGCAACCATGACCAACCTTGTTGTAACATGTTAAAAACACATAAAATTAAAGGTGATAGGATGCTTTTTGATGGAGAAAGAAACCTTTGAGTACTCAATCAGTCAAATTCTTTGTCAATTATTCTTCTATCATTTTCTCATTCGAACCAACTTCTGCAGTGTCATTTCAAAGAATTTGCCAAGAAATGACATTGGTAAAGTAGCTGAACTTATTAGTTTGATTAGCAACAATTTTTAAAAGTTTCTCTTCAATTAATCTACCTTTTAATGCTCAGTAGTTGACTAGCTCCTTGTATATGCTAATACATAACAAATTTCATCTTGTTTAGATTCTCTCATCTCTCAGTGAGCTAGTAGGCACAGATTTCATTGAGAATTGAAAGAGTTATTATAGAAGGGAGTAAGCATTTGTCATAAGTGCGTGCTTACATTAATTTGTTCATAACTAATTTCAATTTGATTAGAAGTTTATACGATGGATTAGGCTAATTAATAGGTTGCTAGAACAATATGTACTGGGTCCCACGACAATATTCACTCATTTAAAAATTATTTTGATACAGTGTTCTCGGCTTTTAGTTTATAGCAATACACGATATTCAAACAGACCCATAATGTTGCGACCACTGAATTTTATTGAGAGAAAAACTCCCTAGAGCAATAAAGAAGAGAAAATTCGTATTTTTCTCATTTACTTAGAAGCACACACTGTTTTTTGGAGATATAATAATGGAAAACCAAATTGTTTCAACTTTCAAGAAATTTGCTTTTTTTCTTTTTAGATTTTTTGTTTAGAAGCGTCAAAGCTATGTGCATGTTGTGTTCATCTATATTTTAAGATGGAATAATTACACTTAACTCTCTTGTGGTTTGGATGTTTGCACGTCTCTATCTATGATTTGGAAAGTGTTACTTTGCTTACTCTAGATTTGTTTTGTAACACAACTATAACCAACCTTATTGTAACAAGTTAAAAAAACAAAAAATTAAAGGTGATAGGATGCTTTTTGAAGGAGAAAGAAACATTGGAGTACTCAATCAATCAAATTCTTTGTCAAGTACTCTTCTATCATTTTCTCATTCGAACCAACTTCTGCAGTGTCATTTCAAAGAATTTGCCTAGAAATGACATTGGTAAAGTAGTTGAGCTTGTTAGTTTTATTAGCACCACTTTTTAAAAGTTTCACTTCAATTAATCTCCCTTTTAATGTTCAGCAGCTGTCTAGCTCCATGTATACGTAATACACAATAAATTTCATCTTGTTCAGAGTCTCTCTTCTCTCAATGAGTTAGTAGGCATGGATTTCATTGAGAATTGAAAGAGTTATTATAGAAGGGAGTTAGCATTTGTCATAAGTGCGTGCTTAAATTCAATTTGTTCATAACTAACATTAGTTTGATTAGAAGTTTATATGATCGATTGGGCTACATTATAGATGGCTACAGTAATATGTATTGGGTCCCACGGCACTATTCATACATTTAAAAATTATTTCGATACAGTGTTTTCAGTTTTTAGTTTAAAGCAATAAGCGGAATCCAAACAGACTCATAATGTTGTGACCATTGAATTTTATTGAAAGAAAAACGACCTAGAGCAATGAAGAAGAGAAAATTCGTATTTTTCTCATTTACTTAGAAGCATACACTATTTTTTGGAGATATAATAATGGAAAACCAAATTGTTTCAACTTTCAAGAATTTTGCTTTTTTTCTTTTTTATAGATTTTTTGTTTAGAAGCGTTAAAGCTATGTGCATGTTGTGTTCATCTATATTTTAAGATGGAATAATTACACTTAACTCTCTTGTGGTTTGGATGTTTGCACGTCTCAATCTATGATTTGGAAAGTATTACTTTACTTAGTCTAGATTTGTTTTGTAACGCAACTATAACCAACCTTATTCTAACATGTTAAAAACACATAAAATTAAAGGTGATAGGATGCTTTTTGAAGGAGAAAGAAACCTTGGAGTACTCAATCAATTAAATTCTTTGTCAAGTACTCTTCTACCATTTTCTCATTCGAACCAACTTTTGCTGTGTCATTTCAAAGAATTTGCCTAGAAATGACATTGGTAAAGTAGCTGAACTTATTAGTTTGATTAGCACCATTTTTTAAAAGTTTATCATCGATTAGTCTACCTTTTAATGTTCAGTAGTTGTCTAGCTTCTTGTATACGCTAATACACAAAAAATTTCATCTTGTTTAGATTCTCTCGTCTCTTAATGAGCTAGTAGGCATGGGTTTCATTGAGAATTGAACGAGTTATTATACAAGGGAGTAGGCATTTGTCTTAAGTGCGTGCTTACGTTTCATTTGCTCATAACTAATTTCTGTTTGATTAGAAGTTTATACGATCGATTGGGCTAATTAACAGGTAGCTAAAACAATATGTACTGGGTCCCACGGCAATATTCACACATTAAAAAATTATTTTGATACAGTGTTCTTGGCTTTTAGTTTATATCAATACACTGTACCCAAACTGACCCATAATGTTGTGACCATTGAATTTTATTGAGAGAAAAAATCCCTAGAGCAATGAAGAAGAGAAAATTCGTATTTTTCTCATTTACTTATAAGCATACACTGTTTTTTGAAGATATAATTATGGAAAACCAAATTGTTTCAACTTCCAAGAATTTCGCTTTTCTTTTTTACATTTTCTGTTTTGAAGCTCCAAAGCTATTTTTGTGTTGTGTTTATCTATATTTTAAGATGGAATAATTACATTTAACTCACTTGTGGTTTGGATGTTTGCACGTCTCTATCTATGATTTGGAAAGTATTGCTTTACTTACTCAAGATTTGTATTGTAACGCAACCATGACCAACCTTGTTGTAACATGTTAAAACATAAAATTAAAGGTGATAGGATGCTTTTTGATGGAGAAAGAAACCTTTGAGTACTCACTCAGTCAAATTCTTTGTTAATTATTCTTCTATCATTTTCTCATTTGAACCAACTTCTGCAGTGTCATTTCAAAGAATTTGCCAAGAAATGACATTGGTAAAGTTCCTGAACTTATTAGTTTGATTAGCAACAATTTTTAAAAGTTTCTTTTCAATTAATCAACCTTTTAATGCTCAGTAGTTGACTAGCACCTTGTATACGTAATACATAACAAATTTCATCTTGTTCAGATTCTCTCATCTCTCAGTGAGCTAGTAGGCACGGATTTCATTGAGAATTGTAAGAGTTATTATAGAAGGGAGTAAGCATTTGTCATAAGTGCGTGCTTACATTTAATTTGTTCAAAACTAATTTCAGTTTGATTAGAAGTTTATACGATCGATTGGGCTAATTAATAGGTAGCTAGAACAATATGTACTGGGTCCCATGACAATATTCACTCATTTAAAAATTATTTTGATACAGTATTCTCGGCTTTTAGTTTATAGCTATACGCGATATTCAAACAGACACATAATGTTGCGACCACTGAATTTTATTGAGAGAAAAACTCCCTAGAGTAGTGAAGAAGAGAAAATTCGTATTTTTCTCATTTACTTGTAAGCATACACTGTTTTTTGGATATATCAGGAAAACCTAATTGTTTTAGCTTTCAAAAATTTTGCTTTTTTTTACGATTTTTTGTTTAGAAGCTTCAAAGCTATGTGTGTGTTGTGTATCTCTATATTTTCAGATGGAATAATTACACTTAACTCTCTTGTGGTTTGGATGTTTGCACGTCTCTATCTATGATTTGGAAAGTATTACTGTACTTACTCTAGATTTGTTTTGCAAGGCAACCATAATGAACCCTATTGTAACATGCTAAAAACACATAAAATTAAAGGCGAAAGGATGCTTTTTGAAGGAGAAAGAAACCTTGGAGTACTCAATCAATCAAATTCTTTGTGAAGTACTATTCTATCATTTTCACATTCGAACCAACTTCTGCAGTGTCATTTCAAAGAATTTGCCTAGAAATGACATTGGTAAAGCAGTTGAACTTGTTAGTTTTATCAGCACCATTTTTTAAAAGTTTCTCTTCAATTAATCTACCTTTTAATGTTCAGTAGTTGTCTAGCTCCATGTATACGTAATACACAACAAATTTCATCCGGTTCAGAGTCTCTCTTCTCTCAATGAGTTAGTAGGCATGGATTTGATTGAGAATTGAACTAGTTATCAAAGAAGGGAGTAGGCATTTGTCATAAGTGCGTGCTTAAATTCAGTTTGTTCATAACTAACATTAGTTTGATTAGAAGGTTATATGATTGATTGGGCTAAATTATAGATGGCTAGAGCAATATGTACTAGGTCCCACGGCACTATTCACATATTTAAAAATTATTTTGATACAGTGTTTTCAGTTTTTAGTTTAAAACAATAAGCAGAATCCAAGCAGACCCATAATGTTGTGACCATTCAATTTTATTGAGAGAAAAACTTCCTAGAGCAATGAAGAAGAGAAAATTCGTACTTTTCTTATTTACTTAGAAGCATACATTGTTTTTTGGAGATATAATAATGGAAAACCAAGTTGTTACAACTTTAAAGAATTTTGCTTTTTTATTATTATTATTATAGATTTTTGGTTTAGAAGCGTCAAAGCTATGTGCATGTTGTGTTCATCTATATTTTAAGATGGAATAATTATACTTAACTCTCTTGTGGTTTGGATGTTTTCATGTCTCTATCTATGATTTGAAAGTATTACTTTGCTTACTCTAGATTTGTTTTGTAACGCAACTATAACCAACCTTATTGTAACATGTTAAAAAAACAAAAAATTAAAGGTGATAGGATGCTTTTTGAAGGAGAAAGAAACATTGGAGTACTCAATCAATCAAATTCTTTGTCAAGTACTCTTCTATCATTTTCTCATTCGAACCAACTTCTGCAGTGTCATTTCAAAGAATTTGCCTAGAAATGACATTGGTAAAGTAGTTGAACTTGTTAGTTTTATTAGCACCACTTTTTAAAAGTTTCTCTTCAATTAATCTCCCTTTTAATGTTCAGTAGCTGTCTAGCTGCATGTATACGTAATACACAATAAATTTTATCTTGTTCAGAGTCTCTCTTCTCTCAATGAGTTAGTAGGCATGGATTTCATTGAGAATTGAATGAGTTATTATAGAAGGGAGTCGGCATTTGTCATAAGTGCGTGCTTAAATTCAATTTGTTCATAACTAGCATCAGTTTGATTAGAAGTTTATATGATCGATTGGGCTAAATTATAGATGGCTGCAGCAATATGTATTGGGTCCCACGGCACTATTCACACATTTAAAAATTATTTTGATACAGCGTTTTCAGTTTTTAGTTTAAAGCAATAAGCGGAATCCAAACAGATCCATAATGTTGTGACCATTGAATTTTATTTAGAGAAAAACTACCTAGAGCAATGAAGAAGAGAAAATTCATATTTTTCTCATTTACTTAGAAGCATACATTGTTTTTTGGAGATATAATAATGGAAAACCAAATTGTTACAACTTTCAAGAATTTTGCTTTTTTTTTTTATTATTATTATAGATTTTTGGTTTAGAAGCGTCAAAGCTATGTGCATGTTGTGTTCATCTATATTTTAAGATGGAATAATTACACTTAACTCTCTTGTGGTTTGGATGTTTGCACGTCTCTATCTATGATTTGGAAAGTATTACTTTCCATACTCTAGATTTGTTTTGTAACGCAACTATAACCAACCTTATTGTAACATGTTAAAAACCCAAAAAATTAAAGGTGATAGGATGCTTTTTGAAAGAGAAAGAAACATTGGAGTACTCAATCAATCAAATTCTTTGTCAAGTACTCTTCTATCATTTTCTCATTCGAACCAACTTCTGCAGTGTCATTTCAAAGAATTTGCCTAGAAATGACATTGGTAAAGTAGTTGAGCTTGTTAGTTTTATTAGCACCACTTTTTAAAAGTTTCACTTCAATTAATCTCCCTTTTAATGTTCAGCAGCTGTCTAGCTCCATGTATATGTAATACACAATAAATTTCATCTTGTTCAGAGTCTCTCTTCTCTCAATGAGTTAGTAGGCATGGATTTCATTGAGAATTGAACGAGTTATTATATAGGGGAGTAGGCATTTGTCATAATTGCGTGCTTAAAGTCAATTTGTTCATAACTAACATCAGTTTGATTAGAAGTTTATATGATCGATTGGGCTAAATTATAGATGGCTACAGCAATATGTACTGGGTCTCACGGCACTATTCACACATTTAAAAATTATTTTGATACAGTGTTTTTCGTTTTTAGTTTAGAGCAATAAGCGGAATCCAAACAGACCCATAATGTTGTGACCATTGAATTTTATTGTGAGAAAAACAACCTAGAGCAATGAAGAAGAGAAAATTCGTATTTTTCTCATTTACTTAGAAGCATACACTGTTTTTTGGAGATATAATAATGGAAAACCAAATTTTTTCAACTTTCAAGAATTGTGTTTTTTTTTTTTTTTTTTTTTTATAGATTTTTTGTTTAGAAGCGTCAAAGCTATGTGCATGTTGTGTTCATCTATATTTTAAGATGGAATAATTACACTTAACTCTCTTGTGGTTTGGATGTTTGCACGTCTCTATCTATGATTTGGAAAGTATTACTTTACTTACTCTAGATTTGTTTTGTAATGCAACTATAACCAACCTTATTGTAACATGTTAAAAACACATAAAATTAAAGGTGATAGGATGCTTTTTGAAGGAGAAAGAAACCTTGGAGTACTCAATCAATCAAATTCTTTATAAGTACTCTTCTATCATTTTCTCATTCGAACCAACTTTTGCTGTGTCATTTCAAAGAATTTGCCTAGAAATGACATTGGTAAAGTAGCTGAACTTATTAGTTTGATTAGCACCATTTTTTAAAAGTTTATCATCAAATAGACTACCTTTTAATGTTCAGTAGTTGTCTAGCTCCTTGTATACGCTAATACACAAAAAATTTCATCTTGTTCAGATTCTCTTGTCTCTCCGTGAGCTAGTAGGCATGGATTTCATTGAGAATTGAACGAGTTATTATACAAGGGAGTAGGCATTTGTCATAAGTGCGTGCTTACATTTAATTTGTTCATAACTAATTTCAGTTTGATTAGAAGTTTATTGGATCGATTGGGCTAATTAATAGGTAGCTAAAACAATATGTACTTGGTCCCACGGCAATATTCACACATTTAAAAATTATTTTGATATAGTGTTCTTGGCTTTTAGTTTATAGCAATACGCTGTATCCAAATAGACCCATAATGTTGTGACCATTGAATTTTATTAAGAGAAAAGCTCCCAAGAGCAACGAAGAAGAGAAAATTCGTATTTTTCTCATTTACTTGTAAGCATACACTGTTTTTTGGAGATATAATACAGGAAAACCAAATTGTTTCAACTTTCAAGAATTTTGCTTTTTTTTTTTTAAGATTTTCTGTTTAGTAGCTTCAAAGCTATGTGTGTGTTGTGTTTATCTATATTTTAAGATGGAATAATTTCGGTTAACTCTCTTGTGGTTTGGATGTTTGCACGTATCTATCTATGATTTGGAAAGTATTACTTTACTTACTCTAGATTTGTTTTGCAATGCAGCCATAACGAACCCTATTGTAACATGTTAAAAACACGTAAAATTAAAGGTGATAGAATGCTTTTTGTAGGAGAAAGAAACCTTTGAGTACTCAATCAGTCAAATTCTTTGCCAAGTATTGTTCTGTCATTTTCTTATTCGAACCAACTTCTGCAGTGTCATTTCAAAGAATTTGCCGAGAAATGACATTGGTAAAATAGCTGAACTTATTTGTTTGATTAGCACCATTTTTTAAAAGTTTATCTGCAATAAATCTACCTTTTAATGTTCAGTAGTTGTCTAGCTCCTTTTATACGCTAATACACAATAAATTTCATCTTGTTCAGAGTCTCTCTTCTCTCAGTGAGCTAGTAGGCATGAAATTCATTGAGAATTGAACAAGTTATTATAGAAGGGAGTAGATACTTGTCATATGTGCGTGCTTACATGAAATTTGTTCATAACTAACGTCATTTTGAGTCGATGTTTATATGATTGAATGGTCGACATTATAGATGGCTTGAGCAATATGCCCTAGGACCCACAACACTATTCACACATTTAAAAATTGTTTTGATATAATATTTTCAGTTTTTAGTTTACGGCAATAAGTAGTATCTAAACAGACCTATAATGTTGTGACCATTGAATTTTGTTGGGAGAAAAACACCCTTTAGCGATGAAGGAGAGAAAATTCGTATTTTTCTCATTTACTTAGAAGTATACACAGCTTTCAGGAGAAATAATAATGGAAAACCAAATTGTTTCCACTTTGAAGTTTTTTTTTTTTTTTTTTTTTGATTTTCTGTTTAGAAGCTCAAAAGCTATGTGTGTGTTGTGTTTATCTATATTTTAAGATGGAATAATTACACTAAACCCTCTTGTGGTTGGGATGTTTTAACGCCTCTATCTATGATTTGGAAAGTATTACTTTACTTACTCGAGATTTGTTTTGTAACGCAACCATAACCAGCCTTATTGTAACATGTTAAAAACACATGAAATTGAAGGTGATAGGATGCTTTTTGAAGGAGAAAGAAACCTTGGAGTACTCAATCAATCAAATTCTTTGTCAAGTATTCTTCTATCATTTTCTCATTCGTACCTACTTCTGCAGTGTCATTTCAAAGAATTTTCCTTGAAATGACATTGGTAAAGTAGCTGAACTTGTTTGTTTGATTAGCTCCATTTTTTAAAAGTTTCTCTTCAATTAATCTACCTTTTAATGTTCAGTAGTTGTCTAGCTCCTTGTATACGTAATACACAATAAATTTCATCTTGTTCAGAGTCTCTCTTCTCTCAATGAGCTAGTGGGCATGGATTTCGTTGAGAATTGAACGAGTTATTATAGAAGGGAATAAGGCATTTTTCATAAGTGCGTGCCTAAATTAAATTTGTTCATAACTAACTTTAGTTTGATTAGAAGTTTATATGATCGTTTGGGCTAAATTATAGATGGCTGGACCAACATGTACTGGGTTCCACGGCACTATTCACACACTTAAAAATTATATTGATACTGTGCTTTCAGTTTTTAGTTTCAAGAAATAAGTCGTATCTAAATAGACCCATAATGTTGTGACCATTTAATTTTATTGAGAGAAAAACTCCCCAGAGCGATGAATAATAGAAAATTCGTATTTTTCTCATGTACTTACAAGCATACACAGTTTTTAGGAGATATAATAATGGGAAACCAAATTGTTTCTACTTTCAAGAATTTTTCTTTTTTTTTTTTAGATTTTCTGTTTAGAAGCTTCAAAGCTATGTGTGTGTTGTGTTTATCTATATTTTAAGATGGAATAATTACACTTAACTCTCTTGTGGTTTGGATGTTTGCACGTCACTATCTATGATTTGGAAAGTATTGCTTTACTTTCTCTAGATTTGTTTTGTAACGCAACCATAACCAACCTTATTGTAACATGTTAAAAACACATAAAATTAAAGGTGATAGGAAGCTTTTTGAAGGAGAAAGAAACGTTTGAGTACTCAATCAGTCAAATTCTTTGTCAAGTATTCTTCTATCATTTTCTCATTCAAACCTACTTCTGTAGTGCCATTTCAAAGAATTTGCCTAGAAATGACATTGGGAAAGTGGCTGAAATTATTAGTTTGATTAGCACCATTTTTTAAAAGTTTATCTTCAATTAATCTACCTTTTAATGTTCAGTAGCTGTCGAGCTCCTTGAATACACTAATACACAATAAATTCTAACTTGTTTAGAGTCTCTCATCTTTCAGTGAGCTATTAGGCATGGATTTCATTGAGAATTGAACGAGTTATTTTATAAGGGAGTAGGCAGTTGTCATAAGTGCGTGCTTACATTAAATTTGTTCATAACTAACTTCAGTTTGATTAGAATTTTATATGATCGATTGGGCTAATTAATAGATGGCTAGAGCAATATGTACTGGGTCCCACGACACTATTCACACTTTTATAAAATTATTTTGATAAAGTGTTTTTGGTTTTTTGTTTATAGCAATACGTGGTATCAAAACTGACCCATAATATTGTGACCATTGAATTTTATGGAGAGAAGAACTCCCTAGAGTGCTGAAGAAGAGAAAATTCGTATTTTTCTCATTTACTTATAAGCATACACTTTTTTTTTGATAAATAACGGAATTGTATTAATTAAGAGACAAGTACACTGGGGGTGTACGTGAAAAACAGTACATCAAACACAAAAATTACAAAGATCCAGCATTTCTAAAAAATTAGAACAAGAAAAAAGATTAAAGGAAGAACTCCACTCTAGCAAGGTGTGAAGAAGAAGAGATTTAATTTCTGGAATAGACCGTTCCTTCCCTTCGAAACATCTTGAGTTCCGTTCTCGCCAAATACACCATAGGACACAATGTGGGACAGCCCTCCATAAATCAATGCTCCGATACCCACCAAATGAACCTTGCCAACTCGAAAATAAATCTAAGACACCATGCGGCATAACCCATTGAAGACCAAATAGAGCCCACACCATAGACCATAATTCATAAGCAATAGGACAATGAAGAAGAAGATGATTCACCGATTCCCCACTCTTTTTACACATATAGCACCAATCTACAACGGCTACACCCTTATACCATAAATTTTCAGTAGTCAAAATCTTACCTAAGGAGGCAGTCCAAGAGAAGAAAGCAACCTTAGTAGGGACCTTTGACCGCCACACAGGTTTCCAAGGAAAAGAAATGTCTAGAGTAGAGGAAAGAGAGAGATAGTACTCACTCACTTTAAAATTCTTATTCCCAGTTGGTTTCCAGCAAAGTTTGTCTTGACCTTCACCATTAAGGGGCATTGAATTGATAAGATCAAGAAAAGTGTAAAAATGCTCTATTTCCCAATCTTGGGGAGCTCTAGAAAAAAGAAGATCCCAGTGAAGCTTTTGGTTAGGAAAGGACATAACATCTGCAATAGAAGACTCCTTATTACAACTAATATTATAGAGTTCTGGAAAAGCCTCTCGGAGGGTGCTGCTCCCATATCACACATGATGCCAAAATTTAATTCTGTCACCAACACCAACCTCGAATTGAATGGATTTTGAAAAGGCTGGCCAGCCTTGTCTTATGGTTTTCCAAAGACTAACACCATAAGGATTAGAGACTTCTTTTGTACACCAACCTCCCCAATCATTCCCATATTTAGCCTCAATAACCCGCCTCCAGAGATGGGTTGTCTCTCTTCCATATCTCCACAACCATTTCCCCAATAGAGCTTGATTGAAGGTTCTCAAATTTTTAATACCCAAACCGCCATGCTGTAATGGAGAACAAACCTGGGCCCAATTTACTAGACAGAATTTAGGAGACTCATCTATCCCACCCCAAAGAAAATTTCTTTGTAACCTCTCAATACGAATGGCAATATCCGCAGGAATAGGAAAGAGAGATAGGAAATAAGTCGGCAAACTTGAGAGAGTGCTTTTGATTAAGGTAATCTTACCACCTTTTGATAAGTATAATCGCTTCCAACTCGTTAATCTTCGCTCCATTCTTTCTAGGATAGAGTTCCAAATCGCCCTGTCCTTGAATTTAGCACCCAATGGTAGTCCCAAGTAAGTCATTGGCAAAGATGTTTGTCTACAACCCAGCAATGCCACAAGCTCTCCCATTTTAGTCACCTCTCCAACTGGAACTAATTCTGACTTAGCCAGGTTAATATGCAACCCTGACACCGCCTCAAAAGAGGCTAAAATTTCGTGCAAATATTCAATCTGACTTGCTGTAGCATCACAGAAAATTAAAGTGTCATCCGCAAAGAGAAGATGGGTCACCATGAGGGGAGTATTAGATCTGGTACCAACAATGAAACCCGAAATGTGTCCAGCCAAAACCGCACCATCCAACAGACGGCTTAATGCCTCCATAACAATAGCAAATAAGAGCGGAGAGAGAGGATCACCTTGGCGCAGCCCCCTAGAGCTCCCAAAGAAATCCTTAGGGGAGCCATTTATCAAAATCGAAAATTTCACTGTGGAGATACAGAACAAAATCCACTTTCTCCATTTCTCAGAGAATCCATAACGCTGCAACATATACATAAGAAAATCCCAGCTGACATGATCAAAAGCTTTCTCCACATCCAACTTACATAGAACCCCAGGTATCCTTGCCTTGAGCCTACTATCCAAACACTCATTGGCAATTAAGACAGAATCTAGGATTTGTCTATCCAGAACAAAAGCATTTTGAGACTCAGAGATAATTCCAGTAATCACCCTTCTCAGCCTATTAGCCAGCAATTTGGAAATGACTTTGTAAATGCTACCCACAAGACTAATAGGTCTAAAATCTCTCACACTGACAGCATCAACTTTCTTTGGAATGAGAGCAATAAAAGTCGCATTAAGACTTTTCTCAAAGACAGCTTGTGAATGGAAGTTGGCAAGAACCTCCATAATTTCAAGTTTTAGAAAGTCCCAACAAGCCTTAAAGAAAGCCATTGAAAAACCATCTGGTCCTGGAGATTTATCGCCATTACAACCTTGGACGACACCATATACCTCCTCTTCCTCAAAAGGTCTTTCTAACCAAGCAGCTTCCTCCTCAGAAATCATAGAGAATTCCACTTCATCAAGCACAGGTCTTTGGCCCTCATTTTCAGAGTACAATTGTTTGTAGAAGTGAGAGATGCAAGCTGCTATTGAATTAGGATCCGAAGTTAATTCACCTTCCACCATCAGATTGTCTATATTATTAAATCTTCTGTGGGAGTTTGCTGTTCTATGGAAGAATTTAGTGTTTCTATCCCCCTCTCGGATCCAAAGGGCCCTAGATTTCTGCCTCCAACATATTTCAACCATAAGAGTTACCTTTTCAAGTTCAATGCGAAGCCGTTCTTTTTCCAAAGTCTCATCATATGATAAAGGACGACTATCTTCCAGCAAGTCAAATGCTTCAAGGTTCTTCCATAACTTGTTCATCTTATCCTCCACATTGCCAAATTCTTCTACATTCCATTTCTTTAAGTCTAGCTTCAAAGCTTTCAATTTGCTTGCAAACCGAAAGCTAGGGGAACCTTGAAAATGATAGGACTCCCACCAAGTTCTCACTTTTTCTACAAAACCCTCTGCCTTTAACCACATATTCTCAAATCGAAAAGGACGGCTGCCTTTGTGAAAATTTCCCCCTTCTAACAGAACTGGAAAGTGGTCTGAAAGTAATCTATGCAGTCTTTTTTGTCGAATATTAGGAAAGTGCTCCTCCAAATCAGAAGAGAGAAGAAACCTGTCAAGCCTAGACCGCGAAGCCACTGCTCCAGAATTAGACCAAGTGAAAGTGCCTCCCTCCAATGGTAAATCAATAAGATTGTGTTCAGAAATGAAATCTGAAAAATCAAGCATGGCTGAAGAGAAAGTGTCTGCACCAAGTTGCTCCGAAGGAAATCTCACGACATTAAAATCGCCTCCAATGCACCAAGGCACATTCCACCAACTATGAATACCAGCCAGCTCTTCCCAAAGCAGTCGCCTGTCACGATCAGAATTTGGTCCATATACACCAGTGAAAGCCCAAACACAATGATCTACTACATTTTTAAATTTGCAAGAGACAGAGAACCTTCCCACTGCTTCGTCAATTTTTTCCACCATCCTTCTATCCCACATCACCAAAACACCCCCCGAAGCACCTATAGAGCCCAAATATAGCCAATCCAAATGTTGACAACCCCATAAGCTCCTAATCTCTCTCCTTGTTATCAATTCCATTTTTGTTTCCTGCAAACAAATAATGTCAGCACCTCATCCTCTGATCATATTCCGAATTCGAAGTCTTTTTTCACAATCATTCAGCCCCCTAACATTCCAGGAGATAATTTTTAGATTCATTGAGGCACCACAGAGTCCCGTTCCCCACTGACATCTCCTACCAAATCAGAATTACTCTCAAAGTTCCAAGAATTTAGCAGACTTTTCAACTCCCGACGCCCTTTAGAACTTGTCTTAGGCTCTCTCTTCTGAGAGCATTCTACCTGCATTTTAGCTTTCTTCCTAGCCTCCAAAGCTAAAAAAATCCCAGTAATTTCTGCTTCGAAGCGTTCCAAGGAAATACCCATAGATTTCCTAAAGGCTTTAATTCGTTTCTCAATCCATGGAGATAATTGGGTGTAAGCATCTGCCACTTTGACAAGTGGAGCAATTGGGTTAGCCATTGCCAGCGGTTGCACAACCAATGGTTCTTTAACATTTTCCCAGTTTACAAGACCCCCATCAGATTCCCCCAACTCACAATCTGACCCTGAAACAGAAGAAACATTATCCAGAACACCATCGCATTCATCCGCCCAACTAACAATATGCTCTTCTTCCTTGAAGGTGTTGTTACCCTGTCCCACAGCTCCCTCAAGATCGGAACAGTCCGACAAGCTCCCAGGTGAGTGGTAAAGTGAGAGAGGAATAGTTATCTGCCTACCTCCACGAAGCTCTAAGACCCATTTCTCAGAATCACCCCAGGTGTGCTCCAAAGCTTCAACGAAATTCTTAATGGAGGGAGAAGGCTCAACAAGACAATCCTCAGCTGTAACTAAGACCGGAGCTACTGGCAGATCGGAGGACGTAGCACTGGCCACCGCAGTAGTGCTCGATTGAGAAATACCGTTGGTCAACGATGGGAGATTGATTGCCGATACAAACCTAAAATGTAAAGAATCAGCTCGTGGTGGGGAAGAGCTGCTACTGTTGGTGGCGTGGCTATTCTTCACTGATGAAGAGATGACAATATCGGTCGTCGATGGCGGAGTGGAATTGTTCATCACTGGTGGGGGGATGACGATGTCAAACGTGGTGTTCTTGATGATGGTGGTCGTTAGAAGTATATCAGTATCGGTACTAGTGGTGCTCCTCGATGGGTTAGAAATGCCGTTGGTGGTAAAGCTAGTTGAAGGCTGCATGGAGGGGCAGGTGAGCTTCATCGGCATCGTATCAGTGCTTTGCTGAGAGAGGGTGGCTTTAGGCTTGGAAATAATGAGTGGCTGAGGTTGGGTTTTAGGCTTAGTAATATTGGGTTGCTGAGATTGGGCTTTGGGCTTAGAAATAATAGGTTGCTGAGGCTGGGCTTTAGGCTTAGGTTTGGGAGCCCAGTTTTGGGTGTACATGTTTCGGCCCTTGAAAGCATTGGGCCTCATTCCATGGCTAATTTGATTGGAGCCCACATCTTTAATAAAGGAGGAAGTTACAGCCCACTGTCCATCTTTCCCACGCTCCACACGTAAAGAGATGTCTAGAGTCAGCAAATCTCTTTTGGCAATCATATTAATGTTAGACAAAATATCAGCCCCGGATTGTGCCGTATCTTCCCCAGAATAACTCCTGCCTTGATCACGGAATGAATTACTGGGAATTGAAGATTTCAAATTTTGAAAGACCGAAATTTTCTCCTTACCTGTATTCTTTGCACCGCCGTGGTTATGAGGTTTACCAACCACCACCTCCGCATCAGCCCTCGGTGCACTTTGTATTCCATGAAGCGATCCTTGACTACTCAGGGAAGTTGGTTTTAAAATTTTCCTCAGGTTTAAGCCAAAACCACGCTAGCCACTACCCAACCTTCCCTCCGGTATCACTATGTTTCCCTTCCGTCGACCGTGAAGAAGTTCAGAAACCATTAAAAATGTACCATGGACGTTGCAACCCAATTGAAGGATGAAAACAATGTTTGCACTCTCCTTCCCCATAAAAACAGAGCGCATTGAGGTAAGGCCTCTCTCAAAGATCCGTAATAAGAAATAAGAACCCCCTTCCTCAACGGAAAACTCAAACGTTTTGGATTCAATGGAGAAAAAAGTGGAACCACCCATTGCAAGAAGGAAGAAAGCAACAGCTACCAACTCAAAAAGAAAACACAAAATCTAAAGCAGCAGCAACCATACTGTGAAGAAAGCTCAAAATCTATGGCTAATTCAAGGTAGCCAGGCCTCATATGTGACTAATCCGAGGTAGCCAGGCCTCATAATGAGACTGTAGTTGATCCGATTTATTTTCAAATAACTATAATACTTTTACTCATATATCATGTTTACTAAGCATACACTGTTTTTTGGAGATGTAATACTGGAAAACAAAATTGTTTCAACTTTCAAGAATTTTGCTTTTTTTAAGATTTTCTTTTTAGAAACTTCAAAGCTATGTGTGTGTTGTGTTTATCTATATTTTAAGATGGAATAATTACACTTAACTCTCTTGTGGTTTGGATGTTTGCACGTCTCTATCTATAATTGGGAAAGTATTACTTTACTTACTCGAGATTTGTTTTGTAACGCAACCATAACCAACCTTATTGTAACATGTTAAAAACACATAAAATTAAAGGTGATAGAATGCTTTTTGAAGGAGAGAGAAACCTTTGAGTACTTAATCAGTCAAATTTTTTGTCAAGTATTCTTCTATCATTTTCTCATTCGAACCAACTTCTGCAGTGTGATTTCAAAGAATTTGCCAAGAAACGACATTGGTAAAGTAGCTGAACTTATTAGTTTGATTAGCTACATTTTTTAAAAGTTTCTCTTCAATCAATCTACCTTTTATTGTTCAGTAGCTGTCTAGCTCCTTGTATACGCTAATACACAATAAATTTCATCTTGTTCAGAGTCTCTCTTCTCTCAATGAGCTAGTTGGCATGGATTTTATTGAGAATTGAACGAGTTGTTATAGAAGGGAATAAGGCATTTGTCATAAGTGCGTGCTTAAATTAAATTTGTTCATAACTAACTTCAGTTTGATTAGAAGTTTATATGATCGATTGGGCTAAATTATAGATGGCTAGACCAACATGTACTGGGTTCCACGACACTATTCACACACTTAAAAATTATTTTTATACAGTGTTTTCAGTTTTTAGTTTGTAGCAATAAGCTGTATCTAAACAGACCCATAATGTTGTGACCATTGAATTTTATTGAGAGAAAAACTCTCCAGAGCGATGAATTAGAGAAAATTCGTATTTTTCTTATTTACTTACAAGCATACACAGTTTTTAGGAGATATAATAATGGGAAACCAAATTGTTTCTACTTTCAAGAATTTTTCTTTTTTTTCTTTGATTTTCTGTTTAGAAGCTTCAAAGCTATGTGTGTGTTGTGATTATCTATATTTTAAGATGGAATAATTACACTTAACTCTCTTGTGGTTTGGATGTTTGCACGTCTCTATCTATGATTTGGTAAGTATTTCTTTACTTTCTCTAGATTTGTTTTGTAACGCAACCATAACCAACCTTATTGTAACATGTTAAAAACACATAAAATTAAAGGTGATAGGAGGCTGTTTGAAGGAGAAATAAACCGTGGAGTACTCAATCAATTAAATTATGTGTTAAGTACTCCTCTATCATTTTCTCATTCACACCAACTTCTGCAGTGTCATTTCAAAGAATTTGCCTAGAAATGACATTGGAATAGTAGCTGAACTTATTAGTTTGATTAGCAACATTTTTTAAAAGTTTCTCTTCAATTAATCTACCTTTTAATGCTCAGTAGCTGACTAGCTCCCTGTATACGCTAATACACAACAAATTTAATATTGTTCAGAGCCTCAATTCTCGCAGTGAGATAGTAGGCATGGATTTCATTGAGAATTGAAAAATTTATTATAGAAGGGAGTGGGTATTTATCATATGTGCGCGGTTACTTGAAATTTGTTCATAACTAACTATAGTTTTATTAAAAGTTTAAATGATCGATTGGGATAAATTATAGATGGCTAGAGCAATATGTACTGGGTCCCATGACACTATTCTCACATTTAAAAACTATTTTGATGCAGTATTTTCAGTTTTTAGTTTATAGCAATAAGCGGTATCCAAATAGACCCATAAAGTTGTGTCCATTGAATTTTATTGAGAGAAAAACTCCCTTGAGCGATGAAGAAGAGAAAATTCGTATTTTTCTCATTTACTTACAAGCTTACACAGTTTTTAGGAGATATAATAATGGAAAACCAAATTGTTTCAACTTTCAAGAATTGTTTTTTTTTTTTTTTTTTTGATTTTTTGTTTAGAAGCTGCAAAGCTATGTGTGTGTTGTGTTTATCTATAATTTAAGATTGAATAACTACACTTAACTCTCTTGTAGTTGGGATGTTTGCACGTTTAAATCTATGATTTCAAAAGTTTTACTATACTTAGTCGAGATTTGTTTTGTGACGCAACCACAACCAACCTTATTGTAACATGTTAAAAACACATAAAATTAAAGGTGATAGGATGCTTTTTGAAGGAGAAAGAAACCTTGGAGTAATCAATCAATCAAATTCTTTGTCAAGCACTCTTCTATCATTTTCTCAGTCGAACCAACTTCTGCCGTATCATTTCAAAGAATTTGCCTAGAATTGACAATGGTAAAGTAGCTAAACTAATTAGTTTGATTAGCACCATTTTTTAAAAGTTTATCATCAATTAATCTACCTTTTAATGTTCAGTAGTTGTCTAGCTCCTTGTATACCCTAATACACAATTAATTTCATCTTGTTCAGATTCTCTCATCTCTCAGTGAGCTAGTAGGCATGGATTTCATTGAGAATTGAACGAGTTATTATAGAAGGGAGTAGGCATTTGTCATAAGTGCGTGCTTACATTTAATTTGTTCATAACTAATTTCAGTTTGATTAGAAGTTTATACGATCGATTGGGCTAATTAAGAGGTAGCTAAAACAATATGTACTAGGACACACGGCAATATTCACACATTTAAAAATTATTTTGATACAGTGTTCTCGGCTTTTAATTTATAGCAATATGCGGTATCCAAACAGACCCATAATGTTGTGACCATTGAATTTTATTGAGAGAAAAGCTCCCTAGAGCTATGAAGAAGAGAAAATTCGTATTTTTCACATTTACTTGTAAGCATACATTGTTTTTTGGAGACATAATACAGGAAAACCAAATTGTTTCTACTTTCAAAAATTTTGCTTTTTTTAAAGATTTTTTGTTTAGAAGCTTTAAAGCTATGTGTGTGTTGTGTTTATCTATATTTTAAGATGGAATAATTACAGTTAACTCTCTTGTGGTTTGGATGTTTGCATGTGTCTATCTATGATTTGGAAAGTATTACTTTACTTACTCTAGATTTGTTTTGCAATGCGACCATAACGAACCCTATTGTAAGATGTGAAGAACACATAAAATTAAAGGTGATAGGATGCTTTTTGAAGGAGAAAGAAACCTTTGAGTACTCAATAAGTCAAATTCTTTGTCAAGTATTCTTCTATCATTTTCTCATTCAAAGATACTTCTGTAGTGTCATTTCAAAGAATTTGCCTAGAAATGACATTGGAAAAGTAGCTAAAATTATTAGTTTGATTAGCACCATTTTTTAAAAGTTTATCTTCAATTTATCTACCTTTTAATGTTCAGTAGCTGTCGAGCTCCTTGAATACGCTAATGCACAATAAATTTCATCTTGTTCAGAGTCTCTTATCTCTCAGTGAGCTATTAGGCATGGATTTCATTTAGAATTGAACGAGTTATTTTAGAAGGGAGTAGGCATTTGTCATAAGTGCGTGCTTACATTAAATTTGTTCATAACTCACTTCAGTTTGATTGGAATTTTATATGATCGATTAGGCAAATTAATAGATGGCCGGAACAATATGTACAGGGTCCCACGGCACTATTCACAAATTTATAAATTATTTTGATATAGTGTTTTTGGTTTTTCGTTTATAGCAATACGGGGTACCTAAATAGACCCGTAATGTTGTGACCATTGAATTTTATGGAGAGAAGAACTCCCTAGAGTGATGAAGAAGAGAAAATTCGTAATTTTTCTCATTTACTTATAAGCATACACAGTTTTTCGGAGATATAATACTGGAAAACGAAATTGTTTCAACTTTCAAGAATTTTGCTTTTTTTTAAGATTTTCTTTTTTCGAAGCTTCAAAGCTATGTGTGTGTTGTGTATATCTAAACTTTAAGCTGGAATAATTACGCTTAACTCTCTTGTGGTTTGGATGTTTGCACGTCTCTATCTATAATTTGGAAAGTATTACTTTACTTACTCGAGATTAGTTTTGTAACGCAACCATAACCAACCTTATTGTAACATGTTAAAAACACATAAAATTAAAGGTGATAGAATGCTTTTTGAAGGAGAAAGAAACCTTTGAGTACTAAATCAGTTAAATTGTTTGTCAAGTATTCTTCTATCATTTTCTCATTCCAACCAACTTCTACAGTGTGATTTCAAAGAATTTGCCAAGAAATGACATTGGTAAAGTAGCTGAACTTATTAGTTTGATTAGCACCATTTTTTTAGAAGTTTCTCTTCAATTAATCTACCTTTTATTGTTCAGTAGCTGTCTAGCTCCTTGTATACGCTAATACACAATAAATTTCATCTTGTTCAGAGTCTCTCTTCTCTTAACGAGCTAGTTGGCATGGATTTCATTGAGAATTGAACGAGTTATTATAGAAGGGAATAAGGCATTTGTCATAAGTGCATGCTTACATTAAATTGGTTCATAACTAACTTCAGTTTGATTAGAAGTTTATATGATCAATTGGGCTAAATTATAGATGGCTGGACCAACATCTACTGGGTTCTACGGCACTATTCACACACTTAAAAATTATTTTGATACAGTGTTTTCAGTCTTTAGTTTATAGCAATAAGCCGTATCTAAACAGACCCATAATGTTGTGACCATTGAATTTATTGAGAGAAAAACTCCCTAGAGCAATGAATAAGAGATAATTCGTATTTTTCTCATTTACTTACAAGCATACACAATTTTTAGGAGATATGATAATGGGAAACCAAATTGTTTCTACTTTCAAGAATTTTTCTTTTTCTTTTTTAGATTTTCTGTTTAGAAGCTTCAAAGCTATGTGTGTGTGGTGTTTATCTATATTTTAAGATGGAATAGTTACACTTAACTCTCTTGTGTTTTGGATGTTTGCACGTCTCTATCTATGATTTGGAAAGTATTATTTTACTTTCTCTAGATTTGTTTTGTAACGCAACCATAACCGACCTAATTGTAACATGTTAAAAACACATAAAATTAAAGGTGATAGGATGCCTTTTGAAGGAGAAATAGACCTTGGAGTACTCAATCAATCAAATTCTTTATTAAGTACTCTTCTATCATTTTCTCATTCGAACCAACTTCTGCAGTGTCATTTGAAAGAATTTTCCTTGAAATGACATTGGAATAGTAGCTGAACTTATTAGTCTGATTAGCAACATTTTTTAAAAGTTTCTCTTTAATTAATCTACCTTTTAATGCTCAGTAGCTGACTAGCTCCTTGTATATGCTAATACACAACAAATTTAATATTGTTCAGAGCCTCAATTCTTTCAGTGAGCTAGTAGGCATGGATTTCATTGTGAATAGAAAAATTTATTATAGAAGGGAGTGGGTATTTGTCATATGTGCACGGTTACATGAAATTTGTTCATAACTAACTTTGGTTTGATTAAAAGTTTAAATGATCGATTGGGCTAAATTATAGATGGCTAGAGCAATATGTACTGGGTCCTAGGGCACTATTCTCACAATTAAAAACTATTTTGATACAGTATTTTCAGTTTTTAGCATATAGCAATAAGCGGTATCCAAATAGACCCATAAAGTTGTGAACATTGAATTTTATTGAGAGAAAAACTCCCAAGAGCAATGAAGAAGAGAAAATTTGTATTTTTCTCAATTATTTACAAGCTGACACAATTTTTAGGAGATATAATAATGGAAAACCAAATTGTTTCAACTTTCAAGAATTGTTTTTTTTTTTTTTTTGATTTTCTGTTTAGAAGCTGTAAAGCTAAGTGTGTGTTGCGTTTATCTATAATTTAAGATTGAATAACTACACTTAACTCTCATGTGGTTAGGATGTTTGCACATTTCTATCTATGATTTCGAAAGTATTACTAAGTCGAGATTTGTTTTGTGACGCAACCATAACCAACCTTATTGTAACATGTTAAAACCACATAAAATTAAAGGTGATAGGATGCTTTGTGAAGGAGAAAGAAACCTTGGAGTACTCAATCAGTTAAATTCTTTGTCAAGTATTCTTCTGTCATTTTCTCATTCGAACCAACTTCAGCAGTGTCATTTCAAAGAATTTGCCAAGAAATGACATTGGTAAAATAGCTGAACTTATTAGTTTGATTAGCACCATTTTTTAAAAGTTTCTCTTCAATTAATCTACCTTTTAATGTTCAGTAGCTGTCTAGCTCCTTGTATACGCTAATACACAATTAATTTCATCTTGTTCAGAGTCTCTCTTCTCTCGGTGAGCTAGTAGGCATGGATTCATTGAGAATTGAACAAGTTATTATAGAAGGGAGTAGATATTTGTCATATGTGCGTGGTTACATGAAATTTGTTCATAACTAATTTCAGTTTGATTAGAAGTTTATATGATCGATTGGGCTAAATTATAGATGGCTAGAGCAATATGTACTGGGACCCACAGTACTATTCGCACATTTAAAAATTATTTTGATACAGTATTTTCAATTTTCAGTTTACGGCAATAAGAAGTATCCAAACAGACCCATAATGTTGTGACCATTGAATTTTGTTGATAGAAAAACACCCTAGAGCGATGAAGGAAAGAAAATTCGTATTTTTCTCATTTACTTACAAGTATACACAGTTTTCAGGAGATATCATAATGGAAAACCAAATTGTTGCAACTTTCAAGTATTATTATTATTTTTTTTTTGATTTTCTGTTTAGAAGCTTCATAGCTAAATGTGTGTTGTGTTTATCTATATTTTAAGATGGAATAATTACACTTAACTCTCTTGTGGTTTGGATGTCTGCTCATCTCTATCTATAATTTGGAAAGTATTACTTTACTTACTCGAGATTTGTTTTGTAACACAACCATAACCAACCTTATTGTAACATGTTAAAAACACATGAAATTGAAGGTGAGAGGATGCTTTTTGAAGGAGAAAGAAACCTTGGAGTACTCAATCAATCAAATTCTTTGTCAAGTATTCTTCTATCATTTTCTCATTTGTACCTACTTCTGCAGTGTCATTTCAAAGAATTTGCCTAGAAATGACATTGGTAAAGTCGCTGAACTTGTTTGTTTGATTAGCACCATTTTTTAAAAGTTTCTCTTCAATTAATCTACCTTTTAATGTTCAGTAGCTGTCTTGCTCCTTGTATACAAAATACACAAAAAATTTCATTTTGTTCATAGTCTCTCTTCTCGCAATGAACTAGTAGGCATGGATTTCATTGCGAATTGAACGAGTTATTGTAGAAGGGAATAAGGCACTTGTCATAAGTGCGTGGTTAAATTAAATTTCTTCATAGCTAACTTCAATTTGATTAGAAGTTTATATGATCGATTGGGCAAAATTATAGATGGCTAGAGCAATATATATTGGGTCCCACAGTACTATTCACACATTTAAAAATTATTTTGATAATTTGCTTTCAATTTTGAGTTTATAGCAATAAGCGGAATCCAAACAAACCTATAATGTTGTGACCATTGAATTTTATTGAGAGAAAAACTCCCTAGAGCAATGAAGTAGAGAAAATTCGTATTTTTCTCATTTACTTAGAAGCATACACTATTTTTTGGAGATATAATAATGGAAAACCAAATTGTTTCAACTTTGAAGAATTTGGCATTTTTTTTTAGATTTTCTGTTTAGAAGCTTCAAAGCTATGTGTGTGTTGTGTTTATCTATATTTTAAGATGGAATAACTACACTTAACTATCTTGTGGTTTGAATGTTTGCACGTCTCTATCTATGATTTGGAAAGTATTACTTTACTTTCTCTAGATTTGTTTTGTAAAGCAACCATAACCAACCTTCTTGTAACATGTTAAAAACACATTAAATTAAAGGTGATAGGAAGCTTTTTGAAGGAGAAAGAAACCATTGAGTACTTAATCAGTTAAATTCTTTGTCAAGTATTCTTCTGTCATTTTCTCATTCGAACCAACTTCAGCAGTGTCATTTCAATGAATTTGCCTAGAAATGACATTGGTAAAATAGCTGAACTTATTAGTTTGATTAGCACCATTTTTTAAAAGTTTCACTTCAATCAATCTACCTTTTATTGTTCAGTAGCTGTCCAGCTCGTTGTATACGCTAATACACAATAAATTTCATCTTGTTCAGAGTCTCTCTTCTCTCAATGAGCTAGTTGGCATGGATTTTATTGAGAATTGAACAAGTTATTATAGAAGGGAATAAGGCATTTGTCATAAGTGCATGCTTACATTAAATTGGTTCATAACTAACTTTAGTTTGATTAGAAGTTTATATGATCGATTGGGCTAAATTATAGATGGCTAGAGCAATATGTACTGGAACCCATGGCACTATTCGCAAATCTAAAAATTATTTTGATACAGTGTTTTCAATTTTCAGTTTACGGCAATAAGAAGTGATGGAAATTTAGACCCCTTAAACCACAATTAGATTGCGTAGCCTAGATTAATTAGCCAAGTTGTTACTTAGTCAAATTAAACAATTCTAGGTTAAAACAATCAAATAATCATATCATGCATATAAAACATATAAAGCAGCGGAAATAATAAAGAACACAAGATATGATCACCCAGGAAACCACACGGAAAAACCTGGGGAGGATTTTACCCACCGATCCTCAAGGCAAAACGGAATCCACTAAGAAAGAATTGAAGTTCTTACAAAAGGACTTACAAGCTCCCCGCTTGACTTCCTAATGCTACCCACCAGTAAAACTTCCTGACACGACCACGCGCAGGCTCCGAGTCCACGGACTACTTCTTTCTTTGAATCCCTCAATCAGCTACAAGCACCCATGCTTGATATTCTTTAAGCTTCAATGGCAGCAACCTTGTTGATCATCAAGATGTAGAAAATATCTCTACCTTGAAAACCCTAAGTTTATGTGAAGGAAAGCTCCTCAAGGATCTCACAAGAGATTCACATAAACAGCAAATATGAGCAACAAAGACTTAGAGAGGTTTGGGTACAAAACCCTAAAAATAAAAGGAGGCACAAGAGGCACTCTAATCTCTCTCTCTAAAAGTCCCAAAAACGTTCTAGGGTTTTCCTTATATATAGGAGTGTTTTACTTGAACCCCAAGACGTTTAAATAAAGTTTGGGCTGAACTGGAACTCTGCAGAAAAATAAATCTGTACGTGGTTCGATCGATCGAGTCTAATTTTCGATCGATCGAGACTTACAGATTTAGTCCAATAAATTCTGCTATCACTCGATTCCAATTTTACAAATAAACATACTTTGAACAAGTCTAAACCTAGACTAAATACATTGTTTTGATCATGGTTTGCCAACATTACAAATTAAAGTTCTAATACATTAATTCCTAATTTCTTAGAACCCAACAAGAAGTATCCAAACAGACCCATAATGTTTTGACCATTGAATTTTGTTGAGAGAAAAACACCCTAGAGCGATGAAGGAGAGAAAATTCATATTTTTCTCATTTACTTACATGTATACACAGTTTTCAGGAGATATCATAATGGAAAACCAAATTGTTTCAACTTTCAAGTCTTTTTTTATTTATTTTCTGTTTAGAAGCTTAAAGCTCTGTGTGTGTTGTGTTTATCTATATTTTAAGATGGAATAATTACACTTAACTCTCTTGTGGTTTGGATGTTTGCTCATCTCTATCTATAATTTGGAAAGTATTACTTTACTTACTCGAGATTTGTTTTGTAACGCAACCATAACCAACCTTATTGTAACATGTTAAAAACACATGAAATTGAAGGTGGTAGGATGCTTTTTGAAGGAGAAAGAAACCTTGGAGTACTCAATCAATCAAATTCTTTGTCAAGTATTCTTCTATCATTTTCTCATTTGTACCTACTTCTGCAGTGTCATTTCAAAGAATTTGCGTGGAAATGACGTTGGTAAAGTAGCTGAACTTGTTAGTTTTGATAGGTTTTTAGACCCCTTAATACAACAATTGGATTAACCTAGTTAATTAGCCAAGTGATTAACTTAGTCCAATTCATGCAAATCTAGGTTAACACAATTATATAATGATATCAAACATATATAGTAGCGGAAAAATAAATAACACAGTGATATGATGACCCAAGAAACCACACGGTAAAAACCTGGGGAGGATTTGACCTAGCTATCCTCAAGGTAAACCTGAATCAACTATGAAAGAATCGAAGTTCGTACAAAAGGACTTACAAGCTCCCCGCTTGACTTCCTAATGCTATCCACCAGTAGAACTTATTGACACGACCACGTGCAAGTTCCGAATCCACGGACTCCTTCTTTCTTGGATTCTCCGATCAGCTACAAGCACCCACGCTTGTTATTCTTTAAGCTCCAATGGTAGGAACCGAGTTGATCATCAAGATGTTGAAGTAATCTCTACCTTGAAAACCCTAAGCTTTGTGTAAAGGAAAGCTCCTCTAGATCTTACAAGAGATTTACACCAAATAGAAAAGTATGAGCAACAATACAACAGGAGCAACTCATAAAACGTGGCTAGGGTTTTGCCTTATATACCTAGGGCAAAAACATAAAACCCTAAACGTTTAATGAGGTAGGGATGAGTTGGAAATTCTGCAGAAAAAACGATTTGGCCAACTTTCGATCGATCGAGTCTATCCTTCGATCGATCGTGCCAGGTCGAAAGTCACAAAGACTTCTGCAGCCTCTCGATTCCAACTTTACAATAGTTAAATAACTTTGAGCAAGCCTAAACAAGACTAAACATATTGTTTTGATCATGGTTTGCCAACATTACACATTAGAGTTCTAAATACATAAAATCCTAAGTCTTTAGAACCTAACAAACTCCCCCTTTGGCAATCCGTGACAAAACACAAATTAAAAACTCAAAGTGTACAAATAATAAGCCCTTTACAAAAATTAATGCTCATAAAATAAAATTCAATCCTAACTACTATCCATCAGTTGCAAGTGTAGATAGCAGCTCAGTTGAATTAACCTGTATATTCCTGAAACACTCAACAAACGCATAAACGCATGTGTAACAGAAAAACAGTAAATCAACAGATATGTAAACTAACTCTCCCTCTAAGTTAGATATACCAAAAAATAAAAACATTCTTGAGAGTTCACAAAACACATAATAAAGACATATATTAATGAAGAACTCATAAATATAAATCAATAAGCAGTGAACATAGAATCAAGAATCATATATATAAAAAAACAATGTATCTCCCAACAAGAAAAGCCCTAAAATGATATCAAAAGAAAGTATACACGGTGAAGCACCTAGATACAATCTATCTAATATCTCAACTAGCTTCGCAAAAACAAGTGAAAAACTCCCCCTAATTACAAAAATCTCCTCTACAAGGTCAAAAACTCTACTTCCCCTTTTTGTGATGGAATGCCAAAGGACAATCACAAATCATCAAAAGGAGGTGGCGAGGGTGAATAAAGATGCGCCAAGTCAGCTCTCAGAGCACGTATCTCATCAAGCAAATCCACCAAAATCCGACCATGAACTGCCTAAACGGTCATGACAGTCTCCAAGGTACGACGTACATCGAAGTCATCCGAAGGAGGTGGAGGAACAACAACAGCAGCATCACCAACAGGATCAGGAATATCTTCACCAGCAGGACCTGTAGAAGAAGAAGGAGGGGGTGCGGTACCAAAAGGCTCATACCTAGCGTGTTTAGAGCCAGCTCGAAGATGAGCAGCCCTCTGTCTAAGAAAAGACGCACTTATGGGAGCTATAACATGTACGGGCTCAGAAGAAGGAAAATCATGTAGACCAAGATAAAGCAAAATCCTATGAATAAAGATAGGATGGACAAGAGCATAAGATGTAGATAAAAAACTATAAACTTCATTCAAAGAACGAAGAAACAAGTGAGGAAAACTGATAAGAGTATCAGTGACAAGAGCATACAAAAATACACATCGCTTGAGAGGAATGGTGTGAAGATGAGAAATGGGCCAAAAAGAATGACAAGCTATCCTAAAGAAAAGATAATGTAACTCAGATAGCTTAGCAGTGGTGATCCGAGGATCAGAACCCCACTGGATAGAAGACCTAGTAATGTAAGACATGACATCACTCAACAAAGGAGACTCATCATAAGGGTAAACAGGGTGCTGGATCAAAGGTACCCCTAGAGCATCAGCCACTACTGTAGGAGTAATGGTGTACGCTACACCTCGTATCCAACTCTTAACTAGAGTGTTGGAATCATAGACGTGGATAGAGATGTTCAAAAAGAACTCTCTAATCAAGGTAGCCGGAGGAGGAGGATTAGAAACATCCAACAAAGGTAACCAGTCCCGACGCTTAAAATTTGCCCTAATGGCAGGATCTAACTCATCTAAGACAACAGAATGCTTAGCCCAAATTTTCCTCTTAAGGTTCAGTTTCTCAAAAATCTCTTATTTTTTCTCACTCGGAAACCTCTCACGGTCAAAGGAAGGTGGAGGAGGAGAAGGAGAGGGAACAAACCTATGAGCTCTAGTCTTCTTAGGCATGATGCTAAGGAAAGAACAGAGAAACAAAGTAGAACCAAAAGAACAAAAACAAAACAAAAATCCAAGGTCAGACTGCAAATTAGCACAAAAATAGAATAAAAAATCTATATGATGCATGAACAATTAAATGTCATGATGCATGTTCTAATGCAGTAAAAATTAAGTTCAATTAAAGGTCAGATTAACAAAATTGACATGAGCATAGGGTTTCTAACAAAAAACCCCAAAATTGAAAAACCACTTGTTGAAATTTTTTAAAACAAATTGATGAATTGAGCATCACATAACACAACACACAGAGTATAATGCTCAATTACATCAAAACAACAAGCCAATTTCATCAATTTTAACCTAATTGAACAAAATCCCTAAATCGGATGCAAAACAAGCCCTAGAATTTTTAATTTTTCACAAAATCCAAAATTGATCAAATTGAACCATCAATATTATGTTTATATCATGTCCCCACAAAAACTCATTGATCAATTTCACAAAATAATAGTGTTTTGAATCAGTCAAAGAACGGTGTTTTAAAAACTTGATTCGCGACATTCGATTGATCGAAAATCACATTCGATCGATCGAATCAATCCGAGACTTTTAAATAAATTGAAGCACATTTTTGATCGATCGAAAAACAGAATGGATCGATTGAAACAGACAGAGGCTCACAAAATTTTTGAGAAAAAAACACAGTTTTGAAAAACCCAAACCAATTTTTGAAGACATCTCCTCAAAGCATTTAAAATTGATGAAACAAAATGCATGACTATGAGATGAAATGGAATGCTTTTCAAAAAGAAACAAATTTTAATCCTAGTTTCTCCAAAGAAGATTTCAGCCATTTTCTCTTTAAATTCTCAAGCAAAAAAAATGTTTTGCATAATACACAAGGTATTTTCAAACTTGGTTGGTCAGACCAAAAACACACACAATAACATGTATAGTGTTTAGCAAAGAGTAACTTGTGTAGTGTGTGCAACTAGCAAAAACTTGAAATACATGTGAGGTGATATGTGAATAGAAATCAATCACAAAGTCTACAAAATTCATCACACAGAATTTAAAAGAGACTATTACCTAAAGAGTTACATCATATAACTCTCACATCTCCTAGAACAAAAGCTTGCAATCATGTAAGTTTCTTGAATTTTGCCTTATAATATACACACCAAATTTTAATTATGTGATTTTGGCATCAAGCCTAATAGTACACACCAATTTTAATTAAGTGATTTAGTATCAAGCCTAATAGTACACACAAATTTTAAGCATTAAGCAATTAATCCGAGGCTTCACCTTATGTTCTTTTTGTACAAGTGCTACACTTATGCGAGCACAAAATCTTAGATATGCACTAAGGTGTTCATGATTAGCTAGTGAGCAGTGGTGAGATGGTTATTTATGCATTTCTCAAAAGGATCAAGTCCGACAGTCAAATTACATATGACTTCAAGATCAAGACAAAGTGATTAATGACCATAAACATCTTTCCCACACAACATGCACTACAAAGTTTCAACTAGTAAAGTGCAATAAAGTAAACTCATCAAAGCTAAACAAGGTACACAAGACATGTTATGTGTAAATAAATTGACCAGCCTTGTTTTCAAAAACCAAGAAAAATAATGTCAAACATATTTTTGCTTTCTCCTTTTTTTTTTTTTTTTTTTTTTTTTTTAAGAGAAAACAAATAAATCCTAGAATGAAATGCATGAATGTAATGTAATGCAAGTCCTAGAGAAAAAAAAAAAAAAAAAAAAAAAAAAAAAAAAAAAAAAAAAACACACACACACACACACACACAAATACCAAAGAATAATGGTCACAGAAGAATGAGCAATGAAGCACAAGGACCATGTCAGAAAGACTCAATTAGATTGAATCTTTTGCATCCAAAACTTTTTAGATGCAACACGAGCATTGGAGTTCTTATTCACGTTTGAGTGATTCCTAACTCCAGGATTTGAATAAAGGTTTAACACCTTTACCAATTCACCAATAAGTGCCATAGGATCTTGTGCTTGAGGCACATACACTTTCGGTTTATTTGCTCTTTTAGCAGCTTGAAGCTTGTAATAGTTAGGATGAATGTGTCCAGACTTTCCACAATAATGACAAACCCAAACAGGTTTACCATGCATCTTGTCCTTAGATTGAGTAGGCCCTTTAGGTTTAGACTCTTTCAAATCAACCCTAATTTTTTTAGGTGGTGAAACTTCTAAAGGTTTGACAACCTCTCTCACAGGGGGTTTGACAGTTTCACTCACACCCTCGCTCACAGAAGGTTCAGAAGAAGATGAAGGAACAAAGATAGTGGAATGGGGTGCAGACACAGAGATGCTCTCAACAAAACCTAAACCAGATTTATCAGAAGGATACTTTTAAACACTTAACATTTGATCAAGTTTAGAACTAGCAGATCTAGCAACAGATAAATCAAGTTTTAATTTCTTAACTTTATCAATCAACAGCATATTCTCAGTTTTCACATTGTTCAAAAGATCATTAGCATCAAACAATTTAACAAGAAAATTTTTCTTATCAAGCTCAAGAGATTCAATTTTCTTCAGGCCAAGTTCAACATTTATAGCATCCTTTGCAGTAACTTTGCAAAGTTTATTATAGGCATCTTGAAGATCTGTATCCTTAGAGAGTTCCCCATCAGAAGGGTTCTCCTTAGTAGATATGCTTTCATTTACTACAGCAGTAGCAGTGAAAGTAATGAAGTTTCCATTCTCGTCATATCCAGACTCATCATCAGAAACCTCATTATCACTAAGGGTTACAGCCATAGCCTTGCCCTTAGACCTCAAGAATGTTGGACATTCAGATTTAACATGACCATACCCTTGACAACCAAAAACATTGAGAACCCAAAGAATTGTTGGAAGATTGACCTATTCTTTCTCTAGGTTTTTCAATGTTGTTAACCATAATGGGATCATTCTTCCTAAAATTTCTAGGTTTAGCAGTGTTTGTATTCCTTGCCATTCTATTAGTATTCCTAAGAAAGTTTCTAAAGTTCTTAACAAGGTAAGTAATCTTTGTAGCAGAGAGCTCATCATCAAATCCACCAGCCTTAACATCATCAACAGATTTAAGAGCCATTGACTAGGATTTGTTAGTTTTGGGCAGGTCTAGCTCATTGGACTGAAGAGATTCTACAAGCTCATCTACAGGGATTGAGTCCACATTCTTACTCCCAGTAATGACAGTCACTTTGGGTCTAAAGTTCTCAGTCAAGGATCTAAGAATCTTCCTAACAATTTTAGGTTGATTATATATTTCACCCAAATTAAATGCAGAATTAACAATGTCATTAAGTTTGGCATAAAATTCATCAAAGGATTCATCATCAGACATCCTAATACTCATAAACCTAGAAGTTAATTGCTGCAACTTATTTATTTTGACAACCTTTGTGCCTTCGTGCACAGTTTGGAAGATTTTCCAAGCAGTATGAGTAACCTCAACATTTGAGATTCTCTTAAATTCCTCCATAGAAACAGCATTAAAGATGGCATTCATAGCTTTGCTATTAAATGCAGCTGCTTCTTTTTTGAGAAGTCTGCCACTCACTCACAAGAGTAGTGGGCTTCTCTCATCCGTACTTAACGGAATTCCAAACCCTCTCATCAATGGATTTCAGGAATGCTTTCATCTATACTTTCCAATAAGCATAGTTATTCCCATCAAAGTGAGGAGGAACAACAAGAGAGTGTTCGTGTTCCATGACAACAGGGGTCAAGGATTAGCTCAGAGATCAAGAGATCTACAACAAAAAGAGCTACCCGCTCTGATACCACTTGATAGGTTTTTAGACCCCTTAAAACAACAATTGGATTAACCTATTTAATTAGCCAAGTGATTAACTTAGTCCAATTCATGCAAATCTAGGTTAACACAATTATATAATGATATCAAACATATATAGTAGTGGAAAAATAAATAACACAGTGATATGATGACCCAGGAAACCAAACGGTAAAAACCTGGGGAGGATTTGACCTAGCTATCCTCAAGGTAAACATGAATCTACTATGAAAGAATCGAAGTTCATACAAAAGGACTTACAAGCTCCCCGCTTGACTTCCTAATGCTACCCACCAGTAGAACTTACTGACACGAACACATGTAAGCTCGTAATCCACGGATTCCTTCTTTCTTGGATTCTCCAATCAGCTACAACCACCAACACTTGTTATTCTTTAAGCTCCAATGGCAGCAACCAAGTTAATCATCAAGATGTTGAAGTAATCTCTACCTTGAAAACCCTAAGCTTTGCGTAAAGGAAAGCTCCTCTAGATCTCACAAGAGATTTACACAAAATAGAAAAGTATGAGCAATAATACAACAGGAGCAACTCAGAAAACATGGCTAGGGTTTTACCTTATATACCTAGGGCAAAAACATAAAACCCTAAACGTTTAATGAGGTAGGGCTGAGTTGAAAATTCTGCAGAAAAAACAATTTGGCCGACTTTCGATCGATCGAGTCTATCCTTCGATCGATCAAGCCAAGCCGAAAGTCACAAAGACTTCTGCAGCCTCTTGATTCCAACTTTACAATAGTTAAACAACTTAGAGTAAGCCTAAACAAGACTAAACATATTGTTTTGATCATGGTTTGCCAACATTACACATTAGAGTTCTAAATACATAAAATCCTAAGTCTTTAGAACCTAACAAGTTTGATTAGCACCATTTTTTAAAACTTTCTCTTCAATTAATCTACCTTTTAATGTTCAGTAGCTGTCTTGCTCCTTGCATACATAATACAAAAATAATTTCATCTAGTTCAGAGTCTCTCTTCTCGCAATGAGCTAGTAGGCATGGATTTCATTGCGAATTGAATGAGTTATTGTTGAAGGGAATAAAGCATTTGTCATAAGTGCGTGCCTAAATTAAATTTGTTCACAGCTAACTTCAGTTTGATTAGAAGTCTATATGATCGATTGGGCTAAATTATAGATGGCTAGAGCAATATGTATTAGGTCCCACAGCATTATTTACACATTTAAAAATTATTTTGATACAATGTTTTCAGTTTTTAGTTTATAGTAATAAGCAAAATCCAAACAGACCCATAATGTTGTGACCATTGAATTTTATTAAGAGAAAAACTCCCTAGAGCAATGAAGTAGAGAAAATTCGTATTTTTCTCATTTACTTAGAAGCATGCACTATTTTTTGGAGATATAATAATGGAAAACCAAATTGTTTCAACTTTCAAGAATTTTGCTATTATTTTTTTAGATTTTCTGTTTAGAAGCTTCAAAGCTATGTGTGCGTTGTGTTTATCTATATTTTAATATGGAATAATTACACTTAATTATCTTGTGGTTTGGATGTTTGCACGTCTCTATCTATGATTTGGAAAGTATTACTTTACTTTCTCTAGATTTGTTTTGTAATGCAACCATAACCAACCTTCTTGTAACATGTTAAAAACACATAAAATTAAAGGTGATAGGAAGCTTTTTGAAGGAGAAAGAAACCATTGAGTAATCAATCAGTCAAATTCTTTGTCAAGTATTCTTCTGTCATTTTCTCATTCGAACCAACTTCTATAGTGTCATTTCAAAGAATTTGCCCAGAAATGACATTGGTAAAATAGATGAACTTATTAGTTTGATTAGCACCATTTTTTAAAATTTTCACTTCAATTAATCTACCTTTTAATGTTCAATAGCTGTCTAGCTCCTTGTATACGCTAATACACAATAAATTTCATCTTGTTCAGAGTCTCTCTTCTCTTAGTGAGCTAGTAGGCATGGATTTCATTGAGAATTGAACAAGTTGTTATAGAAGGGAGTTGATAATTGTCATATGTGCGTGCTTATAAGAAATTTGTTCATAACTAACTTCAGTTTGATTAGAATTTATATGATCGATTGGGCTAAGTAATAGATGGCTAGAGCAATATGTACTGAGACTCACGACACTATTCACACATTTAAAAACTATTTTGATACAGTGTGTTCAGTTTTTAGTTTACGGCAATAAGCAGTATCTAAACAGACCCATAATGTTGGGACCATTGAATTTTGTTGGGAGAAAAACACCCTAGAGCGATGAAGGAGAGAAAATTCGTATTTTTCTCATTTACTTACAAGTATACACAATTTTCAGGAGATATAATAATGGAAAACCAAATTGTTTCCACTTTGAAGTATTTTTTTATTTTCTGTTTAGAAGCTCAAAAGCTATGTGTGTGTTGTGTTTATCTATATTTTAAGATGGAAGAATTACACTAAACTCTCTTGTGGTTGGGATGTTTGCACGCCTCTATCTACGATTTGGAAAGTATTACTTTACTTTCTCTAGATTTGTTTTGTAACGCAACCATAACCAACCTTCTTGTAACATGTTAAAAACACATAAAATTAGAGGTGATAGGAAGCTTTTTGAAGGAGAAAGAAACCTTTGAGTACTCAATCAGTCAAATTCTTTGTCAAGTATACTTCTGTCATTTTTTCATTCGAACCAACTTTTGCTGTGTCATTTCAAAGAATTTGCCTAGAAATGACATTGGTAAAATAGTTGAACTTATTAGTTTGATTAGCACCATTTTCTAAAAGTTTCTCTTCAATTAATCTACCTTTTAATGTTCAGTAGCTGTCTAGCTCCTTGTATATGTAATAGACAATAAATTTCATCTTGTTCAGAGTCTCTCTTCTCTCAATGAGCTGGTAGGCATGGATTTCATTGAGAATTGAACAAGTTATTATAGAAGGGAATAAGGCATTTGTCATAAGTGTGCGCTTAAATTAAATTTGTTCATAACTAACTTCAGTTTGATTAGAAGTTTATACGATAGATTGGGCTAAATTATAGACGGCTAGAGCAATATGTATTGGGTTCCACGGCACTATTAACACATTTAAAAATTATTTCGCTTCAATGATTTCAGTTTTTAGTTTATAGCAATAAACGGAATCCAAACAGACCCATAATGTTGCGACCACTAAATTTTATTGAGAGAAAAACTCCCTAGAGCAATGAAGAAGAGAAAATTCGTATTTTTCTCATTTACTTGTAAGCATACACTGTTTTTGGGAGGTATAATACAGGAAAACCAAATTGTTTCAACTTTCAAGAATTTTGCTTTTTTTAAAGATTTTCTGCTTAGAAGCTTCAAAGCTATGTGTGTGTTGTGTTTGTCTATATTTTAAGATGGAATAATTGCAGTTAACTCTCTTGTGGTTTGGATGTTTGCATGTCTCTTTCTATGATTTGGAAAGTATAACTTTACTTACTCTAGATTTGTTTTGCAACGCAACCATAACGAACCCTATTGTAACATGTTAAAAACACATAAAATTAAAGGGATAGGACGCTTTTTGAAGGAGAAAGAAACCTTGGAGTACTCAATCAATCAAATTCTTTGTCAAGTATTCTTCTATCATTTTCTCGTACCGACTTCTACAGTGTCATTTCAAAGAATTTGCCTAGAAATGACATTGGTAAAGTAGCTGAACTTGTTAGTTTGATTAGCACCATTTTTTAAATGTTTCTCTTCAATTAATCTACCTTTTAATGTTCAGTAGCTGTCTAGCTCCTTGTATACGTAATACCCAAAAAATTTCATCTTGTTTAGAGTCTCTCTCCTCGCAATGAGCTAGTAGGCATGGATTTCATTGAGAATTGAACGAGTTATTGTGGAAGGGAATAAGGCATTTGTCATAAGTGCGTGCTTAAATTAAATTTGTTCATAGCTAACTTCAGTTTGATTAGAAGTTTATATGATCGATTGGGCTAAATTATAGATGGCTAGAGCAATATGTATTGGGTCCCACGGCATTATTCACACATTTAAAAATTATTTTGATTCAATGATTTCAGTTTTTAGTTTATAGCAATAAACAGAATCCAAACAGACCCATAGTGTTGTCACCATTGAATTTTATTGAGAGAAAAACTCCCTAGAGAAATGAAGAAGAGAAATTCGTATTTTTCTCATTTACTTAGAAGCATACACTGTTTTTTGGTGATATAATAATGGAAAACCAAATTGTTTCTACTTTCAAGAATTTTGCCATTTTTTTTTTTAGATTTTCTGTTTAGAAGCTTCAAAGCTATGTGTGTGTTGTGTTTATCTATATTTTAAGAGGGAATAATTACACTTAACTATCTTGTGGTTTGGATGTTTGCACGTCTCTATCTATGATTGGGAAAGTGCTACTTTACTTTCTCTAGATTTGTTTGTAACGCAACCATAACCAACCTTCATGTAACATGTTAAAAACACATAAAATTAAAGGTGATAGGAAGCTTTTTGAAGGAGAAAGAAACCTTTGAGTACTCAATCAGTCAAATTCTTTGTCAAGTATTCTTTTGTCATTTTCTCATTCGAACCAACTTCTGCTGTGTCATTTCATAGAATTTGCCTAGAAATGACATTGGTAAAATAGCTGTAACTTATTAGTTTGATTAGCACCACTTTTTAAAAGTTTCTCTTCAATTAATCTACCTTTTAATGTTCAGTAGCTGTCTAGCTCCTTGTATACGTAATACACAATAAATTTCATCTTGTTTAGAGTCTCTCTTCTCTTAATGAGCTAGTAGGCATGGATTTCATTGAGAATTTTAACGAGTTATTATAGAAGGGAATAAGGCTTATGTCATAAGTGCGTGCTTAAATTAAATTTGTTCATAACTAACTTCAGTTTGATTAGAAGTTTATATGATCGATTGGGCTAAATTATAGATGGCTAGAGCAATATGTATTGGGTCCCACGGCACTATTCACACTTTTAAAAATTATTTTGATACAATATTTTCAGTTTTTAGTTTATAGCAATAAGCGGAATCCAAACATACCCATAATGTTTTGACCATTGAATTTTATCTCTTTAGAAGCTTTAAAGCTATGTGTACGTGTTGTGTTTATCTATATTTTAAGATGGAATAATTACACTTAACTCTCTTGTGATTTGGATGTTTGCACGTCTCTATCTATGATTTGGAAAGTATTACTTTACTTACTCGAGATTTGTTTTGTAACGCAACCATAACCAACCTTATTGTAACATGTTAAAAACACGTAAAATTAAAGGAGATAGGATGCTTTTTGAAGGAGAAAGAAACCTTTGGGTACTCAATTAATCAAATTCTTTGTCAAATATTTTTCTATCATTTTCTCATTCAAACCTACTTCTGCAGTGTCATTTCAAAGAATTTGCCTAGAAATAACATTAGTAAAGTAGCTGAACTTATTAGTCTGATTAGCACCATTTTTTAAAAGTTTCTCTTCAATTAATCTACCTTTTAATGTTCAGTTGCTGTCTAGCTCCTTGTATACGCTAATACACAATAAATTGCATCCTGTTCTGAGTCTCTCTTCTCTCAGTGAGCTAGTAGGCATGGATTTCATTGGGATATGAACAAGTTATTATAGAAGGGAGTAGGTATTTGTCATATGTGCGTGCTTACATGAAATTTGTTCATAACTAACTTCAATTTTATTAGAAGTTTATATGATCGATCAGGCTATATTATCGATGGCTCGACCAATATGTGAGGATTTGAGCATGGACTGTTTGGTGAATGTACTTGGAAGAGTGGGCATAGATTCACTGCTATATGACGTTCTCTTTGTGTGCAAGTCACGATATATGAACCTTGTTCCTTCATGCATGGCAAATTATAAATTTTCAAGAATTTTTGGAGAATGGTCTTTGATTGAACACAAGTTTATAAAATAGTGTAACATAAGTGGGTTACCATTGCGTAACGAAAAAAAACCTCTAGTAAGTAAAGTAATACCTTTTGTACCGCAAGTAGGCAATAGGCAAACGCTCAAAAGCCCAAGTAGAGTGTAATACAAATTATCTATTTTAAGATTCATGTACAATTGTGACTTGTGCAAAACTGGAACTAGATCTTGGATATATATATATTTTTAGATAGAGTTTTAACGCATAACATCCATTCTTGATTATTTCTCTTAATTATCAGATATTTTATTTGACGATAAATTTTTTTTTTCAGTTAAGTTAATTAAAACCCACAATATATCTTGGATTTTATTCCACTATGCAGTATATGTATGAGATACATATATTTTTCCAACAATTGTTTGAGTTAATTTACAAATATTGAATTATTTCAACTAACTTAAATAAACACACTTTTTTTTTTATTGCGTGAGTTATTTAATTTGCTTTTGACTTTTATTAGTTTTTGTTTCAATTATTACCTAAGCAACTCAACTTGATCAATAAATTCATATTCCAAATCAATTTTTTCTCACATGAATTTTAAAAAACAAATATTTATAAATTCGTTTTACATAAATATTCCATTTACTTATCACCTATAAATACTTAATACATGAAATTAAATGCATTTACTCGTATATTCTTGATTTTATAATTCTAAATGCATCATTTATACAAAATTACATAAGTTTTTCTACTTTTATAATTATTAAAAGTAGCGATTTATATTTTCAACAATGCATTATGGTGGAATACATTTCTAGGAGTTACTAGATGCCACCTTATTTATTTATTTATTTTTTTTTAAGAACAAGCCACGTCAACTACTTGTTGGGTCCCAAATGATATTATTACCAGAATTATCAATCCAAAATAACAATCATGCACAAGAATATAATATTTTCGTGAAAAACATTATTTCCTTGAAGGGAAAAATCGCGGAATAAACTCTAAATTAATTTACCATTATCAAATCAATTACAATAATTCTCAAGTTTATGTCTAACTTGAGATTCACCAAATACAATAATAAATCTTCCTATGTATGTCTCACGGCTAAAGAAAATTTAATTGTTTTCTTTGGATTGTAGCCTACAACCTTACTCAATATCTTTGTATTGAAGGTAAATTTTGACAAATCCACCATTGGATTATGTGTGCGTTTGACATGGCTTAAAAAAGGCAGTTTTTTTTTTTTACTATTCAGCTTATTTTTGCTACTATTTATGAGTCCCATTGCACTTTTTAGTATTATTCATAAGTCTTAATGTACTATTTCATCTACTTTTTAGCTTTATTTACAGGTTTCAGCTAAATAAGCTATTCCCAAACAAACACTACAATTTTTTCTTATATCCTCAATTTTTGCAAAATTTCTATAAGATTAAAGATTAATAGTTATATCATCAATAAATTATTTAAATTACAAGTTTTTTTAGTTTGAAATTATGATTAAAAATATAAACTTATAGATCATATAGTAAATAATATTTGATTAACACAAAATTTGACCTGTGTATTAAGAGTATTATACACATGCAATTTAACCATTGGATTTTCAAAATATGTAGTAATGTTTATCATATTAAAGTTGTAACCTTAAACTACAACCAATTTTGTAACTAAACTTTGTCATTATTTATCTCAAAGGCGACAACATTTTGGTCTCCCCTCTCTATTTTCTTCTTCACACACACATCTCTCTCTACTTTTTCTTTTTTTTTTTTTTTTTTTTTGGTAGCACACCTTATGCGGCACTCTTGTTTTTATAAGCAAACCAACGGCCTCTTATTCCTAATCCTATTTAAATTAGGGATCTTTGCTGGTCTTGTACAAAACTAAACATGACAAACCCATATGGGCTTTGCTACTATGTGGGCTGGACCTTGCACGTGGTGAACCAACACTACTCGGTTTTTTTAATTTGTATTTCCTTCTCATTATTATTATTTTTTATGAAATTTTGGTTCTCATTATTAATGTAATATAAACCACTGTCAATGACATTTTGTTCAAATGTTGTTATTATTATTATTATTATGTTTATTATGTTTTCAAGCGAGTTACCATGATTTGAATATGCCTCCCTCATATGTATCATCTATTCTATATTATAAATAATAGGATTTCATGTTTGAATTTCAACATTTTATATACAAAAATACCTTCATACAAATTTTTAAATTCTCTAAAATACTCATATCTTTTAGTTAAATAATTTTAAATTAAAAAACATAATCGGTTAAAAAAGTAATTTATTTTTTCTAAATTTTAGGTTTTTTCCTTTTAGTTTAAAACTTAGGACACCATCTTTTTTTTTTTCTTTTGAAAATGAACCGAGTGGTATTCAATTAATCAGCAACAGAAGAGTCCAAATACAAGGCCTTAAGGGCAGGGATGGTTGTTCTTCCAACCATGCATAGTCCTCACTTAAATGTTTTGCAAACCGAGCCAAAGAGTGGGCAACACCGTTAGCACTACATCTGACGCAACTAACTGATAAACTTCGAAACCTCATAGCTAAGTAGCGAGCATCCTCATATATATTTCCCAGCATTGACTTGTCAAGGCTAGTAACTATCAAACCCCTCATTACTGTGTCATTATCTCCCTCAACAACCACTTCTTGGAAGCCTGCCTCCACAGCAAATTCCAAAGCTTTCCGACATGCCAATATCTCCGCTTCCTCGCTATTTGCAACTGTAGGACCCTTAGCTGACAGCGCTGCCATCACTTCTCCCATATCGTTCCTTATAACCGTGCCAACACCCGAAGACTCCGTATCTGCAAGGACTGCCGCATCAAAGTTTAGCTTGTACATAGTATCTGAAGGTAGACACCATGACTGCACTGCCTCCCGAGTTGTATGGATAGCCAGCTGAACCTGTGATGCTTTAAACTCAGCTAGCAAGTCGGTTGCCCGAATGTTCAGTCTTGATGGTCCTGGACTTTCCCTCCTTGCATCACCATATTTCTTTGGTTCCAAATTAACCAACAATGGACCCAAAATAGCTCGAACTCTTCCTCGGACAATCTGTGGATCAAGTGTTCTATTAGCTGCATAAAATCCATCTGCTCCGTGCCCACTTTCTACATTCTACCTGGACCTCCTGCCACACATCTTATGCTGCTCTGCACTCCCAAAGCACGTGAAGAACTGATTCTGGGGCTTGGATACATCGCTCACAATAGTCATCCAAAACCACTTTCCTGTGAAACAAATTCTCCTGCGTAGGCAGAATATCTTGGCAAGCTCTCCATGCAAACACACGTATCTTGTCTGGCACCTTCATCTTCCATTCATTTGCCCAAACTTGATATCCTCCCACTACTTTTGAACTCTCCCCCAAATCCTTTCCCTGCTTTTGAATCAACCTAGCTATCTAGTACCCCGATCTCACCGTGTACTCCCCATTCTTAGTGTGAAGCCATATCATAGCATCTGACACCAATCTGTGGCTCAACGGAATGCAAAGAATTGCTTCAGCATCTTCTCTATGAAATGCAGCTACTATGAGTTCCCTATCCCAGGCCTTAACCCGCCAGTCAATAAGCTCTGATACTCTCCATTCCCACTCCTTCACTTGAGGTGGGTGAAGCACTTTATGTGTAGGATGGTTGGGAATCCAGCTGTCCTTGGTGACCCGAATAGAAGACTCGTTGCCCACCCTCCAACAACCACCTTTCCTTAGGATTGGTTGAGCTGCTAGCAAGCTCTTCCAAACATAAGAACTGTTTGGGACATCTGTAGCTTCAAGGAATGTACCACGCAAGAAATATTTTACCTTAAAGCACTTATACACCAAAGACTCATGTTGTTGTAGCAATCTTCACCCTTACTTGGCCAACATAGCAAGATTGAAATTGTGTAAATCTCTAAAGCCCATTCCTCCCTCCTGTTTTGGTTGAGACAATACACTCCACTTCTTCCAATGGATCTTCATTTCATTTTCAATTTGCCCCCACCAAAAGCAAGCACACATAGCATTAAGTTCTTCACAAAGTTTCATTGGTAGTTGAAAAACCACCATAGTGTAAGTGGGGATGGATTGAGTCAACGCTTATTCAAGATTTCCTTATCCACTCTTGATAGTAATTTTCCCTTCCATCCTTGGATTTTTTTTCCACACTTTATCTTTTAAAAAAGAAAAAGTTTGGTATTTCTCCTGGCCAACCAAAGTAGGTAAACCCAAATAGGATTCAAACCTTTCCACCTCTTTTACCTCCAACAAATCTTTTATCCTTTGTCTTCGCTCCTCCTCCACATTGCTACTAAAATAGACTGAGGATTTTTAAAGATTAATACATTGTCCAGATGAGACAACATATAATTGTAATACCTCTAAAATAGTTTGCACTTCATCATGAGTTGCTTGGCAAAACTAGAGTGAGTTATTAGCAAATAGAAGATGAGAGACAGATAGAGCCCTTCTACATATTGAAACACCATGAAGCTGCACCTCCCTTTCTGCTTTAGCAAGTAAGGATGTAAAGCTCTCGGCACACAATAAGAACAAGTATGGAGATAATGGGTCACCTTGACGAAGCCCTCTAGATGGGAGAATATTTCCATAAGCTTTTCCATTGATACGAACCTAGAAGCTAGGCGTAGTTACACAACTCATTACTCGATTCACCCATGTTTCACGAAACCATAACTTGGTCATGATGCCCCTAAGAATAGACCATTCAACACGGTCATATGCCTTACTGACATCCAATTTCAGAGCTAAGGAGCCTTTTTTCCCACCCTTCTTGTAGTGCATAGCATTTAGAGTTTCATAAGCCATAAGGACATTATCAGTGATGAGGCGGCCAGGAACAAAAGCACTTTAGGAAGAAGAAATCACTTGAGGGAGAATTTGCTTCAACCTGTTAGCCAGCACTTTTGAAATAATTTTGTAAATAACATTACAAAGACTAATAGGTCTGTAATCCGATATTTCTTTCGGTAATTTAACTTTTGGAATGAGCACAATATGAGTATAATTAATTTCAGGTACCATGTATCCTGAATTTAGAAAATCTAGAATAGCTGCAGTCACATCATTACCAACAATATGCCAAAATTTTTGATAAAACAGAGCATTCATACCATCGGGTCCAGGAGCCTTGGTTGGTCCCATTTGGAACAACGCTGCTTTAATTTCATCCGCACTGAATTCTCTGGACAAAGTCTCCTGCATATCAGTTGTCACCTTTTGGGGCACTGCACTTAGACACTCATCTATCTGGCTACAATCACCTGCTTTAAAAATAGTCTCAAAATAATTAGTTACAACACTAGCAATATCCTCAATCTCCTCCCCAATTGTTTTGTTGATCTTTAACTCCCATAATAAAATTTCTCCGACGCCTTTATGATGCCTTGGAGTGGAAAATTTTGGTATTTTTGTCCCCATGTTTCAACCAATTGACCCGAGATCTTTGTGCCCAATATATTTCCTGTTTAAGTAAAAGATCATCAAGTTTTTTACTTGCTGCCAAAAATTCAATCTTGCTCTCCTCAATAGTAACCCCAACACTTAACTCCTCCACATGTTTCTGCATTCTTTTAATTTCCTTAGCATCAGGGTGGGTCGTAGAAGAACCCCATGCAAGCAACTCGGCCCCACAATGTCCAATTTTTTCTTTTGTGTTTGCCAATGAAGTCGATGCCCTCCACTCTTTGGTCCAAGCTGCAAAGACAATCTTTTCACACTCCTCCCATAGAAGCCACTTTTCTTCGAACTTAAAGCTTGGAGCCCCTCTGTTTCGCAACCACCCATCATCATTTGTTTGCAACAGCAATGGTTGGTGGTCAAAAGCATGGGAAAATAGATGCGTAATGGTACTTGTTGGAAATTTCACCCTCTACTCCATATTTGCCATAGCCCAATCCAACCTCTCCTTAGTGTTTGCAATACCATGACTTTTATTATTCCACATGAAAGGATACCCTTTGAACCCTATATTGACCAAACTACACAGATCCAAAGCTTCCCAAAAGTCATCCATCTGTTTATATGGAGGTGGATGACTACTTTGTTTTTCAGATGAGTGTAGGATTGCATTAAAATCCCTAATGCACATCGAAGGTCCTTGAATGAAAGAAGAGAGATGGTTCAAGAGTGCCCATGATTTTGGTTTTTGACTAGAATCAAGCCATCCATAGAAGCATGTCAAATACCAAACAAAACCGTCGTCTTCCACCACCTTTGCTAATATATGATTCTCCATGTAATTGATAATGTCCAAGTTAACATCTCCTTTCCAAACTAGTGCTAAACCTCAACCTGAATTTGGCCTTTTCACTATCAGTTTATTCCAAAAAGGCACTTCCCTACAATGCTTGTCGTACCCTTCCTTATCCAACCGAGTCTCCATCAAAAAACACACCTTAGGATCTTGGTCCTTCACTAATTTACGAAGGCTACAAACTATCCAAGGGTTCTCAAGCCCTTGGCAGTTCCAACTTAAGAGTTTCATTGATCTCGGCAAAGGTGATTTATCACCACTGTTGTTGCACGATATTGAGAACCATTTTGGGATTTACTACGCTTCCTACCTTGTTTTTCTGCACCATCCTCTGTTTCCTGGACATCCTAATACACTCCTCTCTTCCCCAACACAGCTACGGGCTCCTCCTTCATCATATCCCCAGGCCCATGATCTATCTGTGTAATCCAAGTCCAAGTGGGCCTAGGCTTATTTAGTTGAGGCCCAATGATATTATTATTGTCCACGTGCCTAGCACCCTCTGTTCGTGTAATAGCAGAGACGTTGGAAATTAAATTTTCCAAATTTGTAACCGTCAAGTCTGGAGTAATGTGCCCCGCAAAATTTGGAGTAACGCCTAATGCCACGCTCTTTCCTTTTTCACCACTATCATTGTCCCTAGGGTTTGTTGGCCAGCTCTCTTCATCCCCTGCCGCCTGCCTCCATCCGTTGGTGCTAATACTACGCCTACCAACTCCTTCATCCTCTCGGGTCATATCTATATGTTTCGAATCCTTCTTTGAAGGTGATCGAGGGTGGCCTTCTGTAGACTTCAACCAACATATTGGCATGTCGCCATGCCTCCATTCTTTGTTAAACCAAAGTACTATGCACAATGCTTCAAGTCATGCCCCAATAGACCACACTAATGGCAGAACATAGGGAGGCGCTCGTATTTGAAATTCACCTAAGTACACTGCCCATCCGACCCTGCAACGAACCCACCCCTTCTTATCGGTTTTGATATTGGAACGGCCATCTTAACTCACATAAAATGGTTCTGAGCATCCTGCTTCTGTTGCTTCTTAACCTCCTCCACTCGCCCTAACTGACGACCTATCTCTGCTGCGACTGTTGGGGAAACCATGTCAAAAGGTGCCCCCCAAATTTGAATCCATAATGCTATTGAATCAAACTTAACGTTCCTCGCTGTCATCCTTTGTTTCCACTGCTTTACCATGAGCACTTGATTATCAAAAGACCATGGACCGCTTTTAAGAATCATTTCCATCTCACATTCCGTTTTGAACTTGAACTGGAACAAGTTTGAGCCGACCTCCACCATTTGCACTCCTTCATCTAGTCCCCATGCCCTTCTCAATGTGTTCTGTGTTGCTCTCTTGTTGAAGGGTTTGCACGTGAGAAATTTCCTAACAAGGCTCAAAGAGCAGCTCTCAATTTCCTCCTTCCCACCTTCATCTGAAATAGCTATTACTTCCTCCTCTTCTGTTGTCAGTTTCATGTTCTCCAAGCTGTTGATAACTTCGTCTGCCATCAATGCGTGGTAAAATAAAATACAGCCCCTTAGTCAATCTAAGGGAGGGAGACACCTGCAGATACACGAGAGGACACCATCTTTATCTCATTTTTAAACATTATTCCACGTTACCTTACTTCTTTCTTTAAATAAAAAAATACATACAATTAATTATATATCACTTTTAAACATTATAACACAAAACTAAAAACAAATAAATAAAAAAAGACCATTATTGCACTCACAAAGCATGTGTAATGAATTTAGTGTATCTATAAAAAAATAAGGGGTAAGACTTAGATACAATACTTAGATGTTGTTTCTTAAGTTCCTCGATTCTGTCATGTGGATTTTTTCACATGAGATGGAAATATATTTTTTAGTTAAGTAGTCATATAGCTGAATCTTAAAAAAAGAATCTAAGAAACAGTATTTAAGATATTGTACTTAAGTTTTGTCCATAAAAAAAAAAAAATTGGTAATAAAAGACTATTAAATTACATTGATGGTGAAAACTGAAAAGTCTAAAGATATTTTTTAGTGGAGGAAATTTTGATAATTTTGTTTCGTGTAAAACGACAAAGTGGAGGATTTTTTATTTATTTATTTATTTTATTTTATTTTATTTTTTGAGATGGAGTGGAGGAAGTTTAATACCGTAGTATTCAAAGACTATCTTCTCTTTTAATTCTCGGTTTCTCAAAAAAAAAAAAAAAAAAAAAATATATATATATATATATATATATATATATATATTTTAAAGGATAGCTTATAATTAAAATAATCCAAAAAAAAGGAATAAAAATAAAAATGATAATAGCGCGGAAGTTTCCTTTCAGGCTATTTTATCTTATCTATCAAAATTGGCAAATACTATTTTAATCCGCATTATAATAACATTAAACTCTTGCCATATGGCGACAAGAAATATACAAAGGTCAATTATTCGCACTTCACATGTCATTTACGCATTTCTAATCAATTTGTTTGGACGCTTAAAAAGACAATTAAAAATGTTTTTTTTTTATTATAAAGCTTTAGCACTCCTATCTTCTATTTTTTTTTTATTTTATTTAGAAACTTTACACCTTTATTGTTTAAAGGGTAATTTACAGAAAACTATTTCAAGGTTTGAGGAAATATCAAACACATCCACAACTTATAAAAAATGGCCAATTGAATCTTTCATCGCCAATTGAATCCTTCATCACAAAAGGTGTTAACATCCACCGTTAATAACAAATTTTTCTAAAAAAAAAAAAAAAAATTAAAACTTAGATCTAACTCTTTTCGTTTCTATTTCCTGATCTCAGTTTCCCTCATTCTCTGAAATTTTCTCCCTTTTTCTTCTTAAAATAAACAACACAACAATTCTTTAAGGCGATTACTTTGCTACTTTCTGTTTGGTAGCCAAGAAAATCAAAGAGAAATGCTTAGAAAATCAAAGGAAAATCCATGGAAAAAGGCTCATCTCCTCCATGCAGTGTTTGGAAGCCGAGAAAATAAAAAGAAGAAGAAAAAGCTTCTTAAAAAACAAGCCATTTTCTCCTCCACAAAGAAACCCAAGAAAACCCAATACAATCACACCATCTAAGCTCCTAAATCCACCACAAAATTGCCATCAACCACCAAGCAAACATCAAAATTGTTGATACCCATGTTAGCCAAACCCAAATCTAGCCCCACCACCGCAAGATCTGCACACCGAAATAGAGAGATGAGAAAGGAAACATCAACTACCAAGCAAACATCAAAATTGTTGATACCCATGTCAGCCAAACCCAAATCCAATCCCACCACCGCAAGATCTCCACACCGAAATAGAGAAATGAGAAAGGAAGCGGATCCATCATCCATCATCAGCAAGATTTAGACAACCAAAGGAAAAGAAAGTTGACAGAGAAAGAGTGTTAGATGAGATTGTGAAAAGGAAAAGAGAAAGAAAGTCAGATTTGGAAAAAAAAAAAAAAATTTGGGAGAGAAAGAGAGTATGGTGAGACTGAGAAAAAGAAAAGAGGTGAGAGAGTAAGAATTTGTTTTTAACGGTGGATGTTAACACCATTTGTGTTGAAGGATTAGTTGGCCATTTTTAACAAGTTGTGGATGTGTTTGGTATTTCCTCAAACTTCAAGGTAGTTTTCTGTAATTTACCCTTGTTTAAACTAAATTATACTTTTAACCCATTATGTTGTTTTCATTTCGGTCCCTTAAAACTTCAATTTCTTATTTTGGTCTATTTAATTCTTCCGTAATGTCTCTGACTAATTTGAATAGAGAGAGATTATTTTGCTTTGTTGGCACTTTAAAAATTTCAATTGCAATTGTTGACTTTTAGTGGTTAAGAAATTTACTTTTTTGGGCATGCATTTTTCTTGCTTTCTTTACTTAATCTTGTATAAAATTTTATTTACTTCTCGTTAAAAAGAAAAAGAAAAAACTTAATCAAGTATTCAAGTATACAAATAAAAAAAAAAAAAAAAATTAGGGGCTATTTGGTTTTTTTTTTTTTTACCATTCATCACTCCTCACTTAATTTTCGTCACTCATCACTTGAAATACCCCAATTTTTTATACCCACCCGTTTGGCACACTTCACTCAACTTGTCATCACTCAAAATTTTCAACTTTTTGTGAGCCCCATACCTGTAACTTGGTTAGAGCAAAGCTGGCCTACCCGCGGAAGGTTTCATCCCCATCTTTTACTCTTTTCTCATTTCCCCTTCCCCTTTCAGCCCTGTTACTCTCCTAAAGCACAAGCCCGAAAAAATGAAACAAGAAAAAATTGCTCCTTTTACTTACTTTCTTTAGAATAAACAACAACAACGAAAAAAAAAAAAAAAAAAAACCATGGCCGTGGTAGAAAATGGAGGGTTGGGGTCAAGTTGAAACTTTGAGACGCCATTACAGGGATCATCCAACGGTCATGATCAGTAGCCCAACAACAACAAGCACACCCACGTGCGACTTAACCACAACCACCACATCATCAACGGTGATGGTGGTGGTGGTCCGATTGTGATGTCCCACCATGATCAGACGCTGTACATTACTCCCACATTAGCATAGCAGATCAGGGCCCACCGATCCAATGTCGAAGATGGTGACTCTGCCACTGTTTCTACCGTAGAAGAAGCTCCCTCCCCTTCCCCCTTCCCCCTTCAGCCCTGTTTCTTGATTTATTTATTTTTATGGGTCTAAGATGAGAAAGACGAAAAGGAAGCAAATAAAAAAGAACGAACTAAGATGAGAAAGGCAAAAAAGAAGGAAAAAAGAAAGAAAGAAAGAACGAATTGAGCTGAGAAAGGCGAAAAGGAAGAAAAAAAAAGAAAGAAACAAAGAAGTGAAGAATCGAGAAAGAAGAAAGAAAAGTGGAGAAGAAAGAAAAAAGCAAAAAAAGAGTGAGTTAAAAGTTGCAGCTGGTGGGTCTCTCAGTGTATTTTTAATTACGAAAATGCCATTAAAAACTGAGTTTTGAAAACTGAAAACACCTAAAATGTGTTTTCAATTTCCATAACCCATCGCTCAAAATTGAGTGATGGAAACAAAAACTAGAAACAATGCTAAACAGACTTCTTAGCCGTGGGACTCACATATTTTAAGTTATGGGTGATGGAAACACAAAAACCAAATAACCGCTTTTTTTTTCTTCTTTCTACAAACCAAAGAAAAGTAAAATATATATTTTTATATTTTCTTATCTCTTTCTCTCCCTACTTTCAACACATAGGTATTTTATCTTTCTTTACTATATTTATTTTCTCTTTCCAATTACAAGTAAATTAATTTGATTGGTTTAGAAGGAAAGACAAAAAGCGAAAAAGGAAAAGAAAAGTTGAGGATAGAATAGTAGGTAAAAAATGGGAAAGTGGGCTGGGAAAGGAAAAAAACAACCGAGCTGAAAAAGAAAAAGAAAAAGAAAAGATATTCTTTTTCATTGAGAAAATCCACGTGGCGCGACTGTAGTCAGTGGAAACGCTAAATTTTCTCGATCGATTTTCGTTTCCCTTTGCGCTTTGGCTTTGTCTTTGTCTGTCTCTGTCTTTGGCTTTGGCTTCCCTTCTCTTCACAACACCACAAAAAAAAGTCGAAAGACGAAGTCGAAGTCGAAGTCGAAGTCGAAGTCTTCCGTCAACTCCTCTACTCTTCTTCGCCTGCCTCATCTAATCTCCCCCAATTCTCTGTCAAAAGTCACGTTTTCTAGGGTTTCGAGCCTCGATCGCCACTGTCACACGGAGATTGATTCGTCTCGATTCTTCGATGGAGGCAAATTCGGTGCGTTTTCACGTTTTGTTTATAAATTGTGTTGTTTGGTTCCTGAGAAAATTTTAGGAGGAAAATTTAAATTTTGCTGGTTTTTTTGGCCTATTGATAAGGTTCCGAGTTTTCTCTGTTAAACAAATAGACGGTGTTAATTTCGAGTTCTCACTGGTTTTCTTTTAGTTTTGTTTTTGTATTGGTGTTTGGTTCAGACAATCAGTGTAAGATATGTATATTTACGATTAGACAATTGGTAGAGTTGAATTGTTACATTTCTATTCTTATGAGCTTTGTCTTGTTATCTCGAGAGCTCAATTTTGATTTTCATTGTTGTGATTGTTGTGAATTTGATTCGATTTCGTTGAAGGTTATTTGTTTTTTTTTGTTGTTGCTTTGGGGCTTTTAGTGTGTTAATTACCTGCACTGATACAAATTAGCAAATTTCCAATAGGTTTGATTTTCTTTCTCGGTTGTGGGTTTAAAACTCTGCTACATGGAACATTGGGTTTGTGCTTTGTTTGTTGTTTTGAAAAGATTTTAATGTTAGACGATGATTTGGAATATGTACAAATTGTCAAAATTAGTAATTTCAGAAATTGGATTTTTCTAGGTTCCGGGGATGGAGGAGGAGGGCAAGACGTCAGAGGCCCATTTGACGTCAGCTGCAGCCTTTGTGGAGGGTGGAATCCAGGATGCCTGCGATGATGCTTGCAGCATTTGCCTTGAAGCATTCTGTGATAGTGATCCTTCAACGGTATCATATACTTATTGCAAAATTCTGTATCTTTTCTACTCTCGAGTTGGTATTTGATGCATTGTTTTAACTAATCCGATTCTCTATATTTTATACAGGTGACCGGTTGCAAGCACGAGTTTCATCTGCAATGTATTCTTGAATGGTAGTGCAAATGAATTCAATTTTAAGAGCAATCAATTTATTTTCCTTTTGCACTGCTGTGATTGTCGATAATAACCATGGGTCAGGTGGTATAGGGCTGAGATGGGGGTGTCGACATGTCACTGTGCAATAATATTTGTGCTTCATCATTGCATATATGAGTCAAGTGATGTGAATGAAGATTGGATTTAGGAGCCCATGTTCTGTTAAGGTGTCAAGAGCAGGCTTTGCCTCAAAGGTCATTGGTTATATCTCTGTCATTTAAAAAAAAAAAAAAAAAGATTGGTAGTGCATGTGAGTTCAAATTTGAGAGCATGAAGTTTACTTTTTCCACTATTATGATTGCTGGTGATAATCAGGGGTCGGATGGGAATGTCAAAACCCATAAAAAAAATATTGTTTGTTGGGTTTTTTTTTTGGAGAGGAGAGTAGTGGCTTTTTTTTTGAAAAGCAGCTTGAGGATATTGATGAGCATCATAGGTTGTTTTATTTGCTCCAAGCTTTGGCATTGCAAATTTGAACCATTTTCTTTGTTGGCCATTTACTTCCTTTGTTGGTCATTTGTAGGATTGATTGATTGGTTAATTTAATGTTACATTTTTTTTCCTTCATATATATATATATATATATTTCAAAATACTTAATGGTAGCAGTCTTTTATGCTTATTTTATTGAGAATGGTTTGTCGGATGCTTTTCAAGAGTATGGCTTCTATTGTAGAAAATCATTTCTTTTATATAATAAAAAAATTGTATTGACATAGAGAATTAGACATGGGCTTGGGGATTTTATTTTTATATTGTATCCTAAAAAATCTTTAATGAAAAGAAGTTCTAACATTGAAATGTTTATTGTGTAAAGATATAGGTGTAAATAGCTTGGTGCCTTGGGCTTAGGCCTTCTAAATCGTAGTAACTTTTTTCATCTGTGGTCTGTCCTCAAATTTGCTTATAAAAGAAAAATCTGTCTTTAAATTTGCTTTCTTTGCTTGGATGTTGCCTCAGAAGTTAGAACAGATCCTGACTGTCGATTATCTTCTAAATATGGAAGTTCTTCCAAGTAAATTGGTGTATCATGTGCTGGAGGAAAGAGGAAACAGTGATTCTTCCTTCTCTCAATCTGTGCAGTTAATATTTCAATGTGTTGCTTTTTGTACAAGCTCTTTTAGTTTCATACTGTCTGTTGAATCCTAGCTTCCATTTAGAACGTCCTGATATTTGGCAGTGTCTTATCAAATTTCCATGTCTGGGCGTAGATGTTATATTGATTAGAAAAATTTATTAAAATAACTTTATTTTAATCTTGTAGGTGCCAAAGAAGTTCCCAGTGCCCCATGTGCTGGCAACCCATCAGCCTGAAGGATCCAACCGGGTTTTTGCTGCTCTCTACTTTTGTTTTGATTTTCTTACTGGTTGTCACATGAAAGGTATATATATTAATTTATATGTTTGTTTTTTTTTTTGTTTTTCTTTCAGCCAGGAATTGCTTGAGGCAGTAGAACGAGAGAGGAGTTTCAGATTTAATCCTTATAGAAATGCCACAATATTTCATCATCCAACCCTGGGGGATTTTGAGTTACAACATGTTTGTACTCTGCCTATGCTATTGTGCTTCTTTTCTCTTGTTAATAAGTCATATATAAGCTAAATTTACCTGGGAAGGGTCATGTACAAATCATTTCTTTTTTGTTTTAATGCAGTTACCGGTGGGTGCAAATGATGCTGAACTTGAAGAGCGCATAATCCAGCACTTAGCTGCTGCTGCTGCAATGGGACGAGCTCGCCACATTGCTAGAAGGGAAGGCCAAAGGAATAGGTCATCAGCTCAAGGTCGTCCTCAGTTCTTGGTATTTTCAACTCATCCTAATTCACCTCCTGCTACTTCTGCTCCAATCCAGAGGCGGGAAGGCGAACCAGCTCCTGCAATTGCAGTAGCTGCTCTATCTTCACCTCATGCAACTGTGGGAGAAGAACCTTCACAACTGACTTCTTCAGTAAATTCTCCCCAAGCTGACCAGGTTTCAGCCTCAGCATCAGGCTCAACTGTTCTTGCTGCCAATCAACATGGATTGGATAGGTATCCCTTTGATGCTACATCATTACAATTCTTCTACATTATTCTAAGTTTGTTTATATTATATAAAATCATGATTTTTTTTTTTTTTTGGGTTCTTTCGTTGCCATGTATACTATATTTACATAATTTTTCCATCCAGGAGGTCTCCTAGTCAATCGTTTCCAAGTGGTCCAGATAGAGCAGGACCTTCAGAAATCCAATCACTTTCAGAATCAATAAAGTCTCGATTAAATGCAGTGTCTATGAGGTATTACTTTATGCGACCATTTCATGTTTTGTATGAGGGTGATAAACTTGATGACTTCTTCCCCTTCTACGACTTGGTCTATATTTATGATTAATTTTCTTTTCAGATACAAAGAATCCATTTCAAAAAGCACAAAAGGATGGAGGGAGAGATTATTCTCTCGTAACACTTCAATGTCAGACATTGGTTCTGAAGTTAGAAGAGAGGTAAATGCAGGGATTGCAACTGTATCACGCATGATGGAGCGTCTGGAGACCAAAGAAACTGGTAGAACAAGTTCTGCATCTGAATCAACTAGTATAGAGAATAGTTCAGTTACAGAATCAGACAACCAGCGCACATCAGAGACTAGTGGTGACATTTCGTTGGGAGACACAAATAAGCCAGCTGCATGTGCTGCTGGTTCCAGTTCGACATAAGCATTATTTCTGCAATTGCATCACTCAAATCATTTCCTTTAGAAAAGGTAAGCTTCAAAATTGAATTTTGCTGCACCAAGTAATTGCATAGGTCGAGCCAATGAGCTCTAGCTCAACTGGCACCTCCTTGGCTCCTCCCCGCATAGGTTCTAGGAGGAGCGTGAGGTTGTGGGTTGAAGACCCATTGGGTGTCTATGTAACTTACCAATAAATTAAAATTTGCATTTGTGGGTGCTTATGGTTATTACCCCAACTTCCTTCAACCATTTGAATCATCTATATGCTTGTGTTATTTTGTTGCATGTTTCTTATTCTGTCCATTGATTGGTATTTAATTATTTTGTACCAGTTTTCCATGCTTATTACATAGTTCTTTATCTTTAGTCTTTCATTTTAATGGCATCTTGTAATCATATTTGGTGTATGATTAATTTTCAGCTTTATTCTCATTCAATCTTTGGCAATATAGTTCTTGATTTTGTTTGGGAAAAAAATAAACTAAAAGGGCAAAACTTAGTTAGTTTCTTAGGTTCAGTACATTAGGCTTCCCAATTAAATTCAAACACATGTTTCATTGACCAATGAAGCCCAAACAGTATTTTCTTCTCCAGGGATGATTAAATTCAGTGCATCTTGTACCTGGGTTTTCTCTCCATTTTTTTTTTTTTTTAATTTTTTTATTAATACAATTTCATTACTTATCAAAAAAAAAAAAAAAAATTTAATGCATCTAGTTTTTACCCAAACTAATTACAACATTCAAGAAACTCTAGCAAATCTGAGAGTGAATGACCACTTAAAAGCGTGATCCAATCATCAAGGAAGGTAAAAAGATCATCTATTCATCTTTAGATCCACTGTAGCTTGTTCAATTCCTTCAAATGTTTGGTGTAACATTATTTTCAAATAGTCCACATTATGCACAAATGGGTTTGGACTCCAAATATTGCTGCTACATTGTCTAGTAAACCTCTCTATCCAACAGGCCAACAAATCAACTACCCTATTCGGCATAACCCGCTGCACCCCAAATAAACATAACATTGGAGATCATAATTCTCTAGCAATATCACAATGTAGAAGTAAATGATCAACAACAAAAATTATATCGTAAATGATAGTATTTTATTATGTAATGGAATTTAAAATAATAAGCATATTATAAAGATAGGGTCCTGGGTACTTGTTATGACTGAAACAAGGCCAACCATATCACTACCGTCACACTATAAGCATCAGTTTATTTGATAAGTTATATATATAAAAAATGCCAACAATAAGAATCATAGAGATAATAGATAAAACCCTAGGTTTTGTAAAATGATGTTATCATTTAGACCTACAGGTGAGCAGCAATAGAATGAATAAAATTAAAATAAAATTTTTTTGAATGGAAAATGGGAGGAATTTAAATTTTTTGATGATTCGTTGTTTGGGGATTTGGGGACTTGAACCCTGGATGTCTCGTTGGAAATACTAGGAGGTGCCAATCAGTTTAGTTATAAAGCTCTTGGCATTAGGAGTAATTTAAATTCTGTTGAGTCAATTGGAATATTGTTTGCAATCCTATCCAACTTGGAGGTTTAGGGATTAGAAAATTTTTAGTATTTAATTGAGCTTTACTTGGTTAATGGTTATGGCTTTATGTTGTTGAGAAGGATTTCATTTGGAGGCTAGTAACAAAAAAAAAAAAAAAAAATGGGAACTCTTGGAGAGAGTGTTGCTTGGATGTTAGCAGGTGTCCCTATTTAGTAAGTGATGCAGTGAGGAGAGCTTAGAATTGGTGTAGAAGAATGGTTAAGAAGAAAATTTTAGCAATAAAACAAGATTACAGCTAGGAGAAGAAAATAGGATTGAAGTGGAATACCCAAACATTAATCTCTAGGCCTAAAGAGATTAAAAAAACATTCAAATTTGAAATTCCATAGGTTAAATATGAAAAGGAGGCTGTGTCCAATCACTCAAAAGAGACAATTTATAATAGCCTTTAGCAACCCTAGATTCCTAATCTTTCATCTTACATATAACAATCAAATCCTAACCAGGTACTTCAATAAAGTCACATGGTCTTTTAAAATACTCGAAACATAATAATAAATTAAGCATGGCATAGAGAAATAAAAGACAATGAACTCATGTGCCCCTTTTTAATTTTTATTTTCTTCCCTTTGGGCTTAAATTCTCCTACATCAATAAGCGTATGGAAGAATATCAGAAATAGATGGCCTAGCTTTGCTAGATTTTTTTGTTATGAGACGGGATAGCAAAAGGTCTGATTTGGCACAACCGTTGGTGTGGGGATTATACTTTGAAGAATAGATACTTGAAGTTACTTTGGATAGTCAGGAACAAAGATGCCCTAGTGGCATATTACATGGATTGTTTGAAGGGTAGCATTCAGTGGAAACCTTCATTACTAGAGCATATTACACTTGGGTTGTTCAAGGGATAGCATTCAGTGGAGCCCTTCACTTTTACTTGCAGTATAGGATTGGGAATTAGATTCTATGAAGTTATTCTTGGATGATTGATTTGCTGCTATGGTAAATCATAAAGAAGGAGGGGGGGATTTGGTTGGGGGGGGGGGGGGGGGGTGTTTGTTTTGGTGGGAAGCTGGTCTGCTCTCTTGAAAGAGTCATGGCTTTTGGTTTTGGAGGAAGGGGGGGACAGCAAATTCCCATGGAGTGGTATACGGTAGGTTAGAGTTCAGCTAGAAGTGGCAATTTTTGCTTGGACAGCCATGATGGGCAAAATTTTTACAGAGAATTTGAGGAAATAGGGTATTATAATTGCTGATTGGTGTTGCCTGTGTAACTCCCATGGGAGATTATCTGTTCTTAATCCCCAAACCACCATCCTAAATCGATGTGCAAACCACGTTCCAATTGACAAAGTGAAATTTAAACTCCTCACTCATTGCACCCTAAAGAAAATCTCTTTGAAGATGTTTAAATTAAGTTTCAATTTAGGATCTATTTTTCATGAGGCCTAGGATTTTTTTTTGATTGGTAAGTTAGACATGCACTTGATGGTTTTTGAATCCACAATTTTACCCCCATATTTCTTTTATAAGGGGAGGAGGTTCCATTTGAGCTAAATCTCATCAGCCTTTAGACCTAGGGTCCTTACTTTTAAAAGTATATGAGAATAGATTGTTATGGAAGTATGTTATATAATTTAGCCATTAGTTTAATGAGGTCAGGCCTCGGTGCAAGTGCATTTTGCCCAAAGTGGCATGTAGTGGGTTTGATTGAATCTAGGAATCAGCCTCTCCAAAAAAAAAAAAAATTTGGAGTTTTGTGCACTGAGTATGACCTTTTTTATGGGGTGCTCATTTTCACCTCTGAGTCACATAAGTATACTAAAAAGGTGAGCAACTCATTAAAGTCACATTGCCTCAAGGGTCTTAAAATTATATTTGTTGCCTCACTTGTGACCTAATCAAGTGCCTGGCTTGCATTGAACTAAAAGGTATTGGTTGTGACTTTTGAATATGTAGGACATGAAGTCTGCCATTGAGATGGAAATTTTTTATATTATATATATGGAGTACTTCAAGCACATGGTAGCCAAGCCAAAGATGTAGCAGCTTGTTCAGATGCTTGCTTCCCTAGTTATCCTCTTTAGAAGAAGTTTGCAAGACTAGAAGTTACCTTTAAGTTGAATAGGAAAGCTTTGAGTGTGTTGCTGGACCTAGAGATAGAGCTTCTCCATGATATTAAGAACCAAATAGGTGCCAATGTACAGAGGAACAAAAGCTCATCATAGAGAAGTTAGGAGAGAGGTAGGAGAGGAAGCAAGTGGGACCTAACTTAAAATGGTAGTTAGGAATTCAAAATGTGTTAAAACACCATAACGTGGCCCTGAAAATTTATATGTTTCCTTGAGCACAGTTCTTAGTGTGGTGGCAAGTGCCTTATGCCAATACGCAAGTTGGGGGTAGAGTCTGGGAATCAACCTTTCCAAAAAGATGGGGGTAAGGTTGCTTATCAATCACCTCTCCTAGACCCCACAGAAAGTGGGAGCTCTATGCACTAGGTACAATTCTCAGCTATAGTTCTTCAGGCGTTTGGTTTTATGGTATAATATAGCTATATCATGCATCCGTGGTTTACTAGCCAGGGGTGGGTTTAAAGGGCCCCGCCTTTGTTACACGTCATTAAAAAAAGGTATAATATCGCTATACATAAGAATAGTGTTATCATTACAAATATGATTAATATGTGAGTTGCCTTTCCAGCTCCAACTAAAACAGGAATAAGTTGATGGCTTGATTCATAATCTAGTGTAAGCTTGGTATTCTAGGGCTTATGGAATGTGTTGGTTCTCACTTTTAAGCAACATTTAAAATATTTGAAATGTTTGTACGTTTCTCTATTTATGTGCTGTTTCCATGGAGAGGTTTTATTGAGGTTGGAATCTAGCCTTTAGAAAGGGTTGATACCTAGGTTAGGTTCAAGTTGTGGTTGGCTTGATAATTTGTCCTTAACTTGTCTTTTTGTTCCGAAATTTGTAGAGATAATCCTGTATATTATTTTGAAGAAAAAGGAGGTGTGATGTTATAGCCATATTGTTGTTGAAATTTGGTTACCCTTGTGATAGTTGTGTGCATCTTTACTTTTCTGTCCTTTTGATTGATAAATTACATATGCATTCAGGGAGTCTAAACCTAGTGATCTTCCATCTTGTCCTTGAAAGAAGAGGAAGTGCCATTTGAGCTAATGCTTGATGACAAACACACATTTTCCCTTTCCTCAAGGAAAGCAATCTTGTAAATCTTCTTAATAACTAGTGTGCATCTGGATGTCCTGATTGCCTAGACCCAGTGATTCAAAGCCTACTATTATTTAATAGGTTTATTAATTGTTATAATCCTACTTTCACTGCTTAAATCCTATTGCTACTCCTGTAGACTTATGATAGCCAATTTCTGGTGAGAATTGTAAGTTTAATGAGAGATGCTTCTTTGATATCAGGTGGAACTTCCCTTTCCTAGATATGGCATGCTGTGGATATGATGCTTAGACATCCTCTTCAGGCCACTGCTTATCCTTTTACATGTGAAAAGAGCACTGGGCGATTGATATATAATTTGAAATAAATAAACAAGAGAGAGACCTCTTCTATTGTAGAAACTAGTATGTGTTTGTAAATTGATTTACATAATGACCTATTTATGAATATATTATACAGAATCGCTCTGGTTTTTTAAGGATGTTATCAATGTCTTCGAGCCTACATGCACACACTTGGTCGATTTCATATTACATCAAATTTTCATGAGACATTTCTTTCCTCTCGTCCTTGAACCCTAAGCAGTAAAAGAAAGAAAGGAAAATGGAACTTATTGTTGTTTATCTCATATGAATATCTTTCCACTTCAATTGCGCTGAAGAGAGAACATATCCTTGAAACAAAGGGGAAAAATTAAAAAAAAAAAAAGGGGAGTGGGAGAAGAAAGCAAAGATTTTGATCGTTCCAATTTTATACAAAGGTCTTGATCAATCTAAAGATTTATATCCTAATATTTCTCTTCCTATTTTTCTAATTGAGATGGAATATTTAATTGTATGTCATCTGTCATCCTCATCACTGTATGCACGTGTATTAGGAACAAATATTCATTGATTTGGATGGCTCTTCAACTTTGATGTTTATTTTATTTTATTTTAATAATGTATTTTTAATGTCTCATTCTAGGACCAAAAAATTCATACCTTCACTCACACGGAATCTCACTTGGGCCTGCCACAACACACAAAGATATAGGGGGTGTGAATTTTTCGGTGAAAATTCTGTGAGACTAGATTTATTGAATTGAAAATCCCTAGTTACGGTTCTTGTGAATGGAAAAGAGTAGACAAAGATAAAATGCTGAAGATGAACAAAAGCTAAAATAAACATAGTGTTAATTTATTCTTGATTGACAACGATTTGTCTCATATTCTTTGATTCATCGTGCCATATACATACTCTAATCATAGTCCCTAACCCTACCTATTGACGAGCAAATGAGCTAAGTGGGGGATGGGATTATTAGGTGTTCCTTTAGGTGGGTTGATTCATAGTTGAACTTCAAACTCCACTAAGGTAAACAATAGCTGTTAAGTGATGAACAATAATAATCTTGAACCAAATTTGCCATGCCATTGTCCTTAGAGGTTTGAACTTAGGAAGTTAGGATCTATTTTATATTACACACCAACATTCCATCAAGATTTGTAAGGGATCCTATAAGTGGGTTGAGTCATAATCTGACTTCAACTTTACTCAAGTGGCAATAACTTCAATTAATGGACAACAATAAATTATTGTTATGCTATTGTCTCTAAAAGGTTTGAACTCAAATCTATCCCATAACCATTGGCACACGTTCCTCTATGGGACTAATAATTGGGGATCTAGTTTTGAAATTGACTTCTCACATTTCAATGATACATAAGTATATTCTGCTCAACGATTTTGTCAAAAGATGATTTTCCAATGAAGGGTTCTTAAATGCAAGGGCTTAAAAAAAAAAAAAAAAAAAAAAAAAAAAGAAGAAATGGTCGGTGGGGGGGCGCCTAAAAGTTAAACGCGGTTATGTAATTTAAAATCACATTTTTTTTCCTAATTATGTTGTTGAGCCATTATAATTTGAGATTTTAAGAGTGTGTTTAGACATGCTTTACTAATTTCTTATTTGTTGTAAGTGATACAAAAAAAGGAAGGGAGTTTATTTATTTTTAAAAATTATTTTTTCGTGTGAGTCTTGTCAAAATAAGTTAAAAAGTATGAGAAGCTATTATGTTTTTGTTTTTGCGCATGTCAAACATGCTCCAAATTGTATGAGTATCATGTTCATCTAATATTTTTCATGTCTATTAGATCTTGAGAATTTTTTATAATATATAAAGGGGAAACAATAAGTGGAGAGGAGGATTTGAACCCTGTATTCTTTCCCTATAAAAAAAAAAAATCGGATAATGTCACTAAACAATGCTTATTACTGAGCAAATATTCTAATGCATAAATAGACACAATATGCTTATGTACATGTGTTGAGCTTACTTGAAAGTGTTAAAATCCAATCACGAGTTAATACATAAGGAGTGTGTGAGTTTGGGTGTGAGAAGGAGTGTCTAGAGGTTGACTGATATACCAATATAACTATACTGGTCCTCTGACCAATTATTATAGGAGAAGAAAATTTCAGTTAAGTTACCAATAATATGATATTTTGTTTACAATAAAATTAGGAATTTAAATGAACAATGTCAGACTGAGGCACATAAATCTCGCTCTCTTTAAGGAGATTCAAACTCTATGCAATTGGCGAAGCCCAAAAACTGATGCAACGGAATTTCTCTTTTTGACTTGTCCCATCCAGAATACAATAGCCTAACAATTTGTAGTATAGCTCGGGCTAACTCTACATAAGTGGTTAAGCTCAAAACTCCACCAAAAAAAACACCTTTCTTTGGCTGGAAATCTCTCAAGTGTTTAGAAATATTGTTGAATTAACTCACTCTCACACGTTACTCACAAATACTTCATAAAATGAAGAGAGGGCTCTTTGCTTTAACTATTTCTCTTCCTTCACTCTTTATTGGAAAATGCCCATAGTGTAGTTGTATATATAGTCTTCAAGAACCTCTTATAACCTACATCATATTTATTAGTTTAGATAACTCCTCTTTATTAATTTAATTTAACTTACATAGAGTTACTCTTTGTTCAATTTACTTCACCTTATTAAACAACTAATCTCTTTTATAAGCTTCAGTTAATTACAAATTAGGTTCTAACATAATTTAATTTAAATAATGTTAGTACATTTTAAATTAAACTTCGTTAAAACTTAATTTGTAATTAACTAAATCTTATAAAAGAGATGAGTTGCTTAATAAGGTGAAGTTAATTGAACAAAGAGTAACTCTATTTAAGTTAAATTAAATTGAAAAAGAGGAGTTATCTAAACCAATGAATATTAGGTAAATTATAAGAGGTTCTTGAAGAATATATATATATATATATATAATGCTACTGCCATTTTCAGATCAAGAGTGAAGGAAGAGAAATTGTTAAAGCAAAGAGCTCTCTCTTCTTTTTCTATAGTAATTGTGAGTAGTGAGTGAGAGTGAGTGAATTCAATTATACTCCCAAACACTTAAGAGATTTCGGGCCAAAGAAAGGCGTCTTTCTTTGGCTGGAAATCTCTCAAATACTTCATAAAAAGAAGAGAGAGCTCTTTGCTTTAACTATTTCTCTTCCTTCACTCTTTATTGGAAAATGCCCATAGTGTAGTTGTATATATAGTCTTCAAGAACCTCTTATAACCTACATAATATTTATTAGTTTAGATAACTCCTCTTTATTAATTTAATTTAACTTACATAGAGTTACTCTTGCTTTAATTTACTTTACCTTATTAAACAACTAATCTCTTTTATAAGCTTCAGTTATTACAAATTAGGTTCTAACATAATTTAATTTAAAGGGATAATTACACTTTACCCACCTGTGGTTTGCCTCTAATTTGATGTGCCTACCCGTGGTTTAAATTTTGACACTTTACCCACCTATGATTCTCAGCGTTACTGTGCCGTAACCCACCTCTCTCTCACCGTTACTCTAACACAGAAATATGTAAAAAACAAAAGCCCCACAGATCAAAAAGTTAGGGTTTCATTTTCCTTCGTTCTTGCTTCATGGGTTTCATTTTTTTGTGGTTTTGGTTGTGGGTTCATCTGATTTCCTTTGTTCTCGTATTTGATTTGGTTTTAATTTTTGGTTGCAGTGGCTGTGGGTTTATGTTCAAAATTAATGGGTTTAATTTTTGGTTTATGCTCGAGATTTATGGGTTTATGTTCAAAAATTCTGGGTTTAGCTTTTAGTTTCTAACTCCTTAATAGAAACTTGATACAAATAGCTATAGTAATTGTTGATGCAAGAGTCATGAAATGCCGCATACAAATTGTTTCTAAGTCGAGACATGAAAATTTTGCAACGAAAGCATGTCTAGAAACGTTTTACTTTGAGCACATTCAACTTGACCCACGGTCTATCTTGGAGAGAGCCACAAGTCTGATAACAGAGTACCAAGCTCTTATAGCAATAGGGCAGGGGTAATATACATGTAACACACTCAAGGATTTGAGCTGGTTTTCTATATTGAAAGTCAATGGGGATATGTCTGAGATGTTTACAGAATCCCCCAAGCCCAAACAATTCAGTTTTGGCATTACCTGTATAAGTTTTCAGTTTTGTTAATAATAGTTTCTACCATTCATTCAAAAAAAAAAAAAAAAAAAAATGCAGGAGGCGGACAATCCAACAAAGTTTAACAAACATAATACCAACATGGATGTATCTCATCTTCGTTCTTTGCTTGTATTTGGAGTCAAAGATCTGCCACCTAAGTTGTCCATTTCAAAATTATTTTATGCTAGATTCAAGCTGCTCAAGGTGTTGGATTTGCAAGGAGCTAAAGTGACTGAACTACCACAAATTTCAATAACCCTAACTTTTTGATCTGTTTGAACTTTTGTTTTTAAAATATTTCTGTGTTAGAGATGGGTTACGGCACAGTAATGGTGAGGGAGAGATGGGTTACGGCACAATAACGGTGAGAATCACAGGTGAGTAAAGTGTCAAAATTTAAACCACAGGTAGGCACATCAAATTAGAGGCAAATCATAGGTGCGTAAAGTGTAATTATCCCTAATTTAAATAATGTTAGTACATTTTAAATTAAACTACGTTAAAACTTAATTTGTAATTAACTAAATCTTATAAAAGAGATGAGTTGTTTAATAAGGTGAAGTTAATTGAACAAAGAGTAACTCTATGTAAGTTAAATTAAATTGAAAAACAGGTGTTATCTAAACTAATGAATATTAGGTAGATTATAAGAGGTTCTTGAAGAATATATATATATATATAATGCTATTGCCATTTTCAGATCAAGAGTGAAGGAAGAGAAATTGTTAAAGCAAAGAGCTCTCTCTTCTTTTTCTATAGTAATTGTGAGTAGTGTGTGAGAGTGAGTGAATTCAATTATACTCCTAAACACTTAAGAGATTTCATGCCAAAGAAAGACGTTTCTTTTGGTGGAGCTTTGAGCTCAACCACTTATGCAGAATTGGTCCGAGCTATACAACGAATTGTTGGGTTGTTGTATTTTGGAGGGGACAAGTCAAAAAGAGAAATTTTGCTTCATTGGTTTCTAGGCTTTGCCAACCGCAAAGGGCTTGAATCTCCTTAAAGAGAGTGAGATTTTCGTGTCTCAGTCTGATATTATTCATTTAAATTCCTAATCTTATTGTAACCAAAATATCATATTATTGGTAATTTCTCCAACAATAATATTTTGGTTACAATACAATTACCAAAAAATTGATATTTTGGTTACAATAAAATTAGAAATTTAAACGAATAATGTTGGATTGAGGCACGAAAATCTCGCTCTTTTTAAGAAGATTCAAGCCCTCTGAGGTTGGCAAAGCCTAGAAATCAATGCAACATAATTTTTCTTTTTGAATTGTCCCCTCTAGGATACAACAACTCAACAATTCGTTAAATAGCTCGGACTAACTTTGCATAAGTGGTTGAGCTCAAAGCTCCACCAAAAGAAACACATTTCTTTGGCCCGAAATCTCTCAAGTGTTTAGGAATATTGTTGAATTTACTCACTCACACATTACTCACAAATACTTTAGAAAAAGAAGAGAGGGCTCTTTGCTTTAACTATTTCTCTTGCTTCACTCTTTATTTGAAAATGCCTGTAGCATACCTGTATATATAGTCTTCAAGAACCTCTAATAACCTACATAATATTTATTAGTTTAAATAAATCTTCTTCATTAATTTAATTTAACTTACATAGAGTTACTCTTTGCTTAATTTACTTCACTTTATTAAACAACTCATCTCTTTTATAAGCTTCAATTAATTACAAATTTAGTTTTAACCTAATTTAATTTAAATAATGTCAATACATTTTAAATTAAATTACATTAAATCTTAATTTGTAATTAACTGAAGCTTATAAAAGAGATGAGTTGTTCAATAAGGTGAAGTTAATTAAATAAAGAGTAACTTTATGTAAGTTAAATTAAATTGAAAAAGAGGAGTTATCTAAACTAATGAATATTAGGTAGGTTATAAGAGGTTCTTGAAGAATATATATAATGCTACGACCATTTTCAAATCAAGAGTGAAGGAAGAGAAATTGTTAAAGCAAAGAGCTCTCTCTTCTTTTTCTATAGTAATTGTGAGTAGTGTGTGAGAGTGAGTGAATTCAATTATACTCCTAAACATTTAAGAGATTTCGGGCCAAAGAAAGATGTTTCTTTTGGTGGAGCTTTGAGCTTATCCACTCATGCAGAGTTTGTCCGAGCTATACATTGAATTATCGAGTTATTATATCTTGGAGGGGACAAGTCAAAAAGAGAAACTTTACTGCATCGGTTTCTAGGCTTTGCCAACCGCAGAGGGCTTGAATTTCCTTAAAGATAGCGAGATTTATGTATCTCAGTCTGACATTGTTCGTTTAAATTCCTAATTTTATTGTAACCAAAATATCATTTTATTGGTAATTTTATTGTAACCAAAATATGATATTATTGCTAGAGAAATTACCAATAATATGATATTTTGGTTACAATAAAATTAGAAATTTAAATGAACAATGTCTGATTGAGGCACATAAATCTTTATCTTTTTAGGGAAATTCAAGCCCTTTGCGGTTGGCAAAGCCCAAAAACCAATGCAGCAAAATTTCTCTTTTTGACTTGTCCCCTTAAGGATACAATAACTTAACAATTCATTGTATTGCTCAGACCAACTCTGCATAAGTGGTTGAGCTCAAAGCTCCACCAAAAGAGACGCCTTTCTTTGGCTTGAAATCTCTCAAGTTTTTAGCAATATTGTTGAATTCACTCACTCTCACACATTACTCACAAATACTTTAGAAAAGGAAGAGAGAGCTCTTTGCTTTTTTAACTATTTCTCTTCCTTCATTCTTTATTTGAAAATGACTATAGCATAGCTATATATATAGTCTTCAAGAACCTCTTTAACCTACATAATATTTATTATTTTAGATAACTCCTCTTTATTAATTTAATTTAACTTACATAAAGTTACTCTTTGTTTAATTAACCTCACCTTATTAAATAACTCGTCTCTTTTTTAAGCTTTAGCTAATTACAAATTAAGTTCTAACATAAATTAATTTAAAATGTACTAACAGTTTCATTAGTAGGTACAAATTAAGTTCTATCGTAATTTAATATAAAATGTACTACGAACATTCTCATCAGGTGTGTCAACTGCCAAATATTTGGCATTTGACACACCAATCATCAAAAACTAGCCATCATCAGACGTTTCAAATTCCATAAAATTTGGCATGGAGCTACAGTACACTCTCAAATATGAGAGCGTACGGACAAGAATGCCAAAATTTTATATGCTTATTTTATTTACTTTTCCTCTCTCTCTCTCTCTCTCTCTCTCTCTCTCTCCTCCCAACACATCTCTCCTCAAGGACAACAACTTCAGAGTCTCCCAAGGCGTGCCCGAAGCTCTAGACTCTGCCGCCGTGCTCTTCGGCGATCACTTCAAGCTCACTTCAACACTGGCCTCGTCCCCTCCGTCGTCGAGTGCCTCGGTGACGCCAAGCAGCTCGTCCGCAACACCGCCCGGTGGTTCCTCCTCACGCTCAAGCAGCTCTGTTTGATTTGGGATGGGTTTGATGGGTGTCCCACCTCTGACGCATCACTTCCACGCTGATCTCTCTCTAGCCATGGTTTTTCTGTGTTTTTTTTTTGGCTGTGGTTTGATGGGTGGGTTGGGCAATGGGTGGGTTCGGATGGGCAATAGTGGTGGTGTTATACTGATTTTGGTGGTTTGGTTGATTTTGGATTTTAGCTATGGTGGTTGGTGGTAGTGGGTTGGTTGGTTGATTTGGGGTTTTGGTTATGGTTGTCGGTGGTGGTGGATTGTGGTGGTTGTAGGGGTGGGCTACTATGGGCAATGGTGGTGGTGTTGTGCTTTGGGCGGCGGCGGTGGTGGTTGGCTGTGTAGTATATATTACTGTGTGAAGTTTTTTTTTAATGATATTTTAATGTGTTGTATGTATTATTTTAATGTTTAGAATGAAAAAATAGAATATCTGATAAATGGTATCTTGTAAAATGATGTGCTAAAATGATAAAGTAGGTGTTTGGTGTGTCAAAATGACATTTTTTATGAGAGAGCTGATGAGAATGCTCTAACAATTTCTTTCGTAGGTTATTACGTATATTTTATTTGATTCTCCAGAGGAGTAAAGAATAAAGAAAATATATAAAATACCATTTTTAGTTTCATCATTAGACTAATGGATCTCTTAAAAAATTTCGGACAAAAATACTATTCTTTAATTTTATACTACCTTTTTGGAAAAAGAATGACAAAAAAACGTTCGTTAGTCCTCTCTAGAGGAATAAGACTGATTATTATAAATCTCCAAGGAAGGTGCGAAATGGAATTTAACTCCGTTTATATATTCTTAAAATGTTATTTATCTATTGTGAAATTGGTGGATTTAATTTTAGTAGGTTATCGACATTTAAACAAAGATTTATTAAAATAAATTTAGTATCGATTATGAAATAATATGATAAAATCCAATCTAACCTATTTTAAAATAAAAGAACAAAATAGAAATTCAATAGCAGAGTAACTTAAAAATTTAAATCCTTCCAAGTTAGTACATGTCTTCATAACAACTTGGGCCATGATCGAGTGCTCAATAAGCAAAATGTGAAGAAACCATAAAATAAGGATTTTGTTAAAGGATGCTATAAAAGTATTTGTCAATAAATTATTTTAAGAAATACTTTATAGAAAAGGAAAATAAGCAATTAATTTTTTTGATAACCTTTTCTATTTCTCATAAAAATAGTATCAAATTTTCCTAAAATGGTCGCAGTGACCATAATTACGAGAAATTATAAAGATCCATATGGTAGACAAGTTGTTTAAAAGGAATGTGATCCACCATTCCACTAAAAAACTGCCACTTGTTTAAAATTGTTAGTTAGAAAATTTTTTAAAAACAGAAATTAATTACTAACTCAACAATTTTAAACAAATGGAAGTTTTTTAGTAGAATGATGAATAAATGACGTGGTCCACCAGAGGACTCTATAATTTCTCCATGATTACCTAAACTTAGAATCACTAAACATTCTTTCTAGTGACACCAAGAGCATCTGAATAGGATGGATAAATTGTCATTAGATAACGAAAATAGGTTTGAGATGAAATGGAGGGATGATTACTTTTTATCAAGGTCCAAAATTTTTAATCATTCTAATATGGAGAAAAACGTTAGAGAAATATTAATATCTGAAACTACGTAATTAAAAAAAAATGATTTCTCTAGTAAAAAATAATAATTTTATATAGAGTGTATTTCTAGTTTTCTATTTTACATTTCTCTCCTATCAAAAATCTATATATCTATATACATAATAATAGGTGAAGTAGAGAGAAAATCCAATTAAATTTCAATTGGATTTTTAATTTTGCGCCACTTGTCCTAACCAAAACTCAAAAAAAAAATCTAATTAGATTATAAATTTGACTACAATTTTGTGTCATTTATCTTATCTAAATTTTCTAATTTTTGTGTCCAAATAAATGATGCATTAACATTTAACACGGAAGCCAAGAAAACCACAATGATAATACTCATTGGCCTAAGCAAGAACATCTCACCTCCACACTTTTTTGGGTGATCTCAATAGAGTTTGAAGCTATTCTAATCAGTGGAGTTGATTCCGTACCGTACCGGCCGGTACGGCCGGAATTTTTCTTACCGGAACCAAAACCGGTACAGAAACACGTTTGTTTTGTACCGGTTAAAATACCGGTCATACCGGGTTATTTCGGCCATACCAGAGCAAATACCGTATTTCGGCTGAAAAACTTATACCAGTCCGGAACAGAAAAATCAAGGCTTTCAGATCTGAAAAATGGAAAAAGAAAAAAAATAAAAAAGTTTCGCTTACAGATCTAATGTTCCTAAGGCAATAACATTCTGATTTAGTTTCCTTGCCGCCGGGAGTACATTGCTGATGGCGATTCCATTTCGCTAAGCTCCCTTCTTCTTCTTCCCCATACGGTGCCTTTTTCTTCTGTCTATTTCGTTTACCTTTTCAAATTCTTATTACTCCTCCTTTCTCTTTTTATGTGCTAAGTCTGCTGAGTGCTAACACAATTCTAATAAAACAATTTCATCTTTTTTTACATTTATTGTTTTGTGTGTCTAAGTCAGTAACCCATGTGACCATCAAATCAAAATTAACTTACTTTTTTATTTTTCTCATTTTTCATTTTTAACATATTTTAAGTAAAAACTTTTCACTTTACACTAAATAAACTGTTATTAATCTGACTCTTATGATAAACAAAATTTTTTAAGGTAATGTTTTATGATAAATAGAAATTTTGTGTGTGTGTGTGTATATATATATATACACATAAAATATATAAAATAGCGGTAAATCCGAAACGGTATATCGGTATTGACCGATATCCGAAATATATCGTACCAGTAGCCAAACCGGTACAGCCTCCGGTACGGTATTGACTCCCTTGATTCTAATCCCACAACCAGAACAAAGGAGTCCAACGAGAAAGACTATAAAAGTAAAACATCATCTCCTCCTAAGTTCATATCGTCATCCCATGTCTCCTCCTCTCTCAACCTCTATCAACTAGATCCACACACTACCCTTTCCTCCTCTTTACGAATTTCTCAGAGTAAGGCTGGGTTTAAACACAATGTTCAATTCCACTCTTCCTTGCTTCACACTCTCATACATTAGCGCTTCATTGGCGCCTCCAAGAAGATTCCAAGTTCAATGATCAATTTTTATTTTTTAATGTCCCTTTATATATTTTAAATAATAACATGCAATATTCTCTTTTTTCTTCACTGTAGCATCACTTAAATAATAAAATGCAATATTCTCTTTTTTTTATTCATTGTTTTATCTAATGCTATCCTATGTATGACAAACAAAAAAAAAAGACCAATAGCATTACTTAAATAATAAAATGCAATATATATTTTTCATTGTTTGATTTAATTCTATCATCCATGTGATAAACCCACAAAAACAAAAACAAAAAAATTGGCCAATAGTATCATTACAATTAACCAGTCCCGTGCGATAGCACGGGGTTACATACTAATTTATAATAAAAGATATTTAATATTTTATTTTTTAAATAATTTTTTTACATCTTTGCTATTTTTTATTTCCCATCATGCCTACGAAACAAAACTTTAATTCTCTAACTCATAAATCCCCCCCCCCCCCCCAATTAAATAATAGCTCCCGGCAAAAACATATTTTTTCAAAAAAAGGTAAATTATTTTTTAAACCTCATAATTTTGGGTGTGTATTATTTAAACTTTAAATTTCAAAATATTTTATTTAAATCTTAAAATTTCTAAAAACATTTCATTTAAACTTTATAATTTCATATATATATATATATAGATTTTTTTTTTTTTTTTTTTTTTTGGAGAAGACATATAGTTTTATATAAACCTTAGAGTTTTGGATAAGTTTTCTTTAAGCTGCAAAGTTTAAAATAAATTTCATTTTTTTTTTATCAAATGATGTTTAATGGGGTTAACAGAAAAAATGTGATAGAAAGGTTTAAAATAAACATATTAAATTTCTCACTTTCTCACTCAAGAAGGAACTCTCTCTCTCTCTCTATAAAAAGAACTGCATGATTTTATTGATCAGAAGAAAATGAAAGTATAGTTATAGTTAAGATCAGCTTTGCTATTTATATCTAAAACATAGCATAACTGCTTAATCAATCTCTAACAAACTCAAAACAGATTCTAACGTCTACAAACTACTTTACTAATCATTTAAAGACACGAGTACAATAAGTTCTATATCGATGCCAAGCTCATGTGACACTCGTGTGTTGATTTGATTAAAACACGTGTGTCTAAAATTAGAATTAGGCTCGTGGTCAACTAGAATGTATTATCCATATAAGCTATTTTTCAGTTGAGAAGATCTGTCAACCTAAGAAACTAAGAGAAATGTCTATTTGATGGTTGAATAAGAGATTTGTGATATAATTTCCGGTTACATAAAAAACCTATTAATGTCTTGGTTTAATGATAAGAAGCTGTTATCAGAAGCGGACGCTATAGATTAAAACTCTCTTAAAAAAAAAAAAAAAAAAAAAAAAAAAAGAGGTCTATCTATTTTTTTTTAGTTATTTAATTAAACCAATGATTCGTTATTGTAACAAATAGCAACAACCATTTCATTCGACATGCATTTTTTTTATTTTCTAATGGATTTACATATTTCATTAATGGAAATTTTTTGATGTAGTGAGTACTAGCTCTGGTTATTCACTGTTCTAGAATTCTTGTTTGGGCAATTCGTATTATCCACACATAATGTTTTGATCTAAGATTTCAAGTTTTCTGTGTTTCAGCATTAGTAAGTATATATTTCCTTGGAGAATCTGATGACATTTAGATAGTCTTGGATCTTAGTGTGTTGTTCCTAAGAACAATAATTGATAAATTAATTAATTTCATTACATTCAACATATCATATAACTGATAAAATTCACATAAATTAGATTTACCAGAAATTAGAGAATAGTGGAGAGATGTTACCTTGATAATACTTCAAAGTAATCTTATAATAAGAAGTAATTTACTATCAATTCATATACATTTTTAGATTGTGGGGTTGAGGCGTGGACCATGTCACCTTTTTGATATGATACATGTGTCTACGGAGTTTCCGGTGTAATAGACTATAAACATTATGCGTGCTGCCCTCGTAATACAACAATCCAGTGATCTTCATTGATTATCCTTCAAGCCTACACCATTTGTAGGATAGGAAACTCTCAATAGTACTTTTCTTTTACACAGAAATATAGTATATACAAAGATATATTATTTTCATGAAACTAAAATTTGTACTCGGCAAATATGTAGGGAGTTTTCTTTTTACATGAAAATGGTGCTCATAAGAAAATTGATTTTTTCATCGTATCTCATCCGGGCATGAGGGTTGCATATGATATACATATAGGCTAAAAAAACGTACAATGAAGATCATGTTAATTTGGGTTTTAAATACATTTACTTTATTGCTGTTTTGATTATCCTTAAAATGGATAGTAACGCACGGCTATTGAATTACACATGAAAATCAATTAAGATACTAGCCTTTTGAACATCAACAAAATTGCATGGGATACAAAATCCTGATTTGAAAAGTTTCAGCTCTATGACATATAACTATATAAGTTTGTGGTCAAAAACAATTTTAAGCTATGCGTTGGAGCAAATTAAAAAGCTTTGAAAATTAACGGTAAAAGAAAACCAAAGCTATTATTAGAGACATTATTATATCGATTGAATTTTAAATGTATAAAACCGATTTCATCATTTGACTTGAATGACCATTTAATATTATGATTTTTGTAAAAATATTCCAACATAGTGTAAAAGTAAAACCATTATATATATATATATATATATATTTTTTTTTTTTATACAAGATAGAAATTTTTACTTTAGCCTAATAATCTAAGTGTACATGTGTGTGAATCTCCCTCCTGGAGACTTGACCATCTGCCGTTGCCCCCACACCTCACAAGCACTTATAATTGTGGAGTGATCATCGCACTAAGAGTGTGCGGTGGTAAAACCATTATATTTATATTTGTTCTTTATTCTTTCTTCCTTAAACACAAATCCGATAGTCGTGGTGGTCAACAATACATTTTAAGAAACTTTGAAGTTTAAATAAAACATTTTAAAAGTTTAAGGTTTAAACATAGCAAAACTTTAAAATATCTAAAAAATAGAAAAGAAAAAAGAAGTATAATTTTTGAGTGACAGCTAAACCTAGTCATTCAAAAGTCAATACATAATTATATTACCCTTAATTTTCAGATGTTATGTGGGACAAGATGAGTATGAGATTCAAAATGGCACGCACAATGAGAGAAATGACTAAAAATGTGTGATGGTTATACTTATCCTTTACTCACGTGGAAAGTGTTTGTTTAAGTAACACACACTTGAATAGAGAGTATAAATTGGTGTGATTGCCAAAGTGAAAAGCTTGTGATTGTGACTGTGATTGTGATTGTAACATGTAAGTGCCCCCTGATAATTTTTATTTTATTTTTGCTGTTTAATATGATGGTGTTTTTGTTCTATATATCGTGAGTTTGTGACTATATATGTTATTTCATCTTCAGGTTTTTTTTGCGATTCTTGCTAAAGAGTGTAGAATACCATTGCAATTTTAGTGCTTTTTGGTTGTGGGCAAATCGCCAAAATCATCCATATCTTCATTAACACCTATGGAGGTAACCCAATCTGTAAATACCTTTTGCTTCCTGATGTTTCTTTGTTTGCTTGGATGTGTTACATTGATATGACATTGCTCTGCATTTTATTAACCAAGTCTGGTTCTTCCCTCTGGTCTTATCTTACAATTTTTATTTATTTTAGGACCTGTATCTTTTAAGTTTGAGCAGTACCTTTCTTGGAAATATGTGTGGTTGTTTATTTCGGTAAAATCCCAACAAAATCAAAGAAATAGAGAGAGTATTAGTTTTTTTCTTTGGGTGGATAGAACTTGGTATGAATGGTGAAGAGGGTGGAAAGGAAGTAATAAAAAAAATTATATGATAAGATAGAAAGTGAAGGGTTAAAGGGAGATAGAAGGTTGAACAAAGTGAAATGCTAGAATTTAAGAAGAGATAAAAGAGAAAATTTAATAATGTGCATAATAGGATTGGAATGTAAAATTTAAGAAAGTCCTGAATTTCGCAAAAGTGTGAATTTTGTGAATTGAGTACGAAATTTTAACTGTAAATGAAATTAAAAGATTGAACAAAATAAAAATTGCAAAAAAAGAAAAAGAAAAAAGGAAAGGATGTTGGCCCAATGCAAAATTTATTGCAAGGCTTCCATTATTAAATACTAATAAAGATAAAAAGAAATTCAGCAAAAAAAAAAAAAAATATATATATATATATATATATAGATAAAAAGAAAGAAAAGAAGGGGGCAGGGGGCAGGGGGCAGGGCTGACCAATGCATTTTAGGAGGCCTAACGCAAAAAATAATTAGTGGGCTTTTTTCATACTAAATATTAATTAAATACTATTTATTTGACTTTTTATCTTATATAAAATTTTGTATTAAAACCACTCTTGTTTTTTAAGATGTAAAATTGTTGATTAAGTTTTATTTACATCTCATTCACAGAATTTCAATGATTATTTGACATACTCACAATATTTTTTTTTAAGTGAAATAGTTTATAATTTCATTAATTGAGTTGGATTTCTATTGGATCAATATTCTGGGGGCCTTCTTGGAGGTGGGCCAAAAAAAAAAAAAAAAAAAAAGAAGAAGAAGAAGGAAGATTCACCTATTTTTTTTTATTAAAAAAAATTATCATTTTGCAATATTAAGACTTTTTTTTTTATACAATTTTTGGGGCCTTCAAACCCTTTAATTATATATATATACACACACACACAAATGGGGCCATAGGCTCAGGCCTTGAGCCAGCTGGTCCATTAATGGCATGCCTTGGACATTGGCCCAAGGTTTGAAGCCAGTCCTTACTCACTTTGTGGTGTAACTGACATCGAATTGGTGTATTTTCTTTGAGTCTCACCTCTTTGTGGAAGCCTCAGGTGCTCAAAGTCCTCTTCTAAACACCGTAGTCTCCAGTGCTGCCTAATCTTGTAGTCTTATGTGTTTGACTGCATGACTCACCACTTTAAACTATGCTCTATTGATAATTCTTGTCTGGAGGTTTATAATAGCAGTGTCTAAATTTGAATGCTTCCTATCAGAATGTTAATTTACAAAAACATTATTTTTTCAATTTACTTATCATAGTTAATATAATTTTTAATTATACCTCTCCTTGCTTCATTTTATCAACATGGTAAAGCAGCACCTGACATTGCTAGTCATGCATAGTTGATATATTTTAGGTTTATCATTTTTGAGCTCTGGACAGAGACAGACCCACGTTGGGGCAGAGGAGGGCCACACCGCCCCCCCCCCACCCCCGGGGCCCCATTTTGAAAAAAATATAGCATTGTATAATCTCTATGATGTCTATCTTCTCTGTCTCTATTTTGCCACTGTGATAGACTGGTAGTGCAATGTTTTTTGTTAGTTTGAGTTTATTGTGTACTTTTTAAGTCTCTATTTTGCCACTGTGATAGACTGATAGTACAATGTATTTTGTGTGTGAGTTTACTGTATACTTTTTAAGAAGTCATCCTTTGTAATAATGATTGAGTCTTGAATCTTGAATTGGAAACAAGAAATGGTCAAATAAGAACAAATGAGATAAAAAAAAATAAAAATAAAAATAAAAAGAATAGAAAAACTTGGAATTAGCAATCAAAAAGTGAAGCCTATGGGAACTATAAATCAAATGTGTGCAGTGGTTAGTAATAAATATTATTAATTGATAACGCTTGTTTGTTGGTTTATTTTATGAATTATTAACTATTTTTAGAAAATAATTTATTAACATTACTGTTGTTGTAGCTTGTGGGGTATGGTTTGTTTGGTTTATTTTTTGGACTAAATTTTGAAACTATAGAATTATATAATATGGAAATAATGAAACTTTTATTTGAATGGTTAATGATGGGAAAATTATTATAATATTTGATTTTTTTTAAAGAGAAAAAATTACAAGTAATTTAAAGCTGATAATGCAGCATTGCCTCTAGTGTTGATGTCCCAATTCATGAAAATTTTCAAACAAAATTCCAAAAAATTACCACCGATTAAATCAGAATCAATTATAATGTTAATAAAGAGGGTGAAATTCGACAAAGCTTGAGTAGATGTTAGTTTTGATTGTCATAAACTTTTTTATGTTTATACTTTGGCCCTTCCCAACTTCGAATCCTGGTTTTGTCCCTGGCTCTGGATGAGCCGACGAAAGATGATTTCTGTCTAGAGCTGTGACTGTGAGTCAGTTAATTGGTTTAAGTAGTAGAACTCTTTTATTTTATATTACTGTGACTTTTTTTGTGCACTAGCTAGTATGTTTATGAGCTAAAAGCTGGTTATTAATTCCATTGTTATCTTCTACTGTTTTTAAATACAATTTGAAGGTCAAAACTTCATAGTTATGATGAAGATGTAGAAAGAGTGGCAGAGCAACTTGGTTTGGACAATCCATCCAAAATCAGGCTTACCTCTCAAAACTGTTACTCACAAAAACCCGAACCCCAGCCTATTAGGTACTGGGGGGCAGAGAATTTGTCTGATATGTTAGTCCACTATAATCAGGTAATTGTTGCTTGGCCCTAAGTAGTGCAGACTGCTACAATGTAAAACAGCTAACCCTCTTTTTCTTTTTTGCATTTTGTGGCAGACTTCGGATATATTGAACTATGAAGTATTAGACATCCCTCTACCAGAATTACAGGGTTTGAAAACTCTGAAAGTAGCATTTCATCATGCTACCAAGGATGAAGTGAGTAAACTGAACAAATTCTTACAAACTGACAGTCTGACACTTCATAGTTTATTCATGCTAAAACATTTGGTCCACTTGTATCTAGGTGGTGGTTCATAATATAACACTGCCAAAACGGAGCACAGTAGGAGATGTAATTAATGATCTTAAAACAAAGGTAAATTTGGGCCTGTTCATCATTTTTACTAACACTTGCATGAGTTATGATAATTGGATAAATACATTTTTATCTCCTTAGCGGCTTTGTGCATGAAGTATTTTTTTTTTTCCTATTTTTTTTGTTTATACTTTGTTTGATGCGCTTTGAAACAGGTCGAGTTGTCTCATCCTAATGCAGAACTTAGGTTGCTCGAAGTTTTCAATCACAAGATCTGCGGGTGTGAGCCTCATATTTGCCTTCTGTTACTAATCTTACTATTATTCTTCTGAACTACAAAATTTTCATATAAAGAGAAAGAATTCTATGAATCTATCCTTTTGATATAGCAAAGATTATTTACATGAGATGTTTTTGGAACAACTGCGTTTTCACCCAAGTATAATGGTTCTGTCAGATCTAATAAGCTTTGTCCATTGAGTGAGCTGGTAGCGAAAAAGTACCTATGTAATTTGAGGCTTCCATTGATAAATTTTTTCTGTAGCTGTTGTAACTGTTCTTAGCTATCGGATGACTTGTACATGTAATCACATTTATTAGTTCTCATTGATTGATAGCCCTTTGAAGTGGCGACGCCACGTTGAGGTCAGGGTGTTCCCAGGAACACCCTGACCTGGAAATTATTTTTTTTATATATATAATAATTAAAATTTTTTTATTTTCTACCCTTAAAAAAAAAAAATTTAGGAACACCTTCAACCAAAATTAAGAACACCCAAAAATTTTTTTAAAAAAAATTTATTTATCCTACTTTCAAGCAAAAAAATTAAAAGCCAAAAAAAATTTTTGAACTAAAATCTAAAAAAAAAAAAGAAAAAAAAATTGTAATAAAGCAAGCCCACAGAGAAAAAAAAAAAAAAAAAAAAAAAAAAAAAAAACCCAACGTCAACCCTAAACAACATATTACAAACCCAATATAACGGAAAAAACCAAAATAACAAACCCAACATGATAGCAAACCCACGAATTCTAAAAACAAAATAATAAAAAGCCAAAAAACGCGATTAGAAGTTGTCAAAACAAAAAAAACCTCAAATCTCTAAAATTTTTACCTTTCTTTTTCTCATTCTTTCTCTGCTTTTTTCTCTCAACTCATGCTCTCCGCCTCTCTCCTTTCTCTCCACTCCCACTGTTAGGGCCGGCCCTAGACCAAGCTTCCTCCGATCTCATCTTTTTTCTTTTTTTTTTTCCGCTGCTGCTGAGTGCTGCGTTTGGGTTTTGATTCTGCAGAAGCAGAACTGAAGAATGGCTGGTTTTGAGTTTTGAGGTACGTACTGCCTTTCTCTAGACTCTTCTAGTCTTCTTTAGATTTGTTAAAGATAAGTTTTCTCTGGGCAGTGGGCTGGATGTTTCACCATGTCAGGGCCTTTTTTTTTTTTTTTTTTTTTGTTTGGTTGTTAAGAGGCTGTTTGGTTGGCCTGTTTCCGTAACTCAATTCTCTGTTTTCATAACTCAATTCTCAAAATTGGTGGGATCCATAGCAAAAAGGTTGCTTGGCAAACAATAACTCTGTTTCCATAACTCTGTTTCCAATACTCAATTCTCTACTTTTTGAGTTATGAGTTATGGAAACTGAAAACAACTTTTGGCTGTTTTCAGTTTCCAATTCTCATAACTCAATAGCATTTTTGTAATTAAACATACAAGAGGGACCCACTGTCATAACTTCAGCCGCACCTTTTGACCACCTTTTCACCTTTTTTTTTTTTTTTTTTTTCCTTTCCTCTTGGGTTCGGTCTTCTCCACTCCTCTAGTTTCCTTTTTTTTTTTTTTTTTTTCCTTTCCTCCTGGGTTCGGTCTTCTCCACTCCTCTGGGTTTCCTTTTTTTCTTTTTTTTTTCCTTTCTTCTTCAATGGGTTCGGTCTTCTATCTGAACTTTTTTTTTTCTTTCTTCTTTCACTGGGTTCGGTCTTCTCCTTTTTTTTTTTTTTTTTTTTTTTCTTCTTCTTTCAGTGGGTTCGGTCTTCTCTTGGGATTTTTTTTTTCTTCTTCTTTGTGAGTTCAGGTTTCTGGGTACTGAAGAAAAAAAAAAAAAAAAGCTGCACCAGTGACAGTTATGAGACCCACAAATAGTGTGAAAAATATTGAGTGATGGAAAGTGAGTGATGGTGCCAAACGGGTGTGAAAAATTAAGTGATGAGTGATGAGTTATGGGTTATGAGTAATGAGTGATGAGTGATGGAAATTTGAGTGACGAAAATTGAGTGATCAAAAAAAGTCATCCAAATAGGCTCTAAGCCTGCGTTTTTTTATTTTTTGTTTTGTTAAGCCCGGTTTTGTGTGTGTGTGTGTGTGCGCGCGCGCGCGTGTTATTGGTGCAATAGGATTTTTTTTTTTTTTTTTTTTTTTTTTGCGGATGGCAGGCATCCTCTTGGCTGGGCTTGTACAGTATTGTGTTTTTTTTTTTTAATCTTGTGTTTTTATGCATATATTTTAGTTATTAGGAGTATAATGAATAAATCCTTATCTATGCAGGTTTCAGTGAAACTATAATAATACTTTTTATATAAATCAAATTTTATTTCTCATCTGCTTTACACTTGAAAGTTATTTTTTATTTTAGTCTTTGTAAATATATTGTTTGATTAGAAATGTTTACTAAAAAATATACATCTGAATATGAAATACTTAAAAAAAGAAGAAAAACTAATTGAGTCTAAAAAAGGATCAATGGATAAATTTGTACTTAAAAAAAAAAAAAAAAACTAATTGAGTCTCAAAAACTATCAATACATAAATTTGTTATTAGTAATAAACAAAATATTACACAAAATTTAGATGAAAATATCACAAATGAGCAAGAAATTCACCAAAAATAGATTTTAAATGAAATATATTATAATATAAAAATATTAAATAAATATTAATTTAATTAATACATAAGTATAAACAATAATTTACTTAACCAATAATTAATTGGGGGAAGCAACTAATAAACAATAATTAATAATTTAATTAACCAATACATTATAAAAGACAAACAAATTAAATTATTTTAGGCTAAACAACAATTAATAATTTTATAATTGATGAAACAATAATATAACAAATTATAGTTTATAAAAGACAAACAAATTAAATTACGTTACAACAATTAATAATTTTATAATTAATGAAACAATAATATAACAAATTATAGTTTATAAAAGACAAACAAATTAATGAACAACTAAACAACAATAATTAATAATTTTATTAATATTTCAAATTATTTATTCTTTTGCTAGAATTATAGACAAATATTTGATAAGAAAATCACGTAGAAGACAGTTGTAAACTTGATGTCTTTGCGTGTTCTTTAATTGTTGTTGTTGTTGTCAATATACAATTTTTTTTTTATTAGATCGTGTAATTTATGCTTGTTGAGGAACACCCTGAAAAAAATTTCTGAAGTCGCCACTGCTGCTTTGATCCTACCATCACATATATGCAGATTTTCCCCCTTAGCGAAAAGATTGAGAACATAAATGATCATTACTGGACAATACAGGCAGAGGAGGTTGCTCTCTCTCTCTGATGATCAAATGACATGACAAGGGAGTAATGGTTTAGAAGTAATATTATTTCTATATTCTGATTTGTTTATAATGCTGGATTTCCCTTGTTTTCAAATGTTTTAGATCCCAGAAGAAGAGAAAAATCTCGGTCCTGACGATCGCCTAATACATGTGTACCATTTCATAAAAGAACCAGCTCAGAACCCTATGGTAACAAGTTCTGCAACTAATTTATTTGGAGTCATAATTCCATGTTTCAATATTTGCTTGTATTTCATGATAACAAGTATCTTCAGAGGATTTTAAATTCCTTCTGTATTATACAGAAAATTGAGAACTTTGGGGAACCTTTTTTCATGGTCATGCATGAGGGTGAGACTTTGGCTGTAATTAAAGTACGAATACAGAAGAAATTACAGGTTCCAGATGAGGAGTTTGCCAAGGTATATCTTACCTCTTACATTTATGCCGTGTTCTACTCATATTTCTGCTAAGTAACTTGGTTAGGTAGATGAGTTAATGCTTGATAGTTGATACTAATAGTTAGTCATGTACTAAGTTTGTACTTAATTTTTCTACTAAATGTGTTGCATTAAATCAATATGTTTGAAATCATTTAATCAATACATAACTATTATCACTCTGTTTTTCATTTGGCCGGTGGAAGTTTGCATTTCTTTCTCAAGGTCGTCCAGAGTACCTTCAGGACTCCGACATTGTCTCCAGTCATTTTCAGGTTTGTTCATAGAAATGTCTAACTGTTTTCTATATTTCTGAGATTGTTCTCACATTTTTTTTCAATGTTTTCTTGTTCACCTGCCCATAGGGTGATGGTCCTTGGCAAGAGTATCTTGGATTGGAGCACTCTGACAATGCTCATATATAGAGCTTATACAGCTAATCAGGTAAACTTCCCTCTTCCCAAGAACATATAGGAAATAATAGTATTAGATTTTAATGAAATGTCTACAGTGAGAAATTGGGAGACATGCAGAATACTAGTGTCTCCAAGTTTCTGATTCTTGTGTGTTATTTGCATGAAGGGTTTATTATTCTGCTGAAGTTGCTAGTTGGAGCATGAGAATGGAAAAGCAGTGAAGGCAACTCTGATTAGGAATCAAGTGAAGTTAGCATTGAGATGTTTACTTGGGGACATGTCCAATTCTAAAGTTCCTGGGGCGTAGTTAAGTCAATTTGGCCTGGTTTTAGGCTGCATTTTGTTTAAAATATGGTGCAATTCAAATTTAAGTATACTTGAACAAAACTTCAATCATCTTGTAAGAATTTTAGTTTGTGCATTTAAAATCTCGAGAGTTGGTAATTCTCAACAGAAACTCAGACTTGATTTGATCTTTAGTGGATTCGACTTCTTATACACTGATATATTAAAATCGCCTGAATGTTGATTCATCCTAAAATTTCAGAAGATCTTGATCTCCCTCCTCAAAGCTTCCTAGTAGTGGTTATGCTACAAATTTTCCCAAGTCGAAACTAAAATATCCACCTTGAGAAAGGGATAATAGTATCATGAACTCTTCCAATCTCATTTTTCTCATGGAGACCTCACTTGTGTCTAAGGACTCTCGTCCAAATTTTTGACACACCCAATAAGAATTGAACTGGTATTATGCTTCCACATCTTTGTACCCAATTTGATTAAATTTATAGATACCGTTTAGTGATTAACAAGAAATCATTGTAACTATGACAAAGGGCAAGGTTCCTATAGTTCTCAATGTGGCTTAATTTTTACCACAAATGTGCTCCAAACATTATGCTAAGGTGCACATTTTATTTTTGTATCAACCTAAATATTAGAGCTAACTTTATGAGAGTAAGATTATATTATAAAAGAAATCTTTTAAATCATCACAATCTCTAATATATATATAGAGGCAAGGTCCGAAGGGCACTACCTTAGGGAATAAGCCACAAATACATAATCCACTAGCAAAAATCGAATAATAAATAATCCAGATAAACCCTTAGTGGGATATCGAACCCATAATATCTGGATCTACAACTCATCCCTTGAATGTTGATTCATCCTAGAATTTCAAAAGATCTTGATCTCCCTCCTCAAAGCTTCCTAGTAGTGGTTATGCTACAAATTTTCCCAAGTCGAAACTAAAATATCCGCCTTGAGAAAGAGATAACAGTATCATGAACTCTTTCAATCTCAATTTTCTCATGGAGACCTCACTTGCGTCTAAAGACTCTTGTCCAACTTTTTGACATACTCAATAAGAATTGAACTGGTATTATGCTTCCACATCTTTGTACCCAATTTGATTAAATTTATAGATATTATTTAGTGATTAACAAGAAATCATTGTAACTATGACAAAAGGCAAGTTTCCTATAGTTCTCAATGTGGCTTAATTTTTACCACAAATGTGCTCCAAACATTATGCTAAGGTGCACATTTTATTTTTGCACTGGCCTAAATATTAGAGCTAACTTTATGAGAGTAAGATTATATTATAAAAGAAATCTTGTACTTTCTCCAAAAAAATAAAAAAAAAATCCTTGTAAATCATCACAATCTCAAATATATATATATATATATATAAATGCATGGTCCGAAGTGCCCTACCTTGGGGAATAAGTCACAAATACATAATCCCCCCACAAAAATCAAGTATTAAATAATTCAGACAAACACTTAGTGGGATATTGAATTCATAATATCTGGATCTACAACTCATCCCAAGTCTCCCAAGTCCCATCATTGAGCTGCATCGTGTCATCACAATCTCTAATACTAGATATACAAATTAAAAATTAATCGAAAAAAAAAAAAAAAAAAAAAAAAAGAGAGAGAGAGAAGAAAATCATGTCATCATTGACTTGACATCATGTATTTCAAAATTTCAATCCTCAATGAGCCTAATTTGTATACAGTTTCTAAACCCTGTAGTACCAAAATGACCATTTTCCAAATTCGTGTTCAAATCTCAAATGTCTCTGAGCTGACAGTGTTTTCAGCTCTGAAAATTGAAAATTAAACTCTCTTTTTTTTTTTTCTTTTTTTGGATACTTTCTTGTATGTAGTATAGTATATACACAAAAATATTCCTCTGAGTCACGATGACGTGTCTCTCTGAGACCGACTTCTCCAAAACCCACCCGAACCGAACCGGTCCCACATTTCCTTCTCCCAATCAACGGCCTCCGTTCCATCACCGCCATCACGCTTCTTCTCATCACCACCGTTCATCATCAACCGATTATGACGATCATACTGATCATCAAGACTGAGCTTCTTCACCTCAGCCACTAAGCCCAATTTGGAGGGCCCATAATCAGCGCCATTCGTCATCGAACTCTCTCTATCGTTGTTGTGCAGAATGAAAGCCTTCTTCTTCATCTTCAGCAAACGGCGTCGTCTCCAAGCCTTCTTGCAAAGACCGGCGGGGACCTTATAGACGGCGAGGATCACAAGGTTCACGAGACTGCACGGACAGCAGCAACATACGGCGGCGCAATCCGCCGCCGTTCCGCCTACCTCCTCCGCAATCCGCCGCCTCTCTTTCCCTTTCTCCGATAACAGTGGTTTCCCCCGATTAAACCCCGGCATCGCTTTCCTCTCCGTTCAATCGCACAGCCAACAACGATCCTTCTCTTCTTTTGAGTGCTTTCGGATTGATTGAAAAAACTTGAGGGAGAGCTGAATCAGAGAGAGACGGATCGGATTTTCTTTTAGAAAATCCGAGAAAATAATCGCCGGCGGATCATATGCTCTGAATTCCTTCAATTCGACGAAATTTTCTGAGACGTGATTGGGTAGAGGGAAAAAAAGAGAGAAAATATTGGGAATATTCCGGGAGAGGAATTAGTGGTTGGGATTTTGGGAAGTGAAGGAACTGGGGTCAGCAGCCTAAGCCATTTTAAGAGGGAGAAAGAGAAAGCGATTGTTAAGGCGACGGCGGAGGAGTAGGAAAATAGAGACGTGTATTTTATTTTGGTCCATTAGATTTGATTGGAAGACATCGTAAGCGCAACAGATTTTTTCTTATTTATACTTGTTTGTTTGTAATGGTAAGCTACACGCACCACACGTTTTTGATTTGATCGAAATTGACATTAGTTGCTGCCTGCCCGCCTGCCGAAACTCGGTTTCTCACATTCTCTTTTGAAACAAATACAAACTTTTTTTTTTGTCAAATGGAAATACAAACACAGCCTAACTCACACTAGAGGTGAGCACAGTTTCAGTTATCCTATTTACATACGTGCCAGCCATATCTAAAAAGTTAACTAAATACAAAATATCAGAGTTGGCCAAATAGATTCGAGGGAATATTATTGATAAATTAATTCTTTTTTTTTTGGGTATACTAATCAATTATTATTACACTATTATTTTATATGAAGTTGTATCTTTTGGTTTATGTTAAGGCTAATTCTATGTTAATAATAAAAAGACTAATTCTAAGAGACTAGGAGTAGGGCTACACAAGTTATTTATCACAACTTGTGATTGAATTATATTATATATGGGTTTACCCTTGAAACTTGGTGAAAGTCCCTTTCAAAAAAAAAAAAAAAATTGGTGAAAGTCAAACCAAACATAAGTTAACATTCAGGATCCTGATCCTCTTCATTTTAAAAAAATTGATGAAAGTCAAGTTGTGACAGGAATATACTTTCAAAATTGTTGTTATGTTAAGTAACTCACATAATTATCACTTTAAATAGCTATTAATTATGAAATACGGGTAAAATCTCTTATCTTGGAATCTAAGATTTGAATTATACAAATCTCTCATCTCTTTATATATTAAAAAAAAAAATTGTTTTTTTTTTTTGTTGAAAAATCTAAAATTTGGATTTGCTTATCAATACAATACAACATCGATAATAATGGTTGCTACATCTTACTTTGCTTGTATGTTAATTTGCAAATTTTTATAGTCAATCTTGCAAAAATTTATCTATATCCTTAATTTTATGTTATATATACGTATCTTACTGATCTTTATAAGTTTCTTTTCTCTTTCTTCAGAAATTTCAGTCATATCTCTATTTATTGTGTTGCATGATCCACTAACAAAAATCTAATATCATAATTGAAATTTCTATCATGAAACAAAAATTCATCTCGTCTAAACTGATTAATGAAAAAAATATTAAGCATTTTTTATTTGTTATTAAGCAGTTTGTTTGTGAAAATTCCAGATGCTTCTAGAGATATTTTGGAGAATATATGAGTGACACACCTCGTAAATGGAGTTGGGGACGCCCACATCACGAAAAATTAATCTGGCTGAGGTGAGTCCACGAGGTAGGAGCCTGGGGCCCGCCAAGGGACAAAGAATCGTGTGTGACTGCAACTAAGAATATTTGGCCGCCTTCTACCCAAGAATATTTGGGTGGTATTCTATTTTATCGTTTAAAAAGTTATTTTATCATTGAAATTTCTTTTTCTCCCTCTTGTATGTTTATTTATTTTTTTTAGGGTCATGTTGCCCTTAAAACACTCATTAATAATTAATTTTAAAAAAATTTTCATACCACTTTTATGGGAAATAAAAAAAGTTGTCAAAATATTAATTACTTTTTTTTATTTCTTATAAAAACTTTCTTTAAATGGATTATTAATGAATGCTCTAAAGACACTCATTAGCATTTTTTTTTTTAAGTTACTTTATCATTTATATCATATTATTTTACAATAATCTCAACATCTCTGAATTTTCGTACTATTCAATTTTATCATTTCAAAAGTTACTTTATTATTTATACCATATCATTTTACAATACTCCCAACATCACTAAGAACATTCACATTTGCAATCTTCGTACTATTATATTTTACCATTTCAAAAGTTACTTTATCAATTATACCATATCATCTTACAACACACTTAATATCCAAACTTTTATTTTCTTATTCAACTTATTAAAATAATATATACCATTTAATAAAAAAATGAAATTTTAGTTTACAATGGGTGAACAATAACTTGTATACGTAGAAGTCCACTGTAGCACTACAGTAAAACTTTTTACAAGTACAAGATTGGGTAATGGGGTTGTTTTGTGCATTGATACTAAAATTTCTTTACATATACCATTTACAATGCCCTATATGAATGCTCCTAACTCTATATTTTTCGCCACTTTATTTAAATTTTCTTTTTTATTCTTTTTTTTTTTTTTACTATTTCTCTCTCACCACCAAACAACCATAACAACGTGAACACATTGCCACTCCCATATATCCCAACACCACCCACCGGACCATCAAACCAAAACCAAAACCATGTTAAAAAAAAAAAAAAAAAAACTATCAAACCATCAAATCAAACCAAACCAAAACCCCCCACGTATACCAGAAAACCCAAAAAAAAAAAAAAAAAAAACTAACGAAGCCACTATCAAAGCCAACAATAAAGCCATACACATAGCTCCATGCCAATTTTCCATAGCCACCATAGCTCCACACCGATTTCCACCACATTGGATAGCAATCTCCACACTACAACCCACCTGACCCACGCCAAACAAAACCCACCACTTGAACCATGCCTCCAAAGAAACTCACCACTAATTTGTGACCTCTACCACGATCTCCACCACAAACCCACTCGATCTTCACCCACAAACACAACAAAAAAAAACTAACGAAGCCACTATCAAAGCCAACAATAAAGCCATACACATAGCTCCATGCCAATTTTCCATAGCCACCATAGCTCCACATCGATTTCCACCACATTGGATAGCAATCTCCACACTACAACCCACCTGACCCACGCCAAACAAAACCCACCACTTGAACCACGCCTCCAAAGAAACTCACCACTAATTTGTGACCTCTACCACGATCTCCACCACAAACCCACTCGATCTTCACCCACAAACACAACAAATACCCACCAATGCAAGACCCACCACCACCACAAGATTTAACCCCACCAAACACAGCATATACTCACCACCATAGCCATAACGAGATCAGCCTCCACCTGGTCTGTGAGCATCGTACCGCCTAGAGGAATTTTGGCACTAGATCGAAGAGAGAGGCTAAGAGTTTAGGGTTGGAAAGATTAACCACCGATCACGATAGTGGTGACAGAGAGAGCCAATAAGAGAAAAAAAATCAGAGGAAAAATAAGAGGGAGACATGGAGTGAGAGAAAGAGATTGGGAGACGTTTGACAATGAGATAGAGAGTGGGAGGAGAGAGAATAAATTAATTAAAAATTATACAAATGTGTTACAGTACCCTTGTACATATAAGATATTACTGTATCACAATTGTAAAAAAATTTACAATTGGAGATCAGGTAATGGATGTTTTTATGCTTTGATGCTAAAATAGAGCAACATATACAATATACAACCCCTAATACTAACGCTCATTAGGAGTGTAAAAATTTTCACAACTTTTTCCCATATTTGAGATGTGACAAGGTGTAATTGGTGAAAAAAAATGATGGGATTATGTGTAAGTAATGACTAACAACTCACCATCTGTTATGTCAACACTGTGGCAAAAAAAAATTGTAAAATAATTTGTAATCTTAGAACATCTCAAACTTCCTGACCATAACAGCTAACTCAGCAATTGGCATTAGAATAGAAAAATTAAACCAACGAAAAGTTTTTTTTATTTTCAATGTAATGAAATCTCACAAAATTTTCACAATAACTTAAGTTGTCTACTCATAAGTCATAAGAGGTCTAAATAAAATGGAATAACAAATATATATTATTTATGAACTCGTCCCAATTAAAAAAGGTATCTTAAAAATATTGTGAAATTTTATTGTGTTTTGTAAAAGTTTGGAGTTGAAGTACCCACTTTTTTTTTTTTTTGATAGGAAGTTGAAGTACCCACTTGAGAATAAGTTTGGAAGGAATTCAAACATTTTGGGATTGATTTGGATAAGATATCTCTACATTGATAATTTTTTTAATATTCTTATATACCACTAGCCTCATCACACACACTTTGCATGTGTGATGAAGCTTTTTCTTTTTTTTCTTTTTTTTTTTTTTTTTTTTTTTTTTTTTTTTTTTTTTTTTGGGGGTTTAGTATCATAATTTTCTATTCATTCATCTCTTTCAATGTCCTAAATTTTAGGATGGACATCTAAGGCAAAAAAAATTGTAAGAAAATAAAAATGGAAGCAAATAATCATAGAGGCTCAAGCAATAGCAAAAAAAAAAAAAAAAAGAAACTTGTTTGTGTTTGGTTAGCTAGAAAAATTAAGTGAGAAAAAAGAGAACCTTTGTTCTTTGTATTTTTTTTTGTGAGTGTTGAAGACTTCATTTGATTTGCAAACGATATGTTGAGCATCTCTCCCACAATTTTATGCTCTTTTGTTGTTTTTTTTTTTTTTCTCTGTCAATTTCTTAGAAAGGGATATTTTGTAGAATGTTCTTTTTCTTTTTTTTTTTTCTTTTTTTTTTTAATTTTTTAATTTTGCTGAATTAAAAAGAGGGTCTCCGGTGTGGGCTCATCAAGCCCACAACGGCAATGGGTGTTAGTCATTTGAAGGTGAGTTAGTGAGAGGCGTGCATGGAGGAAACTTGTTCAATTTGAATTGAATACGTGTGGTGGAAGAGAAGTTTATCAAAGTTTATCTATAACCAAAGATTTTGAAATTTATCGGTGTTTATTATAAATTTAAAAACGTATGACGAAGGATTTTGAAGTTTATCCATTTGTTTGAGATTATAAAATAAAGGGATAATTACACTCCCCTCCTTTAAGCTTTGAGAAAATGACATTCCACCTCAAACTTTAAGATAAAAAACACTTTCCCCTCTTGAAATCCAATTAATCAATCTTTGTTAAATTAATATTTAAAATATTATGTACTAACTTGCCCTTTGCTTAATGATAGGTTTCCAAATTGGACAAAGTTTAGCTATAAAATTGGTTGTAGCCTAAAATTACAACTTTACTCAATATCTTTTTATTGGAGATGAATTTTGACAAATCCACCATTGGATTACATATTTTGCTTATATGCTTGCAAAATTTATATAAAATTAAAGATTAATAGCTATGTCATCAATAAATTGTTTAAATTTCAAGTTTTTGTAGTTTAAAATTATGCATAAAATATAAGCTTATAGATCACATACTAAATAATATCTTATTGACACACAATTTGACATGTGTATTAAGAGCGTAAAGAACATATAATTTAACGGTTAGATTTTCAAAATATATAGTAATATTTATTTTATTAATTAAGGTTGTAATCTTAAGCTACAACTAATTTTTTAGCTAAACTTTGTCCTTTCAAATTTATCTTATTTCATAATTAAAATTCATTGTTTTAAATTTTTAGTTAAAGTGAATTTTAAAATATTAAGTGTGACTTTTGCTTATTATTATTTTTTTCTTTTTTCAACCAGTTATGGAGATATTTGTCATTACACGTTGTGGGGCCCCAAATATTTGACAACTCCGGCCCACTCCATATCAGGCTCAAGGTCCACGCCAAAAAGAGAGAGAGAGCATAATCCGAGGATAAACGGATGAGGCCTAAGTCGTCTAGGGACCTCGCCGAGGAGGCCCATCTTCTCGGCAGGCCGAAGTTTAAGGAAAGGGGCTGTCACTCACTCATTAAATGCACGCCACCAACATTCTGATTACATCAATGATGAATTGACCAGCCAACAGTGATGCCTTGGTTGCTTCAACTAATAGAAAGTTTGCAAAGACGGCTGATGGGACAGGCACTCAAGTATAGGCTTGGATGATCAGTAAGTGGATGGCAGAGATCAACTGAACAAAACTATATAATAGATAGCATCCCCGCCAAAAGAGAGAGGGGGGAATCTTCAGGGTGTCTAAGGACAACCCTTATATATGTCAATTCTAAGTAAAGAGATTCTCGGACTAGATTCTCGGACTAGGCCGAGAATAAAATTTTTTCATGAACATTTAGTCGAGGTCATCGTTATTCTCCTCACAAACACTTAGTCAAATTCCTTTATTATTATTTGTATGAATCTCACACCGATCATTATTTGCTTTGCTGGTACTTAGTCCTTCTACCCACACTCTATAAATTTTATTGTTTGGGTCCAATTTAATTTGAGTCCCTACAATTGGCGCCGTCTGTGGGGAGGACTTGTGCGCTAGCATGGTTGGTGTGAAAAGGTTAAGAGCAACACTTCTAAAAAAAAAAACTAACAAAAACAGTACAGCGTGCAGCAACAACATTCACTCAGAAGGCAACAATGGCAAGAAACAAAAAGATGCGAAAAATAAAAGATTTGAAGTGGGTCTACTTCTTTATTAATATATGAAGAAAAAGTTACATCTACAAATGATGCCCATGCAGGCTTGTTCTAAAGCTAACTACAAAGAAAGACGCCTAACAAAGCTGGTGGAGAAGCAAGAGAAAAGGAAATGGAGGAAGGAAGGCAACTTTGAGGGGGAAGGGGCTGCGGCACCAGACGATCCCACCTCTCAGTTCCGCCTAGTTTCCCTCTCAAACCCATCACTGCCAGCTTGAAGGGGCTGATGGATCCAGGTCCGGAGGAAGGAGGTTACGTTCTTTCTAGATCCTCCTCCAAACAGCGAGGAGGGGTCCATCTATGGTTAGGTTGAAAAGAAGAAAAATCTTCATCCTTCTCCTACCCCAACCCCAACATGACGTCTAGGGTCGTGGTGCCATCCTTGGCTCCTGAAAGGGGCTAGGCTTCCTCGTAACCGCCCTTTCCAAGGGCCAATTCATTTTATGGGGCACAAACCGCTATTTTCGTAGAGCCCCTGAACAGTGTGTTGGTGAATATGTTTGTGAGACTTGAAGAAAAGAGTTGTCCCAGAGAGGCCTTTTATAGAAGGCGAAAATTGGTGAGAGCCAACCGGCACAAAATCCCAGGGAGAGATTTTCGGAGGCATTAACTCCGCCCAATTTCCTAGGGGCTTATCCACCGCTAGATCCTCACAAATCCTCAAGGATATTAATGAGGAGGCGCCCCATTAACGAGGAGGCACCGAGGCGTCAAAGCGCGTTACTCGAACAGCCCAAGGGACGCCTCGTAATCAAAAGAGGCACGCCAAACGAAGAGACTAGAATAGAGCAGGGTCCCCTCCTCGGCAGAGAAAATCAAAGAACTAGATACTGGACAGAACCAAGACCTTGCATGGTCCTCAGACTCAAGCCTCTGGGGAAACCAGCTACTTCGGACTGAAAACTAAGAGTTAGACAGAACCTAGGCATCGCATGGTCCTCGGACCCAAGCCTCTGGGGAAACTAACTACTTAAAGAAAGAAAGTTACTTAAAAATCAAAGAACTAGGTACTGGACAGAACCAAGGCCTTGCATGGTCCTCGGACTCAAGCCTCTGGGGAAACCAGCTACTTCAGACTGAAAACTAAGAGTTAGACAGAACCTAGGTATTGCATGGTCCTCGGACCAAAGCCTCTGGGGAAACTAACTACTTAAAAAAAGAAAGTTACTTAAAAATCAAAGAACTAGGTACCCCCAGCTACTTCGGACTGAAAACTAAAAGTTAGACAGAACCTAGGTATTGCATGGTCTTCAAACCCAAGCCTCTGGGGAAACTAACTACTTAAAGAAAGAAAGTTACTTAAAAATCAAAGAACTAGGTACTGGACAGAACCAAGGCCTTGCATGGTCCTCAGACCCAAACGAAGAGACTAGAATAGAGCAGGGTCCCCTCCTCGGCAAAGAAAATCAAAGAACTAGATACTGGACAGAACCAAGACCTTGCATGGTCCTCAGACTCAAGCCTCTGGGGAAATCAGCTACTTCGGACTGAAAACTAAGAGTTAGACAGAACCTAGGCATCGCATGGTCCTCGGACCCAAGCCTCTGGGGAAACTAACTACTTAAAGAAAGAAAGTTACTTAAAAATTAAAGAACTAGGTACTGGACAGAACCAAGGCCTTGCATGGTCCTCGGACTCAAGCCTCTGGGGAAACCAGCTACTTCAGACTGAAAACTAAGAGTTAGACAGAACCTAGGTATTGCATGGTCCTCGGACCAAAGCCTCTGGGGAAACTAACTACTTAAAAAAAGAAAGTTACTTAAAAATCAAAGAACTAGGTACCCCCAGCTACTTCGGACTGAAAACTAAGAGTTAGACAGAACCTAGGTATTGCATGGTCTTCAAACCCAAGCCTCTGGGGAAACTAACTACTTAAAGAAAGAAAGTTACTTAAAAATCAAAGAACTAGGTACTGGACAGAACCAAGGCCTTGCATGGTCCTCAGACTCAAGCCTCTGGAGAAACTAGCTACTTCAGATTGAAAACTAAGAGTTAGACAGAACCTAGGTATTGCATGGTCCTCATATTCAAGCCTTTGGGGAAACTAACTACTTAAAAAAAGAAAGTTACTTAAAAATCAAAGAACTAGGTACTGGACAGAACCAAGGCCTTGCATGGTCCTCGGATTCAAGCCTCTGGGAAAACCAGCTATTTCGGACTGAAAACTAAGAGTTAGACAGAACCTAGGTATTGCATGGTCCTCGGACCCAAACCTCTAGGGAAACTAACTACTTAAAAAAAAAAAAGTTACTTAAAAATCAAAGAATTAGGTATTGAACAGAACCAAGGCCTTGCATGGTCCTCGGACTCAAGCCTTTGGGGAAACCAGCTACTTCAGACTGAAAACTAAGAGTTAGACAGAACCTAGGTATTGCATGGTCCTCGGACCCAAGCCTCTGGGGAAACTAACTACTTAAAGAAAGAAAGTTACTTAAAAATCAAAGAACTAGGTACTAGACAGAACCAAGGCCTTGCATGGTCCTCGGACTCAAGCCTCTGGGGAAACCAGCTACTTCGGACTGAAAACTAAGAGTTAGACAGAACCTAGGCATCGCATGGTCCTCGGACCCAAGCCTCTGGGGAAACTAACTACTTAAAGAAAGAAAGTTACTTAAAAATCAAAGAACTAGGTACTGGACAAAACTAAGGCCTTGCATGGTCCTCAGACTCAAGCCTCTGGGGAAACCAACTACTTCAGACTGAAAACTAAGAGTTAGACAGAACTTAGGCATTGCATGGTCCTCGGACCCAAGCCTCTGGGGAAACTATCTACTTAAAGAAAGAAAGTTACTTAAAAATCAAAGAACTAGGTACTGGACAGAACCAAGGCCTTGCATGGTCCTCGGACTCAAACCTCTGGGGAAACCAGTTACTTCAAACTGAAAACTAAGAGTTAGATAGAACCTAGGTATTGCACGGTCCTTGGACCCAAGCCTCTGGGGAAACTAACTACTTAAAGAAAGAAAGTAACTTAAAAATCAAAGAACTAGGTACTGGACAAAACCAAGGTCTTGCATGGTCCTCGGACTTAAGCCTCTTGGGAAACCAGCTACTTCAGACTGAAAACTAAGAGTTAGACAGAACCTAGGTATTGCATGGTCCTCGGACCCAAGCCTCTGGGGAAACTAATTACTTAAAGAAAGAAAGTTACTTAAAAATCAAAGAACTAGGTACTGGACAGAACCAAGGCCTTGCATGATCCTCGAACTCAAGCCTCTGGGGAAACCAGCTACTTCGAACTGAAAACTAAGAGTTAGACAGAACTAAGGCCTTGCATGGTCCTCGGACCCAAGTCTCTGGGGAACTAACTACTTAAAGAAAGAAAGTTACTTAAAAATCAAAGAATTAGGTACTGGACAAAACTAAGGCTTTGCATGGTCCTTAGACTCAAGCCTCTGGAGAAACCAACTACTTCAGACTGAGAACTAAGGGCTAGACAGAACCTAGGTATTGCATGGTCCTCGGACCCTAGCCGCTAGGAAAACTAGTCACTATAGGACGATCTATGCATCGGGCATAACCAAGGTTTTGTACTAACCGTAGGCCCAAACTTACGGCAGAGCCAAACCCTTTTGTGCTAAGTAATGAGCCCTGCTAGGAACGAAAACCAAGTAAAGCTGAGTACTAAAGCACAACAACTTAAACCTATTCATCCTAGAAGAACTAGTAAGGAACTCAGGCTAAAGAGTATAGACTAGAAAGAGAAGAAGAATTACAGAAGTAAGGAAAAACTCCTCGGGCGGGCCCTTTGTGCTAAAGAAGGTTGCAGGGGCAGTTGAAAAGATGGTGACACTGACAGAAAGACAAGGTCCGACAGGCCAGTACGATAGGCCCAGGAACGTCAAAATCTTCCTCCCCACCTAAAGGGTCGGACAGTAGAATTTTGAGGGGCTATTGTGGGGCCCCAAATATTTGGCAACTCCGGCCCACTCCACATCAGGCTCAAGGTCTACGCAAAAGAGAGAGAGAGAGCATAACTCGAGGATAAACGGACGAGGCCCAAGTCGTCTAGGGACCTCGCCGAGGAGGCCCATGTCTTTGGCGGGCTGACGTTTAAGGAAAGGGGCTGTCACTCACTCATTAAATGCACGCCACCAACATTCTGATCACATCAATGATGAATTGACCAGCCAACAGTGATACCTTGGTTGCTTCAACTAACAGAAAGCCTGCAAAGACGGCTGATGGGACAGGCACTCAAATATAGGCTTGATGATCAATAAGTGGACGACAGAAATCAACTAAACAAAACTATGTAATAGATAGCATCCCCGCCAAAAGAGAGAGGGGGGGATCTTTAGGGTGTCCAAGGATAACCCTTGTATATGTCAATTCTAAATAAAGAGATTCTCGGACTAGATTCTCGGACTAGGCCGAGAATAAAATTTCTTCATGAACATTTAGCCGAGGTCATCGTTATTCTCCTCACAAACACTTAGTCAAATTCCTTTATTATTATTTCTATGAATCTCACATCGATCATTATTTGCTTTGCTGGTACTTAGTCCTTCTACCCACGCTTTACAAATTTTATTGTTTGGGTCCAATTTAATTTGAGTCCCTACACACGTATTTTTGTGCTTGATAAATTTTGCATTTTTTTTTCTAAATTTATAAGTTTTTTTTTTTTTTTTTTTTTACTAATCATGATTAAACTTTGGTAAAGAGATTCTTATAAAAATTTATAATATTTCATTATTAATTTAAACAAAAGGGAGAAGTGTTAATTTCTTTAAACCTCAAGGGAGGGAATTGTTTTTCCTTTTAGGTTTGGGGTGGAGTGTCATTTCCCCAAACCTCAAGGGGGTCGAATGTAATTGAGATATACAGTGTGTATAATATATATATATATATATATATTGGAGTAATTGTGGGTTTTTGAATTCAAATAAAGAAAAAAAAATATTTGAAAGGATTTGAATTTTTTTAACTGTAGGTGTTTTATTCAAATGAAAAATGAAAAAAAAAAAAAAAAAGGACTAAATTTTAAATTTTGGACAAGCTTGTTTTGAAGACATGGATTAGTAGGAGAGTGTCCTATTTTATAGACATTTTAAGTAGGAATCCAAATCTTCTATCCCACTTTTCCTGCTCCACTCTATACTTCACAAATAAATATTTGCCACATATTCACCTAATTAATTAAATACTGCTATTAATTAATAACTGTAATATTAATAAGTCAATAATGATAGTATTTAATTAATGAGGTGAACACGTGGCAAGTATTTATTGGTGGAGTATAGAGTGGAGCAGGAAAAGTGGGACAGAAGATTTAGAGTTGAGATATATTTTTACCAGGTTGTTCTCAAAATTTTTTTTTTTTTTTTTTTAACCGGAGATGTTTTATTTAGATGAAAAATGAATAAAAAGGACTAAATTTTAGGAAAAATAAGTTGAATCTGAGAGAGAAAGAAGCCTAAATTTTAGGAATTCTCATAGTTTTTTATTTATTTATTTATTATTAATTTAACTAGAGGTGTTTTATTAGGATGAAAAATGAATAAAAATGACTAAATTTTAGGGAAAAAAAATTAATGTGAACGGAAGCCTAAATTGTAAGAGTACTCTTTTTGAATTCAAAACGATAGTGGTTTCCTCTCCGTTCAATCACATGGTCAATGACAATCATTTTCTTCTTTTTTTGGATTGACTGAAAAAACTTGTGGGAGAGTTGAAGCGGATAGATATGGATCAGATTTTCTTAGGAAAAGAAAATCAAAGAAAATGATCGTTGGCGATTCATTTTCTCTAAATTCCTTCAATTCGGGGGAGAATTCAGAGAGAAGCTAGAGGAAAATTTTTGAGATGTGATTGGATAGAGTGAAAAAAAGAGAGAAAATATTGGGGATATACAGGGAAAGGAATTAGTGGTTGGGATTTGGGAAGTGAGGGAATAGGGGTTACCAGCTAAGCCATTTTAAGAGAGAGAGAGAGAGAGATTGTTAAGGCGGAGGAGTAGGAAAATAGAGTTGTACATTTAATTTTGGTCCATTAGATTTGATTGGAAGACTTTTTTTTTTTTGAGAAGAAATTAGATTGGAAGACATGATAAGCGCAACAGTTTTTATTTGTTTGTTTGTTATTATAAGCTATACACCACATGTTTTGATTTAAATGAAACTGATATTAGTTGATACCTATACTCGGTTTCTCTATGGAAACAATTATAAAACATTCTAAAAAAAAAAAAAAAAAAAAACAATTATAAAGTATAAACTTCTGTTTTATTTGTCTGTTTGTTTATGTTACTTTGGCCAAATAGATTCAAAGGAACATTATTAACAAATTCAAAAATTTTTTTTTTGGGTATAACATTTTATGAAGTTATATCTTTTGGTTTGTGTTAAGACTAATTCTAAGAGACTAGGACTAGGAGTGTAGGAGTACACCAACTTGTAATTGTATTATATTCATAGCTTTTAGACTTGGATCTTTCAAATTAAGAACCAAAAAAGGGAGATGTTCAAGGTTTGTAGGGTCAGACCAAGGTTTAACCAAAATTGAACAGTGACGTTGTTAAAATACAAATAAATATATTAAATGTGTAAAAATATGGAAATTTACCCAAAAAAATATAAAGCAATTTAAACAACTTTCAAATGAATTTTCATTATTAATTTTTAGGGATAATTGTAGTTAACCCACCTATGATTTGGCTGGTTTTAACTAAGCTTCCCTATGGTTTAAAAAGTGTCACTTAACCCATCTGAGATGTTCTTCGTTAGACATCCGAAACTCACCTCACCATTTTCCATTAGAAAAACAAGGGTAAAAATGTCTTTTCAATAATATTTTATGTCTATCTCCTCCATCTACTCTTTTGAATCCAGAGCTCCAAAAAAAAAAAACCATTTATTCTAAAAATCTCAAGATCAAAATTTCGCAAATTCATCCATTAATATGAATAATCCCCTAGCACAAGTTAGTTTTGACTTTTTGTGCTTCTGGGTTTCCATTTTTGAATTCAAATGCATGAAAAATGGGCAAAGATAAAGAAATTTCTGCAAATGATGCTACTGAAATTGTGAAAAACTTTTGCAAATGTATGACCAAAGGGCAGCAAACAAATGTTTTGGGTGGGTATTGGGTAGTCACAGCATTGGTGTGGATTTGTGTGTCCTTAGTTGTGATTGTTTAGGGAGGAAAAAAAAAAGGAATAAAATACACCAAAGAGAAGTTTTGAAGCTTTCAATCTATCATAACATAACCCAAAACTAAAGCAATCCCACCTTAGATTTTTTTATGTGTTGTTTGTCTACCAAGAAGCTTTCTTAATACTAGCAAGAGCTCCTTTGCAAAGCACTACGACCCACAAACCCAATCTCCACCACTAACCCCCATCCACACCACCAGCCAAGCACTACAACCCACAAACCCAAATAAAAAACCACATCTCATCAAATACATCCCAAAAATCCAAATCCAAATCCAAATACAAAAAAACAACCACCCTTTCCAAAAACCAGCCATCAGAGAACCCAAGAGTTCCAATTCATCACTGTGAATAGATCAAGACAAAATAAAAGAACACAGAACCACGACAATGAATAGGGACCTAGCGAACTTGAACTCAGTCAGGCAATCGAAGTAAAGAGAGAAAGGGATAATGGGTTTTGGGATTTTTAGGAATTCTGAGGTAGAGAGAGGGAGAGAACTCGTTCTTCTTTTTGGGAGTTCTATTTGGGTTATAATTCTGGCTTATATAGTAAACGAGATTTTTTAATGGAAATGACAGAGGTGGGTAATGAGTGTCTAACGGAGGGCACCTCAGGTGGGTTAAGTGATAAGTTTTAAACCACATGTGAGCTTTGTTAAAACAGGTCAAACCACAAGTGAATTAAGTGCAATTTTCCCAAATTTTTATAATGTGTATGGAAAATAATAGAATATAAACAAGCTTTAACAATTGTGTTTAGTAATCTTTTAAATAAAAAAGCATTAAAAAAATTATTTTTAACATAAATTTACAAAGTTCACATTTACATTCACATAATTCTTGAATACATATAAATTTAGTTGTGATAAAATTAAATGAAAAACTATTACCTTGTAAAACTAAAATAAATAAAGTATGCAAAACTATTAATCTTGTAAAACTAGAATAAATAACTTATAAATTCAATAAGTGACACAAGGAATCCAACTAGTTCAATGGTTAATGTGTTGTACAAAGATCTTAAATGTGTGGGAGGTTTTTTCTTTTTTTATGGGAGTGTGGGAGGTTATTGGTTCTAATTATAGTACAAATCTCTCTTATCTTAATATGTAAAAATTTATTTTCTTTTTTGAAAAACCTGGAATTTGGATTTAGGGTTCACCATTGGGAGGTTATTGGTTTTAATTATAGTACAAATCTTTCTTATCTTAATATGCAAAAATTTATTTTATTTTTTAAAAAACCTGGAATTTGGATTTAGGGTTCACCATTGGTAGTTTGGTACTTAGTGGAAACCAGACCAAACATAAGTTGACATTCAAACAAGTTCTGACCCAAACGAAACAGAAGAAGATATTCAAACAAGTTGTGACAAGAGTGTGTAACTCACTTAGGACCAAAAAACCTAGAATTTGGATTTAGGGTTCATCATTGGTAGTTTTGTACTTAGTGGAAACCAAACCAAACATAAGTTGACATTCAAACAAGTTGTGAACCAAATACATTCTCAAAAAAAAAAAAAAAAAAGTTGTGAACCAAACCAAACATAAGTTGACATTCAAACAAGTTGTGACAAGAGTGTGTAACTCACTTAGGACCAAATCCACAAGGTCACCACTTTAAACTGTTGCCATAGGTTTTTAATTATTAAATTTAGGAATTTTTTCATATAAATATGTTGTGTGATGACTTGATACTTTTAAGAACTATAATTTATATGCAATTTATATAATCTAGATTCAAGAGATTGTTAATTTATTATTTCTCAATAAAATTATACTAAAAGTTTATAACTAAAACCGTGCAATACACGAGCATAATACTAGTTTTCTATAAAACTATCTCATTTAATTTTTTTATGTTTGGTAATAACCTTAAATGAGTTGAAGAACAATCTTCTAACTTCCCTTATTTAACTTGTTGTGAGATTGAGTTGTTTTCCAAAAAAAAAAAAAAAAATAGTGAAAAACAGTATTTAAAAATAAGTCTTATTTTTTATGTTGACCAAAGTTAATTTTACTTTGACTCAATTTTTATTAGAGGGATGCTACATCTACAACAATTTTACAACATTTTTACAACAAATCACAGGTGATTAATTGTTATTGGTTCAAATTTGAAACTAACACTAAGATTACTTTTTTGCCCTAACAATAACAACCAATAACAATCTGCCACTTAGGAAATGTTGTAAAAATGTTGTAGAAATGTTGTAGACATAGCATTTCTCTTTTTATTATGCTACCAAATATTAGAAAACACAAAAAATTATTTTAACACAAAGTTTTCCTTTGAAACAAATGAAGATAAAATATGACATAACACACTCTCTTAAAAGTTAAAACATAGTTAGTAATGGAACCAAGGAACTAGAGTAGCCTCCTCCAATTCATTTCAAGGCTTTTAACTCAAAATAAGATCCTATGTTTCTACTCATGTGTACCTACTTGCCTTGGAAGGGATCCAAATATGTCTTCCATCCTCCTCTAACTCAACTCGATCAAGTTTACTTTTTATTGATACTAAATCATGGAAAGCTTCTACTCTAGATCCAGTTCTTGCCAACCAATACTCTAGCTAGATACCTTTAGCATTAAGTCTGTTAGTAGCATCATAAACAACCCCAATGTCCATATTTCTAATAAGAACTCTGTTTAGGTGCCACCAATCATGTCGTAGATATAACCATACTCGAGCTCAACCTTTATCAGTGGCATTGCATATTTCAAAAGAGTAATGTTACATGCACAAACTATTTTACAACATTTTTACAAACTACTGACGTGGATTTAGCATTTTTCAAATAATTATTAGTAAGCAAAAATGTGATGTTAGCGATAGACCCATATTAAAACTAGTAAGAATTTATCACATTAGCATTTTGTAAAAATGTTGTAAAATAATTTGTGACTGTAGCATTGCTCATTTCAAAATATTCAAATGGGTTAGGCGTGAATTAACTAAAAGAGGTCTTACTAGGTGGGCTTCACTTCTTCTCCATGAGTACTTTTCCCCTTATAATTGATTAAGGGCGAACGTGTTGTTTGGGCTAATATGTTGAGCTTAGACAAAATTTCGATTTTAATTTTCTAAGCCTATGAACATAAATATATATACCTTCTTTTTTGTAGACATATATGGGTTGAGTTTAAATTATACTTAGTATAACTTTTGATAATATCACAAGATTCAATAAGTATTTTGAAAATTTTCCATTTTAATAAATTTTCTTCATCTACACTTCCTACTTACTAAATTCAAGATGAATTGAAAATATATTAATAAGTACTTTGAACCTTTTTTTTTTTTTTTTTTTGGTAGTTATAAAACAAAAGTTTATAAATTGAATAATAAATGTAAGGACCAGAAAAACTGGTGGTCCAAGCCCATTTAGAATAGTGGCTGGATCAGTCTAACCATAGTCCAAAGCAATGAATTTATAAGAGGGAAACAAACAACTAAAGGGGGACTCCACCCGAGGAGAAAAATAAGAAAAAGAAGGCAGATCTTATTAAATGGATGAATCACTTTTTCAATACAAATTGGCCCGAGGAGACCACACTTACATAAGAAATATTACTGTTCACTCTCTTTTCTCTCAGTGTTATTCTCGTTTCTTCTCTATCTCTTGATACTTGTGTCTTTTTTTCTTTTTCTTTTTTTCTTTTTCCGTAAACCCCATTTTTTTATATACTTCTCCTTCTCTTATATCCCAACCATCCATCCTTACCTAACATACTTCCTATCTTCACACTTGTTTCTTTTCGAATCTAAAGAAGGTGGTGGTAGGAATCTACTTAGTTGTAACTTATACTGTTTAGGTCACTTTCTCATCAATACAGTTGTTAAAGCTGTTGTCCACCATTTAATGTGGAGACAACAGACTACTCCAAACTGGAAACTTCCCCTATGATCACAAATTCTCTCTCTCTCTCTCTCTCTCTCTCTCTCTCTCTCTCTCTCTCTCTCTCTCTCTCTCTCTCTCTCTCTCTCTTCATACCCTCCTTTCCACCTGGGGCATCTTAGAGTCCTATGACCCATCCCTTCCTCTCCTCGTACCCATGGCTCGTGGCATCCCAGCACTAATACTGCAACTTTTCAACTTCATCCTCGGTCCTTGGCGCCCACAATAAATAATGTTTTTATTAATACAAAACTTGACGTGTATGTTGAAAAGGATGAGAATCTATGATCTAATCCTGAATTTATAAAATATTAATTTAATGAAAAATTACTAAATGGTGTAACATGAGGAAAAAATTACATTATGCGTAACATGATTTCTATTTTTCCTTGAGATACATTAAAGATGTAACTTAATTTGACTTTCCATTAACTCATAAAAGAAGAAGACAAAACTTGATTAGAAATACATGACAACATATAGTGGATAAAGCAACAAATTAGACGCATTGCTTCCAAAAGTAAACATTAAAATAAGATAAACAAGCTCGTGCCTCTCTAAAGTAAGACATATTGTTGAATAACATGCATACGAAGAACAATGGAGAATCTGAACTTTACATCTTAGAGAGGGTCAATGTTATTGCGAATATTACATCTTACAGATTGTGACAATATGTATTTTCTCGCAAGACTCTTGCAAAATCTACCATTGCCTACAATATGAACATTTATGCGTACTAATTCCTACTGCCAAAGGCAAAGAATTACTAACTAGCAAAAGCCAACGCCTAAGAAAACCAAGAAAGCTATCACTACTAGCAAGAAGATCAAACTAAAAAGACTGTCCCTGTAACATGTAATTAATTAAGCACACTAATTCCTACTGCCAAAGGCAAAGAATTACTAACTATAGCTTTTGAGATAAAAAAAATACCAAAAGCCAACGCCTAAGAAACCAAGAAAACGATCACTACTATGAAGAATCAAACCAAAAAACTGTCAGTAAACCCACAAAGAAACCTTCTTGGTTCTTGCATGCATGCATGAATCTTAGCCAGTCTTCCGAGACACGCGACAATCCACGTTTTCAAATCTTCTACAAGAGACAACAAAGCAAAGCCCGTCCGTTTCTTTATTGCTGAACATCCACAACGTAACAAAATCTTGAAACTTACGTAGTTCATGTTCTATACTGAATTCTTTCCACCCTTCACAAAGCATATAGTCGTTCTTGCCTGATCTCCTCTTGAACCTCATCGGAAACGCCTCGCCTTTTTCATCATACGCCGTGACCGGAATTCCACCGGGGGCATTTTTCTCTTCCTCATTCAACAATGGGAAGAGGCAGGTTTCTACAACTGGTTTGCTCAAGAGAAGAGTAGCAGCGGTGAATTCATGTACTTGCAACTGTTTAAAAAAAGGTGTAGAGCACTGCCCATCCTTGATTAACATGGCAATATGTTCCGGCACTGGTGGCAACTTTTCGGGCTCGTGGTCAAAAATTGTGGACAAAATCTTTCTTTTCTCGGTCTTTTCCAAAGTCGAAAATTTCTGACTCAAGCTGCTTTCTTTATCTCTTGCTCCACTGGCTTTATCAAGTACACACTTTCTTATCTTGTTCTTGTTCAGTGGCTCCGAAGTCGTAGCACTATCCTTACGATCATGATGATCCCGTAACTGTTCCTCGAGACTTGGAGCAAAAAGTTTCGAAGCCACTTGCAGTTCTTTCTCGTTGAATTCGACTTTGGACGTGTTTGCCTTTGAGCCTTTACCCATATTTTGTTCTTCTCTATCCCTCATCATCATGGATTCATTTAGAGAAACAAGTTCCAGAGCCACTTCCAGTTTGTCCAGGTAACTGAATTCCTCTTTGGACGTGCTTGCCATTGAGCCTTTGCCCATATTTTCTTCTTTTCTGTCCCCCATCATGGATTCTGTGAAAAGAAAGAGAATTTTTCTCAGAAGAGAAGTGAGTTTCTTGGAGCGGTGAGAATTGTTTCTTGGAGTGATATGTAAAATGAAATGGCTGGAAATTTTTAATTAAGAACTGATCTGCTTTGTAAACCCACAATTTATAGGAAATTTCTTTTATGGAATAACGTGGCATGCATGCAACCCAATGAGAAAATACACAACTGACAAGTGTGCCTTATTCTTTTATGATTAATTAGTTGCATGAAGCCCAGTATGTTGCACCAAATGAATGAATCATTATATGATTTTCTCGATCTTATTTGTTTAGTTTTTGTGCAAGAAGAGGCAAAGTATGGGCCCCATATGATTGAGGACCCTAGCCACATAGAAACACATGATCTCACAATGCACAAGTACAAGAATGGGATAGATATATGCTTCTTTTCTTTTCTTTTTTTTCTTTTTTCTTTTTTTTTTTAAATTAACAGCCAATTTTTAATATTTTTTTAGGGAACTAAGTATTATTATTTTAGACCCGAATTTAAAATAATATATATATATATATATATATATTAATTTTTTAAAATTTTGGAGGGCCATACCTCCCTTTGTATCTTTGTTAATTCCGTACGTATTGGGAAACGAAAATAACATAGAAAGTTTACATGTATATAATAGTCCCACCCCCCTAACTTGTAATAACCATATAAAAACAATAAACACATTTCTTTTCACCGTCTCAAATCACATTATTTTTGTGGAGTAACCTATCCTTGGCTCAACAAGAATGTTCCTAGCTATTATTTGTATTTTAACATATGAAAAATGCTATGTTTGTAACATTTTTATAATAAATTTTAAGTCGCAATTATTTACTAATTGACTAAAAAAATAATTTCAATAATGAGTTTAAATTAAAATTATCAATAATAATTTACAGCTTATAATTTGTTATAAAAATATTATAAACGTGACATTTCTCTTAACATATTAATGTAATTCTTATTTATTCTTGAGTTACTTAATTAAAACAAAAAACCAAAAAACAAAACAAAAACGTAAACAACATAAACCAAAACTTTAGGAGTTACTAGTCACTTCCTCAAAAAATTTCCCAAAAATAGTTTCTTCCGAAATAGCTACAGGAGCCTGAGTAGAGTATAAAATAAGTGTTTTCCGGAAGCAATGCATCTTCTTCCCTTTTACAAGCCAACTAATAACTGCCAATAAGCCTTCATTTGTAGGCACAAACCAATATATTTCTTTGAAAAGTACCGAAATGCATGGAATCTCATTTGGTTGGGCTTTTGGATAAATTTGACATGATACAACGAAACCACTTATTTTTTCGCCACTTGGGTTTTTAGTTCAAGTTTTAAGGAGTGAGGTGGAGCCGAGCTTTTGTTCATTTTAATTATTAGTCAAAATATTCAGATGGGTTAGGCGTGAATTAAAAGAGGACTTAATAGGTATATTTCACTTCTTCTCCGTGTGCATGTACTTTTCCCCTCATAATTAATTAAGGGCTAACATGCATGATGCATGTTGTTTGGGTTAATATATTGAGCAAGCCCAATCTCTTAATTTGTTTGAAGCTTTTGCCAGGAAGTTTCTACTTGTGGAAGCTTTGCTTCCCCTAATTCCAAAACACAACAATAGACTTGCAAGTTGCAACTATATATAGTATAGGAAAAAGCTTCCCTTTAAAAGCGGTCAATAAGGAGGTTCGAAAAGCATCTGATCATAGATAGAGATTTAAACGTCTGTCTTTGAAGGGCCATTTGATAAGGGGGTTTGGAAAGCATCTGATCATTGATAGAGATTTAAACGTCTGTCTTTGAAGGGCGATTTGAAAAGGGGTATATCTTTCTTGTAGTTCCTTTCATTCCACTATTCTGATAAAAGAAATGAATCTCTTCCAAACGACCTAGTCATAATGAGATTTAAAAACAATGCTTCCTTAGCCGTGTGGAACATGGCTTAGCTTAGCATTATATCATTCTTTACAAGCAATCCCTAGCATCTCAAGTGATTAGGCAGGGATAGGATTTATACATCGGCTGTCACCATGATCGGTTACCCGAATGCGACACCCCTATTTTCAAGACTTGAAAGATTTATAGTAGCTACCATTTCACTGCACATGCCTTTAGTATTCACAGGCTTTCAAGGAATGGAATATTATCAAGCACTATTTATGGTTCTACCTCTTTACTTAGCAACTTATTTCATGGTTTTCATGTGATAATAGGTACTTTTTTTTTTATTCTTTTTTTTTATCATATGTGGTATTCAGCACTTTCTTGGTCATTTGACCAAAGAGCATCTCGTTGGCTTTGAAGCAATTGCAAGTAGGCGATGTGAATCTATGCTTTCTATGTTCCAATTGAGTACCATTTGCTTGGATGTGTTTGAAAGCTTGGAGATAACTTACAAAAAAAAATTATTTCTAGGTTTGGATTATAATTTTCTAATGTATATATATACATTGACAACTCAAAAAGGAAAAATAAAAAATAAGGATGTAGTCTGATTGACTATGAGCATTGATAACTCAAAAAATAAAAAATACCGATACTAAAATACTTTATTCTATTAACTCATAAAAGTAGCTAGAAGACAAAACGTGATTAGAAATTCATGACAATATATATTGGATAAAGCAACAAATTACACGCATTGCTTCAGAAAGTAGACATTAAAATAAAATAAACAAGCTCGTGTGCCTCTCTAAAGTAAGACACATAGTTGAATAACATGCATACGTAGAAAAATTGAGAATCTGAATTTTACATCTTAGAGAGTCATTGTTATTGCGAATATTACATCTTACAGATTGCGACAATATGTATTTTCCCGCAAGACTCTTGCAAAATCAACCATTGCTATATCGTCATCAAACCCTGTAATATGAACATTTATGCCTACTAATTCCCACTGCCAAAGGCAAAGAATTACTAACTAGCTAGTAAGATACCAAAGAAAACCAAGAAAACTATCACAACTAGCAAGAATCAAACTAAAAACACTGTCCCTGTAACATGGAATTATGCACACTCATTCCTACTGCCAAAGGCAAAGAATTACTACTACTACCTAGTGAGATACCAAAATCCAACGCCAAAGAAACCAAGAAAACGATCATTACTACCAAGAATCAAACCAGAAAGACTGTCAGTAACTCACAAAAGAAGCCTTCTTTTGGTTCTTGAATGCATGCCATATCCATATATTGCTCGACTAATTATTGATTGGCCTCTGCTTGATGCCATGATCCAAATAGTCAAATGTTCTAAAGGAGATGACAAAGCAAAGCCTGTCCGTTTCTTTATGGCGGAACATCCACAACGTAACAAAATCTTTAAACGCTCGTAGGCCATGTTGATTACAGAATCTTGTCCACCCCTTAGTAAGCATATAGCGCTTCTGCTTGCCTGTACTTTGCTTGAACTGCATCGGAAACGCATTGCCTTGTACATCATACGCCGTGACTGGAATTCCTTGACGAATGACATTATCTCGCAGCTCCTCATTCCTTAAAAATGGAAAGAGCAACTTTTCAACAGCTGTTTTGCTCAAGTAAAGACGATATTCCTTGAATTCTTTTTCTTGCAACTGCTTCTCAAAAGGTGTAGAGTATCTATTATTCTTAACTAAGCTGCCAATATTTCTCCGAACTGGTGGAATCTTTGGGAGCTCATAGGCATAAATGTGGAATTCAAGCGTGATTTGAAGGCCTTCTGGTTTAGCATGTTCCTTTGGTTTTGGATTACTGGTTGCTCTACCATTATCAACAACAGACTTTATTTTCTTGTTCTTGTTCTGTGCCTCCAAAGTCGTAGCACTATCCTCATGATCTTTGGACGTGCTTGCCCTTGGGCCTTTACCCATATTTGCTTCTTTTCTGTTTCTTTTTCTATCCCCCACCATGGATTCTGTGAAAAGAAAGAGAAACTTTTCTCAGAAGAGAAGAGAGTTTCTTGGAGCGGTGAGAATTGTTTGTAATGTAAGAGACTTTCTTGAAGCGATGTGTAAAATGAAATGGCTGGAGATTTTTAATTAAGAACGATCTACTTTGTATACCCACAATTTATAGGGAAATTTCTTTTATGGAATAACGCGGCATGCAACCCAACGAGAAAATACACAACTGAAAGCACACCCTCACTTACCCAATATGTGTGGTTTGCGGTCAATTGCAAGTATTTTGGGGTTTACTCTTCAGGGTTGGGTTGGATTTTGCGGGCAATGGTAAGTGTTTTGGCCATTTTGGGTGTAATCTCCAGGGGTGGGTTCAAGCGACTAATTTGCTGAATAGAAATCATTTATTCCACTTTTTGTGTTCATTCAATCACTAACTGAAATGTGTTTGATTTTCTCCTAATTCTATTAGTGATGTTAGAACCAAGTGATCTGAATTTAAACTTTTAGGATTCTCAAATAAATTTAAACTCTCAATGTATATAGGACTTTTCATATAAAAAACTTGTCAAAATAATTCTAGTAAATTGCAAATTGCTTCCCTTAAATAGGATAGTTGTAATGACCACCTTTAGTTTAAAATATTACTACAATATTATCTCTTCATTTATTACCCTTTTTATTAGTACTTTATGTCAAATTAATAGAAAATTCAAGTTATTTTTTAAGAGTAATACTACAAGTACAAACTATTTTACAATATTTTTACAAAATGTTAATGTGGCCAATCTCTTATTGGTTTTCATATAGCCCCATCATTAATATCACTTTTTCATTTACCAATAATCACTCACCACATTAACAGTTTGTAAATTATTTTATAAAATAGTTTGTACCTTTAACATTATTCATTTTTTAAATGTGCCTTGCTCACATATTAATGACATTAATACCCTTCAATAACAAATACATCACTTGCACAATGATCACATACACAAGTCCTTTCAAATTGTGCATGTCATGTTTTTGATATTAGACATTATTAAGATCATTAACGTGTAGGTCTAGACAATTTTTTTGAAAAATAAAATAAAATAAAATGAAGTTTTCCATTAATTTGACTGAAAATACTAATGAATGAGGTAAAATGGTCATTATAGAAAGATAAGGGGAGACATTGCTAATTTTCTATTCCCTCCATCCCATTTTATTAGGCCTATTTTTAAAATTCAACTTTTAAGAAAACATTATTTTATGCATTGTCTTTTATATAAAAAGGTACAACTTTCCAAAATTATCCCATAATTTAAAGTTTAGTGAGAGAGAGGTATTGATTTTTTCAATAAAGTAAAAGGTATGTTAGGAAATTTATTTATTGATAAATTTCAAAGATGACTTTATTTTGAGACATGATAGAAATGGATTAGAGGGCTAACAATTTAGGACATTGGGTGTATGTTTTAAACCAAAATGGGGACATTGCAACTTTCCTATACTTAAGCTTTTTTTTTTAGAGATAATTACAACATGCTACTAACTTTGCAGCTCGAACCATTTCTTCCCTAAACCTCCAAATACTTTATTTATGAGGAGGTACCAATTCAATTACAAAGCCCGTGACATCCTTCACTTAAGTTAAATAGGAAAAATTGTAATACGTGCCCAATTAATTAATTGATGACTTTTGTGCTTCTCATTAGAGTTATTGATATCATAATTTGAAGCAAAAATTTATCCTGCTTCTTAGTTTCCACTACTCATTTCTAGAACTAGTATCATTTTAGATTCATCTTGTGAATTTCTTTCATTTTGCAAATTTTCACAAATTTTTTTTTTTTGGAGTAAATAGTAATACTTATTAGAACACACATGAAAAAAGTAATAATAGTATTTTAAACTGGGTTTATAATATAGTACATAAAATTTTCACAAACTTGATACTAAGTAATTCTGTGAACGTAACAGAAAAATCCTGATTGAAGAAACACTTAAGTGTCAACTTGAAGTTCAGAAAAGATTACAAGATCAGCTTGAGGTATATCTAGTGTGGATACTTTTGCTGTAACAATTTGATTAATCACTTGTGATATTTGCTTAATTATCACAAGTTTTGCTACTTCATGAGCGAAATTTATAATTTCATATTGTTAAACGACCCATCATTGCCAATAGGTACAAAAGAAACTGCAGATGAGGATAGAGGCCCAAGGGAAGTATTTGCAGGCTATATTAGAGAAAGCCCAAAAGAGTCTCTCCCTAGATATCAATGGCCCAGGTAGCCTTGAAGCGGCCAGAGCCCAATTAGCGGACTTCAATTTGGCTCTATCGAATCTCATGGAGAATATGAATGAAGGAGAGAGGAAAGAAAACATGATAGAGATGAATGATATTTTCAAAAAGGCCAATAGTTCAGCAATCCAAATTTTCCAAGAGGGAGGCAGAGAAGAAAATGAAGATATTAAGCTCAAGATTGAAGGGGGTTTGATACAGTTTGACTTGAATACCAAAGGTAGTTATGACTTTTTTGCAGCAAACGGAGCTGAGTTGGAAACCAAGATGCTTTCCTATAGGAGATAAAATTGGATATATATATATATATATATAAAATGTCTTTACACTTTTGACACACAATTCACCTTTTAGTACCTGCTTATATTTGTTTGCATCAAGTTAAATAATTATTCTCTCAAAAAAAGAAATTTTGAGAAGTGTGTTTGGATGAGCTTATTTTCATCTGTTTATTATGTAACAATACAATTGTACTTTGATAAATTTGATACTTTAAAAAGATGTATATTTTCTTTAAGGATGAAAATAAGCTCAACCAAATATATACTTAATTATATGTATAATATATAACTTTTAGGGAATACCTATTTCATATGTTCTTTCGAATGTCTTTCATTTACTACACTTCAATAATCTGAGATTTTTATCCATCTTGAATTTATGCTTTTCCTACGCTATAGCCTACACTTGTTGGGTATTACAAGATTTATTCCATAATTGATGTGGTAACCTTAAGCAAACAATGAGTAACAAGGATGTATATTTAACTGCATCCAATTAAAAACGTCTTACAAAGTGATTATAGTTTGTTAAAAGTTATATTTTAGGTATAAATTACATTTTCGTCCCTATATTTTCACGCGATTCTCACTTTGGTCCTTATCTTTTATTTTCACCGCATTTAGTCCCTATTTGAAAAAACACCTTCCATTTTAGTCCTTTCCGTCAGTGCCCTAACAGTAAAGTTTTATGTGGCAGACGAAACTATTAAAATAATAATAATAAATTTTATTTTGGCATTAAAAAATGTCATGTCAACATCTAAATTTTAAAAAAAATTATTAATTTTAACTAAATAAAAAAAAATTAAAAACAGAATTAGAAATTAAAAAACACATGAATTGAGATCTAAGTGTGTCTTGAACAAAAACAACAAAAACACAAACTCAGATCTAAGAACACAAACCCAAAAATTAAAATCCAAAAATTAAAAATCTCAAAATCACCATTTTCTCAACCCAGCAAAATCATCAAATCCTAAATCCCCAAAGTACCAAATCAATCCAAAAATACAACACAACCAATCCAAACAAAAAAAATCTCAAACTCAGAAAAACCCATTTCAAGCAAAATCATAATTCAATAGAGATAGAAATTATAATTCAATTAGTCCATTGTTTCGTCATTGCAAAACCCACTATAAAGACCCCAACTTTATCCTAGTCATACCCAAAAAAAATCCATGGAAACTAAGTTCAACCAAGAAAAGGTCACGACTTTAAGAAACCAAGAATTGGGTTTGGCTTTTTGATCCAAGAAAATTAGAGTTTAAGAAATGGGTATGGTTTTTTTGATAAGAAAAGCTCAAGAGTAAGACTAAGAGAAACCAAGAACTGGGTTTGTTTTTTTGAACCTGAGCAAAGTGATTCCATAGAGCCATTCCTCATGGAATTGTTGTTGTCATCTCTAATGGTACAAACCAATGAAAGAGAGAGCACTCTTGTGTCATTGACAGCGAACCTGAGGATTGAAGGCTGCTGAACAAGGTAACAGAGGCAAACACCATTGGTAGAGTTTAAAGCTAAGGAAAAGGCATGGCAGCAGTTGTCAGAGGCAGTGTCATAGAGGTTGTTTGGCGGGGATGAGACATAGGGCAGGCATGGCGAGAACAGAGCAAGCTCGTCTGCATAACTAGAAGGGGTTGGCAATGGCAGTGGGGGTCCCGGCAGTGAGGAGTGCAGTGATGAGGGCGAGACTGAGAGCAATGACAACATCTTGCTTGAGATGGGTTTTTCTGAGTTTGATAATTTTTTGTTTGGATCGGTTGTATTGTATTTTTAGATTGATTTGGTACTTCAGGCTCTAAGATTTGATGATTTTGTTAGGCTTGAGAAAATTGTGATTTTGAAATTTTTAATTTTTGGATTTTAATTTTTGGGTTTGTGTTTTTAGATCTAGGTTTGTATTTTTGTTATTCTTATTCAAGACATATTTAGATCTCAATTCATGTGATTTTTAGATTTTAATTCTATTTTTAATTTTTTTTATTTAGTTAAAATTAATAAATTAATTTTTTTAATTTAGATGCTGATGTGTCATTTTTTTAATGCCAAAATAAAAATTTTTATTATTATTTTAATAGTTCTTTTTGCCATGTAGGACTTTGCCGTTAGGGCATTGACGTAAAGGACTAAAATGAAAGGCGTTTTTCTAAATAGGAACTAAAAGTGGTGAAAATAAAAGATAGAGACCAAAGTGAGAATCATGTGAAAATATATGGACGAAAATGTGATTTTTGCCTATATTTTATTGTAATTTTCTTATTTTCTCTTCATACACGGTAGGTTTATGTATATGTATTTATTTATTATGGACATAACTGTGACAATGTCAAGCTACTAATGCTCATTTAATGGCTATTGAAGAAGATGGTGGATGCAATGTATAAGACTAAATTACAAATCACCCCCTAAAATTTGGAGTGATTTGCCCTTTAAAATTCCAAAATTTTAATTTGCTCCCAAAATGTTAGGTTTTGTTTGGATTTGCTCACATCCATTTATATCCGTTAATGAGATGGATGTTACGTGCCACATATGATTGTCGGTCCAATGAAAACATGCAATGTCATGTAATTAATTGTGTCACATCAATTAAATTGCTTAGAAAAGCTATAAAAAAAAAAAAAAAAAATTAAAACTGTAAGGACCAGATTTGAATTCCTAACCCAAAATGTATATGGATTTAGGCCCAAAAAGCCAAAAACAATGAATTTGTAGAGAATGGGTTGGAAAACTAGGCTTTAGTTAGTCGAATAACAAATCAGGTAAATCTTGATGACAAAAAAGTGAAGATAAACAAGTTTACAATGAAGAAAAATGTCCTTGGCAAAGTTCGAGAAGACTGGTTCTTATATATTGCTCTTAAATATGGTTACAAGTTTTGTTCTTGATTGCTACAGTGTTTCTTTCTTGAGTTTCCCCTCCTCTAGCCTCATTGCCTCCTTCTTCTTTTATACTATCTTCTTTTTCATCTCCACCTTCCACGTGCATGCTAGATAGTTGGTGTTGATACTTGTCCCATCAACACCTCCCATAAGTCTTCATGTAGTAACTGTAAGGCTGAAATTCACTGTTCAGGCATCACCTCCACGTTAATGCGGCCAGAGAGTTAGCTGCAATGCATTTAATGCGGAGGCAGAAGCTTTCTCTTTAGATGCTTTAGGATTCCCCCCTATCCTATGTTTTTGCAAGGCTTACCTGTACCATTAGAACCCCCTGGAACGTTCCCCTGGATGGCATACCACCTATTCGGGCCTCAGCTTAGTTAGGCGAGGAGGCATTCATCCTCGGCCCACCCTTCTGGGCATTTTAAGACCAAAACTTAATGCTTCAGTACCAACACAGACTCCCTTGACGATTGTTTATTCATCCTCGGACGTCCTCTAGTCCTCAGCTTGGGCCTTAGGCCCAATACATACATAGATAATGGGCTCCCAATCCCAGTACCCCTACAATAGCCCATCGAAATCCTTCTTTCTGGCTCCTCGGGAAGAAAGGAGGATTTCGATGTCATTGTAGTTACTCTAAGTCCATCGCATCCCACTTCTACCCTTGAAGACGCCTTTTTAACTGCCCTAGATGCGCTATTGGTGCTTCGGCATTCGAGACGCGTATTCATTAAATTCTTATGGCTCCCTGTCCCTCACGTTCTATGGTATGATGCGAATCCAACGGCTGAGGATTTCGCTGGGATTTAGGCAGGGACTTTCCCACTTTGCCGCTTTCTCTTTGATATAAATACCATTCAAATCAACCTCCCATCTCACTTTAGCATTCTCTTAGCTTTTAGCGTACATACACTGAACCTGCCAACTTTCTTAACTTACTCATGCTTTTACAAATACTAAAAGCCTGTCTAAGGACACATTCCTTATTTCTGTGAGTCTTCACAAATCTTTGCACTTTACTTTTCCATATATTTTTCTATTCTTCGTACTTTTCCTCTCCTCAGCTCTATTTTCTTCTTTCAATCTTTTTAGTTCTCTCCAAACCCTTCTAGAAATGGGTAGATTTAAGAGTTTGGTAAACTCTGAGAAAGGGATAGAGAATTTTAGGACTCAGTATAGGATGTCTCTAGGAGTGGGCATTAGGTATTGTAAAAAAGGACAATAGCACAAAGACAGGCAAGAGGGAGAAGCAGTAATCCCGATAATTGCCTTTATAGAGGGTAGGATGAGAATCCCCATGGGCACTGTAATTAGGGATTATCTTAGGGCCTATAGGTTAGCTCCTACCCAGTGTGCCCCAAACATATTCAAAATACTAGGGTGTGTAAATGTCCTCAATGAAAAAATGGGCTTAGGATTGACTCACCACGATGTCAACTAGATCTACAATCTTCACCACCTCACCGAGCAGGGGTATTACCTTAAGTCTTGATACCTCGAGGTCAGGCTTATTCAATGCCTCCCCGACTCCAATAAAGGCTTAAACAAATACTTCCTGATTATATCAGGGGAATGGCACGATGGCCTTCCCTGCCCGACAAGGGAAGGAAAACCAGGTGGGGTTTTAGGTCTAGGTTTGAGCACTTGTATGTAAATTTTTATTTGATCAGCTCCATTTCTTGCTAACAAGAGCTTTCTGCTTTTCTTCATGGTTTTACAGATAAGAACGCCGCTATGCCTAATTTCGGCCTCATGAACCAGTAAAGTTTGGACAAAATTCTAAAAGCCGAGATGTTTGTCCACACAGACGGCTAACTCAAGGTGGCTCATCTAATTCTGGGCTATACCCTCAATCTCCAAGAGTTTTTTGGCACCCAAGTGTGTCATCAAAGCCAAAGATCCTCAGTTGCAACAAATCAGCGTTGCAGCTCCGGGCTTCCTGATAATCGGCCAAGTACCATAGGGCACCTTCGCTACCGCCCCCATTCCAGAGGGCATCCCAAAGGTCTCTTCACCACCATAGCATAGAGCCGAGGAGGGGATTTCTTCTCATCCAACCCTCTTAAAGGAAGAAGAAGAAGAAGAAGTAGTGGAAGTATTCGATTCCGAGGACAAATTCAACGTCTTCAATGAAATTTTTTCCCCAGAAACCTTTACTGGTGATCTCGGCTCTCCTTCCTTAACACAACCTAATCCTCTCCAAGAGTCTGCTGATACACCAGTTGATATGGGTATCCAACGTAAGCAAAGGTCGACCCTTTAGGAGTTGTTGGAGTCCCAACCAGGGAGAGATGCTCTTGGGAAAGCTCCTCAAGCCAAGCTACCCACTCCTCTACCTACTCAACCCATCCGAGCTGATCCAGCTAACCATAAAAGAAAAAGGGAGAAGAAGGGGAAGGATGTGATGGAGGTTAGGAAGAACCAACCTCCCCAGGAGGTCGAGCACTAAAGGAGGGCCAAGCAGCCCAAGGTGACGCAGACGAGGTCAGCCACAGAGGGAGAAAAAAGGGTTGACCATCAAGCTGTAGTCCCTGTCTGGGCCCTATGCATGGAGCTGGATAGAGCTCCTTTTCTTGATGATGCCTCCATTTGAGACTTCCAGCGAGGCACAGCTGGGTACATTGCTAACACGGTGGAACAGTCCTTGTTGCTGCCTAAGAATATGGCTGACCTTAGGTCTATGAGGCAGCATAAAGTTTTCCTCAGACTGAAGAGGGATTTGGCTATGGTAAGTTTTTTAAGTTAAGTTAAGTTTTTCTTTTTCTTTATTTTTTTTTTATTTTTTTTATAACTAACTGTACTCCCCTTCCTTTTCAGGCCATCCAAGTCACCTTCAGGGCCGAGGAGATGGTGAACTACTCCCATCGCAAAATGAAAGAGGAAGAGGGGAGGAGGATAGCAGCCGTGGATGCCTTTCATGTAACTGAAAAGAGCAACCAAGAGCTAAAGAGCAAGCTGCAAGAGGAGGAGAAGGAAAGAAAAAGTGCCACCGCTGCCCTGAATACTATGGAAAACCAAGCCAAGGGCCAGATGATACTTCTGCGTAACGTCGAGGACTAGCTGGCCGCCTCCAAGGAGTAGATTATTGCCCTGAAGAAAAAGTTGAAGGAGGTTGAGAGGCCAAGGCTCAAGCTGAGAAGGCCAAAGAAGAGGCAGAAAAGGCCAGGGATGAGGCGGAGCAACATGGATACGACGTTGGGGTGGCCGAGACCGAAGACGTCCTTAGGGCCAAGGTCCTTAGGGTATGTAGACTTTACTGTGCCCAAGTATGGAATGAAGCCCTCAACCAAGCTGGGGTTGAGGCTTCTTCTGTACTTAGGAAGGAAAAAAATGTCTATTACCCTAAAGCCATCCGCCTCTCTTCCTCCAGCAGTTCCAAGGTGGACATTCCAGCCGAGATGGCCGATCTAGAGAAGAACAGCTCTGAGAAAGTCCTTCCCTCCTCTGGCAGCCCTCCGAAGGCTGCTAAGTAGCTGAGTGAAAAAGAAAAAGAGGCCGAGGTGACCAAGGGAGTGGCCCCTGATGCCACCAAGCCCCCGGTTGTTCCCAAGGATCCTATTAAAGACAAGGAGGCACCCGGGATGGAGATTTTCCTTGCAACTCTTCCAATTCCTGCCAAGGGTGACCCCAAAGGCACTGATCAAGGATCCTCGGAGGTTGCAGCCCAGCAATCCAAGACCCTCCCCCAAGGAAAAATTGTAATAAAAAAGAAGTAGATTTTTGCATAGCTCTCTCCCTCCCCCCCCCCCCCCCCTCTTTGTTTGTTTTGGTTTTCACAATTTGTAATCAACTTGCCTCTTTGTATTTGATCTGCCTTATTTTAAGGCCTTTATTAATGAAAGTTATGAGTATTTTCTTTCTTCCTGTGATTCACATATTGAAGTTGATATGATTTCTACTTTATCTAACACTTAATGAAAGTAGTAACGAGGTAAAACTTCTCTCACTAACCTACATGAGTAATAGAAAATTTATCCCATTTCATATGATCAATAGCAAAACAGGTGAAATTTACTAAGTCCACCATCTCGGCAAGGTATAATTTCAACTTCAAGAATATAAACAGTAATATAACTTGCATACAGGTTTAAACTTATTTTGCTTCCTACTTATTAGTAAGTTTGAAGGAGCAGAGGGATAATCAATTCTTAAACAAATACAGATAAGCCTGTAAATGCTTTAAGTGATGCTCATGAACATACACTCGAGTTTGTTACCACAATGAAGATCTTTGCTGTTTGGATTAGCTGATCATATTTGATATTTAAGTAACCAATAAGAAGTACTTATTTTACCTTAAGCATGTAATCCAAAAAGTCTGAGATAAACTAAGGCTTTGCCCGGACGCTTGTCAAAGATGATAGGAAGTATCAATGATCAAAAGATGTCAATTTACCTACGGTATGCGGTCCAAAGAGCCAGGCATGACTAAGGTTCTGTTTGATTCTTAGGTAAATGTCAACATGTATTAATTTCCCCAAAACACGTGGTCCGAGGAGCCAGGCATAGCTAAGATTCTATTTAATACTTAGTAGAATGATTAAAAGATATCAATTTACCTAAGGTATGTGGTCCGAGGAGCCAGACATAACCAATGTTCTGTTTGATACTTAGATAGATGTCAAGGAATATTAATTTTCCCAAAGCATGTGGTCAGAGAAGCCAAGCATAGCTAAGGTTCTGTTTAATACTTAGTACAAAGATTAAAAGATATCAATTTACCCAAGGTATGTGGTCCGAGGAGCCAGACATGACCAAGATTCTATGTGATACTTAGGTAGATGTCAAGAGTATTAATTTCCCCAAACATGTGGTCTGAGAAGCCAGGCATGACCAAAGTTCTGTTTGATACTTAGATAGATGTCAAGGAGTATTAATTTCCCCAAAGCATGTGGTTTGAGGAGCCAGGCATAGCTAAGGTTCTGTTTAATACTTAGTACAAAGATTAAAAAATATCAATTTACCCAAAGTATGTGATCCGAGGAGCCAAGCATGACCAATGTTCTGTTTGATACTTAGATAGATGTCAAGGAGTATTAATTTCCCCAAAGCATGTAGTCCAAAAAGTTAAGCATAACTAAGGTTCTGTTTAATACTTAGTACAATGATCAAAAGATATTAATTTACCCAAGGTATGTGGTCCGAGGAGCCAGGCATGACCAAGGTTCTATTTGATACTTAGATAGATGTCAAGAAGTATTAATTTTCCCAAAACATGTGGTCCGAGGAGCTAGGCATAGTTAAGATTCTATTTAATACTTAGTACAATAATCAAAATATATCAATTTACCCAAGGTATGTGGTCCGAGGAGCCAGGCATGACCAAGATTCTATTTGATACTTAGATAGATGTCAAGGAGTATTAATTTCCCCAAAGCATGTGGTCTGAGGAGCCAGGCATAGCTAAGGTTCTGTTTAATACTTAGATAGATAGTAAAAACTCATGATACGCAATGTAACAAACCCAAATAGAGTGAAGAAAGCCTTCATTAATAATAATATCTTCTAAGGTTATGTACATTCCAGGGGTGTGGTACAGCTTTTTCCTTTAGATCTTCAAGATAATATGCGCCTATTCTAGCCACTGACGTGATACGATATGACCCTTCTCAGTTGCATCCCAATTTTCCCCATGCTAGGTTTTTTGCCGTGCCTAAAACCTTTCTTAACACCAAGTCATCAAGTGCTAGTGGTCTCATCTTTACGTTGGCATCATACCCTTACTTGAGCTTGTGTTGATAGTAGACCAATTGGACCATGGCATTTTATCTCTGTTCCTCAATTAAGTCTAAGCTCTTCTCTAGTAGCCCATCATTGCTACTTGGAGTGAAGGAACTTGTTCTCGGCATGGGGAACCCAGTCTCTAGAGGAATGACAGCCTTGGCCCCCATAAGTCATTGAATAGGGGGTTTCTCGATGGACCTACGAGGAGTAGTCCAGTATGTCCAGAGGACATGTGGCAACTCTTCCACCCATTTTCCTTTTACGTCGTCCAATCTCTTTTTAAGTCCACTCACTATGACCTTATTGACAGCCTCAGCTTGTCCATTCCCATGTGGATAAGCCGGGGTGGAATATTTTTTTGTTATGCCTAGGTCATAGCAATACCTCCTGAAGGCCTTACTATCAAACTACAATCCGTTGTCCAAGATGAGGGTACGAGGGATTTCAAACTTAGTGACAATATTCTTCCAAAAAAACTTTTTGGCATCCACATCCTTGATATTTGCCAATGGTTCAGCTTCAACCCACTTGGTGAAGTAATTTGTGCCGACCAATAAATATCTTTTATTTCCTACTGCCTTAGGGAAAGGCCCTACAATATCCAAGCCTCATTGAGCAAAAGGCCAAGGACTGGACAAAGGAATAAGGACCCCTCCAGGCTGGTGAATGTTTAGGGCAAATCTTTGGCATTGGTCACACTTTTTCACATAGTCTTGTGCTTCTTTCTACATATTTGGCAACCAATAGCCTTGTGTGAGGGCCCTGTAAGATAAAGATTTGCCCCTCGTGTGGCTTTCACAAATTTCTTCATGTAACTCTTCCAAAAGTAGCTCAATTGCTTTATGGTGTATGCATAACAGATATGGGTCAGAAATGACCTCTTATACAACTTTTGGTCCTCGGACAACCAAAACCGATGAGCCTTCCTTCGTACCTTGTCGGTTTTGGACTTATTCTCGGGCAAAACATCTTCCTGGAGGAATAGTACAATAGAGTCCATCCAACTAGGACCTACCCTTATTTAATGAACATGAGCCACGTTTCCTTCTATCTCTATAGGTCTACATAAGTCTTCCACAAGGATCACCTAAGGTGTCCCTACAATTTCTTTGTGCCGAAGAGGTTGCCAGTGTGGCAAGAGAGTATGCATGTGTATTTCTATTTCTAGAAACTTGTGATAAATTAAAAGATTCAAACCCAGACTGTAAATGTCTAACTTGGCTCAAGTATTCCTGCATCTTGGGATTTCTGGCTTCCAACTTTCTTTGGACTTGGCCCATAACCAGCCTTGAATTAGAGAATACTTCCACTGGTTTTCCACCTATTTTCTGAACCATGGTCATCCCTACCAGCAGAGCTTCATACTCAGCTTCGTTGTTTGTGGCCGAAAAGCCAATTTCAAGGATTTCTCAATTGTGATCATTTCTGGGGATATCATCATTAGCCCTACTCCAGATCCTCTATGATTGGTTGCACCATCAACATAGATCTTCTAAGACAGAGGTTCTTATAGGGAGATTACACCAACTAATTTTTCATCCATGTTTTGTTCCTTTATTTTCTCTTTCAATGGGGTTTTAGCAAACTCGGCTACCAGGTCGGCGAGGATATGACCCTTGATAGAGGTATGAGGCATGTATTTGATATCAAAAGCCCCTGGGATCGTACCCCACTTTGCAACTCTCCTTGTATAGTCAGCACTCCGAAATAGGGATCTGAGTGGGAGCTGGGTTAGAACAACAACTGTGTGTGATTAGAAATAGTAGGGGACCTTACGTGTAGAATGCACCACTGCCAGAATGGCCTTCTCCAGTGGTAAGTAAAGAATCTCGGCCTCATGTAGTGATTTGCTCATGTAATAAACTGGCCTCTGCACACCGCCATCAACCCGTATCAGCACCAAGCTTACTACATAGAGAGCTACGTCAATATAAGCAAACAAAACCTCATCCATCTCAGGTCTGGACATAATGGGTGGCCAAGATAAATATTCCTTCAACTGCTGGAATGCCAAAACACACTCCTCAGTCCACTCAAATCCTTTCCATTTGTTCAACAATTGAAAGAAAGGCCTACACCTATCTGCCGACCAAGAGATGAATCGGTTTAGAGTAACGGTCATCCCCGTTAGCCTCTGGACCTCTTTGGGATTCCGAGGTGGTTGCAAATTGTTGATTTCCTTAATCTGGTCAGGGTTAACTTCAATTCCACAGTGTGTAACCATATACCCCAAGAACTTTCCCAATCCAACACCAAAGGAGCACTTAGAAGTATTAAGGCGCAGCTTGTGTTTCCTTAAGATCTCGAAGATATTCCCAAGGTCATTCATATGCTCGAACTTTGCCTTACTTTTCACCACCATATCGTCTATATAAATCTTGATGTTTTTGCCCAACTGTGGCTCAAACATCCTAGTCATCATCCTCTAATAAGTAGCTCTTGCATTCTTCAAACCAAAGGGCATCACCTTGTAATGGTAATTTTCAATAGGAGTGACAAAAGCTGTCCTCTCTTGATTTTCCAAAGCTAAAGGTATCTGATTGTACCCTAGAAAGGCATCCAAAAATCTCATCCGAAGATGGCCTACAATTACATCCACTAGCTGATCAATCTGAGGCATAGGGAAGGGGTCTTTTGGGCAGGCTTTGTTCAAGTCTATAAAATCTACACATACACGCCACTTCTCAGTCTTCTTCTTTTCCACTACTGTGTTAGCCAGCCATTTGGGGTAAAATACTTCTTTAATAGTCCCAGCTTACTTAAACTTCATCACCTAGTCCTTGATAGCATCAAAATGATCCTTGGATGAACGCCGAGGTGGTAGTTTCTTGGGGGTGACAGATAGATTAACATTCAGATGATAGCAGATGAAGCTCGGATCCACCCCCGGAGCCTCATATGCGTTCCAAGTGAATACGTCAACGTTCCTTTTAAGAAATTCTATGAGCTCTCCCTTCTCCCGAGGTGGTAACTGAGTCCCAACCTGAAAAAACTTCTCCGGGTCATCACCTCTAGCAAATTTCTCTAAATCCTCGCATTTCACCTTCTCGGCTAGCCCATCCACAGGCAACACCAAAGACTTTGACTGCTATAAACCTTCCTCAGTAGAGGTTGAGGACTCAGATACAGGCTAATGTAAAATTGCAGACATGAGGCACTGTCTAGCCATGGACTAACTTCCTACCAACTCCGCAATCCGGTCTCCTGACGGATACTTCACTTTCTGATGTAGAGTTGAAGAAACAGCCCCTAGGACGTGAAGCCAAGTCCTAGCCACTATGGCTGTGTATGGGGAGTATGCGTCTACTACAATGAAGTCCACTTCAACCACCTTTGAGCCTGCCTACACGGACAACCTAATTTGGCCCTTTGGGATGACAACTTTCCCATCAAAACTCACTAAAGGTGAATCATAAGCAGTTAGATCCTTAGGCTTCAAGTTCAGCCCTCTATACAAGTCAGGGTACATGATCTTTGCACCACTGCCTTGATCTACCATTACCCTCTTCACGTCATACCCCCCATATTCTGAGGGTTATCACCAAAGCATCATCGTATGGCTGGATGGTTCCAGTCTTATCATCATTCGAAAAACTCAGCGCAGGTCAGATCTTCACTCTAGCCCTCTTTGGCTCAGAATTAGAGTCCTCGGCTAAAAGCCTAGCTACAAACATTACCCTAGAAGGCTGAGACCTAGTTCTCGCAAGCGCAGTAAAGATGACATTGATTGTGTCTATTGGGGGCCTTGAAGAAGAATTCCCCTAAGCCCTTAACCTTGATTGGTCTCCTTACCCATTAGGACAATACAAAAATTATTGTAACCTTCCTTCCCTAACTAGTTGCTCCAAATGATTCCACAGAGTTCTACAGTCCTCGATGTTATACCCTCGTTCCTAATGGTACTGGCAATGAAGGCTCTGATTGCGCTTTGAAGGATCTCCACTCATCTTGTTCGGCCATTTGAAATATGACTCGTTCTTGATCTTCTCCGAGACTTAATGCACTGGTTCTCAGAACACAATGTTAACTACTTAAGGAGCTGTGGACCCAGATTGTCTTAAAAATCCCTCTGGAGTCTATTATTATTGTATCGGTCCGACCTGAAATCCCTCATCTCCTGAGGGATAACCTTACCCTTCCTTCTGCCTTGCTGTTGATCCTCCTCAACCCTTTTATACTTATTGATCTGATCCATGAGTTGGTGCACACTGGTAATAGGTTTCCCAGTCAAAGACTTTCTTAAGCTATGCTCGGCAGGTAGGCAGACCTTGAATGTGCTGATGGCTACATCATCAAAATCACCATCTATCTCCTTGAACATCTCCCAATATTTGTCCGAATATGTTTTCAGGGTTTCTCCTTCTCTCATGGACAGAGACAATAAGGAATTTAAAGGCTGAGGAACCCTGCTGCACGTAATAAAGTGGGATCCAAACGTTTAGGTGAGTTCCTTAAAGGAATTAATGGTACTTGCTCCCAGACCATCAAACTACCTCATTGCCATGGGCCTTAGGCTAGATGGGAACACCTTGCACATCAAGGTCTCGTTCTTGGAGTGCACAGCCATTCTCTAATTGAAATAGCTAACGTGTTCTACAGGGTCTGTTCGACCATTGTACATGGTGAATGTGGGTTGAGTGAACTGCCGAGGAAGTCTCCCTTCCTCTATTCTACACGTGAAAGGTGATTTAGAAATTCGGTTGAGTGCTCTACTCATAGCGTTATTTCCTAGGCCTCTCGCAGATGAGTTTCTGTCTTTGCGCTCATGACAATAGTCTTCAACATACGAGAAGGATTCACTAGGAAGGGTTCTTGATCTCTGTCAATAGTCAATGTCTTTCTCATCATCGGAAGAGTAATCAGAGTTGGAAGGAGCTCACCTTCTCCGTTCGTGGCATAAGCTTCTCTTCAAGTGGTCAATCTCTAACTGCATGTTTCTGGCATTCTTCTCATGAGAGATGTGGCTTTTACGCCAAGATTGGCTCTTATTAGTATGGGTAGTATGTACACTTCCCTCTCGATCCCTCTTTCGTTCAAGATCACGGAAGTGATCTTGACGCTAAGACCCCATAGATTCCGCTTGATGTGGACTTGAACCTACCATCGTTGAAAGTTGGACTTACTATAACACCAGTAATTTCCCACAGACGGTGCCAATTGTAAGGGCCGGATTTGAATTCCTAGCTCAAAGTATGGATGGACTTAGGCCCAAAAAGCCGAAAACAATGAATTTGTAAAGAATGGGTTGGAAAACTGGGCTTTAGTTAGTCGAATAACAAATCAGGTAGATCTTGATGATGAAAGAGTGAAGATAAACAAGTTTACAATGAAGAAAAATGTCCTCGGCAAAGTCCGAGGAAACTGGTTCTTATACATTGCTCTTAAATATGGTTACAAGTTTGGTTCTTGATTGCTACAGTGTTTCTTTCTTGGATTTCCCCTCCTCTAGCCTCATTGCCTCCTTCTTCTTTTATACTATCTCCCCTTTTCATCTCCACCTTCCACGTGCATGACAGATGGTTGATGTTAGGACATATGTGATTCACTTGTTAGGAACATATGTCACTATTTTATGTAATTGGCTAATCCTTTAACAAAACACATTTTACTTGTATTTGGGTAGATCTAGGATGTGTTTGATACATCAAGAAACTTTGTTTCAAGACCAAGTGTTGAAGCCATGCAAGTCTATCCAAGATTCAAGCTAAAAAGTGTAAGTTCATTAAAGCTCGACAGCTAACTTGATAGCTAGTATCTATCGAGCTTGAAGAGCTGTTCCAGTCCCATGGCTCGACAGCAGCTTGACAGATAGCTATCTGTCGAGGTTTATGAAAAATAGAATTTCAGTTCTATTTTGACTCTAATCCGTGATTATGTATTTAGACTTTCTTTTCTCACAACCCTAGACATATAAAATGATTATTTTAAGGGTCATCAAAGTGGACACAAGTTGCACAAGTATTGAGCAAAGTTTGTTTAAGCAAATTGTGACCGAAGACAGAGTTTTGCCCTAGTGCATCATTCTTGTGTAGAAGTTGCTGTGTTTGTGCACTGTAGGGTTTTGTAACCAAGCATCTTCTTGATCTTCATCGTCTAGATGAACTGAAGAACTTTGCAGGCAACAACCTTCTCTAGTTGGTAATTGAAGTCGCGTACTGGGATCTGCATAATTGGTTAGTCACGTACTGAGAGCCATGCATTACAAGAAGAGATTGTCACTACAAAACAAATCCAATTGGGTATTGGGGTAAGGGTTCAACTGTAAGTTAGTATAAGGTACTAGGATTTTTTTACTTGTAACCGCTTGTTTTGATAATAGTGGATTCTCGAAAGTGGTGACCTTAAAATTACCCGGTGGGATTTTTGCCGTGTTGGTTTTCCCCATTCGTAAACAAATCACCGTGTCAATTTAATTTCTACTGCACTTAGTTTAATTGGTGATTTGTTTGTGCTACCGCGTGCTTTGCATGTTAATTTGATTAATTAATAAACTTGGCTAATTAATCAATTAATTAATCACAATGGGGTTAATACGTTTTTGGCCTATCAAGTGGTATCAGAGTAGGCACACTCTGATTAGGGTTAATCTTTACTATGTTGATCCATTGGCCCCTGTTTGTCATGGATAAAGGACAATCATTAATTATACCTCCTTTATTTGATGGCACTAACTATGCATACTGGAAAGTACGCATGAGAGCTTTCTTGCAATCTTTAGATGAAAAAGTGTGGCAAGTTTTAGAGATTGGCTGGACCAAGTCGAAGGAAGCGTCGGTCGATTGGGATGATGCCAAGATCAAGGCGGCAAACTTCAACAACAGGGCATTTTATGCTTTATTCAGTGCGGTCACTAATGAAGAGTTCAAGAAGATATCCTCTACTGAAACTGTTAAGGAGGCATGGATCATTCTCCAAACAACCTATAAGGGAACCAAGGCTGTCAAAGATTCAAAATTTCAGAGGCTCACTACAAGCTTTGAAGAAATCAAGATGGAGGAGGATGAGTCGCTCGATGAATTCTATACCAAGCTTAAGGACATAGTGAACTCAGCCTTCAATCTTGGGGAAACCATTCCTGAACCCAAGATTGTGAGAAAGATGCTTAGATCTCTACCCAAGAGATTCCATGCCAAGATTACGGCGATCAAGGAATCAAAGGATATTGACAAAATTCCTTTGATAGAGCTAGTTGGTAATTTGCAGACCTACGAGTTAGGGTTAACAAGAATTGGACAGTCGGGTAAGGGCAAGAGCATGGCATTGAAGGCCAAGAGCAGTGATACTGATGAGTCTTCAGACGATAAAAATTCTAAGATGAAGTCCTACATCACCAGGAAATTTAAGAAGTTCATGAAGAATGCCAATAGGAAGGGTTTCGACAAGGACCATAGGCAATCCAGTTCTTCTCAGTTCAAGAGCCAAGACAAAGGGAAGAAGGATGCTAGGGATGGCGATCAGTAAACTATTCCCATAGGACCTAAGTGCTTTGGGTGTCAAGGTTTCAGTCACATGAAATAGGAGTGTCCCACATATCTCAAAAGCATTAGGAAGAGCAAGGCGCTTACTGCTACTTTGAGCGACACCGAGCTTGTGGATGATTCCGATAACGAGGATGACGGAATCCTAAATGCCTTCACTGCCACTGTCAATCCTACTAAGGGGATTGTTAAAGATGTGGATGAAGAAGAGGAATTGGTGGAGTCCAAGTTTGAGAAGATGGATGATCAAGATGATATCCATACAGCCTATGAGAAACTATACAAGCTTTCTAAGAAGCATGAGAAACTTTATAGACTAGCCACCAAGAAGCTTAGTGATATGGAACTTGATCATGAAGAGTTTTCCACAAAGTTTGATGAAGCTAATCAGACTATTGGAGCACTGAGGTTTGAAAATAATTTATTGGCTGAGAGGACCAAGAAGCTTGAAACGAAGCTGTTTCAAGTTAGAGCTCAATTGGAGAGGACTTCAAATGAAGCTTGATGAGATGCTTAGCATTCAAAAATCTACTTCAAATTGAACCGATTTAAGGTATGATTTCTCTTTTTCTAGTATTGCTTCTGCTAGTACTACTATTTTTGTTCCTCCTACTAATAATGTTAAAATTGAAAACAATAATGTTAAAACTGATTTAGCTAGTAAGAACATAGACAAGGGTAAATCTATTTTAAGAGCACCCCCTAAGCAGGATAAGAAAGATGTTAAAAACCCTAGGGCTAAGAAGGCTAACTCCCAAAAGCCTAAACAGAAGAAGTAGCATCTTTGTCATCATTATTGAATTGCCGGTCATACTCAACCAAATTGCTATAAGTAGTTAGCCACTCAATAGAGCAACGGCATAATAGCAACTGGAAGCCAGAATCAGCTTCAATCCTCCCTTGCTCCCCTTGGAGATCTTCTCAAAGCCCTCATGTTCCTTTCAAACTTGAACGGTTTCAATTCTTCCCCCTCACCGCCGGTTCAAGGGTTTAATCAAAGGAAAGGTTCTTTTAAAGTGTGGAAGGAAAAGAGTTCCAAGTGATTTTATCACTTTATTCTCTCTCTTCGTGTTTTTGTTTTTGAATAACTTATGTGTTTTACTTTTATTTTGAGTCAATCTAGTTTTTGCTTTGCTTAACATGTTTTTGTTTACTTATTTTCAATTTTGTTTATTTTGTTTTTGATATAAAAATTAAAAAAAAAATTGAAAAATCAGAAAATATAAAAACAGTGTGTATTTTGTATACATTGGTACTTATGTACCTTGGATGGCCATTGAAGTAAAATTTTCTAAAATTTGTATCTTTTGTAGCTTAGATGAGCATCTCTATGCACAACTAAACAAGTGAGCTTTGTGCCTTGTATTTGTGATGAGTAAGATTAAGTTATCTCTTGTACTTAACACTTGTATCACTCTTTTTGACGGGAATGACTAGAAAATCTTAAGAGAAAGGCATAAATAACTATCTCACCACTGTTACCCGCCAATCATGAAATGACATATGTATGCTTTACATAGCAAAAGTGCAATGTCAATGACATTTGTATGCTTCGACATAGCAAACTTGGAATGTCAAATGCTTAACATTATTGGGTAATTCTTTTCTTTCTCTTATATGCCCATGTATGATTTTCTTAATAGAAAAATATGCAAAGAAAAATAAAAAGCAAAAAGATCAAAATGCTTTTAAATATGATTGCAAGCGTGTATTCTAGGAGATGTAGGAGTTATAGGATGTACCTCAAAGGTGATAGTCCCCATCAAATAGTTATGATTGTGTGTGAGTTAAAGTGATTTTCTCATATCTCAAATTGTCATAACTAGTTGACACTTATGCAATCTTGCGATGTTTTTCACACACAACACGCAATATTCTTTGCTACTCTTGATACATGTGCAGATACAATGTGATTTGACTATCACAAGGTTTTACATATGTTAATGTATACTCACTAAATTGTCTTGACTTGTTTTTTAAATATAAAATTGGTTAGACTTGTTTAGTGTGTTTGTGTGTGTTTTTGGAATCCATGTGCTTAAAATTGTTGTTGAGAGATGATTAGGAGAGTCTAAAATGCTGATTGGATTATTGGTTGAGTTGCATGCTTGATTGCATTCATATCTGTGTTTTTCCCTTCTTGAAAAACTGTTTTTAAGTATCTCAACACCTCCTTGATACCTCTCAATACCTAGCATACCTGTCGAGCTCTTTAATTGATTGTTATCGCAATCTCGACACCTCTCAAAAGCTAGGTGGATCGATCGAGAAATCTCCTGTCCCCTCGATACCTCCTCGATCCATCGAGCTTTGGTTGTTGTGGACACCTGCCTGGACACCTCTCAATAGCTGCATCTGTCGAAGCTTTTAAAGCTCGACACCTGTCTCGATACCTCTTGACACCTCTATCTGTCGAGATTTACTGATGGACTACATATAGGTGCATTCATGATTCTTATCTCATTTTCTCAATCTTTCTCTCGATCTATCTAGCCTCTTCACCTCCCAAACATCTTTCACTCACCTTCAACCTCTTCCTCAAGGTTTCTTCAAGCTTATTCAAGTTTTTCTTCGCTTGGTAAGTTTCTAATCCCTCATTTTCATGCATTTCAGGCTTTGAAACCTAAGTTTTTGGGATTTTAGCAAAATTTGGGGTTTTTCAAAATCAAAGAGGTTTTTGTGTAATTTTTGGGATGGGCTTTGAAGATTTGATCTTAACAACTTCATGCATTGCATTCCATGTGCATTATAACAGTATTGTCATGCATTTAGATGTGTGCAACTAATTGTGTGCTGGTAGGTTTGGATTGGGCTGAGCTCATGATGTTTTTTACTTTGCACGTCACATGCTCATGCATTTTCATGCATACATTCCTTTCATTCAATATATATTTCTGTATAATTGAATTGTTTGGAGCTTTTCTGATTATCTCTTTCTTCCCTCTCTCTCTCTAGTTTACGTTAGTGCGTCAATGGCACCGAAACATAAGTCTGCTCCGTCCCGGAACCCTCTTCGTTCCGAGGCATCGTCTTCTTCTGATCCTACCCCCTCCTCTATTCGATTCTGTGATGAGGATGCCTAAAAGGACTTCTCGAGGTGTTCATTTGGAACGCCGAGTCATTTTGTCGGACTTCTTCGACACTGCCTACCCATTGTCATTCACAATCGGGGTTAGAAGTCACTGTGTGACGTCCCAGTAACATGTCCTTCCATGCTGATCTAGGAGTTTTACTCTAACATGCATGGAATTGATTCTTCAATACCTCTCTTTCATACTCGCTTTCGAGGTACGCGCATTGCTGTCATACCAAAGTTGGTATCCGATGTCCTCTGTGTCCTGAGGGTAGAGCATCCTGACTACCCTGAATGTGAGCATTTGAGGACTGTGTCCAAAGATGAGATGATCTCTGCTTTCTGCGAGCGTCCCGCAGATTGGGGCAATCGTCAGTTTACACCATGTTTGACCTTTGCTAAAGGTCCTAGATTCATGACATGGTGATGACTTTTGTTTTGCACCCTCTCTCTCACTATAGATTTTCTTTCACATTTTATTCTTTCTATTATAGATGTGTATAGGGATACGGCTTCCCGTGATAAGTTCATTTTCCCTTTGGCTATCACGCGAATTTTATGCCATTTTTCTGTTCATTTTCCCTCTTCCGACCACTTCTCCGTCATGTGTGCCATTGACTACGCTACCGTTAAACGGAGCGAGGCGCAGTTTCGTTCGAGGTGGTCCGGTACGACAGCTCCTCCCACTCCTTCAACTCCATCCACATCTGCTCCCTCCTCTTCTACGGGCGATGTGACTCTTGGAGACATCATAATGCAGTTTCAGCGCATGGATGCTCACCTTGATACACTCTCTATTGAGTTGTATCGAGTGAACATTCGTGTCAGCCGTATTGCATGACCGCAGGCAATCATAGGTGGCTTCATTCTTGAGTCTTCTCCTCCACGTACTCCAAAGGCTTTTGATGCTGAGGATGATGATGATGATGCTACTGCTTCTAAGGATGATGGTGATGGAGATGCTAGCTCTTCTAGTGCAGATGAGATGTTTACTTGATACTCTTATCTTTTGTCACTCGTGACAAAAAGCGGAAGTAGTTTTGGATATGAGAGTAGTCATACTTAGGGGGAAAGTTAGTATAGGATCATTTTGTTAGGGGGAGTGTTGATATTTGAGGGATGTAGTGAGGATTACTTGTATCTTTTTCTTTTCTCTACTTTAGATACATTTTTTCTTGTACCTTGGGTCTTGTGACCATTATTGACATACATTGTACTTATTTTCCTTGTATGTGATATGTTTCTTTCACCTACCCTTACATGTTTTGTTTCTTTTCTCTCTTTATGCACATGCTTCTTATTACTTGTATGCGATTTATTATTTCTATTTCACACAAAAAAGCCTTGATGAGTTTTGTTTAAAGTGTTTCAGAAATACAAGTTGTCAAAGTCTACCTACCATAAACTCTCTTCTTGCAAAGTTTTTCAAAAGTTTGTGTAAGGATAGATTATATTGTATTCAACAAGTGAGTATGAGTTGAATGATTTATGACTTCTCTCATATGTTCATTCGTTTGTTGTGGTTTTGTCACGGATTGCCAAAGGAGGAGATTGTTAGGACATATGTGATTCACTTGTCAGGAACATATGTCACTATTTTATGTAATTGGCTAATCCTTTGACAAAACGCACTTTACTTGTATTTGGGTTGATCTAGGATGTGTTTGATACTTCAAGAAACTTTGTTTCAAGATCAAGTGTTGAAGCTATGCAAGTCTGTCCAAGATTCAAGCTAAAAAGTGCAAGTTCATTAAAACTCGACAGCTAGTATCTATCGAGCTTGAAGAGCTATTCCAGCCCTATGGCTCGACAGCAGCTCGATAGATAGCTATCTGTCGAGGTTTATGAAGAACAGAATTTCAGTTCTGTTTTGACTCTAATCCGTGATTATGTGTTTAGGCTTTCTTTTCTCACGACCCTAAACATATAAAATGATTATTTTAAGGGCCGCCAAAGTGGACATAAGTTGCACAAGTGTTGAGCAAAGTTTGTTCAAGCAAATTGTGACCGGAGACAGAGTTTTGCCCTAGTTCATCATTCTTGTGTAGAAGTTGTTGTGTCTGTGCACTGTAAGGTTTTGTAACCAAGCATCTTCTTGATCTTCATCGTCTGGATGAACTGAAGAATTTTGCAGGCAACAACCTTCTCTAGTTGGTGATTGAAGTTGCGTATTGGGTTCCACGCAATTGGTTAGTCACGTACTGGGAACCATGCATTATAAGGAGAGATTGTCATTACAGAACAAGTTCAATTGGGTATTGGAGTAAGGGTTCAACTGTAGGTTGGTATAAGGTACTGGAATTCCTTTACTTGTAACCACTTATTTTGATAATAGTAGATTCTCGGAAGTGGTGGCCTTAAAATCACCTAGTGGGGTTTTTGCCGTGTTGGTTTTCCCCATTCTTAAACAAATCACCGTGTCAATTTAATTTCTGCTGCACTTAGTTTAATTGGTGATTTGTTTGTGCTACCATGTGCTTTGCATATTAATTAGATTAATTAATAAACTTGGCTAATTAATCAATTAATTAATCACAAGAGGTCAATACGTTTTTGGCCTATCAGTTGGTGTTGATACTTGTCCAATCAGCACCTCCCATAAGTTTTCATGTAGTAGTTGTAAGGCTGAAATCTACTGTTCAAGCATCACCTCCACATTAATGCGGTCAAAGAGTTAGCTACAGTGCATTTAATGCGGAGGCAGTAGCTTTCTCTTTAGATGCTTTAGGATTCCCCCCTATCCTATGTTTTTGCAAGGCTTACCTGTACCATTAGAACCCCCTAGAACATTCCCCTGGATGGTATTCCACCTATTCGGGCCTCAGCTTAGTTAGCCGATGAGGCATTCATCCTCGACCCACCCTTCTGGGCGTTTTAAGACCAAAACTTAATTCTTCAGTACCAACACAAACTCCCTTGACGATGTTTATTCATCCTCGGACATCCTCTAGTCCTCGGCTTGGGCCTTAGGCCCAATGCATACATAGATAATGGGCTCCCAGTCCCATTACCCCTACAAAAATGATTCTTTTAAAATCCAAAAATTACATAAACAAATAAAATAAAATAGGGTAAATTTCACTTTAAAGCCTATAGGTTTTGGCAGTCCAAATTAAACTCTATAGTTTTAAAAGGAGTTTATAAAAAAAAAAAATTTTAAATGTAACAAATTAAACCCTAGAGTTAAAAGTGGTCTAATACCGTTAACTATTAAAATTATTGTTTGAACTATGCATGAGAGAGAGAGAGAGAGAGAGAGAGAGAGAGGTCTGCTATGCGCTAGCCATCGCTCGTTGTCCACTCTACCGATTGCTAAAGCCTTCTTTTATCACACTTTGACAACCACCTCAGGCTATCGGCCACCAAACCCCACCAATAAGTTTTGTTCTCTCTCTCTACTGATTGATAATTTAAGCCTTCATTTATTCTTATTTTTATGAAAAATGGATTGATTTAGTTAGATTTATTATCTATTTTAGTCAGGTTGGTTTTGTGTATTTTGATTAAGTAGTTTTGGGTTTGATATCTCTTGTCTCTAGAATGAGAATTACCCTACTTTTTTTTTTTTTAGTTTTGTTCTTTGGGAGCTAAAGCTCAAAATTTTAATAGAAAACATTTGGCAAGGAGAAGAAGCTGAACAAGATGAAATGGAGTAGGAGATAAAAGGAGGAGACAGTAGTGGGAATTATAGAAACAAAAAACGTAGTCGTGTAGTCTAAAATTTATGCTGACATCCACATGCCACATGTAATTAGTAAAATATTCCTATGATAATCATGTATGAAAACAAAACAATAGTTAATGGTAGAAAAATGGATCAAAATTTTAAAACTTAGGGGGGGAAAAAAACAAACTTACCTAATTTTAGGGATGTAATTTACCATTTAGTTTAAAAATTATGCTAGCATACTCATCTCATATGTAATTACTAAAATATACATATGATAATGATTGATATAAACATAACTGTTTATTGTAAGTTGTAACAACCAAAATGGAAGAAATGGTGCAAACATAGTATGCTTATAGATAAAACCATTCTCATGCCCAATTTTACAATTTATTAACTTGTGCGATTGTGAGTGAGTAACGTAATGTGATAAGTTGCACAAGGCAAAAAATATCCACTACTCATAATCGCACAAGGCAATGAGTTGTAAAATTGGGTGTGTGATTGACTGTTTCTAGAATTATTCATCATAATATAGATCAAAGTAGAAAATAACAAAAAATGAGAAATACAACCACCATAACAAACATGAGTAATTATTAAACATTCCTAAAGTACGATAAGGTGATGTTTTGTCCTCTTACATTTATGGTATCTTTCACAAATTAAATTTATAGTAGGGTTTACTATGAATGTAAGAATCACATTATCGTGCTCCGAGAGTACCTAATAATTTTTCAATCAACAAAAAAACACATACTATAACAACCCTATAATTAGAAAAGCTGCGACTCAGCACTCACGGAGATCTCCACTGAGTTCGGAAGGCCATGTTTAGACATCACACTCACACCCTCACAATTAACCTTGGAAGCCCAATTGGTTAACTCGTGAAGTACCTCAAAGTTATAGATAGAGCTTTAGGTATTCATCCATGCGTATATATTTCACATCTGGATAAAGCTCTGAAGCCTCTTCACCCTCTTCTCCTATTTGAAAGTTTGTCAAACAACCTTCATAAAAAAAGTGATAGAGATGCCCAGCTACTGCCTGGCCAAAACGGTCTAGTCCTGCACTCAGAACAGAAGGAAAGTAATAAAATTAATTATCATGTGTATAGTCTTCGACATGTAAAAAGCATAAGAGTTGAGCAAATTCTTGATATTGCCTATAAATTACCAATTATCGCAAAAGTTTAAATTGTTAGGAACTTCTGAATTCAATCACTTAGTCGTAATTCTAACGATAGAGACCTAAACTCTTCATTAATAAGTGAGTCTCAACACGTAAAATTTTTAATATTTCAAATAGGAGGTAGAGTGCAAACATAGATCAAACTTAGAAATATCTCATGCTTTGATACCATAATAAATTACCAATTGTTTCAAAATATTAAACCATTACGAAATGTTGAATTTATTTTCTCAACCATAATTTCTAACAGTAGCTTTCCTTTTAACTTTTACCTTTCATGGAGGCGAGAAGATCTTCTTGTGAAATGCTAATCTTTTCAAGTTCCTTCCCAAGAAGTTTCTCCCACTTCTCAACTAGTTCTCTTTGGGAGAGAATGTTTTCTGGAGGCCGAATGTGCAGTGTTTTGTTCAATGTTCGAGGATCATCTATTGTTTTAATTGTGTATAATGCAACGTCGTCTTCATCCACGTAAACCACTGCAGCAAATATTCCAAAACAATGAAACATATATGACATTTTAATAATAATAAAGAGAAAAAAATAAAAAATTCACGAGCCCAGGCCAAGTCTTGTGCAAAGCAAAACATATAATCCTTGTCTAGTGGGGGTGGGTACCTTTGACGTTGCCATCACCATAGATGGTAACTTTTTCCTTAGGGGGCAAGTATGTTTTCATCATTTGAGAAAGGTTGGCAGCAAAGTAACCAGCAAAACAGTTAGCAGTTACATAAGTGAAGGGGATTTTAGCATCCTCTATTGCTCTTCTCACCACCATTTTATCATCAAATATCAATCTTCCAGGCTCAAGAGCATGTCCCATCCGTGAAGGGTCCGTACCAAATTCCGATGGTATGAAACGCTACAAATTTTTTTTATACAAAATATGACAGGATGTTAGCATATCACATCCTCCCCAAGTAACATTGCCTTTTAGGTATACTACATGGTTAAGTAAAGTTCTGTTCACAGATTTTCTCTATATCATTTAGTGTGTGCCTGCATTGACCAACTTATTTGTTGTTAGATAAGAAAAAAAAAAGTAAATAAATGACTTAAATTTATTAACATTTAAATTTATAAAAAAAAAAAAAAAAACTTCTAAACAAGTAATCCAGATAAACCCACACTAATTAGAGGTACCTCTAATTAATGCTGGGAAACGTTCTTGAAATATATATATATATATATATATAGTTAGTTAGTTAGTTAGTTAGATAGATAGGGTTTTTTTTTTTTTTTTTTGGTTCTATTTCTTCCCCTTTTTGAGTTCAACTTCAGAAATTTTATTTAGTTTGGTAATTAACTACACACAAAAAAAAAAATTCCTAGCTAATAAGTAGAATATCTATCATAGCTAGTCCTTCAATGTACGTAAGATTAGGTAAATCATTGAAATTCTTTAAATAAATTGCAAGGTTATAATTATTAATCTGGGTTAAATGCAAAAATTATCCCTAAGAATTGGATTACTACTAGGTACTAACAAAATTTTCAAAAATCTCCAATTCTTAATGCTGTTTGAAAATTCTCTAATTCCTCCTACATGCCTCTTCATCTCTGGTTGCTATTTATCTATTATTAGTTATCCAGACACTCTCTTGTGCATATAATTGCTACATAATGCAGTCATTGTGAATTATGCAATCACGACAAGCTATTGAAAGGAAGCAGAAGACTTGCAGGAACAAAAAACTTTCAATCAGTGTTATGTGTTATTTGTGTTTATGGGGGAAAATGGACTTGTTTGAAAAGTTTTACTATTACCTGGTATTAGTCCAAATTTTACTATACCCACAATGATGCGTTGATATATATACACATTTTAAAAAACCGTGAGATAATGTCCATATTTAAAATATGAGAGTGGATGCAAAAAAGTGGATTTGAGATAATCAAAACCCTAATTTTGAAGAGGTTAATGAAGTAATTGAGGATATGGGAGAAAGTGAATATAATAAAAGACAGTGATACTATGTCAAACAAAATATATACAGTAACTTTTTTTTTTTTTTTTGGTAAACATAAAGAGACAATGACAATGTGGAAAGAACGTAGGTACATGAACTTGATACATAGTTATAAAAATCTAAAGCACAAAGAAATTGCTTCCACAAAAAAGTAAGCTCTTTTTATTTTTCATTAATTGAAGAAACAAGATTTTAGTCAAAAAAGTTAATGTATGTTTTCTCATATTGCTACATTAATGTTATGCCTAGTTGTTTTCAAATTATAAATAAGGGTTTAAGTTATAGTCCAATAGTAATAAAATGTTTCTGTTGCCTGGGCTGGTTTGCTCAAACACACTCGGCGTAGGTTGGAGATTGGGCAATGGCAATTCGGCAAAATTCTAGGGAGATAACTAGTCGGGCAGAGGCTCTTTAAGAAGCATGATCCATCGCCCTCTTACCAGGAACAAAGAGTTGCTGAAGGTCTATGAGCTTTGGGACCAAACGGGTAACTGGTACCTTGATGGAATTTCTTTTCATCTCCCCACCCTCCTCACGGACATAATCCGAGCCACTCCCAAACCTAACATTCCCGTACAAGCTGATTCCACTTTCTAGTTCCCTTCTCCGAATGGTGAATTCAATACAAGTTCAGCTTACCACCTAGCTTGTGACCTTCAATCCGAAGCCCAAAACAGAAACAAGAAATGGATTTGGAGGATCCCTACACTCCCAAGGATCAACACCTTCATATGGCTTTCCTACCACAATAGCCTTCCAACTAAATCCCTGCTCCACAAAAGAAAGATCACAAATGATTCTTCCTGCCCCTTATGCCGCACTACTCCTGAAACCCTGCTCCACATTCTCCGTGATTGCACTGCCACCACTCCTATTTGGTTCAAAATCATCCCTTATCCCCCACAATTCTTCTACTCATCAAACACCACGACTTCATGGATCAAAAACATGGCTTCCAAAAACATCACCACATCCCTTTTCTCGGACATACCGTGGCAAATCATCTTCCCCATCTCCATTTGGGCAATCTGGAACGCTAGAAATAAATTCGTTATGGAAAGCACACCCTTCTCCCCCAATGACATTTTCAGAGAAATCCAATCTTTATCCATTGAACTCTTCACTGCATTTCCCCTCCGATCTCTCAAACAAAATTGCATAACAATCTCCATTGGATGGAAGCCACCACCCATCGGCTTCTACAAACTCAACACTGATGGCTCGACAAAGAGCAACCCAGGCATAGCGGGCACCAGTGGTCTTATCAGGGATTATAGAGGAAACTGGATTGGAGGGTTCGCTAGAAATATAGGCTTTACCCACTCCCTTGCCACTGAACTATGGGAATTACATGATGGTCTCACGCTAGCTAAAAATCTGAACATTAGTAAACTTCACGTAGAGCTAGATGCCAAAGTAGTCGTTGACATTATCACTGCTCAAAATATTAGCACCTTATCAAACCATCCATGTAATTCCTTAATCTCTTGCAGGTTGCTTATCCAAACCTTTGAGGAAGCGCTTGTGTGCCACACTTACCACGAAGGAAACCATTGCGCAGACCTTTTGGCTAAAGAAGGATGCTCCATTTTGGATATTTTTATTTTATATGCACACCCCCCTTCCCCCCCCCCCCCCCCCCCCCCTCCCGTTTTGTACCAATTATTGGCTGATGCTTGGGGAGTGGCCTACCCTAGACTTTGTAATTTCTAGTTTTTAATCTACGTTCCTTTAACCAAAAAAAAAAAGACATATTTTGTGGGATTTTATGTCCAAATAGTTGTAATTTCTCTTCTCCTTCCCCACTATTTACTTATCTAAAAAATAAAAGTTCAAATAAAAAGTAGAATTAAATTTCTATATTTTCTGAAAGGATTTACAATGAACTTTGGAGATCCTATAATAAAATATGGGGATCATTTTATAGAATACCAGACCTTATTTATTTTGAACTCATGAAACCTCATAAATTTAAATAGACTTCTAATTGTTTGGATAATATGATATATAATAAAAGATAAAGAAAACACCACTACTATACATACATAACAAATTTCAGTACTTTTATCGCAATTTGTTGAAGTTTCATATTGTAATTAGTGTAATATCTTTCACTAACTCACTGACATGACTTTTATCGTATTGAAAAAGGTTTGGCTCTAGGAGCAGAACTAGGAATTTTTATATGGGGGCCAAGTTATATAGTACAGATAAATTAGTCAAGACAAATCATGTGTGTGAAGACATCTAATGCCAAAGTTAGTCATAATTCATAAATGTATTAGGTACAAAATATCAACTTGTATCTAATATACTACTTCATAGTGAAAATTTTAAAACTTTTACTTTCAACATATATAAGTTATGAAATTTTCTACCAATGTAAATAGACAATTTACAATGGAACCCATGAATTATTTAAAATCATGAGCGATCCAAAATTTTAGCAAATATAATAATATATTTTACAATAAAAAGGTCATTTAATATTTTTTAGGGGGCCAATTCTTAGTTTTATAGGTCAAACCTTTCAAAATTTTAGCGTGTGTGTGTGTGTGTGTGTGTAATGTCACAATTTGCAAAAATGCAAAGGATCTATGCCCAAAGAGTCCAAAACAATGAGTTTGTAGAGAGTGGGTTGGAAAACTAAGCTCTAATGAGTTGGGTAGCAATTATAGTGAATCCAGATGACAATAAAATAAAAATAGACTGGTTATATCTAATGGAAATCGTCCTCGGCATAGTCCGAGGAGATCAGTTTTTGTATATACTTCTTGAAGTTGGTTACAAGTACAGTTCTTATTACTACAGTAATTCTCTCTTAATTCCTCGGTCCCTTCTTCTTAGGGCCTTCCTTCTATTTTATACTATCTTCCTCCTTTCATCTCTGCCCTCCACGTGTAGATTAGATGGTAAGTGTTGATCTTTGTCACATCAGCACATTCCTGAAGTCTTTAGGGAGTAGCTGTAAGGCTGAAAACTACTGTTCAGGTATCACTTCCTCATTAATGCGACTAGAGGGTTAGCTACAGAGCATTCAATGCGGTGGTAGCAGCTTTCCCTTAGATATTTCATAGCCTCCCTATGTCATCTTCCTTCCTGATACTTATCCTCATCAATGGAATTGTCCGGAACGTTGCTCTTGACGACAGACCGCACCTTCTGACCTCGGCTTTGCTCAGCTGAGGAAGCATTCCTTCTCGGATCACTCTTTTGGACCCTTATGACCATACCTCACATTTTCATTCATTAACACGGATTCCTGTGATAGTGTTTCCTTGTCCTCGGACTACTTGATATCCTTGGATTGGGCCCTTGGCCCAACATATACATAGATATGCACTACTGGACCTACTACCCTTACAATAGCCCCTCGAAATTCTCCTCTCTAGCTCCTCGGGGAGAAATGAGGATTTCGATATTACCACAATTGCCCCGCGCTTATCATACATCACCTCTGTCAGCGTAGGTGCTTTTTAACTACCTAACGCATGCTCCTAACACTTCGACATTCGAGACGCGCCTTCATTAAATTTCTGCGGCGCCATGTTCCCCACGTTCTACGGCACGATGTGGATCCAACGGCTGAGGATTTTATTGGAACCTGAGTGGGAATTTTCCCACTTATCGCCCTTTCTTTGATATAAATACTGTCCAAACACTTTATTCACTTCACTATAGCACTCATACACTGAACTTGCGCACCTATTCAATTCATTCGAGCCTTCGGAAATACCAAAAGCCAGTCCAAGGAGAGTTTTCTTCTTTATGTAAGTCTTTATAAATCTTTCCATTTATTTTTCCATCTACTTTTCTTTTCTCTGTGTCCTTTTCTCCTTGGCCCACCTACCTTCTCTTTCTCTTCTTAGTACCTTCAATCCTCTCATAGGAATGGGTAGATTCGTTTACCTGGCAGACTCCGCGGAGAATATAGAGAGCTTTAAAGCTCAATATAGCATCCCGCCAAGAGTCTCCATTAGGTATTGTAAGGAAAGGGAATGGCATGAGAAAAGGCAAGAGAGAGAAGTGGTAATCCCAATGATTGCCTTTATAGAGGGTAGGATGAGAATCCCCATGGGCACTGTCACTAGGGACTACCTTAGGGCTCATAGATTAGCTCCCACCCAATGTGCCCCAAACATGTTTAGGATTTTAGGTAGTGTAGACACCTTCAATGAGAAAATGGGCTTAGGGCTTACCCACCATGATGTCAACTAGGTCTATAACCTCCATCACTTAAAAGGGCAGGGTTACTACCTAAAAACTAGATACCTCGAGATTAGGCTCATTTCATGCCTTCACAAGTCCAATAAAGGCATGAACAAGGACTTTTTGATCATGTTAGGGGAGTGGTACGACTGCCTCCCCTGCCCAACGAGAGAGGGGCAACCAAGTGGGGTTTTAGGTCTAGGTTTATTATTTGAAAATTTCCTCCTTTTCCCTTGATATGTTCTTTACCCAGTTGTCTATGTTTCTACTTGTAATTGAATTGTCTCCTTTGATTTGTGCCATTTTTTCTAACGACGTTTTTTTTTTTTTTTCCAAATGGTCTTGTAGATAAGAACGCTGCCATTCCAAATTTCAGTCTAGTCAACGAGCAGAGCCTAGACAAGATTCTTAAAGTCGAGGTGTTCGTTCACAGCGACCGTCAGCTCAAGGTGGCACACATAATCCTCAGCTACACACCTCTTTCCTCAAGTTTTCAAGCGCTGAAATGCGTAATCAAGGCAAAGGATCCGCGCCTACACTAGATAAGTGTTGCTGTCCCGGGTTTCCTCACTACCGACCCCATTCTTGTCCCAACCTTCAACTAAGGAAGAGGAAGGGATCATTGAAGTTTCTGACTCTGAAGACGATTTTGAAGTCTTCAACCGACCTTCATCTCCTGAAACCCCATCTGGTGACCTCGGCCACCCTCCTCTCGCGCAAGCAAGCCAGGCCCAAGAAGACTCCTCCCTACCAGAAGACATGGGGATACAACGCAAGCCTAGGGCGGGTCTTCTAGCAGTTATGGAGTCCCAAGCTGGGGACAAGGCGCCTGAGAAGGCCACTCAAGCCAAGCTTCCCCTTCCTCCACCCACTCAACCTCTCTGGGCTGATCCCGCTGATCATAAAAGGAAGAGGGATCAGAAAAGCCAAGATGCGGTAGAAGGAGGGAAAGGCCCCTTAGCCAAGGAGACCGAGCCCTAAAGGGGAGCCAAGCAAGCCAGGGTAACACAAACCTTCGCAGATAGGAGGGGTGATTCACAAGTTGGGACCCCTATCTGGACCTTCGCCATAGTCTTGGATGGGGCGCCCTTGCCTGCCGATGCTTCAATCAGAAACTTCCAGCAAGGGAAGGCCAGCTACGTGGCCGACGCTGTGGAGCAGGCTTTACTTCTGCCTAAAGATATGGCCACTTGGTGGTCAATGAGGAAGCATGAGGTCTTCCTCAGTTTAAAGAGAGACCTCGCTCTGGTAAGTCTACCTACTACCTTCTTTTTCCCATTATCCTAGCAATAATCTCTTTTATACTTGTATTTATACTTTGCTGATTTTTTTTTTTTTTTTAAAGGCTGTCCAAGCTGCCCATAGAGCTAAGGAAATAGTCATCAGCTCTCATAAGGCAATGAAGGAAGAGGAGGGCAGGTGCGTTGCCACCGTGAAAGCTTTCAAATTAGTAGAGAAGAAGTCTCAAGACCTTAATGCTAAGCTAGTTGAAGCTGATCGAGATAAGAAAAGTGCCAAGACCGCTTTGGATATGGTGGAGAGGTAAGCGGAAGCTCAGCGCAAGCAACTCCGCCAAGCCGAGGACGAGCTCTCTACTGCTAGAAGTCAGATCAAAGTCCTGACAAAGAAGCTGGAGGAGGCCGAGAAGGCCAAGGAGCAGGCCGAGCAGGACGACTACGACGTGGGCGTGGTAAAGACCAAGGAAGCCTTCAGGGTTGAGGTCTCGGAGGTGTGCAGATTCTATTGCCTCTAAGTGTGGAACGAGACCCTCAACCAAGCTGGGATTGAGGCCTCCTCTACCTTTAGGAGAGCAGAGAATGTGTTCTACCCTTCAACCATCCGAGCTTTGGGCTCTTCGGGCTCCAAGGCTGACTCGATCTCTAAGGAGGCAGATGAAGGCAAGGAAAGCCCAAGCAAATCTCTTCCCACAACCAACATCTCCTCTGAGGCAACAAAGCAATCTGAAGATGCTGAGAAGGCAACAGACACCACCAAGGAAGTGGCCCAGGATGCCCACCTGCCTCCAAAAGCCCCCAAAAAGCCCCCTAAGGAGAAAGAGGTTTCCCATAACATGGAGATTGTGCTGGCAACTCTCCTCATACCCTCTAAGGAAGACCTCAAAGGCAAAGGACTTGCATCCACCACGGTAGCATCCACCCAGCCCCCCAAGACTCAAAAGGATAAGCTTGTAATAAAGATGAAGCCTTAAGCTGTCTTTCTTTTTTTTTTTTTCTTTTTTTTCTTTTTAATTTTAAAACTGTTGTTTTTGTTTCCTGGCTCTGTAATTCATTCAACCTTTTGTAATCTATTTGCCTTTTTCAGAGGCTCGGTTTAATGACAATTGCAAGCTTTTCCTTTATACTTGTGATGTTTATATGGATCCAAATATAGTCTATGTTTCATTTAATACTTTGCCAACGTGACAATGAGATATAACCCCATTTTTTTTATCTACATAAGTGATAGTATACTTACCACCCTCATATGATCATCAACAGTGTAACCTTAACCTTAAAAATATACATAATGGTAGAGCACCCATTCATGTCGGGCTCTACCAAATTCTCCACCTATCAATAAGTTTAAGGAACTGGAAATGATAATCAGCTCTTAAACAGATCACAGATATACTTTCAAGTACTTTAAGTGGTACTCATGAGTGTCCATTTTATCATGTTACTACAATGAAGATGTTTGCCATCCAGCACGGCTAGTTCTATTGACACTTAGATGAATAATAGATAGTATTAGTTTGCGCAAGTTATGTGACCTGAGGAACCAAACATGACCCAAGTTCTATTTAACACTTAGACAAATAACTTAAGATATCAATTTACCCAAGGTATGTGGTGCGAGGAGTCAGGCATGACCAAGGTTCTGTTTGATACTTAGACAAATAACTTAAGATATCAATTTACCCAAGGTATGTGGTCCAAGGAGCCAGGTATGACCAAGGTTCTGTTTGATACTTAGAAAAATGATATGAAGTATTAATTTACCCAAAGTATGTGATTCAAGGAGTCAAACATAGCTAATGTTCTGTTTAATACTTAGAGAAATAATATGAAGTATTAATTTACCCAAAGTATGTGGTCCGAGGAGCCAGACATAGCTAAGCTTCAATTTAATACTTAGAAAAATGATAGAAAATATCAATTTACCCAAAGTATATGGTCCAAGGAGTCAGGTATGACCAAGGTTCTATTTGATACTTAGAAAAATAACTTAAAATATCAATTTGCCCAAGGTATGTGGTTCGAGGAGCCAAGTATGACCAATGTTCTATTTGATACTTAGCAAAAATGACATGAAGTATTAATTTACCCAAAACATATAGTCCAAGGAGCCAGACATAGCTAAGGTTCTATTTAATACTTAGAAAAATGATAGAAAATATCAATTTACTCAAGGTATATGGTCTAAGGAGTCAGGTATGACCAAGGTTCTGTTTGATATTCAAATAAATAGGACACATGACGCATAATGTAACAAACCAAAATATGGTAAAGAAAACTTTCATTAATAATAATACATTCTCAGGTTGTTTACATTCCAGGGGTGTGGTACAACATTTTCATCTAGATCTTCAAGATAATATGCACCTATTCTAGCCACTAATATGATGCGATATGGCCCTTCCCAGTTGGGCCTTAACTTTCCCCATGCTGGATTCTTTGCAGTACCCAAAACATTTCTTAATACCAGGTCTCCAGGTGCTAATGGCCTTAGCTTTACGTTGGCATCATACCCTTGCTTGAGCTTGTGTTGATAATACGCTAGTTGGACCATAACACTTTCTCTTCACTCTTCAATTAAGTCTAAGCTCTTCTCTAACAGCCCATCATTGTTGTTCAGAGTGAAAGAACTCGTCCTCAGTGTTGGGAATCTAGTCTCCAGAGGAATAATAGCCTCGGCTCTATAAGTCATTGAAATTGGTGTCTCCCCTGTTGATCTACGAGGTGTGATCCGATATGTCCAAAGGACGTGTGACAGTTCTTCCACCCATTTTCCCTTCGCATCATCCAACCTATACTTAAGTCCATTTACTATGACCTTATTGACAGCCTTGGCCTGCCTATTCCCCTGTGGATAAGCCGGGATGGAATACCTATTCGTAATTCCCAGGTCACAACAGTACCTCCTAAAGGCTTTGTTATCAAACTAAAGACCATTATCAGAGATGAGGGTATAGGGGATCTCAAACCGAGTGATAATATTTTCTTCAAACAAATCTCTTGGCATCCACGTCCCTGATATTTGCCAATGGTTCAGTTTCAACCCACTTGGTGAAGTAATCCATGCCAACCAGCAACCATCTCTTATTCCCTTCTACCTTAGGGAAAGGTCCTACAATATCCAAGCCCCATTAAGCAAGTAGCCAAGGGCTGGACAGAGGATTAAGGACTCCCCTTGGTTGGTGAATGTTTGGTGCAAATTTTTTGCATTGGTCACACTTCTTCACATACTCTTACGCTTCCTTCTACATGTTCAGCCACCAGTATCCCTTAATGAGAGCTCTGTGAGACAAAGATTTGCCTCATGTATGGCTTCCACAAATCCCTTCATGTAACTCCTTTAGAAGTAGCTCTGACGCCTCAGGGTGTATGCATAGCAAATATGGCCCAGAGAAAGAGCGCTTGTACAACTTTTGGTCCTCAGACAACCAAAATTGAGGAGCCTTTTTTCGCACCTTGTCAACCTCTGACTTATCCTTGGGCAAGATATCCTCCTTAAGGAACAATACTATGGAGTCCATCCAGCTAGGTCCCACCCTAATTTGATGGATATGGACCACCTCACTCTTCATCTTTGTAGGCTTACACAAGTCTTCAACAAGGATAACCCGAGGCAAGCTCTGCGCCGAGGAGGTTGCAAGAATGGCCAGAGAATCAGCATGGGTGTTTCCACTTCTAGGGATGTGCTGTAAGTTGAAAGACTCAAACCCTAATTGTAAATGCTTAACCTGATTTAAATATTCTTGCATTCTCGCATCCCTGGCCTCTAACTCTCCTCTTACTTGGCCCACCACCAACCTTGAATCCAAGAAGACCTCCACTGCTTTTCCTCCCATTTTCTAAATCATGGTCATCCCTACTAATAGAGCTTCATATTCAGCCTCATTGTTTGTGGCCGAGAAGCCCAATCTTAAGGATTTGTCAATAGTGATCTTCTTAGGAGATATCAGAACTAACCCTACTCCAAATCCTCTTTGATTCCCTGCACCATCAACGGATACCCTCTAGGATAAAGGTTCTTGCAAGGAGACCACACCAATTGATTTTTCATCCATGTTCTGCTTTTCAACTTTCTCTTCCAATGGAGATTCAGCAAACTCGACCACCAAATCTACGAGAACTTGACCCTTGATAGAGGTGCGAGGCATGTACTTGATATTAAAAGCCTTTAGGATTGTACCCCACTTGGCAATCCTTCCAGTGTAATCAACACTTTGAAGAAGTTATTTAAGTGGAAGTTGAGTTAAGACAACAATTGTGTAGGCTTGAAAATAGTGAGGGAGCTTACGTGTAGCATGTACTACTGCCAAAATGGCCTTTTCCAACGGTAGGTAATGCACCTCGGCCTCATGCAGTGATTTGCTCACATAGTAAATTGGCCTCTACACACCACCATGAACCCGCACCAACACCAAGCTCACCGCATGGGAAGCCACCGCGATGTAAGCAAACAAAACCTCATCCACCTCTGGCTTGGACGTAATGGGTGGCCGAGATATATATTCATTCAACTGCTGGAAGGCTAGGATACACTCCTCGATCTATTCAAATCTCTTCCACTTATTCGATAACTGAAAGAAAGGCCTACACCTGTTTGCTGACCGAGAAATGAATCGGTTTAAAGCAACAGTCATCCTTGTCAACTTCTGGATCTCTTTAGGATTTCGAGGTGGCTGTGAACTGTTAATTGCTTTAATTTGGTCAGGGTTGACTTCAATTCCGCAGTGAGTGACCATGTACCCTAAGAACTTTCCTAAACCAACACCAAAAGAACACTTAGAAGCATTAAGGCATAGCTTGTGTTTCCTTAATATCTCAAAGATATTCCCGAGGTCATTAACATGCTCGGATTCTATCTTACTCTTTACCACCATATCATCTATATAAACCTCAATGTTTTTTCTTAACTGTGGCTCAAACATCCTGTTCATTATCCTCTAATAAGTAGACCCTGCATTCTTTAAACCAAATGACATCACTTTATGGTGGTAATTTCTAATAGGAGTAACAAAAGCTATCTTCACTTAATCATCCAAAGCCAAAGGTATCTGATAGTACCCTTGAAAGGCATCCAGAAAGCTCATCCGAGGATGGCCTACTGTTGCGTCCACTAACTGATTTATCCGAGGCATGGGGAAGGGATCCTTTGGGCAAGCCTTATTTAAATCTGTGAAGTCTACACATACTCGCCACTTGCCATTTTTCTTTTTCACCACCACCGTATTAGCCAACCATTCAGGGTAGAACACTTCCTTGATATCCCTAGCCTGCTTAAGCTTGCTCAATTCCTTCTTGACAGCATCGGAATGTTCTTTAGATAAGCACCAAGGTGGTTGCTTTCTAGAGATGACAGCCGGGTTGACGTTTAGGTGATAACAAATGAAACTCGGATCCACCCCAGGAGCTTCATAAGCATTCCATGCGAAAACATCAATGTTCTTTTTAAGAAACATTATCAATTCTTCCTTCTCTTGAGGAGGCAACTAAGCTCCGACCTGAAAAAACCTTTCTGAATCACCATTCATAACAATTTCCTCCAACTTTTCACACTTTGCCCCCTCTGACTCCGCATCTAAAGATAGCACCGGAATCCTTGATTGCTATGAGCCCCCCCTCAGCAAAGGCCGATAACTCAACTCCGGGCTAATGCATAATTACAAATACCAAGCACTGCCTGCCACGGATTGGCTCCCAACCAGTTCCTCAATCCAGTCTCCAGACAGATATTTTACCTTCAGATGTAGGGTGGAGGAAACAGCCTCCAAGGCATGAAGCTAGGGCCTTGCCACAATGGCAGTGTAGAGAGAATAAGCATCCACTATAATGAAATCCACCTCTACCACCTCTGACTCTACTTGCACGGATAGTCGAATTTGACCCCTTGGAATAACAACCTTGCCTTCGAAGCTCACTAGAGGCGAATCATAAGCTATCAAGCCCTTAGGTTTCAAGCCCAGCCCGTTGTACAAATTGGAGTACATAATCTCTGCCTCATTGCCTTGATCCACCATCACCGTCTTAACATTATATCCCCTTATCCTGAGGGTGACCACCAGTGCATCATCATGTGGCTGTATGGTTCTAACCTTGTCCTCCTCAGAGAAACTCATCGTCGGCCGGTTCTCCACTCTAGCCCTCTTCGGCTTAGGTCTAGAGTCCTCGGCAAGTGGCCGGGCTATAGACATCACCCTGGAGGGGTGAGAGCCAATTCTTCCCGAGGCTGCGAAGATGACATTGATGGTGCCCAAAGGGGCCCTGGAAAAAGCATTCCCCTGAAATCCTGAACCTATTTAGGTCTTCTGGTCCGTTAGACTAATGTAGAAATAGTTTCAGCCTTCCCTCTCTGACCAGTTGCTCCAGATGACTCCTCAAAATTCTACAGTCTTCTGTGGTATGCCCTCAGTCCTTGTGGTATTGGCAATGAAGGTTTTGATTGTGCTTTATGGGGTCACCTCCCATCTTATTTGGCCACTAAAAGAATGGCTCGTTCTTGATTTTCTCCAAAACTTGGTGTACTAGTACTCGGAACACCGTGTTAACCATTTGAGTAGTGGTAGACCCCGATTACCCAACAAAGTCTCTCCGAGGCCGGTTATTGTTGTAGCGGTCCGACCTGAAATCCCTTCTCTCCAGTGGGATAACCTTAGCCTTCCCTTTTCCTTGTTGTTAGTCCTCCTCAACCCACTTATACTTATCAATTCCGTTCATGAGTTGACATACACTGCTAGCGGGTTTTCCAGTCAAAGATTTCCTCAAGCCATGCTCGGCAGGTAGGCCGACCTTAAAGGTTCTTGTGGCCACATCATCAAAGTCCCCATCTATCTTATTGAACATCTCCTAATACCTATTCAAGTACGTTTTCAAAGTCTTTTCTTTACGAATGGTCATAGACACCAGGGAGTCTAAAGGCCGAGGAACCCTGCTGCATGTTATAAAGCGAGATCCAAATGCCATGGTGAGTTCTTTAAAAGAATCAATAGATCCAGCTCCCAAGCCATCAAGCCACCTCATAGCTATAAGCCCCAACATAGATGGAAATACCTTGCACATTAGGGCCTCATTCTTCGAGTGTACAACCATTCTTTGGTTGAAGTGTCTCACATGCTCTACATGATCCATTTGACCGTTGTACATGGTGAACGTTGGTTGAGTGAACCACCGAGGAAGTCTCCTTCCCTTAATTCTGCACGTGAAAGGTGACTTGAAAATTTGATTTAATGCCTTGCTCATAGCGTTATTTCCTAGGCCTTTGCAAGACGGGCCCTTCTTCCTACGCTCACGGTGGTAGTCCTCATCATACAAGAAAGATTCACTGGGGGGAGTCCTTGACCTGGGTCTATAACTACCATCCTCCTCGTCGCTAGAAGAGAAATTAGAATTGGAAGGAGTTCGCCTTCGTCATTCGTGGTGCAACTTCCTTTTCAAATGTTCAATCTCCAATTGCATGGCACTGGTATTCTCCTTATGAGAAAGGTGGCTCCTGCTACGAGATTGGCTCCTGCTAGTATTGGTGGTATGCACACTACCCTCCCGATCCCTTCTTCACTCAAGATTAACAAAATGATCTTGACATTGGAACCCCATAGATTCCTCCAGATTCGGACCTGAACCTACTATAACTGAACGTTGAGCTCACTATAGTAATAGAATTTGCCACAGACAGCGCCAATTGTAAGGTCATAATTTGAGTCCTAGGCCCAAAAATGCAAAGGATCTAGGCCCAAAGAGCCTAAAACAATGAATTTGTAGATAGTAAGTTGGAAAACTAGGCTCTAATGAGTTTGGTAGCAATTATAGTGAATCCAGATGACAATAAAGTAAAAATAGACTAGTCGTATCTAATGGAAATCGTACCCAAAATAGTCCGAGGAGATCAGTTCTTGTATATACTTCTTGAAGTTGGTTACAAGTATAGTTCTTATTGCTACGGTAATTCTCTCTTAATTCCTCAATCCCTTCTTCTCAGGGCCTTCCTTCTATTTTATACTATCTTCCTCCTTTCATCTCTTCCCTCCACATGTAGATTAGATGGTAGGTGTTGATCTTTGTCACATCAGCACCTTCTTGAAGTCTTTGGGGAGCAGCTGTAAGGTTGAAAACTACTGTTCAGGTATCACTTCCTCATTAATGCGGCCAGAGGATTAGCTGCAAAGCATTCAATGCAATGGTAGCAGTTTTCCCTTAGATATTTCATAGCCTCCCTCTGTCCTGTTCCTTCCTGATACTTATCCTCATCAATAGAATTGTTCGAAATGCTGCTCTTGACGGCAGACAGCACCTTCTGACCTCGGCTTTGCTCAGCTGAGAAAGCATTCCTCCTCGGATCACTCTTTTAGACCCTCATGACCATACCTCACCTTTTCATTCATTAACACAGACTCCTGTGACAATGTTTTCCTATCCTCAAACTACTTGATGTCTTCGGATTGGACCCCCGGCCTAACATATACATAAATACGCACTACTGGGCCTACTACCCCTACAATATATATATATATATATATATATATAATTTTGGGTGGGCCATGAACTCCACAAGCTTACACTTAGTTCTACCCTTGATTAAGTAGAGCCAAACTTTGTTCATATGTATATCAATCACAACCTGTCACATTAACATATTGTGAAATTTATTGTTTTTGGACTTATTCTAAAGAAAATATAACTGGAGTGTCAAGTGTGGAACTTTTTATTATGGGAAAAGTTAACAAATGGCCTAAGTGTATTGATTTAAAAAACATTTTAAAAACTTTTTTATGGGAAAAGAAAAAAAAAAATTTTTTTAATATTTTCCATGAAAGTACTTAGGGTATCCATTGGAACCCGAAAACCGACCCACCCGTCCAAACCATCTAGGCCGACCCAAAAACCAGCCGACTCGATGTCGGTGACGGTCAACGGCAGGTCTCTACCACCAAATCTGACTTAGGTGGGTTGGATGGCGAGTTTTCTTCTCCAAAACCGATGAACCCAATCTAACCAACGAAACCCATGAAAGAAGGCCGGATTTACCTAGATCCGTTTAGATCCAGCCATATTCTGGTCAGGGTTTGGTAGTTTTTGGTTAGATCCGGCGAAGATCTAGTTTTTTTTGCTTAGATCTGATGATGATATAAAGTTTTTGCTCAAATCTAGGCTTGATGTGGTTGTTTTTGCTTCGATTTTTACTCACAATATATAGGTCTTTTAGGCTTTAGCATTAATTGAAATTATTCACAAAGTATTTTATCAAATTATCATGAATATATGAGACCAACGCAATCAATTGGTAATGAAACTACAATAAAATACTTGCTTATTGTTAAATGTGATACTAAGTACATAGTTAATTATCGCAAACATAGTTAGATAAACATGGAAATGGACTTCATTGGCACATTCCTATTGGCACATTCCTATTGGCATATTCTTATGCACAAAGTGCTTGGAGGTCTAAGGGAAAAATTGTTCGAACGGTGAGATTAGCAGCATATTGTAATTATTTTTCAAAAAAAAAATTTACATTTTATATATTTATAAAAAGAAAAAAGATATAAAATAAAAAGAAGATATAAAGTTAATAATTAACCTTAATGTTTCCAGCTTCTTTGATGGCCTCAACAAGCTTAAGCTGCAACAAAAGAGAGCTAGGATAGCCAGGATGACCCCCAGACATGGTGCAAATGACAACATCAACTTGTTTCACAGCATCTACGAGGCTGTTGTGATCGGAAAATGAGGCTTCAATAAGGCGGGCACCTTGCTTCTTAAAAGAAAATAGCAATTGGACCTTATCAATGTCAGAACCCATCTCTCGGCGTTGAAGAACATAGGTGATTATATGATCCTCCTGTGCTAGGCTTGCCCTCACAATCCTCTTCCCGATGTACCCAGTACCACCCACAATAAGAACTTTCCTCTTTGCCATACCAATTAATATTCACTTTTTTCTTTTCTTTTCTTTTGACGACTCCACAATCTTTGAGATCCAGAGGTATTTTCAAGACGGGTCCCTCCATCCACAGTCCAAACTTGAATGTGTGTGTGTATATATATATATATATATATATACACACACATGATATTTACCGACACTAGTACTTTATAAGACAAACAAAGTTCTTTTTTTTTTTTTTTTTTTGAGCAAAAGACAAACAAAGTTCTCAACCCAAAATAAATAGGCTTGAAAGTGTACCCCGCATGTCCCATAAAAATAAATAAAATAAAATAAAAAGTGTACCCGGCATGCGTATGCGGTTTACTTTTTTTTTTTTTTTTTCTTTAATTAATGGGTTACAACAAATATATATAATTAAATAGAAAAATGCAAAAGGTAAGTTGGAGCCAGGATTTGCAGTTAGAAGAGTTAGAGCGCTAGTTCTACCGCTACTTAGACACTTGAGGAATTTGTTTTTGGTGTGTGACGTTGATGATGCTATTGGGTAAGAACAAAATAAATTTTTTTTTTTTAATTTAAAAGGGCTAGATTGTTAGTTTTTGGTAAAATTGGTTGATTGAGCTTAATTTGCTTTAGATTTAATATTGATAATTTTTGTTGTTGTGCTAATTTATTGGACTTGTATATTTTGTTTTAGATTTTAGATCCTAGCAGATTCATGGGCCTTGACAAAAGGTCGGCCACCTTTTATGTTAGAATAGCAAAAGGCTTGGGGCATAGCAGGGTGATTCTTTTATGGTCTTTATAAGGAGGAATGCTAGAGCTACAATTTTTTTTTACAAATTGCTGATGAAGTAAGTGGCTATTGATAAGTAAAAAAGTGGTGTAAGTGGTGGGCCAAATGCAAATCAATATGAATTTGTTACCTCATCAATTTGTAAAAATGTTGTAGAAAAGTTTATGGTAATAACATTACTCTTAAAATAACTAATGATATTAGGAGAGCAAAGTGTTACTTTATAAAACAAAATTACTAAAATTTGTATTGAGTATTTTTTTTTTTTTTTTTTAATTTAGGGGCCAGGCCATTGCCCCTCACGTCAAAGCATGCCTCCGTCCCTGGCTAAAGGCATGAATTATTTTACAAACTATAAATGCGATGAATGATTATTAGTAAGTTAAAAAGTAATTATAATTTTCCATTCATCTTAACTTAGGTTTTACGCATTTAATATATATTACACATTTGTGAACTGCTAATACAACCAAGAGTTTATGGAGGCTAGCTTCAAAAAATGAACACACACGGCAGGTTTGAAACAGAAAACAGGTTCATTAAATTATAGTTTTTAAAACGGTTTTCTCCGGGTTTTTATTGGCCTTTACAAACAAGGAACTGCAAACACGCTTGTGTGTAGTGTTTTCATTTTCTTTGCCAAAAAAGTTTTCTATCCTAGGAAATATAATACTGTTTTTTGACTGGTATTAAAAAAAAAAATTTAGCAAACATACACTTGGTGTTCATGTTTGAAATTCTCTTCCATTTGGTAGGATTTTATGACTAATTTAGTGAGGTTACTATTGTAGAAAACTAACTTGCTAAGATGAATAGCTATGATTCAAGAATGGAGTGTTCTTGTTGTTTTGATAGCATTTAATATTTATTTTAAATAGGAGTAAATTCTCTTCCATGTGTGAAGTTTAAGGAGTAAATTGGTCAAAATAAAAGTTTAAGGGGTGTAATGGCCACTAGGTTAAAGTTCAAGGGGTATTTGGACATTTTTCCCTGATTATTTATTTTTTTGATAGGAAACTTGTAACTTATTTTATAGCTAAAGTTTCACCATACTATGTTCTATAATTTAATTTTTTTCCCTTCATGTAAAAATTCAATGACAATTATTTTGCACATTTATTTGACAAAACCAAAAGAAGAAGACCTCCACCTCCATAGCCAAAACTTCATCTCCTCAATTGGTGTTGTACGGTAGACATAAATATGATGTTTTGTACTTTTTTTTTCAAAAAACTAGACCCTAGTTCTCTCCCCCTCTCAATCGGATCCTCTGGTGTTTTTTTTTTTTTTTTTTTTTCCACGTGCATACCACGTGAGTTGATTGTTAAATTTTAACAGTAGGGAAGTATCTATTTGGCACATATGTGAAGTTTAGTATCCGTTTGGATTGTACTGAAATCTCATCTATCTGCGTTTAGCGTTTACAATCCATGGGACCCATGGCTACAGTGCAATCCATCAAAACACCCACGACTCAGAAAAAACGCAAGAATTTTTGGCTGAACACACCGTTTCAATAAAACCCTCCATGCGTGTACTGTTCCTTTTCTTTTCATTATTTTTTTTGTAAGAACTTGTTCTTCGTATTCTTCATATTCTTCCCAGAACATGACTATTCATGTTCTTGAAACCCAGCAAACCCATCAAAACAGAAGATCAAAATAGTGAAACCAAAACTAAGACAGAATCCACCAATCTGATATTAAACCGATCAAACCCATATGAAAAAAAGTCAAAACCGATCAACCCATCAAACCCATATGAAACCAAAACCAAATCAAACCCATCAAATCCATATGAAACCAAAACGAAATCAAACCCATCAAACGGATCAACCCATCAAACGCAAATCAAACCCATCACCAATCTCAACCTCACCCAACACCACCGAGTTCCCATATTAAACCCATCAAACCCACTGCCGATCAACCCATCAAACCCACCGCCGATCAACCCATCCACCACCATCGAGTTCCCAAATCAAGAAACTAAAACATTAGATCTTCATAAGACCAAACTCCATGGGAGAAAGAGAGAGGAAGCTCCACCTCGTGCACATCGAAGAGAGAGAGAGAGAGAGAATGGTTTAGGTCGAGAGACCATGCTCCCTATCTCTTCTTTCAATTAGTGCTGGAAACTCCTTCACATTAGGCCTCCCAAGACTAAGATGACATTTCACTTCTCAATGCCGAAAAAGCTAAAGATTTTTTTCTTTTTTTTTATTTTCAAATTTTTATGTGGCTACTGGGAAAGGAGTAAAAAAAATAAAACAAAACAAAAAAAACAAAACAAAAACGCTACGGTACTTTCAGCTGAAGCTACAGTAGTTTCAACCCCAAAGAATTAGCTAGCATTTAAAATTATTTACTACAGTGTTTTCAGTTTTCAGCAAAATAAGCGGTATTCAAACAAATCCTTAAGGAGTAAATTGGTCAAATTAAAAGTTGAGGGTGTAATGGCCACTACTTTAAAGTTTAGGAGATGTCAGAGCATTTTTCCCTATTATAGATTATAGATATATAAATTTTTGTATATTCATAAACTTAAAGTGTCATTAAATTAGAGATTTTATCAATTGACACTTTTTTTTTAATACAGGATAGAAATTCTACTCTAGCCTAATTTAAGTGTATATGTGTGTGAAACCACCTTTTGAAAACTTGAATCTCGACCCTTACTTTCACACCCCACACGCACTTATAGTTTGTTGGGGTGTACGGCTGCACCAAGAGTCCAGCCCAATTGGGAATGCAAGCATTGAAGACTCCTAATTGTAATAGAAAAAGTAGTAGTTGGCTTGCATGAATAAAACTCCTATTCCTAATTATAATAGGAGTTTCAGGTGGCTTGAAAGCTTTTATAAAAAGCTTTGTACGTGGGTTTCATGAATAGTGAGAGAGATTTAGAGAGAGACTAAAGAGTGAAACACAAATTTGAAGCCGACTGAAGGAAAAAGTTTAGTACTTTGTGCGGCACTAAGGGAAAAAAGAAAAGATGATTTTTCTTTTGCTCAAGACACACAAGAAAGATAAATTGGAGATTTTCTCTAGAACGATTATTTAAGTGCTACAATCACAAAGAATTAAAGTATTCAGTTTGAAAGATCTTGCTACTAGCTTTTGGGTGCTACAATAATAGGTTGTATTATTGTATTTTCTCAATTTATTGTGAACTCAGGTTTTAGGTATAACTTGAGTGTTGTAATCTCTATTTTATTATAGTGGATTGATCGGATTTGCCCGGTGGTTTTATGTAATTTCTTGATGTTTTTGTTGGTTGAATTTTTTATCGCTTCCGTAGATTTCTATTTTCTCTATTACTTTGGTTGTATTTAATTTAATTCACACATAAACGGAGTTTATCCCAACATACTTGTGAAGTGACCATCGCATAAAAGGTGTGTGGTAGTATTTTATCAGTTGACACTTGAGATATTAGTACTATCTCAAATGTGAATCGATAAAGTCTCTTTTTGTTAAATAAGAGATATCGAGATCAAATCTTATCCACACTTTTTTTTTTATACAAGATAGAATTTCTACTCTAACCTAATCTAAGTGTATGTGTGTGAAACTCCCTCTTGGAGACTTGAACCTCGACCCTTTCCCCCCACACTCCACAAGTATAACCCCACAAGCATTTATACTTGTGGAGTGACCACCGCACCAAGGGTGCGCAGTGGTAAATCTTATCTACACTAAAAACCAATTAGTATGATTCTATTGTATCTATAAAAAAAAAGTGTCATTAAATTTATAAATATCGGTAAAAATTGTAAATTTATATCAAACTAATATGGCAATCTCTACTTTACTGTATTAGCTTATCCAATAATAAAATTTTTTTTTTTTCTAGAAGGAAATCATGAAAAGATATTATTAATTATTATATTAAAATTTTTACAATGATTGAGCTGATAAATTATTAATATTAATTATTTTACGAACTCATCACTAACAGTATTGTGTTTAACGTATTTTAAAAATGATATAATCAAAATACTTATTATAAAAAATATACGTCTTTCCATAAAAAAGAAAAAATTAAAATTAAAAAGGCAACAACTTCACGTGGGTGGGGTACTATGGAAAAAAATAATGGAGAGAAAGTTCTCTTTTTTTGGAAGAAAAAAACAAAGGAGACATTTCAAGCTCTATAATTTGGTACCGGTCAGTTTCAACTTTCAATTATATTGACTCGAATTTGGAGTGATAACTTTGACAGGGACCCATACAATAAATTCTGAAAACAATGGCTATAACATTTCACTTTAGCAACCAAATCACCAAAAACGCACACTACATCAAAAAAAGGTAAAGCTAAAACGCACACTATAGCCAAAATGGTAAAACTAAAAATTTTGGAGTGATCGCTACATTGGACTATAACAATGGCTATAAGTCTATAGGTGTAATGATGTTCAAAAACTGAAAATATATATTTAACCATATGTCTATTTATAATACAAAAATCCCAACATACAAGGGAGCCTAAGAAGCCAGAACATTAGGTAGAAAAGACAAAAGAAAGTCAAGTGTGTCGGTGGGAGGTTGATGAAGAGTTTAAATAACATATTTGGAGTCTCCTTCAAACATAACAAAAGAAACTTGATGATGAACCACTAGTTTTAGGGCAAAAAGAGTGGCCCTTACTTCATGCAATGCATAAATTAATCGAGAATAATATCTGAACTAATTTTTTACTGCTTTTAGTTAAAAAAGAAATCATATATAAGCTAACAAAATATTTAACAAAATTAAATAATAAAATATTACTTTAAGTTTTAAGTTATATCATTGTATGATGAATGAACATCATCTATGACCCCGTTTAAAAAAAAAAATTGTGTGCTGAAAGATTTTACCGAATAAAAGAAAAAAAAAAGTTACAAAGTTATAGGCAATAAGAACATCACTCAAATGGAGGGCAACAACCAAATCAAAAGAGTTTACATGACATCAATTCTTTTTTCTTTTTTTTCTTTTTCTTTTTTTTGATTGCGAATATTACTGCATAACATTAATAAAACTTAAGTGCTGCAAGCAGCTACATCAGAGGCCAAAGCAGCTTCTAAAAAGCTGGGGGTTTCTTCAACCCATGCCTCAAAATCAACTACAGACTTAGCATGATGAGCTAGAAGATGGGCTGGCCTATTGCCTACCCTTTTTATGTGAGAAAAATCAAAAGACCGAAAACCTTGAAGATGATAGAAAATGCCTTCCAACACGTTGGCAACAGCAGGTGGGACTAAGGAGCCTCCTTTAAGAAAGTTGTATAATTGTAGAGAGTCCCCTTCGAAAATGATCTCTTGAATTCCAACATCCCTTGCAAACAACATAGCAGCTTCCATCGCCTTAGCTTCAGCTTCAAGAGCGCCTAAAGGAGCATATATCTGCTGACTTAAGGCACCAACAACTTGACCAACAGCATCGCGAATAATCACACCCACGCCAGCAGTAAGTTGCTCCTTGAAAACAGTTCCATCAACGTTTGCTTTATACACACCAGGCATGGGGGGTTTCCACCTAGTATGGAGAGGGATTTCTGGCAGTTTGGGGCTGTCACGTCCCAAATCCAATACTCGAATTTGTGACCATTACCGATATGCTAATATCAAGCTTAAACCTGATATTAACAAGAATCAACTTAACTTTTACAAAAGCTTTCATCTTTCTTTTCATTCTTGATTCTTTACTTAAATGATATAACTTTTCACTTGACATTCAAAGTATCTACACTGTACTCAAAGAATAACATAATCTACTAGTTACTCAAATTCTAAATTACACATAATACATCTCTTAATACTTTAAGGTACACAACTTTCATTAGATCCTAAAATACACAATACTACAAAGCTAACCATCAAATGTTAATTTGGGAATCTATACATTTTAAACTAAATCCAGTTCCTTCCAAAACCCAACTAAGGCTCCATCTGCTCCAAAATAAAACCTATTGATTAAGGGCGAACATGCTTGTTGTTTGGGTTAATATATTGAGATTAGATATTACATCAAGTAAAGTGAAGTCAAATTAATGAAGTGAATAGCTCAACCTCTTTATTTGAAGCTTTGCCAAAAAGCTTCTACTTGTTGAAGTACGTTTTGCTTCCCCTAATTCCAAAACACAACAATAGACTTGCAACTACAGTATAGGAAAAAGCTTCTCTTTGATAGCTGTTAGTATGAGGGTTTAGAATGCATCTGATCATAATTAGAGACTTAAAAATCCATCTTTACGAGGCAATTTGAAAAGTTGTATATCTTTCTTGTAATGCCTTTCATTTCACTATTTTAATCGAGAAAGAATCTCTTCCAAATGACCAAGTCATAATGATATTTAAAAACGATGCTTCCTTGGCCGTGTGGAACATGGATTAGCGTTATGTCATTCTTTACAAGCGATCCCCAGCATCTCAAGTTATTAAGTAGGGATAGGATTCATTCTTAGGCTGTCACCACGTTCGGCTACCCGTATGTGACACCCCCGCCTTTGAGACTTGAACGATTTATAGTAGCTATTGTTTCACTGCCTCTAGTATTCAATGGCTTTCAACGAATGAAATATTATCAAGCACCCTTCACTATTCCAGGATATTCATATGTGATATTCATTCCACTATTTCTTAGTCACTGCTTTCTTGGTTTTCATGTAATTATAGTTACTCTTTTCTTGATCATATTTGATATTCACCAATATCTTAGTTATCCGACCATGGAGCATCACGTTGGCTTTGAAGCAACTGCAAGTAGCCAGGCGACTCGAATCTATGTTTTCTATGCTTCACTCGGGTACTCTTTGCTTGGATATGTTTGAAAGCCTCAATATAACTTGCAGAAAAATTATTTCTAAGTTTGGATTTTAATTTTCTAAGGTGTGGGATAGAAAAAGAAATTTATATCTAATTTAACCTATGACAATATCACACCATTCAATAAGTGTTAATTTTGAAACTTTTACTATTTTAATACATTTTCTTTCTCTACACTCCCTACTTATCAAATTTAAGATAAATTGAATACTAATAAGTATTTTCAACAATTTTTTTTTTTTTTTTGGCATTTTGTAAAACGTGTGTTTATGAATTTTATTAACACAAAAGTTGATTTATATGTCAAGAAGGATGAAAACTTATGATCTAGCGGTAAATTTTTAAAATATTAATTTAATAAATAATTAATTATTAAGTGGTGTAACAAAAAATTACTTGATTTTTTATTTCTTAAGATAGTAAAAATGTAACTTTTTTTTGGTTGAGAAGAATAGAAAAAACGTAACTTAATTTGACTATGTACGTTGATAACTCAGAAAAAATAAAATATTCATACCAAAATATTTTATTCCATTAACTCATAAAAGAAAAAGGCAAAACGTGATTAGAAACACATGACAATATATATTGGATAAAGCAACAAATCACACACATTGCTTCCAAAAGTAGACATTAAAATAAGATCGTGTGCCTCTCTAAAGTAAGACATACTGTTGAATAACATGCATGCGAAGAACAATTGAGAATCTGAATTTTACATCTCAGAGAGGGTCATTGTTATTGCTGATATTACACCTTACAAATTGCTACAATATGTATTCTCCCGCAAGACTGTTGCAAAATCAACCATTGCTATTCAAATCCTGTAATATGAACATTTATGCCTACTAATTCCTACTGCAAAAGGCAAAAAATTACTAACTAGCTAGTAAGATACCGAAAGCCAACGCCTAAGAAAACTAAGAAAACTGTCACTACTAGCAAGAATGAAGAATCAAACTAAAAAGACTGTCACTGTAACATGGAATTATGCACACTCAATCCTACTGCCAAAGGCAAAGAATTACTACTACTACCTAGTGAGATACCAAAAGCTAACGCCAAAGAAACCAAGAAAACGATCATTACTATCAAGAATCAAACCGAAAAGAGTGTCAGTAACTCACAAAGAAGCCTTCTTTTGGTTCTTGCATGCATGCCATATCCATATATTGCTCGACTAATTATTGATTGGCCTCGGTTTGATGCCATGATCCAAATCGTCAACTGTTCTTAAGGAGATGACAAAGCAAAGCCTGTCCGTTTCTTTATGGCGGAACATCCACAACGTAACAAAATCTTTAAACGCTCGTAGGCCATGTTCATTACAGAATTCTGCCCACCCTCGAGTAAGTATATGGCGCTTATCCTTGCATGAAGTTTGCTCGAACTCCATCGGAAACGCCTTGCCTTGTACATCATATACCGTGACTGGAATTCCTTGACGAACAAAATCTCGCAGCTCTTCATCCTTCAACAATGGAAAGAGGAACTTTCTTACAGCTTTTTTGCTCAAGAAAAGACGATAATGTTGCTTGATATCATTATCTTGCAACTGCTTCTCAAAAGGTGTAGAGTATTCATTATTCTTAACTAAGCTGCCAATATTTCTCCGAACTGGTGGCATCTTTGGGAGCTCATAGGCATAAATGCGGGACTCAAGTGTGCTTTGAAGGCCTTTTGGTTTCGCATTTTCCTTTGGTTTTGGATTACTGGTTGCTCTACCATTATCAACAACACACTTTCTTTTCTTGTTCTTGTTCTGTGCCTCCAAAGTCGTAGCAATATCCTCATGATCTTTGGACGTGCTTGCCTTTGAGCCTTTACCCATATTTGCTTCTTTTCTGTTTCTTTTTCTATCCCCCACCATGGATTCTGTGAAAAGAAAGAGAAATTTTTCTCAGAAGAGGAGAGTTTCTTGGAGCGGTGAGAATTGTTTGTAATCTAAGAGACTTTCTTGGAGCGATGTGTAAAATGAAATGGCTGGAGATTTTTAATTAAGAACGTTCTGCTTTGTAAACCCACAATTTATAGGAAATTTCTTTTATGGAATGACGTGGCATGTAACCCAAATGCCACACAACTGTGCCTTCTCTATATATCTTTTATGAACAATTGCATGCAATCCAATATGTCATACAAAATAATGAATCCTTACAATAGCGTGGCTGGACTTCTTTATAAATTTGACATAACACAATGAAACTGTTTATTTTATCACCACTTGGGTTTTAGTTCAAGTTTGGAGTGAGGTGGAGCAGAAGGCGATCTTATGTTCAAAGCTTATAAGCAATAATTCTAGAGAGTCAAGTCCCATATAGAAAGAGAGTCCCGCATAGTTTTTTACTCTCACTCGTCTGGTTTCATATATATATTCAATATGACTAAAGAAATCACATATCCGTAATCATTGCACACTACATAAGTTTATTGACAATCAGTTCCGTAATTAGGGGTCTCTCCTTGAGAGTCCCTTTTAGCACTGTAATCTTATCTCCTCTAATTTCAGTACAGGTTTCGATAAATCAAAGAATTCCGCATTAAAAAAACAAATCTTGTGCATCAAGTTTATCCATCAAACAACCCCCTCCCCACCCCAACCGGTTTCTCTCTCTCCCTCCCTAACCCCTTTTTATATTGTATTCCATTTCTTAAAGTTAACATTGCATTGCATTTTCCGTCCCTCCTGGAGATTATTGAAGGATGTTCAGCTTCAACACTTGTCAATCATCCAGAGTATGAACTTACATAGGATTTTTACATGACTGAGATTTCTAGCCACCAATGTATCCCAGCCGATGAAGGATCATCGCCAAAATTAGCATGCATATAGCCAGAATCAAGCCAGGTCTTCCCAGCAGCCAATTCTTTGTCTTCTTTACACCTTCCACTCCTCTTTGAAGCCTGTCTGCCCAACGCATCTGCACCAACAATTCACAGGAAACCAAAAAACTCATATTCATCATCAACTACAGTAACAGTAAGCCGTGCAAATTTTGGATCAGATGAGTTAGGTATATTTTCTCAAGAGGACTCTTTTGTAGCCTGTAACTTCAAGGGACCTCATCTCCAATGACTGGTTTTTGAGTCAAACAACTTAAACATCTAAAGACATTTTGAATCTTTCTTAAAACTTTCATTACATTACATAGGATGAGAGTGAAACAACATAAATTTCACTTAAATTGAGGGGTGCGTTATAGATTTTCTTTTCAATTCTGAGACAATCTATACCCAAAAAGAAGTCTCATAATGTGGTTTTCACTTTTTTTTTTATATTATTTTCATCCATTTTCCAAACCTCAAGTCGATTCAAATCATATCTAATTCACTCATGACAATAGCAGTGACATTTCATAAATGACAATGATGCATGCCTTCTAAACACTTGAAGAAATATCTTCTTTATAAATTAAGGATGCAAAGATTTAGACAAACTGAACATATTCTAGAATACTATATTGCAAATTAAAAATTTCTAGCTAGTTCTGTTATATAGAATGAGACATGCATTAAAAATTTGGGTAAAGATTTGGTACCATTTTATCCAAGTCGTCTGGTGATAATGATGACATAGCTTGTTGAGCTTTTGCTGCATCTTCTCGAGAAAGCTTCATACCAAACTGTTCACTCATGTTTGCCATCATGTCTGGATTCATATTCTTAATCATTGATGTAAACATCTGCCAAAGATCGTGCAAATTTTATTCATGAACTCTTTTAGCCACAGAAAATAATGTAATTCCACTGGCACAATAAACAATTCAAAGCACAAACTCATCCTTGGGACTATACTTTTTCAGTAACAAGCAGTATCCAGTGACCGAGTAATATCCAAAAGTGGAAAAAAAAAATACACAGAAATCGAAAATTGTCATAACATATGTAGTCTGACTGCATCGAATAAAGTTTCAAATTAATGATAAAAATTAATATAGCATCTGACAGATTTTTTTTTTTTTTCGGGGAAAAGAAAATTTTTGATTTCAAACTGGGCTTCACTAAACATTTAAGAACATTTCACTAGGACAAATTTTTTTATTTTTAATCTACATAAAGCAACCAAACATCTAATTTATGCTTTTATAAAATCAACAAACCTGCCGCATTGCTGGATCTTTCATTTGATTTCTCATCTGTTCTTGCAAATCAGGAGCCGAGGATGGGAAGCTTGATGGAGTAGAAGTTCTTAAATTTGAAAACATATCACGAGATGCACTAGATTCACCCACAACACTAGATCTATTAACTACAGGATTTTCCTGGGCAGCTGAAGATTTTGGCCCAGTATCTGAAACCCCTTTTACAGCTGCTGCTGTAGGAACTGAGTCCATCCCTTTCAAAGAGGATGCCATTTCAAACATCTTCTGAAGGTCGTCCGGTGACATTTTATTCATCATATTAGTTGCCGTTTTAAGCATGTCAGGTGTCATATTTGGAGGAACTGAGCTGCCAGGATTATTATCTGAGGAACCTCCCATAAAATATGGGTTCTCCCCCTGAAATGAAGAAGCCATTTCAAGCATTTTTTGAAGTTCTTCAGGTGACATCTTGCTGATCACATTTGATGCAGTCTTAACCATTTCAGGAGGTACCTCTCCAGATTTTCCAGAACTCATGGCAGCCAGTGTGTCCGGATCAACATTTGAAATAAAATTCTGGAACGATCTATAAAACAAATACACCATGCACACAAACAAAGGTTAGTTATCTTACGGATTTATAACTCAATGACTGTACAGAACATAGAAACAGATGCATCAACAGGACAAGACCTTTAGAAATTAGAATTCAGCAGGGGGAAATATATATATATATATATTCCCAATAGGACTACATCTTATTTCAAGATTAAATTCAGTTCTGAGACAACTTGTTGCAAAATATAGCCTGAACTGGGACATTTCAGCAAGTTTTCTTTACAAAATGAATGCACTGCTATGGAAAAGTAGTCAGGTGAAAATTGATGTTCATCCAATATCCACTCTTAATCACTTTTATTTTGCCAAACAAAACCATTGCATTATCAAATTACTACATCCTCCATGATATATTGGGCTTAAGCATGGAATTTTATACCAACCATTGAGATTTTTCTCTGCAGTACATAATGTAAATTATTCATAGTAATGGTAATTATGTATTACTGTATCTTAGAGGATCCATGATAGCAAATAACAAAAGTCAATCTAGAAAACAAGAACAAACACCTCACCAAATACTCCAAAACTAAATGAGGTCTATAATATGTTATGGTCACATGCAAGTAATCTTTAACAAGAAATTATTATTAGACAAGCAGGCAATAACTCTTTTATGGACGCAAACAAACCTGATTGTGTCTGGGTCATCTTTCAAAGCATGCAAAGACTCAGAATTGGACATAATACCCCCTCTGTTAACTGTATTTTGACTCTTAGTAGAGTCACCATTTTGATGTGGCTGTACCACTGAATGCTCCATGGATGAGCTTTTATGATTTTCGGAAGAGACAGTCTCAACCTCTTCAGTAATTTCCTCAATCACTAAACCTATTAAACAAGCAAAGATCAATAATAAGTCAAAAGATTGTATATCTGGGATATATATGCTACAGATCTCACTCATTTAAGAAGTTAATACAGGGACCCCAAAAAAAGGAAAAACAAAAAAACAAGAAAGGAACATACCTCTTCGTGCATGCCCACCCCCTTCTTTGGCCAATTTTTCCTTTGCATCCCTATGTCAGCAATTTGATACCATTTAACTTGTCAATTTTGACAGCTCAGATTCTTAATGTTAAAACTGAGAGTTAAATAACTTATAAGAGGGAATGTGAAATCCAAAAAATCAAGAATCCTGATTTCTGAAATATAAGAGCCATTTATAGGATTGGCAACAGTCTTAATGGTATAAAATGTAGGCTTAAAGAAGTAAAACACGATATGTTTAAAATTTTGTGATTTGTAAACTATTTGGATTTAATCATCAACTGATTCTCAGTGGAAAAAATAAAAAATTTCTTTCTTTTTTAAGATCTCAAAGATTAGCTGTTATTGCATATGGCTTGCCACTCAAACCAAGTCCAAAGGACTCACATTGATGCATACATCAGCTGTACGTATGACATGTTCACTAAATACTTTCATTATTCTTGGGGTGATAGATAGAGATTGAGAGAGGAGCACACCTTAAAACTTCTGCAATTGTTTCATCATCTGGGGAAACTTCAAGTGCCTTGCTCAAATCAGACACAGCATCCTAACATATTCAGAAATGCCATTAGATAACACAAGCAAATCAGCATACAGTTACATTAATATATACATCCTTCAAAGACCAATTAGTTAATCACTGCATATAAATACATAGAACTCACTTCTAATTGACCAAGTTCTTTGTATGCTTGTCCTCTTCGGTAAAGTGCTTTGATATTGTTCGCATCATATGCCAAAACCTGAAGTAATAAAAGAACTAAATAACTTAGATTAAAAGTGGAAAGACACTTACAGGCATGCAAAGAAAGTAACTAATAAAAAAATAATGTCCACTTACATAGGCAGCATAAAGCAAGACAAAAGGAAATATTTTAGCTTATGTTCTCAGATACTCTTCCTAGTTATATTATCATTTATGCTAGGCTCCCTAATTTATTAGTTTCAATTACTACATATTGTTTTATCAGTGGGTGTTGTTACGCCAAAATGTATGGATATAGACATGATCAATTGACAACCAATATCATATAACAAAATGATACCAGAAGAGAAAAATGACTTCTTCATACCTCAGAGCCTTCATTTATGCATTCATCATACTGTCTTGTTTTCAAATAACACGACATCAAGTTGAGTGAGCATGCCAACAGAACTGTTCTGCCTTTGGAGGATAAAATGCCTTGTAAATTTTTCTTTGCCTAAGATTTAGATAGCAAAAACAATATTATATCAGTCAAAAGGGACTCCACACCCAGCAAGAGAACAATCTCTTGGACCAATAACAAAAATAAATGAATGTATGAATGAGTAAATAAAAGGTTCAAACAGACAAAAAGGTTCACTTACAAGCAAATATTTCTCTGAGGCATCACTGAACCTTCCCTGGCTGTGAAGCTCATTCCCCTGCCAAATTGAAAATAAATCCATAAATGCATTGTAGACATGGACCAAGCCAAGAGGGTTGAAGGGGGGCTATCACCCGTCTACCCACTTCTAACCCCAACCAGAAAAAATTTTACTCATGTTGTTTGGATAAATGCACCCCAAACAACCCTCCCCTAAGAAATGCTGCTCATTGACTTCTCTAAACCAAAAATTCTTCTTTCCTTTTAGAGAATCGATATATTTCTTCTATGCTGTGGGTATTATATTTGAAAAGTGACATACAAGTGAATTTTAAATTTTTATTCTCTTTAAAATTCTTTCCATATTAAAGCAATACCCCTTTTAAGGTGAATTTGGATTTAAAGATAAAGCGAATTTTCCTCCAACTCACTACATAGAAACTCAAATAAGCATCTACTTGTATTTTCAGTCACATGACCTACTTAATAGTTACTTATCAAAAAAAAAATGACCTACTTAATAGTCACATTACTTTTTAAATGAGTTAGTAAACCATGTGATTTAATACATGTGGAAGGTCTTATAACCAACCACGTAATGGTATGGAAGAGATTCCTCCAAGCCAAATTGGAGAAAAACTTTGTCCCTTAGAGATTATATTTGACATTTTTTGCATTAATTTAATTTCCCAATTTACTCTCAAGTATTCAAATGACGTATTTAAAGCATTAAATTTTTTATATTTAAGTTAACATTTTAGTCTAATCAAGGTGGACCACATGTATTCTTTTCCACCATTCTATTCTATCCAAAGTTCCTATTATCTCTTTAATTGACATATCCTTTTTTACTATCAATGCATTCCTTTTTACATCCTTAGCTTCAAAGTTAAGAGCCCTCACAAGCACAAGATGATTAGGCCCTAAAAACTAATATCATGTTTGTCAAGCACAGCTCTTAATCATTGTAAAGAAATTGATCCACATTTAACATAGACAAATGGATAGCTATTACTTGAGATGGTTACAAAATATACCTTTTTCTTCAGCACCTCAGCTGCACTCAATTCATAGCTCATCTGAGCATCAGCACGAGCACGCATAGCCGCTATCTCTTCGGGCGATGCATTAGCCATCTTCTCACCAATCTCAGCCATCTCCTCGGGACGGGTATGCTTCAACTGCTCTGCAGCCATCTTCAAGTCTTCAGGCTTCATGTTCTTCATGCCTTCAGTGGCCATCTTCATCAAATCTGGATTAGACATCATCTGCAATGCCATTCACGTAATTATAACTAACCAAACCATACAATTTAAAGATCCAAAAAAAAAAAAAAAAAATTGCAAATGTGAGCGTTAGTTAGAGCCCTAATCACACCCAATTCGACCATAATTCAAATACATCAATACCCAGAACTTGGAATGAAAATTTCGAAGATACCCAATTCTCAAAACTCAGAATTTAACCAAATCAGCAGATTGTGTAATCAAAATAAAAAGCTAATAACACCAAAACAGGAAATTCAAAATTAGAAACCTGTTGTTGGATTCGAGCGAAATCGGCAGGTGACATTCGACTCATCTGCTCCTGAGCGAGCCTTATCATCTCTGGATCCATCATTCCGTTAAACATTCTTCTCTCTCTCTCCCTCCAAACTTCAATTACAGAAAGATCAAAATCTCAACCCACAAAAATTCCAACAATAACAGCTTCTTCTTCTTCTTCTGCAGAAAGATAGAGATCTGAGAGAGTTTGGTTTTAATTTGGGAATTTACTTTTGGTTGGGGGGTTTCAGTTTCTGTTTTTCAGTTTGGGTTTTAGGAAATGATTAATGAATAAATAATTGCCGAATAGCCAGCCGAACAATAAAAATATTTGTAACAGAGGTTGTAATTTATTAGAGTCTGCGTTTCATACGCCCACCAAAACTGAACCTAAAATTATTGTGATTTTCAACTTAAAGGTCCAAATTTGAAACATAAGTCTACTCTCCAAGGTATCGAATATGCGTTCGGTTTCTATTTATTAAATTACCTTTATGCCCCTCTTCTTTTTATTTTATTTCCAGTGACTGCCAGCTAATGCGAATGCGAATGGGAATGTGACTGGAAAGGCTGACGAAACCCCCCTCTCATCATCAGTAAGTTTATTTCCAAGTGTCTCACACTTTTGTAACTTTTAATAAAATAAAATGAAGCCACATCAGATCTCACTATCTTTAAGTTTATCTCCACTTCCTTTCCTCTTTTGGTTAATACATCTAAAACTTACTTTTCACTGTCCTAGATCTTACTTATCCCTTAATCTTATGCTTTTTCTTATTTTTTTTCGGTTGAGAAAACTCTTAATCTTAAGCTAAGTAAAGATGATATGATATAGTGGGTTGGAGTTAGCTCAATGGATAAAGTTTATAATAGTTGAATAAGAAATTTAAGGTTCAATCTTCACTTATACCGAAAACTAATTGGTGTCTTGGTATGATGAAAAACAAGGACAATCCAACATAATTTGGGGTCTTTTATATGTAAACATGAATTAAATAAAATTATTTAATACTAATTAAATTAAGACTAATTTGATCCATTAAATTTATAAATTGATGAGTAATACTAACTGAACTAAATTTAATTTCATATAAAGGATTGAATATCATAGTTGAAGCATAAATTTTAACCAAAAAAAAAATTTTTAAAAAATTACTTTAACTTGAATATATGACGATGCTAAATTATGATCTAAAATTTAATTTTATATCTTGTCTTTAAGAGAGATAGAGAGATAGATAGATATTATTCTATTAGAGGGAGATTAATCATCATTAATGATCTAACACATTTGCAACATTTTTTAAAAAACATTTTAGAGTTCCAATTGAGTTAAATTTTCTATTGGTTTCCTATTTTGGAAGCCTTCTTAGGGAAAAAAAAAAAAAAACACTAAAAGTACTACAAAATGTTCACAATATGATGTGATAATGATTCTGATGGTTGAACTTCAACAACCTTTTTTATTTTTTTAAGAGAATTTCAACTTATAGCATCCGCTTCTAATGATAACTCTTTATCATCAAACCAAGATACCAATTAGTTTTTGGTATAAACAGGGATTGAACTTCAGATCTCTTATTAAACCATCAGAGACTTTATCAGTTGAGCTAATTGGAATCCACTGAACTTCAACAACCTAATTAATGAGGGTATGATTTTTTTTTTTTTTTTTATAATTGATGACATGTCATATTGTAATTCTAGTAAAATTTGGCATATAAAATTTAGGGCTGATAAGAATGGGACCCTTTTTTTTCTAGGGAAATTTGTTTTTGTGTTGTGGCCTTGGGCCAGCCTTGGTGTCACAAGGTCAATTTTTTTCACTCAAATTTTCTGCCTATAATGGCCCTAAGTCCCTAACTTAGTCTCGGCCACACCACACACACACTACAATAACACATAGAACAGATTATATAGGGACATTTAAACACACAGCACACATAGTATTTACAGGGAACCCACCCATAACCTTTATTACTTAATCTAAAGTACAAAGGAAACCCTTTTACAAGCCTAGAATTATACAGAATTTTCCCAAGGCCAAATACACTCTGCTATTGACACCCCCAACAGCCTTAGGGTTAAATACACATAATTAACTGCTATGGTAGTTACTACCTAGGTCTTGGACAATCTGTCACTTGTGTTCTGACTTAGGACACCTTCAACTAATGTTGTCTTGGCTTGCTCTCCATGTTTCCAGCCTACACAACATGTTCCCACACGTTTTAGAGAGGCTTGGCCCATGCTTAAGGCCTCCCATCAGCACTACAACCCACACATTATGCCCATATGCAGCACACAAAGTAACTGTCATTAGCCCACTAGCACTTGTCTATGCATTCAGCCAACCCCCACTAGCCTAATGCCTTGCACACAACATTCAATCATCATAGCAGCCCAGCCCTACCTTGCACTCCAGCCACCAAGCCCAACTACAAGGAACCAACAACTAAGCCACCAATGCCATGCGCCACCAATGCCATGCACCACCACTTAGGGTCAGCATCATCTACTGCTGCTCATCATCACAACCATCTCTGCCCACCATGGCCCTCCTCTTCCATGACCTTAAGGCATCATGTAGAGTAAGGTACCTCCACATGCTGCTCGTCATCATTGTTCATCGATCCAACTCGAGTAGGGATACTAAGCAGGTCCCCCTCAAAAAGCCCTTAGGAGCATCACTAGTCAGGCATAAGGAGTCATGAGTGTATTAAGAAAACATGAAGCCAAGTTATTAGTCCAATGCTACCCAAGCACCCTCATTCCTCATGCTATCATCAGCAACACGTAATGCTCCTAACAAACCACCCCCACCAAAAGAAGCCGACATCCTCGTTGGTAGAGTATCTTCAAATGCCTTCACTTTCTTTTCAAACTGCCATAAAGTCGATGCCTTCTCCCAACTTGCTTCTGTTTCAGCTGCCCATTTCCACTTCACTAAGTAATAAGTTATCATGTTTCTACCCTTTTGATAACCCGTTACCTTCTTGTCAAGAATTATATCCACTTCTCCATCAAACTGTACCATAACAGTAGGTGGGGCATGCCTTGCCTCATTCGTTGTAGGATCTTGCTTATCCCCATGATAAGGCTTTAGAAAGTTCACATGAACTATGGGGTGAATCTGCAACCTTTCAGGCAGTTTCAACTTGTAAGCAACAGCACCAACTCTCTTCACAATTTCAAAGGAACCATAATACTTTGGAATTAACCCTTGATACACGCTCTCACTTCTAAACTTTCTCTAAATCTGTGGAGTCAGCTTCAACAGCACTTTGTCCCCAACCTGGAACTCAAGAGGCCTCCTCCCTTTATTAGCATACTTTTTCATTCTTCGTTGTGCTTTCAACAAACTGTCTTGTGCTTCCTGCATTAGTTCTTATTTAGCAATAGCAAATTTATATGCTGCAGGACACCTGCCCCCTGAACGCTGCTTTGCAATCTCATAGGGTGTTAGGGGCTGCTGCCCCATTGCCAACTCGAATGGACTCATTCCCGTTGAAGAAGATTTATGCAGATTGTAAGCAAACTGTGCTGAATCCAACAAGTCCAGCCAGTTTTTCTGACTTGCAGTCACATAGTGCCTCAAGTAATCTTCCAACACAGCATTGATCCTTTCGGTCTGACAATTTTTTTGTGGGTGATTAGCAGCAGAAAACTTCAACTGTGAACCCAGCAATCCAAACAAAACAGTCCAAAACCGACCAATAAAACGAGAGTCTCTGTCACTCACAATATCTTCAAGCAAACCAAAGTATTTCACCACATTTCTGTAAAACAGATCAACAGCTACCTCTGCTGTGCAAGTACTTGGTGTAGCCATAAACACGGCATACTTCAAAAATTGATTAACCACTACAAAAACTGAACCCATTCCTTTCACTTTAGGCATACCAGTAATGAAATCCATTGAAATAAAAATCCATGGACTTTCCAATATAGGAAAAGGTTGCATCAAACCAGATTCCTTTTGAGTTAAACCCTTATCTTGTTGACAAACTAGACAAGTCTTAACATACAACTCAATGTCTAACTCCATCTTAGGCCAATAATAAGAATGAGACAGTAAACCATACATTCTTTCCTTACCCGGATGTCCTGCCCATTATGGATCATGAGTCTCTTTCAACAACTCTCTACGAATCTTCCCACTAAGAACAAACAGCTTACCACCCTTTGCATACAACAACCCATCTTCAAGCCAGTAATGACGCACTAGACCTGTAGTCACATCTTGCACCAATTTCTGGTAAGTGGCATCAAGCTTAGAACTTTCCTTGATCATTTCCACAAAATCTGACTCAACTCTGGTCAAGGCAATAACATACCCTTGCACTTGTTTGCGGCTAAATGCATCTGCTACTTGATTATGCTTGCCAGGCTTGTGTTCCCACACAAAATCATATTCTTGCAGCAACTCCTGCCACCAAGCTTGCTTAAGAGACATCTTATTCTATGTGTTGAAGAAGGGATTGGCTACATTATCGGTCCTCACCACAAATTTAGGGCCTAGCAGATACACCCTCTGTGTTAGCAAACAATGAACCACAGCAATCATTTCCTTATCATGTGCTGAACATTTCTGTTCTGCATCATTCAGCTTCCTACTTTTGTAGGCAACTAGATGTTTCTCTTGCACTAGCACACCACCAATTGCTTTGTCAGAAGTATCAGTATGGACTTCAAATGGAAGCTCAAAATCTGGTAGATGCAGCACTGACTTACTTGACACAGCAATTTTGACCTTCTCAAAAGCTTCTTGGCATGCATCTGTCCACACCCATTTCTTGTCCTTTTTCAGCAAATCTGTACGAGAAGCAACCTTCTTGGAACCCTTGAATAAACTTCTTATAATAGTTAGCCAATCCAAGGAAAGACCGCAACTCAGCAACTTTACTTGGTGGTGGCCAATCAAGGATAGTCTACACCTTCCTCTCATCCATCATTACAAGGCCTTTGCTGACCTTATGCCCTAGAAACAAAATCTCTTACTAGGCAAACTCACACTACTCTTTCTTGACATACAATTGATGTTCCCTCAATTTGGACAGCACCTTCCTAAGGTGTTCTAAGTGATCCTCCAATGACTCGCTATATATCACTATGTCATCTAAGTAAACCACAACAAAACAGTCTATAAACTCATAGAATACATCATTCATCAAATTGCAGAATGTAGCAAGGGCATTTTTTAAACCAAAAGGCATAACTAAAAATTCGTAGGAACCATACCGAGTTACACAAGTTGTCTTTGGTTCATCCCTTTCAGCAATCCTCATTTGCCAATATCCTAATCTCAAGTCCAGCTTGGTGAAGTAAGTGGCTTTGCACAATCTGTCAAACAGGTCTTGAATCAAAGGAATCGGTTACTTGTTCTTCACCGTTACTTTGTTCAAGGCTCTATAGTTCACACACATACACAATGATCCATCTTGCTTCTTTTGCAACAGAACAGGGGCACCGTAAGGGACTTTGAAGGGTTAAATGTAGCTTGCATCAAGCAATTCAGTCAATTGCTTTCTTATCTCAGCCAACTCCATAGAGGACATTCTATATGAAGCCTTCGAATGAGGCTTTGAACCAGGAACCAACTCAATCTTGTGATCAACAGCACACCTTTGTGGAAGGGTCTTAGGCAATTCTTGAGGCATCACATCAACAAATTGTTGACACCTCATTTTGTAACCCGCATTTAACCTCACCTAAAGGGTAAAAGGGTAATTTTGCCTTGAAAATATGCATCTTGATTCTAGCCATTAGATTCCTAATCTCATTTCACCAAAATGATCTTGATATTGTAACGATCAAATCGACTGGTTACAAGGCCTAATCGGACCACCAGATTGAAAGTTATCATCAAATCAAGTTTTAATGACTGAAATGCACTATCATAAATTGAGTCCAATTATATGTGATTATGAGCAATTGATTTCAATTGGTTATAAGTGTAATCAATTTGAGATCAATGATGTGTCATAATTTGATTAGTTAGGACTACATTTTATGGTGAGATTGCATACACCTAATTAATTAGATAATTAAATATTAATTATTTAATGAGTAATTTGTCAAATTATCTTTTAATTAAAGTAAATTTGGAACCAATTAAGTTTGAAATGGGAGTGATTGGAGCCATTTAATGATAATTGAGAGCTAATTTGGGACCTATTAATGTTAATTATGCTGAAACCATTTTCTGACAAATGATATCTGCTCACCATTTCATCAATATCTCTCAGAATATTTTGAATCTATGAATGAGATTAATTTTTCCAGAAACTAGACATCCGGGGCTTCAATTTGAGTATAAGAACGAGACAATTCCGATCAAAATTGAGTCAGATATGATTTTTCGAAATTGGCTTTACAAGTTGTTACAGCAACTACGGGAAAACCGAATTTTGACTTGCTCCTCACTCCCACCAATCTCTCCATTCAATGGATAGTAAAAATACATGAAACAAAACAATTAGATTAAAGTTGAAAGTGAACTGGAGAGTTAAGTAAATAAATGTAAAATTTTGGAAATATCAGTGTTGTCTAAGATTATATTGTCTAAGTATGAAAACAAATTTTAGTGGGAAATTCGTGTATTGATGGACCTATTTTTGGTGTTGCTAGGCTCTAATTCTACTGATTCATTGTGACTCAAGGGTGATTGATTCCTTTTATTTTTGCAACTAAGAGGTAAGTGGTGTTTACTAATTTTGGGAGTTTTCCCAAAATAGTGTTGATTATCAAACTATTCTCATATAAAGAAATATGTTGATATTCTATAAATAAATTGATATTTTATAAATGTTTGACGTGCACATTGATTATTCATTTTATGAAAAACTTGTGGGACAACCTAAATTTGTTTAAACTTGTATGTGTGAATATATCCTTATATTTTTTAGAATTATGAGTGGATTATTTTTGTGAGCATCTTAAATGGATTATTTTTGTGAGCATCTTGAATATGTTTTGAAAACCTATGGCAAGTCGTGATTAAAAGCTCAGTATTGTATTTAGTCCTTAGCAAAGGACAATCATACTACAACTAGTCTTTAGCAAGGGACAATCCCAGAAAAGGAAACAGTACACATTTGATAGCTCCTTAGCAAGAGAGTATACTATTGAGGATCCAAAAAGGAAGCTCCTTAGCAAAATAGTGCACCTTTAGGTTCCAAATGAGCCATCCTTAAGAAAATGGAAGAAAATGAGGTTCTAGTCCTAAAAGGAGATAGCATAACCCTGTCAACGGGGAGTAAACGTTGACCACGAGAAAAGCCTAGAAAATTATTTATATGATGGTATTGACATATGTATTATGATGGCTTACAATATAAAGATATATTTTTTTTTTTATATGAAGTATTTGATGATAAATATTGATGAGCTACAAGTTATGAATTTGTTGTAAAAATTATTTATTTGAAAGGTTTGTTCTCACACCCCAATGTTAGTAAATTCCACTTATTGAGTTATCTCACCTCCCCCCTTTATTTTCCCCTTACAGATACATTATAAGGATTATTGGAATAGAGATTCTTGGGAGACAGCAGTTTCGAACTATTTTGTGGAACTGAAGATTTTATTATTATTTTTATGACATTAAACATTGTATTGGAGAATTATTTTGAGAATGTTTTGTCTTTGGTGGATTAGAGCTCTAACATTTGTGATGAGATTTTAGGTTGCTGGTTTCTTTTATTTAATTTAATTTTTTATGGATGATTCAGATTAAATAGACTTTTATTACTTATGATTTTGGGGCGTTACAGGTAGAACTCTCTCCTCTGTTATTGTTATCCCAATTTTTCTTCTGCTTATCATTGTTCTTCTTGCCATCTTTCTTCTGCTTGTCTTTGCCTTTTTCCTTGGACTTACGTTTTTCATCACCCCCACTGGGCTTGTTGAACTTGTAGTCCAATAAAGCATCTACAGCAGACATAGCAACGAATAGATCACGCATTGTTTACCTCTTTAACTCTAATTGTGCCCAAGGTTGCAAGCCAAGCATGAAATTGAACAACTTATCTTCCTCTGACATGTTCTTGATATCTAGCATCAAATAACTGAATGTCTTGATATATTCTCTCACTGTACCATTTTGCTTCAATTTCTTCAAGGAGTCTCTAGCAACCCATGAAGTGTTGGTAGGCAAGAACTGGTCCTTCAACTCTTTCTTTAAAGCTTCCCACAAGTCAATCTTCCCTCTACCAGCATCTACATCATCTTCCACACGGGTTCTCCACCATAACTTGGCATTCCCTGAAAGATATATGCTAATAATAGTTACCATCTCTTGATTCAGCACCCTTGCAGCCTTGAAGTACTGCTCCATGTCCCAAAGGAAATTCTCCAAATCCTTGGCACTCCTAGCACCATTGAAGGGCTTTGGTTTAGACACCTTCACTTTGGTGGCCACTTCCCCCTCCCTAAGCAGGCCATGCATTGCCCTCTTTAACAAGGCAATTTCTGTCTCAAGTTGGCTTTGAGTCTTTCTTGCTACACTACCCTGGGCATCTAGTACATTGGCCAACTCTTCAACACGAACCAACACAACATCCCTTTAATCAGAAATCTCGTTCCATATCACCACAGTTTCTGCAGACAGTGCATCCAATTTGTCACACATAGAAAGTTGTTCTCCCTCTGCAGGAACTCCAAGTATGTTCTTCAAGACAATCACCCTTGCCTTGGTGTCCAAAGACATTACAGCCAGGCTTTGATGCCAATTGTCACAGGGTCAATTTTTTTCACTCAAATTTTCTGCCTGTGATGGCCCTAAGGCCTCGCTTGGGAGGAGGGAATGGAGTGGAATGGAATGAAAAAAAATCATTTTAGCATATTCTTCCATTCCCTTGTTTGGGAGTTTTAATGAAGGGAATGGAAATTCCATTCTCTTGTTTGGGAGTTTAAGTGGGAGAGAATAGAATGGGTAGGAGGGAACACTCATTCCTCTCTATTCCCTTAAAACCTCAAATTTTCATTCCCCCCGAAATTTGGAGGAATGGGAGGGAATGAAATTAGATTTAATGATTTTTTTACTAAAACTCCCAAAATACCCTATATATTCAACTATTTATTTTAAAATAGAGGTCTAATAGTAATATTGTCATAAAATGATTCCATTTCATTCCCTCCATGCTGTTTCCAAACAAGATTACTTACATTCCATTCATTTTTATTCCTTTCCATTCCTTTATTTTAAAACATTCAATCAAGGTTACTTAATTCCATTCCATTCCATTCTTTTCCATTCATTTCCCTTACTTAAATACGTTCCATTCCATTCCATTTTTTTCCATTCCCTTATGATCATTTAATTTCATTCCCTTCCCTTCCCTTATGAACTCCCAAGCGGAGCCTAAGTCCCTAACTTAGTGTCAACCACACCACACATACTCTGCAATAACACTTAGAACAGATTATATAGGGACGTTTAAATACATAGTACACACAATATTTACGGGGAACCCACCTCCAACCTTTACAAGTACAGAGGAAACCCTTTTACAAGCCTAGAGAATTACACAGAATTTTTCCAAGGCCAAATACACTCTGCTGTTGACACCCCCAACAGTCTTAGGGTTAAATACACAGAATTAACTGCTATGGCAGTTACTGCCTAGTAACTGCCTAGGTCTTGGACAATCTGCCACTTGTGTTATGACTTAGGACACCTCCAACTGATGTTGTCTTAGCTTGCTCTCCATGTTTCCAACCCTTACACAGCAGGTCTAATCATTAGGAAAGTTAGGTTCTGCTTGGTAACTGCTTCGTAACTGCCACTGCACATGCACAACCCACGTCTCAACAGACCATAGGGCCTCTATTCATCCTCCAGCAGCCCACACAACATGTTCCACACGTTTTGGAAAGGCTTGGCCCATACTCAAGGCCTCCCATCAGCACTACAACCCACACAGCATGCCCACATGAAGCACACAAAGTAACTGCCATTAGCCTACTAGCACTTGTCCATGCATTCAGCCAGCCCCCACTAGCCCAATGCCTTGCACACAACATTCAATCATTACAGAAGCCTAGCCCTGCCTAGCACTCTAGCCACCAAGCCCACACACAAGGAACCAACAACTAAGCCACCAATGCCATGCACCACCACGTAAGGTCCGCACCACCTGTTGCTGCCCATCATCACAACCATCTCTACCCACCGTGACCCTCCTCTGCCATAGCCTTGGCGCATCATGTGGGGAAAGGTGCCTCCACATGCTGCCCCTTATCACTGCTCATCGATCCAAATTGAGTAGGGAGATTAGACAGGTTCTCCTTAAAGAGCCCTTAAGAGCATCATTAGTCAGGTATGAGAAACCATGAGTGTGTTGAGAAAATATGAAACCAAGTGATTGGTGTAATGTTGCCTAAGCACCCTCATCCCTCATGCCATCATCAACAACACGTAATGCTCCTAACACTTGGAGAAGAATTAAAACCCACGGTCCCGACCTGACCTATTATGGAACTCATTCTCTTCTAAATCCCACCGTCAAAATTAAAGAATCTACAACTGAAGCCAGCCTTCCTTGAAGAGCAAAGTCCGAACCCAAAAAGGGAAGTTGGAATGGGGTTGGGCTCAACAATTACTCTAATTTGGGCCTAAAAAGAAATCCTGATGAGCAGCAGAAGCCCATTGCTTTAAAACCCTGCTTAAAAGACCTACCCACATTTATTCCCTCTTCATCGTCTTCGTCTTCGTCTTCATCTTCGTATTCTTACTCTTACAGAGAGATATGCTGGGTTCAACGGTCCGTACAGTACGAAGGGTCTCCTCCTCTTCCAACAATAACGCGTTGCTGAAAGACTCAATTTTGAAGCGCTTCAATAACACTAGCACTGATAGTATTTTTATTAGCAAAACTAATAATTTTTTTTCTTCATCTTCATCAATAACACAAATCAACAAAAACAATGAGACCCATTTGCGGAATGGCGAGTGTTGTACTACTACATTGGCGGCTCACGTGCTCAGAAATAGCAAGAATAATAGACAAAGACAACGCGGCGGCGGCGGCGTTGTGAGGCATCAACAGCAGCAAAAGAAAACGACGACGACGGATAGGGAGGATAAAGATAGAGATGCAATAGAGTTGGCATTGGATTCGGTGGTGAAGATATTCACAGTGAGTAGCAGCCCCAATTACATCCTCCCTTGGCAAAACAAGTCCCAGCGTGAATCCATGGGTTCTGGTATTTTTCCCCCCTTTATTTTTCCATATACTCACTCTTTTTTTAAGCGCAAATTACAACTATGAGGTTTGGCCGAAATTTAAGTTGACTGTTTGAAATTTGACACTTTTACCACCTTTAAATATATAATCTCACTCCACTTTTATGTCTCTCTGCAACTTAAATTTCGGTGAAATATTAGTGGCTGAAGTATCAAATTTTAAATTATAAGTAGGAAACTTAAATTTCAGTCAGTAAAACTGGGTAAGTTGTAATTTGCTTTTTTGAATCAATTTTGAGAGAGTTTTGGTGCAGTGCAATGAGAGTATATATATGTGTGTGTGTGATGTGAATGCAGGGTTTGTAATCCCTGGAAGAAAGATAATTACAAATGCTCATGTAGTGGCTGATCATACGTTTGTACTTGTGAGGAAGCATGGTTCTCCTACCAAGTATAGAGCAGAGGTTCAAGCTGTTGGTCATGAATGTGATTTGGCTCTTCTCCTTGTTGAAAGCCAGGATTTTTGGGAGGGAATGAACTTCTTGGAGCTGGGAGACATCCCTTTTCTACAACAAGCTGTTGCTGTTGTTGGATATCCACAAGGTTTTACTTTTTTTCTTTTTGTTTATATATTTCTTGCATCTATCTATCTCTGTCAATATGACTAATCAACAACATTAACAACATAGTGTAAATTAATTGCAGGCGGGGACAACATTTCTGTTACAAAAGGTGTTGTTTCCAGGGTTGAACCCACACAATATGTACATGGTGCAACCCAACTTATGGCAATTCAGATTGATGCAGCCATCAATCCGGGTAATAGTGGTGGCCCAGCAATCATGGCCAATAAAGTTGCCGGCGTAGCTTTTCAAAACCTTTCAGGTGCTGAGAATATTGGGTGAGTTGATTTTCACTTTGGTTGTTGATAACTCATCTTCATTTATCACTACCACTTCTATACTATGGCTGCCTCATTAACTCCTCTCTCTACTATTTGGATCTTATGTTCATAAAAATCTGCTATTTATTTCCTGATATCATTTACTTCCACTAGCTAATAGAAGATTTCATTCTTATGATGTGTCTCCATTCATCTTCTTATGCTATGCGGTATCAAATTAAATTCAGTCTGTTTAAGGACATAGCAAATCTAGGTTCAATGTATCCCTATGATGTATCAACTTTGTATATTTGAAATAGAGATTATAAAAAAAAGAGTCTTGCGTATTATTTTGTGTGGCCTTGCATGAATATTCTCCAAATCAAGCACAAGGCTTCCACTGGTCAATTGTTCTACATTTAGAGTTGTTAATTCTTCATCATATGTGTGATTCCTAGGCTTTTTTCATCTTCCTAGATGAAAGCCACAGAGCTTGGCTGTTCCTTGCAGGCTGTCCTGCATCTGAAGAGTTTGGAAGGATCATGGTCCTCCAACATTTGGTAATTAGTTGACAATATCAGTGAGTGTTGGTTTCAATAATGGATACATGATATACGTGAGATTGCATTATCCTAGGGAAACATAGTTGTTATTTGGCATTTGATTTTATATCATCTTAAATGAGATTGAATCCACAGGCAAACAGAATATAGACTATAATTTATCAAGCTTAATATCTTCAAACATTTTATTTATAACTAATAATAACAAATTATCTAGCATAATTCATTTCATCATAAAGTTAAAGTAATTTTTTCCAAATCTCCAACTGTGTAAGACAAATTATCGATGAAAATTTTTTCCTTCATGTTGGATTGTGCAGTTATATTATTCCTGTTCCAGTAATAAAACATTTTCTTGATGGTGTTGAAGAAAGCGGAAAATATGTTGGGTTCTGCTCTCTGGGTTTAGCATGCCAGCCTACTGAAAATGTCCAACTTCGGAACCACTTCAAAATGCTCCCTGAAATGACAGGGGTACTTGTGAGCAAAATTAATCCTCTTTCTGATGCATATAAAATCTTGAAGAAGGATGATATTATCCTCGCGTTTGATGGTGTGCCTATAGCAAATGATGGAACTGGTACTCGCTTTCTATTCTTTATTTATGATAATCTAATGTAAAATTTTTGTGGCATGCTGGTTTGCATTGCATGCTACTACATTAGCAAGTATGGTTATTTTGATTTAATGTCGACTTTGTCTCTACTCTTACAAAAGCTACAAAATTTTAATTCAGTTCTGAGTAAAATAAATTGAGAGCAACCCTTAAAATGTAATACTAAGATATTATTTCCCCACACTGGTATTCTTTGCGCAAGAAACTGCATATACATTGGTTTATTGGTATGCCTGCTCTGAACCAAATGATGAGAAGAAGATTGATGTTCATTCCTGCTAGAAAATATGTTTGTATAAACTATTTTTTTCTCTTTTTCCCTATTACTTTTTCCCTTCTCCTTTTCTCTTTTTTTTTTCTTTTTGATTTATCTTCATATTTCAAGGTGCATTTTTGGACGTACATTGTTCTCCCCTTACATTCATAATTTGTATTGTGATTTACACACCACACAGTTCCTTTCCGAAACAGAGAGCGGATAACATTTGATTATCTAGTGTCAATGAAGAAACCCAATGAAACAGCAGTAGTTAAAGTTCTGAGGGATGGCAAAGAGTGTGAATTTAGTATCACCCTTCGACCTGTAAGTCATTCTGCTTCATTTTTAAGATAAATAATTTCGTCCTAGACTCAATAAAATATCCAAAGTTGCTTGAACTGATATAAATTAGATGAAAAATGGAATTTTTGTTTTCTTAAAAAAGAAAAGAAAAAAGAAACAGTCACTTGTAAAGATACTACTCAAAGAAAAAAAAAAAAAAAAAAGAGAGAGAGAGAGAAGAGAAAAGGCAGGAGTTTTGGTTGAGAGCAAAACAGTCTGTAATTTCTGTAAAGTATGATTTATGTAGCCAACCCCCTATTGTTAGAATAAGACTACACTAGCTTTGGTAGCCAAAGGGGGAGGGGAAGAGAAGGGAACGGAATGGGTAAGGAAAGTATGTCTTATTTGTAATTTTGGGTATACGGAAGAAAGTAGAAGTCCAGAAGAAAAGAGTATGTGTTTCTTTTGTTTGGTTCCTAGAGAGAAAGGAAGGGTTCGTGTTATATTAATTGACTTTTATGTCCATATATGACAAAAATAGTATGCAGTGATAAAAAGGAAACAATGAAGGTATTGGTGATTGCAAAAGTAGGTCTCTTTGCTGTTTTTTTTTCGCCCAATTTAGGAGGTAACACTTTTGTAGGCCCAGGTGGAAGGTTTATTTCTCCCTTCCTAATTTGGTTGCTAATTAGTTTGAGAAACTTTTGATAGGCTTTTAGGGTGGGTATGGCATATAAATTTTCATGTGACCTAGCTTACATGGAGGACGTGTGCTATCTGGTTCAGGAGGATAGTTTTAGAATTACTTATCTTTGATTGTATATGTTTGTGCCCTCAATGAATACTTCAACATTTCATCTGGATTAATTCAATGGTCTGTCAATTAACTGAAATTTAATTGTTGGATTTTGCAGCTGCAGCCATTAGTACCAGTTCATCAATTTGATAAACTCCCAAGTTATTATATATTTGCTGGACTGGTCTTTGTTCCTCTCACTCAGCCATACCTTCATGAATATGGTGAAGACTGGTATAATACTTCACCACGTCGATTATGTGAACGTGCACTTAGGGAATTGCCTAAGAAGGCTGGTGAACAACTTGTTGTCCTTTCTCAGGTCTGTAGGCTTCTTCCATTCTTTGTTGGGATTAACCAGGTTACATGTATTTTGGTTTGTTGATTGAATAAGCTGGTATTTGACTCTTTTTTGGGGAGGGGGGGAAGGGGGGTTTACAGGGTTATTGGGACAGTTCATGTGCTTTGCTCTTGTTTGGATATCCTGTGCACTAGCACTGCACCCCCTTATGTTGCCATATGAAAATTTTCTACTAAACAGAAAATTGTCTCATTTATGTTAAAAGGCTTCTAAAGCTGGACCTCCATCACATCATTAAATTCATTCTTTAATTGGACACTACATTTTTGTTATATTGATTATGTACGGTAAAATACTTCATATTTGGTGACATATGCTTCTATTGTTCAGGTGCTGATGGATGATATCAATGTGGGTTACGAGCGTCTTGCAGAGTTACAGGTGCTTATATTTATCTTGTTTGTTTCTCATAACTTTAATGGGTCTTGTTTAACTAGCTGTAAATAGGCACGGACAATCAGAATAGGAACAAGGAAGCATCAGCCAGGCACTTGATATGTCTGTAAATTTTCTACGTCCAAATTCCTAATTCTACACTGAAATAATCATACCATGGGTACTGATTTTCCTGTAAATCTCCTTGGTCCAAACTCCAAAATCAACCTACTAAGATTTTTATACCATGAGTGTTTTTATCTGTAAAAGAACTTTTTTTGGTAGATGCAAATGTTAGGCAGAGTGGACTTTTGGAGTGGGAGATTTAGTGATGCCTTTTGGGGTGGTCATGTCCTATGTGTACTTCCACTCCCTGGTTACATAAAAACCTGGAAAAAGCAAACTACCCCCTTGTGGTCTGTCCATAATTTGTGAAACAACCTTAAAGTTTGAAGCATAGCACATAACCCCCTTGTGGTGCAGATTAATACGCAAATGCTATATATTCTTTCAACAGTAATGGAAAAATTCATGTAGGGTTGCGACTTGCGTGTGCCATCTAAACTCCCTGAATGCAAGGATGGGATAATTTTCCACCTCTTTCTCACAGATTTAAGGCCATCTGTTGGCCATTATCTTGCATTTCCCAAGATTACAACTAGTTCCTTCCATGATGACTTATGAAATTAGTTGAAAAATGATTTCCCACCTCAAGAGTTATCATGTATTGAGAAATGTAAGATAATGAAAAAAATTATCCTTAAATCTCTTGGAAGGAGGCCAGGTGATTTCACACTCAATCTACTCTTGCATTCAGGGCTTTTAAATGCACTTTTCTATCACTATTGACGAAAAACATTACATTTGCCCATTGATCTATCCGCAATTCGGAGGCTTTATGTGTCACACTTCAAATTTCAGGGAGTTTACTTGATAACGGAGGCTTTTTGTAATTCCTTAGATATTTAGTCAACTTGGAAGTTTTGCCAAGTACATAGCCAAGTTGTTGCTGAAAATTTTTAATTGTATCATGCGCAGGTCAAGAAAGTTAATGGTGTAGAAATTGAAAATCTGAAGCATTTATGCCAGATTGTGGAGACCTGTAGCAATGAGAGCGTGAGGTTTGATTTGGATGATGAAAGGGTCATTGTACTGAACTATCATTTGGCAAAGATTGCCTCCTCTAAAATTTTGAAGCGCCACAGAATACCTTCTGCCAAGTCCAATGATCTTGTTGATGAACAGAACAGTCTGGAAGTTGGGTTGGCCTGCTAGTGCTTAAGCTGAGAAAACCTAATTGAAATATGTTGTGCCATTGTGGCCAAGGATTTGAACTGAATTTTCTTCAGATACCTTCTTCCCAAATAGTGGCTAGTTTATTTAGTTAGCAGCCTTCTACTTCTTCCTGCATAATTATTAGTGGCTAGTTTATTTAGTAAGAAAGGTTGAAGATTCAAATTCATAAAAGTGAGTGTCCCTACGTATCTATGATAATATATTGATAAAACAATTTCAATTACAAACTATTTATTTGTTATTCTAAAAGTTAGGCTGTTTATTGATACAAACCTTACCTTATGTAGGTCAACAATTTTTTTTGATCAACAATTGATATCAACCTAAGTTATATTATTATTAAAAAGTTATGACATGCTCAAAATCGCATATGGAAATTTGTTTTACATTTTTAAAATTTTACCAGAAAAAAAAAAAAATAAATGGATCCAGGATTTGATCTGTTCAATGAGATAAGGATATATTAATTAAAAAGAATATAGAATTAAAATTTTTTTTAGCACTTAACCTGTTTACATATTCAATTGGTCAAAATACACTATTGGTGTTTATTTACGAAGTTGTGCACCATGGTGTTTGGTTTGTTTGGAGTTCATCGGGTTTTGCTAAAGCCTAAAGAGTGTTATGGATTTGCTAGTTTCTTGACAAGACCGGTTTTGGTCTGTCATCAGAATATAATTATTTGGAAAGCTGTACCCATTGTTTGATAGCACATTGTGGCAGAAAAGAAATGGACCGTCTAAATGGATCTTAAAATTGTTATTCTTCAAATCTTTTTCCCTTGTGCCACTTCCAAGCCAACCTATTGTGAAGAAAGTTTTGTGATTCCTCTAGCTGGATAGATAGCACCTGACTTGCATTCAAGAGTTGAGACCCTAAAGTGGCCACTCAGACAGACCGACAATCTATGCTTAATAGACAAATACGTAAAAAGATGGGACTGTTGTGTATGACACATAATTTGGTCAAATTCTTCTAGCCTCCAAATGTATCTGAATTTCTATAATTTGGTCAAATCCTTCTTTAAAGAACTTGGATTGGAAAATCGTTGGAATTGGTCAACTATGGAAGCTGATTTTTGTTGTGTAAGTTGGACTAACTATCAGCATCACCCATACGAAGCTTTGTTAATTTCTTGACTTCTTGTTTTGTTTTCTTTTCTCCACTTGAATCCTCCTCCGCCCTCCAACTCAAACGAGCCCCATCAGGCCCACTACATCTACCAATTCTCCACACACACACATAAAAAAAAAACAAAACAAAACAAAACAAAAAATAAACAAAAAACACATACACACCTGTATTTCCATCTGTCATTACCTGTATTTCGATTTAATACCTGTATTTCGATCTGTCAATATTTGGTTTACCATTCCACAAATCAACTTATACACGACTAGGCACGAGCACACATGCACTCTTGACACTTGCACAACCCAAAATAACAAAGTCATTGAAAACATAGAAAACAACCTTACCAAACGAGAATAACCTGACATATATAACAAGATATTACTCTTGGGGTGGTAATCAATGCAAGAGCAATTATACATAAAGGTGATAGTCAATTACAAGTGTGCATGAAATGAATCACAGTTTTTGCTTATGTGGAATACTCAATGCTATATAATGACAAGTTAAGCAGAAGACTTAACTGTCAATTTCAATGGCATTCCCCTAGCAATGATTTTGCCTCCAAAACAGATGCCCGAACATTTTGCAGCTCTTCCTTCATCTTCTCTGATAAGCAGCATGAATGACAACTTGTTGTACACTCCAATAATCCAGCTATCTCCTCCATGGCTGTAGACCTTGCATTTTGTAATTCTTCCACTCTCCTCATCTCCATCCGCAATTCTTCCTCCACAATTTTCGACTCTGACTCCTTCAAATCTGCATCATACACATGCTGCTGGTATTCAACAATCATATTTTCAATTTCAGTCTTTCCATTCTCTCTCATCTCCAACAACGTCTCCTTCTCTTGGAGTACACCTTGTAGTGCCAGCTCCATCTCTTCCACAGACCTCAAACCTTTCTGTACCTCTGCTTGAACTGCTTGCATCTCTGTGTCTGCCTGTCCATTCTTCCTGCTCAAATCTTCAGATTCCTTTCTTATGGCCCCAAGTTTTTCCCGAGACAGCTTCATCTCAGTTTGCAATTTGGTTTTCTCTTCCTCGGACTTGAGTAATTCAGTGGCTTTACCACCCAAATGTAATATTTTTGGTGAGGGGTCTATTCTCTCAACATTATCTATAGCAAAGAGAACTTTTTCATTTTCTTGTTTCCTGTTTTCTTCCTCCAGTTTTGATTTCAAGGATGCAAGGTTGTTCCTCAATTCCACTTCAGATTGCTGAAGCTTCCTCTTTGCAGTCTCAATTTCATCCTTCTGGGTTTGAAGACGAGCCAATTCATCTTTCTTCCGGTCCAGATAAGAAGTTGAAGCAATTACCCTTGTTCTGGCCCGAGCTTCTCGTTGTTCAAAATAAACCACAGATGAAAAGAAGTCAGACAGAGTGTATTTGAGAGCTGAAAACTTATTGTCAATAAGAGATCTTCTTTCTGTCATTTCTATAGTAGAGACTTTAAGTGATTCAAATTGTTGCATCTTGTCCTTAATTCCATCTTCCATTTCTTCTATATTTCTCGAGAGCTTATTAACCTCAATAATTGCTTTCTCAAGTGAACCAAAATTAGTAATACTTTTAGCAGAATCTAAAAGTTGTTCATCTGCCCTTGCCAGCTTCATTCTGATTAAATTCAGATCTTCGGACAGCTTTACAGCATTGAGATTGGATGGGTCTGTTTCCATGTCAGAAAGATTCCCAGCATCAGTCTGAGTTGCAGAATCTGCTTGACAATCCAGAGGATGTAAGCCAGAGGTGCCAGTTTCTTCATCAGGTATTTTCACTTCATAGGATGCAATAGGTTCAACTAAATCTGTGCTTTCCTCCACTGACATTTTTGTTCCAACAAAGCAAGGAGGTCTATCTGACTCAAGATATGCATCTCCTTGAGGATCAGTTTGATTTTCTTTCATTACTTGAGAATCCCCAAGACCTAGGCCGGAATCAACTTCCACATTTAATCCAGAAATATTGTTTTCCACCGTGGGAATTTCCACTCCTCCAGATTTGGCAGGTTTCGCAAATGCATGACTTCTATCCTGCAGGTTTAAGCCCGGGAGACCTGTCTCCCCAATCAAATCTCTAACCTCCACAGACATAGGAAGTTCACCTGACTCAATATGATCCATGCCATCGACTTCAACAAGCTTTTCTGGGCAATCAAATTCTAATTTGGATTCACCTCTTCTCTGTCCAGAAGAAGAAAGCATCCTCTTTAGCTCATCCCTCTCTTGCATGGCTCTTTCATATAGACCCATTAATTTTTCGTTCTCTTCATTAATATCCAAAAGTTGATGCTCTAAGTTTTCAATCACATTTTTCATATCAAACTCTTTTTCTTTGGCAAGTTCAGTGAAACCATCAGTATTCTGAGCTTCAGTGCCACCTTCTTCAGCCCTGTCAATTTTATTTGTAGTTTTGTAGTTACCTTCTGCAGCAGCCCTTTCATACAATTCAATGAGTTTATTGTTATCCTCAATCAAGACCTTAAGCTTCATCCGCAGTTCATCATTCTCTTTGGATAACATAATTGCTGTCTCATGAGCCTTTGCTTCTCTTTGACTTGCAGCAGCAATGGCATCAACCATTGTTTTCAGCTCCATTTGGTCATTCAAATTGATAATGGGAACTTCAGTTGGCAAAGAAGGAAGCTCAACTTGCTGTATTCCTTCTTTTGTGGTTCTATAGGTTCTCTCTTCATCAAGTTTTGTTACCAAGTCATTGACATTTCTGCATGATTTTATAATTAATAATGTTAATGGTTGAAATGACAAGGAGAGAAGAAAAGTTAAAGAGAGAGAGAAAGAAACAAGATTCTACAAGTCATCATTGGCTATAGAATAGAGTAGGTCAAAGTGTAATATACCTAATTGGTTTATTACGCATTGAGACAAGATTTCAACGTTAAAACTGGTATATGCAAATCACACAATTACCTTTCAAATTTTTCTTTCTCTTCCATGCAAAATTCTAGTTTCTTGCGGAGTGTGTCCATTTCTAGTTGGTTTTGTATAGCCTGTGACAAACAGAATTTGATGTACTCAATGAGAAAGAAACCAAATTCTATCATATAAAATAAATTTGAAATTGAAAGAAAGAAACTTTGTATAAAAGAAAGCAAATAGAATACCTGCATGCGGAGGAATTCATTCTCCTCACTCAGCGAAGACCTCCAAGGCGATCCAGGCTCCTACATTGAAAAATGTAAAAACATTAAATAAATTTTTGCATATACGAATCTGATGCAAAAAGATGAGTATAAACATACTGAAAATAAGTTGAAATTCATTCCCAAAACTCAAAAAAAAAAAAACTTCTAACAGTTTAACTACAAGTAAGGAACGTAGATATTTTTTAACCTTGAAATTTCACAAAGGGCATGGTCATTGTTGTTGTTGTTGATGGTCCAGTTTTACATATAGTACTAATGATTTGCAAATACGCAGTTGATTGCAGGCTGGCAAGGATATGGAGTTTTTCCCTTTGATATTATCTTTAACTTTTGATAATTTGTGAACATAAATAAGGACAAACTACGCATAAATAACTAATTAGGTGTAAAGTTCTAATGTTCAGGCAGCCCAAAGACTCTCAACATGCAAACTTACAAATAACACTATCATGATACTACACAAAAAATATAATAAAATAAATAAATAAATATTTCAGCCAACAACCATACTGGACAGTTGCTACTACTGTTGAAGAGTTGGTCCTGAATAATTCCCAAAATCAAGAATAGAAGTGACAAAGAGCAAACTGTTTCTTATTTAGTTCCTTATACAGACATCCTTTTGCAAGGTTTATGTTATTTCATCTTTCCAAACTAAACTCTCTACTTTTCTTATTTTTTTTATAAATAAGTTTTGGCCTTATGGGCAAGAGAGGGGTAGATTCAAACTAGCAACCTCTACTTCATTAGACATGGTTCTCAGTTTAATATCTACTTCTTAGTTTGCAGAGGTCTTAAAACAATGACTATTAGAAGATACATGCATGTCATCAAATCATTCAAATGAAGATGCACATGAACAGAGATTATCAATTCAACTTTCAGTTTCTAGAACATGACCAAATTACATGCTGAAACAGCTTACATAAATCACCTGACAACTATTGATCAGTATTTCAAATGTATAGCCAGGAAAAATTAGCTACTGAACATGTTATCTCACCTGATTGGAAATCTGTAGATTACCATCATCCTGAACTTCTTCCATCACCACATCTGAATTTGCTTTCTACAATATAAAAAGTTTCAACATTTTAGGTTAACAAGAAAACTTTACACAATAAAATTACCTTAAGATTTCATAACAAAGCTTGGAAATAACCTGAACCATCGAGGGATCTGATTCATGCATAAGTTTCCAATCGAGTGCTTCTAGCAACTGCATAATTACTCACAAGACATGCATTTAATTTCGGAAAGTAAGTTGGCCATAGACACTGAAATAAAAACATAGGAAATTTAAGCAACTGTTTTACCTTGTTTTGTAACACCCCAATCTGTTCTTTCATCATCTCCCTTTCTCCTTCCTCATAGAATGACTTTAATCTGTAGGTTAAAGGATGAATAAGTAACAGAAGTACAAAGTCTTAAAATTTTAAGTTACTTTTGGATAAAAAGATGTGGGTAAAAATTTATTTTTTTTCCTGGAACAAAAAAAATCAAATGTATTTATAATTAGAAAATGCAAACAAATCATTGAAGTCCACAAGACAAACACTTAATTCCTGATCCTGGGACCTGTTAGGTTTCTCCCAATAGAACTAAGAGGCATACCTCATATATGTTCTACTTTTGCATTACGCAAAACTTTTATATGATAGCAATATATGCTTTAACACATTTTTTAAGTGTTAAATTTGAAGAACTTTTATGAGATTGATTATGGAGATTTGCTTCCAATTTCAACTTCCTTTAATATAATTAACATTAACAGTTTGCTTAGTTCTTCAATTTTTACATTTTTGTCAACGTGTTAAAATAAATTTCTGCTGAACTCATAGACAGAGAAAAGATAAAGAAAAAAATAACATGTTGAATGGAACAAAAAGATTCAAGCTGCATAAAAATAACAACAAACCTTCTAATTTCTTCCTTTAGCTGCAGATTTTCCATAGCAAATCTTGTCACTTCTTGGTTCCGAGCAACCTGACCTCGAAGGACCTCAATTTCCTTCCAATGTTCCTCCTTTTCTTTCAGTAAGTGTGTCTCAGCTAAAATCTTTCCAGAGGCGACTGCTTCTAGCCTCTTTATTGCAGCTTCTCGAAAACGTAGCCCCATTTTTAAAACTTTTATCTCATTTTCTCTTTGTTTGACCTAATTCATCCCAAAACATGAAAACTTGTATTAAAAAAAACATTTTAAAATGATTTCAAAATCACAGAAAATCAAGTTATTATATAAAATAAAAGTGGTAAGAAAAGCGGCATCGTCAAAGGCAAGCCAAGGCACCTCTGAAGCCTTGAGGCAAGACATTTTTTTTTGATAGGTAAACAGAAAATTTTTATTAAAGGGAGACACGCTCACCTTTTAGCACTTAGGCAAGCACCTTGCATAAATTTCCAGGCACTTAAAGCTGAGTGCCTTTCTAAAAGTTCCTTTATTTTAAAGATAGACCAAATAATTCCTAGTGAAAGGGCTTCTTAACCTTCAGTAAAAGGATGAGTTTTTCATTAGCAAAGGTCGGTAACTAAAATCAATATTCTTGAGTTTTTTTGGTGGGTCCTAACAGATCAGAAAATGGCCAAAAAGGGTAAAACCAATTGGGAAAAACAGTAGAGCACATGTTTGCAAAAAACAAATTTACTATAATATTCCAGTGCATATAATTTGTGTTCATAATATGTATGCTAACTATGTTCACTCCAACGAGTACCCCTTTTGGCACTACATGCCTCGGGCTTAAAAGGATTTCGATAACATACCGAAGTAACACAATTTATGAAGGAATTAAATGGCCATTATATCAAATATAAGGTTGTGACATCTTTTATGAATGCAGAAGCTGTTTCTCGCATACTTAACCATACACAACCTAATCAACCTACAACATTGTGCAAATATTTCTAGTAATGACTAATGAGCAGCTATAAATCCATTATTGTGTCAAATATTTCTAGTAATGAGCAGCAATAAATCCATTAAAAAGTCAAGAATAAGACAGTTTTTCAGACATACTAACTGCACAGCTGCCTGATTTTCAGCGGTCAATGCCTGTAACGCAATGTCTTTATCCTTCTCCCTCCTGAAAGCCCCAACAAGGGCAACTTCATAATCTTTTTTCTGAGAACACAATGTAACTCATTACTTATCAACCATTACAAGCCAAAAGATTTCTTAACCTAAAGAAAGAATAGTTTATACCTGAGACATCCTTTTACCAGAGGCAAGTGGACTAAATGATCCATGTAATCCTTCCCATTTAAAGGATCCTGGAGAACCAGGAAAGCCTAAAGTTGAAGTATCATTGTCCTGATTTTCACCCTCACTTGCTAACCCCCGTAGTCGAGATACTTCTCTCTAAAAATAATACAGATGATACACATAAGAATTATTACAAATCACCAGAAAAGCTATACGATATACATCTAACTAGTCTTATGAATCACTGGTCTAGTTACACTGATAAAGAGAACAATATCCAATAGATGACTATCAATTAGTGTAGTGAGTGTGGGAGAGGAGTGAATTTTATTACTTGATCTAAATATACAAGTGATATTAATTTTATATATATAATGAAGGTTCTGTTAAGCCTACTAGTAAAGTCTCCATGGAGTTGTACTATGGAGTGATACCGTCATCAGAAGAGAAAGGTACAAATTTATACATACTGAGAGAGCTAACCCTATTATTTTTTATTGATAAACTACACAGTACACACACACAGTGAGTCTTGAACTAAAAATCTCATCATCTGCCTTACTATTACAAGAAAAGGAGGTGTCATTTGAACTAAAGCTAATGGGAGAAAGGGATACCCTAATATACAGCTGATTGCTGCTTTCAAAATAACCCAGAAAACTTTAAACCTAGAGTGAATAAACAGAGTAGCAAGGTTAAGGAGTTAACATCAGCACTTTATAAATACAAAAAAAAAAAAAAAAAAAGGAAAGAGAGAGAGAGAGAGGTGAAAAATGAACCTCCCTCCCCACACACATGCACACAAAAAAAAACACTCTATAGACAAATTACCAAACACTAATTGCAATCATTAAGTTTCTAGAAGATTTACAGTTGTACATGGTGTCCGATAAATATTTATTTTCCATACAAGGCATTAATAACTAGCTTAATTCATAAACCATGAAGGACAGATTTTAGAGAGAAAGGGTCAACACTAATGATGTATGTGACAGAAAGTACTAGCAGATTAACACTTCAAATGAAGGGGGAAAAATCTGTAATTAAGAATGGTACCTTGAGTTGTTGAATTTGTATCCTCATGGCAATGACATCTCCAGATGCATCCTCATTGACAATTGCCTGAAGAAATGTAACAAATGCTTTCAATAAGCAAATAAATGGAGAGGTGTAAAACACATGCCTCAGCAAAATTAGATGAGCATCCACAACAAGAGTTCAAATATCAGAACTAGCAGTGTTGTTCACAACTAAGTTCAATATTTCCCATGATCTTATTAGACAAAAAGGATAGACAAATAAAAAAGAGATGAAGTCACGTATCACATGAATTCTATCATCTGCTAGTACATCCAAAGTAGATGGAACATCCTTATCTACTATGGGAATACCAGCAGCATACATACATACATTGTGTGTACAATTAAAAAAGAAAACCTAGCAAGTAAAAATCACATACATTGTTCTTAATAAATTTAGCACGTTGTGCAAACTTCAATGTGCTTAGTGTCTCCAATGAACAGCTGCAAAAAACCACCAAAAATGTTACACATAAACAAAGATAACTAGATAATTCAAGCTTATTACTTTATGTAGAACAAAAAATTTACAAAATCGGAACTATGGGTTCAGTTAAGAGTTAAGACAACACTCTTTCAAAAAAGTGGAATAGAAAATGAAGGAACAACGTTTATCTATAGGAAGTGAACTCTAAAATATGTGTGTTTTGTGTAGATATATACAAAGATAGATAGGAAAGCTCAAACATTAAAGCAATGAAGTTTTAAAAGAAAGAGATTCACTGACCAACTAGAAGGACTGATGTTTGCAATTATAGTTGTTTTCGAATTCCCTCCTAGAGAATCCTGTAAAGAATAAAACAAAAAAATTAACTAGATTCATTAGACAATTTTAAATCATTATAGCAAGTTTTCAGATTGTACTAAAAATTCAGACTAAAGTTACCTTTTCTTCATATAAAGCATTACACATTGTTCTAGCAATTACTTCATCATAAACTCATAATTACTGCCAAACTTTCCATCTATCTGAACAATAAGTATTTGGCATTCATGGCAATGTTTGCAAACTAACTGCAAGCTCCATCCACTAACTCTCTTGACAATACTAAAGAAACTTCACCTTTAGAAGGGGAGGGAGAAGGAAAGGGAGCCCTTCCACATAAAAATAAGCCTACATTGCCCAAGTGCAAGAAATGTGTACATACTGTTTCAGCTAGGTGCAATAGTTACTGCAGAAACTATACTTGTATCCCTAAAAATATATATTTAAAAGATTAAGTTTTTGGCTCTGTGTTCCTTATGTTACAGACTAACAGCTCTAACAAACTCTCAACCTATTATTATCTCACATTCAAATACTGATCTGCTCCACGTTAAGAAATGTGATTACTATGTAGCAAGTTATAACCCATTAACAAAGTAACACAGTGCATCTCAGAATTATCTTCTAAAAGATATCACCACCTACCTGAAGCAAAAATGTTAGCTTAGAATCCCGGTAAGGAACATGGAGTGACTTCCCATTTGACATGTTCACTAGGTTCATGATCACAAGTCTGCATATATTAAAACCAACTGCATAAACGAATTGTAATATAAAGCCACTAGATTAAACATCAATAAGAAAAACAAAAACAAAAATGGCTGATATAATTTATTAACCAGTCATAATAATAGATGAAACACACCCCAATGTTGAAAGAGACTTGTTGATATTGGTAGCTTCCTTGAGACGTTCACCTTCAGCACCAGAACTCTTCTGCCTGTGATCAAAACATATAGACAGCAGCAGCGAGTTAAGTTGCAATTTATAAGTACAAGTTTTTAACTCCACCTGATGATATGAGACATTCTTCTTTGCATTGACTTACCTTTCTGATCCAGCTAAATCAACAAGATTAAGCCGAGCAAATCGATGGTGACTTACACCTTGGGAATCCCACTGATAATTAAAAAAACAATCAGAATTATCAAAAAATATATAATTTGGAAAACAGAATGAAGAATAATAGAAGGAAATGAGGGGAAAAAATTATCATAAATTTTACTGACCTTACTCTCAATGATGCAAGTAAATACACTGTGAGAACGACTGCTAGCACGATTCATATTAGTAGCAGCTACCTTTCTGTTTGATGCCCCCTGGAAACATAAAAAAGGGATGATTATAAGAATTATGTGTACTTAACCAATAATAATAACATCCATATCAATTGGCTAACTTCTCTACAATCTTAGACTTAGACTGCATGTAGGACATATAAAAGTCTTTCTAGTACATAGTCCAAGTAAGAAGAATTTGATTCTATATATGATTAATTTACTCAAACTATATAACCTTTTAGATTCACCAAATATTTAAGAGTGCTATATTACTATGAATAATGAAGTAGCACAAATAAAAGAGCATATCATAATGGTGTTATATACTTGAATAAGTTGTTGAATAACATCTCGAGCACTTGTAACTTCTATTTCCTTCAGGTTCTCTACATAAACGCCTTTCTTAATGTCTTCCCTTATCTGTAACATAGACACCAAAATAAGGAATTAAGTTTCCTGGCATACTAATCAAAACAAATGGAGCAGCTCAAAACTTCATTGTAGCCATCAATCCAACAAGATCATAAGAGAAATTGTTCTCTATTTTTTAATGACCTCATAAAGAAGAGAAATTTGCAGAAATATAAAACTCTTCCTGCACTAATAATGTGCATTTTTTTGTAGGCATAACTGGTTGGTCAGAACTTTCAGCAGAAAATTATCCATACCTGCAAGTTATTAGAGGATGGCTCTAAAAGATCAAGAATCTGTTCGTTGTATATTTCCAAAAATGAGCATTTACAAGTAAATCTCAACTTTTCATCTCTACGAGCCTCTTTTTCCTGCATACCAAAACCAAGCCATTGACAAATGCATTGAATCTCTTGCAACAAATAAACAAAGGTAGCTTAAAGAGTAAATTTTATATCGATGGGACTAAAATTTGGAAGAAAGGAAGTAACAGACAAAATAAGACTATGATCAAAGGTTTAACCATATTTGCATATTGAGAACATTTCAGGCATATATAAAGACACGGGAAAAATGAAACACGTTTTACATGTTCAAATCAAAAACTAGAATATAAAGATATAAAAATTTTAGAAGTTGAAATTATTTCATATAAAATGTAATTTTTAAAATATTTTTTGATAGATAGATATATAGATAGTGGGGGAGGGGGAAGATGGAGTTCGAATTACAAATAATACATTAGGCACCACAAAGGGGGTCACTACTCACTACCATCGAGCTATCACTTGAACCCCAAAATGTAAATTAAACATAACTAGTATGGTAGGAAGAAACCTCAAAAATATTAGTTACAAATGATCATATGTCATATGTCATTGGTGTCTGATCCAAATGATCATATGAGAAATGAGGTGAAGCAGAGGACTCTTATGTAAGTACACACATAATGCCAATCCTAGGGTAGTTAGGCACAAACCTTTTGAATCCTTGTGAATAAATGTTCAAATACTCTAGGTGTCATCCCACAATTTACACTGTGTCTTCGAGTGCCTCCCTCAATGTCTCCAAGCATAGTGTGAGTTTTTCCGCTTCCAGTCTAGATACAAACAATTATATATAATATAAGCAATACTAGATCATAATAGAATGCAAGCTAAATTTAGAAAATACATTAAACTTTGCAGGCAGATTAAGTATAACATGCTGGACAGAACTGGCACAAAAGACGTTTGAACCATCCAACATCATTGTTGGGGGAACTCACTTGGCCATACGCGAACATGCAACTGTTGTAGCCTCCCATGCAATTCTCTACCATCGGCAATCCAGCCACTTTAAATAGTTTCTCCTGTTGTTGCATCACTTAAATGAGGTCCAACCATGGCATTTGGAAAAAACACAATTAAACGCAACAGAACAGACGCAATAATCAAGCTAATAAGGGTACCTGGCTGACATTCTCATCTGCAACAACATCAAAGGTGAAGCGTGACTCGGGGTGCCCGGTCCAAGTTATAGTCTGACAACTCTCTTGCCTAACACATTTGGTGTAGCCTTGTAGTGATATTTCAGAGCTACTAAGCGGACGGACTCTAATAATAACCTACACATTATAAGATCCGAAAAACAAAATAATTTGAGTCAAACAGTATTAAATCACAAAACAATAATATTTTTGGGGGAAAATATCATTCTTAATCTTATGGTTAAGGGGTGTAACAAATTAAACCCCGAGATTTTAAAAAGTAACAAATTAAACCTTCAACCTAAATTAAAACCCGACCACAATGAGCACGTTTAATTTGTTACATTTGAAACTAATACACTAAAATTTACAAGTTCTGAATTCTGATCCTATGAAGTATGAACAAGTAAAATGCCTAAAATTTTTTGATTCTAACAAAGTTCGCAAGCATCTAATAGAACTTTTGGTCTTAAACAAAGCATTAACTATTTAATTAGGGTTTTCCTTCTAATCAAGCATTCAATTACATAAAAGTGACAAGAAATTCACATCAATTAACAATATCAGTACTAGTAGCATGAAATTTAAAGACCTAAACTAACTTACAAAGCAATAAAAAAAAGCTCAAAACTCAATCTTATATACATATATTCACCAATTATAGTTACGTACCTGCACATTGTGATCTTTCCAGAAGGAAGGGTCTTCGTCGAAGTCGAAGCTCTGCGTGGACGAAGATCCGGCGACGGAAACGGTGTCGTCTTCGTCCCAGTTAGAGATGGTGCGAACCACCGAATTGGAGTGCGCGACGGCGGCAGTGTTGTCTTTGGAGGTAGATTTGAGAAGATCGGGAGAAGAGTTCGTCGAAGAGGACTTGGAGGCGTGGTCATGGAACCCGAACCGGCTCTTGATTGAGCTCGCCGTCTCCGATATGAACGCCATTTTCATCAACGAGCTTCTTTGTTGCTGTAGGCAATGTGAGAGAGAGAGAGAGAGAGAGAGAAATTTTGGAGGGTGAGATTTGAAATTTAGGGAAATGAGGGAATCAAGGGTTGGTAAAGAGAAAAGTGGGAAGGGGGAGTGATCGGACGGTGGAGATTCGTTGAGATGCAACGGTCGAGATGGGGTAGAGGACCGTTTGAGATCGCTATTTCAAAATTTTGAACTCGGGAGTCTGGAGCCAAAGTAACGTTGTGTGTGTGAGTTGGATGTTACGAGTGAGAGAGCAGGGACACGCGTGCTCTTGCCTCGTGAGGAGCACTCGCGATTATTCTAAATAAATATTTTTTTATTATTATCTGTATTAATAATTAAAATATATTAAAAAATTAAAATCTTAAGTAACACCTATGTGCGTTTTCACCAACGTAATTGTTCTCTCAACATTTTTAACACATCCTCATGTTTATAATTTCACATGAGATAGCAATATTTTTTTCATTGATGTCCATATTAAAAGACAACAATGGTGATGTATGTAAATGATGTACTATAAGGATTAAGGAGTATATAAGAATAAATGTCATTTCACTATAGAAGTTTAATCCAACTTTTACAAAAGTCTATACCAAAAAAAAAACTTTTACAAAAGTCTTTTTTTTTTTTTTAAGTATTTTTCGAGAGTAAGAGTCTAATACACCTATAATCATGTCCTACAAAAAGTTATGGTTGTAGATCATATTAAAAGCATTCACACTAATTTGTGTAAATGATTCTATCTATTTTAGCATAAAATCTTACTTTTTATATTTTACAATACCACTTTTACAAAATACTCACATTAGTTAATCTATTCTACCTTTTATTTTATTTAAAAACTCATATATATATATATATATATATATTTTTAATATTTCATCTCAAGCCTCTCTCTCACACCATCACATGTTCTCCTTTGCTCTTTCACATTCAGGTATCTCTTCTCTCTCCTCACAACCCTCTGCTTTTTTCCTTTCAAATCTGTTCTCTCTCACTTTCTCCTCTTAGCCATTAGGTCTCTCTTCTCTCTCCTCTTAACCCTAGCTCTCTTTCTCCTCTGAGATCTCTCTTATCTTAGCTTTCTTTGTGGCAAACCTAAAGAAATCTCTTTCTCTCTCTCTCTATTTGTCGAAGCTCTAGGTTTAGGTTTGATTTTGGGTTCGGGTTATGGGTTATGGGTTTTTAGTTGATGGTTGGTTTTGTGTTGATTTTCTATCAATTTTGGGTTTATCAAGTTTGATTTTCCATTGTATTTTGAGTTGATTTTTTGTTGTTGTAACGGTTTTTGGTGGTGGTGGTGGTGGTGGTGGATGGGATTTGCATTTCAATTTAGGCAGTGTTGGCTTGTAGGTTTTAAGACTGAGAGAACAAGAGGGAGAGACAGTCTGCTTTGAGATGTGAGAAATTAATAAAATATCAAATACAAAGCTACAATAACCATGTATATTTACACAGTTACTATAGTAATTGTGTAAATTTACACAATTTTAACTCAACTGATGTGGGAGAATTTTGAGGTTAGATTTGCAAAATTGGTCACTTTTTGTATTTTATATTCACTGATGTGAATGCTCTAAGTGTCTGTTAGGCTAGAGTTGATATAGAATTTTATGTAGTTTTTTAAAACCCCACTTTTTCTCTTTTTATTTTTTATTTTTTTTCTCACTTCTTTAAAAGTACAAGTATACTTTAGTACACTTTCAATAAATAAAAAATAAAAAATAAAAATAAATAAACAAAAAGCTAAATAAGTTGTTTCCAAACGGACATTAAGTTAGCCCTTAAAAATTAGACCTAGAATGGGTTTGGATCCACGTCCACGTTTTACCCTCTTTTTTTTTTCACGCGTTTCAGGGACATAATACGGCTACTGTTCGTGCACAGTAGCTGCAAAGGTTGACTTTTCAATCGTGAATAGTGCATCCATGTACTATTCATAGACCTACAAATATCACTTTTCAACAACTTTTTCATTAAAAATGGGTCCCACGATACTATTCACATATTTAAAAATTATTTTGTTACAGTGTTTTCAGTTTTCAGTTTCAGCAAAATAAGTTCTATCCAAACGGACCCCTAGTGTTTATTTGGCTAGCTTATTTTTTACCAACTTTTTTTACTATTCAACTTATTTTTGCTACTATTCATGGGTCCTATTGTACTATTTCAACTAACGTTTATCTTTATCTATAGTACTTTCAGCAAACTAAATGGATCCTAAACAGACCCCTAAAGGAAAGCCCAACTTGCACACTCTTCCACCCTTTTTAGTTAATAGTCAAAGAAAAACCCATACACAACGAGAAATGAGAAACCAAAGCCCAACAAGTTAAAAAAAATGATAACTAAACACCTAAGCACAAGGAATGAGCTCAAGCTCAAGCACAATATCTTACATGCCCAAAACCTCTACCAAAATGGATGCAATTATACCTCTCATTATAGGCCCAATGATGATTAGGTGGTTCAAATCAAGGAAACTATTCTTGGAAAAGATTCATATACAAGAAAGCCTAAATTTGAAATGAGATCTGAAAAAAATACGTTACGCTCACAAAAATTAAGTACTTAGGAAATAATCCACTAGCTTACATCAAAACAACTAGGTTGATCTCATGCTAGTGTCATTCTAAGTACTTAAGATCTATTTGGATACTGCTTATTTTGTTGAATAATAAAAACACTGTAATAAAATAATTTTTAAACATGAACAGTAGGCGTGGGTCTCAGTTTTAAAACACTGCTGTGGGTCTTCATTTTAAAATGTGAACAGTAGTCGTGGGTCCCACTGTTTCAAACGCCAAACACAGACGTGGGGTACAAAACGTGCTTTCCAAATGGAGGCTTAGTGTGCGTTTGGCATGCTTAATTTTGCCAACTTATTTTATTATTCAGCTTATTTTTGCTATTATTCATGGGTCCCACTGCACTTTTTGGTACTATTCATAGATCCCACTATACTATTTCAACTAACTTTTACATTTATATACAGTACTTTCAGTAAAAAAATTTCAGTTTCAGCAAAATAAGCAGATCACAAACAAACCCTTAATATGGGCAATTACACCCTCTCTTTATATGCCCATTATGACCATAATGATCATTTGGCTAAAATCAAGGGACCTCAATGGATGACTTGGTCAGTAAGATAGACTCCCTTTTCTTGGTGGACATAACTAACTGGCCATTGTGACTTTTGATAGATCTTGTGGTCTGTTTGAGATTCACTAAATTTTCTGAAATTGAAAACTTTTTGCTGAAAATACTATAGATAAAAGTAAAAGTTAGCTAAAATAGTACTGTGAGACCCATGAATATTACCAAAAAGTACAGTGAGACTCATGAATAGTACCAAAAAGTGCAGTGAGACCCATGAATAATACCAAAAATAAACTCAATAGTAAAATAAGTTGGTAAAGTTAATCATGCCAACCAAACCCGAAATGATCCAATTGACCACTTATTAGAGACATATAAGATCCTCATGCACCTGTAACTGTTAGAGCTACGCAATGAAATCATACGTTAAGCCTTTCCTACTACTTTGAAAAGCTCCGCCTGAGCAAATTGTTTGCCAACCACTTTCATATATAGGTAGACAAAGGTACAAAAGACTAGCTACATATACCTCCTTAACATCAAGGAAGAGAAGAGCAAAGCGTTGAACTCATATCATGTGTCACACTGTAATAAGGAGATCTTGCAAGTTGACAATACTGATGAAAAGGTGTTGTTGGCTTTCTTTATTTTAGACTGGTGATGGGAGACTTTTGTTCGTCAGGTGCTTGTTATACTTCTTTTTTTATTGAAAAAAAAAGTTGAATTATGAGATTGATAGCAGTTTGATAGCAGATTTCGACCAACAATTTTCAATGTTAAAATTAATTTATGGGATTTAAAACATATATTATGAGAATTCATTCACATTAGTTTTTAGTTTTTAAGTAACAATGATGAAAAGTCTTGTTATAAATAAGTTGAAAATTATAGGCCTCACTTAACAAGACCAAACATAACTAAAACTCCTTTCTCTCACGCTTCCACCTCTTTCTTTTTCTTTCACCTCTTTTATGCCTTCTCTCCTTCTCTCTTATGTGTAATCTCACGCAAACAAAGAATCTCGTCTTCTTACACTTCTCTCTCTCTCTCTCTCACAGACAATAGCTCTTTTATTTGGACTCTTATCTCATAACTCCTATTAAATTCTTCAGATTCATTCGCACTCCTCTATCTATCAATGCCTCAACTCCTCTTAAATTCTTTCACATTCTTTCATGCTCAGATCTATCAGCCCTTCTTTCCAATCCATTTAGAACCAACTTTCTCCTAAATCACATAAATCCTCAAATCTTCCCCAGCTACCTCCTCAACTACTTTCCTAAGTCTCATTAATCTGCATAATTTCTTAGTCACAGTTTATTATATATGGAATCAGATACAACATAATCTTCAACCCCAATTATGTTCGACACCAGTCATTATGAATTGCTTCTCTCTTCAATTGTTGATTAGGCTTTAATTAGTTTATAATAGTGTCGATGATTACTGTGAGATAATATTTTAATTATTTTATGATACTTTATAATAGTTTTAATTAGTTTTTCTTTTCCACCTAGTGAGATAAGCCTTACTCATGCATCGCCTGCCACCCTAGTGCCAACCCAAGTGCTAAAGACAAAAGTGGATGAGGTGCTTGACTACTGAACCCTTACACTGAGGTTAGTACAAAACAAAGTAAAATCCATGTGTATATTTTTCAATTTCAAAAACGTACAAGATGGGTAACTAAGCATAAAGAACTTCTTACAAAGAAAAGTGAAAAGGCAACCCAACACCCTTGCAGTGGAGCTTTCATGTAACATGCCCATGAATGCAGTCTTAGTTGGAATTTTTAGCAATGAAACGTTTAATGATTTGCATCAATTCATTTGCTGCTTCAGAATTAGGATCTATAGTGAAAAAACCATGTTGCTTTCCTTCAAACTCAACGTACTCAATCTTCTTTCCCCAACTTTTGAGCCTCCTTGCATAATCTTCAGCTCTGTCTTTCAGCAAGTCACTTCCTCCAGCTACCACTAGAATGGGGTCAAGATCCACTGTTTCAAGATTGAGGCTTAATGGCCCAAATGGGTTTACATTTGGGTGATCAGTAGTGTCTCCAATTGGTATAGATAGCCTCCAAAACCTAGCCAATTATGAGTTATGTTAGTGATACTCGAGCTTAAAGACAATTAGGGACCATTAAAATAATATATCCCAAAAAAAATAATCACCAAATTGTGTCATGACTAAACAATAATCATATATCATATGGATTTTGGTTATTCCAGCCGACAGGGTGCGATCAAATCAGGACGTTTCGATCCCATCCCACCCCTTCCATGGAGTAGAAAAACACGTGAAACAGAGAGCACTATAAGACGCTACAAAATGAAAGTATTTTGTCATTCCTATCAAGGATTTTTCAATAATCAGAGTTGTGAGACTATTAAAAGATATAACACGTGTTTTGGTATGATAATGTTTAAATAATTTAAATATAACATAGATGGAGTGATGGACATTCAAAAATCAGGATAACAAGCAAAACTGTCCAGCTTGGATTAGGACGAGACAAGAAAAGTGGAGAATTTTTATTATCTCTAATCAATATAAAAATAAAAATAAAATGTAAATATAAGGTTTAGCGTGAGTTTGTGTAGAGATGTTTCTACGTTTGCGTTTTTTTTTTTTTTTTTTTTTTTTTTTGTTGGTCCCATGACACTGTTTATGGACCAGCCAACACTTGAGAAACATGTGAACAGTATTTTGTCATTTAAAAAATATTTTGCTACAGTGTTTTTAATAATAAGTTTTCAGTTTTCAGCAAAATAAGCGATATTCAAACAGACCCTTAATATCATGATTTATGAATGCTTGTGCATAAAAATAAGTTTTAGGCAATGTTATTAATTCTATTTCAAACCCCGTTTCGGTTTGTCTAGTGAAATCGGTACCGGTCTATTTCGGCGTACCATTTTAGGATGTTTCAGATTCCTAAAACATATAACAAAAATTATCAACTCAAAAAAGTAAATATCAAATAATACAAATCATTTAGTCTTAAGTCCTAAACATCAATATAACATCACACAATAAGAAGATTTATAACAAGTCACTACTCATTACATAAGCTCATAATAAGCCAATAAAGTTTATAACAGAATATTACTCCTCATCATCATCATCACGTACGAAAAAAATGATCAAATTCATCATAAAAAGAACTCCCACAAGAACTACCAAGACCCATTGGAAAATTTGTCAAGAGTCCAAATACCGTATTTGGACTCTTTAAAAAAATTTAAAATTGAGAGAGCACATAAAAAAACAAATAAAAGACCATAGAACATCTTTAAAGGTAAAAACAATAATCCCAAAATTCATACCAGCTGAATCTTGAGTTTCAACTGATATTTGCCGAAACATTCCGGAATGCCCGAAACACGTTATTTTTCACAACAACTGAAATAGCCTGCTATGATTAGTCTATAATATTACTAATAATGTTAATGTTAAGGTGATATTGCTTACTATGTGAATAATTGTAAAAATAAAATTAAAAAATTCTCTAACATTACTCAATTGATATAAGCCTTTAATTAATAAATAAAAAAATAATGCAAACCTATCAATGAGCTCCAAATTGAGAAAGGCATCCTTAGGTCCTTCAGCCTCAGACTTGGTCCTAACCGTCCCGCCAAAAAAAGGTGCCAACAGAACATAACCCCTCACACGAACCGGAGCTAATTCAGGCGACCCGGATCCGACGCGAACCGCCAAATGATGAGCCATATTACCCCCAGCCGAGTCACCCGAAATAAACACTCGGCTAAAATCAGCCACGTCAGCAAGCCAAGTGTCCTTACCCTCCTCCTCGGACACGGCTTGGTCATGGAGCCACTTTAGAGCCACGAAGCCATCCTCAATAGCAGCCGGGAGCCGGTTCTCGGGAGCTAGCCGATAGTCAGGAGCCACCACAACGGCTTGGAGCTGAGAAGCGAGCCGAAAGCAGTAGTTCTGACAGTTGGGCCAGGCGCGTGAGCCGATGCAGAAGCCGCCACCGTGGATGTAGTAAAACACTGGGAGCTTGGAATTGGAGTTAGCGGCTGACGGATTCGGCTTCGGCTTGTAGAGCCTGAGCTGAAGGTTGTTAACGGCGTCAAAAACTACGTCTTTCCATAAAACGGAGCCGTCATCTTGGACGGGGACGTTAAAACTTGGTTTAGGAGAGCGCACAATTGAGCCATCACTGTAAACTTGAAGGACACCTCTGCAATCGTCTATTGCATGAGGGTTGGTACCGCAATTAGTGTTAATAGCATTCTTAGACATGCTTTGAATTTGTGTGTACACAGGGAAGGGAGACGGAGAAGGTTTTTAATGAGAGAGAAAGAAGGAAGAGTTAACAAGGGCAGTCTGGGTTTAACTGCGGCTGTGGCTTGTTGTTTTTGTTCTTTTTCTATGATTATGGTTTATGTTTGGCAAATGTCTCAATCCAAAACACACATTTTGGTCCTATTGATAATGGATGCACTATCATGATATCATCACGAAACTGACGTTTTTTATCTGGATGAAGACATGTGATCGACTAATCGCGGAGGGTCTTGTAGCTCAGTTAAGATCTCATGATGTATCTAAATCAAGTTATAAATAAATAAAATGACGTAATTAGCTTCATGAAACGTATGTGAATAGTGTTTGTCACAAATAGCAAATTTTTTTTTTTTTTTTTTTTGTGACAAAAATACAATTTTGCAGTAACATTCAATTTAGTCTCCTTACATTTTGGGATCAGCGATAATTACAAAGACGATGTCTATCTTTAAAAGGAGTATATATGTAGAAGTTGGAAAGCAATAATTAATATAGAGTTCGAATTTGGTAAGGACAGGGTGTAAAACATTTTACACCATTTAATAAGAGATTACCACATCATCATTTTACTTAAAATTTAATACATCATACTACACCTAATAATATCACAATAAACTCTCAATTTTGTTGGATTTATATATGGGTATTAGAATTTTTTTTTTTTTTTTTTGAGAAACAATATGGGTATTAGAATTAATTGAGTGTGATTGTACTTATTCTTAAATATGTAATAAGATCATGTGGCACGTTGGGATTGGAGGAGTAAAACATTGTTTTACATCACATCCTTACCGAATTTAATCTCATTGATATATTTGATTAATTTTCATTTAATTATCTCCCTTAATAGTTGTTGATGGTCTTTTTTTTGGGGATCCAAGTAAAAAATAAATAAAAAAATTAATTAAAAAAAAAAAAAAGCCCAGCAACACAGGCAGCAAAGGGTTGGCAAACAGATAGCAAAACCATTAGGACCAAGCGACAGAAATAATGGATCACAGGTCCATAAGATAAATAAATGGGCCTTAAGGAAGCAAACGTGCTCAAAAGGAGTCCGGAAAGAAAGAAATAGCAAATAACAAACTCATGGGCAGTATATGATGTAGAAAAGTGAGAATGGGCCGCGGAAGGCCCAAAGCAATGCAAACAAAGAAAGTAAGGGGTTGATGATAAGCCCATGAGCCCCAAGGATGAGCATAAGGTAATTGGGCCGGGGAATCCCAATGAAGTTAGTAAAAACTCATAGGAACACAGAATTAGCAAAAGGGCCAAGGAAGCCGAAGAAAAGCAAAAGGGCCAAGGATGCCCAAGGAAAAACAAAAGGGACACGAAAGCCCATAAGTAAGAAAACCAATGGTCATCCTAAGCCACTGGAGAAATAATAAATGGCAGGCCTAAAGAGGTCCAGCAAGATTGAGTCATTACAGCAGAAATGACAGAGTAACATGGCAGAAAATGAGGGCAATCAAGGAATGGGCTGAAAGAAATGTAAAACTCAGTATCAAGAAAAGCTCAGCCTTAAGGGGAGCGGGAAATCAGAAAGCAATTCACATAAAAGGTCAAGAACGGACGGCAGACTGTGCAGGCAAGCCTCCAGACCACAGCGAACGCATGAGCAACATGCAGATTTTGGACACATACGGAAGGAAGGCACGTGCAAGGCCCAGACATCACCAGCCTGTACCCAGCCAATATGGGACATGGTAAGGTCATGGGTCAGAGGTAAGAGAACATGGTTTAGCAGTGGAAAGAGGGGAAAACCTATTCTGGAGTTCCTACTTAAGCTCTTTTGGGGGTACGTCCTGCTAGGATGATATACCACCCAAAAGAAGTAGGGCTGAGTTGAAACCATTAAGTGAATGTCATGAGGGATAGAGAGAGAGAAGGTACCCGCACCATACCAAGTAAGGGTGCCATGGCAGAAAAACGAACAAAATAATCCTTTTTGTCTGGTTTTTGTCTGGTGATGGGGAGTGGCACACAGACGATTTAGTAATGGTCGGCAAGTACACCTCGACAAGACAAAGGTGGTTAAGGGCTAAAACAGTAAAATCCAGTCATGGCAGGTGCTATAAAAAAGAGGCCCTTATCGTACGCAAAAGGACCAGAATCACAATAACAATCATCTTGGAGGAATCACGAAATAGAAAAACAAGAGTGAAGAAAAGAAAGGAAAGATAAGAGAAAAACTAAGACAAAATTAAAAAATGAAGAAAGGAAAAAATAAAGAGTTAGATCGGCAAGCATGCACCAATAAGTCTTTTCCCTCTCTCCCTTTCAAAATCCGGCTCTCTGCCAAAAGTAAAAGGATTCCCCTGGGCACCAACCATTCAGGCCCGTTTCCCTCAAGGTGATTAATTTCCATGGCAGGATTTTCCCTGGGAGATTAGTTGTATTGAGAAAAAGCGTTCTTCCCTCTCTGGTTTTATTCCTGCAGACTAAACTTACTTTGATTTCTTTCTTCTTTTGATTGACCTATATGTTACCCACTTATTCTCTTACTTTATTTACAAAAGTAATTGTTACTGTTGTGATTATCTTGCTTAATTAAGGACTAACTGATTATTTTAATTAAGAAACAAAAGTACTCTCTTTTGTTTTATTATTATCATGTCTGCCTGTCACAACTCACCCAGAATAGCTCTGCCTGCCGTAAACATGTTCCTGGCAGACGAGACATAGTTTTGCGCACAAGCCGGACCAAATTGAGTTGCAGTTGGACCAGTCTCAACTCCCTTACTCAGAACATTTGAGCCTAACACAACAAGAAGCAGCCCAGCCCAGCCCAGTACAACGATAGTATCGCAAGAGGCAGCCCAACATAACACATAAAAAAAGCCCACCACAATAGTCTTTTACATGACGTGTCTTATTTGAATTTGAATTTTAATTAAGATTTAAATTTATTTGCTTTCCTGGTTTATCCCTTCCTTTATTATGTTTCATGCTAGGTGTAAGGACACAAATCGAGTCCTTAGCCTAAAAGGTAAAAGGATCAAGGCCTAAAAAGACCAATACAATGAATTTGTAGAGAGTGGGTTAGAAAACTAAGCTCTAATGAGTTGGGTGACAATTATAATAGATCCAGATCACTATAAAGCAAAGATTGATTGATTTTATCTAAATAAAATCATGCTCAACACAATTCTAAGAGAGTAATTCTTGTATATATTTCTTGAAGTTGGTTACAAGTACAGTTCTTGTTGTTACAGTATTTTTCTCTTAATTCTCCGATCTCTTTCCCTCAGGGTCTTCTTTCTATTTTATACTATCTTTCTTCCCTCATCTCTACCCTCCACGTGTAGATTAGATTATTGATGTTGATCATTGTCACATCAGCACCTTCCTAAAGTCTTTGGGAGTAGCTGTAAGGCTGAAAATTACTATTCAGGTATCACTTCCTCATTAATGCGGCCAAAGAATTAACTACAGAGCATTCAATGCAGTGATAGCAGCTTTCCCTTAGATATTTCATGGCTTTCCTTTGTATTGTGCTTTCATAATGCATATCTTTATCAGTAGAATCTCTTAGAACGTTGCTTCAGGATGGCAGAACAAACCTTCTAACCTCTGCTTTGCTTAGTTGAAGAGACACTCCTCCTCGGCCTATCTTCCCCAGTCTTCTTAGTCATAGCTTACTCATGGAGTTCTAAGTCTTACGTCTTCACTGTTGTTTATCTGTCCTCGGACCACTAAGCCCCCTAAACAAGGCCCACGACCCAATATATACTTTTGGGCCCCTTATCCCTACACTAGGTGTATGTGGGTAATTATTGAATACTCTTAGAGTATCATAAATGCATACTTTTCTCTCTCACATAATGGTGGAACTCACAATTCATGTGAGAGGAGAAGTACGCATTTATAGTACTCCTAGAGTATTCAATAATTTTTCAGTGTTATATGGTAGGTAAAAAGGTGTAAGGGAACAATTGGCTTTTGTATTATCTAATTAATTATTATAATGAAACCACATATTTGAGTAGAGTCGTACCGTTGATTGTTGTTTCACAATTCATTCCATTGTGTCATTTTGTGGTAGCCGCAAGCTCCAACTGGCCCTGCATCATAGCATGCCTACTTTTCGAGAAATTATATAGTTTTCTAGTGGACAAGTGACGTGGTCCACCATTCTACTAAAAGATTCTCATTTGTTTAAAATTGCTAAGTCAGTAATCAGTTTCTGTTTTTTAAAAAAAATTATCTCAGTAATTTTAAACAGGTAAGAGTCTTTTAATGGAATGGTGGACCACATCACTTGTCCACCATGAGAACCTTATAATTTCTCCTACTTTTTTTACCTCCATAAAACATTTTCTTATAATCCATAAGCATGAGGACATGCCTAGTTTAGAGTGCATTTTAACTCACTAGTAAACAGTAGGGGTCCAAACGAGATATTGAGAATAAAATAAATATCAAGAGGGAAATTGCCTATGAATTCTAGTTCAACCAGTAACTTCTATCCTACAAGTTGCAAGTGTTGATGTGGAGAGTGAGGTCATAGGTTTAAAATTCATTGGGTACATGTATAAATTACTTATTAGAAGAAAAAGAGCAATACGAGAAATTAAATCTAAAGACAAGTAAAATAAAAGAGTATACTCTTTAAACAATGGGCATAAAAAACAAATATAACAAACATACTTGATTGAGTATATACAATGGGTACTCACTCAATTTTACAATTGAGCCAAAAGCTTTGTAACTCAATTGATTGGTACATCGTAGTGTTTCCAACGGAGACATCCAATGTTCAAATTCCCACTCCTCAAACTATTGAATTATCATTATAAAAAATAAAATAAAATAAACCTTAAATTTGCATTTGAATTTGACTTTAGAAATAGACATGATTCAAAGCAACGATCAAAGTGAATCATACCCAACTGTAATCCTAAAATGGAAGATTTTGACAGTCATAATATTCATATTTACAGAAGAGGTGGTCAGTTTCACATTCACCATAGCATCAGACATGGTCTTTACTTCCTCACCATGTCCAAATAAAAACAACCATAGTGAGACCTCTTTTCTTTCACAAGCAACAACCTATAATTTTCTAAATCTGTCACTGAAATGTCATAAAATATTGTTTTTAAAACAGATATTCAATATACCTTCCACTTGTAAGATAATAATCATTAGATACCAAAACAATGGTTCACAGAACTTAAAAATCATCTACAAAGAAAAAAAGCAATACAACAGAATTTACAATTTTTTCATTCCTTCACTTTGTCACCAATTTCCAGTAAAGTAAGAACAAGGACAGTAGACAACAGAAAAGAGTGGGGTGAGGATATATTTAGGAGAAGAAAAAGAAAATTAGCAAGGTACTAGACCGGGGTGGCAAAAGGAAGAAGAAGAAGAAGTTAGGGGCAAAATCTTACAGATTGAAAACATAGGGATTGAGAAGAGCAAATAAAAAAAAATCTCAGACCATGCTCACAGCCGTCTAGAATATCCAGAACCTCCACATTTCTTGCAGAAGATTAATCCTACAGAAAGATGACTGATTTAGGTTGAGGTAAAAGTAAAGAGAAATTGAACTAAATACAAAAATTCAACAATTCTAGAATCTGATATATTTTAAGGGCATAAATTTTAAGCTCAAGGCCCAAGGACCATATCATTTGTTGCTTGAAACTAATAGAACAGCACGATTAACATCTATCTGCATGATTTTCTGTTCCAATTTCATATGAGAATAGGTCATTCCATGGTGTTTCACATTGCATCAGAATGCAACAGTTGGTGGTCATTTGAAAATGAAGGTCACTTAATAATATGTAGAAAGACCATTCAACAATATCCTCGAATGGTTTTTTGTCCAAAATGATCATAATCCCAAAGCTTAAAACAAAGATTTCATCAAATAGTTCATTCAAAATTTCAAAACAATATGGAAATTAAATGGAGAGAATGATTAATATCAATTTTCCAAAAGCCCCATCTTTTAAACATTTTCAGAAGTATCTGAGCATCAGAAAGTAATACCTGCGCCTTTGCACACCTTACAATCAACCAAACCTGTCTCTTTCTTCATCTTACCGTTGTTACAGAACACACATTTTGTGCCACCTGCCCATCAAAGAGCACTTCTATAAACATGCTATTTTTCTTGAACACCAAATACAAAAATAACTGGTCACAGTAGAAAAGGGATACCAGGGGTGATGTTTTACGTTTAAAAAATCATGTCACTAAAAGCAGAAAACAGATACTGAGGGAAGAATCATGAAAAACAGGGTTAGCACATTTTCCAAAGTACTAAGCATTAATAAAATTATAGCACATAAGACCAATTTTTTTTTGAAAAACATCATTTACACCAATAGATTTTAGTATGTTGAAGTATTATGCTTCTGTAAGTTACATGCAACCATACATCTATTGAAATAGATGACCACAAATTGGGGTTTTGAGCCATTTGAAATACACAAGCACACTTAAGCAATGAGCAATAAAGTGAAGCATAGCAGTCCACTTTACACTCTAAAAATCGCTGATAAACCATCACTACATTTCATTATGCTTAGACCTTTCAAAATTCTGGCTGTACATCACTTGTCCAACCGGGAAGCAGCCAGTTACAAAAGTATAGGATTAGTTATCTAACAAAGTGCTAGTCAGAAAGGAAGCAAAAGAGACTCAGACATAACAGAAATATCGATGACATTCAACATCCCTTCACACCCCCACCCTCAAACCTCAAGGTGAAAAGGAAGAGAAGATAAGAACAGAACACAAACAAAATTTTAAGTAATGATATAGAATGGACCTAAAGAACCAACAGCAATCTATGAGGCCCACCACTTAATGCACCAACAAACTTAGTTTAATTTTTTTTTCTAAGGAAGCCTAATATGAATTGAGTTATAGAAAATCGAGCAACCAGAGAATCCAGAGGATTTTACTGCTGCAAACTGGACCTAAGTTATCTCAAAATATGTTTTTTTTTTAATCCATCTGATAGACAAGTACTCCTTATTTCCAAGCAAAGCTACGACCATTTAAGTATGTATGCAAGTCGAGGAGCCTTGTAGCTCAATTGGCACTTTCTAATATTTTCAAAATAGACATCCTAGGTTCAAATCCACCCCTCCCCCAACTATCGAATTATCAAAAAAAAAAAAGATACATATACAACAGAAACAATAGTTTTGCTTGTGAAATCATCCCATATCACATGGACACCATATTACCATTATCCCAAGTGATTTCCCAAACATAGAGTCTTTCCTAATCAAGCTCAATTAAACATACAACTTATGCCACAATGGATGACCTCTTCCCTTTTAGTAAACCCCCCAAATAAACCTTGGAAAATTCAAGCTGATTATCTGAAAGTACATATTTCCATCGTGCAGTGACACCAATATGATGGCATTCAACAAAGTGCACTTCTTTTATAAAGAAGACACTATTGTTTTAGTTTTCCTGCTACACGTATTAAGAACTTTCATAATAAAGATGCCAATGCAACACAAGCAATATATGATTCATAAAACAAAAATGAGAAAAGCCCATTAGAAAACACACATACACACACACATGCAATTAATTAATGTGGGAAAAAGGATACCATTCATGACTTTGTTTGAAAAATGTAAAAAAGCGAAAAGTCTTCAGAAAGCATAGTTGTTACCATTGCCAGCGCATCGCTCACACGGCACAGGATCTCCCTGCAAAAGAATATGAAAACAAAGTACTAAAAACCAACACTTATATAATGAAACAATGCCAAATATATATAAAGAGAGGTTGATATATATACACACACCTTGAGACCAAGAAAAAGTGAGAGAGAAATGGCGGCTAAGACACTGAGAGTGGCAAGTAAAGTTTGGGTATCCAATTCCAACTCCAAGAGGCTATCAGAAGCAAAGCCGGTGAAGAGCAAAACCGGGAGGTTGAAGAGGCTTGTTGTTGGTACAATGCCTTTGAGTTTGGGTTTGGGCAGTCTACAACTACAACAGCTGCGAGACACTTCAGCTGGTGCTGGGCTTTGTGGTTTTGTTGGAAGAGAATAGTGATAATAACAATAATGAGTGGCTGTGGCTTTAGCGGTAGTCTTTGAAGAAGAAGAGAGTGGATGGAGAGAGTGTAAAGGCTGTGTCGCCATGGATACTAGATAATACGAAGAGATTATTATTATGTGGCGCTTAGCTCTGCCTTCCCTTCTCTTTCTTTCTACTACTATTTACCAGTAGTAGTACTATCTATTTTTCTTTCTTTTGTTGGCTTCGCATTCGGTGTATACCGTATAATAACAAACACTTCCACCTCTACGATTTTGTCCATGGGTTTTCTTAAGAATGATATGAATCATCCTCTCTCTCTCTCTCTCTCTCTCTCTCTCTCTCTATATATATATATATATTCAACAGTAAAATTTTCAAAATATAAATTCTAAAACAAATAATTGGGTAGTAGAATATTACTTAAAGTTACGCTAGATTAACTTGAACCTTTTTATATATATATATATATAAATAATTTGTTGCTAAGAAAATGATATGGATATAGCTTCTTTTACAATAAATGTAGTAAAACCACACGCCTTACACACTCATCTGTTTTTAACAAGTCAAGTATTTAATTAAAAACAAAATGTTTATACAGTGTGTGTAAGAGGTCTTACCCTTTAGATTGCTCCCAAATGATATATATATATATATATATGGGCAATTCTTAAGTATCCAGGACTATTTAAGTTCTTTTTCTATGTATATCACCTCCGCTTAAAACACCTTTACAAAATTGGAGTATTAAGTCCAATCCACTAAAAGATAAAATCAAGACTAATTTTTTTTTTTTTAAACTACAAATCTTGAGAATTACCCAATCTCAAGATTTTAAATTTAAAAAATATTTTCATAACAAATTATAAATGATAAATTATTATTGGTTTTAATTTAAACTTACTAATGAAATTATTTTTTTGTCCACTAATAATAACTTACCACTTATAATTTGCTGTAAAATTATTGTGAATATAATATTTTTCTTTAAATATTAATAAGCCAAAATTTGAATTACAACCTACGAGCCCAAATCAAGCCGAATTGCCTTGATTGTGCCCCAGAATTAGTGACTTTAGAAAAGGACAGGTCCCTAGGTAAACATCTCAAACTAAAAAATAAATTGCTTTTCGATCTCAGTGCAAATATGCTTTTGTTTGCTAGGAAGAATCCCTATTCAACACAATCCCCCATCTCGGCTGGGTTGCAAAACGCATGAAGCACTGGAACCATCACAAAATGTTGATTATACCATATAAGCATCAACATCCGGATCTCATATCCCATCTTATTTTACCATCCCGAAAAGTTACTTTATCACTTATATCATACCATTTTACAATACACCCAACATCCCATATTTCATTTTTTCATTTTACTTATTAAAATAATATAAATTACACTATAAAATAATATAAAAAATCTCTCTCTCTTCTCTCTTCTCTCTTCATCTCTGTTCTCCGTCTCTCTGCTTTTCCCTCTCTCATCAGTCACAAAAAAAAAAAAAAAAAAAAAAAAGCCCAGATTGCAACCCAGAAGAACCCAGACCTCTTCCTTTAGGCATCGGTCACAACGAAAAAAAAAAAAAAAAAAAAAAAAACACACAAAACCCAAATTGCAACCCAAAAGAACCGAATCGCAACCCATTTCGGCAACGCTTTTGACACCAGATTCTCCACTTCAACGCCTACAAACTCACGTTCATCGTCACGCTATCCAATGGCATCATCACAGAGAGATTGGCTCGTGTCGCTTTGAGCACTGGCGATCTACACGGACTCAATGGCGGCGACAGACGGAAATCGACGACATTTGGTTTTTGGACCTTGCATCGGAAACAGACTGAGGTGTGATAAAAGGAGGAGAAAGAGATGAAAGTGTGTGTGTGTGTGTGAGAGAGAGAGAGAGAGATGAGAGAGAAAATAGTGGAATAAAATATTAATATTATTTTTGGCATAGTGCTACAGTGCCATCTTACATGTAAGATGGCACTGTAGAAATATGCCAAAAAAATTTACACTTTCCCACTTTTGGCATTCCAACTGCTGGGTCCAATTGTTGCTCAATGCTTAAATTTTGTGGACATTTGGCATATCCATGTCCCATTGCAGATGCTCATAATCGCATAACCTGGCTGATTTAAAATGCAAAAAGAATGGGAAGCTAGGAGTGTAAAAAATAATATTTTATTTTATCTATTAAAAAAAGTGCAGGCAAAGCACTCGTATAACTCTTTACTTCCAAGAGAGAGAGAAGAAAAAAATTTCATATTTGCTTCTTTAAATATTATGGATCCCTTCTGATAACAATTCAAAGTGCACCAGCTCAGACCTAAACTCAGAAACTGCGACTGGTTAACCATCATAGACCCCCAAATTTGCTACACACATCTGAACCAAACGAACAAAATCATGAAGCAAGAAAGAACAAATGAGTGTCACCCAACTATACCCTGTATACATTCACTAGTTCAAAAATCTTGTATATGTACCGTTCAGTTACATAGAATTCATGATGAAGGCCACTGACCTGTCACCCAAAGAAGAACCTCCACCAAAAATCGGAAGTACTGGAAGCTCAAAGGGGCTGTGGTTGACAGTAGAAGATACATAATGACTCTGGGAAAAAGTCCTCCCCATCAAACTAGGAAAAAGAAGTAAATTAAAATCAACAACAAAACCCCACAGTCACCACCCTTGATGCTAATTTCACTTGATGCCTAAACAGAGCTGCCTTCACTGCTTTTCCATTTTTACAGCCTGAATGTGTAGAGGGTTGTCATCCCAATGCAAGAAGGTACTTTCTCCTACTATTTCCTAGTTGTAAATTTTTACAGGCTTCTCAAATGTGTGACGGTTCTGCAAAAACGTAATGACAATGACAAATTAGAATCAACAGATTCCGGCATATACAGTGTTTACTCAAATACTCAACTAGCAGATTCAGAAAACAATACATCATGTAAATAGCGCACAAAAATCGAAACATATCGAGACACGCATTCAGCATGTCTCCCAATTTCTAAGTCTAGACACGTCATTAAAATCTAAAACTTACATTTACTATATGTTCTTGGGAAGAGCAAAGTTTACCTGACTAGCCGTATAAGCTCTTTTAGGAGCATTGTCAGAGTGCTCCAATCCAAGATACTGCTCCCAAGCACCGTAAACATCTCTTCTCTATGGGCATGTCAACAAGAAAACAATTAAACAAATGTGAATACTATCTGATAGAAAACAGTAAGATATTTCTATAAACAAACCTGAAAACGATTGGACACTATGTCAGAGTCCTGAAGGTACTCTGGACGACCTAGAGAAAGAAATGCAAACTTCCACTGGCCAAATGAAAAACAGAGGGATGTTAGGATTGATTAAATGATTACAAAAATATTGATTTAATGCAACATATTTAGTAGAAAAAATAAGTACAATTTTGATACATGACCGATTATTAACATATCTACCTAACCAAGTTACTGAGCACAATTGCACAAATATGAGTAAAACATGGCATAAATGTAGGAAGTAAGATATACCTTGGCAAATTCCTCATCTGGAATCTGTAATTTCTTCTGTATTCGCTCTTTAATTTCAGCCAAAGTCTCACCCTCATGTATGACTAAGAAAAACGGTTCCCCAAAGTTCTGAATTTGCTGTATAGAACAGAAAAAATATATCGTCCTCAGCAAATAGTTTTGATCATAAAATACATTAAAAAAATATTAAAACATGGAATTATGACCCCAAATAAATTATTTGCAGAACTCTTTACCATTTGGTTCTGAGCTGAATCTTTTGTGAAATGGTACACATGTATTAGGCGATCATGAGGACCAAGATTTTTCTCTTCTTCTGGGATCTAAAACATTTGAAAACAAGGGGAATCCATCATAATGAACACACATATAAACAAACAGTCCACAAGTCAGAATGTAGAAATAATATTACATCCCAATCATTACTCTCTTGTTGTGTCATTTCAACCATCTGATGCAAGTATATTTAATGGAGAGAGAGAGAGAGAGAGAGAGAGAGAGAGCAACCTCTTCTGCCCGTAATGTCCAGTATTGATCATTTATGTTCTCAATCTTTTCGCTAGGAGGAAAAACCTGCATATATGTGATGGCAGGATCAAAGGGCTTATAAATCGATGAGAACCAATAAATGTGGTTACATGTACAAGTTGTCTGATAGCTCAAAAAAGCGACAACGGCTACAGGAAATAGTTATCAATGGAAGCCTCAAATTAAATAAATACTTTTTCCCAACCAGCTCACTTAATGGACAAAGCTTATTAGATCTGACAAAACCATTATACTTTGGGTGAAAACACAGTTCCAAAAACATCCCAGGTAAATATTCATAAAATTCTCTCTTTATTTGAAAATTCATAGTTCATAAGAATAATAGTAAGAGCAGAACAGCAAGCAAACATGAGGTTCACACCTTGTAGATCTTGTGATAGAAAACTTCAAGCAGCCGAAGTTCTGCATTAGGATGAGACAACTCGACCTGTTTCAGAATGCATCAAACTAAGTACCAAAAAAAAGAAGAAAAATGAAAACTTCATGCAGAAAGCCACTGAGGAGCCAATAATAACTAATGCAAGTGTTCGCCAAGAGCCTTGTAGCTCAAGTGGCACTTCTTAGTGTTTCCAATTGAGAAGCCCAGGGATCGAATTCCCCTCCCCCAACTATCAAATTATCATCAACAAAAAAAAGAAGAAAAAAAAATTGCAAGCGTTAGTAAAAATGAACAGGTCCAAATTTACCTTTGTTTTAAGATCATTAATTACATCTCCAACTGTGCTCTGTTTTGGCAGTCTTATAGTATGAACCACAACCTGGACAGAAGTGGACCAAATGTTTTAGCATGAATAAACTATAAATTTTCAGTTTGTAAGAATTTGATCAGTATACTCACTTCTTCTTTAGTAGCAAAATGAAATGCTACTTTCAGAGTTTTCAAACCTTGTAATTCTGGTAAAGGGATGTCCAATACTTCATAGTACAATGTATCCGAAGTCTGTCACAAGACGCAAAAAGAGGGTTAGCTCTTATCCATTGTAGCAGTATGCACTACTTAGGGCCAAGCAACTATTACCTGATTGTAGTGGACTAGCATATCAGACAAATGCTCTACCCCCCGGTACTTGATAGGGTGAGGTTTGGGTTGTTGAGAGTAACAGTTATGAGGGGTAAGCCTGATTTTGGATGGATCATCCAAACCAAGTTGCTGCGCTACTCTTTCTACAACGTCATCATAAGTATGAAGTTTTGACCTTCATATTTGTATTGAACAAATGTAGAAGATAAAATTACAATCAAGAACAAGCTTTTAGCTCATAAATACACTAGTTAGTGCAAAAAAAAACTCACAGTAAGATAATATAAATAAAAAGAGTACTACTTAAACCAATTAACTCACTTACAGCTCTAGACAGAAATCATCCTCCTTGGGTTTATCCAAAGCTCGAAAATGAACAACCTAAAATATCAAACCATGCATGATTAGCAATGTCAGGTGCTGCTTTACCATGTTGATAAGAGTGAAGCAAGGAGGGGTATAATTAAAAATTATATTAACTATAATAAGTAAATTGCAAAAAATAATGTTTTTGTAAATTATCATTCTTGATAGGAAGCATTGAATATCAGCAGTGCCAGAATCATAAACCTCCAGACACGAATTATCAATAGAAGATAGTTTAAAATGCTGAGTCATGCAGTCAAACATGTAAGACTACGAGATTAGACAGCAGTGGATGCTACAGTGTTTATAGTAAAAAAGGACTTGAGCATGTGAGGCTTCCACAAAGAGGTGAGGCTCAAAGAACATGCACCGAGTCGATGTCAGTCACACCACAAAGAGTGAAAGGACTGGCTTCAAACCTTGGGTAAATGTCCAAGGCATGCAATTCATCACGTATTTCCTAACAAATGAAACAATTATAACCCCCCCCCCCCCCCCCCCTCCTCCTTTTTTTCTCAGTACTATAATTTTTTTTTATAAAGCTATCCAGATTCTTTTTGTTACTATAATTATCAAGACTTCGCTGACACAAACAAAAAGGTAATAATATAGAGACCAGACTGCTCCTGCATTAAACTACTACACATTTTAACAATTATCAAACAAAACATTTATAAAAAGTTGGAGGGGAGCATACTTGGCGATTGTGAACATAATCCATAAATGAGGGAACATCTGCATAGCGTAACTGCTCACCACCTTCAACTGGTGAAGATTTTTGAAAGCAAATGATGTCTCCATCTTCAAGCTGCATACAAACACCACAAATCAGTCAAAATACAAACAAAAAAACACTATTAAATTGTCTGTATATATATATATATATATACACACATAAAATTTATGGCATATACCTGGCTGGCTCGAAACGTGCACTTCTTGTCAACGGATTCACACATGACATGAGGATCAAACTTAATTTCCTGAAAATCAAAGCATGAGTAAGATAACATCCACAGAATATAAGACACAAGATAAATCAAGGTCCCAACTAAAATCAGATCTTGACACAACCAACACAGAACTGATGACAACGCAGTTTGATTGTCAATCAAATGAAAGCAGACCTGAATACCTGACAGTACAGCTTTGTCTATGTTGCATATTGACTAATGTGAGCATGCATGTGCATAATAGGCACAAGCACATGTTAACAATTAGTCCTTTACCTAATGTAGATCATGTAGAGGAGGTTGATAATGTAGATATTTAGCTGCTATTTTGGGCTGCAAGGTAGGGGGACTGCCAATGTCTTATCTTGGTAAGCCTTTGGGTGCTTCTTCCAAGTCGACATCTATTTGGAATCCCATTTTGAAGTTTTAACGTCGTTTGGCCAGCTAGAAGAAGTTGTATCTTTCTAAGGGGGGTCGATTAACTCTTCTTAGAAGTTTCATTGTTCAAAGTGTTCACCATCGTGAACATGATGTTCAATTTTTTTCAATAAAAGTCTTATTACCTATCAAAAAAAAAGATTAACTCTTCTTAAAAGTACACTTTCGAGCTTGCCCACTTATTACTTATCCTTGTTTACTGTCCCCACTAGTATGGCGAATAAAATTGAAAAGTTGCAGAAAGATTTCCTGTGGTATGGTATGGGGAACAAGCAGTTTCATCTTGTAGGGTGGGATAAGGTGTGTTCTCCAATTGCTTGTGGTGGGTTAGGGATCAGGAACTCACTTCATTAAACAAAGCTTTATTGGGAAATGGTTGTGAAGGTTTGGGGTGGAGGAGACAAGGTTATGGAGAGAGGTAGTAGCATGGGAATTTGGGAAGGAGTGGGGTGGTTGGAGTTTGAAGTTGGGAAGGGGTTCGCATGGTTGTGGTCTATGGAGGAGTAGTAGGAAGGGGTGGGAAAATTTTAGTGAGAATATTCGGTTTGAGGTGGATTGGGGGAAAAAAGTTCAATTTTGGGCCTTTTGGCATGATCATTGGTGTGGAGAAGAACCTCTAAAAGTGGTGTTCCCAATGTTATATGAGATTGCTAGAAATAGGGAGGCATCTGTGGAGGATTTTTTGGTGAGCAGAGTGCAGGGAGAGGGCAGTGTTGGGATGTGAGGTTCCAACGATGTTTTAATGATTGGGAGATGGAGTTGGTGGCAGCCTTCATTCATCTGATTGAATCTCACATTCCTCTTAATGAGAATGTGGATCGTGTTCAGTGTAAGTTGCAGATGAATGGAGACTTTAAAATCCGTTCTTTCTATAGCGATTTGAGAGGATTTTCTTCACCTCTTTTCCTTGGAAAAGCATTTGGGGTGTGAAGACTCCACGTCGGGCTTCATTTTTTGTTTGGACAGCTGCAGAGGGGAAGATTCTTACTGGTGTCGGGCTTCATTTTTTGTTTGGACAGCTGCATAGGGGAAGATTCTTACTGGTGATAACTTGAGGGGGAAAGGTTTTACTTTAGTGGATTGGTGTTGTATGTGTCGTTGTAGTGGGGGGAGGAAGTTGATCATCTTTTGATTCATTAAGGGGGCATCCCAGCTACGGAGTTTGGCCTTTAGATCTGTTGGGTATCTTGGGTGCTGCCTGAGAGGGTGATTGACTTGATGTATGGGTGGAGGAATTGGTTGGGGAAGCATTCATTGCGGATTTGGAATTTGGTACCGCATTGTATTATGTGGATTGTGTGGAGGGAGCGTAATAGTTGTACTTTTGAGGATTTGGAGCTAACAGTGGACCAGCTATTAGCATTGTTTGTAGGGACTTTGTTTGCTTGGACTCATGCTTGGGAATTCACTTCTATAAATTCCATTCCAATCGTTTTTAGATTCTCTTTCTTGTTGTACATAATTCCCTTTGTGTTGTTTTTTCTTTTTCTGTACATCTGTTTTTTTGCTGCTTCATTATTCTTGTATGAAGTAGTTTTTGTTGATAAAATTGTCTTACATATCAAAAAAAAAAAGAAAAAGAATAGAAGACAATAGATTCTTTTTCTTTTCTATGAGAGCATCAACAATTTAAACTTCAAGATTTCATATAAAAAAAAAAAAGAAAAAGAATAGAAGACAATAGATTCTTTTTCTTTTCTATGACAGCATCAACAATTTAAAATTCAAGATTTCATATCTGTGAATTGGATGCTCAACTGCTCTTAATCGCAATAATCCAATTTCTAGGTTACTAAGTCTGACCTGATCAGCATGCCCAAACCCATAACATGGTAACCTCAAGTTTTTTTTAGATAGGTACTAAACCTCTGGTTTTATTCTTCTCGCATACTAGAATAGAGTGCAGATTCAGAACAAACCAATGAAATCACCCAATTACTAATTTTTAAAAAAATATGGAAAACATACCTCATAAAGTTCAATCTCTTCGTCGGGAGTATAGCCAGCCATTTCATTTAATTTTGTTAAGATTTCTAATGGCTTACCAGTACTCTTCACAAAAAGCCTCCCAACATAACTGAAATCATGGGGGGAAAAAACCTAAGCCAAGTTGAGGCAAACACACTGTAAAAAATGCAGAATTAAAGAAACTATTATTTACCGGAGTTCTTCTTTCTCAGGATCATATAGCTTGAAGAAAAGCAAAATATCATCCTTTGTCTTATCAGGTGGAGCAATAGGGCGTAAATCCTAAACAAAATGACGCAGACAATGAGTGAACACTCTTGTAAAGAATGTTACATTGGAACAACTATGAAGCCTACACTGGAAGACAACATTACCGGGCCATGCTCTACTTCCAAGAACAACTTAAGTTCTGCATTGTGAACCTTATTTGACACCTCCCGCAAGTGTCCAACCTATGATACAGTGAAGAAATACGAGATTTAGCAATTTATATCTTCACATCAGCCAACTTAAACAAACAACCATATTCCAAAGAAAAGGAACTTGAGGATGTTAGTCACCAACTAAAATCCATAAGTTTTGCACAGAAAACAACATGAAGACAAAGGTATAGCTAAAACTAAAAGATACAGGTTCTTTTTCATTGTCAAGAAAATGTAAAAGCATCAGAGAAAAAAAATGTGTGAAGACAAGACGAGTGTGTAGAAAAAGATATGATCTTCTTTTCTTTTCTTTTTTTAATCAGTAAGAATGCAATATTATAACAAAACCTTGTGCTAATGATAAAGAACACAAAGGATCATAAAAATACAAATAAATCAAATGCTAGATCTAAGATAACAAAATATGGTCAATTAAATAAAGAGAAATTTCATATCACAGACTGTCGCACAAAAATGCCAAACAAATCTGAGCACATAGAGAAACATCAGAAAGCAAAAGATATTTACAGATTGAGTTTCCTCTATAGGCGTTAATGGACGGTTCGGGCGATATGTATGGTTTTGACGCTTTGCCCACAACCAAAAACGCTGAAATTGAACTGGTATTCCAAAATCTTTAGCAACCTCCTCCTGCATGCACCAAATTTGTAAGTCAACAAAAAACTGCAAAAGAATTGCAAAAAAACTGGAAATGAAAATACATAAGTCATGATATATAGAACAAATACATCATCATTAGAAAGCCACAAAAAAACAATCAGCAGGCACTTACAACAACAGTCACAAGATTTTCATTTGGCAATCACACCAATTTATTCTCTCTATTCAAGTGTGTTATTTTACTACCACTCTCCACATGAGTAGGGATGACTCTCTCCTGATAACCTTAAAGCTCATCAACATTATAAAGATCACTCTCTTAATGCTTGCCACTTTGAATCACTAACATACTCGTACATAGTACCACTTGAAAATTAAGCGTAAAATATAATTATTTTTTGAATGACTGGCCCATCAAATTAAGGGTAAAATGTAATGCAGATTCCATTCTTGAGGGTGGCCACTTGAAGCAAAAATGCTAAAAATTACAACCATATCCAAACTTTTCATCCAGGACCCCACTCTATAACCAAAACAGGGTACAAAAAAAGAAATATAAACTTCTATGAGTGATACAGATTTTATTAAAAATAGGGGAATAAGCCAAGTCTACAGAGGTATACACAAGCTCCTGGATTTTTTCCCTTCTCTCCAAGATGTTACAATCCAAAAGTCAGAAATTAAAAATATTCTAAAAAATAAAAAGTGGGCCCAGAAGGTTAGAGAACCCCTCCATCTCCCTTCCCTCCCCTCCCTCTACACCCACCCAAATAAAGGAAAAACACTCTTCCCTCCTTTTTCTCTCCTCTATCTTCATTTCCGTCATCTTTCCCCGCATCCAAACATAATGGAAGGGCAATCATGCTTGATTTAAGTAAGTTGTATACTTTTTAAATAGATGTCAAGTCAGATTTGTTCTTCCGATCTACTAGAAAGGCATACTACCCTGCAAGATCTTTATTTTGAATCCACAGTGACCATAATACCATAAGAATATATTGTAAAATAATAATTACAGTACAGTACTTAATAGCAGAAATAAATCATTGGTTTGTTTTTAGATAAAATAGATAGTAGACAAAAACAGAACAGTTTAAATGGCGGGTCATTTTTGTACAAATGACAATTTCCTTTTTTTCTCATATAAATTTTGTTTTGAGTATCATGTCGTTTTTGGTTTGTTTTGTCCCAAAAAAAATAGGTGTCCAAGAAAGCTAAAAAAAACAAAAAAATTGCCCAAAAAACGATGATGCGGTCCCTTGAACTTTAGTATCTTATTCTTTGAAATCTTTTTTTTTCTCTCCTATAAGTTTTGGTAGAAGAAACTTACTTATCAAATAGGTTTTTTTTTTTTTTTTCCAAAATTTATCCTGCAAATTTAAATATATCAAGAAAAACATACTCGTGTAGTGCACTAGATCACAAGAATAGAGTTGGTCTAAAAAGTCAACAGTAAATTATAACTGGGTTTAGATCCAACCATTATTTGTAATTGAATTACATATTTTTACTAAAATATCAAAACGTGCACTTTTTAATGCTTACTGGTATGCAGAAAGCACACTGTGTGTGCTTCAGGTGTACTTAATTATGCTTAGGAGAGAATATAAGGGTTGATGGGAAACAGTAAGTGGAGAGTATGTAAGCAAAATAAGGGAGTAAACCATGAAAACAGGGTTCAAGTACAGGAGACTTGGAGACAAGTCCAGGTAATTTATAATCCACAAATGAGCACCAAACTACCTGGCTTTTTGAACACGCAAACACACACACGCAAAACATGCACACCTGTGCAAGTTTATGTTCTTCAGCTTTCAAGGGGAAAGAACTTGAAAATATTCAATCTGCCCAATATATGAACAGATTGATTAAAATATATATATCCTCACAATCTACCTATTTCTTAGGTAATGGCAGTTTAGCTGTTGGTTGAATTGACAGAGGGAAGGAGGAAAAGAAGATATTCTTTCATTGCTTTGATTTGAAAAATGATGAGGAACGGAGATGAAGAGATCCTGTTTCCCGGGGGGCACACCATCTACTTCCTCCCAAGTTGGACAGAATGAAAGAAAAGAATAAGTGTGACCAAATGAGACTTGCAGCAATGTGTCACGTTTGTAATCAATCCCCATCCCCATCCCCCTCTCCCTCCTTTCTCCCCAAAGAAAATGAATAAAAACAAGGTCCCTCATTCCACCAATAACTGCAAAAGACAACCTCAGTTTACAGTATATATTAAGCACATGAAATTCAAAATGTTACCAACAAAAATGGAGGAAAAAACATCATTACCACCCAGATTCACTTGTTAGGGAAAAAGAAAATCAATATTACTCAGAACAAACTGAGAAGCCACTAAAGAAATTCATATAAACGGGAAAAACATAATGCTTGCCACAAAAAGCAGGGAAAAAGCTCATTGAAAAAACCAAGCAGATTCCACATTGTACCTTGAAAAGGTTAAACGGCATCTGCTTTTGAATACGAAAGCTCCGGACTTTGTCATGATCCACAAGATCAAAATATATATCCCTACCAATCTGCTCTACCAGATCTTCATCCCGTGCAACCTACATAAACCTTATAAGTAAGTCATAAGCTGATAATGCTCCACTATCCATGTGGAAAAAATAATGCTTGCACTCTTCTTAAAAACAAGTCAAAAATTAAAAGCACCAACCTTTATAATAGTATAAAGGTGTGCCTCTGCCTTTTCTTTCTTTTTATGCTCTTTTTCTTCTTGTTCTTTCTTCAACCTCTCCTGGAACAAGCCAATGAAAGTGATGAGGCCTGATTTCGAAACAAAGCAGTTTGGGACAAGAAGACTTGTAAGATTTATAGGACTCTTAACGGTAACCAAGGTTCACTTAAGCCCATTAAGAGGATCATTTCAAATTTTACACAGGAAAAAGAAGCAGACCACCATCTAACTTCAGATGTCATTGATTTCACATGACAAGCTCAAGCAGAATACCACTAAATCATTGGTCTCATCAGACTACAGTCATTAAGCCTCTTTAAATAGAATCTGTCAGAAGCTTGTCTGGGACCCTTCATGAGAGTAAAGATCCCATCTTAATTTAGTCAGCGTTGCAAGACAAGCTTAAGCATCCCACCATGAGTTGGCACAGCTCATTTTCCTTTTATAGGCAAATATAACTCATGCAACCTTACATGACCGAACCCAAGAGCTCACCCAACCCCTTGTGCAGGGGAAAGAGATGCCATTTTTGGGCCAAAGACCATTCACAACTAGGCTTAATTCACTGTCAAACATAATGAACTGCAACAACAGAATCTTACCCGAAGATGTTCTGCAATGTCCTTCTCATCCACATTACAGATTATCTTGTCCTTGTCACTGTCACGTATATACACCAGCATGTATGCATTTGAATATTTGGTAAATTTAAAAGGAGTGTTATTGAATCCAGGATTTGTCTGTGGTAACTGTCAAAATTTGGCAGATAAATCATAAACAGAGTAACTATTATAAAATCAAATATTACACATTGGGCTGACAAAAAAAATACCTCTTCTTCACCACCATACTGCTCCTCCAATGCTCTCTTCACATCTTCTTTTGTTACCCTTTCATCATCAAATTTGTACCTGAAAATGAGCATATCTTAATGATAAACCATAGAATGAATAAACAATTGACCACAACCAAGCACCAGCAATATCAAGCACTCCCCCTCCAAGATTATATGTGATGCATGAAGTTCAATCAAAACTCTATAAAATTATAAACTCACAATACTCATACCCTCAAACTGGAGCAGTGAGACACAAAACTAATGGTAGACCCTTTCACCATCAAGCTTATGTCATAAATTCACTGAGATTCATGTAACACAGCAAAGAAACTATAGAAAAGAAGTGATCATGAAAGTGGCACCAAGCACTAAATAGAAATTTAAAAATAATGAGCACTCTCAATACTTGTAATCTCAACTGATATAACAGGACTCATAGATAAATAAATAAATAAAATTGTAAACAGATTATTTCCTATTGTATAATAATATATGAAGAGGAGAAAAAAACCAAAAAAAAAAAACTCATTCTCAAAAAAACTCAAGAGTATATTGCAACCACCCAAATATACAGGGGAGGAAAAGAAAAGGAAGGGGAGAGAAAAAAGGGCATACAACCAGAATGAATCATAAAACTTCCTATTACAGGACAGGAGAACCATGTGGCTTTTTTTGTAAAGTAATAGATTCAAATTTTCTTGATTCCCATCTAGATAAGAAGTTTCATGAATTGTTTAAGTTGAATTATATTGTTGAAAAAAATAGGTGGAACTGTTGAGTTAAAGGTATACACAAGAGTTACAATCAAACATGGTCATCAAAATCAACAAAGGAGGAGAAAAGACCATTTTTATAAGTACTAACAAAATTTAGTGATAAGAGAAATCTAAAATGGTAGTCTCCTAAAGAATTACAAAATGAAAAATTTATATGGAATAGCACTCGTACACAGGCTGCATACAAGGGAGAACCCAAAATAAGTATAAGAAAGTTAAGCACAAAACTTCAGCATATCTAAAAATCCAAAAATTTTATTAGGGAAGCCAGATTCATGACCTTGGTCCATTTGTGGAGAGTCCTTAAGAAGGAATTCTTCAAAATATCTAGTGTGTCTCCTTTCCCTCAAATGTTCACTCTTTCCTTTTTCTCCAAATACACCACATCAAACATAGGGGAATGGCCTACTGAGTCGTAATTCCTTCATGATTTCCAACACTCTAAGAAATCAACCATCATCTGTGGCATCACCATCTAATATCAACCCAATGGAATATCATATTTCAAAGCTCAACCAATTGCCCATTTATCGAACATATACAACACTGACTTTGCCCAGAGTAGTTGAGCAAAAAAAGTATAATCTAAATGGATGGCACATTAACTTTCCACATGCTTCACCAAGTGAAGGATTGGCTGCCTTCTTAAAAACTTTGTAATAAGATTTAACTTGGAAAACCATTCTTGTTAAAGGAAGCCAAATGATTCTATCCTCCTCCGTGACATTAATGCAAACAGCATATAGGATCTCCAAAAATGAAGTCAAGGACTCTAATTCACAATCATGTAAAGAACATAATAAAATCAGATTCTAATGAATACCACCATTCATCCGTTTGAAGTAATCCGCCACCAATGCATCCCTATCCCTTGCAATGTTGTAAAATTCAGGATAAGCATCCTTAAGCAACCTGTCCCCGCACCAATTATCATGCAGAAGTTCTAGACCCATCCCCTACCATGAACTGAACAAATCTCAAAAACTTACCCTATTCATATATGCTTCCACAAACTGACTCTATTTCTAGAAATTATCATATCACCACCTGCCCCAAGACTCTCCATTTTATTTTATTTTTGATAGGTAAGAAAGATGTATATTCAAAAAACTGCTAAATGCAAAGTAGCACCAGCATAAAGACTCTCCATAATTGTAGTCAACTATCTTCCTCCAAAGACTATCCCTTTCCTCCAAATATCTCCACAGCCAAGTCACAAGAAGTGCTTAATTAAAAAACATCTTCTTTCTTACCCCCACACCCTTGAGGAAATAAGATTACCAATTACATTCCAATTCACAGAATAGAACTTTTGCTCCTCTCCCATAAAAATAACAAAAAATAAAAATAAAAAGTTGGATCTTTTCCAATCTATTTGCCAAACCAGCTGGCAATGAAAAAGGCAACAAATAGTACACAGGAACACTTGACAAAGTGCTCTTTGTAAGAGTTAGTTGTCCTCCCTTTGACAAAAAAAATTTCTTGCAACTAGCCAATTTTTTTTAATCCTTTCCAACACTGGTATGTAACACACACACTCAGTGGGTCTTCATCTCACGAACTCACCCTCCAGCCAGTTCAGCCAGTTATCATGGGGGAAGGAAGTGCCAGTTGAGCTGACTCATTGCTCTCCACTCCAAATATTTATTGACTAGAATTATGCATGTAGGGGTAGTCCCAAATATGTTACTTGGAGGGATGACACCTTAGAGCCAAGAAAAGTTTCAACTCCTCCACATCCCTCACTTCCCCAACTGTCCCAATTCAGATTTGGGTAACCTGAAATGGCTTCAAAACATAACAAAAGACACCTCGAATACTGCAGGTGATCAGATTCTGCCCCAAAGAAATAATTGTATCATCTGCAAAAAAGTATGTGGGAAATCCCCAACAACTCACAATTCAAATTGTTTACAGAAAATCCCAAAAGATACCTCAATTCCAATGCCTTAGCTTTCAATCTGCCAAGAGCTTCCATTACTTTAACACTGAGGAGCGGATAAAGAGGATCTCCCTGACATAAACCCCTAGAACTTACCAAAAGTCCACTTGGTATGGCATTGATTAAAACCAAAAACCAGGTGATGGAATAAAACAATAGACATTGCCAAACACACTAGACAATGTGGCTTTACCTCAAAATATACCGTACAGTTTATCTCTTAGCTTCACATAATAGCAAGAACTCGGGCAAACAGATGCATTGGAGACTAGTGTGAAGCCAAGGAGGCAGACCACTTCTCAAGGCTTTTCTTTCCCCCAACAACAAAAAAGTACTACTCCACAATCATGTTAAGGAAACAGCCACAAATACAAAACATTACTCCCAACTGAAGCCCACAGACAGGATGGAATGGAAAAGGTTCAGGGATTGATTGAAAAACTAAATTATTGAGACATACAACACCATGACCAGGATGTGACTTATTTTTTTAGTAAATGTCTACAGAATGTATTATGGGCTAAATATGCGCATGTATCTATCAATTTATGAATGATCATGTGTCTGTTGTGTATTTATATATTTACAACTTCATACTTTGCTGCTTCCAACTGACAACTTGGTAATGAAATTTGTGTTTATGTAGCAAATCTTGCATCATGTTTTCATTGAGGCTTACAGCACAAAAAAGTGGTGTGGCATGTGTGACGAATGGACACCACAAATCTATTAAAAAAAATGCATACCACTGATCAGAAAGAGTCGGCCTGATAAATGCATAATAATGTCCTCCGTGCACCCCGCCACTGTGTACCAAAACACTGCAAACAAAGCAAAATACATAAATACTAATGGTACCATGAACAGCAAATACAATTAATGGTACGAGTAAGAAAAGCACAAACAAGTTTAGAAATGCGGTCAATGAATAAGATTTGTTATAATATTTGTTAAGTGATTAAATTACCATTTCCTATCAGTTTAAGCTTTGGAAACAATCGGTATTTTATCATGATATCAAAGCAAGTGATTATGAGTTTGAACCTTATCTCCACTCTACCTCCAACTTAAACAGTTAATTCCACGCGTTCAGCTCCCTTTCTTTTTTCTTTCTTTTTTTTAAATTTGATAGTTACAATTGGATTGGAGGATTTGAACTCTAAATATCTCCATTAAAAACAAACACTAGGAGGTGCTAGTTGAGCTACAAGGCTCTTAAGAACAATGGGTAATTTATCAAAATTTATGGTGGAATTAAACAGTATATCCATTCTTACAATTTTTCCCTTCACTCTGTCCTACAATAACAATGAGAGTTCCCATATGTTTCAGACTTTAAAAAGGGAACAAAAAGTAGAAAATAAGTAGCACTCTCAAGCCAATCTACCGAAGCATACAAGTGTACAAATATAGTAGAGCACATAAAAACCTCACGTTAATATGATTTTTTTTTTTTTTTTTTTTTTAAATCCTATTATGGGAGCAAGCAACACAAGCAAAGTTCTGCAGACCCAACCAGATAAGAAAAATAAAAAAAATCCCCCATTCTTTGGTAAGTTATATATATATATATATATATATGCATGCATGCACGCATGCATGTATACTCCGTGTAGACTGCTGCCTGACTATATCATGATTGTTCATGGATCACAGTAATTTTATAGTACTTTGGCTTGGTCCACTGCAATTACGCATCTGAAAAGTATTCCACCACGTAAATGAGAGCAGAGCATCTAAAGATGCAACACTTCCCCCATGAAGTATGGAAAGTATGTTTTAATCTAACACAATACAAAGATCCACATGTCTTGTCTACAAATAAAATTGCGACTCTAAATACCATGTGTAATAAATATCACCACAAAGCTTGGCTATATGCGCAGACCAAACAGATAGTGATAAATCGCAAATGGCAAAACAAATTAACATTATTACCTGTGAAGCGTGTAAAGATTACGAACACTTCTATCAGCATCGGGTGATAAATATTTGCCATTCTCCCGATCAAGGTCAAGTTCCAATGGGAACTCATAACGATCATTTATCTACACAAAAAGGAAAAGAATTCTAATCATTTCTGTCAAACTGAATAATTATAACATAAAACAGCAGAGTTTAGAGCAAAAATGTATAATATATGATTTTTAACGTATAATATGTGAATGGACACACAGAAAAAACATTATTTGACTACTGACCTTCACCATCGTGTCCCGCATAAAATCATATTCAAATCGTTTTAACTGAAGTTGAAGTACCGGGGGGAAGTCAATGAACAACACCCCCTTCTTAGCATCCTGAAAGAATCATGCAATATTATGAATAACAGTATCTAAGAAATCAAGCCATAAAATAGAAATTTCTTATGTGATTACATTTGAACACATTCTAAACAACTGGAGCAAATAATTAGAAAAAAGAAGTTAAATCCATAGCCAAAATTTTTACACTCTGCAGATGGAATAATACATTGAAACCACAAAATAATCAACTATGCTGCACATCTAGCCACCAGTTCTTTTTTTTTCTTCTTTTTGACTAAGTAGTCGGATATGTTACAGAAGCACAAAGAGGAGCAAAATCTGAGTACTCAGGCAGTATAGAAGAAAACCACCAAGAATAAGAAATCGCAGAACAAAGCTAAATAAAAAAAATAATAATAAAAATAAAATAAAATAAAAAAAAGAAAATCAAAGAAGTCTAAAAAGGAGAAAGAGAAAAGAAAATCACATTGCCCTTTTTTTATTATTGGTAAGTTGAACACGCACTCAATGGGTCTTGAACCCAAGATATCTCACTCCACCCAGAAATTTATAAAGAGAGGAGGTGCCAATTGAATCCACAACCTCACATTACTCTAATGCTCCTAAAGAGCCCTTTTCAACATGGCAATATCTTCTCAACTATCATAGCATAAACCACCCAATCCCAAACAAGGATGATCAAAGCTCCCTAGCCATGAAGAAATGAATTAGAAGATGGTCAACTGTCCCAACACTAGCACTCTGTCTGTGCGCCTTCTCTTTGTATTATTTCTTTTTTCAATGAAGCTCATTACTTATCAAAAAAAAAAAACATAAATGTACCTTGATTATTAAGTTTTTTTATATTATTAAAGGTTACAAGCTTAGTCATTCATGAATTTGTGTTCTTTATAATAGCAACAACAATAAAGGATCCTCATGAAAGTTGCCAACCCATTAGCTAATAAGAAACCTTGGCCCGCCAGATGAACTACCAAGGGAAGATATTACCCCCACCCCGCTCTCAAGCATGATAATTTCATTTCACCCCAAAATTCCTATTTCACTCCAAACTTCCTATCCAGGTTTAAAAACCAAAAACATAGGTCATTTCGGAATCACCTAGCAAGACCGAGATTTTTCTTGATAAATTATAATTTAATATTTATATATACGATATTTCCAACATGTTTTGAGATTTGGACTGATAAAACCAATATCTTTTTTTCATAGGTAATAAAACCAATATCTCAACCACTATATTTTAAAAACGATAAATGTCCTTTCTCCCAGATTTTTTGTATAGATTTATATAATCACCTATCATGCAACCACGGAAAATTAATTTGTTACTGGTTCACAAATTCACCTATCCAAGACTTATTTTATGGTGCCCACGTGTGAAGTCCAATTGAATTAAAAGTCATGTGGTTCCAAAGTCTAGTTACATGTGTCCTAGAGTTAAAACAGATTTTATTTAACAAGTTATGGTCAGTTTTGTCTTTAGGAGCAACACTGTAATTTATGCAACCCCTACAAATTAAGGGTATTTTGGTAGTTTACTTTAGTCTAGAAATTTCTAAAAGATCCTAAGTATATTATGTTTTATGCTCTTTGACTTCAAGTTAGTATTTAATTAGTTATTACCCAATTAATTATTCAGTTTACTACTCTAAATAGACTATATATGTGTGTGTGTACGATAAGTAAATGCGCTTTTTATGGAACAAGATTACTTCATGTACATGTTAGGTCTAAAGAATTATAGAAGATTATGTACAGAAGGATAACAATACTGAAAACTCAGGAATGGAATTACTATTAGTAAAACCCCATGCTCAACACCAATCGAACAACATGCAAACAACTCAAAAAATTGTAGCCCTACGGATTCCACACCTAACAATCTAACAAACAGCTCTATCAAATGTATTGACGATTAAGTTCCGCCATAGAGTTCACAACAAACATAACAGGACCAAATTCCAAATATCTGAAGAATGCTTACCGAACCAAATTCACCAACCAAACAAGAGTTCAGTAAACATTTCCAGTAGCACCCAATGAAACCCAAAGGAACGAAATACAAAACTCCACAAGGCAAAAATGAGTTCTTATATTTATTTATGCTCAATGTACTAGAATAATAAAGGCTTCTCTCTTTCCTTCTCTTCTTTTTTTTTTTTTTTTTTTTTTTTTTTTTTTTGTGCTGCTGTTCATACAGTGAATAACCCTTAACACCATAAATTTCTCTCTTTTCCTTCTTCCTTACAACCCCAAGTCATGTCCTTCCACTAACCTATCAAACCCTACAACCTCACGTACTTTCCCTTTTTTTTATACATACATACATACATACATACATATATATAAAGTAAGAATAATTTTATTATAAAAATAAAAAAAATAAGAATACTTTCTGCAATAGGCACAAAGTAGCCAAAAGAAAACAAAATTAAGTACAATAAGAAAGGGACAATAGACATGGGAATGGAGTCACTAGATGTGAATCCCCATGTACGATACCAATCAAACAAATTTCAGACAAATAAGGCCAAAAGCTGGTCATTTGAACTCTCCAAATCCTCAAACATATGTCTACTACACCCTCCAAATAATTCAAATCAAACATAAGGGCACTAAATTCCAAATACATGAAGAATGCTTCCTGAACCAATTCCTCCAACCTAATATCTAACTCTTAATATTTGTGGCCAATATTTCAAAATACCATTATAAGTTTCTATAAGCAAACCAAGACCCCGCCAAAATTCAAAACCATGATTAACAGATTTCTTTTCAGATAGGTATTGAAGATTTTTATTGAAAATTTTAAAATAGCATACTCTCTGTGAACACATGCAGTGTAATACTCTCCATGCACACGAGGTGTAATAGGGATACTACAAATGTCATCTAAAGTTACATATATCTAGAAATTCCTCCAACGTAGAAAATGAGTGACCACTAAAAGCAATCATCCAATCATACATGGAGTGTAACAAAAACAGTTTTAACTCTGAAGAACACTCAATCCCAAATAGTCAAATGATGCATAATAAAATTGCCCCCATAAGTCAGCAAAACGAGGCCTGAGCCCCCTTTCCAACGAGCCAGCAAATCCACTACCTCTTAGCCATAATCCAATGTAGTCCGAACAAACAAAACACCAACAACCATAGACTATACGCATAATCACAGTGAAGGAGCAAATAGTCTGTAGACTTCCCCACTGTTCTTGCACATGCAACACCACTCTACAATACATATATTTCACTTTTGAGGATTATCATAGTGAGAATCATTCCTCTAGGGTTTTATAACAACAATGCCAGATGCACCTGCAATTCGATTAAATCTGCCAGTAGACAGTAGCTCTTATTATTGCAGTCTCAGATCCGTTGCTATGCACACAATCACAGAGAGAAGATACACTCTCAATCATTGACCTCAACAAGTAAACTCATGTGGCCATGCAGCACAAATATGGAACATGGAATTACATATATGGCAGTATGTCAATTGCACAAAGAGTAAGCCGCATATATGATGGGATCATGCCTTCTGTTTCTAGAAGCAATTACATAAAATGTAGTTGCCAGTATGTGTGCACATACCAAATCCTGCCATATATGCGTGAAAATATGAAATCCCTCAATATACATAACAGAAGAGGAAAGGTTTTAAGATTTTGGAAGCCGATGTTTCATACTTTAGCAAATGAGTAGATATTAATGGTTAATACAAAACTGTGGATACACCGCAGATGTAAAACTAATTTCAACCAAGAAAAATACTAGATTGCAAATAATGTAAGTGTTTCTGGTTTCTCATACGACACCAAAAAAAAAATATATATATATATATATATTCCCATAGCACTTTTAGGATCACAATAAAATAATTCCAAGCTAGCAAACATACAAAATAAATAAATGAAGAATTTTAAACATGAGTAAACACTGAACACTTTCAACAATTTTAAAAGATTATAAACAGACAAATAAATGTCACACTATTACCATTGAAGACATTCAACAAACTCAACAATTTTAATTAGATTTACTATCTTGGCATGAATTCTACTGAAGGTTAAATAAGATATTTAAAGTATAAAGATGCATACTGGCAAGTAGCAACTAACCTGCAATCCATAGTGTTCAGCGTGATATTTATTATCACCCTCAAGACGTTCGACTTCCACATATTTATCAAATGAGGCATAAACATCCCGACAACCTTTGACATCAAGCTGAAGATCTGCCATACGCATATAAAGAAGTTCATGCCATACAACACAGGAGAAGCAACAAAATCCTCATTCAAATTTGAAGAAAACATTACCATAAAATGATTCCTTTCTTGTTGATTTGTAATCCACATTAATGCATTCAATGTAGTTCATATGATGCCCTTCAAATAACTTCTGTATTGTTCCCTCTACAACAGTTCCCTATTGACAAATCAACAAAAACCTAGATTTTTAATAAGTCTCACATCTGAAAAAAACTCATGAAGAGAAATCCCGTCAAATTTTTACCTTCATTTTATCTTCAAGTTTTTCAGAAAGAACCCTATTAAGCTCTTGCACATCATGCTGCATAAAAGAATCATAGGTGTCCCATCCAAAAGACTTGGTCAACTCTTTTGTTGCAACACTGTTGTCACTGTACTGGAGCTTGTAAAATAGGCTCTGCAGAGCCAAAGGAATGCTAGCTGATGGCAAATCATTTTCAGTTGTAGGCATATGGTACACAGCCTGTGATATAAACCCAGGACGTTAACTTCTAAAGTAACCACAAAGGGGACATTTTCAAGTGCTACAGGAAAAATTAAGCATCAGTGCTAACCTTCCTAAAATAAGGAATATGGAATAGAGTTTGGAGAAGTGAGTTCATGTAACATGTTGCTCCTTGGTTCTTAAGTCCAACATAACCAGTCTCCTTTTTTGAGTCGTAAGTCCAATAATCCACAACCCTCCGAACTAGAACCTCAGCTTCAATTATGACAGAATCATTGACAAGATAACCTCTACTAGGATCATATAGTTCGCCAAGAGGCATAAAGGACGTGAAGCCCCAATCACTTTCTCGCGCATTGAACTGATGCTGTGTGTCTGCATAATGCGAATATGATGGGAGTCACAACAATAATTATGGGTACACCCAAACAACAAAGACAACATCCAGTTATGGGACAAAAAATCACTATTGACCAGACCAAATTTGACCGTCAGTCTAAACCCATAATCACTTTAGAGTTTTCAAATCACATGGTCTAAATCACCAAGTTGCAGAGAACAGGCAAGAGTCGAAACATAAATATGTTTAATAATTCGGCTAAGGACATGCTTAGAAGTATCTAGAAACATGCTCAATTGCTGTAATAAACAAACAGAAACGGGCATGTGCTGGCAGGTTAGGCAAGTTCAAACATGCTATTTTCATTTAATGTAAACAAAAACATTTTTTTTAATAAGTAAATGTAAACAGAAACAATTATGGCTTACTAAAGAAAATTGTAGCATTACTTATTTCGCATTTAAATTGGCTCTCACTCCTTGAGCTCCTTGCCTTTCTTTTTTCTTTTTTTTTGATGAGTACGAAATTATATATTTAGGGAAAACTACTTCATTAAAGATATGAAGTAGCCTGAAAAAATAAGAACAGGCAACAGAAAAGAAAATAAATAATTATGTACAAGAAGAAAGGGAATCTAAAAACGGTGGAATTGAATCCCTCGAAGTAAATCACCAATCAAACAGGGTTCCTGCAAATAAAGCTAGAAGTTGATCACTGGTAAGCACCAAATCTTCAAATATACAATTATTACACTCCCTCCAAATAATCCACATCACACAATGTAGTACCAAATTCCAAATATTGGAAGAATGTTTTCCCAACTAGTTTCTCCATCATGCCAATAAGTCACTAACCCTCTTGGGTAAAACCCGACTCACACCAAACGATCTAAAAGCAAAACTCCATAACTGAGAAACCTCCCCACAATCCAACAAGAGGTGATCAACACTCTCCTCGCTACACCGGCAGAGGCAGCACCAATCCACAATTGTAAAGCCCCTTCGCCTCAAATAATCGCCTGTGAGAATCTTCCCCCACATAGTCGTCCAAACATAAAAAAGACACTCGCCGTGGAGCCTTCACACCCCAAATACATTTCCAAGGAAAACTAGTAGAGCTAGATCCCTTAGAGCACCATAAAAGGACTATTTGTCAAAATCCCCCTTCGACCTTAACCCCCACCTCATCCTATCCCATCCTCATTTGAAGGTTTATGCGGCTCCAAAGTGTGGAAAAAGACCCCCCCCCACCAACTCCATCTCCCAATCATTAAAAACACGATGAAATGGTATATCCCAACTCCACCCTTCCTCCACAGTTTGATTCACCAACACATCTACACAGACACATCCCTAGAAATAGCAATCTCAAATAAAATCGGGAAGTTACTTTCAATGGCTAATCCCCACACCAGTAATCATGCCAACACCAGACCCCACTCCCCAAATTATGATTAACATTGCCAAGGGCACATTAGTCTAACAAGGCTAGCCCCAACTGCCAACAAACTAATTCTTGCATCTTACTCAATCCTTCAAACATGGGAGAATTCTTGGAATCATTACAACTCATTGTTAAAACCATAAAATGATAAAAACTGCTACCTATGCCTCCTCCCCAACCCCCCCCCCCCCCCTCCCTCTTAAAGAAAAAAGAAAAAAATCCCAAGGAATAATATAAACAAGGGGGTACCTTTTCTGACTGAGTACTTATGATGAATTTGATTAACCACAGCCAAGCTAAACTGTGCATATCTACTCCACCCATAAGGCAAACTTGATGAATCGGCAACATCCAAATACATAGACAAGTGGTCCACATTGTTTCCCTTTGGGAAAATAAGCACACGCCTGCCCAAGCAAAGAAAACAATAAGATGAGTGATGGAAATACACACATAATGAAGGTTCAACACATTTCAACAATGAAAAGAAACCAACAATACCATTTAAAACCACCAACAACAAATACTTCTGAATAGACCTTCTTCGCATTCAGCCTGGAAAAGTTGTCAATCCTCCACGTGAACCTCGACGATGGAGGATCCTCCACTGGCTGGTTCTCCACAGTACTAGTAGTTTCAGTTTGTGCTACAACTAGTGATTAGAAAAAAAAGAACCATAAACACATAAAATAGATAAATAGCTTATATCTTAGCACAACAGCAGTAATCGAAACCTATAACGTACTGTGACCACAATGTAAATTAAAACCAGAACTCCATTTGGCTGCCCCAAAAAAAAGGCAAATAAGTCATATTCATCTCGACAGAATAAGCTATTTTATGTGGTAAGTTACACACACACAAACCCAACAGGTCTCAAACCCACAATTTCAGCCTCCACCTAGCACTTATAAGAGGAGGAGAAGGTGCCAAATGAGCTCTAGCTCATTGACCAAACTGTCCAAGAAAAATCCAAAAAGCACTTCATCACATGGGATATTGGGAAAAAAAAACAAAAAATTGCTCTCACATTTGCTCACATAGGCAATAAGGATACTCCAAAAATGCATTCTAGAATCCTAAGAACTACTTTTCACTAAATTTACAACATTTTATTGGCAACCAAAACAACTTAAACATTATCTTTATCATTTAACAAATTCAATCGGATCAACAAGCACTGAAAAAATTAAACCCGAAAAGATACAGATCAAAAGAAAGACTAGAATCACACCATCCATTGGTTGGTGATTGTTCTCAGCTAAATCGGAGTGTGGCACGAGCATCTCCTCATCCTCCTGTTGCTGTAAACAGAGCACACCCAAAAAAAAAAATCAGTGTATTAAGATCCATAAAAATAAAAAAAAAATAAACCCTTAATTAATTAACCCAAAACCCCTAAAATGGCCAAAATCCAAGCATCAATGCGACATATAAGTATAATTGAACTGAACTGAAACGAAAAAGCCCTAGATTACCCCAACCCCAAACAAAACCAAAAAAAAAGCTCAATCAAAATATCGAACTGTGTACGAATTGGAAAAAAAAAATTAAGACGATCAGTGAGATTGAACCGTACGATTAAGGGCATTGAAGTAAGAGCAATTTAAACTAAAATTAATTAAAACACACACATATATATACACAAAGAGAGAGAGAGAAATAGAAGGACATACATCAATAGGAGCAGGAGTCATGACAGTCATGGTTGAAGAAGGGAATTGAGGTTTCTGCTGTGGCTTTGGAAGGAAAGCGGAATTCCTTCCCGAGAGAGAGAGAGAGAGTGAGGGAAAAGGGGGGAAGAGAAGAGAAAGAGAAGAGAGACAGAGTGCGAAGCGAAGAGAGAAGAGATCACACCAGAAGAAGCTGGTCGATGAGAGGGAGCGAGAAAGAAGGAAAGGTCTTGGTCTTTTATTTGTGTAGGGGTATTTTCGGTAATTTGCGAGCTTGTGTTGTGTTACGAGTAGACTGGCTAGACAAGAAACTGGAGATGACGATGCAATTGGTCCCGTACGGTAATTGTACAATGTATTACCGTAGAGGGCAGCGAGTTGTACAGTCACGCTTTGTGATTTCTCTCACTCTCTACCAAAATAAAAATCAACTCGTCGGGACGCGCACTTTGGAGGAATTACTAAAGAGTTTTTAGGACTCTCTTCGTCTCATCTTTTTTAGTCAAAAAAAGTTAAACCTAATCAGTAATCACATAGAAACCGGTTTTAGATATGTATGCATTGTATAAAAATGTTTTCAAAAAAATAAGTCATTTTTTTAAAAATATTTTTTATAAAATTATCTCATTTTTTTATATTTGATAATAGCCTTAAATTAGTTGAAAAATAATTTTCTAACTTCCATTATTTAGCTTGTTTTTCAAAAAAGTTGAATAAAAAATCATCTTTAAAAATAAGTCATACTTTTTTTGTTTACCAAATTTAGTTTTTCTTTAACTTATATTTTTTTATACTACCAAACACTGAAAAATACGAAAAATTATCTTTACTAAAGTTTCCTATTGAAACAAACAAAGTGTTAGAGTAAAATTCACTTTAGTTTTTAGCCTTATCTCTCGTTTGGGAGGAGTGAATATAAATGAATGAAAATAATAATTTAATAATATTATTTCCTTCCTTTATTTTGGGAATTTAATTGGAGGGAATGGAAAATCTATTCTCTTGTTTGGGAGTTTAAGTGTGAGGGAATTAAATGGGTAGGAAAGAACACATATTCATCTCTGTTCCCTTAGAACTTCAAATTTTCATTCCTAGGAAATTTGGAGGAATTGAAGGGCATGAAATTTGATTTAATGAATTTTTTACTAAAAATCCTAAAATACCTCTATATATTCAACTATTTATTTTAAAATAGGGGTCTAATAGTAATATTGTTATAAAATGATTTCATTCATTTCCCTCTATGATACTCTCAAACAATACTATTTACATTCCATTCATTTTCATTTTTTTCCATTCCTTTATTTTAAAATATCCAAACAAAATTACTTAATTTCATTCCATTCATTTTCCTTACTTGAATATATTATATTTTTTTCCTTTCCCTTATGATCATTCTATTATATTTCATTTTGTTCCCTTATGAATTTCCAAACGAAGCCTTAAGGTTTTTGGGATTATTTTCAATTTGGTATTTATAATTCCATTAATAATATGGCCATTTATAATATGTTTTTATGTTTGTAACAATGAAATTAGTGTATTTCATAATATTTCAAAGCTAATAATAGCTAAGCATGAAAAGGCACTTAATGGTTAGATTATTGCCAAAGGTAGATGGCATAAGCTGTGGGACCTAACTGAGGTGAGGGATAATTAAGTCCTACATCGCCTTAATAGGGAGAGGTTCTATGCCCTGTATGGAAGGCTTTGGACTCCAATTGGTGTGACACGTTTTAAAACTATGAAGAGTAAACCTAAAGTGGACAATATCATGCCAATGATGAGTTAAGCCATGACATAATTAATATGAAGGCGTAATCAAATATAAATTGCCAAAATTAAAATTTTGAAATGTAAATGACCAAAATGAAAACATACCCAAACTTTAAGTTTAGCCAAGCTGAGCTTAATCGTTAATCATTTTGGTCAAGTGAAAAAGTTTGAGTTCAACTTTGCTAAACTTGATTCATTAGTCAAGTCGAGCTCAGTATCAAGCTCTTTAGCTCACGATCCAACATAGGTGGGTTAGTAAATGCTTAGATTTCAAAAAATCATGTAAGCAAAAGTAACATACTGATCTCGTCAAGCTTATTACTATATTAAGCTTAAAGCCCTTAGTTTTGGGTTTGACAAGTTGTCATAGCTCTAAGTTCCCAATTAAGTAAAGACTCAGCAAGATAAGAGTTTATTTGTCAAACTCATGTCAAGCTTATTACCAAACTTTTAAATGAGCATAACTGTGACTTGATTTATACTGAGCTTTATTTTCCACAAGCATATTCGTGAACATTTGTTTTTAATTTTTTGGCTTGAGTATAACTTGTTTCTTAAGCAAATCTAAAACTAAGACTCCTTAACAAGTTTTTTACATAACCAAACCTAAGCTATTTATGATCGACTTAATTCATTTACAATCCTAAGTCTTCATTGTTAAGCATTTAGTGGTTGCTAAGCATAAGTGATTGGTCTAAACATGAGGTGGCCCATTAGGGCTATTAAACGATGGTGGCTAATCTAGCTCGAGGGAGTGATGAGAAGGAAACAAATTGTTATCAAAGATGTTTTAGGATATATAAGAAAATGATTCGTGAGGTGTATATACGTATTTGAAAAGTGTGCGGTTAATAAATGTATGAGAGTGAGTTGTTCCTAACAAAAATTGAAGAAATAATGCAAAACTAAATGTGAATGCTATAAATTGCATTTTTGTCTTGAAATACAAGACATCTTAAAAGTTATAATTCTGAATTTTTTTTTTTTTAAAGAATAATTAAACTCGTTTAAATTTCTAAAAAAAAAAAAATTTGAATAATTTCGTACGCGTTTTTTTCAATTTATCTACATGGCACACGACCTATTAAATAAACTACTAATAAAAAAAATGAATTAGGTAATGTTAGCATTGGTAAATTGTATTTGTTGTACCTTCAGCTAGGGTCGATTTGATTAGTCTTTCAATTTTGGGAAATTTTAATCCAATCCTCTAATTTTTTTTTTTTTTTTTTTTTTTTGAGAATCCAGACCCAGGGGCCAAGCTTTATTCAATCAGGGGAAGAAAAAAAAATTACAATGAATCCCTCATTACATAAGGAGCTATATCATTAGGAATGGACTCAATCCAAACCTGCAACTCGTTACCTGACTTTGAACGTCTAGCAAGAAAATGGGCAACAAAGTTGCCTTAACGTTTGACATGAACAAAATTACAAACTCGAAAATCAGTAGCTAAAGCAAGAGTATCCTGTAACACATGACCATATTCTGGATGCACCACCTCCCTAGATAGTAAAGCTCTAATAATTACTTCTGCATCACCTTCACACACTGCCTCAAAGATGCTTAACTCTTTTGCAAAGATTAGAGTACGACGACAAACTAGTGCTTCAACAGTTGCAACAGACTTGGGGATTAGGATGCATTCTACTAAGGCTCCCACAACTTGACTACTAGAATCACGAATCACCACTCCTAGTCCTGCAGCACTTAGGTCGCTAAAAAGGGCCCCATCAAAGTTGATTTTGTAGAGTGGAGAAATGGGGGGCATCCACCTAACAACTCTTGAACAAACTCTTGAAACTCATTGCTCCTGCACTTGGGCTAACTGAAAATCCAACAAGAAAACCTCTGCTTTAGCCCGTATGTGATGGTACTCAACAACAGGTTCCCCCAATCTTGCAGAGTTTCTTTTATTCCAGATTAGCCACATAATAATAGATATAAGATTCACATCAACTCGGTCCCTCAATGAAAACAACACTTCCAACAAATCAGCAAAAGCAATGAACTTTTGTTTTGTGCACTTCATTAATTCCACATCAGCCTCCCATATAACATACAACCTATGACAACCCCATAAAACATGTACTATATCCTCCCAGACAGCTTTACAATTTGGATAGTAAGATGTTTAAACAACCTTCCTGCGCAACAAGTTGTAAAAAATAGGTAATGCTTCGTTTGCTGCTCTCCAAATTAAATGCTTAACCTTGTATGGTACCTGCAAACTCCATATGCCCTTCCATAACTGGCTATTTCTTCTATTTGTTAAACAGGTTGGTTTTTTATTCCTCTCAGACAGTGCCAGCAACTTATATGCTGTCCGAGTTGTATAATCACCATGCTTATCAAGGCACCATGGTTCACTTTGAATAATCCGAGAAATGTCACCTGCGTTGCTAAAAACAAAGAGGACTACATGACCCTCGAGTTTTCGGATTTTAAAACCGTTAGTAGATCTCTACAGTTGCCTAAAGGTTCGTCCCACTACTTCCATATTCAACACATGTCTAGTTAAGAACTTGGCAACTAAAATGTACTCTGGAGATCTAAGTCTATTTTGCAGTGTGAAACCTAAACCCTCCCTTTCATTGAGAGAGAGATATTGTTCCAAGTTCTGGTAAGATCTTCCACAAGTAAAAAGAAAAAGGTGTTTCCCTAAAACCCACAAAGAAAAAAACCAACAAACTCAAAAGGTAAACCTGTTACCTCAAGAGAACTAAAACACCTTCGCAAGGAAAGGACAAAACTATTCTACTGCCTAAGAGAAGATGGCCAAATCCAAAACTTTCTTAGCAAACAAAGAAACTTCCCCCCAATTTCTTACGAAAATGTTTGTTGGTGAAAAAATAAATTTTTTTGTTTAAAACTAAACAATTTTGTTATTTAGAGTAATCTCCATTAATTTCTTTCTTACATGGCTGACATGTGAAGTGGATTACTGATTCATACAATCACACAACACCCTTTAACTAATATGGCATTGCTACATATACATAAATGGGTCAATATCAATCGACAAATTATGTAGTTGTATCTTAATTTTATACCACCTAATAACTTCTAATTAGAATATTTTAAAATTTTCTGGTCAAATTTTATTTTTAATAGGATCATCTTTTGATACGCACGTAGTCTATTTATATACATAAAGCTAGAAATCAGATAAAATTCAATTATATTTTATAATTTGAATCCAATTTTGTACCATATGTGTAATTTAATTTTTTTAATTTTAGTGGCAAATGAGAAATGACTCACTAACAACAAGCAACTAAAAAATCGAGGAGACCACAATAATTACATTCATTCACCAAGGTACACATTAACAAACTAAATTTCTCTCTCTTAGACCTTTGTGTTCTTTAATCTCTCTCTCAAATTCATAAAATAAACCAAGGAAGGTAGTGCACCAAACTATATCTCTCTTGTTTCATCTTTAATTTTCAGCCTTAACCTCATAGGATACACATGTCTTTAATAGTTACTTATTTTCAGGATAAGTTAAACCAACCAAAGAAAAATATATTTCAATATTTTTAGACATGGAAACTGGAAAGGAGGCAAGGTTGTGGAACTGATGGATGCTTTGTTAGGAGACTCATACTTTGACAATGCATCACATGACCAAAATATTGTTCCTTCTAATAAAATTATTTTATTGTATACGATCAAATCATGCATGTGTGGGTTAGCATTTGTACATTTTAGACAAATTGGACATGTTTGCTTTCTTTATGAAATCATATTGTTGGGCTTTTTGGAACATTTATGAGATCTCTTAATAGACCAAAAATTTCAGTGTCTTTTGCAGGATTAATATCAATGATATGTATTGATGGCGTAATAAATACACCAACTCCAAAATCGTCCATGATGGTCGTCCAGGGAAAGGATAGGAAAATGAGGAGTTGAATGCTCACCCATGACAAGCTCGTCCATCCAAAATGATGGTTGGACGAACTCCGTACATTCCGGGCGTATTTCTCTATACAAGTCTTGGACGAGCTCCACATTCCTATTTCATAGCACAAGTAAAAACCGAGGTTCATTGCTACAAAACAGCTCTCAATGACAGTTATGGAAAACAAGGCCAAACAATAATAACTTCCATGACAGTTATGAGAGTTAACTCCAAACCTTTCGACCTCCTCAATATTAGGGGAAGTTATCATACAAGTAACCATTTCAGATGCTATATAAGCATTCCTCTACGCCAAAATAAGGTAAGTCTTTCAAACACTTCTAAAGATATTGGAATTCCAGAAATTCAGAGAAAACACTAACTTTACCATCGGAGGGTTCTCGGTCGGTCCTCCCTAGTCACCTTTGATTGCGTACTCTTCTCTTTCAAGTTTTCTAAGTGATTCTCTTGTTATTTAAGCTCGAAGCATTTAGTCTACTGATTTTACATCGTACCATCAGTTGGCACCGTTTATGGGGAGGAGATTATTCTTGAGTTTCGCAATTTCTTTCTCCGACAAAAGGCTGTATGGTTCGGACAAGATCAAGGGCTATGAGCCTAGGCCATCAAAAGAGTAGGGATGCCTCTAGTAATCCCCACCATGATCGTCAGTCAGCACCTGTCATGCAACCATTATCCGTTCAACACTTGCAGTCCATGGCAACCACCATGGCGGAGTTAACCCGTCAAAACCAAGAGTTAACTAAGGAGATTAATCTAAGGAGGCAACGGCAAGAAGGATATACTAAAGGACACGCCCAGAGTCAAGAGAATACAGGAAATGTTGAGCCTGAAAGCCAATCGAGGAGCACCACTTCATGAAGGGTGCCACACTTGGAGAGGGAAATGGACCAGATGAGGAAAGTTATGGATGAGATAAAGGAGAACATGAGAAGGGCGAATCCTGTAGAGGATTTAGTCCATCGAACAGACTCCCCTTTCATGGCTTCCATCAATGGTCATCATTTACCTCCGAAGTTCAAGATGCCTTCTTTGGATTCGTATGATGAAACGCGTGACCCTTTTGATCATATTGCTACTTTCAAGACTATACAATGCATCTCCAAGGGGTCCCAGACGAGATTATGTGCAGAGCTTTCCCTACCACCCTTAAAGGACCTGCGCGAGTGTGGTTCAACAAGATACCTCCAAACACAGTGAGTTCATTCGAAGAATTGAGTAAGTTGTTTGTCAGTAATTTCATCAGAGGATAAAGGCACAAGCGCTCCTCGTCTAACTTGTTAACTATTGAACAAAGAGAGAAAGAAAGTTTATGGTCCTTCATTACTTGTTTCAGCAAAGAAGCTCTGACAATGGACAAGATGGACGATAAGTTGTTATTGACAACCTTCCATAACGAAGTTAACTCTGACTTATTCATTCACAAACTTTACGAGAAAGAGCCTCAAACCATGGCTAAACTCGTCCATTTGGCCCAAAATTTTATGAATGCAAAAGACACGATTATAGCCAAGAAAATGAAGAGAGCTAAGAGAATGGAAGCAAACCCCATATGCCACTCCGACCAAGGTCCTCGTCTAAAGAAGGGGCGAATGGAAGATAAGAAGAACTGAGATAACAAGAAGGCAGGTCCTTCAGCACGGAGTCAACAATACACGCCATTGAACATGCCACTTGAGCAAGTTCTCATGCAAATCAAGGACGATCTTTCCTTGAAGTGGCCGGAGAAAATGAAGGGAGATCCCAACAAGCGCAAAAGGAACAAGTATTGCCGCTTCCATAGAGACCATGGGCATGACACAAATGAGTGTTTCAATTTGAAACAACAGATTGAAAATCTCATTAGATAGGAAAAATTGAGAAATTTCCTTGAACAAGATAATAAGGACGAGAAGTTGAAATGGAAAGTAGAAGAGTCATCACAACCTCTACTTGGAGAAATAAGAGTTATTATAGGAGGAGATTCAATGGGGCAATCATCCAAGTCAAGGAAAACATACCTGAAGGTAGTGCAGAACGTTCAACTTTTTGGACGATCACCAAGGACGAAGAACACGGACGAACAAGCCATCACATTCACGGACGAGGATGCTGAAAAGGTTCACCACCCTCAAGACGACGCCATTGTCATCACTTTCTTATTGCTAACTATACAACCAGGAGGGTGTTGGTGAACAATGGAAGTTCAGCAGACATTTTGTATTTTCCTACTTTTCAGCAAATGAGGCTTGGACGAGATCAACTTCGACCAGTGAATTCGCCCTTGGTAGGCTTCGGTGGAATGAAAGTACAACCTGTAGGAATGATTACATTACCTGTGGTGGTGGGGGTGTACCCACAACAGGCAACCAAGGACGTGAATTTCCTTGTGGTAGATTGTTCGTCCTCTTATAATGCCATAATCGGAAGACCAACTTTAAATAGTTGGAAGGCAGTCATGTCTATTTACCACCTGTCAATCAAGTTCCTTACGGAGTACGGGGTAGGACAAGTGCATGGAGATCAGCTAGCAGCAAGAGAATTCTACTTGGCCATGTTGGCCATGGACGAACAAGTTAGGACAAGACCCTAATGTCATTACCTACCATTTAAATGTATATCCTTCCTCTAAGCCTGTACGACATAAAAGAATAGTGTTTGCTCCTGAAAGAGACAATGTCATTAAAGAAGAGGTTCAAAAGTTAACTGCGGCAAAGTTTATTCGAGAAGTTTATTATCCAGATTGGTTAGCCAATGTAGTAATGGTCAAGAAGGCTAATGGCAAATGGAGGATGTCTGTGAACTTCACCGATCTAAACAAGACCTGCCCCAAAGATAGCTATCTATTGCCTCGTATTGATCAATTGGTGGATTCCACTGCAGGTCATAAATTGCTGAGTTTTATGGATGCTTTCTCAGGATACAATCAAATAAAGATGAATGAGGCAGACCAAGAGAAGACATCCTTTATCACCAGTCAAGGCTTGTTTTGTTACAAAGTGACGCCCTTCAGTCTGAAAAATGCAGGGGCAACATACCAAAGGTTAGTCAACCATATGTTTCATCCATAGATTGGACGGAATGTAGAAGTCTATGTGGATGATATGCTGGTGAAGAGTCTGGATGAGAGGAAGCACTTTGACTACCTGCAAGAAACCTTTGACACACTTAGGCAGTACAACATGAAGTTAAACTCTAGCAAATGCGCTTTTGGAGTTTCATCAGGAAAATTCCTCGGATTTTTGGTTTCACACAGAGGAATTAAGGCAAATCCTAATAAAATTCAAGCAATACTGGATATGAAGCCTCCGCAAAATATCAAAAATGTCTAGTCTCTTACCGGACGAGTTGCTGCCCTTAACAGGTTTGTCTCTAAAACTGCTAACAAATGTTTACCATTTTTTAAGATTCTTAAAAAAGCGTTTGAATGGACGGATGACTGTCAAATGGCCTTCCAGGATCTTAAAGAATATCTTACTATGGCTCAATTGCTAAGTCCATCCATGCTAGGAGAGGAATTGTATTTATACTTAGCAGTGACTCCACATGCCGTAAGTTAAGCATTGATCAGGGAAGAAGAAAAGGTGCAGAAGCCTGTGTACTATACAAGTCGAGCGCTTAGGGGAGCGGAAGGACGATATCCACTAATAGAAAAGTTGGCATTTGCACTAATAATAGCTTCCAAGAAGTTGAGACATTACTTCTAAGCCTATGTCATCGTTGTCATGACGAACCATCCACTTAAGAAGGCAATAAATAAGTTGGAAGCCGTGGGACGACTAATCTAATGGGTTGTCGAGCTCAGCAAATTTGATATCAAGTACCAACCCAGAAATGCAATAAAGGCTCAAGCCCTGGCAGATTTCATTGCAGAATTCACTCCGAGTTATGATGACTTAAGCAGGATGGAAGGCAGTAAGAAATGGGTCATCCGTGTGGACGGATTGCCTACATAACATGCAAAAGGAGTAGGAGTTGTTTTACAATCCCCGGAAGGAGATAAACTGAAGCACAAGGTTCGCCTGCAATATCAAACAACTAACAATGAAGTTGAGTATGAAGCCCTTCTTAAAGGACTAAAGTTGGCTAGGTATGTGGAAGCAAAATCAATACTTGTCCTCGGAGACTCTCAGCTGGTCATAGGCCAAGTAAATGGGACATGTGAAGCCAAGGAAGAACGAATGAGGAAATACCTTAACAGGGTGGTACACCGTGTGAAGAAATTAAAGGAAGCTGATTTCGTTCAAATCCCAAGGGAAAAGAACATGGAAGTAAATACTTTAGCGAACGAAGCCATAGACGAGTTTGATAAAATTCAATACATGCCAAGCATAGATTTTTCAGAAGTACAGCAGATAGAAGGCAAAGAAAATTGGATGACTCCAATTGTACAATACCTGAAGGACAAAAGGCTTCCAGAGGAGAAAGACGAGGCTAGAAAGCTTAGGGTCAGATCAGCTAAATAAGTCCTCATGGATGAAGTAGTATACATAATAGGGTTTTCTCAGCCTTATTTAAGGTGTTTAGCTTCGGACGAGGCAAATTACGTATTGAGGGAGGTTCATGAAGGAGCACATGGCAATCATTCAGGAGCTAGATCACTCGTCCATAAGGTTGTCCGTGCAGGATATTACTAGCCAATTATCCAAGCTGATGCCAAGACATATGCCAAAGTCTGTGATCAATGCTAATGATTCAGTAATATTCCCAAACAGCCGTCAGAGTATCTCACCCCGATGATGGCCCCATGGCCCTTCGCATAATGGGGATTAGATATCGTGGGTCATTTCCCACTTGAAACCAAGCAGATGAAGTATTTGGTGGTTGGTATTGACTATTTCACAAAGTGGATGGAAGCAGAACCCCTAGCAAAAATCACCCAACAGAATGTTAAAACTTCTTCTAGAAGAATATTATGTGTAGGTTTGGGGTGCCTACAGTATTGATATCGGACAAAGGACGACAATTTGATAATGCACTTTTCAGGGACTTCTGCGAGCATTTCGGAATTCAGAATCATTACTCCTCACCCGCCCACCCTCAAGCAAACGATCAAGTAAAAGTGGCAAACCGATCTTTATTGAAAATCATCAAGACTCAACTTGAGGGAGCAAAGGGAGTATAGCCAAACAAGTTACCAGGTGTTCAATGGGCCTACAAGACGACAGTGAGAACCCTTACATGGGAAACTCCTTCCAAGCTCGCTTATAGAAATGAAGTAGTCATACCTGCAGAAGTACATATGGCCAATCATAGGGTGATGAAGTATCAAAACGAGGAAAATGATGAGCAACTTCGCCTAAACCTTGATTTAATAGACGAGGTAAGGATGGATGCAGAATAAAGGACAGCGAGGTACAAAAACCTCATAGCTAGGCAATATGATGCAATGGTAAAACTTAGGCGTTTCAACATAGGAGACCTTGTCTTAAAGAGGGTTTATTTAGCAATAAAGAACCCAGCCCATGGAAAATTGGGACCTAATTGGGAAGGACCCTACAAGGTTATCAATTGCAAAAGGCAAGGATCCTATTACTTGGAGACCTTGTACAGGAGAAAGTTGGAGCATCCTTGGAATGTTGAACACCTGAAGAGGTATTATCAGCTAGGCATCAGCTTGGAACGAATATTACCTTGGATAAGCCTGAGGTTTGTTTTATCTACGTATTGTTAGTATGATATATAATGTGATATATATTGTGTTTACTCCTTAAAAATATATTAGTTTCTAAACTGTGTGGTGTATGGACAAAGTTATGGATTTGTGGTATTTGTTTGTATTTATCAAGTTCTCTAAGGCATTAGCTTCTGAGCATATACCTCGTCTATGAACAATATTTATGTTATGTACATAATGTTGTTTGAATTTTTAGCTTTCATATTATTTTTATTATTCAAAATGATCCACAAGAAGGCGAAGGCTTAAGATGAGTAAATTCTCTGGACGCAGAGATGTAACATCTATAATTTTTTCTTAATAAGGCGTATTTGTCCAAAGAATGGACGAGGTTTAGCCTTAAACGTGTTAGTCCAACCCATAGACAAGTAAATGCGTACAAGAATGTTTAATCGATTGCTTAAGGACACCAACTAAAACAATCCAGTCTTTGGACGAGTAAAATGTTGGGCCTTAAACTGTATGGACAATACAAAATCAGCTACCAAGTCTAAAGACGAATAAAGCTAAAAAAACCATTGCCATTCACAAAGACGAGTTACACTTGTGAAAATTTAAAGAATTGTGAAAAATACTGAACATGTATAAACCCATATTATGGACGAGCCAAGGTTTATCAATATCTTGGATACAAAAAACATTCGTCCATGCAATATGTTTTAGTAAGTAAAAGAAAAAGTGAGCGAAATAAATGTTCATTCATCAATTAAAGGGTGGATGACCTACGTCCAAAAACCCTTAAAAAAGTAAAGCTTAACAAATTATTTGAGAACTCGTCCTAAAACTGTTGACGAAGTAAATGTACTTGAGTTACATTAAAAGGTCCAAAACAATGGACCAAATAAAAAGAAAAAGAAAAATACAAGGATAAGCAAAATATTAAAGTCTCGTCTTCATGTAGGAAGGACGTCAGCATTGGGGTCGTTCTGAAGTGGCTGGGTAGCAGCATCATCCTCTATATTGATGTCTTCTAAACTCGTCTAGAGAAAGGAGCTTGTAGCAGCACCTCCAAGGTTGAGTTTGATAGAACTGAAGTCAATCTCAGGGAAGTTCTCCACGATGTCCATCCTGAAATCTTCAAACCCGGCTGCATAGTTAATGTCCAACAGGTCAGTGAATTGCTTGGACGCCTTGAACTCCGCAACCGCATCTCCCTTTGCTTTTGCAAGAAGGGTGCTCTGCTCATCGTTCCTCTTTTGGAGGTGATCAAGACGAGTGTCCTTCTCTATAGCATCAGTCTTTAGCTCCACAACATGGTTTTGTAGCTCCTTAGCTTCCTCTTTGGCCTTAGCTGTCACGCCCCAAACCCGATACTCGGATTTGTGACCATAACCGGCATGCTAACACCAAGCCTAAGCCTGATATTAACACGAACCAACTTAAACTTTTACAAAAACTTTCCTCTTTCTTTACATTCTTGTTTCTTTACTTAAAAGATATAACTTTTCCTGTGACATTCAGAGCATCTACACTGTACTCAAAAATAATATAATCCACCAATCATTTCATTTCCACATTATCACATAATACATCTCTTAATGCTTTAAAGTACACAACCTTCATTAGATCCTAAAATACACAATACTACAAAACTAAACATCAAATTACTAACTTAGGATCTATATATATAAAACTAAAACTAGCTCCTTCCAAAACTCGACTAAGGCTCCCTCTGCTCCAAAATAAACCTGTTAACTGAAATAGTGAAAGGGGTGAGCTACACAGCTCAGTAAAGGTAAGATATATGAGAATTCAATAAGAATGCACGTAAATCAAACCATTTCAATTTATAAACGTTCAGATGGGAGAACATTTTTCATGCATAGTATTTTATACTATTTATAATAATAATTTAACGCTCTTTGTAGAAATAATTGTTTTCCCTTTTCTTATCAGAATAATTTTACCAAAACCTTTCAGATTGAATTTCTTTCATTTCTTACAAAGTCACCATATATATTTTCATTACAAAATAATCGTTCTAACTTAAATCAGATAATCGATAACAGTGTCTTAAACTAAAAACATCTTACATAATAATAAAACTTTCCTTCATAAACTTGTTCTGGTAAATATTATAACTTTCATAATTATAAACTTTACGTTTCATAAAGAAAAACAGATATCTAATGACTTCTTAACGTAAATTTGTACTTTCATCAGAAGCTTTATCTTTATAGCATAACAGAATTTCAGAAATTTTTATCTTTAATGAACAGCTTTCTTTTCATCAGAAACTTCTTCTTTTCATGAGAGCTTTTACTTTTCACAATGCATTTAAACAAAATAATTCTCTCATGCTTAATAACATAATATAGCTGTTCATACATAACTTATTGGTTAGTCCATATCTGATAAGTCTGTACAGAGAAGGCCTCATCACATTTGAGTGATCTCATGTGTATGATATTGTCCCCTTTTGGAGGCCTGATGGCACATCCCCTCCAGGTTTTGTTCCTCCCCGCCGTCCGTACACATTGGGGAGAAGTCCTTATTCAAATTAGAGTTACGGGCAACCCCATTTCCTCTACTTTAAATGGCCTAGAGTTACGGGCAGCCCTATTTCCTCTATTTTAAATGGCCAACTGATAACATTTTTCCATGGAAAGCCAATAATTAACCCCTACTAGCCGAGTTCAGATCACCAGAGGACATAACCCGAAAATATTTCATACTTATTCATCATACTGAAATTTATAGTTTGCATTACATTTCATAGTAAAAGCATTTCTATTATTTCCTTCATCATATTCGTGGAATTAGTAATAGCATTAATATGCTTAAATCATATACATAAGGTTTCGAAAGCTCACGAACATATCTTTGTCTAATAATGCTTACATGCCATATCTCTAATCAAAAACATTTTAATGCATAATATACTTTAAAATAACCTCATGACTTACCAAATGCCCATATAACTTATCCCTTACCTGAAAGCAGAGGAACCGAGAGCCTACAGTCGAAGGAGCTTAGACCTGGGGCTGGTAACACCTAAACCAAATATCAAAACTTATTACTATCCATTATTCCTTAACATAAACTTACGCATTCATCTCAAAGCCTATCTCTTATAATCAAAGAAATCCTAATCCCACTTCAAAGAGGTTCCCACAAACACAAAATACATTCATCAAACGTCATTATGTACTAATCATAGAGAAATCAACATTCTCACATTAATAGCATATCTCTAGAAGAGACAACTTCATTTCAAAAGGTACTTTGAGCTTAAGGCAATAATGCATGCATAAAACATGAACTCTTTTAAGCATGGTCATATAATCATAAACACTCGCATGGCAACATACAACACGTTGAACAAGACAACAACATGAAAATGCAGTAAAGTGATTTAGAACCCCTCCTTTGAGTTCTAAACCTTAAACCAAGTCATGCAAAAATTAATCTATGATCCAGACATACCAAATGATGAGCATAATAAATTATAGCTCAAATCATTCACCCTAACTTTAGAATTAAATCCTCAAAGTTAGGCATGTCCCTTACTGCTCACTGTTTTGCTTCAGCAGCATATTCTTCAATTGTAAAATGCAAATGGACTACCAAAACACATTCAATCTTCATGAAATTCTAGAGAGAAACTCCCCTGTATGTCTATTATATACCATAAAAATTTTGGAGTCAAAGAATAAACTCATGATTTATTAAAAATCATACAAGCCAACGTGTTCAATTCTGTCCTAGCAGAAACTCATGCAAATTAGAAATTAAATAATTATTTTTCTATTCATCCAAATGCTGTGAAACTACCCCCACAACAACCATTCGTGTCTTAGGGTTCATAAAAACTATTCGTAGCATCCTAATTCACAAAATATGATTTAATACAGAATTTTCTTGTTGTAAACACCAAATCTGTCACAGTGACAGCTTCAGCACATGTTCTTTCTAGAATCATCAACAAATAGAAATTGGCCTTCATATCACTTAGGTATTTTATTCCTATAATAAACATATTAAAATACCTAAATAAGCATCCAATAGACCAAATATCATCAAACTTTCAAGTCACTAAAACAGAATCATAAGTTCATCTTCTAAAATCAGAACAGAGAACATAGAAGGAAAATAAACAAAACAATTATACTATCAAAACACCCAAAAACATATGAGGTTTAATTTACTTACCCACAAAACCTTAGTGTTAGGCTCTTAATTTCATCTTTAGAGAGGAATATTTTGTCTTGGTGAGAGAGGGAGGGCTGCCGTGTAAGAGCAAAGAGAGAAGAGAGAAAGAAGAACAAAGATGGAGGAAAAAGAAGTAGAGAAAGAGGGGCTGGACTTCTGATCTGATGTAGCCAAGAAAATCAGAAAAGTGAGAAGACTTTTGGGGCACAAAAGGAGATAAGAGATGTGAACAATTGGGGTGGGATACGTGGGATGCTAGGAAGAAAATATCACACCCCCTTTTTCCAACTTTTGACAATTCTTGCATTCACACTCACTTTTCTACAAAAATAATTCTTGCATATACATACATATATATATATATATATATATATATCCTTACCTTTATAAAGTTATATCCATCACATTAAAAGAGCATATATGTTCTATTTGCTTTAAGAGGGTAGAAAAAGAATGAGGTGGAGTTTTCCCATTGCATGGCCGGCCAAGTCTTGGCCTTTGGCTTTGTCCACATGCATGGTACCTTGACATTATGTGTGTGGAATTCCAATTGGTTGCATGTGGTGAAATTTCTACTATACTATCCAATGTATCATGCTTAATTAAAACACCTATAACCATATATATATATATATATATATCTCATAACTTAATCACTTAATATAATTTTGTACATACTAAGTATATATTTATAATACAAATAGCCATTTCACTTATTTATAATCTTTACAATTCTTATTCAAAAGTATTATAAAATAATATGCTGATTAAATACTCTTATATTAATTATAAAAAGAAAGTGGATTAAAATAGTAATTAACCACTTAAACACATAGTTTAATTATAAAATTGGGTCGGGGTGTTACATTAGCCACCACCTCAGCCCACCTTTTGCACTCGTCCTTAACCTCTTGAATATTCTTCTCTAGCAGGATACTCGTCTTGTCCAGCTCCGTTGCTTGCCTAGACACAGCGATAAACTTAGACATTGCCTACATAAATTAAAACTTAGTCAAACAAAATACACATGTATACATTATTGACAAGACGAGATAAAAATAGTTCACATACCTTGAAAAGGTCATGAACACCAGAGTGCTCAAAATCCTTCAAAGACATGTCATAACATGCCACCACGTCCTGATCAGTCACCACCTTCTCAAATCGCTCCCAAGCCAAATCTTCATTTTCAACAAGATTTTGAGGAACTCCTTGGGAAGGTTAAGATGAGGCAAGCACATTGGCTGTGGACGGAATATCCACAGACGAAGGATCTGTAGGCTGGGAATCAACACCATGAACCTAGACAAAGGACTGTTGGAAAGGAAGGATAGGAAGGCTAGGCTTGACCACTTCAGACTTTGACGACCTATGCTTAGCCTTTTTCTCCCTGTGCCTACTTGAGAGGTTTCCCAAATCAATTCCTTTTGATAAATTCTTTCTTTTTTCACCCACAGATGGACGAGGCTGGGTTTGCACTCCTTGCCCAACTATCTCATCCATCACTTCTTTGCCTTTATTTTCTTTCATTGTTGTCATCCCTAAAAAGAAAGCTATTAGTCACCAAAAAAAAAAAAAAAAAAAAAAGAGATGAGATAAAAAAAACTTACGTCTACGGACAGTAAGCTCGTGGGAAATTGCCTCAGTAGATGGCTCAGGGCCTAACCCCCAAGTGGCAAGACGTTGGAGACTTACCAAAGAATGGAAAGTCCTATCAGTGTATAAACGGGCCTTTTGGACTCGTTCAATATAAAACATATTTAGATGAGGTCGTTTAACAACTAAAAAAAAAAGAAAGGGCAAAGCTGATAAGACGACTACAATCGAGAATAAATACAATAAATAATAAAATGGTAACCATAAGCATACCTTCAGGACGAAGGTTCCCTAACTCTCCTGTATAGGGAGCAAATGGATCATTGCCATCCTCAACAGGGTGTCCAGCCCAGAAACCAAAGACGAAGAAGAACTTTGTCTTCTAGTTCCTGTCTGAGGTGACTAGGGACTTTATCAACTTATAATCTTTCCCTCTGGCTATGAATTGGTAGAAGCCAAGAGATTGGTTAATCTTAGAGGGTTTATAACAATAAAGGAACTCGTCCACAGTGAGAGGACGATCCCCCTTAAACACCTCCCTCCATAAAACTTGCATAGAGACAACTAGCCTCCACGCGTTGGGATTGAATTGACATATACCTAAACCCAATCTAGTGAGCAACTCCCTAACAAAGGCATTAAGAGGCAACCTTAAACCCCCCAAAAGATAAGTCTCATAAATGCCAACACCAAAATGGGGTTGCCAACACCACTCCCCACGTATAGGTAACCTGGGGTTTAGATCCTCAGGAATTTGTGATAAGAATTTCATATTCTAACAAACAACCACAAAGAATTGGGAACATGAACAGAGCAGGGAGATATTAGAGGGAGAGTGAGAGAGAGATATATAGAGAGGAAGAGAAAGATAGAATTGGGAAGAAGAATTGGGAATTGCATTACTCTTTTCATACCCCGATACAATGAACCTCTTAATCCCTTTATACACGGCTTAACAGAACTATCAACAACGGTATCATTCTTGTAACTGTTTCTAACTAACTAACTACCCCAATCAGTTGTAACTAACAACTAATAGCAATCCCACTATTAACTATTTCATGAGCTAATTACACAATAATTAAGAACTGGCTATACTCCAATGTACATGGTAACATCAACTGTTACTCACAGGCGCATGTAGCCCTTGGCCACATCAGCTTCCCACGCATCATGCATAAGTTGGCCATATCAACTACAACACCAACACCAAAGCAGTCCTATCATTCCATCCCCCTTTAAAAACCTTGTCCGCAGGGTAAAACATGAACAACTCAATACAACACCCCTTCAAAGCACCTTGCCCACAAGGTGAGGAAATTGAAGTCTAAGTTGATACAAGGATTCCCAAATGGCACACTCAGGAGGCTGCCTAAACTACTGGACCAAAACCTCAGTAATCAGCCTACTCCTCAATTGCTTGGATCTCTGCTGCAAAATGGCAATGGGTTCAGGATTGAGGAACTCCTCAGAATCTACAAGTGGAAGAGTAGGGATTGGAGTAGTGTGAGCACCCAATTTAGGCTTGAGACAACAAAAGTGAAAGACTGGATGAATCAAACAATCTGAAGGCATATCCAATTTGTAAGCCACTGGTCCAACTTGCTGCAAAATTTGAAAATGGCCAAAATACCTTGGGGACAACTTATGGAACCCTTTAGAAATGAGAGACAGCTGCCTATAGGGCTAAAGTCTAAGGAAAACCCAATCACCAACATGATAAGACCTGTCAGACCTATGTTGATCAGCCTGAGCCTTCATCCTGGCTTGAGTTGCCACCAAATTCTGCTTGAGAAGCTCCAACAGGACAGACCTATCACGTAACACAGCCTCTACAGTAGCCATTTTAGTCAGACCAGGCATATAATCCAAAATCCTTAGAGGAGCAAAACCATAAAAAGCCTCAAATGAAGACATTTTGGTAGAAGTATGGTAGTTAGAATTAAACCAAAATTCAACCAAATATAGCCATGAAGCCCAAGTGTGAGGTTTGTCACCAACAAAAGCCCTAAAATATTGTTCCAAACTCCTATTAACCACCTCAGTTTGCCCATTAGACTGAGGGTGGTAGGCTGAAGACATAGCCAATTCAGTACCTTGAAGCTTGAACAACTCCCTCCAAAAATTAGAGGTAAAGGTAGCATTTCTATCACTCACAATGGATCTAGGCAAACCATGCAATTTAAACACATTAGACATGAAAACTTGAGCCACATTGGCAGCAGTGTAGGGATGGGACAAAGACATGAAGTGTACAAACTTTGTAAGCCTATCAACCACAACCATGATGACATCAAACCCTTGAGATTTGGGAAGACCAGTGATAAAGTCCATGCTAATATCCATCCATGGTTTTTTAGGAATTGAGAGTGGTTGCAATAATCCAACAGGTTTAATGGTGTCCACCTTAATTCTTTGACAAATCTTACAAGTCCTTATATGCTCCTTGATGTCTTTCCTCATACCCACCCAAGAAAAAACTTGTTGAACCCAATGGACAGTTTTTAAGTAACCTGAATGACCACCCACAGGACTGTTACGAGCATGCTGAAGGACCAAAGGTTTCAAGGGTGAATTAGAACTCAGAAACACTTTATCCTTGTAAAGCAAAATGCCATTTTGAAGAGAAAAGTAAGGAACAGAAGGGTCAGAATCTATTAGGGCTGAAAGTAGTTGCTGGTACTCTAAATCATGCTTGTAACTATCCTTCAAAACATCCAACCAAGTAGGATAAGGGAAGGAAATTATAAACAACTGAGCTGAGGCAGATTCGGACAAGCTATCAACTGAAGTATCAGAAGCCTCCAACCTCCTTGAAAGTGCATTTACAGCTTTATTTTCCTTGCCCTTTTTATATTCAACTAAGAAAGAATACCCCAAAAGTTTGGTAATCCACTTTTGTTGAGCAGGAGTGCCAATCCTTTGTTCCAAAAGAAACTTCAAGCTTGGCTGACCATTCTTTATAATAAAAGGCTTACCCACTAGATAGGGTCTCCATCTTTTGACTGCACTAACCAATGCCATGAATTCTTTCTCAAAAGTAGACAAATGTAGGCTTCTACCTTTCAAGGCTTGATTATGGAAAGCCAAAGGCCAATGATCCTGCATTAAGACAGCCCCAATACCATAGCCAGAAGCATCACACTCCACCACAAAGGTCTTGGAGAAATTAGGAAGAGCCAACATTGGTGGACTTGAAACAGCTCTTTTAAGAGCTTCAAAGGCCAACTCAGCTTGTGGGGACCAAAGGAATGCATCTTTTTTCAATAAAGCAGTTAATGGGGTTGTAATCACACCATAATTCTGAACGAATTTTCTATAATACCTTGTCAATCCCCAAAACCCCTTAAAGCCTTTACTGACCTAGGAATAGGCCACTGTTGCATAGCCTCAATTTTTCTTGGATCAGTCCTAACCCCATCACCAGAGATAATATGGCCTAAATATTCCACCTCACCACAACCAAAAACACCCTTGGACTGTTTGGCATATAATTGATTGGAAAGTAAGACAGATAACAGTGTCCTTAAGTGAATCAGGTGATCATCCAATGACTTACTGAAAACCAATATATCATCATAGAAAACTAGGACAAACTTCCTTAAAAAAGGCTTAAAAATATGATTCATTAAGGACTGAAATGTAGAGGAGGCATTGGTCAACCCAAAAGGCATAACCAGGAACTCATAATGCCCTCATGAGTCCTAAATGCAGTTTTTTCAATGTCAGCATCCTTCATTTTGATTTGATGATAGCCTAATCTTAGGTCCAACTTAGAAAAAAGGACAGCACCACACAAGTCATCTAACAATTCATCAACTACAAAAATAGGATACTTATCCTTAACAGTGGCCTGATTTAATGATCTATAATCAATGCACATGCGCCAACTTCCATAAGCCTTTCTAACCAACAAAACAGGAGAAGAAAAAGGGCTATGGCTAACTCTAATAGAACCAGAATCAAGCAATTCTTGCACAATTTTCTCAATTTTAGTTTTTTGATAAAATGGATACCTGTAAGGCCTTTCACAGATGGGTGGGGATCCTTCCTTCAAAATAATCTGATACTCATGCCCTTTGAGTGGAGGCAAGTCAACTGGTATTTCAAAGACCTTAGCAAACTCCAAGAGCAACTCATTAATGGTTGAGCATTGCTGTACTGTAGGTAATGGAGGAGAACAAGACAGAATCTACAACACCAAACCTTTCTTAACAGTAGGTTTAAGGAATTGATTGCCATCTTGAAATGTAGGAGCTGAAGGAATAAGGCCTTGAAGAAGAATTGACTTTCCAAGGTAGTCAAACTTCATGGTGAGTTGTTTGAAATCCCACTGAATAGGTCCTAAGGAATATAACCATTGTGTACCCAATACAACATCACAGCTTCCTAAAGATAGAACATTAAGATCAACCCCAAAGCAAGAACCTTGAATCTTGAGCTAAACAGCAAAATCGGCTCCCTTAGTCTTGAGAACATCCCATTAGCCACCTTAACCTCAAAACAATCCTTAGTTGAAATAGGCAGCTGAAACTCTTTCCACAATACAATATCTATGAAGTTATGAGTACTTCCATTATCAATCAAGATCACCATTTCTTGTTGATTGATTCTACCCAATACTCTCATGGTGCCAGGTGAGGGACTACCCAATAAAGCATAAAGGGTAATTTCTGCCACTCCTTCATGAATGCTGCCCTCCTCATGTTGTTGTAAGATCAACTCAGAGTTTGATGTAGCCTGTACTTCCTCCAATTGACAATCTGACAAACTCTGGCAGCCCACATCATGTAATCCCTCCATAAGAAAAAAAGAAAAATTCTTGGTGTTTTACACTAGTGCCCTATAACCCACTTATCATCACAGTAATAGCACAATCCCTTTTTCCTCCTCTTATCCATCTGAGAAGGAGAAATCCTTTGAATTGCCATCTTACCACCTTTAGGAACAATCTTGGACACTGGTGGAGGGCCTAGAATTGAAGCTTTAGGTCCTTCACCCCAAGGTTTAATACTTCTCCTACTAGCCATTACGTATTCCTCTTGGATTTTTGCTAAACCAAAGGCTGCATTAAGGCTCTAAGGATTAAGCATTCTAACTGGCAGTCTGATCTCATCTCTTAGACCACTTAAGAAATAGCTCAGCTTATGCTTCTTTGACAATTCCTTGATTCTGTTTAAGAGGGCTTCAAATTGACCCTTGTACATAGCCACACTACCAACTTGCCTCAACCGGGTCAAGGTTTCCATTAGGTCATCATATGCTGATGAGCCAAATCTCACATGCAAAGACCTTACAAAGGCCTCCCAACTAGTGAATTGCCCAGCCTCTTCTGCTTTTTGAAACCAAATCAGGGCCTTATCTTCCATATGATAAGAAGCTAGCAAAATTTTTTGATTAGGAGGAGTGCCATATAACTGGAAAAACTAATGAGCCTTATAGACCCAGCCCGAGGGATTCTCACCCCTGAATTTTGGGAATTCTAATTTCACACTTCGTGGAATAGTTGCCAAGGTTGTATCTTGATGATTCAAAGAAGAAGGAACTTCTGGTGGAGTTGATTGTCGTTGCCATTAACTACCAGTTTCTATAAGCCCTTGCACAGTTTGAGATAGGGTCTGCAACATACCAGTAACAGCATCCATTCTCTGATGAAACATACTAGTAACCGCATCCAATTTCTGATGAATTCCATGGAGTTCTTGATCATGTTGGTATGAGGTTTGAGAGAGGTAAGTGATCTTATCATTAAGAGCAGAGATGGATCGAGTCTATGTCATGGTGGCAGAGATTGGCTCTGATACCAATTGATAAGAACTTCCTATTCTAACAAACAGCCACAGAGAATTGGGAATATGAACAGAGAACTATCAACAATGGTATCATTCTTGTAACTGTTTCTAACTAACTAACTACCCCAATCAGTTTTAACTAACAACTAATACCAATCCCACTGCTAATTATTTCATGAGCTAATTACATAATTACTAAGAACTGGCTATACTCCAATGTACATGGTAGCAGCAAATGTTACTCACAGGCGCAGGTAGCCCTTAGCCACATCAGCTTCCCACGCATCATGCATCAGCAGGCCATATCAGCTACAACACCAACACCAGAGCAATCCTATCAATTTGATACCAAGTCTTAAGGGAGTTTAACCTTTTCTCGTCTGTCTTAGAAGCGACCCTTATAGCACAGCTGTAAACTATCTCAACCTCATCTTGAACAGTAAACGAGGGAGCACTTGTAGCAGCCCTAGGCTCGGACTCAGCCCTCTTCCTAAGTTCTTCTTGAAGAACCTCTAAGAGAACCCCAGGGACACCAGACATGTATTCATCCGTGGTGTTTCCCCCACTGCTACCATTGCTACCACTACTACTATTATCACTGGAGCCACTAAAACTACTAGGATCGTGATATTCGTCTATGGCCTTATCAACGCTATTGCTAGATGAAGAAAGGACAACCTCACACATTCTTTAAGGAAACTTAAAATCTAAGGACGAGGATAGAGAAAATACCTGGATCTAGACGAAAGGAAACTATAGACGTGGCAAACTTCTAGACGAGGTGCTAAGACGAGGGATGTCAAAGAAGAAAATCTCAGATATGTAAAAGGTAGCGAAGGAATTCCACTATTTATAGACAACGGACTTTAGCATTCGAAGCGACACGACCAACCAAAAGGTGACACATGACATGTTCCTTGAAAAATGAATCAATGTGACCAGCCATTAATTGGGTCGTGACACATGGCACACCTAATCACTGACATAAATACATGCGTCCAAAGAATGACATTAGGCTATACAGTTCCCTGGATGACCCATGGATAAGTGGGCAACTGATGGCGTAATAAATACACCAACTCCAAAATTGTCCATGATGGTCATCCAGGTAAAGGATAGGAAAATGAGGAGTTGAACGCTCGCACATGATAGGCTCGTCCATGATAGGCTCGTCCATCCAAATTGATGGTTGGACAAGCTCCGTACATTCTAGGCGTATTTCCCTATACAGGTCCTGGACGAGCTCCACATTCCTATTTCGTAGCACAAGTAAAAACCGAAGTTCATTGCTACAAAACTGCTTTCAATGACAGTTATAGAAGACAAGGCCAAACAATAATAACTTCCATGACAGTTATGGGAGTTAACTCCGAACCTTTCGACCTCCTCAATAATAGGGGAAGTTATCATAGAAGTAACCGTTTCAGATGCTATATAAGCATTCCTCTACGCCAAAATAAGGTAAGTCTTTCAAACACTTCCAAAGATATTGGAATTCCAAAATTTGAGAGAAAATACTAACTTTACCATCGAAGGGTTCTCGGTCGGTCCTCTCTGGTCACCTCTAATTGTGTGTTCTTCTTTTTCAGGTTTTCTAAGTGATTCTCTTGTTATTGAAGCCTGAAGCATTCAGTTTACTGATTTTACATCGTACCATCATGTATTTTCAAGTTTGTGTGTTTTGTTTTTTGATTTTTGTTTTTTTCCTTTCTGTTTTCACAAATATTTGTTTGTTTTGTTTTTCTAATATTTAATCAAATGTTAATTTTTAAATCCAAATTAGTTGCGACAAAAGTTAGGTTTTTCTTTATTCATTTTCTTTCTCTTTAATTGAATAATGATTTGGCCTTAAAAAAATTAGAATAAAATGTAAAGGTGTTTTGGATTTTATGTTTTCATTTAAAAAAAAAAAAAAACACATTTTTGTGTTTATTTTTAATTTTTATGCTTTTCTAAGATTCAATAAAGTATTAATTTTTAAGGTCCAATTCCATTTCAAAGAAAAGCCTAAAAACTCTATATTGTCTCATGAATTGACAAGTGGTATAGCTAATATTTGTATAAATTTTGTTAAGCAGCATAGCTAACTTTATAAATATTACTGTCCCATGGTATCGCTAATATTGTATAGATTTTCCCAAGTACTACTAAAGAATTATTAAAAAACAAATTTATAAGAAAAGTTAAAATAAGTCTAATAACAAAAATGATTCTTAAAAAATAAAAATAAATCCAAATGCTCCCAAAATGCTATGAATAAAAGATGAATAAAAAAAATAATATAATATCTAATTTTGCACCGTCCCATAGGATTCGAAGTCCTATAATTAAAAGACTTATGTTCTTCTTATTAAAATTAGTGCCCTTAAATCCTATTGTATGATGTTATGTGCATTATTATGTATGACTTAATGTTGTGATTAATAAAGTTGCTTTATTATTATCTAAAATGATGATAACATGAATATTTGGACATTATCATATAGTCCATGAGATACATAGTATGTGATTTATGTAAAAAGTCACAGAAGATATAAATCACAAGTTTTTTGTAAATTTAGAATTTGAGTTCGTAGTTGGTGATGAAATTGGACATTTTATCTGCAAAGACTATAACATATCAACTAAGATGATTTGTATTTATCATGGAAGTGGAAACTTCTAGTTGATATGTTGATATGTTTTAAGAATTAAAACATATTGAACTTGACCACTATGAGATTTATTATTCTCTTAACGACTGTTAAATGAATAATAAATCTCATGACTTTTATTTACATAAACTCTTAATTCTGAGATAATAATGGACCTGATCATGAAGTGTAGGTTACTTTGATATATCAGAAGTGAGATTTAAAGTTACAGTCAAAACCTCAGTATGTTGGGCAGCCACATTTAGTGTTGATGAAACATATATTCTTAAGATTGAATTAATAGTCTCTTAACGAAGACATAAAATATTCTATTGAGATAAGTTTAATGTGTTTGTTATTTAAAATGTTAGACCTAACTACTTTAGTAAATAGTTATTAAAGTATATATTATGAAATTGAATTTCATAAATATATGATGAACAACTTAAATGATTAAACTGGGTACTCAAGAATTAAGATGTAGTAATTTACGAAGTGGCAGTCTATATTCATGACTTTATATTACTACGAATATTTTATGAAGGGATTGTATGTATAATAAAGTCTTGGGATATAATTTATTAATAAGGCTTAGAGTGCAATTATATTTATATAGTGGTATTAAATATAACTAGTCTCATCACACGCGTTTCGGGCGTGCGATAAAGCTTTTTTTTTAGTGGTCCTATTTTGTAAAAAAAAAAAATTGTATTTAATTATTTTTTATATATATAATTTTTATTTTAAAAATCTAATTTATAAGTGAATAAATCAATTTGAAAATTAATAGAAGAGTGAACCTATTTTTTAGACAATGTTTTAGTGGGAGTTAAAGTTGCATTTTTACCAAATTGTTCTTTAGTTTTGTCTCTACTTAAACATAGGGCTATAGGGACATTCTTAAACAACAAAATAAGAAATCCAAACAGGGGAAGCCCTTTAAATAATAGTATAGATTAATGGTAACTTTTGACTTGTCAAGAGTTAACAGGAAAGTTCAAGGCCCATTGGAGAGAGTGTCTTATTTGTTACTTTTTGGTCCAACTCCAAGCCACATATTAGAGCCCAATTGGAAATGGCTAAAAGAGTAGCCCAATTAGATAATCAATTATAAGGAAAGAAACATATAGAATTTTGTAACAATAAAAGACATGAAATAGTTTGTATGAGAGTCTTGGACATTCTCTAATTATCTCTTGAACATACACATATAACTAATTGAGATATCGCACTTTTTGGACATCAAGTGGAATCGAAGTGAAGATTAAAAATGTTCTCAAAAACGTCTTATCTTTGGTTTTGAAATTTACCACACTAAGGTATACTCTCTTGTTCTTATATTTTGAAATTTACATAGTATATGTTATCAATTGTGAATGAAGTAGATTCGTTATTTTTCTGCTGTGTATATTTTGTATGTGATACAAATATGTATTTTTCCATCACTTCTTACTATGGCTGGTTTCAATAAATTTTAAAAGCTTAAATTGTCTCACATAATAACAAGTGGCACAACAAATTTGTTATACGTTTAGCAGGTGGCATAGCCAACTTTGTAAAAGTCATTGTCATACTACTAAAATACTTTTTAAAAAAAAAAAATTTACTTCCCTGGAAGGAATTTCATTGCCCTATAACTAAAAGACTTCTTAAAAAATTTTAATTCTCTTAAAAAAATGCAAAGAAGTTCAGGCACGGCCACAATTCTAAAAAATAAAATAATAATGCCAAAAAATTAACACAAAAAAATCAAGAATTGTTACATCTTACTAATAGAATTTTATCATGATTTTTAACTAATTCTATGACTTAAGGAAATTTACATATTCTGACACAGTTAATAAATAAAATAAAATATAAAAATAACCTATACCACCACCATAATTGACAAATTCCCTTGCATAAACACGACTGCACGGGTTACGTACTAGTCTTATATACTTTCTAATTATTGACACTGAACTCTGATTTTTTGTTGCATAGTTGCATCTTGCATGTGTCAAGCATTAGAAAAATTATACGATCCTCATGTCATTTATCCATCCACTAAAATATTCTCACTATTGTTGAGTTAGTTTTACACTAAAGTCAATTTCTGTTAATTTTTTTTATTATCATAAACTGATTCAGCGATTTTAATCAGGGAGATTTTTATGGCCTGTTTGGAAGTTTAGAGAGAGAGAGAGAGAGAGAGAGAGAGAGAGTAGAGAGAAGGAGAGTAGTAGGGAGGAGAGTAGAGGGGAATGATTATCCTCCACCTTATTTTGATGTTTTTAAAATTAGTAAGGGGGAATGGAGTAATTAGCCCTTACTCTTGTTTGAATGTTTTAAAAATTATGATGAAAATGAGAGGAAATGATTTAAATAGACAAATTTACCCTTATTAGAAAATGGATTTCCAACATTGTTATATGATTAATTTATTAGATTAAATAATTATTTAATTAACATTCTCATTCCATCAAATACCACTAATAAAAGTATAAAACTACTATTAACTATTATAAAATAATTTTTATTACCTCAAAAAAAGAAAAAAAAGTAAAGAGTAAAAAATCCCCAATTGGGTTAGTTAACTCGGCCGAGTCAGTTGCAATTTTTTTTGCAAGTATTATACTCAGCTAGCTACTTCTTTTTTCTTTCCATGGAGGCGAGCTAACTTGGATTGAGTCACACCCGGGTCAGAAACAAAGCGTTTTCCTTTGTCGGCGATCCCATGAAGCAACGGTCGAGATTCAGGCCAGAAGTCAAGGTTCTTCCGGATGCCCATGTGGCAGTACCTCTGAAAATCCTCGAGATTCACGAATCGGGTCCGGTTGTTACCGTTCTTACCCGACTCGAATCGCAAAATGAATCAAAGCACTTCCTTGAATAACAACTTGTCGCACGGAATTGCCAACGGGCCTTGGTTGTTGAACACGTACTCCTCTTCGGCTTGGACCAGGAGCTTTTTGAAGATGGGGTGGTTCAGGTGCGTCGCGCGCACCACGAATCTCTTGCAATTGCTGCCCACGCAGACTGCCACGTGCCCGTCGGCACATCGAACGGTATGTGATTGGTTGACAGCCGTGCCTTGCTGCGCCACCGTCAGATTCAATGTCAGTGAGGGGGGGTTGTTTAGCTTCAATGTCAGTGAAATAGTAAGATTCAAAAAAAAAAAAAAAATTCATTCACCTTAAATTTTCTCAGGAAACAAACAAAGATTATTTATATAATTGGTTTGTAATTTTGTTAATTTAGAAAGAGTAAATTGGAGAATTCATTTGGTTAATAATTTATTTACTCTACTCTTTTTTCAAATTTCTCTAATTTGGAAAATTAAAAATGAGGGGTTAGAGGTAATCCAAACCCCTCCAAACACCTCCAAACCCTTTCCCTGCATTTTTTTAAAAACTTACAAACAAAATAATTGAATTATCCTTCCTTCCTTTACTCTATTCCTCTCCTCTTTTTTTACTCTCAAACAGGCCATTAGTGAACTAATTTCTCTAAGTATCGACACCCGCTGCAGGCTTTGCATCGTGTATCCAAGAGAGAATCCCCGTCGTTAATATTGGGTTGCAGATCTTCGTGAGCCCATGTAAAATTTTGGCCCGGCCCGTTATTGTTGGGTTGACGAGCCCATGGTCATCTCAAACTCACCGGCTTCTGTGCTTCCAAATGTAAAAAAAAATAATAATAATAATAAAAAAATTGAAGAATAGAGTAAAAAATAGAGCAATCGCAAGGAGTGTGAAGCTTAGAACAAAGCTAGCAGCACAGTAAAAAATTTCTCGTTTTGAATCTCAAAAAAAAAAAAAAAAAAAGCTAGCAGCACAGTGAAATCAAATCAGAGCCGTTAATCTCAAATATTCATTCATAATAAAAAAAAAATTAAAACGTTTCGCGAACTCAAACCCTAAACTCAGTCTAAAAATTCGTTCATTCTTTCTACAATTGCTGCCGTCCGAACAGCTGGTACCGATTATCATCGAGCATGGGGAAGAGAGAGAAGCGAATAGCGAAGCTCGATCTCGAAGAAGAAGACGAAGCAGAACCCAGCGGCTCTGCCAAGCCATCGAATTCCTTCTTGGTACTGAGCAGCGACGACGACGAAGCGGCGAACGAAGATTTGAGCCTGAAGATCGTCGAGAAGGCGCTGTTGATGCGCGCCGCCAAGTTGGTTCCCGACGCCGCCGCCGCCGACGACGGCGACGCCGGGGTTTTGAATGGAACTCAGGGAGCAATTAATGGCGGTAGCAATGGATCTTCTTCGTCTGTATTGGAAGGGAAGGTGGTTGAATCTCCCAGTGGCAGTGGCAGAATTGTTAAGAAGAAAATTGTTAAGAAGATTGTTAAGAAAATTGTTAAGAAGAAAATTGTTAAGAAGATTAAGAAGATGGAAGTTCAAGACCAATCCGTGAGTTTTTTTTTTTTAAATATCTTAGGCTCTGTTTGTTTCGCCCAATTTAACTTTAACCCTAGCTGTTAATTTTTGCCAACTTTAGGTGAAGAAGAAACATGTTGAACTGAAATTGATTGTAATTATGCTTTATATATTTATATTTTGTGCCTAAAACTTAGGTATAGTTTTTTAGGTTCACTACATTATGTTCCCAATTAAATTCAAACTCATAGCTGCATTGAATTTAGAAAAATGCTAAAACCACAGACTTTTGGTAAGCAAAAAAGTGACGATAATGGTGGGCTCAATTTGCCACATCCATAGTTTGTAAAAATATAGTAAAATAGTTTGTTGCTGTAGCATTACTCTTGAATTTAATTGTCTTTGGAAAAGATAACAATATTTGTGCTTCATTGGATTTGAATATAATTGAGAACTTAATGTATAGCATTTAAGGAATTGTACCTAAGTTTTGCCTTTTTTATTTGTGTATATATATATATATTTTAAATTTTTTTTGATATTTCTATATTGGATATGCGGATATAAGTTTTCCCATTTCGACAATTGAGTAAAATTGGACTTTTGGCTTACTTGGTGGGTCATGAGAATTTTTGTATATGACTGTTTTGGAAACTTACATTGCCTTAGGTCATTGTTGTGAAGGATAAAGAGAAGGAGGAGACAGTGGAAGCCTCAAATATGGTTGAGCCAGTTGATCCAAATGCTGTTGAAATAACCGATAACATTGTGTTTCGAAAGCTTCTTGTGAGTTCAAATATTTGCTCTCAAATGCCAATTTTGAAAATACAATTCCTATTGAAAGGCTTAGTTTGGTATCTCTATGATTTCCATTCTCTCAGCGGGGGCCAAGGTATTTTGATCCCCCAGATAGCGGTTGGGGAGCATGCTTTAATTGTGGTGAAGAAGGTCATACAGTGGCAAACTGTACAGCAGCTAAGCGGAAGAAACCTTGCTTTGTTTGTGGGAGTTTGGAGCACAATGCGAAGCAATGCTCAAAGGTTCGTTGAATGAATATTGGATTTTTATTATTATTTATTGCAGGACTTATTTCCTGCGCTACTAATTGTTGTTATATTTACCCTAAGTTGTATATATGTTCTGCACATACATACATGTAATGTGCACACTAGCTCATGCATATGTGTTTGTGGGTGCTCATGTGCATCTGTGCATTTATCTATTTAGGATGGACCTTTGATTCTGATCATCATCCATATCTGGGTGTTTGATTTACTGCTTGGTTCTTTTTCAGGGACAAGATTGCTTTATCTGCAAAAAAAGTGGCCACCGAGCAAAAGACTGTCCTGAAAAGTACAAGGGTGGCTCTTTAAGTTTGAAAATTTGTTTAAAATGTGGAGATTCAGGACATGATATGTTTTCATGCTGGAATGATTATTCACCTGATGATCTCAAGGTTTTTTTCCCCTTCCCTTCATTCATATCGTCCTAGAATTTTTTTTTTTAATAAAAAATATCTATTTAAATAAAGATTGGTTGAATTTTGAAACTCTTTTCTGATAATTAGTGTTTCTCTCCTTTGCCTTATCAGGGAATACAATGTTATATCTGCAAGAGACTTGGCCATATATGTTGTGTTGATTATGTTAGTACTAGCCCTGGAGTAATTTCCTGTTACAAGTGTGGTCAATTGGGCCATACTGGTTTGGTAAGTTCTATTTAATGTTTTCAATGACCTTACCATTTTGGGTTGTGCAAGTATGATGTGTGCGAGTGTGTGCTTGTGCCTATTCTTAGGCAAAATGGTTGAATATTGAAGTTGATTTGTAAAATTGTAAAACATATATTGACTGATCAAAGTATCTATTAGATGCTGGCATTTTTGAATTTATTGGCATGGAAATGATGTACTTGCCATTGTTGTTTTTATGTGATGATTTGGTTTTATATGTACTGAAAAAGTATCATATCTCAAGTCCAAACTACTCTTTATATACCCTCTTGACTCACCAGAAAGTGGGGGAAAAGATTTTACCTTGTTGAAATTGGACATGCAAGGCCTATGTCGAACATGTCAATGAGAATTTCTGATTCATAGTGTCAATTTAATTTTTTCTCGATATTTTCTGGTTTGGAGCTGTAGTGCAAGTAACTTAACATTTTTTTTATCAGTTTTATTAAACTCTAGAGTTTAAGCAATTTGTCTATAACATTGATTAGACTGTATGTTGCTCTGTATTTAACTGTAAGTTGATTCTAGAAGCTGTATTTAACTGTAAGTTGATTTTAGAAGCAAGACATGAATGGTGCTATGCTTGATGCATATTGTTTCTTACTGTTGAGGAATTTCACCATTTATTAGTAATATTCTTGTTTTCATGTCAGGTAGTTATATTTTATCAACTTATTTGTGACATATAATTGCTCATTACTCTGAAAGACTGAAACTTTCCTTTAAAAAAAAAAATTCTAGAAGTTTACTCATTTTCCTTTCCAGAACATTTCATGCCTATTATATGTTTGTATCGTAGAATCTTTTATTTTTTCAAATTTTTGTTTTTCCTTTGTAATTCTATGGGTTTCCTCGTGTGCTTACAAAGCAGTATTTTTTTTAAAATAAAAATATTCATATCTATATGTAAAAAAAAAAATCATAGAATCGTTGCTTGTTTATTAACATGGGCACCAGATTCCTTAGTCTGTAATATAATTTTGTATTGGACAAAACTTAGTAGCACCTTAGGTTCCCCTCTTAAGACTCAGCGATATGGCTACTTAACTAAAAAATACACTTTCATACCATGAGAAAAAAGCCACATGGCAGAATCTTAAGAGGGGGAACCTAAGGAATAGCACCTAAGTATTGTAACTTAGTCTTGCCCTTCTGTTTTATTCTTTCTAGTTTCTCAGAAGCAAATTTTTTTAACATTTGATCATTTAACTTGTTTTTATAGGCATGCACAAAGGTACGTGGGGAAGCCAATGGTATGGTGTCATCTAGTTCGTGCTACAAGTGTGGTGAAGAAGGACATTTTGCCCGTGAATGCACGAGTACTGCAAGGGTAAGTTTCAGCAAATATTTGTTCAAGTTCTTAAAATTTTTATGTAAAGCATGGTTCTCTAAATCCAGAAGGTGTTAATTTGTAATTTTGCAGCCCCCTCTTCAATTTCCATTTACCTTTAAAAGTTCTACGTTTCTCTAATATCAATCCTGGTGTGTAATTTTGGACTTTCTGCAGGCTAGCAAGAGGAGTCGTGAATTATCAACCCCAACTTTGAGATTTCACAGAGAAGAGAGAGACTACTCAGAATTCAAGTCTTTGCCTAAAGATCTTGGTAAGGTTCGTAAAAAAAAGACAAAAAGAAATGAAGAACAAGGCAATACTACACCACGAAAATCAAAACGAAGAGGTGGCCAGATAATGGAGGATCCTGGAGACATTTCTACACCACAAAAGTCAAAACATAGAGGTGGCTGGATAACGGAGGATCCTAGTGACTTCTCCCATAGAAAAGCCAAAAAGAACAGCTGGAGGTCTCCAGCAACACCATCAAATAAGGGTCATACAATATCTGCTTTAACTGCTGGTGGTCACATTTCAAGCTCTCGAGCATCTAAAAAATCAAGTAATTTTCACTCGGGAACTTCAATGTCACAAGGATCACCAATGGCTTTTCAGCACAGATTTTCAGCATCAAGGTTTGACAACTCTGGCGGTGATGGGATGCAAAGAAGTTATAATTGGTGGTAGGAACACAAGTTGATATATAAACAGAAGCTACAGGAAGGAGATAAAATCAAACGTAATTGAGACTCAGGTTCCCTTTTCCTTTATTCTAATAGAATTGTAAATATATATATATATATATTTGTGCAAAATATTCCGAATGTGATTCATATCAGTGGTTATTTGTGTACATGAAAACAAGCACCTTTCATTCTGCTTCTTGTCAAAAGGAGCATGTGTGTGTATAATTTCCGTTCTACTAATTAACCATATGATGCATGGGCATGTTCATAAGTAGTATTATTTCTGTTGCTTTTGCTTAATGGTTACTTTTTTCACCTCTGAAACCATCTTTGGAAGATTAAGTAATTCACTTCGTGGTTTGTCTTTCTGCTTTGTATTGATTATTTTGGTTGTTTTATTGTGTGACTCCAACTATATCTGTTGCAGTGCATTTGGAAAGTACAGAAGTAAATTCTTAGTTAAGCTTCAACTTGGCTGACATATAGAGCTGTAGCCTTTTTGTATGAATAGTCATTAGCAAAGCTTTTACATAAAAGTGAAGATGTAGTTGCTATCATCTAAGCCTTATATCATGAAAACTTGTTTTGTTTTATACTACTGGACTTTGTTACCTTCTGGATTGGGGTTGGCTTAGGAAGGAGGGATAGTTTATAAATTTAGGTAATTAGATATATATGGTGTGCTTTCATCGATTTGTATGAAGAATTCTTGATGATCATTCTTTTGATTGAAATCATTCTTGCAGTCATATTTCAAAGTGCTTGTATTCTTTTTATCTTTCCTAGAAGATTTATCAGATGGAAAACATTTTTGTTCTTGTGCTTTCTTCTTCTTAGGCTCTATATAAATATTAATTGATCTTTTGTAATGTTAAATGTTGTTTGTAGGAGATCCTACATCACATTATGTTACATGATATTTTTAATATGACTATCGAATAAAATCGTCTGACACTGGTGTTTAATTATGTTCTTGTGCAGAGATTTGGACTTGCTCTACAAATTGGTTGTTTCAACGCTTATGGAGCATCGTGCTTCACCTCTGTTGTATCTTACTTACGTCTGACTTTTAGCAAAAAATAGCTACATCGACCTCATCAGAGTTCTTTTGGCTGTTCATTGCTAGTAAAACATCCATTAATTGAGAGCTGCATGATCCCTTTGCTTTATTGAGCTTTATTCTCTTTTCATTTTTATTTATTATATTTATTATCTTGCTTTTGGAAGCTCTCTTTTAAGGGATTGTCGTGTTGAGGCCTGAGCCTTTTACCAGGAAATATCATGTTCTCTAAATTTGTCACAGCCACACCCCTGAATATTAAAGCAAATTTTCACACACAACTTATTGTACTTTTGAGTTTTGACAACCAATTGCAAATATTTTTTGGTTTCATCTAACATAGAAATGTGATCAAGGATTATTATTATTTGTTTAGAGGAAATGAAGATTTATCCTTTCTGATTTGGAGGTGCTTATTATATAATGTTCGTGCTATTGTTGCTTATAGGAATGATTGCATTTTTAGTTTATTCTCATGCTGCATGTCTTATAAGTTCTGGTATTTTTTTCCAAGTTTTAGTTGATGCGCTCACCCCTCCCCCCCGCCTTCTCTGCCTTCTTTGATGCATTGGAGTTAAAGGGTAACAGTTAGGAACAATGCCCTAGTATCAGTTTGTATACAAATTAATTTAGCGTTTACGTGTTAGTGCTGGGACCCACGCGCACGCTGAAGCTGAGTGTTGCATTTTCAGTTTTGTTTTGTTTTTTTGTTTTTGTTTTTTTTATGTTTTTTTTTGTTTTTTGCTTTCACGTGGTTCAGAGACAGAATTTACTGTGCAGAGACAAAAATACTGTTCATAGAGACTCACAGCCACTTTATTCAAGAAAAAAAATATTAAAAATGGGTTTCGTGACACTATTTATACATTTAAAAATTATTTTGCTATAGTATTTTTAGTAACATTCAATTTTCAGCAACAATAATTTGTATTCAAACAGACTCTTAGTTGTAGTACATTAGGTTTTCAATTAAATTTAAACACTTGGTTGGCTGCATTGACCAATAAACACAAATAGTGTTATATTTTCTTAGGTAAATTAAACTCAAGAGAGCCGAGTGTTTGAATTTAATTGGGGAAGGTAATGTACCGTATATACCCTACCCTTTATTTGTTGTTTAAATATGAAATTTGATATTTGATAATCATGGTAATTATTAATAGGTGTTAATTATAATGGTGCTTGTATGAAATATTTCTAACAAAGTTGTTTAGGGTCAATATTTTTTTATGACAATCTATATATATATATATATATATATTTGTAAAAATAAAATCTATACTTAGATGGTTTTGATAGAGCATATATAGAACATATTGGTGTCTTTGGTCTGCCCGATCGCCTAACTTGGTCTCAAAAAATGAGGTTGGTGAGGGTTGTTTGCTCATTTAAGTCTTTTTTCTCCGTCTTGTCAAGGGCCTTGCAGCTCAATTGGCTGACTTCTTTTAGTGTGTCTATAGTATTCAAGGTTTAAATCACTCATATCATGTTATAACTATCAAATTACAACAACAACAAAAATATTTTCTCACCATCTCATCCGAGCCTTGGTGAAGCACAATCAACATTTAAGGCTATCAAATTGGCTATTTTTCACAAATTTTCCTTTATTTTTTGAAGGGGACTCTACTGATGTTATTAAAGCCCTACAGGATCTTCAGTCCTTCCTTCCTTGGTTCCTTATCCCTTTTCTCTATGAGTTGAAGGTTGCTCTTAGCTCTCTTTTATCATTAGAGTTTCTTTTTATGATTACAAGTATATAATCTTTTGTTTCATAATTTGCCCCATTGATTGCACTTTGTAATAGGAATGAGCTTATTTCCATATTCTCTTGGATTTTCTCCCCATAAGATTAAACCTCTCTATCTCATTTTCCTTTTTTATCATATTATTTTGAAAAAAAAAAGTGAATAACTTTCTTTTAACTACTAAGATTTTTATTATAAAAAAAAGAAGAAAACCCTCCTCACAAGCTTTCTCATTTTCTTTTGACAACTAAGATTTAACAAATTCGATGTGTATTTTTCCTTTTGCTTTATTTTTATTATTATTTTGAAGTAAAAGATAAAACTTTTTTTTTATAGTATATAAATTTTAATCTTATACAATAGATGAATAGAATAGAATAGATAATCCATTTTGTGCGAGAAATTAGAAATGTATTGATGTGCGTGTGGCGCATGCATGCGGAATAACATCTAACTTGCACGTGTAAGTTTGTGGAGACACCATAAAAAAGGAAGATAAAGGGGCCCCTGCCATCTCATCATACATTCTCACCATTAAATTCATGGATTGAAAAATAAACGGTAAATGATGCAACTGTTGACTTTTCTAACCCACAAAAATTTTGTCAAATTCTTTACAATTTTTTAATTTTTTATTTTCACTCATCATGTTTTCTATTTCCACAAGCAAAAACTTAAAAAAATCACACATAAACATAGGATTCCCCATACGGGTTTAACAAACAATAATGCATATAAGGGCATATTAACCAAAACGTGATCACCAAAACCTATTGTCCCAATCCCAAACCCAAATTCCCAAATTGCAATCCCTAGATTTAGGGCACACCAATTTCACATCTTCCCTTTGGATCCAACTTACCTTTTTTTTTCTCTCAGCACTACTCACACCCCCACATTTCCATTTCTTTGTCTTTCCTTACCTTATTTTCTCTTCAAATCCGTAGAAACCAATTTCTTCCCCCAAAAAAAAGCAAAACACTCTCAACCAAATACGTCACCCCCAAACCAAACACAACTTCACACACACACAAAAAAAAAAAAAAAAAAAAAAAAACAATAACAAAAACAAAAACTCAAAAAAAGGCCTCATTCAGTTTTCACTTCCCTCCTCTCCAAATTCCAATTCCAAATCCCTTTCTCCACTCCTCATTCCCTTTGATTCATTCACTCCTCCCTTCCTTTACCTAAATCTCAAAACCCTAATTCTCTCTCAAAAGTGTTTTAGTTTTGTTGAGTTTACTTCCAAAAGGACTAAAACTGCTTTTGGTTTTTTTGTTTTTGTTTTCGTTTTTTTTGTTCTGTTTTTGTGTGTATGTACTGAAAGTCTGAATCCCCAAACCAAACATTGTAGACATTCTAGGGTTTACTTCAAATGCTCTGAAGAATCACTATTTGTTCTTCTCTCTCTCTCTCTGCACACAAACAGTAGCAATGTCAGAGGACATGCTTCTACATTTCTCTTCCAACTCTTCCAACCAGTCCGACCAGTCCTTGCCCACTAAAATGGCCAAACTCGAGGCTCGAATGATCGGCAAACCTTCCTCTGCCCCGCCGCCTCAGCAGCAGCAACAACCTGTTCTGCCGCCACAGCAACAGCAGCAGCAGCAGCCCGCTTGGCAGTCTGTTTCTTCTGCGGCAACAGCGAAATTCGGAGGAGGAATTGACGGCTTGGCCGCCTCGTTGAGTTCGAGTGATTCCGACGACGACGATGTGAGATTCTTGACTCTATAGTCCAGTTCTAGAGCAATGTCTGTAGTTCTGGTTGGTGATTGAGTGAATACATTGAATTTGAATTGAACTTGCAGTTGATTAATTGATTGGAATTTGAATTTTTTAGGGATATATTATAGGTACTGTTTATGTATTGTTATATATTCAATCATTTTTTGATTACAATGTTAGACAAGTTGGTACCAATAGTGTTGGATTTAGAGTTTAGACTACAGTCTTAGTTTTTGTATTACAATTGCATAATTTTGTGTTGTGAATCGATAAAATTGAACTAGGGTGTTTTGTCATTCACAATGATGGATCTAGTCACTATTTTATCCCTGCTAGGTATGATCTAGGACACTGTTGCTGTTGCGAAGCATGTGTGTAGATATTTCACCAATCGATGAAATTATATGGATCTCAAGGTTTTGAATTGAGGGGCTTGTAGGATCGGAGTTTTGGCATCTTAGGATGCATAAACCAGTTAACCCCTTTCGTTGCCATTCCCAGGGCGTTTATATCTTGAAAAAGCATCTTGCTAAAGGTTCAAAGTAACAAACTTTGCACGAGTATTTGAATTATACCGATAAAAAATATTCGTAGTAACTAAGCTTTCAATTATTAATTTACTGAATGTGCTATGGTTTATTTAAGGGTGATATGGATGATATTGATTGTGGAATTAACTCGTAATCTCTTGACATCATGTGCATGGCCATTTGCATTTATTGTCAACTGGTTTTGGTGGGTGGGGCCAGTTGTCCCATAGGTTTTACTGGCATAGAGGCAAGTCCAAAGGCTCTTCTTTAGAAAAGTTCCCTATGTAATATAAAAATTAAAAAATTGAAATTTTAGGTTATGGGATGGTTCTGTGCTTGCTTAGGAGTATGCCATAGTGACCTATGTGCAAATATGTTTGTAATCTTGGAGTTTTAGAAACTTTAATAATTTGTTTTCCTTTTTAAGTTAAAATTAATATGTAATTTCTTGCAATCAATGTTGCATATTTTGTCATGTTATTAATGTTTGTCATGTTTATGACTTGATTCACCATACACATGGATATACATATATTCCTAGGCATAAACATGCGTATATATTCATAAATACACTTGAATGAGTATATTACTATTATTTGTTTTTTTCTGACTTTGATGGCATTGTTCTATGCCAGAATGGAGGGGAGTTTCTAATACTAGCCAACACACAAAAGCGCCAAAAACTTAAAGAAGATGATGATTCAAATGTTTTTGAACGTGTTGAGGTAGGTTCTTGTTTTGATGAGTTAATATGGTGGGAACTTTGCGATGATTGACTGTGGATCACTGCCCGTGATATAAACATGCATGATCATTTGCAGTTATGGGAATTTTTGTTTATGCGGTGGTTTCCTTACTTGGTTAGGGATGTGCCCACGTATGGGCTGCGTGCCCATGTGTTTTGCAGATCTTGTTTTTAGAAGCATTACTAATTAGTTTTCCTTTTTATGTTAGAATTTTATATGTATTTTCACAGCAATAACTGCTGCAATGTTAATTGTTTTATTCATGTGGTCATAATTAGTTGCCAATGATTTATACATAGTTTGTTTTTCTGTATATATTTTGTATTTTGCTACTTCATTCCTTGCATGAAGTGGCTTTGTTTAATAAACTTTTTTCTTACTTATGAAAAAAAAAAAAAGGTTGCCAATGAACTTTAGATAAAAAGGTACTTTCTCCTCCCATGAGAACAAGGTGGAGGGTGAAATTGTGAGTTCAAACCCCTTTAGAAACATGTAACTGTATGATAGAAAAGAAAGCGTCTGTCACATTTGGTCTGCTGAAAGATATTATTTTTTGGTCAAATTTTATAATTTGTGGGCCACATATTAACAAATATGTGACTGTAAATTTCAGTTTTCTGACTGATAAAATTGACCTGTCAGAATGGAGGAAAGTTTCTAATACAAGCGAACACTCAAAAGCACCGTAAACTTCAAGAAGATGATAACTCAACTGTTTTTGAAAATGTTGAGGTAGGTTCTTGTCTGATGAGTTAATTTGGTGGAAACTTTTGTATAGCTACTTTTTTTTTTTTTGGTTGAGTAATGTGGCTTACTGCTTTTAGTTGCTTGTTTTGTAGCCTCTCTCTCCATGTGTGTGTGTGTGTGTATCAACATTACCTCAAAGTTCTTAAACACACTCACTCGCACATATGTGCATGCACACACTCACATGCACATGTGCGCACACGCGTGCACACACATACACAGAGGTGTAGTTTCAAAAATAGAAAGGTCACTTGAAACATTGCGTATTAAAAAGATTGAAGTCAATGTTGGGTGAAACTTAATTTAAATGGTAAATTGATTGTGGATGCATTAAATGTAAAATTATTGCCTTCAAAACTAAAGTGTCAAATGCTCCGTTGGTAGCTCTGTTTTGTGGTTCTTTATTTGATTGGTCTAGAGCATGGGGATTCACTAGTACTAGTTCTCTCCCTGAGGTTATAGAGCTGTTTTTCCTTTTTAACATAATTCTATTCTTGTGTATTTTTTAGGTTACTCTATGTCCTTTCTACATGGTGTAGTCTTTTTGCAATAAAACAAATCCTACTTATCAATATAAATAAATAAAGTGTCAAATGCACCCAAACAAGAAATACATTTATGGAATGCTAATTTTGGGACTAAGGCTTGGTTGTTGTTTTTATGGAATGCTAATGTGGATTGTTGAAGAAAGAGTATTCTGATTCTCTTTTCAAGGAGCAGGTCATGGCAAAAGCTTAGTTGACCTGCAGGATGAGTTTTTGCAATTATACAAGCTTGCTCGCATGCAGGCACACACACACACACAAGCTTCCACTAAGTTTCTTGAAAGAAAATGGATTGCATGCTAATGGGTAATGGGTGGGGAAAAAACCTTTCAGGCAATGGGTGATGGGAGGCAAATGGTTGTTGAAAATGTGGAGTCCAAGGCCAATTCTGATTTAAATAGAAAAAAACAAGGTCGTGGAAGGGGGCACTCTGTTTCAGGTCGGGGGCGTGGTTGTAGAGCTAATGATCAGACAAAATCACAGATTTCTTCTTCAACTAGTTCACCTTCAAATGGTCAGCTTGAGAACTCATATCATAAGGTATGCTCATTAGCCTGAACTGTTTTTATATTAATTCCTTATCTCTTCTGTAATTTTTGTCACCCTCAGCTTCATCTTATTGTCATTGATTTCATTATTTCAATTTTTTATTAATTAATTTGTAAGAGAAAATTACAAATTCTCTGTATAATTTGAATGACAATTTGAACATTAATGATTTTGTTATGACCGGACATTGATTATGATTAAACCTATTAAAAAGGATTATTATTGGAGCAGCAATTTGCAATATCTTGTTCAACCAGATGATATTTACTTGTAATGAGACAATTTTTGGGTTTAGAGTTTGTTTGAAATTAAATTTATGTTACCAGATAAGTGAGGAAGCAGTAAAATATATACTGTTAATATGGATGCTGAAACTAACAGGATTGATATGCCTTGCTCTTGCAATTTAGAAACTCTTAGGTGGGTGGAAAATGCTTAGGAAAGTTTTTAAACTGGCCTCCTCTAGGTAGAATAGTAAGGGACGTTTTTCTTTAACTTTTGAATATTATGGGAACTTTTTCCACAGCTCTTATGATTGATGTTGTGTTTGAGTAAAATAAAAGAAAGTGGATTAACATAGAAAGCAGCAGTTAGGTACTGAAAATGACAAGTATGGGGGTTGGCGTTTGCCATATGTCTTTGTGATCATTTTGGAGCCTCGATATGTGCAAGGAGATGAAAAGTGTGTATATGCTTATCTGAAAAGGACGTGGAATGTTAGATGTTGCTTGTACTGTGTTCTTATTTTTAGGGATGCTTGGTAGAAATTAACATTAAGTTTTTACCAATTACCTCTAGTTTAAATGGTATTTCCTCCAACCACAAGAATTATGGACGGTGAGATTGTGGGTTCCAAAACCACTAAGCGTGTGTCACTTACTAATAATAATAATAAAAAAAGAACATTAAATTTTGGCTGTTCATTTAATTGGCGTTCCCTTTCCCCTCTTATTTTAGCAGGATGGCAAGCCGAAAGAGCAGTTTTGGAGTGAGAATCGCTCTCCATTAGAGGTTAGATGAAGGTTTTTTGGTGTATTGTAATTGTTTTGGAATTATGTTTTAAGAATATGTTCTGCTGCTGTTTTGCCAAATAATATTAAATAAACCAAAAATGAGGAAATTTTGTATGCGTACTACTTGACTTTTTTTTTAAAAGGAAGAGCTGTCATTTATGCCCATAACTTCAACGGGCACCTCTTAGTGTTTTAAATGGAGACGTCTAGGGTTCAAATTTCCCCTTACCCAACTATTGAATTATTAAAAAAAGGAAGAGCTGTCATTTATTAAGTATATCTCAGATGCAAAAAAGAAGAAGAAGAAGAATACGAAGAAGATATTTATCTCACTTTTCAATTAATTTTTTGTCAAATTAAATTAGGAGGAGGTTGCATCTTTACGAGCAAAAGTTGCAGCACTAGAGGAGGAATTGCGTAAATCACATCAAGAAGCCACCGATTATCAAAATCTTTGCCGCCAGTTAGAAAAGGTAGTATAATGGCAGTCAATACTTGTGAAAAACTTACTATACATTTTATAGGGCAATACAATTTATAATTTAAACTGGTACCAATTTTTTGACATTAGTCTTTTAGAATGACTTTGTTCTTTTGTGAGACTGATACAGCACCTTCTTTTTGTTTAATGAAGTTTCTTATTTGGTTGTGATTTCTGGCAGGAATTGAAGGACCTCAAAGATCACGAACAGCAAATGAAGCCTAAGGTTTGTTTATTAAGGGCCTTGATTGTGAATTTTCAACTTCTAATTTTATATAGGATTCTCTTATTTTATGACCTTTCTCAATTAAAAAAATGTTGTTTTACATATTGTGAAACAATGTGGTTCATTTGGTTTCCAACAAAAACTAAAAGATGTGCACAAGATGAAGAGTGCAGTGACACCAAAATTTTGCTAAACTCTTACAGAAGAGCCATACTGGATTAGTTATGACAACAGTTGCACAAGGAAACTGAGAAGATATGAACATATGCATATTTTATATCAACCACAATGGTTGACACAGGGCAGATTTAGGAAATCTATCTATATATGCTTGTGTGTCGTGTGGGTTTCTGTTTAGGAAAATATGTGGATTTAGGTTTTAGAACACTAGAAAGAAGAGTTACAGTTCAAGAATGACTAGGATTTTGGTAGGTAAGAGAAAGATTTGATTTAGGGTTGCAAAAGAGGTGAGAAGAAACTAAAATCGAATTTTCCCTCAATTTGTGAACAGTTTCATTAGTATTGAGACTGAATATAAAAAAAATAAGAGAGAGAGGGCATAAAAGGAGAAAAAAACATAATAAGAATAACGTGTCATATTGCTCAAAACAAAATATTTTTAATAATCAACTCCATATATTTGCGTATTATAATAATACGCTTACATAGATTCTAAAGCTTAAATTTTCCTAATAGAATTAGAACTTCTACATTGACTAATAAACAGAATCCTAATTGAATTGAAATATCCTAGAAATTAAAGCCTTCCTCCTCCGTACTATGTTGGATTGAAGTGTTGCTTTACTCTCTCTGGCCTCCACCTTGTTTTTCTCTCTTACATTTGTTTGATCATTGTACTTTGAATTGATTGTACTTCTCTCTTAGTACACCGTCGGTGTACTAGGTTCTTTTTTTTTTCTAATAAATTTTTCGTTACTTATCAAAAATAAATAAATAAATAAAATTAAGGCCCACAACTATAACTTACATCTGACAATTATAGAACTACGAAAGGCCCTCTAATTGAAAAAAATAAAAAACCCCAATAAAGTAAAAAAAATAAAAATCTAATAATGTAATTAATTACAATGACTCTTATTCTTGAATTTTCCCTTAATTACAAGGACTCTTAGGTCAGTTGGCACCTCTTGGTCTCTCCAATGGAGAGGTAGTCTAGACTCCCAAGTTTGACCCCCTTCCCCCAACTTAATCTATCCACACAATGGTTGCACCACAATGGTGTCATTTGCTTTATTGTTTATTTTGGATAGATATCACTCACTTTAATTTTCCTGAGTTCTTACTTTCCCTTTTTTCTTGTGAACATGCCTTCAGTTGTTGATATATTCATTCTACACATTTTTGGCTTGCAATTCTTTGGAGTGTTGGAAAAGGGGATTTGGTGGGCATTGCAATGTGGATAGTTGGGGTACTATACCTCTATGTGATATGTGGCTTCTTTGGGGAAAATGCAATAATTGCGCGTTTGAAGGAATAGAGTGCTTACCCTCAGAAATGAAACCGTTATTATTTCCAATCTGTATCATTGGATGGCTGCTTTAAGTAGTCATTCATTCTCTACTATGCTGGATTTTTTGGACTTTAAGTACTTTTCGTTGACTCTTTGACAATCCATGTAACTAGTGTACAGTGGTTGCGCTGTTTTTCTTTCTTCTCTTTTGAATAATATTTTTCAGTTACTTATCAAAAAAGATTCGGTACTTATCCAAAAAAAAAAGTTCTTAGATTTAGTGTACCAAGATGAAACAAGCTTTCTGCTTCTATGCTTTGACCTAGATTATCTTACACCAAGAACGTAATGTGTTGATTTTTAATTGGCCTTATAGAATGCATAGAAAGTTACCATTTTTTTTCTTAAAAAAAAAAAAAAAAAAAAAAAACCTTTTAATGCATAAGACACAATGGTTTGTGATTGTTTATTTTCTAAGTAATTTTTTTGGATAAGTATAAATGCAATTCATTAGAAATTGAAAGCGTAAACAGGAAGTATACAAAACTAAAAAGAAAACAGCAAAGTGAAAAGGGAGAAAAAGAGAATGAAAAGAGATACAAGCCGTGACATTATTGACAAAACTGTTAAACAGGAAGAATACAAAACTAAAAAGAAAACAGCAAAGTGAAAAGGGAGAAAAAGAGAATGAAAAGAGATACAAGCCGTGACATTATTGACAAAACTGTAAAGAGTCTAGAAACTCCATCAATGAGTACATAGAAAGAGTAAATGACTTCGAATCCTATTCATAAAGAGTCTAGTAATCTTATTTTCTATTCATCTGTAGTTGATGATGATGTGAAATTCAATTATTGGGGAAAAGTATATCTACTTCTAATTCAATTGGGATAAACTATAGAAGAAATGAAGCTGTGTGTTGATTTATATATATATATATATATTTTTTTTTTTTTAAGGTGTCAAGCTAATATCTATGAATTGTCACCGACTCTAGAGAAAGATTAGAAGGATGGGAACTTTTCCTGTAAAAAGGAAATAAGCCTGAGATGGAAATGAAAACATCCAAATTATTTTTACTGAAAAAGCTCCAACCTTGATAGTTATTGATGATCTGTTGATCCATAAGGGGCAGAGTCGAGCGTAGAGTTAAGCTCATCCTTTTCATTTCCGGCCATGCAAGAATCTTTAGGCAAGCATGCAATGATAATCTTAGTGTTGATCTAAGATTTTTTACTGAAAAATCTCCAACCTTGATAGTTATTGATGATCTGTTGATCTATAAGGGGCAGAGTCGAGCATAGAGTTAAGCTCATCCTTTTCATTTCCGGCCATGCAAGAAACTTTAGGCGAGCATGCAATGATAATCTTAGTGTTTTCCATAAAACTTAAGATTATGATTGATTTGTTACATATTTAAATTAAATGCCTTTATTGATTTTCCCATATCGCTGTATTATGAAATGTATTTGGTTTATAAAAAAATTATTGTTTATATTGATTCTTTTAACACTTATTCTTCTAGTTGCTTGATTCTTCAGAAAATTGCAACTAATATTGGCTGATGTATTTTACCATGAATCTTGTCTTTTATGATTTTTTCTTTTCACACTTGAGGGATTTTTGAAGGAACAGCGGTAAAGCGAGTTTGGTGGGATAAAATCATTAAATTCTATCCTGGGCATTGCTTCCTTTGTAAAAAAAAAAAAAAAAAAAAAAGGCTTTCTAAAACATCTTAGAACAAGGTTTCTATATCTTCCATGGCTTTGAGACAAGATGCACTGTGTAAAGTAATGTCCACTAGTTGCTTTTTTTTTTTTTTTTGGATAAGTGTGATGTCCACTAGTTACATATCAAAAAGAAAAAAAGTAATGTCCACTAGTTATTTGGTTGGCACGTTCTTGTGACCGTAACTGATTTCGGTTTTCTCCTTGTATTTTTGTTGTCCACTCTTATGCAGAGAATCAAAATAATATCTGATCTACTGATATCTGTTTCAAAAGCTGAGAGACAAGAAGCTAGGATGAAGGTACGGCAGGACTCTTTGAGACTTGGCAATGTGGGTGTAATCAGGTACTACATTAATTGATTTATGCTTCTAATAATTGTACATGGAATAAATTTGGAATGCTTTGTTTGGTGATAATGATGAGTGGGAGAGTACGAGAGGATATTGTCAAATTGGAAAGTGGAAACTTGGTATTAATTATATATGATTGCACAAAGAAATCAAAGAAAAACAAAAGCAATCATGTAAAATTATTTAGCCATCATTTTTTAGAGATTTGACTTTAATATTCATATTTTGGAAAAAAAAAAATAATGAGTAGTACAAGCTATATATTATATGCTTTGTTGCTGCCCCTCCACTTATTTTCCTTCCAATCTTTCTGGTTAATCTTTGTTCCCTAGAGGAGACCTATGTCAGTTACGAATTGGGTTGAAGTTTACCAACAAAATTGGTGGTGATATTGTAGCTTGGAAGTACATATATTTGTAATTTTAGCTCAACAGTGAATTGAATGAGAAAAAAGAAAAGATAAAGCCTAGGCAATTGAACCTAGGTTTCTTAATTGACGACCTCTAGTAAGGAGAAGGTGATCACGTGATGTAGATGCTTTTTTGCATAGGCTGTTGTTAAATGTTTCCAAACAGGTAGCAGGATTCCTGACTAAACATAAAAGTAATTTGGAAACTCTGAAACCAAGTTGAAAACTACCAAAATAAAATAGAAAAAAAAAAGGAAGAAGATCCAAAACATAAAATGACTTATGGGCTTTTGGTGTAGTCCATTCCAACAATTACCAGATTACCTCTAAAATAATAAAATAAAACTTAAAAAAAAAAAATTTGATAACGTAGGGAGCTTTTTTAGAAAAGAGCCATTTGGACTTCTAGCCAGTGAAACCTTTGGGCACTGACCCCACCCGCCAAAACTAGTTGTTGAGTAATCTAGGGGCATTCACCCCTGACGTGCTAAGCAGTTTAAAATTAGACCATATTCTTGAAATATTTTGATACATAAACTAGCTCCTTTTTGCTTCAATAAAAGTGTGTGTGTATTTATATATATATATATATATATTTTTTTTTTTCATATTGTTACCGTCTTAGAGAATGTTCATGTAGGTTTTTTTATTTTTTTGGGGTGGGGGGGGGGGGGGGGGGGTGGGTTGGGGGAGATTTCTTGCAGCCTTCAATGCTGAAGAAAGTCATTTTTCCAAATAAATTGGAACTTTCCTAATCTTTGCGCATATTTCTATTTTTTTCTTTATATCGGATTGATCATGTTCTCTTGTGGATTGCAGAGCTGGAACTGTCATATCGGAGACATGGGAAGAAGGGCAAGTGTTAAAAGATCTCAACGCTCATCTTGTATGTTGTTTCTGGTCTTTATTTTTATTTCAATAAATTTGGTTACTTCTGAATTTTCTTCATGTGCCAATTTTGTTTGAATCCAATGACATTTCCACACCATAAGAGTTTGCTTTTTTAGTAAGTAAATAATTCATTAAGAAAGGGCAATAGGGAACCTTGTACATGGAAAGTATATAAGAGATAAACCAACAACTATCAATGAAATTATAAAGATCAATCAGCTCAAGTAAATTTGAAAAAGAATACTGTTCTGTGGCTCTCATCCATTCATGTCAGGATCTTAAGAATAAGAGTTGGAGGGTTAGGTTGAACTCGTGTTATGATTTCAATCCCATATGTTGAACTCATGTTATGATCATCTTTTGTGATCATATTGAATAATTGATAGTGTTTTAATCCCGTGTGATGGCCAATAGCAATTTTTGTAACCTTTTTGCTGTCTTTTTCATTTCCATAATTAGATCAATTACTTATTATTAATTTTTTTACATTTATGAGGGCCACTGAACCTTCTTCTTCTTTATTTATTTATTTTTATTTGCATAAGAAGTAATAGTTAAAATGTTATAGATTTGGTATTAAAAAAGTCATCTGGTCCAGGAAAATTATATAGGTGAAAACTCCAGATGCCTAGTTGTTATATTTACTCTTTTTCAAAGTTCTAAACATATTACCGAGAAAGTGCTAGTGACATTAATGGAATTTGCTTTAGCTTTAGTTATAATCATAAGCCGTATGTTGGAGTATTTATGACATAGCATACAATAGTATGTGTGGATGTTTTCCATAAGTAATTAAAGAAAGCATTAATCAGAGTATCAAGATGCTAGTTAGCTGCTAATAAAAGATGCAATGGTATTGGATTACGTGGAGATATGAAATGGTGTTGTACACTGGATTCCTATAATTGTGAGACCAGCTGACTAGCTTAAGAATGGGAGCTGGAAATGTTTTCCAATTTATTTGAATTGCTGAACTTTGCCAGGACTTATGTGGGTATGGAGGATAAGATGCACTGGCAACTGGATAAGAATGGTGCTTTAGTTTCCAATAGTTTTGTGAGGATTTGAGAGGTGTTGCATCCTTAGGTTTCTTTGGAAGCCAGTATGGAGGGTAAAAATTCCTACATAGATAGTGTCTTTTGTGTGGATTGCTGACTGGGGGTGAATTTCTAAGGTGGTGATCAGGTGATAAGAGTGTTTCTGTGTTAGTGACGGAGCTCTAACACCTTCTGGTGTAGAGTTTGGAAGGAAGGTTGTTCTTCTTTGCTTAATGTGGAATGTATGGAGGGGGAGAAATAGGAGGACGTCCAAAGATGTGTATTTATCCATAGAGGGACTCCAATCTTAGTTTGTGGGATCTTTATTTTATTGGAGATCTTTGGATGTGAGTTGATCTTGAACAATTTGTGATATCATTGATTAATTGTATTCGTATTTTGCTAAGGATCCTTTGGGTGTACATCCAGCATACACTATACACCATAAGTTCCTTTTGTATATTTCTCTTTCTCCCTCTTTTTTCCCTATAACAAATATGGTCTTATATGTAATTCTGGTTTAACCCTTTTTTTCAAATTGAATTATTTACTTACTAAAAAAAAATATAATTCCCTAATGAAATTCCTACTTCATTGCGTTTCTATAAGAATGTCATCAACCCTTTTAACTGCCAAATTCTTGTTAGATTATGTTTTATGTTTGTTTTTAATATTTAAATCAGAATCTGTCATTTTGTCTTTGATATATATATATATATATATATGAGTATTAGAATTCCATTAAAAAAGCCCAAAATAAAGCACCATCCTATTACATGGGGGTGTATTCTAAGGAATAGCGAAGAAAAAAAAAGGAAACAAAAAAAGCAAGAAGATTAACATCTAAAAGGTCATTTTTTGCTAATCGTGGAGAAATTGAAGGAATTGGAAATTCACTTGTATAACTTAGATTACTAGGAATATCTGAGGGGGGAATTCTCTTTTTAGGAAACTGTTGATACGGTTCTCAGCCTGCAGAACACTATGACACGTTTTACATAAGTGCTTTTCAGTAATTTGTTATTATCTGCCGTTATTGAAAGCTCCATTATCACAGAATTGCTGCCCAAAATTCCATTTATTTTCAGTTTCATTAAAAATATGAATCCAAGCTAATAATTTGTAGAAGACGTTATAATAACACGGTTATGCCTTTTACTAGAGACACTTACTTGAAGCTAAGGAGGCTATTGAGCGGCAGCGGAAATCATTGAAGAAAAGACAGTCTGGTAAAATTTTGTTGTTTTGAAATTTTACAATTCCTACTTCCCCATTGTTCTGGTACTACTTGTGGCGAGTCTATGATCCAGTACTATTTTAACAGTCTCTTGGGTCTATTTTATCATTTGGACATGTGCTTATTCATTTAAGCTACCTTGGTAATTCCCCTCTTGTCCCTTCTCTCACATAGTTAGTATCTGCACCAAGCTGGCTTGTGCATGCCTGTACCAACTACCATTTAGGTAGCAACAATTACTTTTGTGGTTGCTCGTGTTCTTAGAATTGGTACTTCTAAAGTTTTTCCTCTTCTCTCCCTTTGTTGATGGTCTTTTCTGGCCTGTAAGCATTGATCTTGTTGTAGCTTAAATGGCACCTCCCTCCCCTTGAAAGAGCAAGGTGAAGGTGAAGTCATGGGTTCAAGACACCATTAGGTGTGAGTGTAATTTACCAATATAAAAACAATAGTATTGATCATGTTGTATTGCCTTGAGTGACAATTCTGTCCTGGTGTATATACGGACAGATGATTGACTCTTTCACCATTTGAATTGGTTTGCTTGTCTGCTTTCTTGGTCCTACATAAAGCTGTGTATGTCAAACCCTTTTTTTCTCTCCCCTTCCTAGACTGATGAATCCTCTAACTCCTTAAAGGGAGTTGTTGGTTCATAAATTAAATTACCTCTTGATACATATTTTTACACACACATCACCCACACCCACATACACAATAGTCATTATCTTCATTCAGCTTTGTCATTTGGCGACTTTCGGATTGCTAATGCAACTTTATGGTTCTTGAAGATAAGGGAGACACGGTTGATACTGAAACTGGAATACAAGAAGAAGATTTTCTCATCCAAGATGAGATCTATAAATCCCGTATAGCCAGCATCAAACGTGTAAGATCAATTGTTAAAGTACAACTGATTTGGTTATTCCATTTCACCTCTGTTATGATTAATGATTGCAAAGATTTTGTTTAATATGCATGTACATCCATTGTCATTGAGATTGGATTTTCTGTAGGAGGAGGAAGTTATAATTCGTGAGAGGGATCGCTATGAACTGGAGAAGGGAAGGCTCATACGTGAAATGAAACGCATAAGAGATGAGGACGGTTCTCGTTTTAATAACTTTCAGATTCTTAACCATAGATATGCCCTTCTAAACCTTCTTGGGAAGGGAGGATTCAGCGAGGTTTACAAGGTCAGAACTTTGCTGAATCATTATGATATTTGATAAAATTTAAATATTTTCCACCAAAAATTGTACCAGCCTTCTGGTTACTCAAACAAAGGTCTAGATCATTCCTTTGCCTGTAGTGGCAATCGTAAAGATAAACCTTTTTGCAGTGATTTGAAGTAAGAAATTTCCAGCAGGCTTATGACTTGGTAGAGCATAGATACGTTGCATGTAAGCTTCATGGTTTGAATGCTCAGTGGAGTGAAGAGAAGAAGCAAAGTTACATACGACATGCAATACGGGAGTACAATATTCACAAGACGCTGGTGCATCATCATATTGTTAGGCTTTGGGACATTTTTGAGATTGATCAGAATACATTCTGCACCATCTTAGAGTACTGTAGTGGTACGTAGAGGTCCTCACTATTTTATCTATCTGGTGGTCCTAGCTTTGGTCATGGGCATGAATTTGAATTTGCCTCACCTTACCCCCTTTTCTCTTTTATTTTTACTTATTTTTCTCAGGGAAAGATCTTGATGCTGTTCTTAAAGCAACACCTGTTTTACCTGAGAGGGAAGCTAGGATAGTTATTGTACAGATATTTCAAGGCCTTGTATACTTGAACAAAAGAACTCAGAAAATTATCCATTATGATTTGAAGCCTGGAAATGTTCTATTTGATGAGCTTGGTGTTGCAAAAGTGACTGATTTTGGTCTTAGCAAGATTGTGGAAGAAGATGTTGGATCCCAGGGTATGGAACTTACATCACAGGGAGCTGGAACGTATTGGTGAGTGATGCAGATCTGCATCTATGCTTGCTTTTATTATTTGAATTGTGTTACTCTTCTGTTTGAAGTAATGCACATCAATAACTGACAAACTCTCCTGCTTCTGATGCAACTTCTTCACTTGCGTTAGCCAGTTTTAAGAACTACCTTCTTTACTGTCTGACTGTGGATGAGCTATGGGTGTGTTTGTTTGTTTGTTGTTGTTGGGTTTTTTTGTTTTGTTTGTTTTGTTTTTGTTGTTGTTGACTAGAAGATGAATGTCACTAACAAATGTTTGTTAGTAATCATTCTGATTAGTTTGGGGGAAGGGTTTGAACAGAAATCATTTTTAGGTTATTTTAAGCTGCTTGTGTGTTGTGAATTGGTTTACATCTTTCATTTACTCCATGACATCGTTTTTTGCTATTTGGATAAGGGTGTAATGCTTACCAATTATTCTTTTTGTTACCTGCAGGTATTTGCCTCCCGAGTGCTTTGAGCTCAGCAAGACACCTCTCATATCATCGAAGGTGAGGGATTTTCTTAATTGCATATTTCCTCACGATTCATACAGTGGAGATCAAATGCCTTTCCTAGCCTCTGAGTTCTACTTTATTTTATTTTTTTTATATCTTGAATTTTTTTTTTTGGTCTATGAGTATTTTGGTCTCTTAATTGACTAATTGTTAGTCTAATCAGGACAAGTAGGGGTGTGCAGAATATCCGCTTGACCGGCCAACCCGCTTGATCTGCAGCCGACTCGCCCACCCCATGCGGGTCATTAAGTTAGGCGGTTTGGGTTGGGCGGGTTAAACCCCCAAAACAGCAGATTAGGTTGGGTAACGGATTGAAGCATTGCCAACCCACAATAATTCGACCCGCCCGCTTAATTATACATAAATAGAGAAATATATATTAGTTCAAAATTTTTAACCATATATTTTGTATTTAAAGTTAATAGATTCACCTAATCAATTTTTACAACTAATCAGTAATCAATTCCTTAAACAAAATATAAAAAATCAATATTGAAACCCTAAACTCACTTCAACCGTATACTACATATACTCTGTATTTAGCCTTCACCATCAGCCAACATTGAAGCCTTTTTTTTTATCCCTTCAATTCTTCACCTTTCATCAGTACTCTCCTAGACAACCACAAATGTAATTGTTTTTATGTCTTTTATTGTTTAATGTTTGTATCTATATTTTTATCGAGTATTTTGTTTGTCTTTTTGATTTGGATCCCATATATTCTTGTAAATTTACAAAATATTTTTGTCTTTTGATCCATTTTATATATTATAAAAAATGTTATGGTATTACATGTAAAGCTAGCTATACCTACAAACTTAAATCAATCCACTGAAGATGCAAACAAATACAATACGACATGTAACATTAGAATGAAAAGCTAAAGGTCATTTAGTTTCTAATAATAGAGTTAGTTATACTATTGTGCATGTGTATTACTCTTAGTGGTTCTTATAGTTTGTAATATGGTTAGTTTAGGCACCAATGTTTGTTATTCTTATATGTAAGTATATATACTCTGTAGTTTATCAAAAGAATAATGTCAACCCGCCCAACCTGCCTAATTCGCCGAATTAACATCGCCAAAATTTGTACCAATCCGCTAGATTTAGACTTTGGTGGGTCAGTGGTGGATTGAAATTTTCCCAACCCACTAGTGACTAATTGGATAGAAATATTGGTCTCTACCCACCTAATCTGATCCGCGTACACCCCGATGGACAAGTGCTATCAAAGAAGCTCTTTATTAGTTGATTAGTTCACCTGAAGCGTTTTTACTTGACAGGGTAGCTTATTAATGCATTTGGTTTCTAAACACAATTAAAACTGTTTCTCCTTCACCTTGTTTCTTCCTCACTTTGGTTTTGAGCTTTTTTAACATGACATCTCTTGGAAATCAGGTTGATGTTTGGTCTGCTGGAATTCTGTTTTACCAAATGCTTTTTGGCAGACGTCCTTTTGGGCATGACCAGACACAAGAACGAATACTACGTGAAGACACAATTATCAAAGCACGGAAAGTTGAATTCCCTTCTAGACCTGCTGTTTCAAATGAGGCAAAGGTGAGTTATGCCCTTTGATGAATCATTTGCTCAGTGCTGGGGAAAGAAAAGAAACAATCTTTTTGCTCAATCTTGGGGTGTTCACCAAATCACACAAACTACCCGCAAAATGGCATAACCGTACCGTACCGCAAGTAACAATACATCACACCGCACCGTATGGTGTAGTGCAATTTGCAGTTTTATAATAAGACAACCGCACAAACTGCACCCTCTCTATATTAAATAAAAAAATATATTTATTTTTTTAATATTAAATATATTATTAATAGTTTAATGACCCTAGTTTTCAAAAAAGAAAAAATTTAAAAACCCTAGCAAGTGTTGATTAAGAAAGTCAACCCAAAATTAAGAAAAATTAGTTCAATAGTTTAAAATTTGGCCCAAAACTTAGAGAAAAATCAATTTTGGGCTGAGCCAGAAAAGCCCAAATTTTGAAAAATATACTAGTTTCAAACTATTCAAATCGCATCTTGTACACCGCATTGCACATGTGACCGCAAAAATTAGGTATGATACAGTTATGGTTTTGGCTAAATTCTAAACCGCACTGCACCTCACATGTAACCGTAAAATTGAGGTGCGATACGGTTATAATTTTAACTAAACCACACCACACCGCAAAGTGTGATACTAAAAAATGACCAAAAACTATGCCACTGGACCGCGAACACGCCTAGCTCAATCTATTAGAGAAATAATCATTTAGTGTTGGTTCAGCTGGAACTTACACGTTGAAACTTTTGTTACTCTAAATAGTTGGGAGATTCAATACCTTGACTTTACCATGGCAGACGAGAATGTAGGGAGAATTTGAGTAGCTTAATGATGGATTTTTGTATATATCTTTTTTTCACAGGAATTAATTCGTCGATGTCTAACATATAACCAAGCTGACAGGCCAGATGTTTTATCTATTGCGCAAGATCCGTATCTCACATACTCAAAGAAGTAATACTGTATAGTCACAGATAAAGGGGCCGAAGAGCAGGAAGTTACAATGCCTCCTCCTTTGTTCAACGTTGAACAGAGCAATACCTGTATGGAATTTTGTATAGCTTATATAGGTTTAGTCATTACCAGAGACTGGCTTTGTAGCTGATGGGTTCTCTCCCCTGCTCCAATAGGTGTGGTGTCTGGGGTTTTTGTGGTCTTGACCCTGCGAATTGTGATTTGATTTGATTAGGGTACAGGGTTATGACATTTCATATGTTGTAATTTTCCTGCTCTTTGCTTAAATATTCTTCTCTTTTTTGGTTGCTTTTATATCTGGCTAATTGGACGGACGTTTTCCTTTTGGAATACAGAAAAAGAAAAGAGATATCCCCAAAATGAGAAATGTGGGTTTAGCTCAGTGCATGGTTGTAAAATATGTTACTATGCTGTAAAACATCGTATGTTTGCATTTCTTTTTTCTTCAGAACAAGTTGGTTTATTTTATGAAAATCAAATAAAATGAGAAATGCATGTCTTATAATAATAATAATAATAATAATAATAATAATAATAATAACTAGTTGCTAATCCGTGCAAGACATGGAAAAGCTGTTAAGCTATCATTTATGACAGTGCTAAATAGCCTTAAAACCTAAGACAAACCCATGGAATGGATTTGAAATTTTTTCACAAATAAAGAAAGTCTTAAGTGAAGTTTTGTGAATATGATACCTTATGTTTTGTGAAAGTGAGAGTCATATTTGATATATTTAAGAAGCAAATAAATATTTAACGTGATACTAATAGATATCTAACTCTCATCACAAAAAATGAATGTTGTACGTTAGGATTACAATCTCAAAATTCCCTATTCTATAGTCAATGCTAAACATTCAATAACTAAATGGAAAATATTAATTAACCGAAAATTATTTATTTATATAAATAAGTAAACATAGATAATTATATTATAATAATTTAAGAATTAAAAGTACTTAAGATATTTGTTGCATGTCAATCAATTAATATCATTACTACACTTCACACATCACGTTGGGCTCAAAGCTAAAAAAAACCTTATGGCTAAAACATTTTGCCCATCTTTATTCAAAAATTAAAAGCTTTCTGCTTTCCCAATGCAAGTCACGTGGAGGCTTTGGAAACATAAAAAGGAGTACAAAAACAAAAAGAGAGAAACTACGGCAATGACTAGAGATGACAAAAGAAAGAGAAGAATGAGGAAAAGAAGAAAAAAGAAGGAACAATAGTAGAAGATGAAGGCGTAAAACCATGACCGGCGACTTGTGTTGGCAACCTACTACTTCAACTTGGCGCGGCCCTTGTTGCGTCGTCTTCTTCTTCTTCTTTTTTTTTTTTTTTTCTTACAAATAAGAAATTTATGGAATGAAGAGGAAGATGACGAAGAGAGAGATGAGATTATTTCGGTTTTGGTGATTTATGGTTTGGTTTGTGTTGGGTGTGTATTGTGTTTGAAGAAATTTATGGGATGAGGAGGAAGATGACGAAGAGGGAGATGGGAAATTATTTTGGTTTTGGTTTGGGTTTGTGCTCATATGTACTGTTTTGGTTTGTGTTGGGAAAGGTAAAGCATCAGGAGACAGAGCATCGTGAAAGGGAAAAGGCAGAGCATCGGGTTTTAGAAAACTGTTATTACGTTTTTTTTTTTTTTTAATAATGTGTTGACGTGGAAATTTGTGAGAGCATCATAGACTTCAGGTTTATATATGCATATATATATATTATAAGGTTGAATTTAATCAACCATCTTGTTGGCTTTATTCCGTACGAATTTGCTTGTAATTTAAGCACTTAGTAACCTTGTATTCATGTAGGATTATTGTAAGGGTAGTGTGTGAAAAGATATGAAGAAAAGCTCAAGTATGTGCAAGATGGTAGAGTTTCGCGGCTAGGACTTGCGGTTGACTTGCGACTGGCAAGCCGCCAATTGCAGGCGCGTGAGATGCACACATGGGGAGCTGAAGGGTTGCGCCAGCTGTCGCACTACAGGACAAAAGTCTCAGGCTGGCCAGGCCGTTATGTCGCAGCTTGAACTTGTGACTCAGACCAGTCGCGAGGCCAAGCTGCCAATCAGCCCTGTTTGGCAAAAACTGACTCTTCGCATTCCTTTCTCACCCCACTATATATAGACCCTTAAACCTACCAAATGTAGAGAGCTGCTAGAGAGAATTTTGTGAGAGAAACCCTAGAGAAAAATAAGATTGCCTCATCTCCAATCCTTACCTTAGAGACTCTACAAATTCCTCTTCTTTCTTCCTCTCCATTGTCATACCCTTGAAAGAGCTTTTTACCAAATCCTTATCTCACCACACTTATGTCTGTGAGAATGTTTATTTTGTGTTGTTGGAAAGCAGTTAGGAAGGAACCAATCTACATTGGTTGATGCTATGGTCTAGTAGCGGAATTCGGAAAGTTAAAGAAGAAATAGGGTCAGCGTAACCTCGTTGGAGCAAGAAGCTTAGAGGGCTTAGGTACTTAGGTAGATTAGGCTTGGAGGGTCTTTTGCTATTCATGTATCCCAATTACATTCTTTAGTGGATTATTCATCGCTTGGAGGGCGGCGGAGAGGTTTTACGTCGAGAGCTTCGGTTTCCTCTTCGATAACACATCGTGTGTTGTCCGTGTGTTTGCATCTTCCCTTCTTTTATCTTTGCCTTATATTTATTACTGTGGATGTGCTTATATTTGGCTTAGATTGTTTATTGATTCTGTGTTTGGCTTATTTTCATGTTTCGCACGTTAATAGTTTGATATTAAGCCTGAATTGATAATTTTGTAATTGAGGTCAAAACGTTCAAGGGTGTTTCATACCCATTTTGAACTTTCATTTGGTATCAAAGTTGGTACACTTGTTATGGTTTAAATACCTGAGTGTGATCCTTGACCTCCTTTGAGATGGATAGGTCTCAATCTCTTAATGTACCACTGTTCTTTGATGGTAATAATTATGTCTTCTGGAAAGTTAGAATGAGAGCATTTCTATGCTCTATTGATGACACCGTTTGGGATGCAGTTGAAGTTGGTTGGACCAGGCCGGAGGCTGCAAAATCCACCTGGGATAAGGCAGCTTTTGCTGCGGCCAATGCAAATAGCAAGGCATTGAATGCTATTTTCTACAATGTTTCTCCAGAAGAATTTCACCGGATTTCACATATCACCATTGCTAAGGAAGCATAGGAAATTCTGGAGACAACTTATGAAGGAACTAAGAAAGTGAAGGATACCAAACTTCAAATGTTGGCCACCCGCTTTGAGGAGTCAAAGATGAGTGAGGATGAGTCTTTTGATTCGTTTTACAGTAAATTTATCCTCGGCACACCTTTTTGAGCCATTGTGGTCAAAGTTAACCTCTATGTACTATAAAATCCTTTCCAATAAAGATTTCCCCTCCTCGAACAATCCCTTGTCCTCGAATTGGGCCACAGGCCCAATAATACAAACCAATGATGGACTTCCAAGCTCAATATCCCCACAAATGGAATGAAATGTATTTAACTAATGAAAAAGAATAGAAAATAAATGAACGAAATTGAATTAAGTAACCTTATTTGGATGTTTTAAAATAAATGAATGGAAAGAAATGGAAGATAAGTAATCTTATATGGGAGTAACATAGGAGAAAATGAATGGAATAATTTTATGACATTATTATTGTTAGACCCCTATTTTAAAATAAATACATAGGGGTATTTTGGGAGTTTTAGTAAAAAATTTATTAAATATAATTTCATTCCATCCAATTCCTCCTAATTTTAGGGGGAATGAAATTTGAGATTTTGATGGAAAAGAGAGGAATGAATATTTCCCCTGTCCATTTTATTCCCTTTCACTTAAAATCCCAAATAAGATAATAGACTTTCTATTCCCTCCATTTAAACTCCAAAACAATGGAAGGGAAGAGCATTTTAAAATTATTATTTTTATTATTTTCCATTCCATTTATTTCCCGCCTCCCAAATGAGGACTTAGGGTATGTTTGGTTGAAGGAGTGGAAAAGTGGGAGGATAAAAAATATTTAATTTTCCCTTGTGTGTGTTTGTTTGGAGAAGTAGAAAAGTGGAAGGGATAAAAAACTCTTTTGTTTGGTTAAGGAAAAAAAATGGGAGAATAGAAAATGTCGTTTATATAAATTTACTCTTATATCATTTTTTTGTTTTGTTTTAACTTTTATATCATTATTACATAATATGTAAGAAATAATTTATTTATACTCATTAAATAGTATAAAAAATTAACATACCTGTACGGGCATTAGGTACAAGCCCAGGCCATCAACCTCCGCTTGCTTAAGAGTAGAGGGCCCAATATAAGGTCAAGACCCATATCAATTTGGAGGACTAATGCCTGGTCAGGGTTCAGTACTAGGTTGGGGTCCGCATGAGACAGTAATAGTAGTACCTTGGGGAAACCACTTGCCGAGCATCGTTTGGCGACGAGTACAAGTTTTAAGAGGGTCACATTTGTCACGAGAAGTGGATCCCATTCGGTCAGGAATATATCTTAAAAGGGCCTACTAACATGAAAAGCAACCCTATCATCATGACAACCTACTAAGGGAAGTCTATAAATAGGGCCCGAAGGTGTGAGAAGGGGATTGGCAATTTTGGGAGAAGAGAGAGCAATACACGAGAGCAAAATGAGAGAAACCATTAGAAAAGGGGAAAAGGAGCTCCATTAAGGTGGTGTCTTCTGGGGAACCTTACAGACATGGTAAGAGAAAACTAATTGGGCTGGGAACTATTGGTCCTGGGTCGTTGGGTTGGTGTTCAGAGGTTTTCCCATTGTAGGAAACTCTTTACCCACTTTAAACAGGTAAATTGGGAGCCTGACCTCAAAGCCTATCAGGCTTTTTAGGCCTAGGCCACCACAATATCATACATAATATATATATATATATATATGTTATTATGTATATTATAATCTAATATGAACAAAATTTATCTTCAAACTACTTTTGAGAAAAATCCTTCAAACTTCTTATATATTTTTATATTGAGTATAAATTTTGAAAATCTAACTGTTAGATTGAATATTCTTATTATATCATTTATGCTTGCAAGATTTCAAGAAACTCAAAGATTAATTTCTATGTCATCAAACAAATGTTAAAATTTTAAGTTTTTGTAATATAAAATTGTGTATAAAAAATAAGTTTATTGATCGAATAGTAAATAACATTCAATTCGAATGAAATTTTATATATATATATATATATGGACATGTTCACTAGTATATAGTACAGCTCAAAGACCATTTTGCAAATCCGGACATAAGTTACAGTAGATTCTCTTGGTTAGAGAGAAAAAAAAAAAAAAGAAAAAAGAAAAAAAGAAAAAGATCTACCATGGAAAGCAGTGAGAGTAACAATAAGAAGGAAAAAGAAAAAGAAAAAGAAAAAGAAAAAGAAGAGAATATGAGTTGAGTTACCGTAGAGTGTATAGGGGAGAGAGCGGAGGAGATACAAACAAAGCAAGGAAGACATCAGGGTGTGTTGACCGTGTGGTGAAGTGGGTGGCGTTAGGTGACATTCGTGAGAAGCATTAAAATTTGGGGGCAATTTTGTCATTGTGCCAGAATAGGAGTTTTCATGCTTGTTTTTTCTTTGTTTTGGAGTGATGAATTTTTGGTGGGCCGGAAGAGAAAATTTGTGAAAGGCTGGACACTACTAAAAAATTATCATTATTTGATTCTTACCAAACAATGCCAAAACCTATTGTCTCTTATTTATCTTCCATCCTCTCCATTCCATCTCTAACCAAACATACCCTAATAATTCCTCCTATCATAAGCTGTTGGATTTGTAAAAGAGAAAAAAAAGATCTTCAGGCTCACTCTACAAACTTAATAATCCCTCCTATCATAAGCTACTGGATTTGTATTAAGTTATTATAATTTGCGTGTAACAAGAAATAAGAATCCAAGAAACTTACCTTGTATTACATATCACAGAAAAAAAAAAAAAAAAAAAAAGGAAAGAAAACAAAAAGAGAGAAAAATCTTACAAAAAGAAGGAACTTATAATTTGCGTGTAACAAGAAATAAGAATCCAAGAAACTTACCTTGTATTACATATCACAGAAAAAGAAAAAAAAAGGAAAGAAAACAAAAAGAGAGAAAAATCTTACAAAAAGAAGGAAAAGAAAAAGAGCAAAAAGAAAATTAGTACAAACAACAAATTATGTGGTGGGGTAAATTTATTTATTTAATTTTGTTTTTTAAAAATTGGGTAAATTACAACTTATCCTTATGTGTGTTGACTAAAATTTAAATTGCTTACGCATGGTTTAAAATTTGACACTTTACTTACGTGAGATTTGACCAAAATTTAAATTGCCTACTTGTAGTTTGAAATTCTATGATGCAAGTGCTTTGATAAATAGTTTTCGATATTTTATTTTTATGTGTTTTGTGTTTTTAGAGTAAAAAGGCATAAAATTGAAGAAAAATTATATATTTAGCTATGTTTTTTTTATAGAGGTGATCAGGTGGGTTATAGAAACTTAAACCAGAGGCAAGCAGTATAAATTTCGGCCAAATTATGGCGAGAAAATTGTAAATTGCCCAATAAAATTTGGGGGAACGTGGAATAGCATAGCCCAACAACCAAACACCAGAACTGGTCACATCAACACAGAGCAGTGAGCACTGCACACTGCACAGTCCGCCCCCAACGAACCCAACCCAACCCAACCCAGGCCCATCAATCGATCATTCATCTTTGTTGCAACAATTCCTTTGCTTCGCTTCATTGCGTGCCCCATCTTCTTCAAAAGTTGATATTTTCTCATTGCTCTTTTATCTGGAGCCAAAGAAAAAACCTTCTATTTTGCCGCCCTTTTTTTTCACTCTGCTACTTCGCTCGCTGTGCTTCAAAAATCAAAGGACATAATACAGTGCTAAAAGTTCGCCGTCGGTGCACGGCCACAACTGCACAGCACGGCACAGTTTAACACTCATCCTTACAACTACACACCCCTCTATTTCAAGTCAACTCACTTCGATTTTCACTCTCCTCCCTCCATTTCTCTCTCTCTCTCTCTCTCTCTCTCTCTCTCGCTTCAATTCAACTGCGTCTTCTGGTAAAGTAGGTAAACCCCCTTTTTTTCCCACTCAATTCTCTCTTTTCCTACTTCTCTACTTCACAAACCATAATTTAGTTTTCGATTTTTCATTTTTCGCTTGCTGAAACCCTAGAATCTACTCTGCTCTCACTTCCTTTGTTTGTTTGTTTTTTTTTTTTTTTTATTTAAAATTTAAAATTCAGATTTTCGCGCACAGACTTTGGTTTTCACTTTCCAGCATGGTAGGCTAGGGTTTACTTTGCACTCTCACTATGGAAGTGTTTTTCACTTTTTCTCGCTTTCTAATCGGAAAGTGCTCTAGGTTTCGGGTTTTTAGAAAATAAGTGTTGCTTTAAGTTTTTTGTTTGTTTTTTTTTGGAATTTAATTACCGTAATTCCCTTGATTTTTTGTTTCCAGAAAAAGCGTGTTTGTTATATGCTGATAGAACAGTGATTGTATTGTGGATTGTTTGGTAGAATGGCACCTGAACTATCTGCCCTAAAAATAGTTTAACTGTCCTTAACTTGGGCAGTGTTTGTTGCTTTTAGACTTTTAGTGAGTGAATTCACCTCAAGTAGCGAGTGAAGTAAACACTGAAATGGGAAAGAAAATTTTCAACTCATATCTTGTGTTGGGTATGCTTATTTTATTTATCAAAAAAAAAAAAAAAACTATGATCTACAAGGCTTGGGCGAGGTTTTTGAGTTGTGTATTAACAACTGCTGATAGTTATGCTTTCACATTCTCGTGCAGAGGCTGGATAACCTGCTGATTTCATCATGTATATCAAGCAGGTAAATTATTCTCGGCTGGTCAGAGCAAAGGACTGAAAATTAGATGAAATTTTGTTCTCTATTTTTTATTTGTTCCCGAATCTTTTGAATCTTTCATTTTATTTGATTTTTGAGATGTATATGTTTTTTTTTTAATGTCTGGGGTTTTTAAATTTAGGTTATAATCGAGGGGTTTAAGAGCTACAGAGAACAAGTCGCTACTGAACCTTTCAGTCCGAAAGTTAACTGTGTTGGTAATGGTTTCCCTGTACTTGTTCAATATTGTTATTGATGATTCAGTGAGATTTTATTTTAAAGTTTGTGTGTTTATCACTGTTATATATATATTTTTAATTATATTTTTTGTTTTATATGAGAAACATAATAATTTAGTCTTTTTTAAAAGTGATTATTATCTGCGTCTAAGTCACTGAATTAAACTGCTTGTGAATATGTGTGATGTCTGATATAAACAATTAAGTGGTAAAGAAAGTCTTCAAAGGCCAAGTTGTTAGCATTAATTATCATTGGATTACAAAAGTCAGTGTTACCATTGAAGAAACTCTTCAAATGAAAGCTTCTTTCTTGAACCATTTTGAGTTCTTACCAGATTTATTATCTAGTTAGTAGATGGTTTTTCATGTGAAGCAAGGAGTCTTAGAAAGACATTATAAAACATAGAGTAATTATTTTGTCCTCCCTTTTGAAATGTACTTATTCATTTGCATTTTTTCTACTAATAGTACTAGATGCCTATCTAGTAAAGTGTGTGTATTACATTGTTTTATGTGTGATTGGAATATCAGTAAATGCTTTTGTTTATTTGAACTATGTCCTCTGCAGTTGGTGCCAATGGATCTGGGAAAACAAACTTTTTTCATGGTGAGTACCTGATTTTGGGTACTTTGTTTTTATCTGTTGACTGATGATTTTTTGTTGGAAAGAAACTGACAGTAAAATTTCCTTTTTGATACTTAAAATGTATATCTTTATAGCGATTCGATTTGTATTAAGTGATCTCTTCCAGAACCTGCGCAGTGAAGATAGGCATGCACTGCTCCATGTATGCTTCGCTACATATTTTGTTCATTGTCTAGAAATCATGTTGAGTTTATGTTTTAATGAATTCTATGTATCATTATTACGCAGGAAGGTGCTGGACACCAAGTATTATCTGCTTTTGTGGAGATTGTTTTTGACAATTCTGACAATCGTATTCCGGTAATGCTTTGTACCTCATTTTTTTGATTGATATAACACTTTGTACCATAACAGTTTTATTAGTATAGCAAAAAGATATATATTTTTTTAGGGGAGGGGGTTAATTTTAAACCTTGATGTTTTCTTTAAATCCTTGGTAACTTAATTTTTTTCCTTCTTTTTCATACATTTTGCTTGTTAGTACATAATAAACTGGTGCATTTGTTTGGCATGGTGTTGCTTTGTTGACTGGACTGCCAACTATTTTCTGAAAGCTGATCTCTCTTTTGTGATTTTATTTTTGCATCATTGAAGGGCATGCAAAGAAAAAACTAATTGTTAAGAAAAAAATATCAACAAATATATTAACAGAAAAAAGTGTTGTTCTGTTTGATTTTATATAAGCCCATTTTAAGGAAGTTGGGATCTGACCAAATACAGTAAGCTCATTTCTAAAATCCACTCCCCCCTTTTTCTGTGCTTTATCTTCTTATATTATGTTGTGGCTTCAATGAATGAAGAAATAACCTACAGTTCTGATATAGATGGCAAAAAGATGAGTTTTAAATATTCAAGTAACTAGGGTCCTTGACTAATAATCTGAAATTTCAATTACCTACCATGCCATGCCAAAAAGGAGCATTGAATCTTTCACTGTCCAGTACTGTTTTATATTATTCTGATGACATGTCCAGTATCTGTACCCGAAAATTTTGCTTGTTTCGTATTCCAAGTTTTGAACATTATGTGAGTCAGATACCTTACCTATCAAAAAACAAAAAAAGGTGAGTCAGATACCTTGACACGTTATATCTCCTGATACATTTACCCTAATCCATGTAACACACCAGACCAGAGTACACTTGAAGGCCCTAAAGTGATGAGATAAATCATAAGGTTGTCTTGGGGAACAATTACAATTGCAGGTTTATAAGTTCCTTTTATCTCTTATCTTTAGTTTTAGTTATTAATGTGGACTATGTAAAACAGTGAAAGTAGCTCCTGTATACAAGAGCTTTCTATTTTTTCTCTTTCGAATACGATAACTTAAACTATAGTTGTTTGTATCATGTGCCAATCAAAAAAAAAGAAAAAAAGGAAAAAAGATTTGCTTGTACAATTTAATATTACTTTGTATAGTTATAATCACTGCTACTCCTATTCTTTCTTTGTTTTTGCTAGAACACCCAGAACTGAGGGATGTTGGATGCTTGATTGTATGGGTTGTTTTCTCGTTTTTTTTCACTGTTTTAGTATGCTTCTCCACCACTTTTCAGGTTGATAAGGAGGAAGTGCGCTTGCGTCGAACAATTGGTTTGAAAAAAGATGAGTATTTCTTAGATGGAAAGCACATCACGTAAGTTTTGAATCTTGTTTGAAAAAGACCATATTCTATGTCATATATGATTATGTTCACTAGTGCCCTTTCTTTTCAATGATGTAGCCTAACATGGGTAACATGATTTGCAGTAAAACAGAAGTTATGAATTTATTGGAAAGTGCTGGGTTCTCTCGCTCAAATCCTTATTATGTTGTGCAGCAAGGAAAAGTAGGAGCATGATTTTTCTATTATTGAACTTTGTTGTTACCATTTCTTTCTGCTTTATGATTCATCAGGCACGCGCTTATTCTCTTTTATTATCCCTCTTTGGGGTATCTGGACTGTTACATAGATAGCATCATTGACATTGATGAAAGATGCTGAGCGACTGGATTTACTGAAAGAAATTGGTGGCACTCGAGTTTATGAGGAGAGACGACGTGAAAGTTTGAAAATTATGCAAGAAACGGGCAAGTCATTTTTTATTTCCCCCTCCTTTTCTTTTATGTATGCATGTATGTATGCAAGTATATATAACTGTTTTTTCACCTGTTAATCAGGAAATAAAAGAAAGCAAATAATTCAAGTTGTTCAGTACTTGGATGAGAGATTAAAGGAGCTGGATGAAGAGAAAGAGGAACTTAAAAAATATCAGCAGCTTGACAAGCAGCGGAAATCTCTTGAATATACCATTTACGATAAGGAAGTTCATGATGCTCGGCAGAAACTGGCAGAGGTCCGATAATTTAGATGCTTGGATTTATGAAGTTTGCATCATTTCTTTTTTCATAATTGGAAAGGAATATACTTTATTCTCCTCATCTCAATTAATAATGTGCTGATTCTTCAACTGCATATCCTAATGAGAATGTAATCAGAAAATGTATCTTTATAAAAATGAAGAATAAAGAATGGTCAAGAATGTCCCCTTTTCTGACTAGCACAAAGCAATGAATCAACAAAGCAGCAAGTTGGAGGGGAATGTTACTTCCTTGCCATGGACACCAATGTTCTAATGTATTTTGGTGTGAAAGTTTTTCAGAAAATATATCTAATTCTTTACAATAAGACAAAAATTTAGATTTGAGTCTCATAGCTTATAAAATTGATACTCAACATGAATGAGATAAGTCATAGTGTTGTGCATCCTCTACAGTGTATCATGTATTTTTAAATCAATAGAAAACATATTTTACTTATAGTATTGTGGTTACTAGGAAGTGAGAATGTATAGCTGTGGCCAAAATAACTTTTCTTTTATTTTTGTATAGCTGTGAAGCTGAAGGTTATTTAATTTTCACCTTGATTGCAGGTTGAAGAGGCACGAAATAAATATTCTGAAACATCAACGAAGATGTATAATAGTGTGCTGGATGCCCATGAAAAGGCTAAGGACTTGGAGGAGACATTGAAAGATCTCACAAAAGAAGTTCAAGGTTTAGTCAAGGAGAAAGAAGCTTTGGAAAACCGACGAACAGAAGCAATAACAAAGCACACAGAACTGGAGCTTGATGTCAAAGACTTGCAAGAGAAGATCTATGGAAATAACCGAGCCAAGGTATTGTTATGGATAATGACAGTATATATCAGTTCATATATATATATATATATATTAACGAGAGTTACACCTTGTTAATGTTATATCACTTAATAACTTTTTATTAGATTAGTTTTTGACAAATCCACCATTGGATTACCAATATTTCCTTAGACTCTTAATGCTTGCAAAATTTAAAGATGCTTAGAGATCAATAATTATGTGTGTGTATGTGTGATACAAATTTTGCAAATATTGATGCTAAACTTGCAAGTTGCATGCTTTAGGAGGACGCTACAAGACAGCTCGAGATTCTACAGAATGAAATTCAAGACTCAATGGATGAGCTTGACAAAATACATCCTTTTTATGAGAATCAAGTCATAAAGGAAAAGGAGATAACAAAGGGGTATGTCTATGGCAGTTAGTTGATACTGCAATGATTTCTATATACATGCTCTTCATAACGTATGCCAACTTTCTAATTTTTAATATTTTTTCTTCATTGATAATTTTGTCTGTTATTTTATCTCTATAGATGTATATATGTATTTATATATGTATCTATTGTATATATTTATATATTAAGGCAACGTGCCTTCTGTTTGCAAAAGTTGGTTTGTTTGGCTTGGCTAATATCTTATAGCTGAAATAAATCTGTTTATTTGCACTTTTTTGTTTAAACCAACTGCAATTTTTTTGGATAGGCTCGGTTAATGCATTTTAGTAGACAAACAGTGGCCTTGGATTAGTTGTGCTTAGAACTCAGTAAAAAATTTGCCTTTGCCCTTTCATCCCTTTATTTTATGTGATTCTTCTTTCTGTCCCTATGCTGTATTTCCCTTTTATTCCTCTGAACTCTGGTGTGGAGGTAATGTATATACTGATGTATCTATGCTTGTATATTTTATCAAATATGCTCGTCTAGCCAAAATGATTGAACTTATTGTGTGCTTTGGAGAAATTTCCTGTTGGCTGCTAAATCTTTTCCTAATAACTGTTTCTCGTGTACGTAGAATAATGGAGCGTGAAAAGCAGCTTAGCATTCTTTATCAGAAACAAGGTCGTGCTACCCAGTTTTCGAGTAAGGCTAATCGTGACAAATGGCTTCAAAGAGAAATTGACGATCTTCAAAAAGTGCTTTCTTCAAATTTGGTGCAGGTAAGTGTTTCTTTAGGAAACTAGAGTGCCATTTTGGATGCTACATCATAGTGTTTTCTAAATATTTTATATGGATAGAACATTAGGATCTTTTAATTTATCTTTCTTGGTGAAGAACTATTGAAGGAAAATAACACCATCTTTGACACTTTGGTCATCTAAGGGCCCTTTTGTTGGAGAACTCTGTTATCTGAAAACAATTACTTTTTCTTTTTCATTTTTAATGGCAATGATGAATTACATCAAAAGCATATAGAGTATGTTGATGTTGGAAGAACATGGCTGTAAAACCTCACAGATTGTTCATATTATTAAGCAAATGAAAATGTAAGTTAGATAAGGCAGCATATGGGCTTCTGTGAAGTCCTTGAAAGTAAGAGAAGACCTGTTTGCCATGATATACGTCACTTTCTTTCCAATCTGGGAACACAAGAATTTGAATAGATGAATTCCTTTTTTAATGTGTTATAATTTGTCTCCACCATTTGAAGTTGCAATAACATTCTTTTCAACATGTATTACTCTTTCTTCTCTTTATTTCCGTCTTTGTAAGCTTCATTAAAGGATCATCTGCCAGATTCATATACTCCATTTTCTCTGTCATAAAGTATTTCTTGCCGACCATGAAGCCATTTGAAGCTTGATTTCTTGCCCTTTAATGGGGTTTTTATTGTTTCTGTTTTGTATCTTTTGGTGGCAGAGCTCTTGAATGTCATGGATCAGTAGGTATTTAACTCTTGTTCTTTATGATTGAGATTAATTTTGTTCAAGAATCTCTACTAAATGATGATGAAAGCCTTGATTGAAGCTATTAACGTCTTTGTAATGGTATAAAAATGATACAAGAGGTTGATAATCCATGCATTCAATAGAGAGTTCATGAATGAATTTGTAATTTGAGATTTACAAGGCTATTTATAAGCCTAGGAGTTACACGATGACATCACCCTCCTACAACTAAAACTCCTAATATTTAGCTAGCAATAGCATATTTATAACATGTGGAATTCCATTTGCAAGCTAACTAACTATAGCTACTCATTTTGCAAGCTAACTAACTATAGCTACACATTTAACACATGCTGAAATTAATTGAAGTGCATGGCATATCTAACAACTTTCCTAATTTTTAGCCATGCACATGTGACTACCACATGTGGGCCAAAGCCTTGCCCTAATTAGCACATGCTGAATTTGGTCACAGAAGAGCTCCCTTTATTTTTGGCCATGCCATGCTGCCATGTCATCACGAGTTGCATGTGCCATGTCATCATATCTCCTACATTAAAACAAAGTGGAGTCTGTACTTCCATGAAGTTGTTGAATGTAGGTGGTGTGAAGTTTGCACTTCATCTTCTGAGTCACCAAGTTGGCCTTGTGTGCTTGGGAGAGTTTATTTCATTGGCTCTATCGTGGGAATACCACCATCACCCCCTTTTTTTTTTTTTTTTTTTTTTTAATTATTTTATTTTTTATTTTTAATATATGCCTCCAAATTTTGATTCCTGCATTTCCCTGATGTTGGCAGTCTCATTCATCTGACTTTTCTCCTTTGGAAAACTTATATGCTTAGTTGCTTTGAGAATGATGCTTGGTTTGGTTGAAGAAATCAAAACCACACATACATGGTCATAAGTTGACTTGTCTGTACTACCTTGCTTCCAACTCTCAAACTATTGCATAGCCTTGTGTTTGAATTTTCCAGTTCCTTTATTCTCAACATTAATTAGTTTTATTGAAATGAAATTCTGTATATTTTATAGGTCACTTTTATCCTTTTTTTTTTTTTTTTTTGGTCTTATCTGTTATTTTTGGTAGCAGGAGGAAAAACTTCAGGAAGAAATTCGCCGGCTTAATGCTGAGTTGACAGAGTGGGATGCCTACATTGAGTCTCGCAGAACTGAAATTGCTACGTTAGAATCCCATATCTCCCAGTCACGTGAAGGGTTCAGTCATCATAAAACTGAGAGAGACAAGCTGCAAAATGAGCGAAAGTATGATCTTTGTGCTTTTGTTTTTGGTCAAGGTTATTGAAATACTCCAAGATGCTTAAAGTGTGGTTAACCGTGTAGGTACTTATGGAGCAAAGAAAGTGCACTTTCTTCTGATATCAATAAGCTGAGAATAGAAGTTGAGAAGGCAGAAAAGAGCCTTGATCATGCAACTCCTGGAGTGAGTAATCTCATTTTAATTTGTTTTACTTTCTCAATTTTCTGAACATGGTTGTCAAAATGCGTAGGGAAACCTTCACATTGGTACTAGTGGAGTTTGTTATTTATAAAAAATGACAATCAAATGTGTATGTATCAGGCTTAAATTTTCTGTGTGTTGGTAGTTGCTCACAATTATGTTTTTTTTTTCTATTTTTTGATAAGTGCTTACAATTGTGTTGTTGAGTGGTATAAATATGATATGATTCACCATGCATTTTACAAAGTTATGTTTCATGGTTATGTTGTGGTAGGTTTGTAAACTTTGAAACTTGGATTTTATTCAAGTCCCAGTACGCAATGTTAAAACGGGATGGAGTTTTATCTAGTGAGAACATATATTGTAGATGAGTTTTATGACGAGTTTTGTGATAAGTTATTCTCAAAATATTTTTTTTTGATAAGTAAGTTACACTAAAAATGTGCAAAATCAATCGTTTATATCAATAATGTCAAGATCCTATAGTTTTAATTCAGTTTTGGTTTAGTTTTTTGAGAATATAGAAAAGCTCCAAAAAGCACGCTTTGAGCTTTTTGAAAAAGTGCAAAAAAGTGTGCCTAAAGCGCACATCTTTGAATGAGCCTAGCTTTTGAGGCAAAAAGTGCTGGAGTCTTGGGGTTTCAAGCTTTGAGCTTAAGTGCACTTTTAACAACACTTCAACACTTCACCCAAAAGGCTTAGGCTTTTAATTATTTAAAACTTTTATTTATAAAAAAATAAAACAACACTTCAACACTCACAAACACACATATTCAAAACCTTGTACAAATAAAAGCTAACCCAAATCCAATTATACCCAAATTAAACTCTCAATACCAACTAACAAACTCACAAATAAGACACACATTTCGTAGTCCCAACACATCCAATGGCGCTTTCTCACTCAAACAATAGCCAAACTCTTTTCAAACATGCGGGTATCTTATAACCCCAAAAGAATTGTTTCTCTAAGAGTCTTCTCCTCTATTCACCATTCCTACTTATGTGGCTAATAAGATTGAAAAGTTGCAAAGGGACTTTCTATGGAGTGATAGCAAGAATCATCTGGTAGGATGGGATAAAGTTTGTGCGCCTATAGCTAATGGTGGTTTGGGGATAAGGAAAATTACTGCTTTCAATAAGGCCTTATTGGGGAAATGGTTGTGGTTGTTTGGGAAGGAAGAGGGTCGGTTATGGAGGAGGGTGTTAGTGTCAAAATATGGGGAAGAATGGGGGGGATGGACCTCAAAGCTAGGTAGGGGAGTTCATGGGTGTGGTTTGTGGAGAGGTATTCGCATGGGATGGGAGGATTTTAGCAAGAATTGTCAGTTTGTTGTTGGGTTGGGAAATAGAGTGAGATTTTGGTAGGACGGGTGGTATGGGGATCAACCTTTCCAAGTGGCTTTCCCAAGGCTGTATGGAATTGCCATTGATAAGGAGGCATCTGTAGAAGCTTCTTTGTCAAGGCAGGGGGCAGAGGATAGAAGAATTTGAGATGTTCGTTTTATTCGAGAATTTAATGATTGGGAGATGGATGAAGGGCTGCATTTTCTTCGTATATTGGGAGGTAATACTCCTCCAATGGATGTTAGAGACCGGATGAGATGGAAGTTGAAGCCTAATGGGGAGTCTGACATTCGGTTGTATTATAACAAATTGCGGGATTCTCCCTCAATTGTCTTTCCTTGGAAAGGAATATGGAGAGTAAAGGCTCCTAGGCGAGTTTCTTTTTTTGTTTGCTGTGTAGCTTGAAATAAGATCCTAACGGGTGATAACTTGAAAAGATTGAGGGGATTGGATTTTGTAGACTGGTGCATTATGTGCCGGCATTGTGGAGAGACGGTAGACTACTTACTTCTTCATTGTGAGATGACTTATCGGTTGTGGAGCTTTGTCTTAATAACTTTTGGTTTGTCTTGGGTTATGCCTAGATTGATCCCAGATTTGCTTTTTGGCTGGTGGAATTGGTTGGGGAAACATTCGTCTCAGATTTGGAACTTAGTTCCGTTGTGCATCTTATGGTGTATTTGGAAGGAACGGAATCGGCAGACTTTTGAGAATTTGGATAGTTCAGGTGTTCAGATGGTTGCCTCTTTTAGTGGAATTCTTTTTGATTGGTCTCGGGCATAGGAACTCACGACTAGTAATTCTCTCCCCTCTTTTCTTAGCTCTCTTTCTCTTTTGTAATTATTTTGTTGTTTGGTTTTTTTTTTGGTTTTCTTCTTCTTGTATTTTCTGGGTTTGCTCTATGTTTTTTATGCATAGAGTAGTCATTCGTATATATAATATTCTTACTTATCAAAAAATATATATATATATATATATATGTATGTATGTATGTATAGGCTCTAACTTCTATTCCATGGTGAATGAGAAATACTACATATTTTTTTACTAGTAAACCAAATATTATTTTCACAATGGATAGATTTTTTTTTTTTTTTATAATCGATTTAATTTCCAACCAGGAGATTGAAATAAATATGGTCCATAAGATAAGGGCTGGGTTTCTAAAGTGAAAGGAAAAGTTATATAGAATTGCCATTAGATCAATGATGCTTTATTTTTTTTTATTTTTAATAGGTAATTAGACTTTTTTGAAAGAAATGAACATCGTGTAGTGGAAATGAAAAATGATACAAAGTGTTTGGTTGGTAAGAAGTAAGACATTCCTAATACAAGTGTAGTGGAAATGAAAATGGTAAATTATAGGTGTGAAAATAATAGATGAAATCATCTGTTTAAAGGTGGAGTGGCTCTATTGAGAAAGGGATGAGATAGAGGAGTTTAAGATGTTTTGGTTATGCGTTGCAGAGAATGCTTAATGCTCTAGTGAGAAAGGCTGATCTAATTCAAGTCAAAGTAGCGAAGAAAGGTGGAGAAGGGCCTAAAACAATATGAATAGATGTATTGAACAAGGATGCAATATATATTTGGATAGAATAGAATGGGTAAAAAGGATATATATGGCCAACTCCGCATAGTTGAAAAAGGATCCATAAAATTGACCCTAATTTAGTTGGAATTAAGGTTGACTTACGTGATCTTAGCCTTTATCTTAAAATATTATGAAATATAAATTTGTTTTTCCCTTCACAAATATGTACAAAAATTCACAAAGGTGATATGTGATACTAGAATTCTATCTTCAGCTTATTGTTGTTTGAGACATCAGAACTTTGGATGCAACTGGTGACAAAAGCTTTCAAAATATTTTTTTAGTTAAGTTTTAATAACTAAAAGAAAAATATAAATTTTAATAGCATATTTATCTATTAATTTGTTGTGTTTCCGTATGTATCAACATTTCATCATAAATGTGGCTAAGAGGCCTTACATCTTGTATATTCCTCAATGGATTAATCATGAGCCTCTTTTTTTTTTTTTTTTTTTTTTTTTAATAGTTATGTTTTCTCTCTCTTATAATTGCCTCTCTCTTAATAGTTGGTTTTGCAACAGATTCTATGACAATAACATAGTTGTTTCGCTATGACAGATCTATCTTCTCAGTTTTTTATTCCATTGTGTAATACACAGGATGTGAGGAGAGGGCTGAAATCTGTTAAGTCCATCTGCAAAGAGTATAACATTCGTGGGGTGTTTGGTCCGGTCATTGAGTTGCTTGATTGTGATGAAAAGTTTTTTACTGCTGTTGAAGTTACTGCTGGAAACAGGTAAATATGATTTCTTTTTGGGGACTGTTAATTCTTGGGGCTGCATCTTATTGTAATGTTTTTGCCTGGTAACCGGTTAAAATATCTAGTAGTTTTTGGACCTTCCATGTGTGCGTTCGATAGTTAAAAAAAAAAAGTATTTGACATCTGTTTTTGTCTGAACAGCTTATTTCATGTGGTGGTCCAAAATGATGAAATATCGACCAGGATAATTAAACAACTTAATTCATCTATGGGTGGAAGAGTTACTTTTATACCTCTGAACAGGGTGAGGGCTCCCCATGTGTCTTATCCACAGAGTTCTGATGTGGTACCCCTGTTGAAGAGACTAAAGTTTTCTCCAGATTATCATGCAGCATTTGCACAGGTTTATATCTGCCATGGGTTCTGTTCCTGGTTAGAAACACATTTTGTATCCCTGCATGGTTTATGATGCTAGATTAGTAATTTCCCTGATGGATTCCTAAAATTGTTATTTTTAACTTCTTTGGTTTTTACCATATGGTGAACCAATAATTTAGTAATTAATGCCCTAATTTTACTGTAGGGGATTATTTGTTTGTGTAGTTCCTTTTTTTGATAACTGTCATCTTGAATTTGAAGTATTCATAATTGAGCTCAGTTACTTACACAAGAAGCTTCAAAGGTGGTTTTAAACCGTAAGTGGATGTTGGGAGGCCAGTGAACTGGACAATTTTGAGTGCATAGAAGCAATTTAATGGTTTATTGTTGAATTGGAAAGTGTAAAAAGGCTAATATGTGTGTGTGTGTGTGAAATTTCACTTTATTACTTTAAACACAAGTATTCAATTGGCAGGTATGTGAGTGAGAGAGAGAGATTTATCATTTATGATAATAATTATGAGATTTGATCAAGTGTACAGTGAAAGATGATGGTGGCCCATGGTCTTTGTTTGGTATATTATTGTTATACTTATAGTAAGGGTGAAAGTTATTAAGAAATTTTACTGGCTTTACATCTTTTGAAAGATTTTGCTAAAGGAGTAAACTTCTTTCAAGTAAATTAAAATTGTTGGTAGGGTAGCCTTGTATTGCTTCAAAAGATTACAAATGTGAGAAGGCTTACTGTAAGATCTATTTAAAATTTGTGACTGTTTATATTATTATCTCGACTCCTGTTGGATGTCCTCTGACGTTGCTTTTAATCTTATATATTCCCTTGCACCTAGGTTTTTGCTAGGACAGTGATTTGCAGAGATTTGGATGTGGCCACCAGGGTTGCTCGCACTGATGGTCTGGACTGCATAACTTTGGAAGGTTGGCATAGAAGTGCTCTGTATTAATTGTTCAGAAACTTTGGTCAGCCTCTAATGGCTTCACACAATTTGATTTTTATCTTATAACAGGTGATCAAGTAAGCAAGAAAGGGGGTATGACCGGTGGGTTTTATGATTACAGGCGCTCGAAATTGAAGTTTATGAATATAGTTGTGCAGAATACAAAATCTATCAACATGAAGGAAAAAGAACTGGAAGAAGTTAGAAATATGCTTCAAGATATCCTTTTGACATGCTTTTATCTTTAGCTGCATTGGTTCCGTTCTTGTTTTTGTATGTGTGTCTTTTCCTAACACATATACACATAAAAAGAGCTTATTGCATGGCTATGTACTTCATACAAGTTTTGACGAATTCCAGTGCATTATTGATGTTAGAATAATAGTTAAATAATTGAATTCACATTTCTTAATAACTTAGGCATTTGGTACAGGTGGTAATATATCATGGTATCAGAGAGGGGGTCCTGTGTTTGAACCTTGTTACCACTCTTACCTTATTTTGAAAAAAAAAATATCCGGTCCTACTTATTAAAGGGAAGTATTAGCCCACGTGTGAGGGGGAGCGTTAGAATAATGGTTAAAAGCTTAAATTCACAATTTCCTAACAATTTAAACTTTTAAGACAAGTGATAATTTATTTATAATGTTGGTTTTTATATAGAGATCTCATTGTTTATCACGATTGCTGAATAACTGTAATGTTTCACAAGAAGTTTCTACAAGAAGAATATTGACGGAGCTTATTGTGTAGCATATTTTACTTGGGACATCTTATTCAGAAAATGTTGCTAGAAAAATCAAAGCTCTCAAATTGTGAGGTTCAAATAAGTGAAGGACAAGGTTTTCCTTCTCCAAACTCATCCAACCCACTATGTGGTGATTTATAAGACTAAATATGTGTATTGTTTAAACAAGTCACACGACTTATTCAAAAAGTCATGTGACTAAAAGTACACGTGGGTGGTCTCTTTAACCACCATATAATGGCTTTGAGGTAAACTTTTTCCATAGGTAAAAATAGACCATTAATAGATGGCAGTCTCCAAAGTAGGTGCTCTTCCTCGTTATGAATGGTTTCCTGTGTTCTACGCCTTTTGTTTTTGCTTAGCTAGTCTTACAGATCGACCAGAAGATTACAGAACTTGTTTCTGAGCAGCAGAAAATTGATGCCAAGCGGACTCATGACAAGTCAGAATTAGAACAGCTTAAACAGGACATTACAAATGCTAATAAGCAGAAACAATTGATCTCTAAAGCTCTTGAAAAGAAGGTATTTTACTTTTGGTTATTTTGTGTCTTGCCTTGGCTAACATTCACTATTAGTGGTTTTTTTTTCTTGGCTTAAATACACTTTTGGTTCAAAAAGTATAGCCCATGTGCGATTTTAGTCCTTGGAGTTTGAAGTGATCACTTTTAGTTCTTTAGATGATGTGGCCAAACTAAAAATTGACACGTCATCACTCCATTAGATATATTAGGGATGAAAAGCGACCAATTTTGGTTTGTTTGGGACTAAAATTGATCACTTTAAGTTTTTTAGGGACAAAAAGTGATTTTTAAAGTTTATTAAGGACTAGAAGCAATCACTATAAACTATAGGGACTAAAATCGCTCATTAGCTAAAATTTAGGGACCAACAGTGTGTTTTAGCCTTTCTTTGATATGTTTCTGTTTTGTCCACTCAGATTCTTGTCAATTGTTTGTAGGAGAAGTCACTTGCAGATGTACGGACTCAGATTGATCAGCTTAGAGCCAGTATGACAATGAAGCGGGCTGAAATGGGCACGGACCTTATTGATCACTTAACACCAGAGGAAAAAGAGCTTTTATCACGATTGAACCCTGAAATTGCAGATCTTAAAGAGAAGCTTATTGCTTGCAAGACAGACCGTATTGAGGTTTAAGAAATGCATTTTGAATTTCTTTTTCTTTTTCCCCACTGCTGGGCAGCTGTATTGTTGTTGAAATATATCATTAATTTTGAATTTAAGAACTTATTTATATGATTTTCAATTATTAGACTGAAACAAGAAAATCGGAGCTTGAGACCAATCTGACAACTAACCTTAAGAGGCGAAAGCAAGAGTTGGAGGCCATAATATTGTCTGCAGAGACTGAAACTTTGCCTGGTGAAGCTGAATTGAAGAGGCAGGAATTGAGTGATGCTAAATTATTGGTTGTCGATGTCACGGAGCAGCTTAAAAGTGAGGGCTTTGAATTTCATTCAACACATTTGTATTTTGCAGTTTAATGTATGGTTCCATGTTTTGACTACAATTGTCTCCTTAGGAGTTTCTGACCGTATGGATGACCTTACAAAGCAACTCAGGATGCAAAAAGATGAAAAGAATAAGTTAAAGGTACTTATACTGGTTGTTGTTGGTTAAGGGGTCAAGGTTATAATTTCTCTCTTTCTGCTGCTGAGATCACCACTTGTTGATGCAGAGTTTGGAGGATGAGTATGAGAGGACACTTCAGGATGAAGCCAAAGAATTAGAACAGCTATTAAGTAAAAGAAATATGCTTCTTGCTAAACAAGAAGAGTACTCAAAGAAAATCAGGGAATTGGGCCCATTGTCATCAGATGCTTTTGAAATGTATTACCTCTTTTTTTTTTTCCTGGCTGGATCTTTTCAATTTTGTCTCAGATTCGAAGTATGCTTTGTGTCTAATGTTTTCTGAATGATATTCATGTCTAGAGTTATTTCGATTTTTTCTTCCTAAGCTTTTTTTTTGGGATAAGTAACTTAAAAGTTTATTGAGAGAACAAAGCCCTGTACATAGGAAATGTACGAAAGAGGCAAAAACATCAAGTAATCAAAGTACAATGATCAAGCAACCCAGAAAGGGAAATACAAGAAAAAGAAGGTAAAACCAAACACCATTCGAGAAAAGTAGAAAAGAAAAAAGTACTTGATAAAAATCAGGGAATTGGTCTATTGTCATCAGATGCTTTTGAAATGTATACTTCTGTATTTGTTCTTTTTCATTTTTTCATTTTTCTAGCTGGATGTTATTACTTTCCTTAAGTTTGAAGTTTCCCGTCTTTAAAGTTTTCTGATAGATGTTATCAATGTCTGGGTCTATATTTTTTTCATACTTTAGGTCTCAAATTTTATCACAGTATATTTCTTAACTGTACTTGTATTTTCTTAATTTTCAGTAACTCTTTATATTGAAAATGATAATGGCAGGTATAAACGGAGGAGCATCAAAGAATTGCACAAGATGCTACAGAGGTGCAATGAACAACTTCAACAGTTCAGCCATGTAAATAAGAAAGCACTTGACCAGTACGTAAATTTTACAGAGCAACGAGAAGAACTCCAGAAAAGGCAAGCTGAACTGGATGCAGGTGATGAGGTATTATTCTGGAATTTCTATACACAAATCTTTAAATATTACATTTTGTTTAAAATATGAACTTAAGATATGCTTTTCTGAAATTCTGCAGAAAATTAGAGAACTTATATCTGTTTTAGATCAGCGCAAGGATGAATCAATAGAACGTACTTTTAAAGGTGTTGCTAGGCATTTCCGAGAAGTCTTTTCTGAACTTGTGCAAGGTGGCCATGGCCATCTGGTTATGATGAAGAAAAAGGTGTGTTAGTATCTTTCATCTCTTCCAGCTTTTGTGTTAACCCTGTCACTATTCTAGTGAATCTCCGGAGGAAAAAAAAAAATCATTTCTTGGTCTCACTTGCTTTCTGATTATCAGACTCACAAACTTGAACTAGATTGTTTATTTGATTGAGCTCGATTGGCCATCGGAGACAATAAAAAATAAATAAAAATCTGTAACCTTTTCTAAGTTGTTTTAAAAGAGCCTGTGCTTTTGGCTCACCTTAATTCAACCTTAAACAATAACTTTAGAAGGTAAGTAAGCTTATATGGTTATACCTGTTATTCACTGTCTTGATGTTAGTTTGAGAATAATTTGTGGGCAATGACTTTTTTAACGTTGTCTGTCTGCACTGGAAATAGTTTCTTCAGTATTTTAACAAGGTTAGCTTTGTAATATCCTTCTCTTTTGATACTGACTTCTAGGTCATTGTATTATTATATAAAATGGTGTATCTGACTGCAATGTGAGTGTGTGTGTAGGATTAAGTTATACCTTGTGTAACTCTTTACAGTATTACACCAGTCCATAACTTTTTATAGAATTAATATTTTATAAATCCAACCTTAGATTCAATATTTTAGTTGCTCTTAATATGTATGCCGAATTTTGTGTTAATTGGATGTTATTTATTGTATAATCCACAAACTCATGTTTTGAATATAATTTTAAAGTTAAGAAGACTTGAAATTTAAACATTTTACGATGAAATAGTTAGTTGGTCTCCAATCATCTTGGTATTCTACAAGCATGGAGGGTATAAGGACATAATGTAATCCATAGGTTGATTTGTCAAAATCTCTTTTCAATGAAAAGTTATGGAGTGGTGTAATATCTCATAGAGTTAAACCCAGTGTAGCTAACCTCATATATATGTAATCAGACCTGTTGAAGTTTCAATTGTTACAACCATTCAAACTTCTCCATTTTATTATCTTGTGTGAGTTTCAGAAAGGTACCAATAAAAGCAAATTATGTTTGAGAAAGGAGTCTGAAATATTCTGTCCTCTAGTTGGCCTAAACTGACCCTCAAATTATATGAAGAAATGATAAAAAGAATCTTCACGAGTTGATTGTTACTATTTTTCAAACGTCTTCATTGTATATCTTGTTATTGTGTGTTTGAGAAAGGAGACTGAAATTTCTTGTCTTTTTTTTTATTTTTTTATTTTTTAAAGTCTTAAACCCTGAAAATGTATTAAGTAATCATGAAAAAATCTTTTAGGAGTTGACTGTGCCACAAGAATTATAGCTTGTTTGAATTATGTTCCACCCTGATTTTTACTTCCCTTTGTCCTGCTAGAAATATAAGAAAGTATTTTGTTGCAGACTTATCACTAGTTCTTTGACGTCTTTCGGAGAAAGATAAGAATATAAAGGGAACCTCGTTTTGTATGGTCAACTCAATTTTCCTCTATTTTTCATAAATAAAATAAAATAAAATAAAAGGAGGGACTTCCTTAAGTTATTATTATCGAATGTGCTTCCTTATCCTTTTTTCCTCGTTTAAATTTTAGGTTTATTTGGGTGATTTTAAACGATGTTTCCTTCTCCTTAAATCTTTGTTAGCATGTCAAAGTAACCGTCTTATCCTTGACAAAATATTATTTAATGCTTTTAACATTCATGATGTTGATTATGTAAAATTAGTGATTCTCTATCTCCCTCTGGTTCTCTCTCTATTTTTTTTTTTTTTTGGGGGGGTGGGGGGTGGGGGGTGGTTCAAATTCAGGAAAGATCCATTGAGAATTTTAGAATTTGGATATCCTTTTTAAAAACATGTCTTGCTTTTCATAAAGCTTGTCAATATCTTGAATTATTTTATTATTTTTAATTTATATATAAATAATTTTTTGGTTCATTTCTTCAGGATGGTGATCAGGGTGATGATGATCTTGATGACGATGGACCTCGTGAAGCAGATCTGGAGGGAAGGGTGGAGAAATACATTGGTGTGAAAGTGAAGGCATGTATCTTCTTATGTGAGACTTGGAAGGGGCAAGGGTAGAATGGCTAAGTCAGGATTATCCTTAAAAAAAAAAAAAAAAAAAAATTTGGGTGGTTCCCACTGGGGGAAGTGTTGTGGAAGTAACTATTAGTGCAAACTCCAATTCTATGAACATTATTTCAAAAAAAAAGTGGATAAAAATTAATTAATTATCATTAAACACCTAATTTTTTAGTGAATGTGAAGAACAAAATATGTTTTAAGCCTATTAATACGTCATTTACCCCAAGTATTTTTCATGTTCATAAAGTAGTAATTAGATCACAAGAAAATAGAAAAATCACTACTTATAGACCAACTATGAAGGAAAGCAATAAGATAAAATTATAAATATACTATTGAAAGGATGTAAAAAGAAAAAAATGATTGATGAAAAAGGAAATAAATCAAATTATCGAAATAGGATGGTAGGAAGTAAAGCTTTTAACTTGTGTTTGGTGGTAGTAATGTGACAGTACAACTAGAATGATTTCTGCTAAATTTTGTTTATCTATAAATTTGAAATGCACCCATATATATTATTTTTTGCAGTGTTTGGATTTTGGAAGTTAACGCCATTGAAACAAAAAGTGAAATTAACACTACTGGAACAGAGAGTTATTGACATGTACGAGGGGAGTCTGTTTTCTTTGTTGAATTGAGGGGGATAATTGAAAAGAACCTTTTTTTTTTTGGAGGTTTGGGGGGGGGGGGGGGGGTGTTGTTAAATATTGAAAAAGGGATCTCTCTTTTCTGCCATTGCTTTTTGCAGCTGCCAGGCTTTAGAACCTCAGCTGGCAGCATCTTCCATTTCATTTTAGCCGTTACATTTTAAATTTAACAATGATCCAAATTGGCTTCTGGTGTGGCAGGTTTCTTTTACTGGGCAAGGGGAGACACAATCCATGAAGCAGTTGTCTGGGGGTCAGAAAACTGTTGTTGCCCTGACGCTTATTTTTGCCATACAGCGATGTGATCCTGCTCCCTTTTATCTTTTTGATGAGATAGATGCAGCATTGGATCCTCAGTACAGAACTGCTGTTGGAAGTATCCTTTGTTATGTTAGCTATGTGCCTTCTATCAGATTTAATCATTCAATCCTTGGTTTTTCATGTTCAATTTGTTGTTGTAGTTGGTCTGCAGTAGCATATAAACCTTTCATGGGGAATTGAGAGCCTCCTTTGTCACGAATACTCCTCAGTACCAACTAGCTTAAGCTTCTCTGTGTCTAATGGCTTATCACAGATGCTTAGCTTTATATGTTAGTGCCCACAGAATCAGATTGATGCAAAAGCTGTGTCAAAACTTTAGGCATTTTTTATATTGTCTCTTTACGATGTACTTAAAGGAGAGAACTTGTTGGGATGACTTCAGCAAAGAGGTAACCAGTGTTGATAACTGAAGCGTCATTTAAGAGTCTTAACAAATTGAGGATGAAATTGGAAATAAATAATGACTGTTGTGGCATTTAATTAAGTTCAATAATATTTTTAACTACTGCAGTTTTCCTCGATGAATCAGAATGTAAATTCATAATGTTTAGGGTAGCCTAGTGCTAGCAAGGGTTCGAGTTGCTCAATTCAGGTGGCTGCATGTGTTACATTGGGGCTTTATATAATAACAGTTGGGTTTGAGTAACCACCAACTTGCTCATATTAATTATATTATTATTTTTTCTTACTAGTAAGTTGCATATGCACCTGGTGGGTTTTGAACTCATAAGTCATGATCTCACTCTTCATCTTTCTCTTACAATAGAAGAACCATTTGAGCTAGAGCTCATTGGCAACTTAATACTTGGTCCAAAACTGTGAAGCAACATCTAGTGAATAATGAAATGATATGAATGGATATATTGTAATCATTTAAGTAACTTTTTTTCCTAAAATGGTTGACTAGGTCTGATATAGTTTGCTTGGTTTTGGTATGGTAGGTATACAATGGATTTGATTCAGATGTAGCTTGAAACCAAACAGTCCTGCCCTACGTAGTGTACTTTAGGAGAGCTGTTTTGTTCAAGAGGGCCTAAATGGGCTTCACATGGTGAAGATGAGATCATAATTTCCTCAGTAATAATGCACTTTTGATTCCTTGTATTTTATGGGCAAAGTTGACTTCCAGTTTCTACCATTATAAACAAGAAAAATGGTTAGTTACACGGCTATAAACGCTATATGCTTGCTTATTCCAGTAAATTGCTCTTGTCACTATTTATTGCTTTTGTCAATCCATTTTCATAATGACATTGTCTTGCATATATTAGGGAAACTCAATACCAATTGTTGCATACTCTTTAGGCCTTCTGTTTTCAGCTTGTTTTTAGCTAATCACTTAGTCATTGGAAGCTATTGTGTTTGATCCTTAAATCAGCTGTTTGGTAGATATGATACGTCGCCTGGCAGACATGGCAAATACTCAATTTATAACAACAACGTTTCGGCCAGAGCTTGTGAAAGTTGCTGACAAGATATATGGGGTGACACATAAAAATAGAGTGAGCCGTGTCAATGTTGTCTCCAAGGAAGACGCACTAGAATTTATTGAGCAGGACCAATCTCACAACTAAGGTCTGGACCATTTCATAAGTTTTGCCTTAAAATATTTTGCATATCAATGATTTAAGAGAGGATGACTGTGACCAAGAATTACAATTTTACATTAAGAGAATTATTTACACTGCTCTGTTTAGTGGTGTTGACCTTTCCTTCGGACATGGCAATGACTGCTATAGTGATTTTTCGAGCTCAGTGTAGCATACACCAGCTGACTGGCAGTGTCCCCATCATTCAATTATTAATTATGTTTGTGGCTCACAATATAGTATTTTCATGTTCATAGTTGGAACAAAGTACCATTATTGATCCATGTTTGGCTCAAAATACTTTTTTTGTTGCAGCCATGTAGGGGACAAACGCTGGGCAGATTGAAGTGAGTGCTTTGGGCGCTTCAACTTTATATGATATATGTTTGCTTGTGGAGCCACAAGACTGTATAGAAGCTCTTAAACTTGGTATGATATATGTTTGCCTGTGGAGCCACAAGACTGTAGCCACAAGACTTTATAGAAGCTAAACAACTCAGCTAATGATGTACCCTTCTTTTCCAGTATTATGTTGTAGATTTTATGGAATGAACTTAGAAGCGGGAGCAACAGATTGGAATGCTGTAGATTTTATACTAACTAGTTGCAGACCTATGTGTTGCACGTAATAATATTTTTAGGATAGTCTCATTAAATATATTTTTTTGCAATTTCGACTAATCTAATAAATAGTAATGTATTTATTATAGGGACAATAACAAATGTAATATATATAATTTGTTGTATCAAAATGAACACAATACAATTTTTTTATAGAATTCAAAAGGTAATTTAATGAAAATATTAATTTTTTAATATAAGTTATTTATAACATTTTGTATCATTAAAAGGTATATAAAAATTGGAAATTATTTTTTTGGTTTTAAACACAGTTTTTCAAATCCAATTTTTTCTACCATACAATCAAAAATACGGAGAAACGTATCTAAAAAAATTAAGAAAACATGACAAAACTATCATTCAAAATAAAAAAGAAACGAAAAATAAAACTTACGTCGAAGTCAAACTCCTTTTTTGAAATATGTAATACATATCAAATGTGATGTGATCAAGCTAAATATTCAATGCATAATAAAATTCAAAATTTTTAATAAAGCTTTGAAGAAATGCACTAGAAATATGTTGTTTTCAAGTAAGAGTGTTGGTTATAGCTTTATACGTGATGATTGTAACTCTTTTTCCTTAATAATAATAATAAAAATATATATAAAAAAAACCAAGAGTACAATTCCAAAGGGGAAATAAGTAGAGGTTTTTTTTTTTTTTTTTGCTTGAAAAAAGAAGCATTGTGTTAATATTGTTATAATCTAATTTAACATCTAATCTAATATGTGAAAAATGAATAGATAAATAAATAATTTTAAAGCACAAAATTGAATTTATTTTCTTGAAAATCTCAAAGAATACACTAATGAGATAAGAAAGATGAAGAATAATATAAAATATTAATAAATGCTTATAACAAGTACTCAAGCATCTAAGAACATCATATAATAAAGATAAAACAATTTTGCTACTAATTTGTTAAACAAAATATTTAAACAGTGAAAGAAAACTACACAAAAATCACTTTCTTCAATTGCATTAGCTGTTCTTTATTATATTATCCAAACTAACTTGTTATTTTCTAAATACACTAAAATCTGATAACACAAAATATGACATATTATAATATGGTTTTTCCCCAAATCAAGTCAACAACAAACATCATTCATTAAAATTATTTTGGGTTGTAAAAAATTGATAAAAAAAATATTTGCATTAAAAAACACGTATGAATTAGTCAATTATAGGACAATAGGAGTATTGACCTCTAGTAGGAGATCCTTCTATGGGGCAGCTGTTAGGTTGTATTTTTTCTACCACCAATGATTAAGCAAGATCTATGAAAACATTTTTTTGTGGGAAAATTATACATGAAATGGGAGAGAGTTGCAAATTTATAATAAGGGGATGATAATAATAGGACAATGGGGGTACAAACCTCTAGTAAGACATCTCCTATTGGGCAGTTGTTAAGTTGTATTTTTTTTTTTTTTTTTTACCATTAATAATTAAGTAGGACATGTGAATACATTTTTATAAGTATTTTTGATTCTTCATTGATTTCATATTTTTAGTTATAAATAGCCAATTTTTCTCAATATATATATATATATATATAAACAACCAAAATTAGAGTTCTAAAGAATTCAAATATTCGTCAATCTAAGGTTGAGATGCAAGAAAAATAAAAAATCCAACAAAGAATGAGAGAGAGAGAGACAGAGAACTTTTTTTTGTGTGTGAGAAAAATATGCATAGACTGGGAGAGAATTGCAAATTTATAGTAAGAAGATGAGAATAAGACAAGCAAAAATAAAGGAAGATAAATGAGCAAAATTATATGTAAAGTTAAAACTGTCAGAAATGAATATGTATAGGCAATATTTTTGTTTTGATTTTTTGTTGATTTATTAATTAGTTATAATATTAACATTATAGTAGATGAATATGTAAAGATAAACTTAAAACCGCTTAAAATGAATTTGTAAAGCCAATGTAAAGCAAATGAGCGATACATAATATTGGGCCTTGGGCTTTGTTTGAGGAGGTTAACTGGTCCGAGGACCGATAAACAATAGTGAGAAGGTCAAGTTCAGAATCCCATGAGTAAGATGCAAACGGAGAAAATGAGAAAGGTAGTTCGAGGAGGCTCACCTCCTCGGATGAGTGAAGCACAGATCAAATACATGTCCTATCATTTAAGGTGACCTTCCATGATGTTCTACTGACAGAGACGTGTATTGTAAATGCACACGAAGGATGGAAGCTCAGAAATATCTAAGGAAAAGCTACGTCACTGCCTTGAATGTTCTGCAGCTAACTTTTTGGCCACATTTATGTGCAGAAGACCCCTAAACAGTGCTGCCTTGGCTATCTCAACTCATAGAGAGCTAGAAAGAGTGTCTGATGGGACAAGCACTCAAGTAGTGGTTTGGATGATCAACAAATGGATGGCTAAGATCATTAGGAGGGAGATATATAATGTAAGAGACCCCTAGAGGGAGGGGGATCAAAATACTAAGAGAAAAAAGACTGTAGAATTAAGAACTGATCCTGTAATCCAACCTGAGAGAAATATATTAGAATTAATCTCCTCAGATTTTGCCGAGGACGACTTTCTTTAGTATAAACGTGTTTATTCTTATTCTCTTGCCATCTGAATCCACTTTAGTGTTTGTCGGATTCATTAAAGCCTAGTTTTTCCTAACCCATTCTCTACAAATTTATTGTTTTGGACTTTTTGGGCTTGAGTCCACCAACCTTTGGGCTAAGGACCCAAACTAGGTCCTTACAGCCAATATATTTAATATTGTCAAAAAAATAAAAGGTAAACAATAAATATGAAAAATTATAGGGTAAACTACATAGTTGTTCCCTATCTTTTATACCATATTTCAATTTGGTCCATAACCTTTCAATTGTGTCAATTTGATCCCGAACTTTTCAGTGTCATGTCAATTTAGTCCCTACCATTATATATTAGATGAAAATTGCTAATATGACAAACGACTAAAATAAAATTTTAGTTTATTGTCACATCAACGGAAGCTAATTTTTTATTTTGGTCATTAAATATGTTATCAATTTTCATATAAAAGATAACGGCATGGGTTAAATTAACACAGTACTAAAAGATTAAGGATCAAATTAACAAAATTGAAAAAGATTATGAATCAAATTGAAATATGGTGTATAAGATAGAGACCAAATACGTAGTTTATCCAAAATAATAATAACATGGCTAATGACGTGATAAATGAGGTGATTCAACAGGGGCTTAATAACAATAAATGCTAAGTTTTAATTTTTTTTTCTTTTTTTGAGAAATTTTTTAGATATATATATATATATATATGTATATATAATATAGTACAGATATAGATATAGATAGATTAAAACTATGACTATTACAGTTTTCTTCTATCACCGCCCCGCCCCCAGAAATGTTTGGTTGAAATGGTCATATGACTCCAAGGCAGGACGGACTTATTTGTAGAATCTCCAATTAGTTGGACTGTTGGAACTTGGAGGGCTGAAATATATTTTACTATCCAGTGCATCAAGAAACTTGAATTACCTAAATGCTTTTCAAGTTTTGATAACAAAATTTCAACTGGATTAATTTTGAAATTTATTAAAAACTTTAGTGATACATCCAGAGAAAATTATCTTAATAATTTAATAATTAATGAATTTAGAAAAAGAAAACCATTTTAGGTAATGTTATGATGGTAAAAGAAAAGCGTATCGTATTTGTTTTAATTTATTTAAAGAAAACATAGCATATAAGACAAATTTTTGGAATATTAAAATATGATGTAAGAATATTACTTGATACTTTTTTTTTTTTTGAGAATAATATTATTTGATACTTGAAAGTGAAAAATTTACTGTTACATCAATTGTTGATAACATCAACAACTTAGCCCCCCAAAAAAGTTTTGATTTTCTTTTTAAGAAGTGCTACAAATCATAGGTTGATTCTAGTTCTAATTTTTTTTTTTTTTAATGAGATTCTAGTTCTAATTTGAACTCACTATTGAAATTATTTTTTTGCTCATCAATAAAAGCCTACCATTTAGAATACATTGATTCATTGTGAAAATATTGTGGACACATAATTTCTAGTTAACGTAGTTACACATTGTTGGCAAAATGAAGTTTTTATGTTGAGAGGAAAAAAAAAAGTTTTATCTGCGGTCTAAACAAAACATTCAATGTGTTATTGTCTTATTTACTTTTAATTATGTTTATGATTAAATAACTAATAAATTTGACATTTACTATTTATTTTAGTTGAATCTGTTTGTACTTGGTTCATTATAAAGAAGATTCACTTTTTAGTTTTTACCCAAAAAAATTGTTGAAATTACATATCAAAGCGAGAAAAAGCAAGGTAACAAGTGATTCACAACATCTCAATTAACGACAAGAAGCATAGTATAGTTCCAATAAAGTCAGACTGCAAAATTTCCTCATACCAGTGTGACTTTTAAACATTATCAACTAAACCAATATTTAAACAAATCCAAGAAGGTAAAAAAGAAAAAGAAAAGACACATAAGAGAGAGACTTTATGCCTTAACTGGCTCAGTAGTAAGTCCAAACCCAAATGGAAATAGTGGGTCATAATGAGCATCACCAACATTCATTGGTAGCTGATCTACTGTCTTGAACCAGGTATGAGCAAGCTTCCCAGAGAATCTATAGTCACCAAAAAGAACATCAGCAACTCCATGGCCTTCAGAACCCGGTAGCCATGCAGCAACAAGGGCATCAATTTGTGATATGTATGGTTCAATCACAAGAGGTCTGCCAGAGACTACCACAACAACACACTTGACACTTGCACACACGTTTGTGATTGTGCTTGGACCTGGTTCAGCAATTGTCAGGTTCAAACTGTCTCCTAGTGTCTCTGCATAAGGGTGCTCTCCTACAACAACAATGGCATAGGAGAAGTTGTTGGACTTCACATAATCAGCATCAGGGTTCTCACTATAGACAACTTCTGTGCTGGGGTCAACAGCAGTTGTAATAGCGCTTAAGATCGTCGTTCCTGTTTTTCAAAAAAAAACGTGGTACGTTATTGCTTATTACAATGAATACAAGAAGCTGTAATGGAATAATTGTTCTTTGTTCATATATGAATTCGAGGTGAAATGGTAGGTAAAGCATGTACCTGCAGTGAGGTTGTTTCCATTAAGTCCTTGCCAAGCGATAGTCCAACCACCACATTGATAGCCCAAATTGTTGGCGTGGCTTCCAGCAACTAGGATCTTTGATGCATTCTTGGACAGAGGTAGCAATGGACTATCTGCATTTTCTCCATTCTTTAAAAGAACTAGTGACTTTCTCACAGCTTCTCGTGCTAAATCTCTATGTGCCTGTCAGGAAAATATCACACGATTTCATTTGTAATAGTGCATTATATTATGATTGAGTCAATTACACATGTTTACAGTTCCTAGCTGCATTAATTACTCAGGTAAAACTTAGTACAATTCCTTAGGTTTTGTACTTTAGCTTCCCAATCTAATTTAATTATGTGATTGTAACGAGGAATGAATCACATAGTTGAATTTAATTGTCTTTGAAAAAGATAACACTCTTTTTGTTGTATTAGTCTATATAACCATGTGGTTGATTTCAATCAGGAAACAAAAAATATAACACCTAAAGAATTGTAACTATATTTTTGCCTAATTTAGTATATAGGTGAATAGTCAAGAGTTTTGTAGTCTAAAGTTCAAATTTTCACTACTTCCCTATTGAATTATGCCCCCAAAAAAAAAAAAAAAAAAAAAAAAGTGTGACTAACCTGACTTCCAAGTTGGTCAATAAAGCTCTCATCAGATAAGGGGTTCTCAAACAAACCCATCATAAATTTAACCCTTAAAATCCTGTGAACAGCATCATCAATACGACTCATAGGGATATGTTTGTTATTGACATGGTCAGTCAAATTACCGATGAAATCAGTGAAGTTGTAGGGAACCATGACCTGAAAACACCCAAAATATTAGGCTTCATAGTTGAGCATTTCACTTTAAACAATCAACATCAGGCAAAATGACTTCTTCTTTATTAATTAAGTCTAAAATAGTTCAAGACGAGAAATGTGATTAATGCATAGAATGGCCACTAACCATGTCAATACCAGCTTGAACTCCAGCCAAAACTGAGTATGAGTAGTTTGAATCGGGTGGATATGTAATCTTGTCAATACCCTGCCAATCAGAGATCACAAAACCCTGCAATTTTTACAGTAAAATATGGGGATTGAGTTAGACTGGATTGGTTCTTTCAGGTTCAAACATCTAAATATCTAAAAAAAACTTCGTATAGATAGTATATGAAAATGTTTGTACCCTAAACTTGAGGGTGCCCTTGAGAAAATTGGTGACAAGTTCATGGTTAGCATGCATCTTTACTCCATTCAAGCTGGAGTAGGAAGTCATAATTGTGCCAACACCCTTGATAACAGAATCCAAGTAGGGAGACATGTGAATGCCCAGTAATCTATGCCAATCAATTACAGTGTTGTTCTCATTGATGCCTCTAATGGTGCCTCCATCACCCACAAAGTGTTTTGCACAAGCCAGAACCTTATCCCTATATAAAAAACACAACGCATTAGCTAGGAAGACAGTTTCTAAGTAATTAATTTCATGAGGGGCATGAATAATAATACCACACCAAATTTCAATGTAAGTTATGTTTCACAATAACTTTCTGTTGGACTAGGTATGAGGTGAGTAACCGTATTTTCATATGGTGTAATGGTTTTAACTACATATCAGTTATCAAAGCAAGAAGGCATGTACTAAAAATATGTATTTACGATAGTATTCGTTGAACTTACTTTCCACCAACATATGGGACACTCTTTCGTGAATCAGCTGGAATCTCGCCTTGCAACCCAATTATGATATCTGTCATCTTTTTCACAATTTCGGGATCCTCGCTAAAGCTCTCGTAACATCTACCCCATCTGGGATCTCTACACACCTGTTAGATATGAAAAATAACATTAAGATTAATTAGCTCCTCAAATTCATCACCAAAGGTGGGGACTAACAAAGAAATTATGCAATTTTATGGAAGAGTAATGCTAAAGACTAAACACTTTTTACAATTTTTTTTTTTAATTTTTTATGAATGCTAACATGATTTACTAACACTACTTTTATTATACACCAATTACAAAATTTTATATCAAAACAATAGTCTTAAATAACCATGTCCCTATACTAGTTGTCCAGAGAATGATTCTTGGAATTGGTTCCATACCGCAATGCATGGAGCAAAAGCGTAGTTGATCCCAGTAGCTCTAACTTCAAGTGCAGTTGCTGCACCAATCTTCTTCACAAGGTGAGCATCCCTGCAACACGTTTCCATGATTGGAAAGTAAAGTAAGTCCATGTTTTTGTGTTCATTCTCTTTAACTGAATGAAAGCATATTATACTATGGAAGGGAAATATAATACAAACTTACCTTGTAGCTCCAAGACCAACATTATGGGGAAAAATAGTGGCCTTATACACATTATTGTGGCCATGAACTGCATCAATGCCATAAAGCATAGGAATCCCAAGACGGCTAGAGATAGCACCTTCTTGAAAATCATTGACCATGTTAATCCAATCCTGTGGTGTAGCATGAGGCAATGGCTCACTTCCTCCACCACTCAGTACACTGCCTAACGAGTAGTTCCTCATAATTTCACGCGAGACTACCGAGCGGTCTGCTTGCACCATCTGACCAATCTTTTCTGCTAGAGTCATCCGTTTCATTAGGTCTCTTATTCTAGCATTAATGGGTTGTTTTGGGTCCTTGTATTTCAAGTATTCTCCTTCAGCGTTTACCATCACTGTCCAACTGCAACATAGGAACAGAAGCCCCACGAGGGCTATTGAAAACCTTTTCGCCATCCTTCAAAACTATAGCTCTTTCAATATCTGTGAAAGGAAATTGAAATATCAGTTTGAAAGCAAATCAGAAAGAAGAAGAAGATTTTGATAACTTGGCATGGTTGTTACACCCTCTAGTATATAGATTAAAACAGAAAGAACAGAAAAATTTACAAATAATCAAAGATTTAAGTTCAAAATAGGAACATGCAAAAATCAAATTATTATAATTATTATATGTTTAATCATTAATGCAAATATAATTATTATATGTTTAATCATTAATGAAAATATAATTCTTATATGTTTAATTAATCATTAATGCAAATATAATTTTTATATGTCTAATCATTAATGCAAATAAAGGATAAAAAAAGCATGCATGGGAAGCTTAGTTATATTTATATATCAATAAAAGAATATATGGGAAGCTTTGTTACCTAAAGAAAAGTTCTTCTGTGAGTGAGAGAGGAGAGAGAACAATAAACAAGGACAACATTCATAAAATAAAAAAATAAAAATAAAATAAAGGATAGAAAAATTTACAGATAAAAAAAGAAAAATAAATAAAATATTTAAGTTCAAAAGTAGAAACATGCAAATATCAAATTATATATTTAATGCAAATGAAGGACATATAAAAAGCATGTACTCTATTAAAGTTTGACGAGCAAAGAAGCGGGGTCAGTTAGCTAAACTGATTAAGCCCTTCATCGTCTAATAAAAAACTTGAGATCAATTGTGTAATGGTGTCTTAGTCTCATGTAGGTTTAAATTCTAATGTTTATATATATATATATATATATCAATAAAAGAAAATCTGGGGAGCTTTAATTTGTAATTACCTTAGGTAGGAAAATTAATTTCTTCTGTAAGAGAGAACAACAAACAAAGAAAATATTTATGAAAGAAGAAGAAGACAGAAAAATGCTTGGAACATAAGAGTTATTCAGAGAATGAATCAAACTGCATTGAAAACCAGATTTGCTGAGTGACTTTCACAAGTTACAAACAGATACTGCTACAACCTTTTAATTTCAAGGAAAAAATCGCGGATACTCAATGCTAATAATTAACGAGGAAAACCTGAAGAGGCAGCATATACTATAGGTAACATCTACACGCAATGCATTACGTAGCACAAAGAAACAAACACAAAAGTCTCAACTGTTGTGGTGGGAGAGATCTAGAGAGAAGAAGAGTAAAACCCCATACCTCCAACTCCAATAAAAGCAGAACCTCGCCAAGAAACCAGTGTTTTTTTTTTAATATATAGGTAGAAACCAGTGTTATATGTGTAAATATTTATAGAGGGTTTAGGAAAACAAAACGTAGAGGATTTGTTTTAATATGACAGATACGAAAATTAAGCATTATCTGGACTCTTTTTCTTTTTTATAATTTTTTATGACACAAAATCAAGCATTATCTGGACTATTACGGTGACACAAAATTATAAGTTAATCCGGATAAGTAGTAAATAACGTTGTAGGTGACTAGGTGTATACAACTTAGTTTGGATAATAACAAAATTATACTTTTCCAAACTATGAGTTGTAAAACCCATCTAGGATAATTTATTGCATTCCATATCACCTATTACTGTGAGATCACCAAAAAAAGAAAAAAGTTTGGTATATACGAATAGTAATAAAAACCTTATAATATTGTTAAATCACATTCCATATCTCTTACTGATGTGAGATAAAAAAAAAAAAAAAAAAAATTTTTGATATATCATATAACTTCATTAAAAAAAGGAATGAAATAAAAAATAGTAATTAATGGTAGATTTTTTTTTTTTTTGAGAGTTTTCAGTCTATAACGTCTGCTCCTGATAATAACTCTTTATCATCAGACCAAGACACTAATTGGTTTTTGGTATAGGTAGGGATTGAATCACAGATCTTTTATTCAATCATAAAAAACTTTAACAATTGAGTTAAATTGAAACCCACAATTAATGGTAGATTCTAAAAGTTAATTTTGCAGCCAATAATTCGGGCTTTTATTTTTCTATATAGACATATGTTTTTGTTTGTTAATATTCCCACAATTTAATGATAAATTTATAATAAAATAATAAAATATTTTAATAGTATATTTAAATTGAATAACAAAATCAGAGTAAAGATTAGCTTCAATGTACTGGAGGAGGCACGATGCAGATACTTGGCAAAAATAAGACACATGTTAGTATCGGCTCCACTGTCCATTGGAGCATTGCAACCAACGTGTGTCCCTAAAATCAAATTGGTTCTAGAAGCCACCAATGCACCAAGTGGCTATTTTTGTTTTGCGACAAGTGTCTACACTCTTATTAAGCACGATTAGTTGATTACCAATACTTTACTTACTTAACATGATAAAGCTGGTTTTTTTTTTTAGAAATAGTTTGACAAAACATTATTCAAGATTAAATCAGCCATTACAAAATTATCAATGTCAGGAGAAACAAACTCCATCTAGACTAAAAACGGATAAGAAAATCTTTTTTTCCTAGCTAAAGCATGTGTCTTGTAAGAAATTTAAACTTCTATTATCAAAAGTTTCAAGTAATTTAAAATAAACTTAATGTTTATCACTTTTGTTAATTATTAAGATAGTTTATGTAGATTAAACTATATATTACAGATGGTTTATTATACATAAAACTCTATTGTTAAATTTCAAGAAATATAACATTCTACTTAAACTAAAATTCTATTACTAAAAGTTTTAAGTAATTTATAAAATGAATTTAATATTATTTGATTATATATCATAATATAATTTAAATCAAATAATAAAATTAAAATGATTTTTTTTAAGATACATATACGAACAATGCCCATTGTTTGATCTTAGCTTCTTCTTCTTCTTCTTCTTCTTTTTTTTTTTTTTTTTTTTTTGAGAAAAACCTTTTATGTAGCTTTTTTTTAAGAGAGTTTTAACCTATGGCGTCCGCTCCTGGTGATAGCTTTGTATCATCAGACCAAGACACTAATAAGTTTTTAGTGTAGACGAAGATTAAACCCCTAATCTTTTATTCAACCATCATAACGAATGCCCATTGTTAAATTCAACTATTATAGTTTAAATATATTATATGATATGTTATTATATAATTTGATTTTTCATATGATATAAATTTTTTATATTAGAGAATCGGTATCCCAATTTTGCTAGACTAATCCACCTCTTATCTATGAGATAGTTGATGAGAATGCAAATTGTCATATTTTTCTCCCTTAATGTTTAGTCTTTTATACTTATTTAGTGCCTAAATGTACTTGTTATTCTTATATTTTGATTTAGGATGCAAATGAAGGCATTAAGTGCAAAACGTAGTTAATTGGGCGATTCTGTACAGCTTTAACATCGCTTCGTAATCTGGGCATAACTCTCTCATCCGAGCTCCGATTGAGATAATTTAAGATGATATGAAACGCCAAGACAAAGCTCTACAAATTTAATGTTTTGAGTTTTGAGAGATATGGGCTGAATCAAGGTCGAAATCGGGCTTGAATTTGCTGCTCCTGCATTGTTGACGTTTTGGAACATTCCTTAGCCTGCAATTCTAATACACAAATCTGATGTGGTTTATTTTTGGAAGCTTCCAGATCTAATGCGCAAAAATTCCAGCTGAAAAACACCACTTTCCTAGTTATATTAGGACTTTGTTTTATTTTTAATATTTTTCCTTAATTAGTCAGACTTGGATATTATTATTTAGAATATTTTTAGGAGATTTTGTAGGCTTGGGAAGGGGGGAATTAATGTGTATAAAGGGTGAGGAAAAATTAGACTTGACACACGTCTCTCTCTCCCCTCTTCTCTAATTTTCTCATTCGAGTTTTCATCATGGCTCGACTTGGCTAAACTTTTATACTTGGTCGAAGGAAACAAAAGTCTCGGAATCAATAAAACTGTGAGATCTAATTTGTTTTTACTGTTCAATTTTATACTTTGAGTATCGAATGTTCTTCTCTACCTATTTTCATGATTGTCTCATTTAATTACTAGGAGGCCTACTCAACTAGTTTATTATTCGTTGCAATCTACTGCTAAGTTAAATATCAAATCCGTAATTGTTTGATCCCTCTAATTTGTGAAGCAACCAAGATTTAATGATTTTCAGCCTTAGAAATTATTAGATCTTAGGAAGAACGCTCCACTAAATTAAATACATCCACTTGTGATTGTGTTGTTTAGTTTCATCGATCTTTCTAATTCTTAAGGCTGATACTAGATTAAACCTTTAGCGCTTGTCTTGGGTTGTTTAGTAGTTAAGGTTTATTAGATCGCTTGTTTTCTAATTAACTACGACTAAGGAAAGATAGGAAAATAGTTCCAATGGTGGATATTCAAAGTGTGAATTGATATATACTTGCATCGATGATCAGTTGTAAAATTCCGATGGTGGATGTTGACTTAGACCAAGGTTTGTTCTTTTGATTGAGTTTGATACTTTAATTTGAATTGTTTCTTAGTTGTTTTTCTTAAAATTGTTTTCATTATACTCAACCCCCCCCCCTCCTTGTTCACGTAGCATAAAACTAGGCTAGATACTCTCCGTGAGAACGATCCTTACTCGCACTACTACATATATTTTTAGGAGTATGGGTTTTATTTTTGGTTGCCTGCAACAACACACCAATAGCCCAAAAACCACACGAGCCAACGGTAGTGATTAAAACTCAATGCCACATCATTTTTTTTTATTCTAAAAAAAAAAAAAAAAAATCACTCTAATATATCTTCTGAATTCCTTATTTGGGATTGATGAATACATATGGAATAGTATTCAAAAGTGGATACCTAAGGGCCTATTTGCTAGTGTTGTTTAAATAATAGTTTTCGTTATTTAAACAACACAACACGTATTTTCACAACACTTAAATAACATTACTAGAACAACATTATCAAACGGGACTTAAGTATGTGTAATTAGGCTAAGGGCTTGTACTTGAATTGAAATCTCCCCATGCATAAAGTGCTTGGGGGTTTAGGGAAGAAATGGTTCGAGTTACTGGGTTAGCAATATATTATAATTATTTTTATAAAAAAAAGTGTGTAATTAGTGTACCAAGGTAATTAATACATGATAATAAATGCATTTATCTCATTAAAACATGACAATTAATTAGTGCTATTTTCACATAGGGTCTAGCTTACCTCTAGTGAAATTTTGATAGGATATTTCCTTTTGTTCAAGGAGAAACAATTACATCACCCACTAATAAACCAACGGTAGTGATTAAAACTCAATGCCACATCATTTTATTTTAAGCAAAAACTAACGGAACAAAGCTTTTGAGCTAACGATGCCTTAACGCTTGAAGTTTAAACATCGTTTTTTTTTTTTTCCTCCTTTTGCAGCATCACTTTCATAGTACTAGTGCGAACACACAACTAGGCAAAAGTTTAATCAGTTCCCCATTGTTTTAGAGTAAGCATCTGCCTTTTTTTGTTCAAATTTTTTTATGCGATCTCCACACACATAGGCACAATCAGACAAAAACAGATCTCAGAAGAATGCCAACAATGTGGTTTCTAAATCTTCAAATTATGCTACGAAGTAACAGAGAATTAAAACATGGATAGTCTTGTTATTTTGTAATTTTCATTGATGAAAGCTGGTTGTTTAGTAATGGGGGTGGCTCAAAAGGTTTATTCCGTTAATTTTTGCTTAAAATAAAATGATGTGGCATTGAGTTTTAATCACTATTGTTGGTTTGTTAGTGGATGATGTGGCTGTTTTTCCTTGGAACAAAAGGAGATGTTTAGTTAAAATTTCACTGGAGGTAAGCTGGACCCTTTCACATAAATGCAAAGTTTGGTAAATTTGAAAGTTAAATGAAGAAAATTGTTAGGGATGTGCCACATGGCATTATCTTAGACTATTTTAGTTGGAGATGATATGTAGTAGGTGTATGCATCTAGCCTCTCACAATATATAGGTCCAACTAATGTGTGGGGCCCATGAAAGGCTATATTACCAATTTGTAAGTGTGTGAGAGTGTCAAGCCCAACCCAAGTAAGAGCTAGGTATGTGACAACAGCCACATACTTATAAAGTTTACACCCTACAAGTGTGAAAGACCTTCTTAACAACTAAAGAATTATCCTCAAAGAAAATTTCATCAATATATCCAAAAATATCTTCAATAGTGCAATTCTCAAAGGATCTCCAAAATAATAATCTTCCAACATCATAAAGAAAAGAAACTAAATCTTTGAGATTAAAGTCTGAACAAAATACAATAATAAACCTAAAATCCAAATCTTATTCCAATGATTCCTAAACTTCACTTATACGCACATCCCAGTGGAAGCCTAAAATCATGCTACTCTTCTTGATCAGAATCTGAAAGGAGAAAGGGGGGGGGGGTGAGTTAACAACTCAATCAGTAACCAAAATCCTAATAAGTTTTATCAAGCAAATAGATTTGTAAAATAATAAATTGTATAGAGATAAAATATTTTAAATCTTATAAATATATCATAGATGGATTAGAAATTAATCAGTTTTCCATATATATATATATATATATATCAAAGCTATAATTTACAATAGATTCCAAAAACACATAAGCAGTTTCAAGGACTTTAAACAATTTAAATATTCAACATGATTCATATTCTTAATAATCTTTATGACTATGGTCACACTATATCCCTGTGACTAGGTGTCAGATTGTCTAAAATCATATATATCAAATCATAGTTCAAACAAAAATATATCTCATTCAAAATACATATATATAAAATTATATATTCAATACTCAATATATTTGTGATAATTCTTTATTCTTTACTTTAAATCAATGTAGCTAAAACAATTAAATAAAATTGTAATAATTATAAATAATTTTCCGTAGTTAAAACACAGTAGTATAAGTAAAATAAAACTAATTATGATAAGGTTACTTAACTCAGCTAGCTCACCACAAAGAACTTCTCCCTAACACTTTCTCTAGAATCCTTAGATATTACCTAAACAATTTTCAAGCACTATACTCAATAATCAAATAATTTAAGAAAAACTTATAACAGTACCCAACTAGAAGAGAGACTATTAAAAATATCCTATAATTTTCTACTATTATCTCAACGCAAAAATCCACATATTCACCACATATATTTTCTTTACTTTCTGCCTCTAATAATACCCTAGGATAAGAGTATCTCCAATAGGTTAGGTAAAACCAAAATAATCTCTATAATAGAGAATGAGACCCAAAAAATGGTCTCCAATGGATTCTTTAAATCATGATTTTTTTTTTGGCTCATGAACAGTAGCTCATCAAATCTAATAGGCTACTGTACTTTAGCAAAAGAATAAAACTAAATAAAAAATTAGCAAAGAAAGGAGTGGGGATTGGGGGTATGGGAATATGTGTGTTAAAAAATGAATAAATAATGAATGAAAAAAAATAATATTTAAATGCGATAGAGAAATGATAGAAAATCTGTTAGAAGATGTATTTGAAAAAATAGATAGGTAAAAAATAAATATCACTATTCACTATCCAAACAATACAAAAATATAGAGAAATTGCTGGAAATGCTCTAAGACATATAGAATGCATAAGGGTATAAGTCACTTGTAAAAGAAGATCAATAGGTGGACTCATCTTCAGATACACGTGTTTTTTTTTTTTTTAACCACCTGCCACCATTGTTATCTCAAAATCTCATGCCACCGACCTCCATTATCATCTTTTGAGATGATGATAACTCCAAGTACAAGTTAGGCACATGGCCTGATGGTCTTACGGAAAATCAACCATTATTATTAATATATATATATATATATATATTTTTTTTTGGTGATGGCATGTCCGAACTCAAAACCTAGGCGCAGTAGACTTTTTGTTTTCATCAATTCCCCTACTTCGGCACTGTTACTTAAAGAAAATCTGTGCAAAACACCTAACCCCTTAAAAGAAATTTTTGCAGCTTCTATCTATGCTTAACGTGCAAAGGTATAAAAAAGGATTAAGTGCTCGTTAGTTTCCACGTTTTGAGCCCAAAAAGGGCTTTTTGAAAAAAGATAGGCCTAAATGTGCGTTTGGTTCAGCCCAAAATGCAATTTTTTGAAAAAAGTTGTGTTTTGGGATTGGGAAGAAAACACGCAGTATGGGAAAGGAGCTCAGAGCTCCATTTTGGAAAAGGCCCCGTGCGCGTTTGAAATCTATCCGTTGGATTCACAGTGCAATTACCAAATTACCTTTTCACACCATTCCTCATTCCTCTCATCTCTCTGCTCCGCCCTCTGCCCACTCAATAACAAATTTCCAAATTCAAACACATAAAATCTATAACAAATTCCCAAATCCGCTAAGGAAAAAAAAAAAAAAAATCAATCCCTTGCAAATTAGGATTCCTCAAAATGCAAAACAAAAAAAAAAATCAGAATATAGCAAAATCTTTCAAATGGAGTTTGTACCCATCTTGCGATGGATGGATTATGGAGGTTTGGAGAAGAAGTTGAAGAGTTTTTCCAAGAGGACAGATGAGTTTCGGTGGCTTTTAGAACACGCCGAGAACGCAATCATCAAAGCGACTGGCACCAAAACAATTCCCGTCATCGCCGTCTCCGTCGGTGGGACCCTCCAAATCCCAACAACCACTCACGACTCCTCCACCACGGCCACTGCCACCTCCACAACCACCGCCGCGAAGAAACGTAAATGACCGTCGAATAGCAAATTCGTGGATGTTGTAAACAACGACAGGGAAAAAAAAAAAAAGAGGAAGAAGGAGAGCTTGGAACTTTTTGGAGTTTGGAGGAATGGCAAGAAAAACAAAGGAGGAAAGAAGGATAAAAAAGAAAAGAGTAAGGGTACGTGTGTGGAGGAGAAAAAAAGAGGGGAAAAAAAGAGAGAAAGAAATGCCGTGTGTGGAGGATAAAAAAAGAGGGAAAAAAGAAGAAGAAAATGTTATCACAATAAATCTTAAGTGGTAGGTTAGTATTAGCTAATATTGGTGAGAAAAAAATAATTTTTTTTAGAAAGAGAAAAAAATAAATTTAATAGTACGTTAAAATTAAAATCAGTATCAATTTTTATCACAATATTTTCACAATACTTTCACAATAAATCTTAAGTGGTAGGTTATTATTAGCTACTATTTGTGAGAAAAAAATCAATTTTTTAGAAAGAGAAAAAAATAATTTTAATAGTACGTTAAAATTAAAATCAGTATCAATTTTTATCACAATATTTTCATAATAAATTTCAAGTGATAGGTTATTATTAGCTAATATTGGTAAGAAAAAAATAATTTTTTTAGAAAGAGAAAAATTGATTTAAATTTGATGAAGTAGTTGATTTAAGTATGAAACAAACTCCTTAATATTTACATTGTTTTTTTTTTGGTAATTTACCACTCAAACCACCACTTTTATAAGTGCCAACCAAATATTCAGGTTTTTGAAAAATCACTTTTTCACTATGCACTTTTTGAAAACTCCACTTTTTGGAAAAAGTCCACTTTCAAAAAACTGAACCAAACTCACCCTAAGTTACTGGAGATAGAAAAATCTGTAGGAATGTCCAGTTTACCGAAAATAAATCCAAAATTTTCTTCGTTTACATCATTAAAACTCTTAAATAGTTAAATAGTTTTACTACTGACTAAAATACTCACATAAAAAAAAAAAAAAAATTTAATTTCAAAGAAAGCTTAAATTTTTCAAGAAAAATATTTTTAGGCTCTTATCTCAATTGTCTAGTCAAACCTTCTTTACTTGAGTATTTTGAGTAATCTCCTTTTTCAAAATATCTGTCATTATATAGTGACTTAAATTTTTTTTTTTTTTTTGAAACTATATAGTGACTTAAATTAGATTATATATAAAAACCTTATTTTCTAAAAAGTAATATTAATTATAAAATTGATTTATATACAAATTTACTTAAATACCCCTCCTTTTGAAATTTTTTTTTCCGGGTATTACATAGAGAAACCAAGATCCTGAAGTGGATGATCATTAACGTGGTAGTGTTTTTCTCTTTTACAAATACTACTTTTAGATCTTATCTCTTTTGTAATGTTCTTAACAATGAAAGTGATGAGTTGGTAACGGCTACATGCCAGAGCCAACCTCAGGCGGTAAAGTGACTTTTCAAACAGGTAGACAATGTTAAAATGACCCTAATCAAAAGTGAGTAAAGTGTTCTTAACCTATATCTTAATATCACCCATTCCTAAATACAATCCTATTACATAGGTTAAACATCAGACTACCTATTATACAACCATTTTTATTCATTTATTATTATTATTATTATTTTGATTTTTGTTTCTTCTCACACGTTATCTCTCATCTCTTATCTCTTCTGAGTTCTGACTAGCTCAAAACTTCCATGGCTGGACCTCCGTGGTCATGGCCGAAGCTCACATGACCACCACAAAGGCGAACCTCCATGGCTGGACCTCTATTTCCTTCATCTATTGCTGCCGTTGCTTCTTCTTCTTCTTCGTCTTGACCGCTTCTTCTTCTTCCTCTTTGATGATTCACATAGATTTATTTGTATATGGGTTTGATGATATGGTTTTGTAAATGGGTTTGAGGAGTTTGAGATTTAGATTTAAGAAAACTATATGGGTTTGATGAGTTAAGATCTAGATCTAGGATATGTTTGATGATTTGTATGGAGGAGATAGGGATGGATGAGAGTCAGATGGAGAAGAGAGAGAATGTAACTTGAGAAGTGAGAGAAAAAAAGTATTAAAAAAATAAAATACAAAGCTACAGTATGCACGGTGACTGTAGCAAGGTTGTATATTTACAAACCTTAAGCTCCGATGCGTGTCAATTTCATGCCCTATTGTGTAAAATTTTGCACTTTTTATATTTTACACCCACTGGTGCAATTGCTCTAATATTCTCATTGAAAAAGCGCAAAGAAAATGTCAAAAGGTCATTCAATATTATTTATCGAAAACTTAATACAACAATACAATTGGTAAACCCTCATGGAGGTCCAGAGTATCCCAAGCTAGGACAAAATGCGGATAGAAGAAGCCATCCATCCTAAATGGTGTCCTAGTTCTTGGTAGGTTTAGTTGTCAAGCCAAACCCAAATGGAAATAGAGGGTCATAATGGGAATCACCAATATTCATTGGGAGCTGGTCGACTGTCTTGAACCATGTACGAGCAAGCTTGCCTGAGAATCCAAAGTCACCAAACAATAGGTCAGCAACGCCTTGGCCTTCAGTTCCTGGAAGCCAAGCAGCCACAAGAGCATCTAAATTTGCGAGGTAAGGCTGGATCACAACAGGACGGCCAGAAATGACAACAACAACACATTTAACAGCGCCGCAAACATTGTGGATAGTGCTTGGGCCAGGTTCTGGTATGGATAGATTGAAGCTATCACCATACATTTCTGCATACGTAGGCTCGCCCACGACAACAATGGCAAAGGAGAATTTGTTGGACTTGACAAACTCTGCATCAGGATTCTGATTGTAGACAACCTGGGTGGTAGGATCAACTGTATTTTTCACAGCATTCAGGATTGTAGTACCTGTTCATGCAAATGTTGTACCATCAAACAACTGTGTGTAATAAAGAACTAAATTGCAATTGCCTATTAGATTATTTTCCTAGAAGTTTGATTGTACAAATTAAAGTTTTGTTGAGAGCTTTTCATAAAGATGACTATCTTGAGACATGGGTTATACAATCATCAAAACATGCTTTAGTATAAGATATGTACATACACACCATCATGCGGACTGTTTTCATGTAGTATATAAATCTGTAAAGAGATTTCCACTGAGTCACAATTTGTTTTGGCTGGATTTCTTTTAAAGTGAAATCTTTTACTTACATTTTGCAAAATGGCTTGCCATTGAGTATTTCATCTATGAGCACTCATATTAAATGGGTAAAAGTTAACATACCAATTGTGAGATCATTGCCGCCAAGACCCTGCCATGTTATTGTCCAGCCTCCGCATTGATTGCCCAAGTTGTCCGCATGACTACCTGCAACTAGTATCTTTGCTGTTTTCTTGGGAAGGGGAAGCAAGGGCTTGTCAGCAGATTTTCCATTCTTTAGCAGTACAAGTGATTTTCTTACAGCCTCCCTTGCCAATTCTCTATGTTCCTGCTCAGGCAAGTCATAGGATTATTGCATGGCAAAATTCTGCCAATTGACAAAGATAGATGAAGAGCATTGAAATCATCCTAAGACAATAATAAACTTGAGAACATACCTTACTACCAAGTTGGTTGACCAGGCTGAAATCAGCTAGAGGATTCTCAAAGATACCCATGACAAATTTAACCCTCAAGATTCTCTTCACAGCATCATCTATTCTACTCATTGGGATAATATTGTTCTTCACCTGATAGCTTAGATCATCAATGAACTCTGTAAAGTTGTACGGAATCATGATCTGCAACACACAATTAGAAACATTAGAGAATGAAAAATAGTATAAAAATAAAAGCCTTACATGTGTATACTGAAGGAATCTAATGCTGAATTTTTAAGTTGATCAAAATGTCATTTATTTGGTACAATGATGAATGTACAATTTACAATAGACATGTTCTAAATGTTGACTGACCATGTCAATTCCAGCACCAACTCCAGCTTCAACAGAGTATGAATAGTTAAGATGAGGAGGGGAGGTAATCCTGTCAATACCCTGCCAATCTGATATGACAAAACCCTGAAATGCACCCAAAGAAACTCATTATACTTTGCACCTTCAGGGTTTCCTTTCAAAACTATATTAAACAATTTAATCAAATGATTTTTTCCACCTTGAACTTTAGCTTGTCCTTGAGGAAACCAGTAACAAGATCACGATTAGCATGCATCTTCTTCCCATTCCAGCTCGAGTAAGATACCATAACTGTTGCAACACCCTTGCTAATAGAGTTATAGTAAGCCGGCATGTGGATGCTGAGCAATCCATTTAAACTGATTACAGTGTTATTCTCATCAATGCCCTTGGTTGTGCCACCATCTCCCACAAAGTGCTTAGCACAGGCTGCAACCTTTTGTCTAGCCACAGTAATCAATAAATTAGGTGAAATTTTTATTGCCAGGTTTTGAATTTCTGTTCATCTTATATGCTACAGAAATTCAATTAATTACCATATAACATTGTAATATGTTAATCCATATATGGACAAGAAATGGGGATGACCAAGAACAAATTTTCACAAATGATGTTTGCATAAATAGAATCGGTGAACTGGTCCTTCTATGAAAACAATGTGAAGCAACCCCATGCTTTGCAAAAATACCAAGGTTTTGAGAGGAGTTGACCGCCTGAAAATGGCGGAATAATAATAAGGGACAACTGTACTAAATTGGAAAACTGTTTTTCAAATTTTTTAGATGGACATTAGGAAATCCACCTATGAAATCAATACATACAGCGTGAACATAGGAAGGGCTTGGGGGACCTAGCTTTGTCATTATTATAATTTATATATGCCTAGATATGTTCTACCACTTAGTCTTACCATTCGTCTAGAACAACCAAAAGAGGTCCAAAGTAATACTTATCAGGCAAAACTTGAAAGTATCACATCCATTGGATGTTGACCCTTACCAACTCAATTCAAATAATGTGAGCTGTTGCTTTGAACATTGACCATGGGAAGGAAATGGGGATCCTACGCACTTAGCTTTTCTATTTTTCTGTCATTTAATAATGCTTGACGTGTAGAACACTACATCGCCCACTACTGGATTGAGATCTCAAATTTTCCTAAAGAAACTATCCATGCATATGTGAAACTAAGTAATGCATCCATATAGTATGTTCACCCTTGACGGGCAGTAAATTGGATAAGGCAAGCATTTTTTGTTAATAACGTGTGGAGAACTCAAAATACATTTTCCCTTAATGCTCATACAAATATTAAGGTAAGCATATGTGAAAGAGTAATGATCAAATGAACATTAAGCTTATAATCTTGAACAGGTACTAGAAGTAGATCACTTCAAGACAAGAACAACATCTGTCATTTCTTTTCAAGTTTGAGTTAAATCAACTTTTCAGATGTTCTTCACTTCATGTGAATGTTAGCCACCTTCAAGTATTCTATTTAGAAGCTCGTGCAATTATTACAATTGAACACATATGCTAATGGAGGCATTTATCTGAATCTAGTCAAGGTTAATTAATTATAATTCACCCAGAGTAAACAAATAGGACAATGTGATAGAAATAGAAATTTGTCAAAAGGGCTCTTACTTTCCAGCAACAAAGGGAATGCCCTTTCGAGATTTGGCAGGGAGTTCTCCTTGCAAGCCAGGTATAATCTCAGTCATTGCTTGAACAATCTTAGGGTCCTCACTATAACTTTCATAGCACCGACCCCATCGTGGGTCCCTGCAAACCTGTGAAACCAAGGTAGTGGACAAAATATGTCAATATAACTGTTCAAAGTTTTATTCTTTTGAGGGTGGGGATTGGAAGTCACCGAAAAAACTATTTCAAATGTTCAATTACCGCAATGCACGGAGCAAAAACATATGGAATTCCTGTAGCTCTAACTTCAAGAGCTGTTGCCTCTCCAATCTTCTTGACAAGTTGAGGATCCCTGAAAGAACAAAAATAAAATTAAATCCAACATATTTATAAACTGTAGACTTTTTAAAACAAATAGGAATTTGATGTATTTCCCATTCATTCATTATCCTCGACAAGATCAAAACTTTTCTTTTTAGACAGATTGTAACAATATCCCAGCTTCTATATATATATATATATATAAACATTAAATTATCCAGTAATACCAAAAAAATTTCTTCTAAAATTTAGTGAAGCTATTTAATTATTCAGAACATCAGAACTTTTGAATTTGATTGAGACAATCTAATTCTATATTCTTCAAACTTCCATCAATGAGTTAGTGTCCTTTTGGAAATCAACAAACAAATAATTGCTACATCAATCACTTAAGACTAAAACAAAAAATCATGCCTGCAATCTGCATCAAGGTTTATATTAAATACTTACCTGGTGACACCAAGCCCAACATTATGAGGGAAAATAGTGGCATTGTACACGTTGTTGTGGCCATGAACTGCATCAATCCCATAAATCATAGGAATCCCGAGACGGGTCGATAGAGACCCCTTTTGGATCTCATTCACTGTATTAATCCAAGCCTCAGCTGAGGCCTTTGGAGCCGGTACACTCCCTCCACCACTCAACACACTCCCTGGCCAAAACCCACACACACCATTTTACTCAGAAACATGATTTGTGTACTAAAAACCAATCCTTGACAACATACATACCAAGTACAACATGTATATATAGTTATATATATATATGAACCAAAATGTTTACCAATGAAGTATTGCTTCATGACATCTGGGGTAGCAACACTGCGCTCGATCTGCACCATTTGGCCGATCTTTTCTTCAAGGGTCATTCGCTTCATGAGGTCTTTGATTCTTGCACCCAATGGCTGTTTTGGGTCCTTGTATTTTATGTATTCTGCTTCAGTGAGCACTGCTAAACAGCATAATAGCATGAAACCCATCATGGGTTTTGAAAGTCTCCCCATTTTAGCACACCCAAGTCGAGATCTTTTGGCCTGTAATCTGAAGATTTTAAGCTGAGTCAGATAATAGATAAGCTTCAATATGAGATACAGCTGATAGTAACATTAACAGAGACTCTGCATCATACACAAACTATGATTGAAAAATGAAACACAAACACACAAACACAGAGCTTTAAGCATATACAAAGATGTCATACTGAAGTAAGCTCAAATGTGAAGATAAACAGAGGAATAAGAAATGTGAAAGAAAGCATTGAACTGAACTTACTAGCTGAACAGAGACACACACAAGCTTAGAGACGAAACTGATTGAGAGAGATATAAGATAAGAGATTGATATATGTTACCTTCGCCTTTTTATCCACTATCTCCTTCCAGTATGAATGCAGGAAGCTTCAAATTTGACAGTAAATGACTGACAATGAGTTGTTACTTTATACTGATCTGCTGCGTTTCTGTTTGGATCCAGGCTGCGTCTGCTGCGTTTGCGTTATTTTTTTTTTCAGCTCAGCGCCTTTTGCTATGTTGATGGGACATAAATAGTGTAAATAGGCCAATAAACAGAACTCAACAGTAATAAACAGTAATTAAAAAATATTTTTTTTATTGTTTTTAGTTTTTCATTTTTAGAGCATTCTCATCACCCCAAACCTTAAAAACACACCTCCATCAAAAGTTTTAAATGTCAAATATTTTGGCATTGATGAACAGTGCGGTCTCAAATTTGAGACCGCACTGTTCATCAATTGTAAAAATTTTATTGTTTTTTTAATTTAGGTGAGGGCCCATTTTCTTTTCTTTATTATTTCTGTATTTCTCTTTCCTATCACCTCTCTCTTCCCTCTTCTCTCTTCTCTGTCTCTTCTCTCTTCTCTGTCCCGTGGTGGCGAGGTCTGATGGGTTTGGGTCCGATTGGATGGTTCGATGGTCGTGGGTGGTGGCGATGATGATTCTTGGTTGGCGATTGTGGTCCGATGGGCATGGGTGTGGGTTCGACGATCCAATGGTCATGGTGGAGGTTCGGCGTGGGCGATGGAGGTTTCTTCTTCTTGGGTCCAATTGGATGGTTCGATGGTCGTGGGTGGTGGCGATGATGATTCTTGGTCGGCGATTATGGTCTGATGGGCATGGGTCGTAGGTCCGACGGTCCAATGGTCACGGTGGAGGTTCGGCGTGGGCGATGGAGGTTTCTTCTTCTTCTTCTTCTTCTTCTTTTTTCCTTTCTGTTGTGGTTTGTGGTCATGGTTTTGGTTCGGCATGGGTCGTGGGTCATCAATCCTGGGTTTGTGTGTGTGTGTGATGGGTTTTGGTTCACCGATCTGGGTTTGGTTCCTGTGGGTTTTGGTTCGGCATGATGGGTCTGCTGATGGGTTTTGCTGGTTGTTTTGTGGTGGTTGGGTGTGATTTTGGTGGATGGTTGTGGTTATAATTTGGTTTTTTTCTTTTTCTGTTCTTCCTGCGGGGATTGTGGTTGCCACAGTGGTGCTGTGACTTGTGGTGGTGGTGGCTGTGGTGGGTTGTGGTTGCTACAATGGTGGTAGGGGTGGTGGAGGATTTGGTGGTTGTGAAATGGGTGGGTGGATATGGTGGCCGGTGGCGTTGGGCTGTGAAAGGGAGACACAGAGGAGAGAGAGTCAGAGAAAGAGAGGAAAAATAAAAAAGAATAAAAAATGATAAAGAAAGAATATTTAAATGAAGTGTTAAAAAAAATAGAAGTTTTGATGGAGGGGATGTTGTAAAGTGGGGTGTTATATGTTATAAAATTGAGATTTGAGAGGGTAAATGCTAAATTTTTTACAAAGCTTGATAAGAATGCTCTTAGTAAAATAAGTGTTTGAAAACGCAAATTGATGACTTGCTCCCGCGTCTGCGTTTTTCTTTTTTCTTTATTTTTTTCTTTTTTTAAATAGAAGCGCGTTTCAGCCATTGTTCTGCTTTTTTAATGGGTCCATGCTCTGTTTATGAGACCCATAAACTTCTTTTTTAACAAAATTTTTATTAAAAATGAGTCTTACACAGTATTTATACATTTAAAAATTATTTTACTACAATGTTTTCAGTTTTTAAAAAAATAAACGGAATCTAAAATCTTTTTTTGTTTCTTCCCATGGTTTTTTAGAGAAAATGTGAGTGGTTCAATGGTTCCTCTTAAACTTATTTTTGTTGCTATGTATGGGTTCCACTGCCTTTTTTGGTATTATTTATAAGTCTAATTGGACTATTTCAGTAGGTCCTGTGCACTGTTTACGAGACTCATAAACTTTTTTTTAACAAAATTTTCATTAAAAATGAGTCTCACGCATTATTTACACATTTAAAAATTATTTTGTTACAATATTTTCAGTTTTTAGGAAAATAAACGGTATCCAAAATCTTTTTTTGTTTCTTCCCATGGTTTTTTAGAGAAAATGTGAGTGGTTCAATGGTTCCACTTAAACTTATTTTTGCTGCTATGTATGGACTCCACTGCTTTTTTTGGTATTATTTTTAAGTCTGATTGGACTATTTCAGTTAATTTTTACCTTTATCTACAATACTTTAAGTAAAAAAATTTCAGTTTTAACAAAATAAATTGATCCCAAACAAACCTTCACTTTCACATTATTCCATTATTTTCTCTTCACTATTTTTAGAATTGTCACTTTTATTTTTCAACCACTTACCATCAATTATATCCAAAAAAAAAATTCATAGTTTTATTGGACAAAACAAAACAAAAGTTGTCCAATTGACATAAACTCATCACTTTTTTTTTTTCCAATCACTTAGGGTGTGTTTAAATACAACTTATTTTAATAAAAACAGAAAACATATTACTAAAAATAATAAAAAATTAATTTTTAAGTTACTATTCACTCTCCCAAATACTGTACATTTACCTTAATGCACTGTACAGTGCAAGAGGTGCTGGTAAAAAAAAAAAAAAAAAAAAGAATGAAAATGTAAACGCAGCCATGAAACGTGTATCCAAACGCGTACTTACCATCAATTATACTAATTTCTTTAGTTTTATTAGACAAAACAAAAGTTGTTAGATTCACATAAACTCTTCATTTTTTTTTAATTACTTACCATTAATTATATCAATTTCTTTTTTGATTCAATCAATTACATTAAAATATTATAAAAATAAGTGTGAAGTTAGTTGCATCACTTGCTACTAATTATATCAATTTCTTTTCTTTTCTTTTTTGATCTGATATCAATTTATTTTTTGATTGGATCAATTATAATACATTATTTTAAAAATGAACGTGAGATTTGGTCGCAATATTATTTGGTTGCGTAAGATCTTATTTTAAGATCTTTAAGATCTTTGCGTAACTTGAAGACTTAAAGAATCGTTTTGTGTCCTTGACTGTGAGTCTGGGCAACTCAAAAGACGCGTATAGCACTATAGCTGTCTCTAGTTATGTCATAGGTGTATTTGGGATAATTTATTATAAGCAGGATAAATAATTTAAAATATAGAAAATTAGGAATACCCAAAAAAAAAAAAGATATTAAAAAACTACAGGGTAAATTATATTTTTACTCCCTCAAAGAAGAGGTTTTTTCAATTATAGTCTCTCCAAATTTTTATTTTTATTTTTTCAGATCAGTTATGAAATTGAGTTATTTTGAAAATATATTTAAAATGAACGATTTTTTTTGGGTAATTATTTTAAATTTGTTGAAAGTAACTTTAATTGGACTTGAAGCATTTTTAAATGAGTCTGACGTGGTTTTAATTTGGAGAGACACTGACACAAAACTAAGGGCCTGTTTGTTAGTATTGTTTAAATAATAGTTTTCGTTGTTTAAACAACACAATATGTATTTTTACAATATTTTTTCACTCACATGTATTTTCCCAACACTTAAACAACGTTACTGAACAACATTACTAAACGGACCCTAACTATTTAAAAACTATTAGAATGTAAACTAGAATCAAATTTGGGTCTTTTATTGAGCTTTCATTTCAATATATTACTAGTTGATAACACATAAAACAGATGCAAGTTATACAAAAGTAATATCTACTACATATTTAATTAAAATTTATTAAAAAATAAAAAGCATATTAGAGAATTTGCAGAAAATAACATACATAATTTAATTTAATATTAGATTGATTTCTAAAGAGATTTTTTTGAGAAGGATTTCTAAAAAGATGGTGGCTCCTAATTAGTTTAAACTAACATAGTTTGCAAATAAACTTACCAAAAACTATGTTAACAAGACCCTTCTCATAATAAAATTTTAAAATGATGACATACAAATATATAGGTTTTCAAACGTTGCGTGACAAGATTAGAAAAAGTCCAAAAACAAACAAAAATTAAAAGCGTTTATGTCTATTTGGGATTCGCTTATTTTGTTGAAACTGAAATTTTTTTGCTGAAGTATTATTGGCGCCGTCTGTGGGGAGGACTTGTACACTAGCAAGTGCAACGGTTGGTGTGAAAAAGTCCAGAGTAACACTTTAAAAAAAAAAAAAAAAAACAAACACACTAGAGCAATACAGTTTACAGCAACAACATTCATTCAGAAGTCTACAATCACAAGAAACAAGAGTATGCGAAAAGTAAAAAAGAGACAAAACAAGTCTACTTCTTTATTAATATATGAAGAAAAAGTTACATCTCTTACAAGTGATGCCTGTGGGGCTTGTTCTAAAGCTAACTACAAAGACAGACGCCTAGCAAAGCTGGCAGAGGAACAAAAGATAGAAAAGAAAGCTGGCAGAGGAACAAAATATAGAAAAGAAGGCTCGTTGAAGAGCAAAAATAGAAGAGATAAAAGGGAAAAGGAAAAAAGAAGGCACCATGGAAGGCAGAAGAGGCCGCGGCACAGGACGGCTCCACTTCTGGGTTCCGCCTGATTTCCCTCCCACCCCCATCGCTGCCGGCTTGGAGGGTCAGCGGCCCGTACCTAAGGGAAGGAGGTTACATTCTTTTTGAATCCTCCTCCAAACGGCAAGGAGGGTTCCACCTCTGATTAGGTTGAAAAAAAGGAGAATCTTCGGACCTCTCCTACCCCAACCCCAACATGACATCCAGGGTCAGGGTGCCATCCTCGGCTCCTGATAGGGGCTCAGCATCCTTAGGAACGCCCCTTCCAAGGGCCAATGCATTAAAAGGGGCTCAAACTACTATTTCTTGCAGAACCTCTAGGCAATATTTTTGGGAAAAGTTTAAGACGGATGTTCGTCAAGTGTGAAGGAAAAGGTTGCTACAAAAACGCCTTTTATAGAGGGCGAAAAGTGGGTCTTGCAGAACTTCTAGGCAATATTTTTGGGAAAAGTTTAAGACGGATGTTCGTCAAGTGTGAAGGAAAAGGTTGCTACAAAAATGCCTTTTATAGAGGGCGAAAAGTGGGTGAGAGCCAATTTGCATTAAATCCCAGGGAGGGATTTCCGGAGGCAATAATTTCACCCAAATTCCAAGGGGCTTACCCGCCGTTAGATCCTCGTAAATCTACGACTGACGTTAATGAGGAGACGCCTCATTAACGATGAGGTACCGAAGCGTCAGAACGCGTTACTCGAATGACTAAAGAGATGCCTCGTAATCAGAAGAGTCACGTCAAACGAAGAGGCAGAACAAAGCAAGGTCTTATACTTCCCCAACTCTAGCTTGCGTGTGTTATTATTTTGCTTGAAAAGTATATTTGTTTAATGTTTATTATAGATTGTAGCAATGTAAAATTAAATAGCTACGGATAAATAGATAAGATAAGTAAATAAATAAGAAAACTAGGTACTGGACAGAATTAAGGTATTGCATGGTCCTCGGACCCAAGCCTCTAGGGAAACCAGATACTTCAGATGAAAATGAGAAAACTAGATACTGGACAGAACCAAGACATTGCATGGTCCTCGGACCCAAGCATCTGGGGAAACCAGATACTTCAGATGAAAATGAGAAAACTAGGTACTGGACAGAACCAAGGCATTGCATGGTCCTCAGACCCAAGCCTCTGGGGAAACCAGATACTTCAGATGAAAATGAGAAAACTAGGTACTGGACAAAACCAAGGCATTGCATGGTCCTCGGATCCAAGCTTCTGGGGAAACCGAATACTTCAGATAAAAACGAGAAAACTAGGTACTAGACAGAACCAAGACACTGCATGGTCCTCGGACCCAAGCATCTGGGGAAACCGGATACTTCAGATGAAAATGAGAAAACTAAGTACTGGACAGAACCAAGGCATTGCATGGTCCTCAGACCCAAGCCTCTGGGGAAACCAGATACTTTAGATGAAAATGAGAAAACTAGGTACTGGACAAAACCAAGGCATTGCATGGTCCTCGGATCCAAGCCTCTGGGGAAACCGGATACTTCAGATAAAAACGAGAAAACTAGGTACTGGACAAAACCAAGGCATTGCATGGTCCTCGGACCCAAGCCTCTGGGGAAACCGGATACTTCAGATGAAAACGAGAAAACTAGGTACTGGACAGAACCAAGGCATTGCATAGTCCTCGGACCCAAGCCTTTGGGGAAACCAGATACTTCAGATGAAAATGAAAAAATTAGGTACTGGATAGAACCAAGACATTGCATGGTCCTTGAACCCAAGCCTCAGGGGAAACCAGATACTTCAGATGAAAATGAGAAAACTAAGTAATGGACAGAACCAAGGCATTGCATGGTCCTCGGACCCAAGCCTCTGAGGAAACCAGATACTTCAGATGAAAATGAGAAAACTAGGTACTAGACAGAACTAAGGCATTGCATGGTCCTCAGACCTAAGCCTCTGGAGAAACCGAATACTTCAGATGAAAATGAGAAAACTAGGTACTGGACAGAACCAAGGCATTGCATGGTCCTCGGACCCAAGCCTCTGGGGAAACCGGATACTTCAGATGAAAATGAGAAAACTAGGTACTGGACAGAACCAAGGCATTGCATGGTCCTCGGACCCAAGCCTCTGGGGAAACCGGATACTTCAGATGAAAATGAGAAAACTAGGTACTGGATAGAACCAAGGCATTGCATGGTCCTCGGACCCAAGCCTCAGGGGAAACCAGATACTTCAGATGAAAATGAGAAAACTAGGTACTGGACAAAACTAAGGCATTGCATGAGAAAACTAGGTACTGGACAGAACCAAAGCATTGCATGGTCCTCGGACCCAAGCCTCTGGGGAAACCAGATACTTCAGATGAAAATGAGAAAACTAGGTACTGGACAGAACCAAGGCATTGCATGGTCCTCGGACCCAAGCCTCTGGGGAAATCAGATACTTCAGATGAAAATGAGAAAACTAGGTACTGGACAGAACCAAGGCATTGCATGGTCCTCGGACCCAAGCCTCTGGGGAAACCGGATACTTCAGATGAAAATGAGAAAATTAGGTACTGGATAGAACCAAGGCATTGCATGGTCCTCGGACCCAAGCCTCAGGGGAAACCAGATACTTCAGATGAAAATGAGAAAACTAGGTACTGGACAAAACTAAGACATTGCATGAGAAAACTAGGTACTGGACAGAACCAAGGCATTGCATGGTCCTCGGACCCAAGCCTCTGGGGAAACCAGATACTTCAAATGAAAATGAGAAAACTAGGCACTGGACAGAACCAAGGCATTGCATGGTCCTCGGACCCAAGCCTCTGGGGAAACCAGATACTTCAGATGAAAATGAGAAAAGTAGGTATTGGACAGAATCAAGACATTGCATGGTCCTCGGACCCAAACCTATGTTGAAACTAGTCACTATAGGGCAATATAAGCGCTGAACGGAACCAGGGTCCTTGTACTGACCATGGACCTAAATCTACGGTAAAGCCAACCCCTTTTGACGCCAAATAATCAGCCCTATCAGGGGCAGAAACCACGAAAAGCTAAGCGCTAAAGTACCAGCAACTTAAACCTACCCATCCTAGAGGAGCCAATAAGGAGCTCAGGCAAAAAAGTGTAAACTAAAAAGATAAAAGCATTATAAAAACAGGGAAAAATTCCTCAGACAGGCACTCAGCGCCAAAAACAAATTACAAGTACGGTTGAAGTAACGGTAACGCTAACAGCGAGGTAAGGCTCAAACAGGGCGCAAAAATGTGCCGAGAAAGTCAAAATCCTCCTCCCCACCCTAGAGGTCGTGTAGCAGAATTTTGAGGGACTATTGTGGGGTCCCAAATATTTAAACAACCCCGGCCCACTCCATAGCCGGCCCAAGGCCTGTGCCGAGGGGGATATGGAGGCCGAGGGTAAAAGGGAAAAGCCTAGGCCCTCAAGGAGCCTCGCCGAGAATGCCTACCTCCTCGGCCAACCAACGTTGATAGAATGAAAATATCTCTCACCCCTTAAAGCTTACGCCACCAACCTTCTTACCATCTTAATGGTGAAGTAACCAGCAAACCCAGGTGCCTTGGTCACTCCAACTAATAGAAAGTATGCAAAAGTGGTTAAGAACTAACATAAAGCCTGTAAAAACAGATGATGTGATAGACCCATATACACAGTATCCGGATAACCGACAAGTGGACGACTAAAATTAACTATAACAATACTATTTAACCAAGAGGACTCACAACAAAAAAAGGAGGAGGCCCCTGATATTAGTGAGTCCTAAGAGAAAGGACAGGGAAAAAAGATCAGTTCCAAAGAAAAATAGATCCTCGAGCTGAGCCGATTACGAATATGCTTCACAAATACTTAACAAAAATCATCAGGATCCTCACAAAGACTTAGCCAAAATCATCATGATCGTCATAAACACCTAACCAAAGTCATGGGATTTATCCTCGTAGAAAGTACTTATCCAAATTAACTAGCCCATCATCTTTATGATTTTCATGACATCCGTTGTTTGCTATGTTGATGCCTAGCCCTTTTTACCCACATCTCTACAAATTTCATTGTCAAGAGTCCATTACAAATTGAGTCCCTACAATTATAAATAAAGGTAAAAGTTAGCTGAAATAGTACAGTGAGACTCATGAATAATATCAAAAAGTGCAGTGAAACTCATAAATAGTAACAAAATTAAACTGAATAGTAAAATAAGTTGATAAAAATAATTTTTACGAAGCTCACAATTCATATTATTATAATAAATATAGATAAAATCAATAACAATCGGGATTGATGCATCACTTTTATATGGCTTATTGGCATAATTTGCAATGTAAATCAATCCCACTTTTATATGGCTTGTTGGCATTATTTTCAATGTAAATCAATATATATATATATATATATATATAGTAATTTTAAGTAATGTTACAATACTCAATATTTTTTAATTTGATATGAATTTTAAAAAATTCACTGATAAATTACATTATCTTCGTATATTTTCTATGCTTGCAAAATGTCAAGATGATTAAAGATTAATACTCATGTTATCAATCAACTATCTAAATTCAAGTTTTTGTAATTTAAAATAATGCATAAAAGATGAATTTAAGGACCGAGTGGTAAATAACTTTCAATTAACATGAAAATTGGCATGAATGTTAAGAACATATAAAACGTGTAATTCAATGGTGAAATTTTCAAAATATGAATTTTTTAACAAATTATTGGGTTAGAGTTACATCAAGTATAACTTGAACTTAACTCTCTCTCTCTCTCTCTCTCTCTCTCTCTCTCTCTCTATATATATATATATATATAACTCTAAGTAATATTACACAATCCAATATTTTTTAATGAGAAATGATATGTCCATAACATTTTCACAATATTTTTACAACAAATTCTAAGTAAGAAGTTGTTACTGGTTGTTATTGTTGGGGCAAAAAAGTAATTTTAGTATTAGGTTCAAATTTAAACTAATAACAACTAACTACCTATGATTTGTTGTAAAAATGTTGTGGATGTAGCATCTTTCTTTTTTAATTAGATACGAATTTTGATAAATTTACCGTTAGATTACACTATCTTCGTATACTCTCCATGTTTGCAAAACTTCAAGATGATCAAAAATCAATAGTCATATTATCAATTAATTGTTTAAATTCAAATTTTTGTAATTTGAAATAATGTATTAAAGATGAGTCTATAAATCAAATAGTCAATAACATTCGATTGTCATGAAAATTGACATGCATGTTAAGAATATATAGAATAAATAATTTAATAGTAAGATTTTCAAAATATGATTTCTATAACAAGTTATTGGGTTATCCTAGGATAACTCAATATATATATATATATATATATCATATGTTGTGTAAGTAGTGAGAAGACATTTTGTTTTCTAATTTGTCAATCCTTTTCCCAGCTCCCCCCATCATAACAGGCTTGAAAACAAAGACAAGAAAGAAGGAACTACAAGTTACAGCCAAGGAATATTGAAAGTGTTTGATCTAAAAAGTAAAAAACCAGACACAGTTTGGTCCTCATAATTTAATTATGATGGCCCATTGTTTTGTACTATTTCCGTATCCATCACAACATTTTCCTTTTCTTTAGTGGGCAGTGACGGCAGTCCCCACCAACCATGAAGTTGCATCTACGGAGTCGTACAACTTGATGAAACTTGTCTATAAAAATAACCATAGAAATAATTGGAATAATTATTCATTGCTTGTAGACAGTTTTTCTTTAAAAAAAAAAAAAGAAAAGAAAAAAAAGAAAAACTGGCATATTTCATGCTTGAGGATAAAAAAAATGGCACAGACACCAATGCTGTAAAGACAAAGGCAAAAAGAAAAAAAAAAAGGCATATTTTAAACTCCAACCTGTACTTCTGATTCAAACGGCCAATTTTTTTTAAAAAGTCAAAATTGTAACGTTAGGAAAGCGGGAACAGATACTTCAGTTTTTGTAATGAAAATTTAAAAATTTGGTGGGGTATGTTCTTATTCTTAAGAATGATGTTTTTTCTTCTTTTTTGGCAAAGTAAATAGTAATGGCCTCGTTGTTTGCACCAATCTATGTTTATTTATTTTATTAAATTCCCTTGGTTATTGCACATGAGTCACATGACCAGATAATAAAATGTGCGATAGTTTAGGCAACAAAAGCGTCCAGTATTTCTTTTTTTTTTTTTCTTTTTTTTTTTTGGGTGAAAAAAGCGTCCAGTATTTCACACTTTGTATATTGGTTGAACATGGGGAGAACATGATAAGGAAAATAGTGAGGTAAAGAATTGAGTGTACGAAGCAATAAGTATATTGACAGAATATGATAAAGAAAAGAGTAAGGGAAAGAATTGAGGATACGAAACAATGAGTATGAGGGTGTTATAAGTTATGTTAACTTTAGTTCATCAAAAAAAAAAAAAAAAGTTATTTTAATTTTAAGTAACATTTTTTTTAATGATAATTGCTCTTTATCATTAAGTTAAGACACCGATCGGTTTATGGTGTAGACAGATTATAAAATCCTTATTTCTTATTTGACAGCAAAATAAATTGTTTTGTGGATGAAACAATGAATATAAGGTGTTAAAACCAATTGGTTTATGGTGTAGGCAGGGTTAGAACCAGGGGCAGAACCAAGAATTTTACTTTGGGTGGGTCGAGATATAGTACTGAGGTTATCATCTAGTGATCATCATGTTGTCTACTTTGATATTAGGGGTCCGTTTGGATATAACTTATTGTTGCTGAAAGTTACTGAAAACTGAAAACACTGTAGTAAAATAATTTTTAAATGTATGAATAGTACTGCAGGAACCATTTTTAATATTTTTTAATACGTGAACAGTGGTTGTGGTCCTATAAATAGTGCGTGAACAGTATCGAAACAATGTGCGAATAGTGTTTTTTGTCTTTGCACAGTAACTTCTGTCTCCTGACCTGTGTGAAAGCAAAAAAAAAAAAAAAAAAAAAAACTGAAAACGCAATAAAAAAACGCACTGCAACTAAACTGTGTATCCAAACCCTCACTAGATATGTTCCACACATGCATAAAAAGAAACTTGGTATTTTTAAAATTTATAGAATAAAACTTGATGATGATATTTCATAAAATAAAATTCAACCATTATCATTTTCATAGTGAATTCTTACAATTTTCATTTGTAATATAAATTGCTGAGTTGTCTATCAAAATGAATAAAAAATCTCCAATGAAACCAACGAAGTCTTCAAAATTGTGAATGATCCAAAGCCTTAGAAGTATTTTTGAGAAACAAGTGAAATTATAAAAATGAAATTGAGAAAATAATACATTATCTCTATAATTATTGGGTCTGTTAGTCAGTTCTTTTATTTTTTTTAGAGCATTGTTTGAGAACTTGAATTTTTTTTAGGGGGCCAAATGATGATTTTTTTAATGAACCCTTTAAAATTTTTCACTAATATATATACTAGGAAAATATATTTTAAATTTTTGGAGGGGCTATGGCCTGGTTAGAACCCAAGGGGCAATGTAGTTCTGCCCTGGTTAGAACCCTAAACACCAATTGGTTTATAGTGTGAATTGGTTGCATATAGGGAGAATAGGATAAGAAAAAGAGTAAGACAGGGAATTAAGTGTATGAAACAATGAGTATGAAGGAGTTATGAGTTATGATAAGTTTATAGCATAAGCAACATTTTTTTTTCTTTTATCATGATGATTGTCATTTATCATCATGCTAAGATTTCAATCGATTTATGGTGTAGTAGGGAGTTAAAAACCATAAATATCTTATTTTGCAATAAAAATTTTTACCAATTGAACTAACTAAAACTTAGGCATAATAAGAAATTCATCCCTTCCTTTTTCCAAAGAATTCCTTATCAATTTGGGTGTACCCACTACCCACCATGATTAAGGCCCAACGGAAGGGGAAAATCTAGTGTCTTTTTTATTTTATTTTTTAAAATATGGTTACCTGCCATGGGTACAACACCATGTGCACCTAAATTTTTTTTTTTTTTTTAATTTCTCCTAGGTTGGTTTTTTATTTATTTATTATATATATATCTATATATAAAAAGTGAGAATGTGTAAAAGTTATAGTATCTTTTGGTTTGTTTAATATATACTGTTTATCACTTCATTGTCTTTTTTTTTTTTTTTTTTCTTTTTTTCCAGTAATATCACAGTGTCAACTTTTTTATTTTATTTTTCTAATTACAACATCATGTGCACCTAAATTTTTTTTTAATACTTTTGTTTCTCCTAGATTGTTTTTCTATATATATCTATATATAAAAAGCCAGAATGTTTAAAAGTTATAGTACTTTTTGGTTTGTTTAATATGTACTGCTTATTACTTTATTGTCCTTCTTCTTCTTCTTCTTCTTCTTCTTCTTTTTCAGTAATAACCAGGTCAACTTTTTTATTTTATTTTTCTAATTACAACATCATGTGCACCTAATTTTTTTTTTAATAGTTTTGTTTCTCCTAGATTAGTTATATATATATATATATCTATATATAAAAAGCCAGAATGTGTAAGAGTTATGGTACCTTTTGGTTTGTTTAATATGTATTGTTCATCATCGAGTCAACTTTTTTATTTTATTTTTCAAATAATAATAATAATAATAATAATAATATATTAATACAAAAAATTGTACAATATTTTCACAATTGTTGAGGTATTAATTCCTTATAGGTCAAAATAAAATATCATATTAGAACCAACCATAATTAAAAATAAAGATATTATGAAAAAAAGAAGTGCTACATTCACAACATTTTTCACAATACTTTTATAACAAATCATTTGTATTAAATTGTTATTGGTTCTAGCTTAAACTTACCAATGAAATTATTTTTTTGTCCATCAATAATAACCGATAACAACCTACTGCTCATGATTTGTTGTGAAAATGTCATGGACAAAACATTTTTTTTTTTTTTTTGTGTGAAAATATTAAGATATTGTAGGGGCCTTTTTTGTGTTTTGGGTTGGGCTGGGCTGCCTCCTACCTGATGGGCCCGAGTATTTTCTGAGTAGGAGAGTTGAGACCAACCCAACTGTAACTCACTTTGGGCTGGCTTGTGCACAAACTGAGCCTTGTCTGTCAGGAATGTTTTCACAGCAAGCAGAGCTGTTACAAAAGGTTACGGTAGGCAAATATAATAACAATAAAGAAAACAGAGTACAGTGAATTTTTCTTAATAAAAACAGACTGAGTGATCTCTATTTCTATGGCAATCACAATAATAACAATGGTAATGATAATAACGGCTTTTACAAAAAAGGAGCAGTTGATTGAGCGGTAATGGAAGTTAATCGAAAATAAATGTCAAGTCAAGTTTGAGTCTACAGTGGCAAAGAATCAAAGAGGAAGAACGCTTCCTCTCAATGAAACTAATCTCCCAGGAAAGTGTCCTGCTGTGGGGATTAATGACTTTGAGGGATCGAACCTAAGTGATAAGTGCCTGAAAGAATTCCTATTACTTAGTTGTTTCCCAGAGAGTGGGATTTTGAAGGGAAGAGAAGGGAACCGATCTACTGGTGCATGCCTATTACCCCCTTGCTCTTTGTTTTCCAGTTTGTTTTCTTATCTTTTCTTCTTTCTTTTCTTTTTTCTTTTGTTTTTCCTTTTATTTTCCCCGTTCCTCTGTTTTTTGATCCCCTTTACAGGGCATAGCAAGGGTCCTTTTATAGGGCCTGCCATGATCGGTTTTTACCACTTTACCCTTTAACGGCCTTTGTTTGGTCTGGGCATACTTGCCGACCACCCAGGAGCTCGTCTGTGTACCATTTAATCTCGCCAGACAAAGATAGGTTTGTATTGTTTCTTAGTCCGCCGTGGCACTTTCTCTTGCCATGGCGTAAATGCTCTCTTTCTCCCCCCATGGCATGCACCCAACGTTTCCCCCTAATCTTGCCTCTTTTGGGCGGTCTGCTATCCCAGCAGGACGTATCTCCCAAAAGGGCTTGGGCCAGAAGCGCAAAATAGATCTTTTCTCCTCTCCCCAACCACCAAACCACACCCCCCCCTTACCTCTTACCTCTGACCTATGGCCCCACCACGTCCCATATTGGCTGGGTACAGGCTGGTGGTACCTAGGCCTTGCGTGTGCTTTCCTGTTATATACGTTCAAAATTTGCCTGCGGCTCATGTGTTTGTTGCAATCTGGAGCTTTGTTTGCATCGTTTACCATGCTTCTTTATTCTTTTACGTGGGCCATTCTGTACATTTCACTGCTTCCCTTTGGGACTGGGCTTCTCTTAATATTGGGTTTTACATTTCTCTTGGCCCATTTCTTGGTTGCATTCATGTCCTGCTTCATTACTTGGCATTTCCTGCCGTGACGATATGCTCCTGCTAGGTCTCTTTTCAAGCCTTCCATTTTCATTCCTTCCCCCAGTGACTTAACATGGCCACTGGTGTTATGGGCTCCAGTATCCCTTTCTTTTTCCTTTGGGCCTGCGGCCCATTTACTTCCTTTGGACTTTCTCGGCCCATTTACTTCATTTGGACTTTCTCGACTTATTTACTAACTTTGCATTCCCATGGGTTTTTACTAACTTGATTGGGCTTCCCTGACCCAGTCTCCTTATTCTCATCCTTGGGGTTCATGGGCTTGCCATCGACCCCTACTTTCTTTGTTTACATTGCTTTGGGCCTGCCGCGGCTCATTCTCACTTTTCCATACCATATACTGCTCATGGGTGCTATTTCTCTCTTTCCGGGCCCTTTGGGCCCATTTGCTTCCTCGAGACCCATTTATTTATGTTATGGGCTTGTGATCTATTACTCCTGCCGCTTGGAGTTAATAGTCTTATTCTATACTTGCCATTCTTATTGCTTACTTTGCTGAATTGGGTCTGTTTTACAAAAATGACCCTCAACAGACATCTTGTTGTTATCACAATATTTTCTAAACTGTTGAGTTGTCAATTTTTTACAAGTCAAAATAAAATATAACAAAATTATAAAGATATTATGAAAATATTGTGTCATTCTGTTGTGTTTTTAGAAATTTTTTGTTGGCTCAATCAGCTTTGTTGAGCCAAAATTCATTGTTTCACCTACAATTTTCTTTGATTAACTTTTTGTATTTTTTTTTTCACACAATTTTAAATAAAAACACATAGTTTTATACACAAAAACATAAACAAAAATTTAGGATAAAAGCAATTTTGATTCTTAATGTTTGGGGTAGTTTACAATTCCTCCTTAAACATTAAAATCAAGCAATTTTTCTCATAATATTTTGGAAAATAGCAAATATGTCATATTGTTATTTTCTCAGTTAAGCCCTGTTGGAGCATTTTAATATTAAATAATTAAAATGAATAAATGTTACAACATAAATGCAAAGATATGAGAGTGAATATGGAAGATGAGGAGTTAGTGAAAATGTTTAATCCCACATTGAAAAGGAGAGAGACTATTTTATTCATTTTAATTGTAGTGATTAATGGGCTAATATGAATTGTCTTAGATATTGAGCTAGATACGTGCGCAAGGGAGAGGTGAAGGGTGGAGGTATCAAAAATGGAAATGAACAGTCCAAATAGTGTTGTGTAATTTCTTTCTTTACATTAATAATATTCAGAAGTATTATTTAGTTTCTCGTTGTGTTATTTCCATTATTATTATGTTTGCACCAACAAGCCCCAATGAAAGCTTATGATTCTTAAAGTCTAAAATACTCCGACTAAATTTTAACATCCTAAAGATTTTCGTCGCGTATTTTGAGTTTTAAATGGTAGTAATTTTTGGAAATTTGGAATGATGACATAAACTGTTTTATTTGTTATTTAAAGAACATTGATTTTCTAAGTTTAAATTTTTGAAACTTATAATTTATCTAATAGAAAATTTGATGACACGTCTTTTGTTATCTTATATATATATATATATATATGTGGGGCCAAGGAATTAGGCAACCCCAGCCCACTTCATACCAAGCCCAAGGCCCATGCCGAGGAGGAAGAAACTTCCGAGGACAACGTGAAAAAACCCGGATCACCGAGGAGGACCGCTGAGGACAACTATGTCCTCGGCCAACCCCGACCAAAAGAGGGTGAGTCTACACCCCATCAAAGGCAGCCTTTCAGAGCACCCCAAGAGTAAGAATAAGTATAATGTGTCGATCACGGGAGGACGATGGAAGAGCAAATCCAAGACAAACTGTCACATCTACATTAAATGCCCGTCGCTGGTGCTTTGGTCGAATTAATGAGGAAATGATCCCTGAGCGCTGCAGCCTTGGTAGCCACAACTCACAGAAGGATGGAAAAATGGCTGATGAGACAAGCACTCGAGTAGTGACCTGACTAGTCGACAAGTGTAGGGTTAAGATCAATTGAAAAGAGATATATAATGTAAAAACCCCTTCTAAAAAAGGAGGCTCCGCCTGAAAGGGGGAAGGAGGGAGGCTAACTGGTCCTCCTTAGAAAAGAGCTCACCGAATCAAGCCAAGAATAAGCCCTCTTCATTGGACTCAGTTCATTTGAGTTTGGTTGCCATGAACGCCATGCTGACCGTTGTCCACTCGCTAAAACCCTGCCCTTCAACCCACTCTCTACAAATTCATTGTATCAGGGCACTTCTCTTACCGACGTGGGATTAAGATGTCAAGCCTTACACTATAAGGTCATCCCTTGGTGGGGTGAAAATCCTGAAAACCCGCGTCGCTAGAGAACAAAAGCCCAGCCCTTACAATTGGCACCGTCTGTGGGGAAGGGGCTTGTGTGATAGCGAGTGTAGCGGTTAGTTAGGGTAGGCCCAGACTCCCATCGGCAAGGATTCCTGTAGAGGGCCACTTTGATGGTAGTGCATACTGCACGAGGGTGCCACCGTCGTTTCTGAGAGCGTGCACGGTCTTTGTCATGACTCAATGCTTGCTCAAGCTAACACGTTGAAGCACTGATCATGTGGGGTGGATTGCTACGTGGAACATAGCTCCAGGGGCTCCGGCATTAACCATATGCTCCGTACCTCCGTTAAGGGGCTAGTTACTTCAAGAAGAAAACTAAGTCCTAGACAGAACCAAGGTATTGCATGGTCCTCAGACTTAAACTTTTGGGGAAACTAGGTACTTCAGAAAAAGCTAAGTGTTAGACAGAACCAAACCCTTGCATGGTCCTCGAATTCAAGCCTATAGGGAAACTAACTACTTCAAGAAGAAAACTAAGTCCTAGACAGAACCAATGTATTGCATGGTCCTCGGACTCAAGCCTGTGGGGAAACTAGGTACTTCAGAAAAAGCTAAGTGTTAGACAGAACCAAACCCTTGCATGGTCTTCGGACTCGAGCCTATGGGGAAACTAACTACTTCAAGAAGAAAACTAAGTCCTAGACAGAACCAAGGTATTGCATGGTTCTCGGACTCAAACCTGTGGGGAAACTAGGTACTTTAGAAAAAGTTAAGTGTTAGACAGAACCAAGACTTTGCATGGTCCTCGAACTCGAGCCTATGGGAAAACTAACTACTTCAAGAAGAAAACTAGGTCCTAGACAAAATCAAGGTATTGCATGGTTCTCGGACTCAAACCTGTGGGGAAACTAGGTATTTCAGAAAAAGCTAAGTGGTCATTCCTGGAAAAGAGCTCACCAAATCGAGCCAAGAATAAGCCCTCTTCATTGGACTCAGTTCATTTGAGTTTGGTTGCCATGAACGCCATGCTGACTGCTGTTCACTCGCTAAAACCCTGCCCTTCAACACACTCTCTACAAATTCCTTGTATCGGGGCGCTTCTCTTGCCGACGTGGGATTAAGGTGTCAAGCCTTACACTACAAGGTCAGCCCTTGGTGAGGTAAAAATCCTGAAAACCCGCGTCGCTAGAGAACAAAAGCCCAGCCCCTACAATATATATATATATATATATTATATTTTCTTAGCAAAAATCAGTTGTTTATTGTTGGAAGATGATAATATTCATTATCATCTTTAGAAGTTTTTAGTAAGTGCATATGTTGCCTTTAGCAAATAGGTTCTAAAAAATTATTATAGTAAAATAGATATTGATATGTTAAATACCTACCATAACTTTGTGGTTGATGAAAATTCTTATACGAATAAGATTAACTTTTTATGAAATAATTATCAAAATTCTTAAAATTAATGTCTCTTTTGATTAATGTAAATCTCTATTTACTTTAAAATAAAATGATTTATATATTTGTTTTGTGATACAAATAAAATCTATAATTGATCTTAATCCTTACTCTTTTTCCATGGTAAGTACATGCCTTCCACATGTTGCCCTAACTAGTCTATATATAAAAAGAGCTAGTGAGTATAGCTACAGTACATTTGGTTTATTCAATTGGACATTGTTACTTATGCCTTCTTCTTCATCCTTTTTTTTTTTTTTTTTTTTTTTTTTTTTTGTGTGTGTGCGGTAACTTGCTTATATAATAATAAAAATAAAATATTAACACAACAAATTGATACAACATTTTCACAATTTTTGAGGTGTTAATTTTTTATATGTCAAAATAAAATAATAAAATATCATATTGGAACAAACCACAAATAAAAATAAAGGTATTGTGGATTAAAAAAAGTGCTACATCCACAACATTTTTCACAACATTTTCATAAAAAATCTTAGGTGGTAAATTATTATTTTAATTTAAACTTAACAATGAAATTACTTTTTTCCCACTAATAACAACCCGTAACAACCTACTGCGTATGATTTGTAATGAAAATGTTGTGAACATAACATTTTTTTTGTGAAAATGTTAAGACATTTTGTTGTCCTCACAATATTTTCATAATTGTTGAGGTGTCAATTATTTACAAGTCAAAGTAAAATATAACAAAGTTATAAATGTATTATGAAAATGTTATGCCATTGTTTCTAGAAATTTGTTTTATTTGTCAATTTTTATTGAGCCAAAATTCACTATTTCACGTACAGTTTTCTTGGGTTAAATTTTTGCATTTTTTTTTCCCTTTATGCACCATTTTAAGTAAAACACACACACACACACACACACACACACACAAAACAAAAACAAAAACTTAGGATTAAAACACTTTTCATCTTTTATGTTTGGGGTAGTTCAAAATTCCTTCTTAAACTTTAAAAAATCAAGCAATTTTCCCCTTAATATTTTGGAAAAGAGCAAATATGTCATATTGTTATTCTCTCAATTAAACCCAAATGAAAGCTTATGATTCTTAAAATATTTCATTGTGTAATGTCTAAAATACTCTCACTAAATTTTAACATCTCAAAAATTTTCTTCACATATTTTGAGTTTTAGATGGTAGTAATGTTTAGAAAGTTGGAATGGTTGTATAAGGTGTTTTATTTGTTACCTAGAGAACATTGATTTTCTAGGTTTAAATCTTTAAAACTTATAATTTATCTAATGGAAAATTCGATAATACATGCATTTTGTTATCTTTTTTTTTTTCTTGCCTAAAATGGGTGTTCATTAAAAACTAATTAAGCTAAAGATTGCACCTAGACTCATGTAGAATGATAAAGAAAAAAGTATGAATGAAAAAATTTTCATTGTGTATGGTTGAATGTATTTGATAAAGTTCTTCAATTATAGTATATGACATCCTTTATTATGAAAATTTAAATATTGTAACAATGCCTTAGCAAAAATCAATTGCTTATTGTTGAAATATGACAATATTTATTATCATTTTTATAAGTTTTTAGTGGGTAGATATTACTTTTAGCAAATAAGTACTAAGAAACTATTATAGTAAAATATATATATATATATATATTTATTAAATAGCTACCATAACTTTGTATGTGATCAAAATTTTTATACAAATGAGATTAACTTTGTATGACATACATTTTTTATATATAGTTTCATACTTCTTCAAATAGAAATTTTATCTTTATTTTCTCACTCAAAAAGTGTTAAAACTATGTTTGTAAAACACTTTCATAACAAAGAAGTGCTATATCCACAACCACCTGTAATAACCTACTATTTGTGATTTGTTATGAAAATATCGTGGATATAACATTTCTTTTGTGAAAATGTTAAGACATTTTGTTGTTGTCACAATATTTTCAAAACTGTTGAGGTGTCAATTCTTAATCTGTCAAAATAAAATATAATAAAATTATAAAAGTATTATGAAAATGTTGTGCCATTCTGTTGTATTTTTAGAAATTTTTTGTTGGTTTAGTCAACTTTGTTGAGCCAAAATTCACTGTTTCACATACAGTTTTTTTGGGATGACTTTTTGTATTTTTTTTTTTCTTTATGCACTATTTTAAGTAAAAACACAGTTTTACACACACACAAAAAAAAAAAAAAAAAAAAAAAAAAAAAAAAAAAACCAAAACAAAAACAAAAACTTAGGATAAAAACATTTTTCATCTTTTATGTTTGGAGTAGTTTACAATTCTCCTTAAACTTTAAAATTAAGCAATTTTTCTCTTAAAATTTTGGAAAATAGCAAATATGTCATATTGTTATTCTCTCAGTTAAACCATAATAAAAGCTCATGATTCTTAAAATATTTTATTGTGTAATGTCAAAAATACTCTCACTAAATTTTAACATTCCAAAAATTTTCTTTATGTATTTTGAGTTTTAGATGGTAGTAATTCTTGAAAAGTTGGAATGATGATATAACGTATTTTATTTGTTATCTAGAGAATATTGATTTTCTAGGTTTAAATTTTTGAAACTTATAATTTACTTAATGGAAAAATTTGATGACACATGCCTTTTGTTATTTATTTATTTTTTTTTCTTAGCAAAACTCAGTTGTTTATTGTTGGAAGATGATGATATTCATTATTATTCTTATAAATTTTTAGAAAGGGGATATTTTGCCTCTAGCAAATAGGTACTAAAAAACTATTATAGTAAAATAGATATTTATATTTTAAATATTTACCTTAACTTTGTGTGTGATCAAAATTCTTACACAAATGAGATTAACTTTTTATGATATAATTGTCAAAACTCTTAAAATTAATATCTCTTATGATTAATGTAAATGTTTATGTACTTTAAAAATCAAATGATTTATTTCTTTGTTTTGTGATATAAATAAAATTTAGAATTAACTTTAATCACTAATTTTTTTCCACAGCAAGCACGTATCTTGCACGTGCTGCCCTAACTAGTATTCCATAAATTATTTTATGTCAGTCCTCTTTCTCCTTTTTTTTGTTTTTGTTTTTAAAATTCCCTTTACTTCGTTATGGAGAGAGAGATGGAGGGGATGTACATGTACCATCCAAAGTTAGATTTTACATCAATATCAAGTTATAAAAAGAGCCAAAATCGTGTCCTTCAAAAAAGGAAAGAAAAAAAAGGAGAGGCGTAAATCATGTTATATTTAAGTAATCATTCATGTTTGAAAAGCTCTCTTTTCCCCAGTTTTGGCAAACAAAATTGTTTCTCCTTGTTGTGTTGAGCTTTCGCTAGAGATCTTGTTTCTCCTTGTGTTGAGATTTCGCTTGACGAAGAGTTGGAATGGTAGGATTTACCCATCTTATTCAACCAATTACCACATGGGATACCCATTAGTTTAGTGCCAAATTGGCACCTTTGTGGAGCTGAAAATCAAGCTTGAAGTATGACTGAATGAGTCGGTCGCCAGCAAGTCATGGCATTCTTTTAGCATGTACAAAATCATCCAAAAATGCAATTACAGTTTCTTTCACATAAATATGTCCAAAATACCCAAGATTTCACTATTCACTTCCTCCACTTCCAAAATCAATCACCAGGCAGAGTATAATTCTTATATAATTATTGCATTGAAAAATTTAAACTTTCACATAAGCTTTAAGGATACACCAATATGTGAAGAATATGGATTATAGAGAATGCATAAAACATCTAAGATGGTAAAATAAACAAAAGGTCAAGGATTTATTACCAAACTCTGCTTTCATTAAGGTTAACCATAATACAAAAATTAGCTACCCCAGGTAATAACATGGAGATTATTATCTATTTGCCCCAAATTTTCGTCTCTATAAGGACTACTCTCTCTTTTATTTTTCTATTTTAAATAAATGTACAAAAAAAAAAAAAAAGCTACAACCAAATGATGAAAGTGAGCTTATTTTCAGCAATGATGAATTCCATCCATCTTCCAGCACATAGAGCTCCTTCACTTTCTGCCCATTCTCCATTCCAAGTACCTCTCCACACTTTCCAGTCCACAGTGCTCCTTCACAACAGGCATCGTAGCAGGAACCTCCAACTGGAATGTTGAACTACACTCATCTTTGCCACTCCAAGAGAGAAGCTGTTTTCTAGCTTCTTTAATAGCTGCTCTAGTAGCACAGTGAACTGAAGCTGCTAAAATTAAAGGTGGCTCCCCAGAAGCTGCACAAAACAGCTTTTGATTTTATACACTACTAATTGATCAAACTACAAACATCACTCTACCCAATGACAATTTGCGCCTACAAACTATATTAATTTTAGGAGTGTTTTGATAACTAACTCAAATTAGATCCTTTGCAATGTCTGCCAGGATAGCACACTGCATAATTTAAACGGAAGTAGACATTACGTCAGTCTATGGCTAAAGCCATGAGCAACACAGTGTATAAGATGTTTTTGGAAAAGGATTAGTGTGATTTCAATATTCTTTAACAAGATCCCCTCCACTTCACAGTTCACAGTTAAAATTTCATTTTCTGAATCTAACAGTGTACATACAACCACAAATTTCAATGACTTGGCTGTCTGTACAACCTCAGATTTATAATATTTACTTTGAATCATGAATCAGATCCATTTCAAATGGAGAGGATCCTTTTCCCTTTTATTTTACATTTCACTATTTTAAGTTCATTAAAATTAGGGTGGTTTTGCAATTTCATACTCATTGCAATGGCCTTAGTTATAAGCAAAGAGGTCCTATCAAAGAAGTAGGCGAATCTAGTTAAGTTAATAGGTCTTCTTGTTTGGCCTTCAGTTTATTCTTCTTTCAATATTTTTACAATAAATCATAAAGTTCTCATAGTTTCAACAGATCAAGATCATCAATGATCTGCTTCATCAATTAGTTTCAATTTCAACTACTTAGAGACATCTGGAAGGTTTTCCAGTAAAAGCCATTTGCATTTAAAACAAAAATTCTAAGGGACATACCTTTTGAAGAAAGAACACGTTTTTGATGATGTCCACTTTTTTGTATTTCAACATTGAATTGTTTGGGTATGGTGTCAAGCGTAGGAATCTTGTATGTCCATGTACCTTCCGCAACCACCAATCCATCTGAATTTGTCAGGTATTCCTCAAGCATGAAAAACCCAACTCCTTGAACAAAAGCTCCTTCAATCTGCAAGAAGCAACTTCAGATATCATAATTTATAAGTGAAAGGAGATATTTTGAGCATCCAGTTAGTAATGTATCAACATTCTAACATAAATACTTGTATGCAACAAAAGCATTGGGTTCTGCAAGGTGAATTTCTTCTAGACAAAACCAAACCAATACATACGAAGCAAAGAAGCAGCTCAAGTTTGATTGTGGATTGGAGAGGAAAGGTGGAAGAAAAGGTTAAGAATGGATTGAGGAGTCTTTGTGTGAGCTGTATGAGGTGAAATTCACACGAAGTAAAAAGAAGGCTTCACATCTATATGAGTAGTGTTTGGTTGGGCTTTGGCCAAAGAAATAGCAGCACTACTAAGTTTAGTTTTTTTTTTTTTTTTTTTTGATAAGTAACGAAAAATTTTATTAGAAAAAAGCAAACCTAGTACACTAGCGGTGTACTAAGGGAGAAATACAATCAATTCAAAATACAGTGATCAAGCAATTGTAAGAGAGAAAAACAAGAGGGAGAGAGAAAAGCAGCACTCCGATTCAACAAAGTATGGAGAAAGAAGGCTTTAATTTCTAGGATATTCTGTTCACATCCCTCAAAACTTCTGGAATTCCATTCTTGCCAAAGTCCATGTAGATTACATTAGCCAGTGAAACAGCTACAATTGTTTGAGATAAAAATGACTCCACACAGGACCATAGTCAGCACAGCACCACCCCCCCCTTCTCCCAGAAGGCAGAAAAGAATCCTTGGCTGGGAAACTGAGATATTCCAGAGCAACGTGTGCAATGTAGACTAAAAGAAATAAGGACCTTCATTTGCTAGGGAAGTATGGCACCTAAAGAAACTATATGGACTAAATGTGTCATAACCCAAGGAAAGAGCTAGGCACATCTACGTTATACCATAAAAGGAATAGTCACAATTGAGATTGCTCATAATCATAATATAACCTAGAACGATTTAGCACATGCCTGATATAGTACTCAACACATGCCACACGTCACTTTCACAATCTAAATCCACACATAAATCCAAAAAATCCAAGATATTACATTTTCCCACAATTAAATCATTATGTCCTGATCAAGGCACGTGTTGTTGCGTTGCAGTTTCCCCAGCACATAGGGCGTTGCTAGGTTGGTTATGCTACAATATGTCACTACCGGAGAAAAGTGCTAACCACATTTGTATTATACCCCAAAAGGAATATAAAAATTTGGGTTCCTCAAAATTGTTTATATAACTCTGATTGACCTATTTCACGCCCGATGTAAGATGGGACTCAACACAAGCCCACACAACACCTTCACAATCTAAGTTCACATGCAAAACCAAACAAATTGAGGTATTAGTTTTTCTTTTTTGGTAAGTCAAACAATTTGAGGTATTGCAATAAGGACTAGTCACAACTAGAATCTCTCACTTTTATAGCCCAAATCAACTTGGTACATGCCTAATGTGAGACTTAGCACCTGTCGAAGACTTTCATAATCCAAATCCACACAATCTGAGCGATTTTAATCTCCCTCATTTAAAACCTAACGTCCTGTTTTAATTGTTTGAACTCCTAGATCTTATGTAGTCTTAAGCTTGGTGGGAAAAAATACTTATTCCTGCTTCCCCTATAAGAATTCAGTCCCTGAATTCGATGTACCTTGAAAAAATGTGGAAATATTTCCTTCGTCTTAGCCTTACTCTCCCAATTGGCTTCCTAAATGGCATGATTCCTCCAGAATACTTTAACCATGAGGATATTCTTGGTAGGTAAACCATGCTCGTTTCTATCCAGAATTTGAATTGGTTGCTCTTCATTTGACAAATCCTCATTGATTTTGATTGTTTTTGGTAACATCTTTTTTTTTTAATACCATATATGAAAGTTAAGGGGATTTGACCCTAGATCTAATCTAACCCCACAGTAGGGATTGGAATGTTAGTAGACCAAATCGTTTTGGGGTTTAACGCAGATATGGTTAGCACTTCCTTAGCTCATGACAAAATGAAATAAGAGACGCCTTCATTTGCTTGGTGAAGTGTGTGTGATTGTTTGTATACATTCAAGATTATGTTACATTTGGTATAACTCTAAGTAACATTACACTATGTAATAACTTTTTATTAAATTAATATTTGAAAATCCCACTATTGGATTACATGTTCTCTATATTCTTAAAACACATGCCTAATTTTGTGCCAATCAAATGCTATTTAATATTTGATCCATTTTATGCACAATTTTATAATATAAAAACTTGAAATTAAAATATTTGATAGATGAGATAGTTATTGATCTCTAATCATGTTGAAATTTTGTATGCATATAAGAAGAAAATGTAATCCAACCGGTGGATTTGTCAAAATTTACATCCAATAAAAAATATTGAATTGTGCAACATTATCTAAAGTTACACTAGGTGTAACTTTTTTTTTTTGACAATCTACACAAAGTGTAACTTGAACTCAATGCGCGAGCGCGCACACACAATATATATAGTTCACAGGATTAAAATTAGGCAAACCTGTCCTAAATCCACAGCAGGGTTGAGACTCTGTCCACAATCATAGATAATATCAGTTTGCAAAATTGTGGTTTCTCCTGTCAAAATATTCACCTCCACCTGTGACACCAAACTTTTGTTATTGAATTTTAGCCGATATTTGTATTTTCACTGAGTTTGACTTGTAATGCAATGTGGTACCCTGGAAGTGTGCCCTCATGCAACTTTATTTAAAGAAGCACTTCTTTAGTTCCAAAATAAGCAAACGTGGAAGCAATAGGGTATTAGAGGTAAACTTGCCTCACTCACTGCGGCACCATAGGTTCGATATTGCATGGAAGTAAGGTCAGGGACAAAGAAAGAACTTGCTGATAAGTTCACAGAGAGCATGTAGGCCTACAATTTCATAAATCTGAGTCAGTGGAAAAGATGCAATGTATCAAATCAAGAAATTCCGAAAGGAAAATTCATGCTAGGAGCACAACCAAAATTATTTCAGAATTTATAAGTTTACGTTTTTTTTTTTTTTTTTTTTTTTTTTTTTTTTTTTGCGATACTAGATTTTTTTTATTAGGATTGAGATGTCCTTTAGGATGTAATTGTGCCTTAATGTAATCCTTGAAGCCTATTAAAAGAGGCTCTAAGAATGGTTTTAGCATTGCAATTTGAATAAAAGTTTTCTAATTAGAGATATTTCTTTCTAGCATGGTGGTGATTTCAAGCACCCTTAGGTGGTGAAGCCTACGGTTTTCAGGCAAATTCTAAGTGGTGAAGCTTAGAATTTTCCCTGCCTTCCCTTCTTTTCCCTTCTTTTTATTTCTACCCTTTCCATCCTAAATAAAAAATGCGAGTAAATATCCTGCCTCCTAGGGCAATTTTTCATACAACAAGCAACTACTTCACAAAATTACACCTTTCATTTGTGGGAGTTTTATATATGCCTTGACACAATCCAAAACCAGTGAAGGTTGTTTATTTGTTGAGTTACATTTCAAATAAATAATTAATGTCATTTAAATCAAGATCATTCATTGCAGCTCAGAATCTCAGAAATATGTTAAAGCTTGAGATTCTATGATATATATGTCCCAGCTTGAGGGGAAGTGTTATGAGTAGTATTTATATGTAATTACAAATCTTTTTTTTTTTTTCCTCATTAAAAAAGACAGTAGTATTTAATATTTATATGTTAAGGGGTAAATTTGTAATAATATACTAACGTTATAGTACAAATATTAAACAAGTGTGTTAGGATAAATTAACTAACCCTAAGGAGTATTTAGCTTTTCCGAATTCTTTTAGGATTTTGCTTCTGTATAAGCAAGTCCCCTGGTCTTGTAGTAAACAATTAAAGCACTTTGATAATCAGTTGTTCAGCATATTATGCTCTCATTTAAAGGTGACACTACAAAAGGCTAGGTTGATATTTCAAAGCTTCCAATTTATTTCTTTCTTCTTCATCTTCAAGTTAGAGCCACAACCAGACCCCTAGAAAACCCTTTTCAACCCTCAGTTAGTCCTAAAATTCCTATTTTTATAAACCATGTGACAGCCCACTGTAAATTAGCTTCAAAAAGTTACTGTTCATGAGTACAGTTCACACTGGACAGCAGCTTGGTTCTTAGTTTTCTTGCAACCCTCCATAAATTTTAAAATCGCCTTCTAATAAACAAACCTTAAAATCTAAAGGCTCAAAGCCAAATACTCTCGTCATGGAAAGTTTAATATCCCAATCAAAGGCCACCTTACATCAATTTATTTCCCATATCTAGATTGTTGGTACATTTTTCATTACCTTGACAAACAAAGATTTTTGATAATTGTGTTTATCGTCCTACTTTCAGGTCAAAGGGTTGAATTAGGATAAGTTCTTGATTAACAAAGGCTTGGAAATAAGGTCTTGATTATCACATCACATGTTCAAAAGGGGAAGGAAAAAAAAAAAAAAAAAGTCCAAAGAGCACATAGCTACCTGATCAATAAGCATCTCCCATTTAATGGAACCCATTTGATCCTGCAACCTTTCCCTGAGAGGTCTGAGTCTTTCAACCAAAATATTGCAGCAAAGCCTCACTGCTTCACAGCTTGACTCAGATGTTGTGCTCCCAGCAGTAAAACCCCCTTGAATTAAACTCAAGCTATCAGACTGAATGACCCGTACTTTATCTGACAGTTCTCCAACTCCATCACATTGGATTGAACTGAGACCAAATGCAGCCATCTGTTTTACCTTTGTCCAGAGCCCCTGGCCGAGCTCAATCCCACCGACTTCAACAACAATAGACCCATCACTTAAAATGCTTACTTTTCCTGGTGTGGGTCTTACAAAAAATTCATGCACAATAGGTATACGAGAAATGCCCCTTTTCCTCCATTTATTGTCCGTATTAAACTCTTTCACCATTTCAGTTCTCTGGTGTAAGCTTGATGACATGGCCAACTTATCCCATATAGAAGGTAAAGTATACTCGAGAGGTTCATCTGCATTACTCTCATAGAATAAGTTAAGGCTGTTGTATGTGTGGAGATTTATGCTTCTGACAGAATCAACATCCATTGAAAGGGTAGATGCTACATGTTCAATAACAGCTTCAGCAATAAATGATCCCTGTACTTCCCCAGGTGCCCGCATTGCAGATTTACTGGAATGATTTGTTTTGCATACCTTTATATCAAAGGATAAAGCACCCCAGTCATACTTTTTAAGTGGACCTAGTATGTTATGCGGCATAATTGGACTAATATCTGGAGACAACCCAGCATTAATTAATATGTCAAGTTGTAATGCTGTAATCTTCCCATTAGACTTGAATCCTACGCTGTAAGTTATTTTCATGGGATGCCTTCCTCCTGCCATTATCATATCAGTCTTGCGATCAAGATATATCCTTACAGGGCGACGCAATTTGTGTGCTGCAAGTGCACATGCTGTAGCAACCTAAAACATCAGTGTAAGTATTTGTGCTAGTGGTTTTATTTTTAACAGAAGTAATAGAGTATTTAATAGTTTCTATCAAATGATACAGAGAACCAAATCAACAAAAACGAGAGAGAGAGAGAGAGAGAGAGAGAGAGAGAGAGAGAGAGAGAGAGAGAGAGAGAGAGAGAGATTTAAAAACGAAAACTGGAAATCATATACACAGAGATTAAGGATCTTAGAATCATATAAAAATCCAGTTTTAAGTGGTGTATTCTCATGTCAAACCAAGGCTGAGAGAATTACAATATAAAAAAGGTTCACAATGAAGTTATCCTTTCCAATCTAACATCCAAAGATAAACTGACCATAGGCATCCATTTAAATAAAACTTCTTATATGGGCATGGCATAAGACAACCAAAAGGATCAAGGACGGATGGGACCATGATTTCATCTTTGGGGTTAGAAAGCATGAAACAAAAAGTTTCCATTTTTCAAGAACCAAAAATATACTAAGATTCAAAACTAAATTAATATATGAAAATCTATTTCAATATTGACAAAATATAAATAAAGCAAAAAACACAAAAGAATTGTTCTTAATACATTTCAACTCAATAATCACCTATTAAAATAGAACTTGACCTTGTTTGAAATCCCAAAATTTATCTATGATTGATTATGTAATAAATTTTGCTACAATTTCCCTTTCAATATACACAATCAAAGACCACTTTAAAAATTCATCCTCCATTTTATTGTGAAGCCAAGTTTTGACAATATTCATGGTGGGAAAATTCGAATATTGTAGTTGGTTTTCCTATCATCTACATATCAAGTAAAAAACATATTTATTATCTCATTATATATTCACTCTGACTAACTAAAAAATAATTAGTGTTGCCAAGTTAAAAATTTTAGGCAAAAACATCTTTTGATCCCTATATTTTGGCCTTATCTTCAATTTGGTCCTCAAGTTTTAACAGTTTTCATTTTGGTCCTTATATTTTTAAACTAGTAGTGACGTCCATCAGCCACATAGGCATTTTCCGTAAGTGAGATGATGGCGGGACAAAATGACAGCAAGTTTAAAAATAAAAAAGGACCACAGTGAAAGCTATGAGAACTAGGATCATTTTGAAAATAAGGCCAAAATATAAGGACCAAAAAAGTGTTTTTACCAAATTTTAATTAAAAAAATTCAAACAAAAACAGATGTTCTTAAAATTACCCAGCCTCAATCACTTAATGTGTTACCATGTTATAAAAAAAAAAAAAAAAAAAAAAAAAAAAGCACCTAAACAAATTGTTTAGGTTTAGTCAGCAACAACTTGACAAAATCCTAATCCCAAATTTTAATTTTAATTTTTTTAATGTTGTGTCCCAAACAACGTATAGCGAGTAACAAAACACAGTCCTTTGAAAAAAAAAAAAAAGGAACAAAAAAAAAAAAAAAAATCCAAAACACTAATTTGAATGTGTGTGTGTGTGTGTGTGTGTGTGTGTGTGTGTGTGTAAAAGAAGTTAAGTTGACAAAAAAATTGATATTAGTAACACTTAGAAATTTGGAGCGACAATGGATGGGATAACTATTTTATTTGTTGAAGTTATGGGACAATTTCTTTTTTTTTTTTTGGGGGGGGGGGGGGGGGGGGGAAGAGGGAGAGGGTGGATGGACTCCCTTAGTATAAACATTGCTTCACCCCTAAAATGGATGCAACAATAAAATTGAAGAATAGAAAAATAAAGAAAGATAACCTAGTAGTTGGCATCAATCAAGAGAGAACAAACCTATAAGTCATTTACAGTGATTCAATCATTCTTAACTATAGAAAGTTCAGGTTCATTTTACAGTGGTTACAAATGTTAATTTTAGACCAGAACTGTAGACAGGGTGTCTGACATAGGACAAAAGCTCTGGTACTAATTAATTTAGCAAAGGGCAGATTCTAGGAGGTAGGCAATTAGGATTGTTTGGGTTAGGCATTTGTGCTGGAAAGGATGTAAAATATATATATATATATATATTAGAGGTAGAGTTTCAAATATGCTAAGCAATAGATTTGATTTGAAGGTCAAAAAGACAAAACTCAAGTTCAACTGAATTTTGATATTTTGGGATTCTGAGGGAGCTATTTGAAGGACATGATGTTTTTGGATTTTAAGACTTTGATTTTTAGGGAAAGATGGAAACACAATTCAGGTATGGGTTTGCTGGAATTAATTTAAATCACTGAAAAATTAAAGGGAAAAAATTACACCTAGGGTTTTGTCAAAAACACACTTAAGACAAAAATTGCATCACACAGAACTCCACAGCATAATGCTGAAAAGTTCAATAACTTGTTCCCCATTGAATTGAAAGCATTACATCATTTTTATAGAAAACTAAACCTAACTGTAATAGCAGTTGGACGTACCAAATACAAACCAAATAACTAATAAAACTCGCAATATAAACCAAAAATAACCTAATAAAACCCAAAAACAAGACCTAACGCCCAAAACTACAGCCCATGACAGGAATCTCAACATCAAAGTTGTCAATTCCTTTGCAGAGACCATTTCGGTTTATATATATATATATATATATAACTACTCTCTTGTGTTGATTGTTTTGCTAGCTCCTCTTTGGACCGGCGTTAGAAAAGAATCAGGTAAGTAAGAAATAACTCTCCTGCTATCTATCACCACTTCCTAGTTCCTACTAACAATACCAGATTAAACCAGTTCAATAACAATTTCAGACTGCAAGAAAGCAAGGTACGAGAACATTTTCTAGAAAAAAAGAGAGGCTAAGATCCAATATATTTTGCATGAAAGGGTATGGGAGAATTATGAGTAAATGACGAAAGACATATTCTTAATAATTAAAAATAAAAAAACGTATCATATGTGAGTAAAGTAAATGAAAAAAGAACACATTCTCAATGAAAATAATAATAAAATTCCATATGTGAGCAAAATAAAGGAAATAAAAAGGACTTTAGGAAACAAATAATGAATTTTTTACATACCAGCCAAAACCACAATACCAGTCAAAATTTAGTAGAATGGACTGAAATGGGCGGAATTGGCTGAAATGAATTGGAATTCAGAACTAGATAGAATGGAGGGGTGATTAGTACCGGTTCACTAACTGGAATGGAATATTCCGGCTGTTCCAGGTGGAATAGAACGGAATTGATAACATTGCTCAACATATTACAAAACTAGCTTCTCATTGCCTACATCAATGTCAATTGTGAAAATAAATTTTGTAAAAAAAAGTTAAAATAAGGAGATTTTTATACTAGATACTCACAGGCATGGCTTTGATGGACTTTCCACCAAATGCTCCCCCAACCCTTCTCGTAATTACGCGGACATTATGTTCAGGAACACCGAGACATCTTGCAATCACAGCGTGTGTCCACTCAGGGACCTGACTTGAACTATAAACCACCATGCAGTTGTCTTCATCTGGTATAGCAAGGGCAGCTTGTGACTCCATATAGAAATAGTATTGTGACCCAAGTTTAACCTGAATGTCACAATTCCCAAAAAAGAAAAAAAATTGAGAACAATCATGCATTCTATTAGTGGACGACTAAAAAGATGCTGAATCAGTATTTATCTTTTCTTTTTAATTGCCATATTTACATTTGAAATGAAGCAAAATTGAATATCCATACATAAGCCTTTTTTTTTTTTTTTGGGGGGGGGGGGGGGGGGGGGGTGTTTGGGAAAGGAAAGGAAAGAAAAACAATGGCATGTAGATGACAAGTACCTCAGCAGAAAGAATTTTATGATCAGCTTCAGCCATTCCTTTCGATATATCACCAACTTGTTTTGGGTAAAACATAGGAGGAACCTCAAAAAGGCTAGATCTCTTAACAGCCTCTTCTACAGAGAGAATTGGAGGTTCTAAATTTTCCAAGTCATAATCAACCACAGCAAACTTTATAGCTTTATCTGCATGTTTCTGTGTATCTGCAACCTACAAAGTCAGTTTAATGAGTATATCATGCAGAAACTCCAAAAAGGAATTAATTTTTTAATAAGAACAAGGAATTAAATGAATTTGTGTATTATCTCATAGGGTATACATTTGTAATCAATGAAAATGAAGGCCAGATATTTCTAGAGAAGAATAATAGAATCATCGAATTACCACAAATGCAAGACGCTGACCGGCACACTGAGTAAGCTCCTCAGCAAATAAAGGTTCAGCACCAAAAATGCTTTTTGATCCTATATTCTCTCCACCTTTCGGGATGTCTTTAAAAGTAATAATTGAAGCCACTCCATCTGGGAGTGGTTTAGGCTGGAATTGTATACCTTTTACCCATGCCAAAGGCTTTGTGCTATAAATGAATGTTCCGTGTAGGCAATTTTCTGGTGAAGGAATGTCATCCACATAGAAAGCCTCACCTACTTGACCAGCATGAGTTAGTTATCTAGTTCTTCAAGGAGCTTCCAGCAATAATTGAAGATATATAACAAAAAGTAACAGAAAAGGAAATAATTGTGTTAATCTGATATCACTAATCATCAGCAGAAACAATAGAAAAATATATCAACTCACATCAGATTACTGTTGTCTAGGCTAGGTAATAATAATCAATCATAATGAAGCTGACAACCTATGTAACGGCAGTTGCATAGTTACTGTTGGTTCCGAGGAGGAATTTGCATGCTTGCAGTAATTTCCCAGAGAGAAAGAGAAGGAGATATGATTAACACTAGTTATATATGGGCACAAAAATGGGGAAAAGGTAAATTTAGGAACTTTGTGATTCAAAAATTCAAATTGTTCAATTCATTTAAGCCTTTAAGGTGGCAGGTCAAGTTTCAAACAAGAAACATGAGGCCACCAAACAGCAGAAGGATGCTAGTAATGATTGTATTGAATATAATATAAAAATAAAAATGAACCCAAATAAAAACAAAACCATTTTCACGATGCACATATCCCTGTGCAGTGTTACGAACCAGAAGCTTGGATGGCAGCTCCAGATTTTGTAATTGGCTCACCAACTGGATGATACTCTTCACTTAATTCAATCACCTGCTTACCGGATGATAGCAAACTTGGGAGGTTATCATGAGCTAGCTGAACATGATTCTGGTTTATTTTGTAAGCATTAACATTCTTGATATATTCTTCTAACAAAACATTAGAAATTTTACCACTATTGTCAATTAAGGGGCTAAAGAAATCAAAAAGATATCCTATGGCCAAGCTTGACCTATAGGCAGGAGAGGAAGTGCCATCTTCAGGTACCACAATGGCTTTAACTAATTTGGTTGCTTCATATAGAACATCTAAACTTAAAATTTTTCCAGCTAAAAATTCCTCCACCTGTCTTGCTCTAATTGCATGTTTAGTCCCATAAGCACCAAAAGCTAGCTGACAGTTATTTACTATGATTCCATCACAAGTTTTACATGGAGAAACTTCAGCCAAGAATGCAGCATTTAAATAGGGCAATGCATTTCCAAGAGGTCGTGGTGCAGCTCGATAGGTTTCAAAGAGCAACATAGTGTCAGTTTCAGATGAAATGTTTTTTATTGATTCCCAGGATGGGATTTTAACATTGAGAAGTAAAGTTTTGGAACTCAAAGGAGGCCTTTCTAGAAACTCCTCCAACATAATCCTTTCACATGTAGGACCGGTCATTATATATACCATTGAACCCACAGCAACAAGAATCGTAGCAATATCAGAAGGAAAATTCTTTCTTTGTGCCATCATCAAGTTTCCCCCTATACTAGCTGTATTCCGGATGAAGCCTGAACCAATTTTCTCCATATGGTTGGCAATTTTTTTGAACACCATCTCACTCTTTGGGTGAAATTCACTTTTGTTTTCTTCCTTTAAAGCTTCAATAGCTTTAGAGATTGTGATGGTCGCTCCAATCTCAATCCCTTTTGGATCTCTTCGAATTGATGAGAGCTCAGGAATATACCGTAGATCAATATATCTGTCATAGCGTTCTAGTTCCTTGTAATAACCCATTCCAGTGTTGCCAGCAACTAATTTAATCAAGCTCGCATCATCGGTCTCATTAGATTCCAAGAAGCTTTGAAGTTCCTTGACACTAACAGGATTGTACCAATAAAATCCTTTAGAATCCAAAAGCATGGAAGACCTGATTTCCTTCTTCAGGAACTTGGGAAATGTACAAATCTCTTTGTTACGGTTATAGAAAGGTAATCTACTCATCTTTACTTCCTTACTCTCTCCCTTTCTCCAAAAAGAGTTGAGCCCCAAATCCTCCACATCAACATCAGCCGCAAAACTCTTGCAGGCATCGGCTATTGATCTATATCCAGTACAGCGACAAAGGTTTCCTGAAATAGCCTTTTCAGCTTCAGAAACTGTCAGCTTGGAGAATCCAGGAGAGGGCTCTGATTGATTGGCCTTTTCAGCATTGACCAGAGCTGCAAAGAGTGAAACACACATTCCAGGAGTACAAAACCCACATTGAGAAGCATGGAAACCAGCGAACCTTTGATGAATTGGGTGGAACCCATCTTTGCTATTTCCAAGGCCTTCAGTTGTTGTAATAGAATATCCATTTATGCTGCAAAGTAGAGTAAGACATGAACTTGCTGTAAAATCCTCAACCTGATCAAGCACAGGATCATACTTTGACAGTAAAACAACACAAGCACCACAACCACCTGCAACCATGAATTATAGACCATTTCAAGAAATCATTTCAATGATAATTAGAAATTATTCATATCTTAGGTAAACCCAATTTCAGTCAAATTAAGATGATTAAAGAGCTGCCACAATTCAAAATTCAGAATCATCAGCATAAAAGAAAGACTCTTGCTCGTTGACTAAAAATATGAGAGTGCCATTTTGGATTACAGGTTTAAGGTGCTTGACTTTGCAGCAAAGAAAAAAAAAAGGTTAAAACGAAAAACCCACCCTCTAAGTTTCAACAGAATTTATTTCAGTTTTCTAACTTTACTTTTGTTTATTTCAGTCCTTTAACTTTCAAGTTTATTCAATTAAGGCCTTTCCATCAATTTTTGTTATATGTTGTGGTTAATTTTTCAATTTTTTTAATTTTTCTTCAAGTTTTTTAAATTAAAAAAATTCAATTAATGATTAAAGAATATTTTTCAGATTTTTTTTTTTCAAAAAATTTTAACAAAAGGTTATGAAAAGTACTTAGTTGAATAAATTTGAAATTTCAGGAACTGAAATGAATGAAAGCAAAGTTAAAGAACTGAAATGAATTTTTGGTGAAACTAGAGGGTGAGTTTTGCATTTTAGCCAAAAAAAAAAAAAAAAAAAAAAAGAAAAAAAAAAAAAAGAAAACAACTAACCTTAGTTCAATACTCAAATCACATAATCAACGCTAAAGCAATGAGCGGGTATTAATCTCTACACACACACACACACACACACATATACTGTGATTCCCCTCGACAGGTTTAATCAACACCTAAACAACTCATTTTCCTAAGAGGAAAATTAATCAGAATCTAACAATCCAGAATTTTCTTATATACTTATACAAAGACACATACAACAAAATCCATGTCATCAAAAGTGCATTTTCCTAGCCAAAATCAAACACAGAGTACACAAGAAAGAGCAATTTTGTTGTTGTTGACAAAGAGTAAAGTTATCACAGCAGATACAGTCCATAACAAGCAATATTGTTCACAACATAACAAGAAGAAGAAAACTCCACTACCCATCTAAGAGAATGTATACCTGAATGAAATTTAATCATGAATTCTCTATGACACAAAATAATATAGCTACACACATTGACACACGCACACACGAACCTTCACCACAGCTGAGCTTGACACTCTTGAAGCGAGTTCTGGAACGCAAGAACTCAAGCAAAGTAGTTGAAGGGTCAACAGTGGAGAGCTCAAACCTCTCTCCATTTACAGCAAAAACTAGATTGTTTCTGGTTTCTCTGTCCACCGCCATTTCTTGGAGAAAGACAAACTGACAAACTCAGCTAAACTCTACTCATTTCCTTAAAAGAAGTCCAACAGTAATAGTGTTTTTTTTGTTGGAGAGAGAAAAAAAGGCAAAAGCAATATTTGTTTGATTCGGTTTGTACTAACTAGTAACTACTGCACACTAGCTTGCTGACAATGATGTCACGTGGAAAGAATTTTGTTTTGATAAAATGCAAAATGACCCGAGTTTTTAGCTTCATTTTTAAACAGGCCAAATAAATTGTCAATTTAGTGATAAACCCCTCTCAAAATTAAAGTATTTTATATATAATTTTCAGCCAAGAAAAATAAAATGAATAACATGTAACTGCATGTATCCCAAAAATAAAATAATAACGCCAATGTATATTTCACACCGGTTATTGGTCACAACTATATATATATAATTTCTTATAGAGTTTTAATATATGACTTTCATGGTCTAAGAGTTATCATTAGATAAAAATATCAATTGATTTTTAATTTAGACAGAGATTAAATTTTAGATTTTTTATTTAATTATTAGAGATTTTACCAGTTAAGCTAATTAAAATCTACCATAATTTATTTATTTACTATTGATAATAATTATTTACTATTGATAATAATACTCGGTAATATTTAATATTTAGCCAAATGGTAATAGTTTAAATATGTAGGTCGGTGCAACAGTTGAAGTGAGAAAAACTAAAATAGCGAACCCCAAAATCCATGCAAATAGATCTTAAAAAAATGGGACCTTGTCAGTTGTCACCATTGTTATTAATACCGTTTCGGACCCCGTTTCGGTTTGTTCAATGGAATGAAATATTTCAGTACCGGCCGATTTCGGCGTACCGTTTCAGGGTGTTTCGGGGTTCTTAAAAAATAATTTATATATATTCTTGTTAAACATAAAATTGTCAATTCTAATAAATAAATAACTAAATATCAAATAATACAAATCATTTAGTCTTAACTCTTAAGTCTTAAACATCAATTTAACATCACACAATAAGAAGATTTACAAGACAATAACTAAATATCAAAAAATACAAGATTTTCTCCTCCTCCTCATCATCATCCATGAGAGAAGGATCAAATTCATCATCAAAAGAACTCCCAAGAACTGCTAGCACCCATTGGACCTTTACTCTTTCATTTTTTATTTATTTATTTATTTTTTATATAATAATAGGCCAAATCCAGTATCGGCCGAAATTGGCTGGAATTGACCAGAATGGACCGAAACGGCCCGAAATTTGACCCGAGGTAGAATGAGGGGTATTCTGGTACCGGTTTGCATACCGGTACGAAAAATTTTGGCCGTTCCGGCCGGAACGGAATGGAATCAATAACAATGGTTGTCACATGGGCATCACACTCACATGCAGATTCTATTAACAGGAGCAGAGTGATTTATTGAAACTTGGGATACATTATAATTTATAAGTTCATTTTACAAAAATATTTTCTAAAATATTGTATTTATAGTTGATGTATAATACTTATTAGGTAAAATTATTGAGAATTGGTTATATTACATGTTATTAAAAATACAGAAAAACGTAAATATTATAATTGATATAGTTAAGTTAAGTATATAAACATATTTTTTTGAATGAACTCAAAAATATTTAATTATTTTAACTAATATAACTGCATAATTATTTTATATATATATATATATATTGTGATTTGCTAGTTTGTGTTTGAATTATTGCTAAAGCAATTGAACTTGAGCAAAAATGCCACATTTCAACTCAGCTGTATTTATTGTAAGTTTTAGAAAAATAATCATATAAGTTGCCTATTAGTAGCATTGCCTAAAAAAACCCAAAATTTTAAATCCTCCATTCCAACTTATTTTGAGAAAAAAAAAAAAAGAGTAAATTCTCTTTTATACATTTAGATTAGGTTAGAGTAGAAATTCTATCTTGTATAAAAAAAAAGAAAAAGAAATTAGTGAATCATTTATAAAAAAATTTAATATTTCTTTATTAATTTATGAATAAATGACATTTTTATTAATTTATGAATAAATGACATTTTTATTCATTTATGAATATTAAATGACATTTATTCATTTATTAAATGTACTCCCATTAATTACATGATAAAAAATAATATATATTTGTAAAAGATCACTGTGGACAAAGTTGGGCTCAAAACTTGTTTTGATCTGTCTTTTCCTACCAATTATGTAGTAAATTATAAGATTATTCATGCGTATTATTTAAATAAGTCACATGATTTATTTTTTACCTATAAATAATCTCTTCAAATGTCACATAGTAGATTGAAGCAAAATAACTCTAAACATGTTTGGAGTCAAACTTTTTTAAACACTATTGCTTTTTGCCGAATAGAAAAGAATACTAATACTAACAAAAATTAAACAAATGATTACAAGTTGTGTTGAGGTGGAAGGTTAATGATAAGTATTCTATTTCATTCTCAAGAAATGCACCACATGGCAAAAATTTAGGCTATTACAAAACTTGAAATAAAACGTGTGGAACAAAATTATTAGTTAGAAATTTGGGTTAATATACACTAGACAATACTTTTTATTTTTATTTTTTGAGAAACATGCTAGACAATACTTTAGTTTGCATACTTGGTATTTATACGTTTGCAAGACATATGGTGCACAATACAATTATTTATTTTGGTTTTGTTTTGTTTTTTTGTTTTTTGTTTTGCTTCAAAGGATTATATATATCACTAAGTGATTGGCCAAAAAATTTAATTAAAACCCAACTGATATATTCCAAACAGATTAAAAAAAAAAGAAAGAGAATGAATGATGAACTGTGGGCGTCTGTGACTCTTTTGTTTAGATGGTTTTGGGAGTTCAAACGTTCTCATCCATTCTTTCTCTAATTCGTACAATTACTACGGAAAAATTGTCATATGATGAAAACACAAAAATGTGCTCTTATGGATCTCTTCAAGATATGATGCACATATTAACAGAACTAGATATATTTTACCAAAATCATGGTAAAGAAGCCCCTAACATCTAGGCTGAGTAGCATACGACAATGGTTCAATCTCAATTTGAATGGGGACTACATTTTGATTGAAACCTTGGGGGGTTGATGCTGATTTATTACTCAAGATTCCCCATGAGTTGGTGCTATTAAAATATTGATGGGGCAGCCTACTGCTAATTTGCTAAACCCACCTGTTCAAACTCCCTAGGCATTGACTTCTCAACAGATAGTGCACTATAATCACACTGTTCAAACTCACTGTTTCACACTGTTCAAACTCCCTTGGCCATTCTAAGATTTGTTGTGGTTGAGCTTTTCAAATGAAACTTTTCTTTGTAATATTTGTTGCGAAAATTGTTGAAGAAGATGCTACAAATTTTAGTTTTTGTTTAAAAAATACCAATATAATAAAGAGTTCTTTTATGTTGATTACAAATACAAATATTTTGATAACGATTATTATCAATTATTTTGAGACCACCATAACCATTTATCTATTATCTATCTATTTTAATTTTATAAGTATTATATCTAGACAATACCTTATGAATGAGTTCAAACTTAGTAGTGACTAGTGAGTACAATAAAATATATTTATTTATTTTAGTTGATCATGCCCAAAAAAGAAACTAACCAATAAATATTAATATATCACCATTTATCTATTTATTATAAATATTGGATGTAGACAATACCTTATGAATGAGTTCAAATTTAATAATGACTTGTGAGTAAATGGCATAACCACTTAGAGAAGTGGGGTTGGGGGAGATGACTTCTCAAACATCAGAAAAAGACCCTTAATTTTTTTTATTATATAATTTTCAAAAGATATATAGTTGATCCCAAACTTCTCAAATATTAGACTTTTACCCCTAAATTTACCTAAAAATTATAAAAGAAAAATGGTTAAACCCCAAATTTTTCATATTTCTTGCATGACACTATTGAATTGGTTCAATTTTATATTTTATTTTGACCTCATTCATAAAATTCTAGTTCGACCCTTGCTAGCGATTACAATAAAATAGATTTTTCTTATTTTGATTCACCATGCCGAAAAAGAAAACTAACCAACAGCATTAGTATACCACCATCTATTATAAATATTATATGTAGACAATACATCGAATGAGTTCAAACTTAGTAGTGACTAGAGATTATAATAAAATATATTTTTCTTATTTAGGTTCACCTTGCCGTAAAAAGAATCTAACCAATAGCATTAGTTAATATAATCTATCTATTATAAATATAAATATAATTATTATATGTAAGCTAATGCCTTATGAATAAGTTCAAATTTAGTAGTGACTAGTGGTACAATAAAATATATTTTTCTTAATTGGGTTCAAGTTGCAGAAAAAAAGAATCTAACCAGCAGCATTAGTTAGTATATCATTCAATTAAAATGAAAAATAATAAAGAAAGAACTAATTTGGATTTGGATTTGGATTTTTCATCTACGTTACAGATACAACCCTCCGTTGATATGGCAAATGTACTGAAATCACAGATTTTCTATTATATTATTATTAAATAAGAACTTACAAATTTTTTTGCTGGGTAAGGATAAAAACTTACTAGTCAGTATATACACTTCCACAACCAAAGCAATAACCAATAAGTATAATGTTAGGGACACAACTCACCCTCAAAAATTTTTTTTAATACATAAAAATATTTAGTGACAATAATCTTTTTCTACTATACAACTCACACATCCATACATACAGACAGACTAACTGCCATACTACTTCCTATCCAAGAGAAAGAAAAAGAAAAACAACTATACTATTAGTACGTATTACTTTTTACCTTTCACAATAACACGCTCATCATTTTCTTCACAAACAAAACACAAAAACACCCAAAAAGCTTGTCCTAATTGGCATTATAGACAGCCTTACACCGAGAAAGCATAATAGTCCATGCCATTACCAACATCTGAGTAATACTCATTATAATTGAGAGACGCCCAAAAACGGGAAAGCCCGTACTCCCCATGTTTAGGTGACTTCAGATAGCAAAGGTGCAATTCTTTCAGATTTTTGTCAAATGTTCGCTTTATGGCAAGCACCTGCAAACAGATGCAATGAAAGGTCAAGTTACTGTTTTCCCATCCACGGCTGTGATTTCAAAACACTAAAGCAGGTATTCTGAAATTCATAACGAATATAATGAAGACCACTGCACACAGATGCATTATATCATAATGGAAGTGATTGAGATGTGCTTAGGCAGATATGTATCAAACGTAGACCTGCAAAACCTGGTTCTTACAAACATACATATATTGCAAAATTGAAATGGGAATAGATATGTCACTAAGATGATTTAAGACCAGAAGGGTTTCCCTGTCAAGCATGGGAACTGGGTGATGTATCATGTGATAGTGCATCATGAAAATAGATAAAATTAAAACCCACCATCTACAAGCATGAAGTAAATGGCTTCCCTTCATGTACATATCCTGTTATTAACGATTTCAATTTATATTTTCTTAATCATTGTGAGATCTCAAGCTGGGTATTTAATAACCCAAACAATCAGAGTATTTCCACATACATCTTTCCAGACAAGTCCAACAAAATAGAGTACAATTCGAGTTGTGCATGCATCATTAATAATAGAGATGCGAGGATCACCTGGGATATATTGATTCTCGAAAATTTACCCATCAAATCTCCTCGATCCATGCCAATGTTCCATATGCCTCCAGTAAGGCAAGACCGGAAGTCTAGTGCACATTGTAATATGTTTTCAACAATGCTTGCTACATGCCGTGTTTCATGAGAGAGGAAACATCTGCAAAGGTTATTTATGTACACTGTTAAGTGATATCAAGTTTAAGAAACTTCAATACATACACCCCCCTCCCTCCCCCACCTTCCCTCCTCTTCCCAAATATATATATTAATTGCAGTAGAAAAGAATAAACAGTTGTATTTCCCCATTAAAGTTCTTAGTGGTAACTGATTAAAATTACTATTACATATAGATGAGACTGAAGCCAAAGAGCATAATTATAAGAAGCAACAGTGAAGAGTTCCCTAAAGAACAAACAGCTATATTTCCTCATTAAAGTTCTTAATAGTAACTGGTTAAAGTCACCATAACAAATAGATGAGACTGAAGCCAAAGAACATAATTATAAAAAGCATCGATGAAGATTTCCCTATAACAAATAGATGAGACCCCTGATTTGAAGCATCTTGCATCCCTAAGGCCCATCCCAGGAACTCAACCAGGGTGCGCTTCGAGCGCACAATAGGACTTTTCCCTCTGCCTGACGCAGAAATACGCCCAAATAAACTAAGAGCAGCCCTCAGTGTTGAACTTAATCCTTCATCCTAGGGTGACACAAGCAAGAAATTATTCTGAATCCCCTAGTCAGTGTTCCTGGAACATGGTCAGCTTCTTTCATGTCTGGACCAGTTATGACCCACTTACGTACAAGGATTTGTCCCCTGTATAATTTTTTTTATAAATCACCGCTGCTACCTTAACTGTCATAAGAGGCTAAGCACGTTTATTAACTTTCAAATCATAAGTGTAATAGATTATAAAAGGTTCACAGCAAGAGTGATTTAATAAGTTTTAGTTAGAAATATGAAGTTTAGTTCTAAGTCTCTTCCAAAATGAATTGCATAAGGTTTGTTCTTAATCTACTACCTTTGGAATATGGAATTTAATAGACAAGAGGGAATGATACATATTTTTAGACTGATTTATAGGAGCACAAGGACCCAATAAAATAATTATTGAATAGGCAAAATATTAATCTTCCATGACTTCATCAAAAGGTAACAGCAGTTGTAACCTTAAGAGGAGTGTAGTAACTCAAGCATTGTTTCAACAGTTGTGGGTTCAAGATTGGACATTTACAAGTAGAGTTGGGCATATTGCAACTCATTCCTAAAGCATACTAGAGAAAGTATAGCAGCACCCATTGTGTTTGTGGGTGATAGATATCACAAGTTTTGATAAATTGTTACAACAAGTGGCGAAGGGGGATTTCAATCTTGGTTCTAATAAAGGAGACCAGTCACTACCGCTGAGCTATAGGGCTTTTCGCAGGTGACAAATCTCACAAGTTATAATCCAATAATGATTTATATGCTGAAACTTGGGTGTACCCAAATATCATTAGGGGATTGAGGTGGCCAATCCAAGGCCAGAGTTATTTTTGTAGATGAAGAAGACTAAATCTTTTTAGAAGTACCGGACAGGACAGAGTTAATCCTGCATATAAACTAATTGTTCAAGGTGAATGATAGAGTAGCATATATGGTGGCAACTTGTGGAGGACAGGATTTACATCAATATCAAAATTGATTGTAACCCACATTTTTTTAACCCTCTCCTAATCAAGTGCTAAATTTTTTATGAGCAACATCAATCTGTATCTGCTAAAGGACAGCAAAGCTTGTGATTCTACATCAAATCTTTGAACGTTTGAAATATGCTAAAAAGAAGGTAACAATCAACATCATGGGAACATAACAGTGAAGGCATGCACAAAAGAAGAAAGATGAAGGCATGCACTAATGCAAATTGGGTTTGGAATCAGACTTAAATACTCCAACTGTGCTGTGAGGAATTTAGACACCATGACTAAAGAGCATCCCTTGGTAGCTATAAGACGTGCTAAAAGCATTGAGGACAGTGGCAGGTAAAATGAATGCGATTAGTTAGTAAGTTTTTGTCATAAGAAAGACACTGCATATTGACATTGAAGTAAATCAACACTCCATGAAGGAGACCTAAAACCTATGACAAGCTTGAGGGGAGTATTACTGTCTACCTCATTTCACATACTGACTATTCCAAAGACTTGCATCTAACACAGCCCAAAAACTCCACGATAACTTTGCAACTAGCACGAGCAATTTAAACAAAAAAATCTAAGAAAGATATGTTGCTACAGGAAATGGAATGGCTGAGACTATATAAATTATCTGGGTATAATCATAGTTGAATTATATTATCTAATCATTTACCAGAGATCCTGCATCCTGGCCCCTAAATAGGTCATTTTTACTTTGAAAAGATAAACATGGCACACTACAGAAGTATAGATATCATAACCTTGTTCTCAGAGGAGGTAAAGGGTGAGGTAAGATCCAGGTTGGTTTCATTAACAGCCAACTTTGCAACTCTATGTAGCAATAATTGTTCATGTAAATGATATTTCAAGTTTTAAAAGACTAATTCCAAAAAAAGAAAAAAGAAAAAAAAAAAAGAACTTACATGTGTAATGAATCCATTAAATAAGCCATATGCACCGAATCAAGATCCAACATATCTTTGACCTACATAGACCACAAGCAAATTCAAGATCTTTTTTTTTTTTTTGTGTGTGTGTGTGGGTATGTGCATATTCAAGATCAAGGACACTACAAAAATTGAATAAAAACAATGATATCTACTTATAAAAATTAGAAAATAAATGGCATATTATAGACAATTAATCGTTATAAAAAAGAAAAAGAAAATATTATGATGATAGATGTTTTATCAATGGTGCTTATCTTCTAAAGACATGCTTTTGTATTTTAAAATCAAGGTAAAGTGTACTTGGAGGGTGTACTTTACACCCTCCAAGTTAGTCCTTTGATTTTGTTTGGCTCTATTTGAGGATACGGCCACCTTGACCAAAGATCATAAAAAAATACATAACCCCAAATGTCAAGATTCAATCCAAATATCCAAAGCCCAAACACTATTACTTACTCGATTATGCAGTATGCACATGCTGTGACTTAAGCCCAAATTTACAATGTTATGACAAAAGCCCAGTAATTGTAAATATAGTACAAATAAAGAGCCCATGGAAGAAAGGACCCAAAAAAAAAAGGATCAAATGGTGGAGCTACTAAAGAGTGCAACATAGGCAAATGGTACTCATTCTACCAGATAACGGGGGATGATTTTGGCCTGTCTTTAGACAACTCTTGGAATGAAAAGCAACAAATCGTGGATCTGAAACCATTGAAGAAGACAAGGAAGAGAAAAATGAACAAAATAACTACCAACAAGGCATGGTTTCAGTGGAGACAATTCTGGTTGGGTTAAAACACTCGAAGACAGCATTGGTTCCATTGGAACTTCAGGAGAAAAGAAAGGATTCAATCCCTTAGTGTTGTACCCTAGTGGTTGAAGCTTGGATTTCAATGATGACCACCATGTGAACAGCCTAGATAATCTGCCATTGTAGCATCTATATAACCAAAAATTTGAAATAGTCCAGGAACCAAGGCTTTCAATGCACTCAGCCACACCACATATCACACTAAAGTCTATCACTTTCCACATTAAATCTGATAGATTTATAGTCCCTTATCACCCCTAATGTTCTTTCATAAGCTCAGACTTCATGCAACCCATATTATTCATCTAAAATGCTAAGACCACTTACCTAGCACAACTTGGTTAAAAACCAAAAGCTTTATGATAGCCAACACCCCAAACTGAATAGGAGAAACAAGCTATCTTTGTATCTTCCAATTAACAATGTGAAACTCTCAACCTTATTAGCTACACCAACATGCATAGGGGAAAAAGAGAGAGTTGAAAGACTAGAAAGTAAGCCTTCCCCCTTCATGTAAGTAGACCTTTTCCAACTAGCTGGCAATTTTGTCCATCCTCTTGGCCACTCCATCACATATTGTCCTTGATAAAATAACAAAGGGGCAAACCCAAGTATGTCATCGGAAGGGTGATCACTCTACAACCTGATCATTCAGTCTCTTCCACTTCTGAGAGAGGGAACATCTTATTAATAATCTATGTTGACGCTATAATTATCATTAGTGATGAGGGGATTGAGGAGTTCCTGCAAAGTTCATTTCAAACTAAGGAACTAGGAAAACTGCATTATTTCTTGGGGATTGAGGTAGCCTGATCAAAAGAGGGAATTAGTTTGTCACAGAGGAAAGATATGTTGGATATTTTGGGAGAAACTGGATTGTTAGACTCTAAACCTATAGACTTATGGATCCCAATTTAAGCTGTACCTGGATTAAGGGGTGTTGTTTTATAATCCCAGGAGATATTATTGCCTACTTGGCAAGTTAACTATCTCACCACTACTCGTCCAAATATATCCTTTGCAGTGACTGTTGAGTCAGTATAGGGCAGATCCTTGTTACCCAGATTAGGAATCAAATCTTCAGATTATGAAGTATCTGAAAGCACATCCTGGTCATGGACTTTAATACAGGGCTAATGGTCATTTGTACTAGATGCATTTAGAAAGAAGATCAACAACTGGATATTGTAGCTTTCTAAGGGAAACTAGATTACTTGACAAAGTAAAAGGCAAAGTGTCATCTCCTGGCTAGTGTAGAAGCTGAGTATACCATGACTCAATAAGCCATGTGAGCTTATGTGGATTAAGACCTACTTGAGGAATTAAGGCTCAATGTGCAGTTACCTTTGACTATGTATTATGACTACTTATTGTTTTGCATCTTGTGTTCCATGAGTAGACTAAGCAGATAAAGGTGGATTGTCATCTCGTTTAGGAAAAAGTGGAGAGTAGAGTTATTGCTACCCAATATGTTTCCACAAGAGCTCAAATTGCGGATATGTTTACTAAACCTTTCTGCAAAACAATATTGGATTTTCTATGTAACAAGCTAATATTATATAATACAAATATGTCATGGTTTGAGGGGGAGTTTTATGTAAGGATCTTGGTTAGGGTTAGGTTTTAGATGGTTCAAGTAGGGCCTTGGGTGAGAAATGCTAGGGTTTGGGTGTTTGAGATCTTTAGGGTTTCAGGTATATGGTGTTTCAAGTGGTTCTTGGTGATATGAGTATTAAAGTTAGTAAGACAAGGTTTCATAACACGTTCTAGTTATGATACCAAGTTAGAAAACGTTTGACCCAACTTACCTAAGAAAAAATATGGAGAAAACTAGTAAATGAATATACTATAGGCAGAAGAAAACAAATGATAAAAAAAAAAAAAAGTTTTCTTCAAACCTTATTCTGAAGGGAGTTAAGAAACCTGCACCATGATACATGAGATAATTGTGACTCCACGTATTGTTGTAATGTAGATACAAAATGATTGACCTGATGCCTGACATGGGACAAACGGAGAGAGAATGATTACTTACAAAGCAACATTTTCACGCTGAAATTGGAAACTCCAATGAAAGTTAGAACTATTTGGGATGATGATCATTGACTTCCCTTTCTAAGTTTTTATTCTAGGCTACATATACACATAAAAAGTAAGATTATGCGTGCATTTGGATTAGCTTGTTGTGGAAAGCTTATTTGCTAGAAGTTGGCAAAAGTACAGTTGCACTAAGAAAAAGTGAGACTTCAAAAAGCCTACATAAGCAAATAAGTTTTTTTTTTTTTTTGTTGATAGGTGCATAACCAAATAAGCTAAAAAGCTAATCCAAAATTACAAAGAGTTTGTTTGCCATCAGCTTTTTGGTTTAGCTTGTAGCTTATTTTGTTTATGTTTAGCTTTTTTAAAACCTCACTTTTTCAAAGTAGAAGTATATTTTAGCCCATTTTCAGTAAAAAGCCAAATAAGCTGATGCCAAATGGACACTACACGATCTTTCTGATTACTTTTTGGGCATTGGATAGATACTGCAAATCATTGAATGAAAAATTTCTTGATCAAAATAATAGCAATCCATATTAGTACCAAAACTCTACCATTGCTAAGTAAAGCTTCTCAAAGGTACACTCCAATCTCATTTGTTTTGTAATTTTTACTGGAACCATAACATTTAGTAGTCTAAGGAATAGATTTCACAAAATGTTTACATTTTTTGTCCTTTCATTTTTGGGTCATTTTACGCTCCTTATAAGGAATACTCGAACCCTACAGCTTATCCCTAAACAACCCATCCTTTCCTTCTCAATGAAGACAATATTAAAGTTCTTCAAGTGACCCTAGACCCAGGTTGCATGTATTTCTATTTTACCACAAAAATTGATCCATCTATGGCATAGTAGTTGAAAACTTAATATGCAAAATACAATTATCTTTTTATTCCTTTTGATACATATCTTATAGGTGTGTCTCTCAAATAAGTGCATCGTGCCATACAGCACACAACTGATGAGAAGATACAAATAAAGAGACTGTATTAGGCAATCCACTCACTCTACTTGATTGACATCTTTTCAATTAGCAAAAAATAAGGATTATCTGATGAGGTGATACATAATAAAGAGACAAATTATTAGGCTGTCCACCTACTCTACTTGATTGGCATCATTTTAGTTCTTTGCTTTTATTTAGGAAAAGGTTTTTTTTTTTGTCCTGTGCTCAATTGAACCAAGCCTTGATCCCCACAGATTGGGCCCAAAGACATCAACCATCTTCCATCAGTGAGACTTATCAATGCATATTTTGGCCATAAAAGACAAACAATAAAATATTAATCACAATCACCTAAAGAACCTAAACCAAGTGCTTAACAGATATACAATATCAGTGTTTTAAAATGAAAAAAAAACCCAGATAAATAATGATTTATTACATCCTAGTTTCATAAACAAAGAGCGGATCCCCTCAACTCCACCCCACAACAACCCCCCCCGCCCCCGCCCATAAGAAGAGGAGTGTAAGGTTATGAGTTCAAAACCCAAAGTTTGCGTGCGTGTAATTAAAAAGACAAATAAAAAGTTCTTCCCACACCCCCATCATTGTAAAATGTTTAACACACAGATTCTTCACTGTTCTTTTATCTTCATCTCTCTCTACTATATAGAGAACTTTTGTTCAATCCAAAGAAAGTGTACCACAACGTACTCGGATTTGTAAGTTTTGTAAAAATTTCTCAATTTTTGAAGTGTCCATTAGCCATTTCTTACACATTCCATCTTGTGTAAACATTGGTACAATAGGGTGATGTTTCCATGTAAAAAAACAATAAACATAGTAGCAAAGCAAATGTAAATGGCTTTACGAGCCACAGAAAATAAGCATAACAAAAGGATCCAAACAAAACAATCAATTATTCAGCGTACCTTAGCTTCGTCAATATATTAAAATGGCCTACTTCACTTTTATGATTTTCAGAATAACGATTCAGTTTAATCAAGTGCACCAACTCCTGTTTACCAAAATCGACATCTTGTTCAATACATTAGCACGATAAAAAGCCACTTGAATTTGCAGGATGTTTTATCATTTAAATGCAAATTTGAAGAAATGCATTATGACTTAAAACTAATGTTGATGTCCAAATTTAGACTTACTAGAAATTGAATCCATTTCTGCAGACACCAAATATCAAATTCATGTTTTAGCAAACAAGCAGATCTAAATCTCTGAGAATGGTGTGATAAAAAAAGGAAGTAAAGTAGTATAACATCATGTGAGATTAAACCATGATTTATGTCCATGTAATCCATTAATTAGTTATAAACTGAGAGTTTAATCAACATAGATATCTAGTCTAGAAGGAAGCTGCAGGAGTTGGAGCTGTTGATAGCCAAATGCTCCTACATTCCACTTTTGAAGAAAGAACAAGCATGCATCAATGCATCTACCATGTATTCTTGAAAATGATACAGAAAATCACACATTACAACTCAAAATCATTTATACAGAGAAAACAATAATGGCTACAGAACCCAACTTTTCTAGCCAAGTGGTACCTCTATGGCTTGATCCCATCTAAAAAAAGTGAGGTCAGTACTGGGGAGGGTAAGGTTTTGTGAAAGGGGTTGGGGGACAGGTGGAACCTACTACATAACTATTTTCATATGATCAAACAATAAGTGTGCAGCCTGCTATTGCAATTTGATAAATGTAGGAAAGTAAAGTAGTAAACCAATGCCTAGGAATCCATACCTTCAATGAACGCCATACATCAGTCAATGCAAATACGGCAAGCTTCACTTTTACCAAAAAACTGAATATTTCGGCATATATTTGCAAAGCATCAGGAGTCAAAACAATACTAAGTGGCCAATCCACTCGGTAACCCAATCCTAAAAAATCAAAGGAATGCACTCCTGCAATAAAAAGAAACAAACAGAATCAAATTACATTAAGATGAAAATTTTAATTTAATTTGAAACTTAAAAGGGAATAATTAAACAAACAGTAAAATAAAGAAGTACCCAAATAATAACCGTAAAAAATACCATTCATAGATGTTGAAAGAGGCATAGTTTTGTGTCCTTTCATGTACACAAATAACCTATCCTTATAACGGTCTCGCCCACATGAAGACCTCTGAACTGACAACTCAAGGAAACCTTGAATTTCTGAAAGTCTCTGATCTGGCTCGGCAACACACCACCTATGCGGCTTCAGGGGGGGGGGGGGGGGGGGGGAGGAATAAGGAATAAAATCAGAAGGTTTTTGGTCATATAAACTGTATCATTATAAAACAGTATGCATTAAAGTGATCAGTTGACAAGAATACATGTTGCCAGAGTGACTTGATAAACAAATCTGTCCAATCTGCTAATTCCATGAAATGGTAACGCCGCAGTGCCAGCAAATGTTCTTGCAAATCAAATCCTTCCTCAAGCAACTTGATAGTTAACTTGCTGACGTACTTATATCTAGCATTCTTAAGGAAGAGCATAATATAAAGTGATCTTTGTTCCAACAGAAACAATTTGAATATGATGACTCATTTTAGTAATGAAGATTTTACTATAAAACAAAAAAAGAAAAAAAGAAAAAAAGAAAAAAAAGAGGAGAAATAGATCAATCGAGGAATATTAGAAAATTGACAGTGAATCATGTGCTCCTCTTTAAAAAGATTAGAGAATTTATACAAGCATCCTATTTCATAAGGGTTATAAGTAGCATTTGCAAGTTGATTTGGGTAAAGTGAAGTAGTATTTAAGGTATTCTTTTCATCTGTGCTTTTCTTTCCTATCACTGATGGATTTTTATATTAATAATAATGCTTCTAAAACATATTGCTATGAGAGAAAATGGAGATCAAAGAATTCAAACATTCATCTTCTATTGCACAACCTGCACCTGATGATGTTCTTTTTCCCTTTGAGTCTAATTGACAACTTTATTCACATGAAGTGAAAGATGAAATACTTGAAGCATGTTTTCATGTGATCTTCAATTGTGAGGTTTTAAATGGCTTCTGAAGAATTCCATAGTTCTTTGATTATTTATTAAATACATAAGGAAATGTTCACAATCCAATCTTCTAATATAATGATTTGATCCCTCTTAAAAATGGGCAATACATTCACATCTTTTCCACTCTTTTCACTCATCAATCTCCAACATTGCAAAAGACCACATATTATGTCGAGGAATTTATGCTCCACAAAAACATACCATGAAAATATGATGTTGAGTTCCTAAAAATTAGATTCAAAAGAAAAGGTCACTCAAAATTAGTTGTAGACTTCTCCTATCCAGTGTGAATTCTACAAACAGCATCCTCAGCCCCACCACCCACATTACAATTGTGGCACACAACTGATCTAACCTTCATATGGATACATTATATTCACATTTTTTTCCCAGTTTCGTCATTGGAATTTATGCTCCACAAAAACATGCTATGAAAATATGATGTTGAGTTCCTAAATATTAGATTCAAAAGAAAAGGTCACTCAAAATTAGTTGTAGACTTCTCCTATCAAGTGTGAATTCTAAAAATAGCATCCTCAGCCTCACCACCCAACATTACAATTGTGGCAGCACAACTGATCTAACCTTCATATGGATACATTACATTCACATTTTTTTCCCAGTTTTGTCATTCATCAGTCCCCAACATCCCAAGGCAAGACATAGATGATTTTTAGAAGTGGGTTTATAAGAACAAAATTAGATTCTATAGACAACATCATCCTCAGTCTTACCTTCCTCTGTTACAACCATGATAGCTCAATGTCCCTCACTACCAGTAACTTAAGCATCACAACCAAAATTGAATACCTAATCTGCGTCACATGTTAGAGTGTTGGTATTACTATCAATGCCCACTTCTAATATTCATTAGAATTTTATATATTGGAAACCCAAAATTAGATTCCAAATAGGATTTCCTGGTGAACAATGAATATATATCTATATATGTTATGACATTCATTCTCTGTCTTCAGTATTATATAGTAATCTAATGTTTAGGCAGAAAGTGTTTACTAAAAGAAAAAAAATAAACTCAGCAGAAACAAAACATAAAAAGAAAACAACAGCAAAGATAAACTCATCAAAGGCAAGCACACAATCAGAAAGTGTACACATCACATTTCTGGTTGGGCCCATTACCGAGAATTACTAAAGAGAAACATAAAGAAAAAATTTACAAACCACACAACATAGTTTGATTAATATTTGTCCAAAAACTAGCATAAAGAAAAGGATACTGAAGAATGATTTCCTGCAGTAAGCATTTTTCAATGATGCAATCAAGTGGTATCTCAAACACGGCTGACAAACTCTGCCTCTGATCTCCAGCACTATTATCTTTTTTTTGATAGGTATCTCCAACACTACTATCAATGGTGATACTGGAACCACCAAGCAAACTCTCCCAACTACTCCCACCAGAAACATTTTTTATAACTTCTTGGTTGTGGTCCAAGTCTGATGGTGAACAAACATAAGGCACCTCAGTATTATCAATTAAAACATGGTCTCCATCATAGCCTTGTTTACTATGACGATCACTCTTACTTCTGGTAGAAGAAGCATGAGAATGCATGAGTAATCGAGACTCAGTTCCAAATTCACGCACAGAACCAGTTGCTGACTGTTCCACGCATAACTTACAAGGGTCTTCTACAGAGGTAAAGTCAAAGTAAGGTAAAGATCGGCCATAGTCTGCATTGCATCTCTCTCCTGGCTTGCTTATTGAGTGAAGGAAAGCATAACTTGTCAACATTGGATTCACACTCATAAAATTGCTTTGGTAGTAAGACTTACAGCTTTGCAACGTATATAAATACGGAGTGTGTGTGGAATTTTCAAGTTGGCAATTGCCAGTGGCTTCCCCAATTGAAGCATCTAACATGGCCTGAATTTTGCAAAAATATGATGTACCTTCCATTAATACTCCCACATTTGTTTTCCTTGGATTCAGGTCAGAGTCTTTCTGAGGGTGTCCTAGTGAGAAGACTTTATCTGCTAGAGAATCTGTATGTTGAATATCAGATGTACATGACTGGTTACACTCCTCTGGCTCGAGAAGCTCAGGTAAGTGACTTAAAAACATACCGTTATTATGAGAATGCACATCATGACCAAGGGTGTCCGTTACTTCACAAATTCCACGTGAATCATTTTCTATATGACATGAATTTTTAAATTCATGAGGCTTTTGCAAAGAAATATCCATGGAAGTACTCAGAGAGAAGCTTAAAGCAGATAAATACTTAGTGTGATTTGGAGGCTCAATTAGCTGCTCAGACTTGATTTGGTCTTCAGAGCTGTTTGAGGACGAACATTCAGATGACTCGTATGTATCCATCACAAAAGATAACTCATCCATTGAATCACAGTCCACATTAATAGCACTGAGAATTATAGAAATCAAACCGTCAATAAAGCATTAAAAACATTTGAAAGAAAAGTGACAAATACAGAAGTTTGTAAATAAAATGAAAGAGTGGTGCTCATGAATTGGAGAGAAATATATTCATCAGCTGACATACAGTGCACACGCATAAATTATCGTCAACATAAATAATAATGACTTGTATATTCCCAGACTCCCCTGATGTTGTTACGTGTGCACAGAGAGAGAGAGAGAGAGAGAGAGAGATTACACATTTGAGCTTCTTTTATCTGCTGTTGAAGGAGCAATTGAAGTGTCATCCAATGTGCATGAAACTGAATTGTTTGAACTCCTTCCGCCATTGGCAAAGTACATTGTTTCAGGGCAACAGGGAGCTACCTGCAAAATGAAAAAAATTCAATATAAGAATGTAACTAGGTGATCAGAAGCAGCAGTGAATCAAAACCAGCATGCAGGTAGACATGTCAGTCAGCTATTGACATGAAACAATTGTTTATTCTCTACATGGCCAGCCAGGTTCTTTTTTTTTGATACGTGAACATGGCCAACCAGGTTCATGCTGAAGAGAATAATTTTTTTACTAGTAATTACACATGCACAACCAACAACCTTACCCTTCACCTTGCTCTTATAGTGGTGCCATTTGAGCTAGAGATCAGTAGCAATGACGAAGAGAATATTATTGAAAATGACGGATTAACAGTTTCCTTTAGGTTCACAATACATAGAGCATCTGCTAACAGGATTGACAAAAACTTAAATGACTTAACCAGAAGCTTGTTTCACTTATTATTTAGTTAAAAAGAAAATTTACATCCAAATATATGAAGAGAAAATTAAATTAAGAATTGAAGGAAAAAAAATACTAGAAGTCTAGAACTATAGTTTGTTCACAGACTACAGCAGACCACACCATAGCATTTAGCAGAACTAGAATGCCTAAAGACTGGCAATGGAAAAGTATATGTCGAACATATTATTGACAATGGAAAAAAAAGATGAATAATAGTCTATTGCTTGGGGGGTATTTAGGATTCATTGCTTGCACTGCATAAATCAGGTAAAGCATTATATTCAGTGGAAAACATGGAAATTGGCTGGACATTTTTTTATGAATATAACAGGCAGGAAAATTATACTTTCCTGACAGCTTGGAGTTAGGAATAATAAAGAGAGCATGCATCATAGTAATAATGGTAAACAAAGAGTGATGAATAAGATCATAAGATTTAAATATTTTGGACAAGGAAAAAACTAAAGAATCATAATCACTTGTGAATACAATTGTAAACAGGAGGATTACAATCTAAAGCAAGCTTGAACCTTGAAAAGCCAAGACAGCACACGCCATTGTTTTGATAGTTACAACTAACAAATAGGTTTTTGAACCATAGCATGTTGCAGACAAAAAACATATTTTTGATAATTCAATAGTTTGGGTTGGGGGATTTGAACCCTAAATGTCTCCATTGGAAGCACCATGAAGTGTTAGTTGAGCTACAAGGCTTCTGACAGCAAACAAAAAACATATGAAAACAAGATAAAGGATATATATATCGAATAATTCATAATTGCTTCTGCATATTTTACCATCCATTAATACTATGTAGCAGAAAAAACACAAATCATTAAAAAATCTGAACCACCATAGCTTGGTTACCTACCTGTTCATGTCTAAACTTCAATTTTGACAAAAGATATTCAAGTTTTTCCTCCATCATTTTGTAGTAACTATCTCTTGCCAGTACCATGGCTTCTATATTTACTTTGCTGAAAGTCACTGGAGATGCATAAGACGGAGAACTGTTTGAAAACCCACTCCAGCACGGAAGAAAATCCTCATGAGCATGGTCCCCAGTGGCAACATAAATATACATTTCAAGCAATTTTGTCAGCACTTGAAGCTGCTGACCAGCTCTGACAAGTGGAACCAAGAAGTTCTTTAGAAAACAAGGAACAGCAACTCCATCTTGCTCCTGAGGTTAACAGTTCCCAACCATGATAATTAACATTAAGAAGGAATACTAAAAGCATGAGCACATAGAAAAAAACTTCTGAGTCCAATGTTTCAAATTTACAATAGAGAACAATACCCTGATACTTGGCAATGTGAAGTCAACAGATATGCCAACTTTACCATCTTGATTAGGTGGTAGATTGTTAGAATATTCTACTATAAACTCCTTATAAGGATCACTAATCTCAGCTTTGAATATCCACGATCTGATAAACCCACAATATGGTTCACATGACCGAAGAAAGAGAAACTTGAGTAGAGCACGGTGGGAATTATCAGCAACCTAAAAGGAAAAAACAAAATTCCCCAAACAATCATCAGCAAAACTATAAAAATGATGCAAGAACCATTCAATAATTAGACAAAGAACAAGCGACATCCACAAAAAATCAGGAGCTCAATTGCCAATACCATAGTGTGCCCCTTCACAGAGACAACAATACAAATTTTCAACCTAGTCAGGAGTTTAATATTTTTACAAGAGCTTTTTTATGTCTAGAACGATTTTGTAGTGTGCCATAAGACAACAAACAACACTATAAAAGGATATCATAGTATTAAGGCCAGTGAATAAAACAAGTGAAATTACTTCAAATGAACATTTTCAGCTGAAAAAAATATGGAAACAAGGAATTTTATATCTAAGCTGACCTGCAGTTGTTTATATAAATAAGTGAGAAGATCCCCTCCTCTATGGAAGTTACGAAACTCTAATGCTGCTTTAGCAATTGAATCTTCAACAGAAGATACCGAGAGCGAAAGTTTTACATCATGTAGGTTGCAAATATTTGCAAGAGCTTCAATTTGAGTCCTCAAGTCCTTAGTGTGCAGGTACAGCTCCAACAATGTAATTTCAGAATGCACTACACTTGTCAAACACCCCACCAAAGAAGATGGCGCGCCATCATTCCTTGATATTCGCCTGAAACCTACTGATGCATACAGCGTGTCGAGAGCACACATGTACCCTTCCAGAACCTTCCCAACAGCAACAGCAAATGCCTGATTAACAAGGCTGCAGGAAGGGCGCTTTTCGTCATGCAATTCACTGTCGTCTTTGCTAGTCGAGTTTTCACACGATCTAAAATTGGTAAAATAATCTACAAATTTAAGGAGAAGAAAAACCCGAGAGCCCGAGCAGCCTATGGAGCTCAGAATGTTTCCAAGAGCGTGAGTGCTGGAAGCTCGAGTCCACAGGCTTGGAATTCGATGGAATGTCCTATCAGCCGGTTCAGAACAAAAGGCAGCAGAAAGCTTTTCGACACTAATAAGTGCCGATTCTACGCCTTGCATTGCATACATTGCCAACCTCACCAAACTTTCCTCCTATCCATCCATCAGTTCACACACAAAATTAAGATCCCAGTGGAAAAAAATCAGTGAAATTCAAAAGAAAAAGGAAACGATAGTAGAAAACCCTAAAGTAACAACACTATGAGAGAGAAATGTGCTTACGGAGACGGTGGAGGCGTGGAACAGAGGAGGAGGGTGAGAGGAAAAGGAGATTGGTGGAGGGCGTCCGCTTTCGGTAGGGATGGATTCCCAAGACCTGGGAGGAAGCCATGGATCTTCGACCTTGAGGTTCTCAAACAACGAAGCCAAATTCGCATCCACCGCCATTTTTAGATGATTGACGAAATCTGATGCCTTGTTTTTTCAGCTTTGTAAATTTTACTAGCAAAGCTCTTCTCTTCTCTGCTGCTTTAATTTTTTTAGTTTTTTCAGTCCGATTCGCAGCACAGTCACTTCAGTTGGCCCGCCTAACGTTTTAAAAAAACAATATGGACTGAAAAACGAACCGTTTGTTCCGGCACAATAAAGTGTTGAATTTGGATCCGGCCCAGCAATTCCACTTTCAAAAATTTTATGTATCAAAAAAAATTTTTAAAATTTTTTTGGGGCATTTTTATTATGAATGCAAAAAAAAAAAAAAAAAAAAACCTTGGGGCAATAATCGTTTTATTTCCTAAGCTGCTCACACACTTTGAAATTTGACGGGAAATTTCCATTACGCACAATTTATCATTTATGTACACAACTTTTATGAGTAATGAACAATAATTTTTCTTTAAATCCATTACTTTTTTTTTCTTATTCTTTTCTACTGCTCATAATTGACAATTTTATTAAGTTGTGTTACTAGACTTATTGTTCCGAAAATTGGGTTGTGGAATCCATTTCATAATCATGAAAATCCCATTTTTTGTGAGATGAAATCAATGTTCTAATTAAAGGTCATACAAAGAAGCAATCTTAAAATGAGCTTGCGTGTATGAATTATATTTTATTAGGGTGATCAGAGGTGGTGATCAGAGGTGTCCATAGGACAAGTTTCTACTCACTTGTCCCCCAACTCACTACATTTGGGTGGGAGAAGTGAGAACCTATTATTGACCATTGAGTTTTGATTATTCAACAGGTTTGCACCTCTCCAATGAGTAATGACCGATCAAATTCGATCGATTTTGTTGGTGTGATGTGTTGACAATAGAGGATGATAGCAAGAGAGGGAGAGAGGCGAAGATTGTAGCCTCCAAAGGACAGATCTAGTCTTGTTACGGTCATAACTAATTTTTCAGTGAAGATTACAGCCTTTCACAACCAGATTTGGTACTTATAGGTGATAGTGGATCTTTGGCGAAGAATCAATTTATTCAAGTAATCAGTTGATATTTGGTTTGCCACTACTATTTGACCTATGAAGGTCGGGGTTTCACAGCATGAAACCCAAGGTCAATTGAAGGAATCAACCATGAGGTTGTGAGTTGGTCTAGATCAATCAATTGGGTCAGGTTTTTACAGGTTGTTTGACACCCTTAATGGTGATCATTTGAACCTCTTCTTCCCTGTTGCTTTTGGGCATTACCTCTTAGCCTATTACTCCATCAGAGAGAGAATGGGAGACGTGTCAAGGATATTCTTACTCTTTATTCCATATTCTATGCGTTCATCAGTAGGTATCAAGTCAGTGATGAATTGTGCTTAGGTCTCAATATTGTTTTCATAGTCTGGGGGCTTCAAGTTGTCGACAAATATCCAACCATTTCTTTCTCAATCATTAGCGCAACTCGGCCTAAGTTTTTCTCTCCATCTTTGTGCGTACTTCCCAAATTTTTTTCATTACTTCAGTAACTTTTGAAGTAAATCGGTATTGTGCTAGGAATGCAACCACCAGTTCCTTCCATTGAGAGACTTTCCAATTTGAGATACCATACTACCACTAGATGAGGAGTGTGTTAGGGTCATATTTTTCATTAGTTGGCATATATATATATATATATATATATCCTTTGACAAAACACATTTTATTTATATTTGGGCAGTTCTAAGTGGATTCTAGAATATCATAAAGTATGTCTTACAAACAAAACAAGTGATATTATTGAAGATTGCACAAAGAAACAAGTGTGAAAAGTTGAAAAGAGTGGACCTTGACACAAGCTCGATACAAGCTTCTATTGAGACTTTATAGACCTTGATACTTCTTGATTTATCAAACTTCCCAATTCAGAAATTCCTAATCTGTTTTTCGGCCCATGATGTCTTGGACTTCTAGGGTTTCGTTCATTAAACTTTTAGAGGATATAAAATGATTATTTTGTAGCTGTTATCATATACAGAGACTTAATTAGAGACTCTATACACTTATTGTGCTGCGTTCTTATGCGCTTAGAGTTTTGTGATCAAGTGCTTCCTTCTCTTCAAGTGTATTGAAGAATTTTGCATCCAACAACAAGCTTCAAGTTGCTAGGAGTTAGTCTCGTATTGAGATCTATGCAAAGGGAAGAAGTCTCTACAAAATCCAGACCAAGTGGGGTTTGGCGTAATGATTTTACTGTAAGTAGGTACTTTGGGATAAACTAAGTTTGGAGTAAGATTTCTTATACTTGTAATCTCTTGATTTTAAGTAGTTACTTGGGAGTGGTGACTTGAAAAATCACCGATGGAGTTTTTGCCTTATGAGAGATTTTCCCTATTAGTCAACAAATTATCGTGTCAAATTTAATTTCCACCTACACTTTAGATTATTTGATAATTTGTTTATGCCTCCACGATTTTGCATGTAATTTGACCTAATTAATCAACTTTGATTATTAAATTAATTAATTTAGGTCAATCTATAACCTATGAAGCACGGGTGCGTTTTAGGACTCGGGTGCGGGTGCAGGACTCGGTAATTTATGAAAAAGGTGGGTGCGGGTGAGGCGGGGTGCGGCGATTAAAAAATTATTAAAAATATTTTTATTTATATTTTTAATATATTGCTAAGAATACTTTGTCACATTATATAAACATATACCAAATTTAAGAGCAATAGTAGATAATAACTAAAACATGATGTTCATAAATTAAATACAACCCACAAGATTGAAACTAAAACATTCCATGATGTTCGGAAATTAGAATACAACTCACAAGTTTGAAACTAAAACAAAATAAAAGATAATCAACAAAACAATCAAACACCAACATCATCATCATCAAGATCAATAGTTTCACTTCGAACTTCACTTTCACTAGTAGTAACACTAGTGCTAGCATTCCCAATAACCATGGCCTCCAACTCTGGCTCATTAAGTGTAAGGGCTGCATTCTCAAGAATTCCAGCCCTTCCATGTATGTTGCTCTCATTCCAAGAGTCTCCTGTAATATCCCACATCTTTGTTACTGTATTTACATACTCCTTATTGCACCTTGACAAGAGTCGAAGATTATAATACACATATACCAAATCCTCACGCGTGCAGGAGCCATTTTGTTTCTTTTTAAGGAATGAATGAATTTGTATGTGCTCCAATTCCTCTCAGCACATGAGGATGAACAAGGTTGTCCAAGAAGTTTAAGAGCAAGGGTTTGAAGAGTTGGAAATGCAGAGCCATGGTATTACCACCAAACCAAAGGTTGTAAGGCCCACCTATCTATCAAGGCATCTGGTGAAGGAAACCTCCCACTTGAAAATGCAGCAGACTCAAACTTCACCACCTTTAATTCATTCTCATTTTCAAAGTATCGATCCAAGCACTTGCTCCTTTCCATAGAAATTTCATGATCCCGATGTGGAGAGATGCGTTTTGGATTCTCCGAAAGCCATTCAATGGAGTAATACCTAGTTAAAGATTAAAAAACAAATATAGATGAAACGTGTGTTTTACTAGAAGGGTGAACTAACGAAAATAGAAAATAAATGTACTTACTTAGGATTTAAGGAATGAGCTAAGCAATGTAGTAGTGTACAATTTTTAGTCTATCGATCAATGAGTATATCGTACACCACACTCCAAAATGAGCTATACTGATCATCTTCCAAGCCTTCGTGCCGATATATTGCTGCCTTCACCTTTTCTATCATTGAATCCCACATCTTATACACAAGATGAAGATAAGGTTTATCTGTGTCGGCTATTCGTAGCATATCATAAATAGGTGCTGTGAATTCAAGGATATAATTAATATTATCTCACCAAAGATCACTTATAATCATATCTTTCACATTTTGAGCTTTTCCAACATAATTCTCCCTATAAGAAGCCCATTGGTCACTAATAGCCATGGCTTGAAGGCATCTTTTTATCAACTTCAACCTTTTCAGCATTACAACAACCGAAACAAATCTAGTATCAGCAACTTGAAGTAGTTTTAATGGACAAAATTCATTAAACATTGCCAACCTTAATAAATGGTTCATAATAAAAACACGTATGAAGGATGCATCATCAGCAATACGTGTAATCCAACGACATTCCTCATATGTAACTTCATTCTTTTCAGTGTTTTTTGCTGCACAAATATTTTTTAAAGCTAGATTGAGAGTGTGGACAACACAGGGTGTCCAAAATATTTTAGGGTACTCACCTTCAATAAGAGCTCCAGCAGACTTCATCACACTAGCATTATTCGTGATGACTTGGACAACTTTTTCATGTCCAATCTCTTTTATAGCATCCTTCAACACCCCAGCAATATAATGTTTATCTTTGAACTCACCTGACCCATCAATTGCCTTTATAAACATTGGACCCCCATCTGATACAGCCATAATATTAATAAGAGGCCTCTTTTATGGATCTGACAATCCATTAGAAACTATACTTACACCATTTTCAAGCCAAAAGTCCCTAATTGGTTTCAAAAGTCTTTCAACATGAGCTCTTTCTTTTTGAAAAAGTGTTGTTTTCAAGGCTTTGTATCCAGGAGGAATATAACTTGGAATGCTATGGGTAGCAGCATATGCATAGGAATTACGATAATATGGGTTCCTTGCAAAGTTAAACGGAAGCCCACCTGTGTAAAACATCCTAGCAATTCTGCTATCCAAATCATGTTTAGCATTATTCTGGAGTGCTCTTTCCAAAGGAGAATTCACAGTTACCTTCCTCCTCTTACCATTAACCAGATTTGTATTATCATTCCCTTCCTGTCTCCGAAATGGGGAAATAGGTATAGGCCCACGGCCTGGGGGAGGTGGGGGTAAGGGAATTTGACTTCTCCGTTCTCTCTCTCTAACTTATCATTCTTAACTTGATCATGCATTCACTGCATTTCTAGCCTATGACTTGGTGTCACCTTAGGGCATGGTTTAATACCTTTATAAGGAATTTTTAATAAATGAGCCTTAACCTTAGAATAGGATCCCATATAAACTACACCACAATAGTTGCACTTAAAGTATGTGTTTCCACCTGATTTAACAGTAGCATCAGGTGGTTTTTCTACTTTATTCACATATTGCCAAAGAGGAGATTCATCATTTGGCACTTCTTGATTAGATGAAGGTGAAGTTTCTGTGCTAGTAACTTCGTCCATTGCAAATTCAATAGATTCAATTTAACCTACAAATAATAACTATTAACTAAATAAGTTAATAATAAATCAAACCCAAGTTCACAGATTCACAAATCACAATGAGTAATAACTATTAACTAAATAAAAAATCAAACCCAAGTCACAACATTATTACATTATAGCTTATATAAAAAATTAAAAAAAATCAGATCGAGTGAGGTGAGCTTCAAGCTAAAAAAATCTAATAAGCTTGAGCTTAAAAAAATTGAAAAACTAAGATTGAAAGCTTTAGTTTGATACCTGAGTTGAGACTCTTGAGAGTGGGTCGAGCTTGAAAGTTGAGACTTGAGATTGAGAGTGGGTTGGTGAGGTTGCGAGTGAGTTGAGAGTGAGATTGTGTGAGTGTGAGAGTGAGTTGAGAGTGAGATTGTGTGTGTGACTAAGTGGTTGAGTGTCTCAGAGACAGAGAGGTAGAGAGCACACGGCGTAGAGAGGCAAAGAGCACATGGCACAGAGAGGCAGAGAGCACACAGAGAGACGAGAGAGCTGAAGTTTGAATAAGTGAGAATGCGTGAGAGAGTTTAGGCCTTTAGGGTTTGTTATTAAGTTCAAATGGTTCGTTTTGCATCTTTTTTTTTTTTGAATTTCGGCCTGAATCGGCAGTTTCACCCGATACGGCCCGAGTTGGCGTGAATCAGCTCGATTCAGCGCGATTTGGCCCGAGTCATGGAAAAAAAAAGCTGGATGCGGCATCGACGTGCGAGCAGCAGTGTCCCTTGTGCATCGCTGCGAAGGACGTGGGTGCGGCATGGGTTTTGCCGCATCCGTGCATCCCAGTCTATAACCCAACAAAGTGGATAGTTCCCTGGATCATATTCATGTGACATCTTCCTACCATTATGTCTCAAACTTTGATGGTTTTAAACTTGTAGGGAACCTTAATATATGAGAACTATGATAGGATAGCAAACTCCACATTTTTGTAGGAGCTAATCGCTTGGAATGAACGAATTTCTTTTCTAGATTTGCTATTTTGCTTTCCAACAGGCTGTACTCAGGGGACATATTTTCTTTGATTGAACATAGACTCTTCTTTCATCATTATCGACTAAATAAAGCTTACTGATTATCTTGGTGAATAAGCTTGGTGATCAACAGTATAATATGATAAATATTAAATACTCAATCTTGGTGATTTTGGGCATTTCACCAAGATAGTCACCAAGCTTATTCACCAAGATTGAGTATTTACGTACACACAGTGGCGATTCCAAGAATTTTTCTTAGGGTGTTCCTTAAGAAGTATAATTTTTTCCAGTGGCGGCTCCAGGAATTTTTCCCAAATGTATTGTTGTTTGGTTGTTTCATTAATTTGTTTGTCTTTTATAAACTATAAATTGTTTATATTGTTGTTTTATTAATTATAAAATTATTAATTGTTGTTTAACCTAACATAATTTAATTTGTTTGTCTTATATAATGTATTGATTAATTAAATTATTAATTATTGTTTATTAGTTGCTTTCTCCAATTAATTATTGGTTAGTTTAATATCCCAAACAAACAAAATTAATTAGTTCAACTAATTACTATGGTTGTTTGATACTTCCCTACTTGGAATATCACACTATTACTTAACAAAAAAAAAAGAAAAGAAAAGTCAATAAATTTTGTAGCACAAAAATATATAGGCCGTATAGCTTTAGTCCAAGTCTAAAAAAGAGTGATTTATTACATATTTTATGACCATTAGTTGAACTAATCAACTAGCACATAGGGTCCGTTTGGATACAACTTATTGTTGTTGAAAGTTGCTGAAAACTGATTGTTACTGAAAACACTGTAGCAAAATAATTTTTAAATGTATAAATAGTACCGTGGGACCCATTTTTAATATTTTTTAATGTGTGAACGCTGTATAAATAGTGCGTGAACAATGCATGCACTGTTCATGAACAGTAATTTTTGTCCCTTAAAGTCAACAAAAGCGGGCCGAAAAAAAAAAAAAAAAAAACGCGTGAACAAAAACGCAGACGCAGGAAAACTCACAATCCAAACGCTCACATAGCACATGAGCCACAACCATATTTATTAATTATTAGTTGCACACTTGCACTAGCACTAGCACACAGTACAATTGCACTACCCCGGTCCCATGCTCCCATCTACTCTCCAATTCAACAGACAAAGCCCAATGCCCCATGCCCCCAATCACAAGACTAGAACCAATCAGATAAAGCTAATTTATTGTATCTCACCAAAAGACACCAACACCAACACTAAGAGACAATTAATAATCTCACCAACACCAACACCTTACACAGTTTCTGAGTTACACCAACACCAACACCAACACCAACACCAGATATTCTCGAAAAAATAATAATAATAAAAAAACACCAACACCGGAATATATATATATATATATATTATGCAATGCAATGTAATGTAATGTAATGTATTGTAGTTTAAAATTTAAAAAACAGGAGCCCAATAACTCATCCCAAGAGAAAAAGCTTATATATTATGCAATGCAATGTAATGTAATGTAATGTATTGTAGTTTAAAATTTAAAAAACAGGAGCCCAATAACTCATCCCAAGAGAAAAAGCTTATTTAATATATATATATATATATATATTATTTTTAAATCTAATACCCCACTTCCCAACGCTTAGGTGTCACAGACTCAGATTTTTCTTTCCTCCGCTCTCTATCTCTCTCAATCTTTCTTCTCCACAACAAAAGAGACTATGAGAGTCAAGCTCCCCTCCAACCAAAATCAAGATCTTGCTGGAGGTTAGGTTAGGTTTTTTTTTTTTTTTTTGGTGAATTCGTGGGTTACTGGGTTTGCTACCATTTGTTGGGCTTGATGTTGGGCTTGTCGTGAGCTTGCCATTTGTTGTTTTTTTTGGAGAATCCATGGGCTTGGCGCTTGCTTTGTTACAATTTTTTTTTCCTTGAAAGTAGAACAAATAAATTTTTTTTAGAGTGTTCCTAAATTTTTTTTAAGGATAAACAAATAAAAAAAATTTAATTATTATATATAATTTTTTTTTTCAGTTCAGGGTGTTCCTGGGAACACCCTGGGACCAACGTGGCGTTGTCACTGCGTACACACTTGTAGGCTTTTACTGATGATTATCATGTGCCTATCTTAACGGTTGGGTTTAGGGCATGACTTTCACAAACCTAAAGCCCCAATACACTCAAAAAAAAAAAAAAAAAAAAAGCCCCAATACACTCCAATGACTCTTTTGTACTCTCAAAACAAACTTACTCTCAACACCCAACCATGTATACCTTTCAACCCCAAAGAAATCTATTAAACTACTCTTTGAATAAACCCACCCCATGTTCTTCTAAGAGCTTTCTTCTTTTCTCACGTGGAAGGACCTTTGGGCAAAACTCACCAAAACCATTGCAACAATGCTTATATATATAAGGCTTCAATTCTACATCTTGATTTACAAGGAATACCTAATTACTTTTTCAACACATTCTTTTTTTTTTTCTTTTATATCAAAGAGAATCCTTATCTTCACACCAAAGAAACCCAAACCCAAACCCAAACTAATTAGGAATTTGTAGCAATATTTAACATAATACAAGGGAAAATAATGTAACACTTCTTTCTTTTCTTTTCTTTTCTTTTTTTTTTTTTTTTTTTTTTTTTAGCGGGAAAAAAATGTAATACTTAAGTGATTAAAGATAACTAGTTGCTAACTCGTGCGATGTACGAGAAAGTTCTTAGAAATGCTAAATATTTTTTTTAATCAAATTAAATGCATTTTTAGTCGGGTTGAGAGAAATTTAGTTAACTTAAATGAACCTTTTCGCTTTGGATTTTAAGGAATAACTCACACAAAAAGGAATATACAAATTTCATTATGATTTGAGCTGGTCAACCAAGGTATGTGTGTGTGTGTCTATATATATATATATATTTCTTAATTTGCCAACAAAGCAGCTCTAAAAATGCTTAAGCTGCGTTTATTAAACGTAGCTCCATTAATGGTGAAGCTGCGTTTAATTAAATGCAGCTCTATAAGTGTTGAAGCTACGTTTATTAAATGCAGCTCTAGACCTGTTTTGGAGCTGCGTTTATTAAACGCAGCTTTGGGATATATTGAAAAAAAAAAAAAAAATCCCTGATGGGTTCAGTCCTACCCAGCTAAACACACCCTCAATATCACAAAACACGGCTTTAGAGCTGGTCTATAGCCACGTTTAGTAAACGCAGCTATAGGTCTAGTGGTGGAGCTGCGTTTTTGTAAAACGCAGCTCAAATAGTACCCTGAAACTGCGTTTTTGAAAAACGCAGCTCCAAAGCGCGTTTTTTGTAGTGTTGCCAAGTCTTTTATATTGCTCCATTTGTGAAATACATATCCTCGGACGCTATATTCTCATCCTTCACCCGAGCAATAATACGCAGAGTACTATACTATAACATAACCCCAAAATATGGTGAAAGGTATTCCTTACCTTGTTACTTTTGCCATTTTGGCTTTGGCATTTTCCTTTGCTTTAGCCTATGACCCTAGTCCTTTGCAAGACTTTTGTGTCACAATTAACAACACCAACTTTGCTAGTATGTACATGCATGCTCTCTGCTTATTATTAGCAGTATGTAGTAGTATTGTCATCTACATTAGATTTTTTCCATACATGACATGCTATTGTCCATTGTTACATAACTGTCTTATTTCTGACAATAAGAAACTTTTTTTTGTGTAGTATTTGTGAATGGAAAATTTTGCAAGGACCCAGCAATTGTCACAGCCAACGATTTTTTCTTCTCCGGACTTAATATTCCTGGAAACACAGCTGCAAATAAACTTGGATCAAGTGTCAATCTTGTGAATGTCGACAAATTTCCAGGTCTCAACACTCTAGGCATATCTTTGGCTCGCATTGACTTTGCACCATATGGATTGAATCGTCCTCACACTCACCCTCGCGACACTGAGCTTTTGGTAGTGATAGAGGGTACTCTCTTAGTTGGATTTGTCACATCCAACCCAAACAAACTCTTCACCTAAGTTCTAAACAAGGGAGACGTCTTTGTATTCCCAATTGGTCTCATTCACTTCCAATTCAACATAGGAGAGACCAATGCTTTGGCCTTTTCCGGTCTTAGCAGTCAAAATACTGGGGTAATCACCATAGCAAACGCAGTCTTTGGATCAAATCCTCCCATCAATTATGATATTCTTATTAAGGCCTTCCAATTGGACAAGAGTGTAGTTGATTATCTTCAAAAACAATTCTAGTCATTCTACTATTCGGAAAAAAGTATATGTAACAAGGATGGCAAACCACTAGATAGTTTGAATAAAGTTTGCCTAATTTCCCTTGTTGTAATGTCATAAAAGTAATTTTTTTCAAATAAAATGGTTTCTTCTAGTTATTATTATTATTTTTATTTTTTGGTGTATGTCACTGTGTCATAGCAAAGGCAGTGCAATTAGTGCATATATCTTGGTTACACCTTGGATGCATAACGTTTGAAATTACAAGCACCTAACTATTAAACATAAACGGATCTAAATTTTATTTAAAAGAAATAGAAATTTTAGTTTCATGTATACAAACGGGGGGCCAAATTAATTTAGGGTTCAGTAGCACCTATGTCAAACATTCCTAAAGGTAACATTAAAGCAACATTTTTGAGTGTTAAAATAGTGAGAGTATTGAGGTTCTACAACACTAGCAAGCATACTCCTCCAAGTGAGCAAGAAAGGAAGAAATGAAGAAAGTGCCTTTTGCATAAGATGTTGTAGTTTACTGTATGTCATGGTGTAAATGAAGCCTGATTTACTCATATTAATGGAATTGGCAATTGCTTTTTCTCTAATCCTAAAAAATGAAATTGGTCAACTGCGAAATAGATTCTAAGGTATTTGGAGGGTTTTTGTGCTTTGGAAATAGTAAACACGTGCTTAACTTTTTTTGTTTTTGTTTTTGCTGAGAATAAAAACTTTTATTATCTGAAACAAGATACAAAATGAGCATCCTTCTTGATTACATCCTAAAAGCTCGGATTTGAGCAAAGACACAAGAACTTGTTCAGACTCCTAATTAAAAATTACGGCTAGATAGTTTTTACTCTAACTTATACTAAGTGCGGAACAAGAGTAAATAAGCACAAAGAACCGTTATCACTACCTTAAGCCATATTCATCCATTATCAACAATAAAAGGAAAACCTAAAGAGTAGGGAAGAGAGATGCAAACACAAGATAACACTGAGACGTGTTATCGAAGAGGAAACTGAAGAACTCGGCAAAAAAACCTCTCCGCGACCCTCCAAGTCGAAATTGATCCACTAGAGAATAAAGTTGAAGTACACGAATAACAAAAGACCCTCCAAGCCTAGTCCATCCCATGTACTTGAGCCCTCCAAGCTCCTGCTACCAACTGACTTCTCGGAACCTTGTCTTCTCTAGCTTTTCGGATCCTACAATTCAGCTTGATTGCATTTGCCAATAAATGGCTCCTTCCAATGCTTTCCAGTAGCACCAAAATCTCACTTTACACTCAGAACATGTGTGATAAGTGTTTGAGCTAGTAACCTTTCAAAGATATAGAAATGGAGAGATAGAAGTTGAGGAAAACCACAAGGAATGTGTAAATGATTGTGGGTATGACAATTTCTAACTCTCAAGTGTATTTTCTAAGGTTTTCTTCTAAAAAGCACTCCTTACAATTTGTGGGTAATGATGGTATATATAGTGTGAGTAAAGACATGGTAAGTGGGTAAAGACATAGTAAAGCAAAACATAACTTTTTGACAAACAGAGAGTTTCGCGGGTCCTTCACAGGTTGGCCTTACTCGAGAGAAAATTGCGAAAATATACAGCCTGGCGCAACTCTTCACCTTCCAGTCATGTGCTTTGCATGTGGCTCTTTTCGTGGGTAAGCTTATCGTGAGACAATCGCGAGCCAGTTTCGAAATCCACTTGTTCATCCTTTGGAGCTAGAGTCTTCACCGATCTCTCACACTCATCCCTTACAATTAATCCCACATACATACAGGGAAAAAATGTTCGAAAGAAATTACAATCAAATTTGAAACGAAATTAAAGCCAACACAATATAGTTGGAAATCACAACTTTACACATTCAAAACATAAAGAGGAGTTGGATTGGGAATAAAGAAGCCAAAAAATCTATTTGAAAAGGACTAATGGTTGAGAACATGAGCAACCTTGTTAGCCTTTGTAGGAACCTAGTTAAAAGAAGAAGATGGAACTAAGGACGGAGACAGGACTTTAAGTTAAGACTCGGTGGCTTCTTAGTCACAGAGGGTATTTTTTTTTTTTTTTTTTGGAGTTTATGATGTGTGCGTCTACTAGGTAAAGACAAAATTATTTAGTTTAAAACTTTCTAAAGGGCCAGTTGTTTTTTTTTTTGAGTAAAATTGGTTAATTAGACTTAATTTTTTTTAGCATTACTATTGGTGTTTTTTGTTGTTGCACAAATGTTTTTAGGCTAGTATATGTTGTTTTAGAATTTAGATTTATAAATTTTATAATGACCTTTAAAATGAGGAAAATGCTAGAGGGATATTGCTGATATAGTGAGTGATTATTGATAAGTAAAAAATGATGTAAATGATAGGCCTAGATGCGAACCAATAAGAATTTGTACTTTAACAGTTTTTAAAAATGTTGTAGATAAGTTTATAACTGTAACATTACTCTAAAAAGAATCAATGATATTGTGAAGGAAGACCAAATGTAATTTTATAGAACAAAATTGCTAAAATTAATGCATATATATACACACACACTAATATCTTTTTTAAAAAAAAATTTAAGGAGGGGGGCGGGGGTGGGGCAATTGCCCCATGGTCAATGTATGCCCCCATCCCTGGATGGAACTAAACTAGCTAAATACTTAGTTTCTTGAAAAATATTATTAATTCTCCATAGAACAAAATCGGTAGAGAAAGTTAGACCTTGGATGCAAACTTGACAGTCACTTTCAAAACATACATTGAAAAGTCTTTGCTGCATGGTAGTAGAAATTGCCCATCTTGAGTGCCTCAGCCTCAGCTTGGACAGGGACGTTGGTGTTCACTTTGATGGAACAAGCAAACACCAAATTCCCTCTCCAATCCCTAGCAATTATGGCAATAACTGAGTCAAATTTTCCAACAGCAGCTTCAGAATTTCTCTTTGTTCTCTCCCGTTTGGATTATTCCAATGAGTGACCGAAACTGGAGAGGAAGGTGGTCCGCAATGATTCTTGGACATAATCATCCAGTGTTCACGGAATTTTTTTTGAAAAGCTCTTTCCAGATCTTCACCTGTTGGCTTAATTCCTTCATGGACTACTTTGCTACTCAATTGCCACAAAAACTCTAATATAAGAAAGACATAAAGTATAAACATATCTTGCCGCTGTTTGTCTCTCATCAGGTCTTTGGGAAGATTAACAAAAAAATTAACTAACTGAATTGGAATAGAGAAATGAAGTTCCATGACTTTTTGCCCCCTACAGCTCCGAAACCACAACACTTGTACTACTTGACACCTTTGAAACAAATGTATAGTTGATTCAGGTTTGCAACCACACAAAGGGAATTTTACATCAATATTTGAATCAATGTCAGTGGGAATTCTCCATAGGTGATTCTCTCTATAGTTGAATCAATGTATAGCACCTTTTTTTTATTGGAAAAATGTCAGTGGGAATTCTCCATAGGTGCATTTTCAATCTGTCGTGAATCTTTAAGTTCCAAATCCCCCATTGATTTGGTTACTCATAGCCTTATTCAAGAAACCTGATTCTCTCTATTTCTAGTCTTCTCTAATTCATCTAATTTTCGATTAAGCTTTTATTTTATGTATCCAATAGTGTACAGAGTCTTCTCTAATTAATCTAATTTACGATTAATCTTTTAATTTATGTATCCAATGGTGTACAGACTGCATGCTATTTAAAATTTTAAATGGCATGTCGGTTTATTCATTTTTAAATTTGTAAAATATAATATGAACCATGAAATAGATCAATTTCAAATGGAGACATTATTTAGAGGGCATGGTGTCATGAAAATTATAATTTCAGTCCACTTTGGTCCATTTGGTCTATTCGGTCCACTTCAGTCCATTTCGATCCATTCGGTTCACTTCAGTCAATTGGTCCAGTTTGGTCCATTCAATCCAATTTCGACTAATTGAGCCTTAAATTGTTTCCTTTTGTAGGTCGTTTTTTTAGTTTTTGGCGCAAAAATTCATTTTTTTTCCTAATTTTTGAGTTGAAAAATATGAAATTTGATTTTATTTGGGTCAAATACTTTAGTTTTGGGCTAAAAATACAAATAAAATAAGTATTAGAAATTATAGATATGAACCCTAAAAAAGTAATAACACAAAATTACCTTAAAATTCAAATGTGTTCCATGGAATGAGGGTATACATTATTTTGTATATGTGCATATTAATCATCCAATTAAGATATATTTAAAAAAAAGTAAATTTAATAACATTTTCTCAATTTATATGAAGCAATATTATAATTGTGTAATTTAAATCTTTTTATTTAATTACATTTTTCACACACACACACACACATATATATACGTATGTAAGTAGGTATGTACAGTTGTTGAGTGCAAGATATATTATATGTTCCATTACATAAAAATTATAAAAATAGAAATTACTTTTAAATAACACATGCACTATTTAACTTAAAAATTTTCCATTATATTTTTAACAAATAATTATATTGAATTTTCCATAAGGGTATTATATGAATGACTTAAATTGAATTTGTTTCAGGCATTGAAAAAACGATGTGCTTTGTGTAAAAATAAAAAATAAAAAACTAATTCAAAAAGAATCAAGTTTCGGTTACACGCTTCAATGCAGCCCGTTTTCAATTTTGTCGTAAAAATGGTTGTCTCCTTCTTGTTCGGTTGGCAGATAGATTAATCCTGAAATATTGTTCTTTTCCAACATAATTTTGTTTTCTAAAAAATATTTGGTAAGTTGTAAGCTAATTGACTTCATGTCTAAACAGTGAAAAATCTTTTTAATTCCATACCAAATACACCAGTACATGAAGAAAAATTAAAACGGGGGAAACGGCAAGAATATCCCACATGCCTTGGTAGTAGTTTATTTTATTTTTTATTTTTTTATTTGATGTGAAAAAAATCTAATAATTAACCATTAAAAGTATTTAGTACCCACCAATTAATATAATGTCCATTCGACTCGGAGAACATAAGCCAAGCATTGGTATATTGCATATCCCCAATTGCTGAACATTTCACCAACGATCCGGACAGAGTCAACATTCAGGTTTATTTGTGGATTAGACCAAAGCAACATTAAAACTGCACAATGGCATTGAAGAGGTCCCATTTGATTGGTTTCCAAACTATGTAGTGCACGACAAGTAGTGGTTAAAGAATGGTTCATCCATTAAATAAAAAAATATGGTAGTAGTTGAAGAATTACCAAGTTATATGCTTCGTTAGTGGAAAAACATGGACTGCTTCAGTGACACCTCTCAATAAATAGACATTCCCATATGCAATGTTTCCCATCCCTCATCATAGCAAGAATACGCAAAATACTACACAGCAAAAGAAAGAACTTCAAATATGATGAAAGTTGTAATTGTGGCCATTTTGGCTTTGGCAACCACCCTTGTTTCAGCTGACGACCCTAGTCCTCTGCAAGACTTTTGTGTTGCAATTAACAACACCGATTCTGATTCTGCTGGTATGTACATGCACGCACTCTCCTTATTATTCGCAGTACTTAGTAGTATTATCACCATCTACAAGTTCTTTCGAGATCATTATAATGAAGTTCTACACATTTATGAAATTATGCCAAACGGCTATATCATCTGCATTAGATTTTTTTTTTCTCCTGCATGACATGCTATTGTCCATTGTTACAGAACCGCCTTATTTGTGACAATAACAAGCTTTTCTTTGTGTAGTATTTGTGAATGGAAAATTTTGCAAGGACCCAGCAACTGTCACAGCCAATGATTTTTTCTTCTCTGGACTCAATATTCCTGGAAACACAGCTGCAAGTAAACTTGGATCAAGTGTCAATCTTGTGAACGTAGACGAATTTCCAGGTCTCAACACTCTAGGCATATCTTTGGCTCGCATTGACTTTGCACCATATGGCCTGAATCCTCCTCACACTCACCCTCGCGGTACTGAGCTTTTGGTAGTCATAAAAGGTACTCTCTTAGTTGGATTTGTCACATCCAACCCAAACAAACTCTTCACCAAAGTTCTAAACAAGGGAGACGTCTTTGTATTCCCAATTGGTCTCATTCACTTCCAATTCAACATAGGGGAGACCAATGCTTTGGCCTTTTCTGGTCTCAGCAGTCAAAATCCTGGAGTAATCACCATAGCAAACACAGTCTTCGGATCAAATCCTCCCATCAATCCTGATGTTCTCATCAAGGCCTTCCAGTTGGACAAGAGTGTAGTTGATTATCTTCAAAAACAATTCTAGTTATTCTACAATTTGGAAAAAAAGTATATCTAACAACGATGGCAAACCGCTAGATAGTTTGAATAAAGTTTGCCTGGTTTCCCTTATTGTAATGCCATAAAAATATATATATTTTTTCAAATAAAATGGTTTCTTATTATTACTATTATTCTTTTGTGCGTGTCATTGTGTCATGGCAAAGGTAGTGCAATTAGTGCATGAATAAATCTTGATTACACCTTGGATCCATAAAGTTTGAAATTACAAGCATCTTACTATAAAATAAATGCAAATTTAAGTTTTTTTTTTTTAAAATAGATAGAAATTTTAGTTTCATTTATACAAATAGGAGGACAAATTTAGGGTTCAGTAGCACTTATTCTATGTCAAACATTCCTAGAGGTAACATTGAAGCAACATTTTGCATTTCGATCAATTTCAAATGGAAACAATTATTTAGAGGGCATTAGCATATTGTCATTAAAATTATTAAAAAAAGGACATTTATATCTAAAAGCTGAAGCTTAGAATTTCTTGTTGTTATGCTCCTGTTAAGTCACATCAGATTAGCATTTCGATTAACTTTGGTCCATTCGGTCCTTTTAGTCTCTTTTCAACCATTCGGTCTAATTAGGACCACTTCCGTCCATTTTGGAATAATTGGGCCTTAAATTGATTCTTTTTGTAGGTTGCCTATTTAGTTTTGGGCACAATAATTCATATTTTTTCTAAATATTTGGATTGAAAAGTTTGAAATTTTATTTTATTTGGGCTAACTCTTTAATTTGGGCTAAAAAATACAAACAAAATTGGCATTAGAAATTAGAGAAATGGACCTTAAGAAAGGAATAAACATGATAAATAATTAAATATTCACAAAATTACATTAAAATTCAAATTTCAATAATATACAAATTATACTTATATTTGGAAAGAAAAAAAATGCTACAATTCTAAATATATATAATAATTCAAACTTAATATAACATGTTACACACTTACACGTGTATCATGGAATGGAGGTGTGCTGGATTGGTTTTTGAGTCTTCGGGGGCTCAAATTTGGGCCTAAGTGCTGGGTTTTGTTAAAATGCTTGCGTTTGATGGTTTCATGTATAAGAAGGTTATTTTTGGGTTTGAAGAGGGTTGGTGGTGTTTTGGCCTTGTGGGTTGACTGTATTTTTGTCCATGGATTATGTGTAAAGCACATGATTAGGTGGGTCCTTGGACACATGTTGCTTTCTTTTTGCGGCCACATAACCCATTATGTAGCAATTGCTACATACTAGTGTGCAACAAAACCTTTTTAAACCTTGGATCCAACTAAAGGCAGAGCAATTTGAAAGTTCAAATAGCGTATAAAACACCAATGAACGTTTAGACCCCCAAATACAAAATACCAACACAAGCTTATAATCAAACAGTATATGTGCGGAACATGAAATATAAGTTATATCCAAATTGGTAAAACACTCTAAACCATAATTAACAACCAACACAGCAGCAGTTATAAGGTAAAGAGAAAGGAAAGAGAGATGCAAACACAAAGATAACACAGGATGTGTTATCGAAGAGGAAACCGAAGTACTCGGAGAAAAACCTCTCGCCGCCCTCCAAGCGATCAATAATCCACTAGAGAATTAAGTTGGGATACATGAATAGTAGAAGACCCTCCAAGCCTAATCTACCCAGTGTACCTAAGCCCTCCAAGCTTCTTGCTTTAACAGGGTTACGCCGAACCTTGTCTTCTCTAGTTTACCGGATTCCGCAATAAGCCCACTGCATCAACCAAATGAATTGGTCCTCTCTGAACTGCTTCCCAAGCACCAAAACACCTTCTTACTGATATGGGTATGGTGAGATAAGGATTTGGCAAATGTACCTTTCAAGGATATGTCAATGGAAAGGGTGAGAGTAGAGGAATTTGGAGAATCAAATGATAAAGATTGTGGATGAGTTAATCTTGTTTTTCTCTAGGGTTTCTCTCTCAAAATTCTCTCTGGAAGCTCTCTACATTTCGTGGGTATAAGGGTATTTATAGTAGTGTGTATGAGGAATGCGAAAAGTCAGTTTTCATCAAATAGGGTATTCTGGCGACTCAATCTCGCGAGTGGAACGAGTCACGAGTTTGAGTCGCGAGCTAACTGCCTAGTCAGACTGGAAGTTTTGTCCTATAGTACTCCAGCTGTCGTGACCCTTCAGCTCCCCTACATGCTTCACACATGTGCCAGCTTTGGCGACTTACCAGTCGCGAGATCCAGTCGTGAGGCTCTTCTTGAGTGCACACATCTTGAGATTTCTTCACATTCTTTTACACACTACCCTTACATAAATCCCACCTAAATATAGAGTATCTAATTGCTAAATTACAAGCAAATTTGGCACGGAATAAAGCCAACACATGATTGAATAAATTCAACCTTACACAATTAGCACACGAATTAATCTTGATCACACCTTGGATCCACAATGTTTGTAATTACTAGCACCTAACTATTTTTTTTTTATTTTTTTATATAAGATATAAATTTTGCTCTAGCCTAATCTAAGTGTGTATGTGTGTGAAGCACCCTTTTGGAGACTTGAACCTCGACCCTTACCCTCCACACCCCATAAGCACTATACTTGTAGAATAACCATCACACCAAGGGTGTGCAGTGGTAGCACCTAACTATTAAATATAAACAGATCTAATTTTTTTTTAAAATATAGTCAATATATATATATATATATATTTTTTTTTTTCATTTATACAAATGGGAGGCCAAATTTAGGGCTTAGTAGCACCTCTTCTATGTCAAACAGTCGTCGAGGTAACGTTGAAACAACATTTTTGGGTGTTGAAATAGTAAGAGTATTGAGCTTCTACAACACTATGCATTCATACTGAGGTAACAAGGAAAACATTATACAAGTGAGAAAAACATGATACTTAAGGGGGTTAAATATTGTGAACGTTTATATGTTTATATTGTACTTACAATATAAATTTACATTGTATGTACTTGTTCAAAGATTGCATGCTTTGCATACTTGTAGTAAAAGAAAGCTCCTTGCATTAATATTCTTAAGTTCTCTTGTTCATACTTTTATTTGTTTTTGAGCAGCCATTTTGGCCTGCAGTCAAATGTACAAAATACGTTGGGAGAGGGGTTGTAGGTGTTTTGGAAGCTAATTTTATTGAGCCTACTCACAATAAGCAAGATTTTGTGAAGACTTCCCTCTTTCAAAGGCTTGAAGATCTTTTAAGGCAAATGGCGCATGAGTACTGGTGAGCTACATGTTTCAAGGTTTTTTTGTTGAGGGAATTTTTATGATAATATTATGAAACTGGTTTGATATGTTTGTTGAAGCAACGCAACTCCTTAGAGAAACTCCATAATTTTGTTCTAGTAGCAACCCAAGAGGCTCGGCTACCTCAAATTAGCCAGATAATTTGCAGTTTCTTCTTTCGATCTTTTTAGTATGGGTGGTTCTCGCTATTTTTGTATTCAGTCCAAATTTTTTCAACTGGTGGTAGAGGAAGGGGGACAATATTTTTCTGTTAGGATTTTGGAATAGAGTAGGTACTTCATGAAGTCGGTCTTCATGGGTAAGATTGCGGCACAATGGCTACTGAAGAGTACAGAACAGATTGTTGTTGGGATTAGTCCGAAGTATTTTTATACGTTTAGGGAAGGTGATGTAGCCTACACCCTCCAACGGAGCTTCAACTCTTTTGGCTTGTTCCTTCTTTTGACTGAACTTAAAGTTGGTGGGTCTAGGAGATCCATTATTATTCCAGAAGGCAGAGCTAAGAATGGATGGAGGGTTTTTGGGTTAGAGTTAAGGAAGATGTTGGAACTTGAAAACTATGTGAATGGTGGTTATGGTCAGTCGAAATTTGTAGCTCAGCTTCCTAAGGATAAATCAGGGGTTCAACCTTCTAAAACTTATGCTGACATGGTACGTGGGCATCAAGTGTAGGTTAAGGGCAAAAATAATAGGGGGGGAGAAGTAGAACCCAGTCTTTGATCAGAGGAGGTTGAGCAAAACACCGATGAACTTACCAGGTCCGATGACTCTAGGAGGAAGAGATGTGGGTCCTCGGCATAGTGTTTTGAAATTTAATTTGGGTGAGACTAATCCAGTAGGAAATAAAAGGAGCTTTCCATTGAATTTCAAATCAAAGGTAAATGATTCTATTTATGGAAAAGATTGGGGACTGAGGAATGCACACTAGACAGGAGAAGGTCTGACAATAGAGGTGAATGAGGAAGGTAAAAGGCATGTAGCTTGGAATTCTTATAAAGGTGGTTTGAGGACTTCTAAATGGGACACAAGAAGTTAGAGGGAGCACATGGTGAGGGAGCACATGGTGGGTCCTCTTAGTGGGTCACGGGTGCTAAATAATCTTGTGTTAGGCTCAGCCCAGTTTAGGTGTGATGTAGGGATTTCTTATAAAGGTGGTTGGTTGGAGGAATTCTAAATGGGTCATAAGGAATCAGAGGAAGTCTGTGGTGGGTCCTACCTGTGGGTCACGGGATCAATTGTGTCCCACGTTGGCCCAAACTGGTCTGGGCTTTTCTTAGTCAAATAAATTTTGCTTTTTGGGCCCAAATGTTTATGAAATGGGTGAGCCTTCTTCTTTGACCAGCCCAACACCCCAGGCCCACTCGGAGATACCTTTAATATCTCCTTCAGACAAGCCCAAGGCATTAAGGTCCTTTTTCAAGGTGCCTGAGCGATGGGCAGAGCTTCCGTTGCTTGATTATTACAGTGGGTCTGATGGTTTCAGCTCTGATAATCTCACAGTGGCTGGGATAGGGGCTGGGTACTACTCCGATGATCTTAGGGTGAGGCCGATTGTGGGTTTTAACAACTGTCTTGAGAGGAAAAGCTCCGACAACACCGCGGTGGATGGGCTGGAGCTTGGTACCAGCTCTGACGGTCTTGTGGTTGCTCCGATGATGTCTAGTTGCTTTTTCTCTGCTGGGTTTCACTTTAACAGTCACGAGGTGGCTCAGATGGGAGCATTTGGTAGCTCTCCTAATTGGTTCAACTTAGATGACTTCACGAAGGTTCTAGGCAAGACCGATATGGTAAATTCGCAACTTTTGAAGGGTATTTTCTTGGCAGATATCCTCAAGAGACTATCTGTAACACCCCGGTTATTAATTGCAATTTGTAAGAAGCTTGATGGGCAGATTGGTATTTTACTCATAAGATATTTTTGGGGCAAATTAGTAATTTAGCTTTTCAACTTAAGTCAGCCCTCTTTTCTTCCTCATTTTCACGTTGATGTCTCTCTCCCTCTTGACCGGCTGCCTCTTCTCTCCATCTCTCTATCCTTCTATCACACCCACCCACCGAAACACAACAAACACACTCTAGCTCCTCTACTTCTCTCACTCCCTCACCAGTAAACCAGCCATCCACCACCGCTTTTGGCAGATTTCACCGGAGAACCCCACTGGAAATCCCATATGCTCCATTCTCTCAAAGCTTTTAAGGTAAAACTCTTTAATTATTTTGGTAGCTTTTCAAGTTGTTGTAAGATTTCTTTCTAATCTAAGCTACTTGAGTGATATACATGTGATTGAGTACATGTTTTTTTTATTTGGTGGACTTAATTGTTAAATGGTTAAGAGTTTTTACAAATGGTGATCATTTGGGGTTTCTCCATGGTTAAAACTTGGGTTTCCTTGAGCAAATCGTGTGGGTGGATTTTGTGGAAGTTTGGGCTGATTTTTGGAAGTGTGTTCTTTGCATTTTAAATGACTTTGGCATGTGTGGGTGTGAGTGGAGTGATAACTACGAATTTATGCAAGTTAAGTGTGAGCATGTGCCCTTGCATATCAAGTGTTTGATAAGTTGTTTATATGAGATTTTGGGTTTGATTCCTTGTTTTTAATATGCTTTAAATCTGGTGGTTTTAATGTGAGAGTAATTCTCAAATAATTTGGGCTAGTCTTACAACTATAACAATTTTCTAAAGCTGTCATGACAGGTTTGAGTCAGCCACAATGCATGATTTTTAATAAATTATAGAAAAATCGTTTTGGCTGAATTTTCTATGGTACATTGTATACATATAGGGGAATGTTCCCTTAAAGTTTTAAATTAATCGGATAACTTTTCATTGACCAAACAATTTTTACAAATGGCTGCCCTGTTATGTACTGAATCTGAAAGCAAGACTAAAATGCCGAGAAATCGTGGAATTAATCCTAAACCTCGATTGATCTTATCTTGGCTTAAATATATTATTTAGTACTCAAAGAGATTCATGAGTATGTCATATTATCTTATGATGCACATTTTTACAATAGTGAATTTAAAATGTTTTGATTGTGTTAGCACTATGAGTTTCTTGGATGCTTGTTTGGTTCTTGCTTGGGAAGGGTACTTGTCTTAGGATAGGCAAGCTAGACTTTAAGGCCTTTGGTTTGATTTTAGGGTATTGTTGAGATTTATGGAGATAAGTGTGATGGTACTTTGTGAAAGGCCTTGTTATTGATAGGTTTGATCATTGTGTTTCTAGGTTCCGATATTCTTCGTAATGGATCTAGTGACTGGATTAGTTGAGTTTGTGGTGCCCGATTGAGGTAAAATTGGTTGGCCTTCCAAGGTAAGTAGTTTTTTAATGGGATTTTGAAAAATAACCATGTTATATAAATGCTTTTGGGGTTAGACACACTTTTGGAAACTACCTATGGAGACTATGTTTTTCTAAAAACTATTGTGTCGTAACCTTAATGTATATATATGATTATATATGAAAATGCATCATATTTGGTATTGCATTTGGGGAAATGTATGAATTGTTGATATGGAAAAATAAGCATCTTTTATTTAATCTTTGATAAGAAAATCATTGATTTTATAGTATATTGAAAAATTTAGAGATGCTTATCTTGTCTTGTATTATTTGGAAAATGGATAGAAAATCTCTTGACAAGAATGAAGTTGAAAACCTTACAAACTTTGTAGAAGTTAGATTATTTAAGGTTTTCTGAAACTACCTGGATACGAACTATGTGTTTCAAAGTAATGTAACCTGTGAGTTGTTTTAACACCATGTCATGTGTGATTTCCCGGTGATCACCTGATTTGATTTCCGTGGTCTTTGTGACAATGGAATCAAATCTAGGTCAGTGCCCTTTCACTTTGGATGACGCGTTCTTCCCTGCTGTCCATGGGGGGAAGAGGTTCCTTAATTGTGTGTGGGTGAGGCTGCTGCCCATGGGGCCAAGAGACCACATGCAAGAGAGGTCCTATTTGATGCGCTCTCTCTGCTGCCCATGGGGAGAGAGAAAAACCTTGAGGGTATGGGTGAGGCTGCTGTTCATGGGGCCAAGAGTCTGCATACCAAAGAGGACAATATCATGCCAGTTGTGAATGGGTGGATCCCCTGACCGGTCTATGTGGTAGTATGGTATATTTGTGATAAATTACCGTATGTTAGATATTATGGCTTTGGAAATTATAGTGTTTGTACTCACAGATTATAGTATATAGGTTCAAGGTATTTACTTTGAGAAACTTTGTGTTTCATTATTAAATCATTCTTGTCGTATTGTTATTATTGATGATGAAACTTACATTTCCCCCACCCCCATTAATTATACTACTTACTGGGCTTTAGCTCATCCCACTTTCCAACAGTTTTTCAGATAATTTGCTACACCTCGAGCATGGAACTTGTTTTATTGGTGGTGATTGGAGCATTATGCTAAGTGAGAGATTTATGCTATGATTGGTTGGTGACTCAATTTTGCAAAGTTTAACGAGATCATAATTAATTCTATTGGAGGCTGGATAGTTGAGGTTTGTTAGCCTTAGACTTTGTAGGCCTAGCTTCAATGTTGAGGTTGTGTATTCTAAAAGGGATTGTAGTTTTGTGTTATTCTTTTGAGCTTTGAAATATATTCATGCATTATTTGGAGGCACATGACTTGAGATATTATTTGTAATTGTGTTATAGAGCTCTGACTTGTAATATAAAGGTTTTAGTATGGTTATTTATTCTTATCCTTTGGAAAACAAAGGAAAATAAAGATCTCTTATAGTTTGATTTGCATGAAAAGAAAAATCTAGAGGTACCTTTGGGATGTTCCCTCACGCTTTGGATCCTTTTGGGTTTGGGGTGTGACACTATCGGTTGTGGGTTGTGTGGATTTTGGTGTCAATAGAGGGGTTAAAGTTGGAAGTGAGTGTAGTGTGCTATTGTTTCAAGGGGCGGACCACAAGGACAACAGGAAGTTAGATATGGGTGAGATTGGCTAGCAAAATTTAGCATTGATGGAACCGAAGTCAGATTGTGGCCTATCTGTTTTGGATGCCTTGACGGTGGAGGAAATGGCTCTCCTAGTAGTGGTCTCGGGTGAGGAGGTGAGTTTGGAAGTTTGTATTCCGTTGTTGACTGTTATCCCTCCGGGAATGGCTTTGTCTATGGAAGTGCACAACGATTCTGAGGTGTTAGACATTAGTGGTACGCTGGATGTCTCTAAATGGGTGAAGAACAAAATCCCAGGTTTTAGTAGAGTGATTGAGCTTTCTGTTAGTGTATTGCTTATCTTCAAAGGGCTAGAAAGGGAGATGGTGGTTATTAACTAGCAGCGGAAGAAAGCATCTGCTAACCAAAAAGTAGCATCCTCCATTGGTAAAGGGAAAAGAGAGTTGAGGAATTTAATCTCAACGGTTAACTATGATGGGAGATAGTGTGCTGGTAGGGTGGTGGTGACAGTTGCGGGGCCATATAAGTCTTTATGAAGTTGAAAATGATTTCTTGGAATGTTAGAGGTTTGAATGACTCCTAGAAATGTCTGGTAGTGAGAAACTTGTTACACGAGTGGCAGTGTGATGTTGTTTGCCTGCAAGAAACAAAGCTTGCCGGTCAAGATGGACAGCTGGTTTGTAGCATTTAGGGATGTCGGTATGTGGATTGGGTGGCTCTAGATGGTGATCAGACAGCTGGTGGGGTCTTGATTATGTGGGATAGGAGGTTTTTAGAAAAGGTGGAGGTTCTAGTGGGCTTGTTTTCGATGTCGGTTCAGTGAAAAGGTGTGGAGGACGGTTTTATTTGGGCATGCTCAAGGGTGTATGGATCGAACGATAATAATTTGAGGGGTGATTTGTGGGATGAGTTGGTTGGTATTCAGCATTATTGGGATGTTCCTTGGTGTTGTTTTAGGGATTTTAACGTTGTTCGTTTTTCTAGTGAACGGAGGGGTGGGTACTCTAGCTATGGAAATTTTTTTTGAATTTATTGAAGATTTAAACTTGATAGATTTGCAGTTGGAGGGAGGGAGGTTTACATGGTCTAGTGGCACTGAACAGCCATCCATGTCTAGGATCGATAGGGCTCTAGTGTCTTAGGACTGGGAGCAACACTTTCTGGATGTGATCCAACGGATTCTTCCAAGACCCGTTTCAGATCATTTCCCAATTCTTTTGGAGGCAGGGGGTATGGCGAGGGAGAAAAGCCCTCTCCGGTTTGAGAATATATGGCTGAAAACGGACGGGTTTGTTGATAGAGTAGATTCATGGTGGAATTGCCATTCTTTTTCAGGTACTCCTAGTTATGTTTTTGCTAAAAAATTGAAAGCTTTGAAAGAAGACATTATTTAGTGGAATCGCCAAGAGTTTGGAAATGTTGGGCATAGGAAGAAAGATTTATTGGGGGCTCTAGAGTTACTAGACACTAAGGAAAGGGTTCTTGGTCTCACTGAGACGGAGAGAAATGAGAAGATTGTAGTGAAATCGCAGGTAGAGCATCTTCTTTCTCTAGAGGAGATTTCTTGGAGACAAAAATCAAGGATGCTATGCATTAAGGAGGGAGATAATAATACGAAGTTCTTCCACAAGATGGCCAATTCTCATAGAAGGTACAACCATCTGAGTTTCTTAGAAGTGGATGAGGTGATTTATGGGGAAGAAGCAGAAGTGGCTGCTCAGGTAGTTCAGTTTTATAAAACTTTATATCAGGAGTCTGAGGAGTGGAGACCTTTTGTGGAAGGCTTGGAGTTTTATCGAATAGGGGAGTTGGAGAGGGGCTGGTTGGAGAGGAGTTTTGAGAAGGACGAGATTCTATCAGTGGTCAGAGATATGGAAGGGGATAAAGCTCCAGGTCCAGATGGCTTTTCTATGGCCTTTTTTCATCATTGCTGGAGAGTAGTTGAAAGAGATGTTTTAGCAGTCTTTGAAGAGTTCTTTCAACACTGCAAGTTTGAGAAATCTCTTAATGCTACCTTTATAGCTTTGATTCCTAAGAAGAATGATGCTTCTAACATTCGTGATTTTAGACCTATCAGTTTGGTGGGGAGTTTGTATAAAATCTTGGCCAAGGTTCTGGCAAATAGATTGAAAGTGGTGTTAGATCAACTGATATCTGAATCTCAGAATAGTTTCGTGGGAGGTAGGCAGATCCTCAATTCAGTTCTCATTGCTAATGAGTGTGTTGATAGCAGATTGAAGAGTAAGATTCCAGGGGTGATTTGTAAGTTAGATATTGAGAAAGCTTATGACAACGTGAATTAGGAGGCTCTTCTGAAGTTGATAAAGAAAATGGGCTTTGGGGAGAAATGGTGTAGCTAGATTTGAACTTTTATCTCTATAGTGTAATTTTCTGTGTTGGTCAATGGGTCCCAACCTGACTTCTTTGGTAGCTCTAGAGGTTTGAGACAAGGGGATCCATTGTCTCCCTTACTATTTTTAGTTATGATGGAGGTGTTTAGTAGGATGGTGAAGAGAATGGAGGGAGTAGGTTTACTCAGTGGCTTTAGGGCGGATGGTAGGAGGGGTAAAGGGGAATGTGTGTCACATCTGCTTTTTGCAGATGACACTATCTTATTTTGTGATGCAGAGGTGGAGCAAGTCCTTCATGTTTGACTGTTGCTACTTTGTTTTCAGGCTGTGACTAGTCTGAAGGTTAATGTAGCTAAAAGTGAAATGGTGCCTATAGGGGAGGTAAATAATGTGTATGTTTTGGCAAAGATTTTGGGTTGTAGGGTTGGGGCCTTGCCAATGACTTACCTTGGTATGCCATTGGGGGCGTCTTATAAGTCCCCCTCTATTTGGAACCCTATTTTGGAAAAAATTGGATGGAAGCTAGCAGGGTGGAAGAAATTGTATTTATTAAAAGGTGGTAGGTTGACATTGCTTAAAAGCACGCTATCTAGCCTCCCCACTTACTTTTTATCTCTTTTCACCATCCCTACACATGTGGTTAACAAAATTGAGAAGTTGCAAAGGGATTTCCTGTGGGGAGACCCTAAGACTCATTTATTGAGTTGGGATAAGGTGTGCATGCCTAAGGCCAAAGGAGGCTTGGGTATTAGGAAATTGACCACTTTCAATAAAGCTTTACTAGGAAAGTGGCTTTGGCATTTCGGGGTCGAGGAGAATAGGCTTTGGAGGAGGGTGGTAGCTTTGAAATTTAGGGAAGATTGGGCGGGGGGGGGGGGGGTGGACCTTTAAGTTGGGAAGGGGTGGCCATGGTTATGGTTTGTGGAGAAGTATTTGGATGGGCTGGGAGTAGGGGTGGCAATTTTTATCTATATCCATGAATCCGTCCATTACCCAACTTAATTGGATAAGTCTTAACCTAACCCATTTGAGTATTTGGGTTAAATGGATAAATACCCATTTGGTTATTTAATTAGATGGGTCTAAATGGATAAATCCATTAATATCCACTAAACTCATTTAAAATTTAAAATTAAATAAACCCACTAATATCCACTAAACTCTTTTAGAATCTAAAATTAATTTCTAAGCCCTAACATTCTGCCTTCAGTCTCAATCTCCCTCAGATTTTCTCAGTAACCAAACACTTTTCCCAACACTTTAACAGAAAAGAAATCCCAAACCCAGCGTAAAAGTTATTGTTGTTGTTGTTACAAAGAGTAGAGCTTTGTTTTTTTTGGTAAATAGGAAAAGCTAGCTTCGGATCGTGAATTGAGGATGAAAAGCTAAACGAAAGAGATTTATACTTCTTACCAGAAATATAAATCTCTTTCATTTCTGGCGGCTGTAGATGAAGAAGTCACGGTCTGGGCCGAGCTCGCCGGAGAACATTCTGCGCATGGTTTCTGGCTCCATCATTGTGAAGGTGGTTGAGGCTTCGATTGACATGTTCACTTCGCCGTGCTCGCCGAACTCGTGGCGCGCCGCCGCTAGAGACGCCGCGGGGTCGTCGTGCGTAGAGGATGGGAATAGCATTTATTTCTTTGTGGTTATGAAGTTGTTGCTGTCATTGAAATCATCGGACCCAGTTTGTTTTTTCTTGTCAAAGATAACAAAGTTACTGTGGGATTTGGTGTGAGCCATGATTCCCAAGGAGGGAAAAGCTAGCTTTTTTTTTTTGGGGTCCTTTTCTTGTGTTTGGGAGCTGAGAAAATGGAGGAAAATGAAAGAGATTTATACTTTTTTTTTTTTTTTTTTTTTTTTCGTGTTGGTTTGGTTTTCTGTGATTCTTTTTGCTGATTTCGTTAATTGTTTGTGATGGAAATTTAGACCCCTTAAACTACAATCAGATTGAGTAGCCTAGTTAATTAGCCAAGTTGTTACTTAGTCAAATTAAGCAATTCTAGGTTAAAACAATCAAACAATCATATCAAGAATATATAGTAGCGGAATAATAAATAACACAAGATATGATCACCCAGGAAAACCAAACCGGTAAAAAACCTGGGGAGGATTTGACCCACTGATCCTCAAGGCAAACCTGAATCCACTATGAAAGAATCGAAGTTCATACAAAAGGACTTACAAGCTCCCCGCTTGACTTCCTAATGCTACCCACCAGTAGAACTTACTGACACGACCACGTGCAAGCTCCGAATCCACGGGCTCCTTCTTTCTTTGAATTCTTCTTCAAGTACAAGCTCCCCGCTTGTGTTTCTTTAAGCTCCAATGGCAGCAACCTTGTTGATCATCAAGATGTAGAAAATATCTCTACCTTGAAAACCCTAAGTTTATGTGAAGAAAAGCTCCTCAAGGATCTCACAAGAGATTCACATAAACCGCAAATATGAGCAACAAAGACTTAGAGAGGTTTGGATACAAAACCCTAAAAATAAAAGGAGGCACAAAAGGCTCTCTAATCTCTCTCTCAAAAGTCACAAAAACGTTCTAGGGTTTCCCATATATATAGGAGTGTTTTACTTGGACCCCAAGACGTTTAAATAGAGTTTGGGCTGAACTGGAACTCTGCAGGAAAATAAATCTGTACGTGGTTCGATCGATCAAGTCTAATTTTCGATCGATCGAGACTTACAGATTTAGTCCAATAAATTCTGCAATCACTCGATTCCAATTTTACAAATAAACATACTTTGAGCAAGCCTAAACCTAGACTAAATGTTTTGATCATGGTTTGCCAACAAAATACAAATTGAAGTTCTAATACATTAATTCCTAATTTCTTAGAACCCAACAGTTTGTTCTGTTTGGCCGGTGGGAAAATGCAAGAAAGGTAGAGAATCTTTTTCTAGGGAAAAAAAGGTTGTTAGGATTAGTTCATTTCATGTTTATTATAGTTTTATTTGGCGGGTGAGATGAAAAATTGTACGGGAAGTTGGATCTTATGCTTGTTTAGTCGTTTCTATCTCAAAATTAAGTTGATTAGTTAAGTGAGATCCAATTAATTAAAGGTTTTAGTAAAATCTCAGTTATTTATTTATTTGGGTCATATTGGGTTAAACTGACGGGTTACTAATTAAATGGGTTGGACGGATAATGGATAATTAATTTATATATAAATGGGTCATAAATGGATAAATGGGTAATTACACATCCAACCCATTTATGACCCAACCCGCCCATTTGCCACCCCTAGCTGGGAGGTTTTTAACAAAAATGTCCAATATAAGGTTGGAGTGGGGGACAGAGTGAAATTATGGAAAGATAGGTGGTGTGGAGATCTTCCTCTCAATTTAGGTTTTCCAGTCTTGTACAATTTTGCTGCAAACAGAGAGGCTTCCGTACAGTCTTCTTTGATATGTCAGGGGTAGGGGATAGGAGAATTTGGGATGTTCGCTTCAATCAAGGTCCTAATGATTGGGAGGCAGATGTAGTGGAGGAGTTCCTACGTCTCTTGGCATCCAATTTACCTTCAGGGACTGAGGGTGATCGTTTGAAATGGAAGTTGACAAATAACGGGGATTTTACTATTCGTTCTTTTTATCATAAGTTACATGGTTCTTCTTCTATTGTTTTTCCTTGGAAAGGCATTTGGAAGGTTAAGGCTTCCCATCGCGTTTCTTTCTTTGTGTGGACAGCTGCATGGGATAGGATCCTCATGGGAGATAACCTGCGGCTCAGGGGTTTTGACTTTGTCGACTGGTGCATTATGTGTTGTTGCTGTGGTGAGACAGTGGATCATTTGTTGTTACATTGTGGAAAGGCTCATCGGCTGTGGTGCTTTGTCTTTAGGATTTTTGGGATTTCATGGGTTCCTTCTCGTATAGTGTCAAATTTTCTAATTAGTTGGTGGAATTGGTTGGGGAAGCATTCCTTTTACATCTGGAACTTAGTTCCGTTGTGTTTGATGTGGTGTATTTGGAGGTAACGCAATCGGCGGACGTTTGAGGATTTGGATAGATCCGAGGACCAAATGCTTGCTCTCTTTTCTGATTCCCTTTTTGATTGGGCTAGGGTTTGGGGACTTACATTTAGTGACTCTCTTCCTCTTTTCCTTGGCTCTCTTTCTTTGTAATTTATGTTTTATTTGTTTTTACTTTCTTTTCTTTTTTTGTACTTCTATTTTGCTGATGCTAATTTGCATCTAGCAGTTTTCTTGAATATATTTCTTCTTACCTATAAAAAAAAAAAAAAAAAAATTTACATTGTAGACAAACAGAAAGTGGCAAATGTTGTACACATTTGCTAAAAGTGGTAAATATTGTACATTTTTGCAAATATGTACAACATTTGCCACCTTTATTATCTCTACAATGTAAATTTATATTGTACTAGACAATCTAAAATAATAAATTCTCAAATATTGTTAAAGATACATGGTCCAAGAAGCCTAAACCATTGTCAGTTCATGTGCTTGTAGAACAAACAAACTAATCGTGACTTAGTTTAGGGCTAACCTAGAGTAGTTCTCTATTATATAAATCCTACATTTGATCATTGTATATACAGGAGTTTAATAGTGTTAGGGTCATATTATTTGTAATTGACTAATCCTTTGACAAAATGCACTTTACTTGTAATTGGGTAGATCTAGCATGGGTTTAATACATCAAGAAATATGTCATTCAAGCATATCAAGTGTTCGTATTAAAAGACATGAAGATTGGTCCAAGAAACGAGTAAAGAAAAGATGTTCATTAAGTTTCGATAGATAGCTCGACAAATGCCTGCTATTGAGACTTAATATGAAGCTAGATAGATAGCTCGACACCAGTTTGATCTAATGAGAATTACGATTTCAGAATTTGTAGGTTTGAAATTCGGCCTAAGCTTATGTGTTTGTTTAGGGTTTCTTTTTTCACAATCCTAGACATATATAAGGCTTATTTTAAGAGTCGTCTCACACGGATATAGAGACCAAGGGATTTATTTTCTCTGTAAGAAGCTACTGTGTTTGTACGCCATTGGATTTTATAACTAAGTGCTTTCCAATCTTTATTGTTGATGAAGTGAAGAATTTTGCAGTCAATAACATCATTCAAGTTGCTGGAGTTAGTCATCAATTGGGTATTGAAGTGAATGTTGAACTGTAGGTTGGTATTTTGGGATAGGCTATGGTAATGGTAAGATTCCTTGTACTTGTAACTGCTTGTAAATCACTGTGTCAAATTTATTTTCTCCATTTGTTAATAAATCACTGTGTCAAATTTATTTTCTACTGTATTTAATACTTTTGGTGATTTGTTGGTGTCTCCATGATTTATATGCAATTTAACCTAATTAATCAACTTGGGTTATTTAATTAATTAATCGGTGTCAAGTTATCTTAACTTAACTAATAGTAAATATATTAGGTTAAAATTTTGCTTTTGCTCTTTTCTTTTTCTATATTGTTAGGTTCTAAAAGTTTAGAATGATTGACAAATCATGAACACAAACTTGTCTAGATATAGATTCCTAAGTTTATAGGTATGATTAGACAATGCTCAAGGTGTTGTAAGTCAGAATACAAGAATAAGGAAGTTGCAAGTTTAGGAATTCAAAACATGCTAGGTTTGGCCGATCGAGAAGAAGGCTCGACTGATTGAGACACGGATTTGCAGAATTTTAATTAAGCCCATTAACCCATTAAATCCATTAAGTGATTAAGGTTTCAGATCTAATTCATGTAGTATTTAAAGGAAACCCTAAGGCATGTTTTAAATTGAGAGAGAAGAGTGCTTCTTGTGCCTCCTATTGTAGATTTAGGTTTCTATGCCCAAAGCTCTCTCAAATCTTCTACCAGTAATATTTTTTGAAGAAACTCAAGATTCGGTGTTATAAAAGTTGCTGTCATTACTAGTCATCTAAGGTGCTAGAGATCTAAACCTTCAAAGGTGGTCTTGAAGTCACAAACTGGAGTGTTTGTGTGCAACAAATTCATAATTGAAGAGTCTGTGGATTTGGAGCTGCATGTGGTCACGTGAGTAAGTACTACATGAGGTAATATTAGATTTAGAGTTAAGTCTAACTCAAAACTTCCATTTTATTAGTGAATTGTTGCCTTGTGGATTGTTTTGATTAAATCCTCCTTAGGTTTTTTACCTTGAAACTAGATTGTTTTATTGGTTTTTGTGGATCATCATATCGTTGTATTCTTTACCTTTTTGTTGTTTATGATATGATTGATACATGGTTAACCTAGATCTGATTAATAAACCTAAGTAACAACTTGGTTAACATATTAAGTTAAACATATGGACAAAACTTAGGTACAATACCTTAGGTGCTGTTCTTTAGGTTCCCCTTTTAAGAATCAGCCGTGCAACTATTTAATTAAAAAATACACTTCTATCCTATGAGAAAAAATCCACATGGCAAAATTTTAAAAGGAAAATCTAAGGTACAACATCTAAGTACTGTACCCAAGTCTTACTCTAAACATATTGTGTTTTATAGGGTTCTAAAATCAAACATATACGGTTCTTTTTCAGTCAAATTTGATCTTGACCAAGCGGTGATATACCAAATACCACAACCCAAAATTTTAAAATCTCACAGCCTTCTTAGCCGCTGCCATCAACTAGCCCTCAACATGCAAGGCGGCAAGATTGACTCTGATCACTGCTGCCAAGTTCATCACCTGCAGCCACCACCAACAACTTTGTTCTCCTCTGCATCGGCTGACCCATTAACCTCAGCAAGCGCGCTGTTATTCATGTGGAACCTCTCAATAATGTGCCATACACCTACACCGCTCAACTATACTGCTTTATTACATGTACGTGCTAGCAAAACAAAGCAAGGTGAGAACACCAGAGCATGTGGTGCATTTGAAGTAGAACCTGAATATATTTGAATACCCAAATACGTGTCACCCTTGACATTCTCCTTGTGGGAATTGAACCTTGTGCCTTAGTATATATAGTTCTTGATCAGCTAGTCCTTCCGTAGTCAAGTAATCAAGTTGATGTGAACCATAGGGGGCTGCAAAACACACGGGTTTTTAAAAAGCAAAAACAGACGAAAAGCCAATTGCATCACAAGGTGCTACGTACCATGTTAGCCCCGGCCACACATCTACCATGTCAAGCTATGCTACATGTTGATAGTTTACACAGGATCCTATATATTGCCACATCAGCAGCCATACGTAAGTCCAACCTACTACGTCGTAATTTATATGACTATTTATGTTATTATTTAGACATCTCATATGACTAATTAAAAAAAATCACATGACTAAAATTACACTTCAATGATCTCTTCTATTGCCACATAAATTAGTGGAAGATAACTCCAAACTAATATAAATCTAAACTTTTTCCATCCAACTTTTCATGGAATGGTTGATACTTGCTGTTGGTTTGTTATATCGGCGGTTCGTTTGGGTTTTTTTTCGATACTATTTGGGTTTGGACTTATGGGTTGCAGTGTGAGTTGCAGCGTTTGTGGGTTGTGGTGTGGTGTGATGGCTAGTCAAGCAAAGCAAGTTGTTTTTATTTTCTGATTGGGCACCATTGGTGGCTTTTTTGCTGAAGATGCTGAGGAACAAAGTGCACTCTAGGAGAGAACCCCATATGTTAAAGCTGTTGCTGATGGATAGGAGAGAGTTATGGGTATTAGTTAATTGTGTTTGTTATGTAGATGGATTAGATTACTACTACTAATTATTTGTTTTGGTTTTGTGTATAAATTAATCATAATATGAAATCATTTAAAATGGATGCATTTCATATTTCAATTTTGTTGGGTTCTAAGAAATTAGGAATTAATGTATTAGAATTTCAATTTGTATTTTGTTGGCAAACCATGATCAAAACATTTAGTCTAGGTTTAGACTTGCTCAAAGTATGTTTATTTGTAAAATTGGAATCGAGTGATTGCAGAATTTATTGGACTAAATCTGTAAGTCTCGATCGATTGAAAATTAGACTCGATCGATCGAACCACGTACAGATTTATTTTTCTGCAGAGTTCCAGTTCAGCCCAAACTCTATTTAAATGTCTTGGGGTCCAAGTAAAACACTCCTATATATAAGGAAAACCCTAGAACGTTTTTGAGGCTTTTTAGAGATATTAGAGTGCCTCTTGTGCCTCCGTTTATTTTTTAGGGTTTTGTACTTAAACCTCTCTAAGTCTTTGTTGCTCATAATTGCTGTTTATGTGAATCTCTTGTGAGATCATTGAGGAGCTTTCCTTCACATATACTTAGGGTTTCCAAGATTCAAGATTATGTCAAGAACTTGGTAATCATTCAGTTGCAGATTCAAGAACTTAAAGATACACAAGCGGGAGTGCTTGTACTTGATCAAAGAATTCAAGAAAGAAGGAGTCCGTGGATTCGGAGCTTGCACGTGGTCGTGTCAGTAAGTTCTACTGGTGGGTAGCATTAGGAAGTCGAGCGGGGAGCTTGTAGTCCTTTTGTATGAACTTCGATTCTTTCATAGTGGATTTAGGTTTGCTTTGAGGATAGGTGGGTAAAATCCTCCCCAGGTTTTTTATCGGTTTGGTTTTCCTGGGTGATCATATCTTGTGTTATTTATTATTCCGCTGCTATTTATTCTTGATATGATTGATTGATTGTTTTAACCTAGAATTGTTTAATTTGACTAAGTAACAATTTGGCTAATTAATCTAGGCTACGCAATCTAATTGTGGTTTAAGGGGTCTAAATTTCCATCAAATTTAAATATTATAAACCTAAACTAGTTGTGGGTCCATGCATAGCACAGAAGAATTTTGTTGGGTTAAGATAACTTGACCCCGGTTAATTAATTCAATTATCCAAGTTGATTAATTAGGTTAAATTACATGCAAAACGTGGAGGCACTAGCAAATTACCAATTAAACTAAATGTAGCGGAAATTAAATTGACATGATGATTTGTTGACAAATGAGAAAAACCTCTTGCAAGGCAAAAATCCCATCGGATGAATTTAAGGTCACAACTCCCAAGAATCAACTAATCAATAATCAAGCAAATACAAGTATGAGGAATCTTACCACTATCATAGCCTATTCCAAAATACCAACCTATAGTTAAACTGTAACTCTAATACCCAATTGGACTTGATCTTGTAGTAGTCTTCTTTCCTCTGATGCACAAATCTCCAATTTGTGACTAACTCTTTTGCACGGATCCTAGTATGTGACTAACTCCATAGCAACCCTTTTATTGTTGTAGTTGATTTGCAATAGCTTTACATAGAAACACCAATAAAATCTTCAATGTTGGTGCTAGAAATTTAATTGGTTATATAACCTAAAAGGGTACATGAAATGCAGCAAGAACTCTTTCTAGGGTTAGAATTTTCTTTCTCCACCTTCTTATTTAAATAGGAGCTTCATGGGCCTTATAAATAGCCTCTCCTATTCCAATTAGGTTTACACAAACCATGGGCTTTCTAGTCCTATAAGGATTATAAAAACTCATAAACAACTAGCCTTTTAGAATTAAAACGTTGCAGGCTATATCAAAAATCCCTTAAGCTCGATAGATCGAGAGGTATCGAGACAGTTATCGAGCTTTAATAAATTTCGATAGATTGATAGGTATCGAGGAGGTATCTGGACTTGCAGATTCAACTTTTCTTGAGCAATTCTTGAGTAATCTTTATGTCTTCAATGTAATCACTTGTAATGATCATCTTAAACCTACTTAGATTTACCCAAATACAAGTAAAGTACATTTTATCATAGGATATGCCAATTACATAAAAATATGAACCTAACAAATTTCATATAATTATGTTTTTGAATTCATAGTGGTTTATATCTAACTTGTTTCCTTTTTTTTTTTTTTTTTTCCTGAAAAATGTTTTAAACTTTACTTCTCAATTTCTCATACAACAACTTCCATAAGCGTTTCGATGTAAGAGATCTAGCCATGAATTGTAACAAATATGAGTTGAATATGGTATTGACAAAACATTCATAAGAATCAAATCATAGATAGAAACCCAACCCCATAGGATGAAGTGAGAACAACAAAAAGGGACCGACAAGAATAATATACCACATACCTTTGTAGTAGTCAGATGCCTTCGTAGTTATTGGCTCTAGAAAACCCATAAATCTAACAAACAACTAAAAAACATTTAGAAATCAGTACCGACCAGATAAGATGAGGTCAATAACATTAGTTCAACTCAAGTATACTTAATCTAGGTTGCACGGACACGCCATTTTTGGCATCGTGTCGGTGTCGTGTCGGTGTCGGACACCGGAACGGCCACGACGCGCCAGATTCCGGTGTCCGGCGGTGTCCGTTTTTTTTTTTTTTTTTTTTTTTTTCGCTTCTCCGACACGGCTCCGACACGGCTCCGACATGTCCGACACGCCAGCAGTGAAAAAAAAAAAGAAAAAAATCACAGATTCCACCCTCTCTCTGATCTCTGCCCGCTGCCGCTGCCCTCTGCTCCTCGCCGGAGCTAGATCAGGCCGATCGGCGAACTCCATCGACGTCGACGCCGTGCCCTGTCCGGTGTCGCTTCCGACCGGCGAGCGCCTCCTCTCTCCTTCTTCTTCTTCTTCTTCTGCTTCTTTTTCGTTTTCTTTTTCTTCGCTCTGTCTCTCACCCAGATGCTCTCTCAGACTCTCACCCAGTTTTCTTTTTCATTTTAACTTTTCTAATACTTTTTTATATTTGCCCTTTGTTTGTGTGTCTTCTGCCAACTCCACGTGACTTTCAACTTACAATTTCAAAATTTTAAGTATGGAGTACTATATGTCAGTGAATGATGTCATTAACATACCATTGGTTTAAAAGAAAGTAATTAATATTATTATTTTGACTATTATTTTTAGTATTATTATTAGTATTTGAATGTGGCCTAATTATACTTTTGATTCTTACTCTAAACAATTTATGTATATTATTGTGCTATTTTGAATGTTAGTTTATTTATTTGTAGTTCTTACATAATTTAAATTCTAGACATAAATGTATTTTATATCTAAAAATATTAAAAAAATATGCCTAAATATAAAATTTAATTAATTATTTAACCGCCGTGTCCCCGCCGTGTCGTGTCCTGATTTTTCAAAAATTGCCGTATCCCTGTGTCCGTGTCCGTGTCGTGTCCGTGTCCGTGTCCGTGCAACATAGTACTTAATTATATGGGTCACACCGTTGACTATTAAAAATTTCCTAATAAGGACAGAGTCAAGATATGTACATAGGTCTTTCAATCATTTCAATGTTAAATATACGTACTATGAACGTAAGGTTAATTTGTGGCTTGGAAAAAGCAACACGAAAACTGCACAATGGCATTGAAGTGGTCCAATTTGTTTGCTTTTCAAATTGTGTATAGACTATTAGCGTTTAAAGAAAGGTTCAGCCATTAAATAAGAAATTGAGAACGGTTGAAGAATTACCGAGTCTTATATGCTCCGTTTTTGAAAAACTTAGACAGGTTCACCGACAACTCCCTATAAATAGACATATTCCCATATACTTTGTTCCCATCCCTCACCCAAGCAAGAATACGCAGAGTATAAGATACGATAGAGATAACATAACCTCAAATATGATGAAAGGTGTTCCTTACCTTGTTACTGTGGCCATTTTGGCTTTGGCATTTTCCTTTTCTTCTGCCTATGACCCTAGTCCATTGCAAGACTTTTGTGTCGCAATTAACAACACCGATTCTGCTGGTATGCACATGCTCTCTCCTTTTTTAATTTTTATTTTGATGAATTGCAAATCTACATGCTCTCTCATTACTAGCAGTACGTAGTAATGTTATCATCACCTACGTTCTTTCGAGATTGTTATAGTGAAGTTCTACACATTAATGAAATTATTATCATCACCTACGTTATATCATCTACGCTAGATTTTTTTTCCCTACATGACATGCTATTGTCCATTGTTACAGAACTGTCTTATTTGTGACAATAACAAACTTTTCTTTGTGTAGTATTTGTGAATGGAAAATTTTGCAAGGACCCAGCAACTGTCATAGCCAACGATTTTTTCTTTCCTGGACTCAATAATCCTGGAAACACAGCTGCAAGTAAACTCGGATCAAGTGTCAATCTTGTGAACGTCGATAAATTACCAGGTCTCAATACTCTAGGCATATCTTTGGCTCGTCTTGACTTTGCACCATATGGCCTGAATCCTCCTCACACTCACCCTCGTGGCACTGAGCTTTTGGTAGTCATGGAGGGTACTCTTTTGGTTGGATTTGTCACATCCAACCCAAACAAACTCTTCACCAAAGTTCTAAACAAGGGAGATGTCTTTGTCTTCCCAATTGGTCTCATTCACTTCCAATTCAACATAGGGCAGACCAATGCTGTTGCCTTTGCGGGTCTCAGCAGTCAAAATCCTGGGTTGATCACCATAGCAAACGCAGTTTTTGGATCTAATCCTCCAATCAATTCTGATGTTCTTGCCAAGGCCTTCCAGTTGGACAAGAATGTAGTTGATTATCTTCAGAAACAATTTTAAGTCAACCGCAATTTGGGAAAATATTTGTAATAGGAATGATGAACCACTGTATAGTTTGAATAAAGTTTACATTGTTTCCATTGATGTAATGCCATAGAAATAATTATTGTCAAATAAAAATGACTTGTTATGAATTGTTTTTGTGTGTGAGTCATTGTGTCGTAGGAAAGGTAGAGCAATTAGTGCACGAATAAATGTTGATTACCCCTTGGATCCAAAATGTTTGAAATTACTAGTACCTAACTCTTAAATATAAACAGATCTTCTCCTCCTTTTTTTTTTTTTTTTGTTTTTTTTTTTTTTTGTTTTGGCAATGGTGGATTTGGGGATTTTGGCTTTTGAATGTGTAATAAATGGTGAATATAGTTTTTATTGATTATTTGGAGCTAGTGGAGGATTTACATTTGGGGTTTGTAATGGTGGATATTGTTATATATGTTGTTTCATGGGTCTCTTGAAAATAATATGTGTATATTGTGGAAGGCTTTGAATGACATGATTTAAGTCTGTAAATTGAGGTCTATGCCTTGTAAATTAACTTGTTGAGAAACTTTGGAAGTAGAATACATTATTTGTGAGGTTAAATACTAGGCTTGCCTAATCAAGTGCTTATTTGGCAATTCCTAATTTGTAGCTAGATACAATTTCAAGCATTATTCTTATTGTGATAGGTTTGCTTGATATTGTTTAGGTTCTAGTTAATCTCCTTTGGAGCTTGGAGAGTTAAGTTTTTTGCGGGTTGCAAGGTAAGTGGCTTCTTAATGGGATTTTTAAGAAGGAATCATTATTGCACTAAAGTATTTTATGGTTAAACCCATTTTGGAACATCATTCATGGTTTTCCTAAAACGTATTATATGTACTATTATTGTTAACCATTTATGGAAAACATATGAAGCGTTGAAAGTGAATCATATTTCTTATTGCATATGGGGAAATGCATGATTTGTTAGCATGGAAAATATTAGCATCTTTGATTAAATTCTTAAGAATAGATTTTATGGATTTATTATATTATTTGAAAGATTTAAAGATGCTTTATCTTGACATGTGATATTTGGGAACATTGATACAAAATCTTCTTGACAAGAAATGAGTTTGAAGGCTTTGAGAACCTTGTGAATATATTGGGTATTTCGAAGGTTTTTGTGAAACTACTTGAAATTGAACTGTGTTTTGATTTCATGTAAACTAGGAGCTTTTCATGTTTTACCCTTGGGCTGTGACATGTGATTATCTGGTGATTACCTAGCTAGATACTAAAGTCTGTGTGACATTCGTATCTTAGCACCCATCTTTGTGATGGTTATATTGAGTTCCGGCTTTGTGTTGGCAGATTAGTTCTAGCTTTGTGTTGGCAGAACTGTGTTTTGATTTCATGTAAACTAGGAGCTTTTCATGTTTTACCCTTGGGCTGTGACATGTGATTATCTGGTGATTACCTAGCTAGATACTAAAGTCTGTGTGACATTCGTATCTTAGCACCCATCTTTGTGATGGTTATATTGAGTTCCGGCTTTGTGTTGGCAGATTAGTTCTAGCTTTGTGTCGACAGATGAGTTTCGGCTTTGTGTCAGCAATGAGTTTCGGTGTTGTGTCAGTGATTGAGTTCCGGCTTTGTGCTCGCGATTGTTATGTGGCCTTGGGTTGGATTTTTATGTTTGGAACGGTGTTGTTATTGCTCACAGTGTATAGTATATATGTAGATTCATGTTGAGATATTTTGAGAAATATATAGTATGTAGTTTCACATTGAGATATTTTAAAAATGCTTTGTGCTATACTATTTAATCATTCGTGTCATATTATAATTGAAAATACTTTTACAATATTTAGTTAGAAATTTCCCAAATTATAACATGCATCATCATGAAACTTGCATTTCCCTCACCCCCATTAATTATGCTACTTACTGAACTCCGTCTCATCCCATTATTTTACAAACTTTTCAGAGTAGGCAACAATCATTTTGAGATAGCTTTTTGGAGGCTAGGAGTAGTTAGACTAACTACTGATGGAGGCTGAACTTTTGTGATGGAGATATTTAGATGATGTACATCATAGAGTAGACTTGACTCATTCTTTTGTGTATTATAGTGATTATGACTTTATTTCCACTGATGGGACAAGTTACTGATCTGTAATTGTATTTATTCAGACCTCCATTCTTTTGTGGCTTAGGGTCCTTGTAATTATTGCATAGAGCTCTGACATACTTTGGGAGTATTGTTAATGAAATTATTATGATAATTCTTAATGTTGGGACTTGATATGAATCATTTGGATTGAATTGTCAATAAAGAAAAATCTACAGGTACATTTGAAATGTTTTTCTCATGCTTTGGACCCTTTTGGGTTTGGGGTGTGACAGCTATTGTCCATTGTTACAGAACTATTTTATTTGTGACAATAATTTTTTTTTTCTTTGTGTAGTATTTTTTTTTCTCGATAGATACAGCATTTGTCAAGAGTTGTCGAGAATTATATATTAAATCTCGATAGATACATCTGTCGAGATATTTGTTAAGTTTTAATGAACAACACTTCTTCACTTGGTTCTTGGACATATTTGCATGACTTTAATACTAGACTTGAACTCTTGTTCCTTGAAGTATTAAATACATCCTAGATCTACCCAGTTACAAGTAAAATGCGTTTTGTTAAAGGATTAACCAATTTACAATGACATATGTTTTAACAAGTTCCACATATGTCCTAACAGATGCATTTCATGTTTCAGTTTAAAAGTTATAAACCAAACTAGTTGCGGATCCATGCATAGCATGGAAGAATTTCATATAATTATTTTTTTGAATTCACTATGGTCAATATCTAACTTGTTTCTTTTATTTTTTATTTTTTGAAAAATGTTTTTAACTTTACTTCTCTAGTTCTCATACGACAACTTCAATAAGCGTTTCGATGGAAGAGATCTTGCCATGAATTGTTAACTATGGTATTGACAAAACATTTATAAAAATTACATCATAGATAGAACACCAAAGCATGAAGTGAGAACAACAAAAAGGGACCGACAAGAATAATGTAACACATGCCTTGGTAGTCAGTTGCCTACGTAGTTATTGGTTCTAGAATACAGAGTCACACCGTTGACTATATCTTAAACATTCCCTAACGAGGACAAAGTCAAGATATATGCATAGGTTCTTCAATTATTTCAATGTTAAATATACTATGAAAGTATATTTGTGGTTCGGCCCAACACGAAAACTGCACAATGGCATTGAAGTGGTCCAATTTGATTGCTTTTCAAATGTGTACAGACAAGTACTGGTTAAAGAATGTTTCAGCCATTAAACAAGAAATTGAGAACTGTGGAAGAATTACCAAGTCTTATATGCTCCGTTTGTGAAAAGCTTAGACAGGTTCACTGACTCCTCTCTATTAATAGGCATATCCCCATATACTTTGTTCCCATCCCTCACCCAAGCAAGAATACGCAGAGTACTATACCATAACATAGAGATAACATAACCTCAAACACGATGAAAGGTGTTCCTTACCTCGTTACTTTTGCCATTTTGGCTTTGGCATTTACCGTTGCTTCGGCCTATGACCCTAGTCCTTTGCAAGACTTCTGTGTCGCAATTAACAACACCGATTCTGCTGGTATGTACATGCTCTCTCCTTTCTTTATTTTTATTTTGATGAACAGCAAATCTACATGCTCTCTCATTATTAGCAGTACGTAGTAGTGTTATCATCACCTACGTTCTTTCGAGATCATTATAATGAAGTTCTACACATTAATGAAATTATTATCATCACCTACGTTATATCATCCACAATAGATTTTTTTTTCTCCTACATGACAATTTATTTTCCATTATTACAGAACTGTCTTCTTTTTTACAATAACAAACTTTTCTTTGTGTAGTATTTGTGAATGGAAAATTTTGCAAGGACCCAGCAACTGTCACAGCCAATGATTTTTTCTTTCCCGGACTCAATATTCCTGGAAACACAGCTGCAAGTAAACTCGGATCAAGTGTCAATCTTGTGAACGTTGATAAATTACCAGGACTCAACACTCTAGGCATATCTTTGGCTCGTCTTGACTTTGCACCATATGGCCTGAATCCTCCCCACATTCACCCACGTGGCACTGAACTTTTGGTAGTTATGGAGGGTACTCTATTGGTTGGATTTGTCACATCCAACCCAAACAAACTCTTTACCAAAGTTCTAAAAAAGGGAGATGTCTTTGTATTCCCAATTGGTCTCATTCACTTCCAATTCAACATAGGACAAACCAATGCAGTTGCATTTGCCAGTCTCAGCAGTCAAAATCCTGGGTTGATCACCATAGCAAATGCTATTTTTGGATCTAATCCTCCAATCAATCCTGATGTTCTCGCCAAGGCCTTCCAGTTGGACAAGAATGTAGTCGATTATCTTCAGAAACAATTCTAGTCAAACCACAATTAGTAAAAATATGTGTAATAGGAATGATGAACCATTACAAAGCAGAATTTGAACAAAGTATGCCATGATTCCTTATATGTTATGCCTTAAAAATAATTATTATCAAATAAAATTGTCATATGATTTTTTTATGTGTCATGGTGTCCAAGTAAATGCAGTGCAATTAGTGCATTACTAAATCTTGAGTACACGTTGGATCCATAACGATTGAAATCACAAGCACCTAATACAAAGTTTATATTAAAAATAGATGGCCAACCACTGCAGACCCTTGGTGTGATGGTCTCTCCACAAGTATAGGTGCTTGTGGGGTGTGAGGGGCAAGGGCTAGAGTTCAAGTATTCAGGAGGGAGCTTCACATGTATATATACTTAGATTAAGCTGGAGTAGAATTTTTATCTTGTAAAAAAAAAAAAAAAAAAAAGATGGCCAAATTGTGGGCTCAATAACACTAGTCTATGTTGGAAAAAAGTCCAATAGGTAATTAGGGGAAGAAGTTGAGAAACATAATACATTTTTATCTTTTTATTTTGGATAATTCGACAGTATGGGCGGAGAGATTCGAACCCTAGATGTTTCCGCTGGAAACACTAGAAGGTGACAACCAATTGAGCCACAAAGCTCTTGGTGAGAAATGTAATACTTAAGTGGTTAAATATGATTATTTGTGAAATTACACAAAAGTCTTAAAGTTTATATCCTGTTTCAAATTAGGAATGTTTGGAAAATTTAAACCCTTGATTGATTTTACCGCAAAATTAATCAACTTGTTAAATTAGCTAGTTTTGAAGTCATATTGATTTCTAGGTTAGTTACCATAGTGATAACATAGACCATTTGGAAAACAATAAACAAACAAACAGCACATCATATGGTGACACAATGGAAAATCGATGGAAAAATTATTCCAAAGGAAAAACCACAGTGAAAGTTGCAAAACCCTAAGAAGAAATCCTCTAATAGAACTGAAAAACTTTCAATTAATTGAAATAAACCCACGTTCCTGATTGCTACCTTCATTAGTAACTTACTCATATCACCACATGTAGCTTGAACTTGATTAGACTCTTTTATTTTGAATTCCTTCACATGAACAATCCAGTCGGCGACTTCAAGTACCAACTTGAAGATTCTTCGGAACAAGTTGACTATGTAGGCTTTGTGGCTTCAGACTTGATATGCACTATTGTAACAACACACCGCATTTGATTGTTCTCTATTTGCTTATGTACTCATGGTTTGGATAGGTAGAGGCCGGGGGTTTCTCTTTGAATACCTTAGGGTTTCTACTGCTACAACTTTATGAAAAGTCTGGGTCTTTATACAGGCTCTTTAATTAGGGTCATGAAAACCTACGCCTATAGTTGACTTAAAATAAAACACATCACAAAAAAACTGAATTTGCAATTCTTGATCGACTGACTACTCTAGAGCTTTCATTCGAGCTTGTCTCAATTGATCAAAAGGATATCAAGCTTGGTGTCGAGATTCCAGAAATTTCTTTTCCTACAACTGATTTTGGGTCTCTATCTTGGAATTAAAAAAAACACATTAGAACTGTACAAGATTCAAAGCTTCATTCATAGTTTGCCAACAGTCAATCTATTGATCCTAACAAGATTTAAGTTTCTAATTATGTCAATTAAAGTTCCAAACTTATAGAGCATTTTTTTTCTTCAATTTGAATCCCCTTGTCCATCCTTGTTATTCATTTAAGTTATTCTAGATAGTAATAGAGTAGTAAAAAATTGAAAATTGTTGAAATTTATTTATTTTTTGTTTTATTTTAATCGATTTGATATTCTAGCAATATTATTCTCCCTTTAAACGAAATTTTCTCAATCTAAACAAAGCGTTTTCTCTCTGTTCAATGATAGAAAAAATCGATTTATAACAAAGCCTCAGGTGAAACATAAAGTTTAGCTTTAATCAATAGTTTTGTGCTTTTATATTATCTGTTATTGCTCAGAATTTCAAAATGGATAACGGAGATTGAATTTGGCCCCTAAAATTGAAACAATTAAAAACTTTTGGTCTTTAATTGATTAAATTAAAAACTTTAGATCTAAAATGAAACATGGTAAATTCTATAAGATTAAATACCCTCATCAATTTTTATCTAATTTCCCCTTTTTATTTTGCATATACTACACTAATTGTTTAATTGAATTGAAAGCTACTTAAAAAAAAGGTTGAAAGTTGAACAAATGATTATGAAAAAGCATTATATACTTCACGTTTCTACCACGCATGATTATGTGATACTAATGGTCCGTTTGGACTGAGGTGGAGGGAGGAGGAGTAAAGTAGAATTGGCTAAAAATTAGTGTACTATTGACCAATTCTATTCTACTATACCTCTCTCTACTCCCCCTCCATCCCCCTCAAACCAAACAGACCCTAATAGATAAAGTATTTCATATTGCTGCAGGGGCTATCCGTGGCAACCAAATGAGTTGTGGCTAAATTCAGGCTTTATTGATGCTTTCATATCAATTGATGGTAGATGACTCAAGAAGCTGTATATGAAACGAACTTGTTAGGTTCTAAAGATTTAAGAACTAATGTATTTAAAACTCTAATGTGTAATGTTGGCAAATCATGATTAAAACAGTTGTTAGTCTTGTTTAGACTTGCTCAAAGTGTGGGCGTTGTATGTAAAGTTGAAATCGAGTGGCTGCAGAAGTATTAGTGACTTTTGGTCTGGCTCGATCGATCGAAGCTTAGACTCGATCGATCAAATATCAGGCAGAATGTTTTTTCTGCAGAATTTCCAACTTAGCCCAAGCCCATTAAGTATTAGGGTTTCAGATCTACTTCTCCTAGTATATAAAGGAAACCCTAAGCACGTTTTTAAAAGACTTTTAAGAGAGAGAAGAGAGTTCCTCTTTTGTATCTAGGGTTTTGTACCCAAAACCTCTCTAAGGTCTTTGTTGCTCATATTGCTGTTTGTGTGAATCTCTTGTGAGATCTGAGATGAGCTTTCCTTCACATAAGCTTAGGATTATCAAGAAGGAGATTGTTTCAAGAACTTGATGATTATTCAGTTGCTGCTATAAGAGTTTAAAGATACATAAGTGGGTGTGCTTATACTTGTTGGAGAATCCAAGAAAGAAGAAGTCTGTGGATTCGGAGCTTGCACGTGGTCATGTCAGTAAGTTTTACTGGTGGGTAGCAATAGAATGTTAGTGGTCTAAGTTCTATTGTACAAATTTTGATTCTTTCATATAGTGGATTCAGGTTTACCTTGAAGATAGCTAGATTAAATCCTCCCCAGGTTTTTTACCGGTTTGGTTTTCCTGGGTCATCATATCATTGTGTTATTTATATTTCCGTTGCTATGCATGATATGATTGTTTGATTGTGATAACCTAGATTTGGAATTTGGACTAAGTAATAACTTGGCTTGTTAATTAGGTTAATCTCATTGTTGTTTAAGGGGTTTAAAAACAAACAGAACTTACCTATTTAGATAATGAAAATTTTAATATCAATTTGTTGTGGAGAGTCTGGAGACTGTGGAATTGTTTATAGTCCATTAATTATGCAACGTAGAAACAGAATATATAATTATATAGAGAACATAAAGATATGGTATATTTATGCCATGGACAAAAAAAAAAAAAAAAAAAAGAGAGTGTAAGGTTGAATTTAATCAACCATCTTGTTGGTTTTGTTCCATGCCAATTTGCTTATAATTTAGCACTTAGTAACCCTGTTTTTAGGTGGAAAAATTGTAAGGGTAGTGTGTGAGAAGATGTGAAGAAATGCTCAAGAGTGTGCAAGAAAAACAGAGCTTCGCGGTTAGGGCTCGCGGGTGGATTACGACTGGCAAGCCGCCAAACGCAGGCACGTGAGATGCACACGGGGAAGCTGAAGGGTCGCGCCAACTGTCACGCGACAGGACAAAAGTCCCAGGCTGGCCAGGCTGTTGGCTCGCGGCTTGAACTCGCGACTTGACCCAGTCGCGAGGCCAAGTCACCAAAATGCCTTGTTTGGCAAAAACTGACATTTTGCATTCCCTTCTCACCCTACTATATATATACCCTTAAACCCACCATATTGAGAGAGCTTCCAGAGAGAATTTTGTGAGAGAAACCCTAGAGAAATACAAGATTGATTCATCCACAATCTTAACCTTAGAGACTCTACAAATTCCTCTACTGTCTTCCTTTCCATTGTCATACCCTTGAGAGGCCTTTAGCCAAATCTTTGTCTCACCACACCCACGTCTGTGAGAAAGTCTATTTGGTACTGTTGGGAAGCAGTTAAAAAGGAACCAATCTATATTGGTTGATGCTATGGGCTATAGCGGAATTCGGTAAGTTAGAGAAGAAAAAGGTTCAGCGCAACCTCATTGGAGCAAGAAGCTTGGAGGGCTTAGGTATTTGGGTAGATTAGGCTTGGAGGGTCTATTGCTGTTCATGTATCCCAACTACATTTTCTAGTGGATTATTGACCGCTTGGAGGGCGGCGGAGAGGTTTTACGCCGAGGGCTTCGGTTTCCTTTTCGATAACACATCGTGTGTTGTCCGTGTGTTTGCATCTTCCTTCCCTTTATCTTTGCCTTATATTTACTGCTGTGGATGTGTTTATATTTGGCTTAGATTAGTTATCAATTCTGGTATAAGCTTGTTATCATGTTTCGCACATTATTTGTTTGATATAAAGCTTGAATTTGTATTTTTGTATTTGGGGTCCAAACGTTCAAGGGTGTTTCATACCTAAATTGAACTTTCAATGAAAGAGTTTCAACTTATGGTTGTAGGTTTGCTCCTGATGATTCAATCATTAGACTAAAACATCAGTTGGTTTTTGGTGTAGGCGATGATCAAATCTCAGATTTCTTATTTAAATACAAAAGACATTTTATCAGTTAAACTAACTGGAACTTACAAAAATAAAATATAAAAATAAATAAAACTGAATAGCTACAACGATAGAGAGAAATTTAAACTCTAGGCGTCTTGAACTACAAAACTCTTGGGTACGACATAGAGAAGAATTTCATATAATTATATTTTTGAATTCATTGTGGTTAATGTCTACTTTTTTTATTTTTATTTTTTTTTTGTACAATATTTTTACTTTACTTCTCGTACAATAATTTCAACAAGCGTTTCGATGTAAGAAATCTTGCCATGCATGAATTGTAACAAATATGAGTTAACTATGGTGTGGACCAAACATTCTTAAGAATTACATATCATATGAGTAAAAGAAAAAAAAAAAAATTACATCATGGATAGAACACCATAGCATGAAGTGAGAACAACGAAAAGAGACCGACAAGAATAATATACCACATGCCTCGGTAGTCAGATGCCTTCGAAGTTATTGGTTCTAGAAAACCAATAAGATTATTTCAACCCAAGTATATTATATGGGTCACACCGTTGACTATATCTTAAACAATTATTTCAACGTAAGGATAATTTGTGCAACACGAAAACTGCACAATGGTATTGAAGTGGTCCAATTTGATTGCTTTTCTAATGTGTACAGACTAGTAATGGTAGAATAGTTCATCCATTACACAAGAAATTGAGAATGGTTGAAGAATTACCGAGTCTTATATGCTCCATTTATGAAAAGCAAAGACCAGTTCACTGACTCCTATCTATAAATAGATATATCCCCATATGCTATATTCCCATCCCTCACCCAAGCAAGAATACGCAGAGTACTAGTTATACCACAAGATAGAGATAACATAACCTCAAAAAATGATGAAAGGTGTTCCTTACCTTGTTACTGTGGCCATTTTGGCGTTGGTATTTTCTCTTGCTTCTGCTTATGACCCTAGTCCATTGCAAGATTTTTGTGTCGCAATTAACAACACCGATTCTGCTGGTATGTACATGCTCTCTTAGTTTTTTTTTTTTTTTTTTTGATGAACTGCAAATCTACATGCCCGCTCATTATTAGCAGTACGTAGTAGTGTTATTATCACCTACGTTATTTTGAGATCGTTTTAATGAAGTTCTACACATTGATGAAATTATTATCATCACCTACTTTATATCATCTACATTAGATTTTTTTTTTCCCAACATGACATGTTATTGTCCATTGTTACAGAACTGTCTTCTTTGTGACAATAACAAAGTTTTCTTTGTGTAGTATTTGTCAATGGAAAATTTTGCAAGGACCCAGCATATGTCACAACAAACGATTTTTTCTTTCCCGGACTAAATATTCCTGGAAACACAGCTGCAAATAAACTTGGATCAAGTGTCAATCTTGTGAACGTTGATAAATTACCAGGTCTCAACACTCTTGGCATATCTTTGGCTCGTCTCGACTTTGCCCCATATGGCCTGAATCCTCCTCACATTCACCCACGTGGCACTGAGCTTTTGGTAGTCATGGAGGGTACTCTCTTGGTTGGATTTGTCACATCCAACCCAAACAAACTCTTTACCAAAGTTCTAAATAAGGGAGATGTCTTTGTGTTCCCGATTGGTCTCATTCACTTCCAATTCAACATAGGGCAAACCAATGCTGTTGCATTTGCCGGTCTTAGCAGTCAAAATCCTGGATTGATCACCATAGCAAATGCGGTCTTTGGATCCAATCCTCCAATCAATACCGATGTTCTCGCTAAGGCCTTCCAGTTGGACAAGAATGTTCTTGATTATCTTCAAAAAAAATTCTAGTCAAACAGCAATTGGTAAAATTATTTGTAATAGGAATGATGACCATTACAAAGCAGAGTTTGAATAAAGTTTACCTTGATTCCTTATATGTAATTTCATAAAAATAATTAGTATCAAATAAAATTGTCTTATGATTATTTTTATTTTTTTATTATTTTTTTTTTTATGTGTCATGGTGTCCAAGTAAATGCTGAGGAATTAGTGCATTACTAAATCTTGAATATACGCACAACGATTAAAATCACAAGCACCTATTAAAATTGACAAAAATTGTATTAATAGCAACTTAAAAAAAAAGGCAAAAACACTATTTTTGGTCCTTACATTTTGAGGTTACAGTCAATTTAGTCATTATATTTTTGTAGCAGTCGATTTGGTCCCTATTATTTTCAACACTTGTAGTCAATTTGGTCTTTGCCGTTATCTCACTAACGAAATATGCCTACATGGCAAACGAATTGTACACTTGACACACTTAAGTTTAAGTGGCAAATAAAATAATATTAAACAAATTTATATCACATTTAAATAATGGCATATTAGCATTTAAATTAAAAAAAAAATTAATTTCTTAATTTTAAAGGAAAAAAGAAAAGAAAATTTGAACAAAAAAGAAAAATCATATTCCGTAAAAAAAATCACAAAAAAAAAAAAAAAAAGAACAGAAGAACCTGAACCCAAAAGAATAATGAACCCAGAAAAATTAATTTCTTAAATTAAAATTAAAATTAGAATTGAAGATTTGAGGTTAGTAAGTATCAACGTTATTGGGTTTGCTGGTAACTCATAGCTTCTTGGATTGACTTTGTAAACTATTGTGAAGGAAAAAAGCAAAATTATCCGAAAAGGAAATCCAAAAAAAAAAAAGGGTAAAAATTGAAGAGAGCACAAGTCAGATAGCTCAAGTGGGTGCACAAATTTCAGTGGAAATGGTCAATTTTCAAAAAGAAATATTTGTAATCGATGAAACAAGTAAGATTTTAAGCAAAACCAAAGCAAGAAAACCTAAATCAGAACAAAATACCCATAGCATGTAGCAAAGTGATGCATCTTTGACATAACTGAGTTTATTTGCTTAACTTTGTGGACCTGTGCTTTCCCATCTCATAAATTAACAACAACAAAAAGGTAAGGTTTGATCAATCTAATGGATTGAGGGATTCAAAACATTGCATCAAATGGTTTTCTTCTTCCTAGTTTATGGTTCAATTTGGCGAGCTGGCTTCCAAGGAAAAGGTTTTGTTTTGCTCTAAGTGGGTATGGGTGAATCAAAAGAGAGAGAGAGAGAGGGAATAACACATAACATGTTCTTACAAAGATGATGTTGTGCTTGGATTTCTGGGTTATTTTTGTGTTTAGGAGAGTTGGTGATTGGTGAATATGATTTTTGGGTTTTATGTTGGTGTGTTTGGTTGCTATAAAAATGCCAGAAAAGTTGGGAACATTTTTACAAAATTTTTTCTTTCTTTAAAATTGAAAAATTAATTAATTAAAATTAGTTTTTAAATTTAAATGTTGATGTGGCATTATTTAAATGTTAAATAAATTTGTTTAATATTATTTTACTTGCCACGTAAGCTTAAGTGTACCAAGAGTACAATCCTTTTGCCATGTAGGCATATTCCGTTAGTGAGATAACGGCAACGACTAAATTGACTGCAAGTTGAAAATAACAGGAACCAAATTGATTGTTATAAAAATGTTAGGACTAAATTGATTGTGACCCCAAAATATAGGGACCAAAATAGTGTTTTTGCTTAAAAAAAAAGTTGAAAGTTCAACAATTCAATTTGAAAAAGTGATATATCTTTCACGTTTCTGCCCTGCATTAGTATGTGACAGTAGTGGAGAAACAATTGTGCCTAAATTTAAGCTTTATTGATAGTTGATTACTCAGGAAAACCACTTTTTTTTTTGAGAAACAAACAAACACATATAAGGTTGAGGGTTCAAAGTACTTCTAACACAACGACACACATATGAAATGAACTTACTGTTAGGTTCTATATGTGTATAAGATAATTGGTAAACATGTGACCACAAACTTTTCTACGTATAGATCATAATGTCCATAAGATGGATTAGACAATGCTTAAGAAATTGCCAATATAGTGTACAAGAACATGAAACTGCAGATTTAAGGAATCAAAATATGGCAGTTTCGCTCAATTGAAGCTGTTATTCGACCAATCGAAAGTCGATTCTACAAATTTTGTTTTTCAGCCCATTAAGCCAAGCAAGTGATTAGGTTTTCAGTCCAGTTTCAATTAATGCTTAAGGGAAACCCTAATACACATTTTCAGGACTTGGAGAGCTATTCTTTTGAGATCTGAAGGGTTCTGTGCCTTCTACTATTTTAAGCTTCTACTAGAGATCACACTCACACACTTAGTACTGGTGGAATCAAGTAGCAACCCAAGCTTCAGCAATCAAGTGTACATGAGATCTAAAGCGTGAATTGGAGGTTCATGTTGGAACAGATCTATATCAGAGAAGTTTGTGGGATTCAAAGCTAAGTTTGTTAACTTTATTTAGGTTTACTATGAATTGATTTTTTTTACTGTAAATCTCTATCTAATAGTGGATGTTCTTCTTGGGATTAGTCTCCCCAGGTTTTTCCTCTGGAACTAGTTATTTTATAAGGTTTCCTGGGTCATCATATCTTTTGTTATTTATTTTTTCACTGTGCATGATATATTTGATTATTTCTTTAACCTAAGGCTCGCATAATTAATCTAATTAACAACTTGGACTTAAAATTGGTAAAACACTTTTAGTTCAGAGGTTTAAGGGTCCGTTTGGATACTGCTTATTTTGCCGAAAATTGAAAACTGAAAACATTGTAGTAAAATAATTTTTAAATGTATGAATAGTGCCGTGAAACCCATTTTTAATGAAAGTTTTGTTGGAAAAAGAGGTTTTTGGGTCTCGTGAACAGTGCACGAGACCCACTGGAAAACCACCATTGCCATAGAAACATGCTTCGAAAAAAAAAAAGTAAAGAAAAAAAGGCAAACACAGATGTGGGAAAAGCTGTATCCAAATGGGTACTAAATCTAACAATTACCTGTTAAGATAATGGAAAATTTGATATCAATTTGTTGTGTAGACAATGGAGTTATTTATAGTGCACTTATGCAAAAAAGAAATAGAATATATAACCATCTAGAGAAAACAAAGATATGGAACATTAATTGCATTGACAACTTTTTTTCTAAAAAAAAAAAAAAAAATCAATAGCTATAATAGGGGAGTGGGAATTTGAACTCTAAACATCTCTGTTGGAAACACTAAGAAATGTGAATTGATCTACAAAACTCCTGGGTACAATATGGACAGCTTAAATGGCATATTATATATGTGTGTATATATATAAAAATTGTTAGCATTTATTCTACATAAACTTGTCTTTTTTATTGTTGAGTTTTTTTTTTTTTTAGAGGATTTTTATTGTTGAGTTGACTAATCTAAAAAATTCATGTTTTTCCAAAGAGCTCCTAATAAATTAGAAAATAATTATCTTTATTTGAAATGGACTAGTTAGGTTATAAATTGACTTCGGTTAATTAATTCAATTACTCAAGTTGGTTAATTATTTAAATTTCGTGCAAATAATGTGGAGGCACAATCAAATCAACCAAACTAAATTAGATGCAGTGGAAAATAGATTTGATCATGATGAGGAAAATCTTTGTAGAAAAAACCTCACCAAGTGAATTTTAGGTTACCACTCTTGAAAAATCCGCTAATAAAAAAATGAGCAGTTACAACTTACAAGTATAACGAATCTTACTCCACTAGTTTATCCAAAATACCAACCTATAGTTAAACCTGCTGACCTATACTAGTATTAGCTCCAAATCCAACTGGACTTGTTCTTGTAGAGACTTTCCTTTGCATGGATCCTAGTACGTGACTAACAAAACAACAACTTGATTGTTGTTGTTTGATGCAAATTTCTTCAATATCCAAACTTATTGATCTGGAAGCAGCTTGGTGCACAAAAAGTCACAGCAGCTTTTGTAAAGCATGTATCTCAATATGAGTCTTTGTGTCTCTGAAAAAGGCTATAAAATATTGCTTTTATATCCCCTAGAAACCTAGAGCCGAAAACCCAAGAAAAGCCTAGTCATCATGAAACCAAAAACAGATCTAGAATTTTAAAATTCATGAATCTCGATAGATCGAGATGTATCGAGGTTCATTTAATCTTAATAGATTGAAGGTATCGAGCCAGGTGTTGAGATATTCTGTTCCATCTTTTCTTGTAGTTTTTCTTGAGTATTTTTTTATGTCTTCAATAATATCACTTGTTACCACTTGTGTTAGGTTCTAAGACTTTAGGAACTAATGTATTAGAACTTCAATTTGTATATGTTGGCAAATCATGATCAAAACATTTACTCTAGGTTTAGACTTGCTCAAAGTTTGGTTTAAGTTAAGTTTGGAATCGAGTAATTGCAGGAAATTACTATTCAATTTTTGCAAGGCTCAATCGATCGAAAATTAGATTTGATCGATCGAAAGTCGCAGATCAACAAAAATCAGCAAAAGTAAAAAGGCCATAACTTATTCGTTTGAAACCCAAATCGCGATCTGTTTTTTCCAGTATTTAAAGGACATTATAAGCTAACCCTAGAAAGGGGTTTTTAGAGTTTTTTTTGGAGAGATTAGAGTGCACCTTGTGCCTCTTTTTTAGATCTAGGGTTTTGTACCCAAAAGCTTTCTAATGTCTTCTACCGGTGTTATTCATTGAAGAATCTCAAGATCCGGTGTTGTAGAAGTTGCTACATACAAGATCAACATCTAAGGAGGTCCAAAACCTTTGAGTGGAGTCTCAAAGTCACAAGCAAGTGAGCTTATGTTGTTGCAAAGGCCAAGAAAAGAAGTAGTCCGTGGACTCGGAGCTATCATGTAGTCGTGGTAGTAAGTTTTCTACTTGAGGTAGCAATAGAATATTAGTGGTCTAAGTTCTATTGTACAAACTTCAATTCTTTCTAGTGGATTTGTTTTTTACCTTGAGGATAGCTAGGTTAAATCCTCCCTAGGTTTTTTACCAGTTTGGTTTTCCTGGGTTATCATATTGTTGTGTTCTTTATATTTCCACTGCTTTGCTTGATATGATTGTTTTGTTTTAACCTAAATCTGAATAATAAACCTAAGTATTCACTTGGTTAATTAATTAGGTTAAATAATCTAGTTTATAGGGATCGAAAAACGTACAAGTGGTATTAGAGCAGGTTAGCTCTTGATTTAGGTTATTATGCCTAGAGTTGATCCTTGATCCCTGTTATCATGAATAATTTTAAGTGTCTTAATGTTTTTGATTGTGATGATCTGAATAAAAAGGACACTATTGTTTCTGTTGATCTTATTTGAAAGTTCAATTTAAGTATGAAACACCCTTGAACATTTAGACCCCAATTACAAAATTACCAATTCAACCTTTATATCAAACAATCAATGTGCGGAATATGATAACAAACTTATATAAGAATTGATAAATACTCTAAGCCAAATATAAACACATCCACAGCAGTAAATATAAGGCAAAGATAAGGGAAGGAAGATGCAAACACACGGACAACACACGATGTGTTATCGAAGAGGAAACCGAAGCCCTCGGCGTAAAACCTCTCCACTGCCCTCCAAGCGGTCAAATAATCCACTAAAAAATATAGTTGGGATACATAAACAGCAGAAGACTCTCCAAGCCTAATCTACTCAAGTACCAAAGCCCTCCAAGCTTCTTGCTCCAATGAGGTTATGCCGAACCTATTTCTTCTTTAGCTTCCCGGATTTCGCTACTAGACCATAGCATCAACCAATGTAGATTGGTTTCTTCCTAACTGCTTCCCAACATCACCAAATGAACCTTCTCACAGACGTGGATGTGGTGAGATAGGGATTTGGTAAAATGGCTCTCAAAGGTATATCAATGGAGAGGAAGAGAGAAGAGGAATTTGTAGAGTCTCTAAGGTGAAGATTGGGGATGAGGCAATCTTGTTTTTCTCTATGGTTTCTCTCACAAAATTCTCTCTAGAAGCTCTCTCAATATGGTGGGTATAAGGGTATATATATAGTAGGGTGAGAAAGGAATGCAAAACGTCAGTTTTTGCCAAACAGGGCATTTTGGCGACTTGACCTCGCGACTGGGTCAAGTTGTGAGTTCAAGCCGTGAGCTAACGGCCTGGCTAGTCTGGGACTTTTGTCCTGTAGTGGGACAGCTGGCGCGACTCTTCAGCTTTTGGCATGCTTGGCACGTGTATAGACATTTGGCGACTTGCAAGCCGCGACTTACTCGCGAGATCCAGTCGCGAGACTCTGTTTTCTTGCACACTCTTAAGCATTTCTTCACACTTTCTCACTCACTACTCTTACAAGTTTCCCACCTAAATACAGGGTTACTAAGTGCTGAATTACAAGCAAATTGGCACGGAATAAAGCCAACAAGATGGTTGATTAGACTCAACCTTACGTTATTGATGCTTGTGAAACTCTTTGTAAGGAATTATTGAAATCTATGAAAATTGCTAAGAAGTTCAAGGAAGAGTTAAAATTGGCTAATCTTGAAAAAGAGGAATTGGTTGTTAGATTAGATGAATCTAATAAAAAGAATGAATTTTTGAGAAATCAAATTTCCTCTCAAGATGAGAAGATGAAAATCTTGGAATAAGAGTTAGTTGAATCTAAATCTAAAATTGAAAATTTGACTAGTACCAAGCCTATTATTGATAACAAAAATGTTTCTGTTTCTCTTAAGCCTAAAGCTGAAAAAGTTTATATCCCTCATTTCAAGAGGAATAATAATGAAAATGCTTATTTTGCTAGGTTAGACAAAAGTAAAAGTTTTGATGTAGACACTGAAGTTTCTAAACCTATGTCTAAACCTACTGTTAGATAACATAATAAATCTGTTTTTGTGCCTACTTGTTACCTTTGTAGTGTTGTTGGTCATATTAGACCAAATTGTTCTTTGCTGAAGCAAAAACTAAAATCTGAGATTAGATTTGTTGTTAGGAATATTGATGTTACTAAATTTGTTCATGTTTGTCACTTTTGTGGTGTCTCTGGTCACATTCGTCCTAATTGTCATAAATTTAAATTTAAAAATCCTGTATTTCAATCTAGGATATGTGATGGTATTTCTCTTACCATAAGTCCATACAAATTATTTCGTATTCTTTTGAAAAATTTAAGCATGTTGACTTATGAAAGGAATTTGCAGGATTTCAATCTTTCTTAGAAGATTGGTGTAATCCCTCAAATACACGATGCTTCACATGGATTTTCACGTACAAAGCCAAAGATTCGTTCTATTTGGGTGAGAAAAGATTCACTAAGGTGAGTGTTGCTGACTTGTCCCTGATTTAATTCTTTTAATTGTTTGTGGACATGTTTTGTTTTTGTTTTTGGTTGTTTTTTATTAAAAAAAAAAAAAAATCCAAAAACATTGAAAAATTTCAAAAAGATAAAAATATTTTATTTTGTGTCTAGTTTTATTTTTCTTGAGGATTATATGAATTATGATATCTCTCTCTTGATTTAGAACATGCTTGACATTGTGGAGAAACTTGAATATTATGTGTTATATAAGTGCTAAGTTATTTATGATTTTGTGGGAGTATGTACTAGTTTGTACGTATACTCATGTGTTAATTAAGAAATTGATATTTCTTGTTTGTGTACCCTCTATAGCTTAGTTTAGCATTGTTATGCATTGTTTTTGCATTTTATTCATTAAGCATAATGTGTGCCTTTTATTTTTGGTCATAAAATATTTTTTGAAAATCCAAAAAGATTTTGTTTTTGTTTTGTATTACATATCATGGATGTGTAGTTGAGGTTGGCCATATTATTTTTACATAACATGCTTGTGTACCTTGTTTAGTTTGGATGAGCTTATTTTACTGCACTTTGCTAGTTTTAGCTATGTAGTGCATGTTGTGTGGGAGTTGTTTATAGTTTTTGATCAAATGATCTTGATTTTGAAGTCACATGCTTTTGATTGTAAGGACTAGAAAATCCTAAGAGAAAGATATAAATAACTATCTCACCACTGTTTACTAGCCAATCATGAACACCTTAGTGCATATCATAAGATTTTGTGCTCGAGAAAGTGTAGCACAGATACAAAAAGAATATAAGGTGTAGCCTCGAATTAATGCTAAAATTGGTGTGTACATTATTGGACTATAATAAATTCACAATGAAATAAAATTGGTGTGTATATTATGAGGCAAAACAAGAAGCTTATATGATTGCAAGCTTATTTTTTAGGAGATGTGAGAGTTATATGATGTAACTCTTTAGGTGATAGTCACTTTTAAACTTATGTAATGAATAATGTAGAAATTGTGATTTATTACTATCTACGTATCACCTCACATGTATCTCATGCCATTACTAGTTGCACACACTACACAAGTTATTCTTTGCTAAACTTAGTACACGAAATTATGTGTGAATTTGGTTTGGCCATCCAAGATTATGTTTTCTATGGTGTTTGATTCAAAATATGTTTAAGGGTTGGCAAATATTGTGTCTTCGATGATTAAAAATCTTGTTTTCAAAGTTCTGGGTTGAAAACAAATGTTTTTGAAAAACTTTTAAACTTATTCTCATGTATTTCATTCATGAAATTATTTGGTTTGAGTGTTTTCTGTATAAAACTTTTGTTGTTTTTCAAAAAATTCAATTTTCTAGAATTTCGATCGATCGAGTGTAATTTTCGATCAGTCGAAAATTTTCAGATTTTTCGAGTCTAGCTTTTGCCTGACTTGATTGGTATTCGATCGATGCTCGACCGATCGAAACTGAAAAATTTTCAGTTTTTAAGTTTTTGACCAATTTGTTTTTCATGCATCATTTATGTTTAGGATTCACATGTATTGCATTGTTTTTTGTATCCATCTTGCAGTTTTGCAGTCATATTTCTCGGAGCTGTCACATGGTCGTGGTAGTAAGTTTTCTACTCGAGGTAGCAATAGGATGTTAATGGTCTAAATCGCTATTGTAAAACTTCAATTCTTTCATAGGGGATCTATTTTACCTTGAGGATAGCTAGGTTAAATCCTCCCTAGGTTTTTTATCGGTTTGATTTTCATGGGTTATCATATCTTTGTGTTCTTTATTTTCCGCATTATTTACATGATATGATTTACTTGTATTAATCTAGATTTGAATAATTTACCTAAGTTAATTACTTGGCTAAATAATTAGGTTAATCTATTTGTGTTTAAGGGGTCTAAAAAAGAACACGGTTTTGTGTTATGCACAGAAAAATTTCATATAATTATGTCTTTGAATTCATTCTGGTTTATGTCTAACTTTTCTTTTTTTAACAACGTTTTTAACTTTACTTCTCATGCAACAATTTCAATAAGCGTTTCGATGTAAGAGATCTTGCCATGAATTGTAACAAATATGATTTAACTATGGTGTTGACCAAACATTCATAAGAATTACATCATAGAACACCATAGCATGAAATGAGAACAACAAAAAGGGACCGACAAGAGTATATATATCTCATGCCTTGGTAGTCAAATGCCATGGTAGTTATTTGGTTCTAGAAAACCATTAAATCTAAAAAACAACTAAAACATATTTAGTAATTAGTACCCGCCAGAAAAGATGAGGTCAATAAGATTAGTTCAACAAAAGCATACTTAATTATATGGGCCACACCGTTGACAATTAAACATTCCCTAATGAGCAGAGAGTCAAGATATATGCATGGGTTCTTCAATTATTTCAATGTTAAATATACTACGAACGTAAGGTTAATTTGTGGTTCGGCCAAAGCAACACGAAAACTGCACAATGGCATTGAAGTGGTCCAATTTGATTGCTTTTCAAATGTGTACAGAGTAGTAGTGGTTAAAGAATGGTTCAGCCATTAAATAAGATTTTTTTTTTTTTTTTTTTTGATAGGCATTAAAATAATAAATTGAGAACGGTTGAAGTATTACCAAGTCTTATATGCACCGTTTGTGAAAAAATATGACATGTTCACTGACTCCTCTCTATAAGTAGACATATCCCCATATGCTTTGTTCCCATCCCTCACCCAAGCAAGAATACGCAGAGTACTAGTTATACCATAAGATAGAGATAGCATAACCTGAAATATGATGAAAGGTGTTCCTTACCTTTTTACTGTGGCCATTTTGGCTTTGGCAACCACCCTTGTTTCAGCTTATGACCCTAGTCCTTTGCAAGACTTTTGTGCCGCAATTAACAACACCGATTCTGCTGGTATGTACGTGCTCCCTCCTTTTTTTTTTTTTTTTTTGACGAGCAGCAAATCTACATGCCCGCTCTTTATTAGCAGAACGTAGTAGTGTCATAATCACCTACGTTCTTTCAAGATCATTTTCATGAAGTTCAACACATTAATGAAATTATTATCATCACCTACGTTATATCATCTACATTAGATTTTTTTTTTGCCAACAAAGACATGCTATTGTCCATTGTTATAGAACTTTCTTATTGGTGATAATAACAAACTTTTCTCTGTGTAGTATTTGTGAATGGAAAATTTTGCAAGGACCCAGCAACTGTCACAGCCAACGATTTTTTCTTTCCCGGACTCAATATTCCTGGAAACACAGCTGCAAGTAAACTTGGATCAAGTGTCAATCTTGTGAATGTCGATAAATTACCTGGTCTCAACACTCTAGGCATATCTTTGGCTCGTCTTGACTTTGCCCCATATGGCCTAAATCCTCCTCACACTCACCCTCGCGGCACTGAGCTTTTGGTAGTCATGGAGGGTACTCTCTTGGTTGGATTTGTCACATCCAACCCAAACAAACTCTTCACCAAAGTTCTAAACAAGGGAGATGTCTTTGTCTTCCCAATTGGTCTCATTCACTTCCAATTCAACATAGGGCAGACCAATGCTGTTGCCTTTGCTGGTCTTAGCAGTCAAAATCCTGGGTTGATCACCATAGCAAACGCGGTCTTTGGATCCAATCCTCCAATCAATCCTGATGTTCTTGCCAAGGCCTTCCAGTTGGACAAAAATGTAGTTGATTATCTTCAGAAACAATTTTAAGTCAACTACAATTTGGAAAAATATTTATAGTAGGAATGATGTACCACAATATAGTTTGAATAAAGTTTACATTGTTTCCCTTGATGTAATTCCATTGAAATAATTATTATCAAATTAAATGATTCGTTATTATTATTATTTTTTCAGTGCAAGTCATTGTTTAATTGGAAATGCAAAGCAAGTCATTTTGTAATAGGAAAGGCAAAGCAATCAGTTCACGAATAAATCTTGATTTCACCTTGGATCCACAATGTTTGAAATTACTAGCACCTAACTATTAAATATAAAAAGATCTAAATTGTATTTAAAATAGACAGAGAATTTGTTTTCGTTTATGCAAATGGAAGGTCAAATTTAATTAGGGCTTAGTAGCATCTATTCTATGTCAAAAATTTCTGCATGTAAGATTGAAGCAACATTTTTTGGGTGTTGAAATAGCAAATGTATTGAGCTTCTACAACACTATGTATTGATACCGTTGTAACATGGAAAAATTATAAGAGGAAGAAAAACATAATACTTAAGGGTTTAAATATTGTTAAAGATATATGGTCTATGTGCTTGTAGAACAAACAAACAAATTTATGAGTTAGTTTAGGGCTAACTTAGAGTAGTTCTCTAGTATATAAACTCTACTTTTGTTCATTGCAAACACAAGAGTCCAATAGTAAGGATGTAAAGTCCATATTTTTAGGTTGGCAACGATGAACAAATTGTAATCTTTAGAACTTAGTTTTTGCCTAAGTGTTTACTCTAGAAATATTCAGAAACAAGACAAATGAAGTTTTGCACAATTGAAGACTCAAGAAAGTAGGAAAAGATAAGTGTAGAAACAGTCTCACTTATCTCGACCGATCGAGATGCACATCTCGATCGATTGAGATTTGTGCAGATTTGAATTCTCACTTTCTTTCTCAGCCATTGGATCTAGGGTTTTGATGGATCTTAAGGATATTTAAATACAAATCCTAGAGCACATTTTTACATATTCAAGATAAGGGCAGTGCACAAAATTGAAGTTTTTCCAAACCCTTTTGAAGCTACGACTGGAAACCTTGTGCAAACAATAGATCTAGCTATAGAGTAAAGTTGCTACAACCAAATCAACCACAGTTGATGATCTTAACCTTTGAGTGGAGTCTCAAAGTCACAAACAAGAGTGTTTATGTGCAACATTTTCACAATAGAAAAGCCTGTGGATTCGGAGCTGTGTGTGGTAGCAGTAGATTTAGGGTTAAGTCTATTGTATAAACCTCCATTCTATTAGTGAAATGTTGCCTTATGGATTGTTTAGGTTAAATTTTCCATAGGTTTTTTACTTTGAAACCATAGTTTCAAAAGTTTTCCTAGTTCATCATTCTTGGTATTCTTGTGATTTGTGATTGTGTGATGTTTGTTTTAAGTTTGATCTAATTGCATCTTTAATCACTTTAATTGATTGATTAGAAATCTAATTGAGTCTAACTCAACTGGGGTCTAAAACCCTAACAAAAGAGTTTCTGCTGTGGACATATGAATCAAGTTAAAATCCTGCTTTTGTGCTTTCTTTTCTTTTTTCTCTTTCCTTTCCTTCAAGCACTCAACAACTTTTAACTGATATTAGGGATTTTTTTTTCAAAATAATACTAATTTCTAAACAATTTTGTTAGTTAGTACGTTTTCAAAACTATTTAGGAAACTAACATCTCGAGTGCAATAAACTCGATTTCGATATTCTAACTCGAGCATGATGAAGTCGATTTCAACATAGAGCTCGAGCCTATTACACTTGATTTCATTGTTCAAGCAAAACTCAACTCCAGCAAAACCCAGGTTCGATCCGATCCGAGCAAAACCCAGGTGAGCTTCGGTGGCAAACGACAGATATGGAACAAGACAAAGTGAGAGAGAACCACTGATCCGATCCAATCAACTCCAGCAACTCTGATCCGATTTGATCCGATTCCAACAACTCCAGTAAAACCTGTGCGATCCGATCCGAGCAAAACCCCAGGTGGGTCTTGGGTTTGTTGATTTTGTTGTTTCTCTTTGGTTGTTGTGTTTGATTGTTGGAGAAGAACAGTTTTTGGAAATGGTTTGTGTTTGATTGTTTGAGAAGAAGATTGTTTGATTGTTTCTCTTTTCTCTTTGGTTGTTGTGTTTCTCTTTCGTTGTTTTCGTTTTTGTTGTGAGTACCGAAATTGAGTCTGAATGGCTTGATTTCAATTTGATGGAAAACGAGTTTGATGGACTCGAGTTTGGCATTCCAAAATCGAGTTTATTACACTCCAGATGTTAGTTTCCTAAATAGTTTTGAAAACGTGCTAACTAATGAAATTGTTTCAAAATCAGTGTTATTTTAGAAAAAAAAAAAAAAAAGAAAAAAAAAAAAGCCCTGATATTAGAGTCAAATTTGATCTTGACCAAGCCGCAATACACCGAAATCCACAACCCAAATTTTTGCAATCTCACAACCTTCTTCGCAGCTGCCATCAACTAGCCCGCAACTTGCAAGATTACCTGTGATCACAGCCAACGAGTTCATCACTACGGGAACCGCCAACAACTTCGGCATCGGCTGACATGTTCACCTCAGCTAGCGATAATGTGCCATACACCTACACCGCACAACTATTCTGCTTCATTGGCTGTACGTGCTAGCAAAACAAAGCAAGATGAGAACACTAGAGCTTGTGCTGCATTTGAAGTAGAACCTGAATATTTGAATACCCAAATACGTGTCACTCATGACATTCTCCTAGCAGGAATTGAACCCCGTGCCTTTGCATATATAGTTATTGATCAGCTAGTCAAGTAAACAAGTGATGTGAATCATAGGGGTTGCAAAACACAAGGGTTGTTAAACAAAAGTGCCATTGCACATAAGTGAACGAAGACTCCATCGATAGGTCAAGTCTCATACAAGCAAATTGTTTAGAAACAAAAGAAAAAAAACGAAAAACCATAAGGCATCATATGTTGATAGTTGACACCGGATCCTATATTAGGCCTGTGCAAAAAATACCCATGACCCGCCTACCTGCCCGTATATATAGATATACTTCGTCATGCTTCTTTTTATTTTAAGTCATTCTTATGAAAAAACAATGTAGTATTTGTTATTATTTTTAATATAATAATTTGCAGTGTTTCCTTACTTTTTTATTTTATTTTATTTATTTTTTAATTTTTTTTTAAAATTTTATTTGAGTGAGCAAACAGTTATCCAATTTTATTGAAATAATTTCATTTAGTCAACTGAATTTGCCAATCCATCCAACCTACTCAACTTGTCGAGTTGAAACCATTAAGATTTTTAACCGACTTGTCGAATTTATAGATTGATGTATTGGTAAAGGATTAATATTTTCCCGATAGGCTATTGGCGGGTTGGTTAAAAATATTGTCCTCCACCTACGCGCCCAACCTGACCTGTGGACACTCCTATCCTATATTTTGCCACAACAACAACTAGACTTCAGTTCAACCCATTACGTTGCAATTTACTAGATTATTTATGCGTATTATTTAAACATGTCATATGACTAATTAAAAAAGAGAATAAATTGTTTTCGGAACTGGCGTAAAACCATTGTTTTACGCCAACCAATGATACCATACCACGTCATTATTTCAATAAAACCAGTATTTCTTTGTAAATTAAAAAAAAAAAAAATCTAATCATGTAAAAATCAAATCTGCCAATGTGTACGTCTTTGCTTTTTGAAGTACTTTCCTTCTTTTTTATTCACTTCTTCAGTTTTTTTAAACCAATGTCCAGAGCCGCCGTGAGTATGGTTTCACGATATCAAGGTTAAAAGAAAAAAAATTATACCATTTCTAAGACTCAAGAGCGAACTGAGTTTGTAACAGATCATAAGGTGCCCACACCACATCCAAAGGGCAAGGCCGATTAGCATCGAGTCGAGCCCATGCCTTGCCTTTCCCACTCCAATGCAAGAGACTCACTGGACAAGGATGCAAATCTCTACACAACCCATGAAAGTTGTCCGCACCAAGACCATGCTAGTTCCACCTATGGTCCACTGGGGCTATGTTTCCAGCAAAAACCAACAAAAATGGTGGCAAAGATGAAAGAACCCAGTTCATAGATCTCCATTCGCTTCTGGAGCTCCATCCATTCCACTATCTTTGTTGTGTAGTCACCGCTTCTCTACTGCTCAAGATACCAAAATACAGAAAAACCCATAACAAATCAAGTTATTAACGTCCCAATAAAAAATCCAAACCATCAATAATTTGAAATCCAAATTGGGAGAAAGGGCAAATCATGAAAAACAAACCTTGGAATCATGAAACCATGCTAATGGTAGCTCCGGCATGTTTACAAGCTCCATAAACGAATTTGGTGACTTGTGTGGCGGCGTGCATTGGTGTGTGCTGGGGTGGAGGTTCGGGCAAGAGGAAGCAAAGCTGCAAAGGAGATTTTTCATTTTGGTTTGATTAGTGTTTGTGATTTGGGATTTAAGAGTGCTGTTATTGTTTGCGGTAAGGTGTTTTTGGCTTTTACTGAAATAATGACATGGTGTGGTTTCATTAGCTGGCGTAAAACATTGGTTTTACTCCAGCTCTGTACCCAATTTATTCTCATTAAAAAAAGTCACGTGATTAAAATTACACACAAATAATCTCTTTAATCACCACATGGACCTCACATGCACGAGATGCTATGGGATGGCACACATGAATGTGATATAGATAAAACCTTAGTCCTCACTAAGCCCACTTTTTTAGCATATTAATGGTGACTTAAAATTGTTTATAAAAAAAATAAATGATCTCACTCCTTAGAACAATGTGGGACTCAAAAAATACTATCTACCAAACACTTCTCTTAAACAGAGAAAAAGTGAAAACTTAGTGTATTAAGTACATTATTAATTTAATTTATTGTAAGAAAGATCTGCATTTGCTTTTTGACATGCGAAATTACTTGATAATTTTTGAATATTTGATACTATTTCCGAATCTAACTATTTAACGTTGATCCCAACTCTTAAATGCCAGCTCTTCCTTGCGGTGTTTGCCACAGAAGTTGAAAATGGCTGATCCTTTCACGGAAAGATAAATGTTCGGAAATCCGAAGTCATAATAAGGTTGTTCTGATATTTTAATTTGTCGGTAAAAGAAATTGGAATATATTCTATGGGAATTCACTAACACGTAACATCAAACATGGTTGTGTCATTAGTACTTCTTGTTTACTTTACATCTAGATCATAGATTAATCCTGAAATGTTGTTCTTGTCCAACAAATATCACTTTCTATCTCTTTCAAAAAATTATTTTGCACGATGTAAGCAATGAGAATTCGTCTGTAATATTCTGTTAAAAATCTTCATTTTAAACGAAATGCACATATAGGGTCAACATAAAGAGAGAACAAAAAAAAGGTAAACGTCAACAATATAAAAACATTAAAAATCTAACTAAACCATTAAGAAGTATTTAGTACCCATCAATCAAGATAAAGTCAATAAAATGATGCAAGATAAGAAAATAAGATAATAAGTTTAAAACATTCGACTTAAAGAGTTTACGCCACGCATTGCAATGAGGACACAGTCAACATGCATGGAAGCTTCAGTCATTTCATTTTTAAATATACCATCAACATATATAATATAAGGCGCATTATTGGGTTGGCCAAAAAACAGTATGAAAACTATACAATAGCATTGAAGTGGTCAGGTTTCATTGGTTTTTAAATTCGTGCAGACATGGTTAAAGAATGGTTCACTTCATAAATTAAAAATTGATAAAGGTTTATAAGAACAACCAAGCAAGAATGGTTCACCCCATAAAATAATAAGTGATATAATTCAAATAATTTATATGCTTCTTTTTTTGTGAAAAACATGGACCGGTTCACTGACTCCTCTCTATAAATAGACATTTCCACATATGCTAAATTCTCATCCCCCATCCAAGCAAAGAATACTCAGAAGATAGAGATAACAAAACCTCAAACATGATTAAAGGTGAAACTTACCTTATAACTGTGGCCCTTTTGGCTTTGGCATCCTCCCTTGTTTCTGCCTATGACCCTAGCCCTCTGCAAGACTTTTGTGTTGCAATCAACAACACCAATTCTGCTGGTACGTATAAAATCTCATTATTATTAGCAGTAGTAGTAATTTTCATCACGTTCATTTGAAAATCATTAGAAGTTGTACACATTAATGACATTATGCCTTCAATTAAGAAAAAATTAATGAAAACATGCCTTATGGTTGTATCATCATCTACATCAGATTTTTTTTTTTTAGTTGACTTGTTATTGTCCATTGTTACAGAAGTTTCTTATTTATTTATTTATTTATTTTTTCTGACAATGAGAAACTTTTCTTTTTGTAGTATTTGTGAATGGAAAATTTTGTAAGGATCCAGCAGCTGTCTCAGCTGATGATTTTTTCTTCGCCGGACTCAATACTCCTGCAAACACTGCAAATAAAGTTGGATTCAATGTCAGTCTTGTGAACGTCGATATGCTACCAGGTTTGAACACTCTAGGCATATCTTTAGCTCGTCTTGACTTTGCACCATATGGCTTGGATCCTCCACACACTCACCCTCGTGCCTCTGAGATTTTAGTAGTTGTAGAAGGTACTCTCTTAGTTGGATTTGTCACATCCAACCCAAACAAACTCTTCACCAAAGTTCTAAACAAGGGAGACGTCTTTGCATTCCCAATTGGTCTCATTCACTTCCAATTCAACATAGGGCAGACCAATGCTGTTGCTTTTGCCAGTCTCAATAGCCAAAATCCTGGGGTGATCATCATTGCAAATGCGGTCTTTGGATCTAATCCTCCCATCAATCCTAATATTCTCGTCAAAGCCTTCCAAGTTGACAAGAATGTAGTTGATTATCTCCAAAAACAATTCTAATCTAACCACAATTTGGAAAAATAAATGTAATAGGAATGATGAACCATTACAAAGCAGAGTTTGAATAAAGTTTTCCTTGATTCTTTATATGTAATGCCATAAAAATAATTATTATAAAATAAAATTGCCTTATGATTTTTTTATGTGCCATGGTGTCCAAGCAAGTTCAGAGCAATTAGTGCGTTACTAAACTGACAAAAATCAATATATATATATATATATATATATATAAAAGCAGAGACCTCATGTGAGAGTGCATGAGGTCCTGTCACGTGGCATTTTAATATTGCATTTAACCTTTTTAACATTTTTCATTAAGTTTTTTTAACTGTTATCCAATAGATCATAGTAACTTTTTTTTTGCTATTATATAAATTTATATTTTTTTACCTCTTTTTAATAAGTTTTTTTTTTTACTGTTATCCAATAGATTATAGTAACTTATTTTTACTATTATATAAAATATGGCCGTTCTTGACAATTAAACCCATTAAACCAAAATTTATTCACTATAAAATAGACTACTTTTTAAAAGTAGGCCAAACCTTATGAAAAACTCAAGCCAGATCTTACCTTACATATTATGACCCAAGTTTGACCCTTCCCACATGTAAATCAAAGCAAAAACTCTTACTCTCTTACAAACTCTCTTCTTCCTCCCCCACGCATAGATGATACTTCTAGAAAATCTCATTCTCAAGAAATCATATCTTCATTTTTCCCCAATTTCAATTCAATATGTTTTTTGTCTATTAATAATGTTTTATGTAATTTATGTAGACAAATTCTCTGTCATCGACCAGTGCAACAAAAATATATATAAATTTTAAGATCCCTGAGGTTGTTGAAATAATTGATAAGTGCATATTTCTAAAATTTATAATAACAAAAAAGTCTAATAAATATCATATACTATCCCACAAAATGCCATTAACTTAATATTTTCTTTTAAAAAATTCAATGATAGGAATGGTAAAAAACATGAACCTATACAAGAAATACCAAAAATACATGCAAAACAATTTTCATAGGAGGATTTATTTTTAAATAATATGAAGACAATAGTAAAGATAAAATGCATTGAATGAGATTCTACAAAACAAGTTTGTTAATCATTTCAATTTATACTTATCATTTACGTAAAAAAAAAAAATCATACATCATATTATTTACATTAAAAAAATAATAAATATTAATTTCAAAGTTCATTGCAAGATGTGAACTGCTAGGGTATTGCAATAATAAGTAATATTGATACAACAATAGGTTGGAATTACATTTTATGCGTACTTTGTGAAAGGAATGTCAAACCACAAGCAAAATCATTTTGGTGTGCAAAATGTGAAACAAAAATAAATCTTTCTATCCCAAAGTTAGAGGCACTCATATTAACTACATACTCTCCAAATATTTATAATATATTTATCTCACTTTAACTACTATATACACAATTGCAAACTACTTCAAATACATGATTCAAATTGAAGTTTTTGATGCAACTAACAAAACAAATTTTGTGATATTTGATCGAGATGCCAAGAAAATCCTAATTGAATCTACAAGAGATTTTGCTGAAAAATAAATTGAGGTACAACTTATTAAATTATTGTAAAAATATTGACATTGGAGAATGAATTCCACATGATTTGAAAAAAAAAAGAATTAGGAAAAAAATGGATTTCTCTACTTCATTTGAATGAATTCAATTTAAAAGACGGTTTTGAAAATTACATAGTTGCTAAGATTTTTGATGCACATTCAAATGATAGAAAGGTATGGAAGGAAAAAAAATATACAATTCAATATGTTATTGTGGGTGAGAAAGCCCAACGCCACGTGTTGGGCCTGTGGCCCAGTTCAGATACGACTCCCTTTCCGAAGAGGTTAAAAGTATCAATGCTCTGCCATCTTGGTGGAAGTGCAATCCATAAGGGACAAACGCTCCGTCCGAAGACAACCTGGACGGGCCGAAGGGACCCTACCCAACGGAACAGCCCAGAACTTGATCGAGTAAACGTGCTAAAGATCTCCCTGCTAGGGGAGAACTTCAGGCATGCCTAACTGCGTAGCTATGACGAAATATCTTGCCAATAAAGCTGCCACCGCCACATTTAATGCACTGCAGCAACTTTCCTGGCCGCATTTATGTGGAGAAGACACCTGAACAGTGCGTCTTCACCCACCACCACTCACTGCAAGTTAAAGCAAACGGCTGATGTGACTAGTACTCAAGTGGGGTGCCTAGATGAAGGACAAGTGTGCGGTGAAGATGGGAAAAGGGTGTATATATATAAGGGAAACAAGTTTCACAGCGAGGGGGAGGAAAAATTTTGTATTCACTAAGCCTTTAAATAAAAAAGCCTCTTCAGACTACAGGGATTTATTTTGTTGCAGGCCTGACTCAATCCTTTTTCTTTCATTATTGGCTTTGCTCATCTGGATCGTTGCTAAATCCACCACTAGCCCAGTTGTTTAACCCATTCTCTACAAATTTATTGTGGGAAATTTGGTGGGCTCATCATACAGAGTGTTGGTGCCTGGCCCAACAAATTTAGACCCTACAGTTATATTAATTCTTTTTGCTGCATTGTTCCAAAATTAACAAAAATAAAAAATAAAAATATTTACAAAAAACTGTAACATCATTGAAATTTATTATAAATGCAAATACTATAAAAAATCTTAGCGACAAAGTCCAAACTTCGTAAGATCCAATCAAGAATCTCTCGATGCCAATTCAGTAGTGATTAACACAAATGATGCAACAAAAGGAAAAAAAAAAAAAATGATGAAAGCTCAAAAATTGAACAAACATGGATGGACTAAATTTCAAACGTTGAAGATGGAGAAACTAATGATGATAACAAGCATCACCATACCGCAATAACAAAGATTGAAGAAACAACAAAAAAAAAAAAAAAAAAAAAAGATTTCGTAATGAAGCTTTTTATTACATCATATAGTAAAAATCAATAATATAGAATGAATTAATATGCTTTTATCAACTTTTATTATATAGTATTACTCCAAGTTGTTTTAATTATTGCTCATTATTTGAACAAAATAATTATAATAGATATATGTCAGCAATTTATAATTGTTAGTTTTTATGATGAACTCATTACTAACAAAGTTTTATAATAAATATGCTATAATATATGTATAATATTTTCCAAAAACAAATTTATATAAAACAATACAACAGTATCCGTGCATCGCACGAGAAACTTACTAGTTGTATTAAAGATAGAATTTTTATTTCAGTTTTACAATATGGCCAAATTGAGGGCTCAGTAGCACTTATCTATGTTGAAAAACATCCCTACAGGTAATTAGGGAAATAAAAAATACTTTTTATTTGTGAAATTCGACGGTTATATCTTATACCATCTACATTATATGTTTTTTCCCTACATGACGTGCTATTGTCCATTATTATAAAATTGTCTTATTTGTGACAATAACAAACTTTTCTTTGTGAAGTATTTGTGAATGGAAAATTTTGCAAAGACCCAGCAACTGTCATAGCCAATGATTTTTTCTTTCCCAGACTTGATATTCCTTGAAATACAGTTGCAAGTAAACTTTGATCAAGTGTCAATCTTGTGAATGTTGATTAATTACCAGGTGTCAACACTCGAGGTATATCATTGACTTGTTTCGACTTTGCACCATATGGCCTAAATCCTCCTCACACTTACCCTCGTGGCACTGAGCTTTTGGTAGTCATGGAGGGAACTCTCTTGGTTGGATTTGTCACATCAAACCCAAACAAACTCTTCGCCAAAGTTCTAAACAAGGGAGACGTCTTTGTATTCCCAATTGGTCTCATTCACTTCCAATTCAACATAGGGCAAACCAATGCTGTTGCCTTTGTTGGTCTCAATAGTCAAAATCCTAGGTTGATCACAATAGCAAACACGGTCTTTGGATCTAATCCTCCAATCAATCCTGATGTTCTTGCCAAGGCCTTCCAATTGGGACAAGAATTTAGTTGATTATCTTCAAAAGCAATTCTATGTCAACCACAATTTGGAAAAATATTTGTAATAGAAATTATAAACCAATATATGGTTTGAATAAAGTTTACATTGTTTCCCTTGATGTAATGCCATAGAAATAATTATTATCAAATAAAATAATTTGTTATGATTTTTTTTTTTTCTGTGCGAGTCATTGTGTCACAGGAAAGGCAGAGCAATTGACTAGAACCTATTCTATGTCAAACATTCCATTGAAGCAACATTTTTGGGTGTTGCAATAGTAAGAGTATTGGGCTTCTACAACACTATGTATTCATACCGAGGTAACATTGGAATAAATTATACAAGGGAGAAAAACATAATACTTAAGGGGTTAAATATTGTGGAACTTTATATGTTTATATTGTACTTACAATGTAAATTTACATTGTAAACACACAAAAAGTGGCAAATATTGTACACATTTGCTAAAATTTGTAAATATTGTATACTTTTTGCAAATGTGTACAACATTTGCCACTTTTTGTATCTCTACAATAAAAATTTATATTGTACCGGACAATGTAAGATAAGAATTTCTCAAATATTGTTAAAAATACATGGTCCAAGAAGCCCAAACCATTGTAGGATCATGTGCTTGTAGAAAAAACAAACTAACCGTGAGTTGGTCTAGGGCTAACCTAGATTAGTTCTCTAGTATATAAACCCTACTTTTGATCTTGTTAATACAAGAGTTTGATAGTAAAGTTGTCATGTTAAACTATTCTTTTTCAGTCAAATTTGATCTTGACCAAGCCATGATATGCCAAAATCCAGAACCCAAAATTTTGAAATCTCACAACCTTCTTAGCGATGTACTAGCCCGCAACATGCAAGGCTGCAAGATTGCCTCTGATCACAGCTAACGAGTTCATCACCTACAGCCTCCGCCAGCAACTTTATGCACCTCTGCATCGGCTGACCCATTAACCTTGAATAAAGTTACCTTGATTCCTTATATGTAATGCCATAAAAATAATTATTATCATATAAAATTGTCTTATGATTTTTTTTTTTTTTTTTTAAATTTCTGTGTCATGGTGTCAAAGCAAATGCTGAGCAATTTGTGGATTACTAAATCTTGAGATTTTATTTATTTATTTATGTGTCATGGTGTCAAAGCAAATGCTGAGCAATTGGTGCATTACTAAATCTTGAATATATGTTGGATCCACAACGATTGAAATCACAAGCACCTAATAAAACTGACAAAAATTGTATTAAAAATAGATAGAATTTTTATTTCAATTTTACCATATGGCCAAATTAAAAAATAAAGAAAAAAAGTATTTTGAGCTAAACTTAAAAAGACAACTTACAAAAAGTATCAATTTAAGGCCCAATTAGTTCAAAATGAACCGAAGGAAACCGAAATTGTCTGAGTGGACCAAATGAGACCGAAGTAGACTAAATTGGATTGAATGAGACTGAAATAGAGTAAACTGGACCGTATAGAAGTTGTTTAATTTTTAGAAAGAACAAATCATTTTCAACATATTTAAGAGAAAAAATTATGCATATTAAAATTACAAAATAATTATATATTCCCAAGAATTGCGTAGTCTATGACTAGTTCTAGATAGTAAAAATTGAAAACTATTGATAATTTTTTTTGTTTTATTTTAATTATTTTCAATATACTGGCAATCATGTTCTCCCTTTAAAAAAGAATTTCTCAATCTAAACAAAGTGTTTTCTCTCTGTTCAATGATAGACAAAATTGATTTATAAGCAAGCTTTAGGTGAAACACAGAGTGTCAGAGTTTAACTTTAATCAATAGTTTCCTGCTCTTATATGCTCTGTTATTGCTCAGAATAACGGAGATTGCGTATGGCCCCTTAAATTGATTATGTGATAGTTTCGTGCTTTTATATGCTCTGTAAGATTTTTATCTAATTTTCCCTTATTATTTTGTATGTACTATACTAATTATTCAATTGAATTGAAGGATTCTTAAAAAACAATAAGTTAAAAGTTCAACAATTCATTATGAAAAAGCATTATATCCTTCACGTTTCTACCACGCGTGATTATGTGATAGCAATGGAGAAAGTTTATCATATTGCTGCAGGCTATCCACGGCAACCAAATGAGTTGCGGCTAAATTCAAGCTTTATTGATGCTTTCATATCAATTGATGGTAGATGACTCAGGAAAAACCACGAGCTATATATGAAATGAACTTACCTATTGGGATAACGGAAAATTTGATATCAATTTGTTATGGAGACTATGGAGTTATTTATAGTCCATTTATGCAACATAGAAACAGAATATATAATCATATAGAGAACACAAAAGATATGGTATATTTATGTCATGGACAACTTTTTTTCATTTTTTTTTTTTTTTTATAGAGTTTCAACCTACTGTTGTAGGTTCGCTCTAGATGATTGCTCTTTATTATCATACTAAAATATCAACTAGTTTTTGGTGTATGCAAGAATCGAGACTAAAGCACTTGAGCTATATATGAAATGAACTTACCTACTAAGATAATGGAAAATTTGATATCAATTTGTAGTGGAAACTTTGAAGTTATTTATAGTCCATTTATGCAACATAACACAAAGATATAATGCTCTTTATCATCAGATCAAAACGCCAATTGATTTTTGGTGTAGGAGGGGATCGAATCCTAAATATTTTATTCAAATATAAAAGATTTTACTAGTTAAGCTAACTAAAACCCATACATATAAAATATAAAAATAAATAAAATGGAATAGCTACAACGAGAGAGAGAGAGAGAGAGAGAGAGAGAGAGGAATTTGAACTCTAGATGTCTCCAATAGAAACGCTAAAAAATATCAGTTGAACTATAAAAGTCTTGGGTACGATATATAAAACTTAAATGACATAATATGATTATATATGTATAAAATAAAATAAAAAATTGTTAGTTTATACACTTCCCTTGCATTTATTCTACAAAAACTTGTCATCTTTATTATTGAGTTGCCTAATCTAAACAAGACATGTTTCCCAAGGAGGCCCTAATAAATAAGAAAAGAATTGTCTCCATTTGGAATGGACCAATTTCATGGTTCAATGAAAGAGATACATAATACAATGGGCAAAACTAGGTACAGTACCTTAGGTTCCCTTGTAACGCCCCAACTCAATTCAAGAGTAAAGAAAAAAAAAACGGGAGGGGGGGTGGGGGGAAGTCAGATATTTTAAGGAGCCACACGTGTGACCCCACCTACCCCACTCCCCTCAACCACACATCTCACAAATATCCTTACTCTCTTGGCTGGCCACTCACCTGCTTCTTTCTTCTTCTTTTTTCATTTTCTCTCCATACAACAAACACTCTGCTCTATCACTCTCTCATCCTCTTCCATGGTACCTACTCCATAGAACCACCTTCACCATCATTTTCCGGCAAGGATCACCGGAAAACTCCATAGGAAAAAGGTAAGGCTCACTCATCTCTATTTATTTGTGGTAAAAACTCCTTATCTTTTGGTGGGTTTATATACTTTTGCTTGAGGTCCTTTAATCTAAGCTTTGATAATGATATCCATGTGATTTATGAGCTTTGGAAGTGATATTCATGTCTTTATATGTATGGGTTTTGTATTGGTGGAATGATTTGATGAGTGGGTTTATAGTTTTGCAATGGTGGTTATCTAAGTGGTGAAGATTTGGGGGTTTTGGCTTTCTAATGTGAAATAGTTGATGAATTTAATTTTTATTGTTTATTTGGAGCTAGTGGAGGATTTACTTGTGGGGTTTGTAATAGTGGGTATTGTTATATATGTTGTTTCATGGGTCTCTTGAAAATAGTATGTATATATGGTGGAAGAAATTCATAAAGTGCTAGGATCTCTTATGGTAAAGGAGATGATTTGAATGACATGATGATAAATTGGAGTCTATGCCTTGTAATGAAATTTTTGAGAAACTTTGGAAGTGAAACACTTTATTTGTGAAGTTAAATACTAGGCTTGCCTAATCAAAGTGCTTATTTGGCAATTCCTAATTTGTAGCTAGATACAATTTCAAGCTTTATGCTTATTGTGATAGGTTTGCTTGATATTGTTTAGGTTCTAGCTAACCTCCTTTGGAGCTTGGAGAATTAGGTCTTTTTACGGGTTGTAAAGTAAGTAGGTTTTTAATGAGATTCTTGAAAAATAACCATGTTGCATAGAGCTCTGACTTACTTTGGGAGTATATTTAATGGAATTATTATGATAATTCCTGATGTTGGTACTTGATATGATTTATTTGGATTGTATTGTTCAAAAGGGAAAAATTTACAGGTACCTTTGAGATGTTTTCTCATGCTTTGGACCCTTTTGGGTTCGGGCCATGACATCTATATTTAAAATTTTGACATCTGTCCAATTTAAGGTACTGCACCTTAAGTTCCCTATTTAAATTTTTGACATCTGTCCAATTTAACAATCCAAACAAATGGCGTTAAAACTAATTTTTTTCCCTTCTTCCTTCTTTTTCCTGTACTGCAACTGCAAGAGAACCCACGACTTCAGATTTTAGATCTTTCGAATTGTAGGATCTGTGCCTTCCGCTGAAGAATAAATCCAAATAAATCCAGTAGTCACTGGCTCACTGCAACTAAAACCATATAAAACAATAAAAATAACCGTGAAGATAGTGGAGGTACTCCTTTTGAGAGAACAAAAAGGAAAACAAAGATATCCACTTATATTAAAAGTTAAAACAACTTTCAAGGAACTTACGTGTGGCAAAGATTATTTAATTGTAAGGGATTGCAGCCCATCAGCTGTAAACTTGTTCTCATCTCAGCCCATCAAAAGCTATGCTTCTTGCTTTCCCATGGTGCTCATCAAAAGCAAACAAAAAAGACCTAGCAAAAAAATAAAGAAGAAAGGAGAAAGTAAAGAAGCCGGCGGTTTTTTATTGTGGGAAAAACTATGGAAACCTTAACTTCAACTATTCTAACACTAGATCTAGCCGGAAACCGGCGGTTTGGCAGGAGAAGAAGAGGTATGTCACCATAGTGGTGCCGTCGGTCTCAAAGAGGTCGAGCCCTGCAAACAATTGGAGCGTGGCAAAGACCGATTTGGCGAAGGAGAAGGTGACAATTTTGAGAAGAGGTGAGCCGTTGGACTCAAAGATCGAGAGTGAGTCTAGGAAGGAAGCTTTTTGCATTTTCCCCCTTTCTTCCTTATTTTTTTGCTAGGGCTTTTTTGTTTGCTTTTGATGATAATATCTATTTATTCTTCAGCAGAAGGAAAAGATCCTACAATTTGAAAGATCTGAAGCCGTGGGTTCTCTTGCATTTGAAATATAGGAAAAAGAAGGAAGAAGGGAAAAAAAGAAAAGAAAAGAATTTTTTGTTTTAACACCATTTGCTTGGGTTGTTAAATTGGACAAATGTCAAAATTTTAAATAGGGAACTTAAGGTACTGTATTTAAGGTATTGTACCTAAGTTTTGCCCAAATACTATATTATTTAAAATGAATCCATTTCATGTTTAAGTTTGAATTATTATAAATCTAAACAAGTCATGGATCCGTGCACGCATGGAAGAATTTCACATAATTATGTTTTTGAATTCACTATGGTTTAACTTTTTTATTTCTTTTCTTTGGGAACAATGTTTTTAACTTTATTTCTCATGAACAACTACAATAAGCGTTTCGAAATGTAAGAGATCTTGCCATGAATTGTAACAAATATGAGTTAACTATGGCATTAACAAAACATTCATAAGAATTACATCATAGATAGAACACCATAGTATGAAGTGAGAACAACAAAAAGATCCCGACAAGAATATATAATTATATATACCTCATGCCTTGTTAGTCAGATGCCTTTGTAGTTATTGGTTCTAGAAAACCATTAAATCTAACAAACAACTAAAAAATATTAAGTAATTAATACCCGCCAGATAAGATGAGGTCAAAAAGATTAGTTCAACCCAAGCATACTTAATTATATGGGTCACACCATTGACTATTAAACATTTCCTAATGAGGATAGAGTCAAGATATATACATGGGTCCTTCAATCATTTCAATGTTAAATATACTATGAGCGTAAGGTTAATTTGTGGCTTGGAAAAAGCAACACGAAAACTGCACAATGGCATTGAAGTGGTCCAATTTGATTTCTTTTCCAATCGTGTACAGATTATTAGTGTTTAAAGAAAGGTTCATCCATTAAACAAGAAATTGAGAGCGGTTGAAGAATTACCGAGTCTTATATGCTCCTTCACTGACTCCTCTCTATAAATAGATATATTCCCCATATGCTATATCCCCATCCCTCACCCAAGCAAGAAAAATACAACACAATAAGAAAGAACATAAAAAAATATGATGAGAGTTGTAATTGTGGCCATTTTGGCTTTGGCAACCACCCTTGTTTCAGCTTATGACCCTAGTCCATTGCAAGACTTTTGTGTCGCAATTAACAACACCGATTCTGCTGGTATGCACATGCTCTCTCCATTTTTAATTTTTATTTTGATGAACTGCAAATCTACATGTTCTCTCATTATTAGCAGTACGTAGTAATGTTATCGTCACCTACGTTCTTTCGAGATCATTATAGTGAAGTTCTACACATTAATGAAATTATTAACATCACCTACGTTATATCATCTACATTAGATTTTTTTTTCTCCTGCATGACATGTTATTGTCCATTGTTACAAAACTGTCTACTTTGTGACAATAACAAACTTTTCTTTGTGTAGTATTTGTGAATGGAAAATTTTGTAAGGACCCAGCAACTGTCACAGCCAACGATTTTTTCTTTCCTGGACTCAATATTCCTGGAAACACAGATGCAAGTAAACTCAGATCAAGTGTCAATCTTGTGAACATCGATAAATTAACAGGCCTCAACACTCTAGGCATATCTTTGGCTCGTCTTGACTTTGCACCATATGGCCTGAATCCTCCTCACACTCACCCTCGCGGCACTGAGCTTTTGGTAGTCATGGAGGGTACTCTCTTGGTTGGATTTGTCACATCCAACCCAAACAAACTCTTCACCAAAGTTCTAAACAAGGGAGACGTCTTTGTATTCCCAATTGGTCTTATTCACTTCCAATTCAATATAGGGCAGACCAATGCTGTTGCCTTTGCTGGTCTTAGCAGTCAAAATCCTGGGTTGATCACCATAGCAAGCGCAGTCTTTGGGTCTAATCCTCCAATCAATCCTGATGTTCTCGCCAAGGCCTTCCAGTTGGACAAGAATGTAATTGATTATCTTCAGAAACAATTCTAAGTCAACTACAATTTAAGAAAATATTTGTAATAGGAATAATTAACCACTATATAGTTTAAATAAAGTTTACATCGCTTCCCTTAATGTAATGCCATAGAAATAATTATTTTCAAATAAAGTGATTTGTTATTATTTATTTATTTAGTGCAAGCCATTGTGTAATAGGAAAGGCATAGCAATTAGTGCACGAATAAATCTTGATTACACCTTGGATCCACAATGTTTGAAATTACTAGCACCCAACTATTATATATAAACAGATCTTTTTTTTTTTTTTTTTTGGGAAAAAATTATACAAGTGAGAAAAAAAAAAAACTTCAATGTTTAAATATTGTGGGCCTTTATATGTTTATATTATATTGACAATGTAAATTTACATTGTAGACACACAAAAAGTGACAACTGTTGTACACATTTGCTAAAAGTGGTAAATATTGTGCACTTTTTGCAAATGCGTACAATATTTGCTACTTTTTGTATCTTTACAATGTAAATTTATATTGTAGCAAACAATGTAAAATAAGAATTTCTCCAATATTATTAAAGATGCATGGTCCAAGAAGTCCAAACCATTGTAGGTTCATGTGCTTTTAGAACAAACAAACTAATTGTGAGTTAGTCTAGGGCTAACCTAGAGTAGTTCTCTAGTATATAAACCCTACTTTTGAACAATTGTAAATACAAGGGTTTAATTGTGAAGATCTCAGGTTAAAATATTGCTTTTGCTCTTTCCTTTTTCTGTATTGTTGTTTTTCAGTCAAATTTGATCTTGACCAAGCCATGATATACCAAAATGCACAACCCAAAATTTTGAAATTTCACAACCTTCTTAGCGATGCCATCACTAGCCATCAGCATGCACGGCTGCAAGATTGCCTCTGATCACAGCCGCCAAGTTCATAACCTACAGCCACCACCAGCAACTTTGTTCACCTCTGCAAGCGCGCTGTTCTTCATGTGGCACCTCTCTGTTCTTCATGTGGCACCTCTCAATAATGTGCCATACACCTACACCGCTCTACTATACTGCTTCATTACCTGTACGTGCTAGCAAAACAAAACAAGGTGAGAACACCCGAGCATGTGTTGTGAACGGTTTAAGACCCCTTACAAATAACTAGATTGCGTAGCCTAGATAAATTAGCCAAGTTGTTACTTAGTCAAATTAAACAATTCTAGGTTAAAACAATCAAATAATCATATCATGTATATAAAACATATAAAGCTGCGGAAATAATAAAGAACACAAGATATGATCACCTAGGAAACCACACGGAAAAACCTGGGAAGGATTTGACCCACCGATCCTCAAGGTAAAACAGAATCTACTAAGAAAGAATTGAAGTTCTTACAAAAGGACTTACAAGCTCCCCGCTTGACTTCCTAATGCTACCCATTAGTAGAACTTACTGACACGACCACGTGCAAGCTCCGAATCCACGGACTCCTTCTTTCTTTGAATTCCTCAATCAGCTACAAGCACCCACGCTTGATATTCTTTAAGCTTCAAAGGCAGCAACTAAGTTGATCATCAAGATGTTGAAGTAATCTCAATCTTGAAAACCCTAAGCTTTGTGTAAAGGAAAGCTCCTCTAGATCTCACAAGAGATTTACACAAAACAGCAATGTATGAGCAACAATATAACTTGTGCAACTCTAAAAACGTGGCTAGGGTTTTGCCTTATATACCTAGGGCAAAAACATAAAACCTTAAATGTTTAATGAGTTAGGGCTGAGTTGGAATTTCTGCAGAAAACGCATCTGGTTCGATTTTCGATCGATCGAATCTATTTTTCGATCGATCGAGCCAGGCCGAAATGCCCCAATGCATCTGCAGTCACTCGATTCCAACTTTACAATATTTTACCAACTTTGAGCAAGCCTAAACAAGACTAAGTACATTGTTTTGATCATGGTTTGCCAATATTACAAATTAGAGTTCTAAATACATAAATTCCTAAACCTTTAGAACCTAACATGTTGCATCTGAAGTAGAACCTGAGTATTTTTTTTTTTTTTGAGGTGTTAGAATTTTCATTGATGTAAAAACTTTTGTATTACAAAATATACCCACCAGCATCCTGGTTTGTGGAGCCAATTCCCATTACAATCCATCCTTTTATTTCCCAAAGACCCATTACTAAGCTGAACCAAACCCGAGGCCATAACACAGCGAAGTGCAAAGCCAGCATTTAGTACCTTCTTTCCTAGGCTATACTTGTGCATTTTGTAGCCTCTGATACTCCAGTAAAAAACCAGTAGCCTCCCTCAGAATCTGTTCTGGGTGCCTCTGAAATTTCTCGAAACAAAACTTATTTCTTGTGCTCCAAATTGACCAAGACACCGTCGCCCATTGCTCTATCTCTTGCTGAGAAAATCTGTTAGCCACCATCTTGAACAGAGAGAAAAAATCTTGGACTGTGTTCGGACATTTCTGCACTTTTCCTTTGCACAGTGCCCACACATTTTTGGCTAGCAGACACTCCCACAGCACATGCGCAACAGTTTCTGTACAATGGCAGCACTGCTCACACCATGGCTCCACCTGAGTATTTGAATACCCAAATATGTGTCACCCTTGACATTCTCCTTGCGGGAATTGAACCATAGGGGGTTTTAAAGAGTCCAAATCTTTTGTTCCATTTTTCCTGCTTCACTCTATACTCCACCAATAAAAACTTGCCATGTGTACATCTAATTAATTAAATACTATCATTATTGATTTATTAATACTACAGTTATTAATTAATAGTAGTATTTAATTAATTAGGCGAACACGTGGCAAATTTTTATTGGTGGAGTATAGAGTGGAGCAGGAAAAGTGGGACAGAAGATTTGGACTTGGTTTTAAAACACACGGGTTGTTAAAAAAAAAAAAAAAAAAATGAAAAGCCGTATGGCATCACAAGGTGCTACCATGTTAGTCCCGACCACATATCTACCATGTCAAGCTATGCTATGCGTTGATAATTGACACATGATCCTATATATTGCCGCATCAACAGCCATACGTCTGTCCAACCCACTACGTCACAATTTATACGACTATTTATGTTATTATTTAAATGTCACGTGATTAAAATTAAAATTGTATGATCTCTTCAATCACCACATAAATTGGTGCAAGATAGCTCCAAACCGATATAAAACTAAACTTTTTCCATCCAACTTTTCATGGAATGGTTGATACTTGCTGTTGGTTTGTTATATCGTTGGTTTGGGTTTTTTTTTTTTATGCAATTTGGGTTTGGACTTGTGGGTTGCAGTGTGAGTTGCGGCGTGGGTTGTGGTGTGGTGTGATGGCTAGTCAAGCAGAGCAAGTTGTTATTTTCTGCTTGGACACCATCAGTGTCTTTTTTGGTAAAGATGCTGAGGAACAAATTGCACTCTTGGAGAGAATCCCATATGTTAAAGCTATTCCTGATGGATGTGAGAGAGTTATGGGTATTAAATATTAATTGTGTTTGTTAGATGGATTAGATTACTACTACTGCTTATTTGTTTTGGTTTTGTGTATATATTAATCATATAAAGAATACAAAGATATGGTATATTTACAACATGAAGAACTTTATATATATATATATATTCAATAGCTACAACGGGAAAGAAGGAGTTTGAACTATAAACGTCTTTGTTGGAAATACTAAGAAATGTCAACTGAACAAAAAAATTCGTGCGGTATGATATGGACAGCTTAAATGGCATAATATGATTATATATGTATAAAATAAAACAAAAATTTGTAGTTTATACACTTCCCTAGCATTTATTCTAAATAAAGTTTTCTTTTCTATTGTTGAGTTGACTAATCTAAAGAACTCATGTTTTCCTAGGAGCCCCTAATAACTAAGAAAATAATTATCTCCTTTTGAAATGGACCAATTTCATGGTTCAATTAAAGCTGTACATAATATGATATTATTTAAAATGGATGTTGATAGGCCAAGAATGTATTGAACCATTTGGTAAATTAACCAATTAATTAGTCAAGTAAATTAATTAGGTTCAATTACATGCAATAAGTGTGGTAGCACAAAAAAATCACAATCTAAGTTAAATGCAGTGGAAAATAAATTTGACACAGGTGATTTGTTTACGAATGGGAAAAACCATCAAGGCAAAACCCCACCGAGTGAATTTAAGGTCACCACTCCCGAGAATCCACTATTATCAAAACAAGTGGTTACAAGTAAATGAATTCCAGTATCTTATACCAACTTACAGTTGAACCCTTACCCTAATACATAATTGGACTTGCAATGTAGTGACAATCTCTCCTTTCAATTGCTCGGCTCCAAGTACGTGTCTAACCAAGCAATGCACGGATCTCAGCATGTGACTAACACACCAACTTGAGAAAGATGTTGGCTGAAAAGTTTTTTAATTCATCTAGACTGACAGGGTTTAGACCCCTTAAACCACAAACAAATTGCGTAGCCTAGATTAATTAGCCAAGTTTTTACTTAGTCAAATTAAACAATTCTAGGTTAAAACAATTACAAAATCATATCATGCATGTAAACATATAAAGCAGCAGAAAGTAAATAACACAGTGATATGATCACCCAGGAAAACCAAACCGGTAAAAAACCTGGGGAGGATTTTACCCACCGATCCTCAAGGCAAAACGGAATCCACTAAGAAAGAATTGAAGTTGTTACAAAAGGACTTACAAGCAACCCCGCTTGACTTCCTAATGCTACCCACCAGTAGTAACTTCCTGACACGACCACGCGCAGGCTCCGAATCCACGGACTACTTCTTTCTTTTGTCTTCCTTCAATCAGGTACAAGCTCCTCACTTGTTAATCTTTAAGTTCCAAAGGCAGCAACCAAGTTGATCATCAAGATGTAGAAGAATCTTAATCTTGAAAACCCTAAGTTATGTGTAAAGGAAAGCTCCTCTAGATCTCACAAGAGATTTACACAAAACCGCAATGTATGAGCAACAACACAACTTGTGCAACTCTTAAAAACGTAGCTAGGGTTTGCCTTATATACCTAGGGAAAAAACATAAAACCCTAAACGTTTAAAGAGTTAGGGCTGAGTTGGAATTCTGCAGAAAAACGCATCTGGGCCGATTTTCGATCGATCGAGAATTACATTCGATCGATCGAGCCAGGCCGAGAAGCTCCAAAGCTTCTGCAGTCTCTTGATTCCAACTTTACAAAATTAAACCAACTTTGAGCAAGCTTAAACAAGACTAAATACATTGTTTTGATCATGGTTTGCCAACATTACAAATTAGGTTCTAAATACATAAAATCCTAAGACCTTAAAACCTAACAAACTCCCCCTTTGGCAATCCGTGACAAAACACAAATCAAAAGCTCAAAGTTTACAAGTATAAAAGCCCTTTACAAAATAATGCTCATAAACAAAAGTTCAACCTAACTACTATCCATCGGTTGCAAGTGTAGACAGCAGCTTTGTTGAATCAACCTGTATATTCCTGAAATACTCAACAAACACATAAATGCATGTGTGGCAGAAAGTAGTATATAAACAGGTATAATATTCTTGTAAGATTCACACAACTCAAAATAAAGATATATATCAATGAATCAACTCATAAATATAAATCAATAAGCAATGAATCATAAGTCAACAAGAATCAAAAGAAAACATGTATATCAATATATCAATCAATGTAACTATATCAATGTTACTCCCCCTAGCATGAATATCCTCAAAAATGATATACAAAGTGAAGCACCTAGATACAATCTACTAAACTCCACAAAAAAATATCCCATGCTAAACATATGTCTCCCCCTAACTATATGTCTCCCCCTAACTACAAAATCTCCTCAAAAAGTACAAAACTCCTCTACAAGTCAAACATATAACTCCTCTACAAGTCAAACATATCTCCCCCTTTTTGTGACGGAATGCCAAAGGGCAATCAAAAGTCGCCATCAAAAGGTGGTGGTGAAGGTGAATGAAGACGTGCAAGATCAGCTCGCAGAGCACGCATCTCGTCCAGCAAGTCCACCAAAATCTGACCATGAGCCGCCTGAACGGTCATGACAGTCTCCAAAGTACGACGAACATCAAAGTCGGCCGCAGGAGGTGGAGGAACAGCAGCAGCAGCAGCAGCATCCGCATCATCACCAACTGGATCAGGAATATCCTCACCAGCAAGACCTGTAGAAGATGAGGGAGGAGGAGGAGCGCTAGAAGAGGGATCAGACCTAGGGTGTTTAGAATCAGCTCGAAGATGAGCAGCCCTCTGTCTAAGAAAAGACGCACCAATAGGACCGATGACATGAACAGGCTCAGAAGTAGGGAAATCCTCTAAACCTAGATACAATAAAATCCTATGAATGAAAATAGGATGGACGAGAGCATGAGCAGTAGATGAACTCCTATAAACTTCGTTCAAAGAACGAAGAAAAAGATGAGGAAAACTCATAGGAGCATTTGTAACAAGAGCGTACAGAAAAACACACCTCTCAAGAGGAATGGTGTGCAGATGAGAAATGGGCCAGAGTGAGTGACATGCTATCTTAGAGAAAAGATAGGTAGTCTCAGGAAGCTCAGCAGAAGTGATCCGAGGATCAGAACCCCACTGGATAGATGACCCAGTGATGTAAGATATGACATCACTCAACTCGGGTGACTCATCATAGGGATAGACAGGATCCCTAACTAAAGGTACCTCAAGAGCATCAGCCACTACCTGAGGAGTAATGGAGTACTCTACGCCTCGTATCCAACTCCGAACAAGGGTGTTGGAATCATAGACGCGGATCGAGATGTTCGAGTAGAACTCTCGAATCAAGGTAGTAGGAGGAGGAGGGTCAGACACAGCAAACAAGGGAAGCCAACCCCTACGCTCAAAATTTGCCCTAATGGCAGGATCAAGCTCATCTAAAGAGACAGACCGCTCAGCCCATATCTTCCTCTTAATGTTTAAAGTGTCATAAAGTTCTTGGTTTTTCTCACTAGGGAACCGCTCACTATCAAAGGAGGGAGGGGAAGGAGTAGGAGTGGGAAGAGTCCTATGTGCTCTAGTCTTCCTAGGCATGGTGCTAAGGAAAAGGACATAGACACAGAGAGAAAACCAAAAAGAACAAACACAAAAACCAAGGGCAGACTGCAAGTTAGCACAAAAAAAAATATAGAATTAGAATTCTATATGATGCATGAACATTAACAATGTTATGATGCATGAACTAATGCAGTAATCAGGATCAATTTAAGTTCAAATTCATAAAATTGGCTTGAACATAGAGTTTCTTAACAAAAACCCTAAAAATTTGAGAACAACTTGAAAATTTTTGTACCAAATTGATGAACCAATCATTATAAACTATTGCAAACAATTTATAATAACCAATTGCATCAATTACACAAGCCAATTTCATCAATTAAACCCAATTGCACAAAAAGCCCCAATTCGGATCAATTATAAACCCTAGAAATTTAAGTTTTTCACAAAACACAAAATTGATCAAATTAATCACTCAAGAACATGTCTAGAGGGTGTCCCCAACAAAACCCAATGATCAATTGCAAACATAATGGTCCGAATCAACAAAAATCCCAATATGAAAAGTTCCGAAAATCTCCCTAAAAAATGCATGAAAAATGCATGAAAACTTGAAAATAATTTGAAAAGGAAGGGTAAAAAGGACATACCGGCTTGAGAAGGGAGAGATTATGCAAAAAGTTCGGAGGAAAACGACAAAAACTTGAAGAATTGGTCCTGCCTCGTCGGAGAGAGAAAAAGAAAAGTTTTGAAAAAGTTTTGAATCTTTGAAAAAGTTAGATTTTCCCTTTTTTAAAAAGCTTCTTCACGATGTTCGATCGATCGAAAATTACATTCGATCGATCAAATGTGACAGTCATTTTAGAACTTTCTGAGGCACTTTTTCGATTGATCGAAGAATACATTCGATCGATCGAAATAGGCAGAGGCACACTAAATTTTGGGGAAAAACATACTTTTGAAAAATTGCAAACCCAATTTTGAAACAACTCCTCAAAGCACTTGAACAATGAAAACAAAATGCATGAGTATGAAATGGAATGCATCTTCAAAAACCCAAAATTTTAAACCCAATTCTCTCAAACACAAGTTTCAATTGTCTTCCAAATTAATTTTCTCAAGCAGCAAGTATGTTGTGCACAAATCTCAAGATATTTTTAAACTTGGTTGGTCAGACCAAGGACACACACACTAACATGTACAGTGTTTAACAAAGAGTAACTTGTGAAGTGTGTGAAACTAGCAAAGACTTGAGATACATGTGAGGTGATATGTGAATGGCAATCAAGCACAAAGTCTACACAATTCATCACATAGAATTAAAAGAGACTATCACTTAAAGAGTTACATCCTATAACTCCCACATCTCCTAGAACAAAAGCTTGCAATCATGTAAGTTTCTTGCATTATTGCCTCTTATTTATATATGAATTGGCATTCAGCCTAATAGTACACACCGGTTTGAATTAAGTGAATTGGCATCAAGCCTAATAGTACACACCGGTTTTAATTTAATTGAGGCTACACCTTATGTTCTTTTTGTGTATGTGCTATACTTTCTCGAGCACAAAATCTTATGATATGCACTAAGGTGTTCATGATTGGCTAGTGAACAGTGGTGAGATGGTTATTTATGTCTTTCTCAAAAGGATCAAGTCCGACAGTCAAATAACATATGACTTCAAGATCAAGACAAAGTGATTAAAAAACCACACACATCTTTCCCACACAACATGCACTACAAAGTTTCAACTAGTTAAGTGCAGTAAATAAGCTCATCCAAGTTAAACAAGGTACACTAGACATGACATGTGTAAAAAGAATGACCAACCTTGTTTTCAAGAAATCAAGAAAAATAGTGTTCAACAAAGATTTTGCTTTCCCTTTTTTTTATTTTTTTTATTTTTTATTTTTTAAAAAAGAGAAAACAAATAAATCCTAGAATGAAATGCATGTATGTAATGCAATGCAAGTCCTAGAACAAAAGAAAAACACAAAAACCAAATAACAATGGTCACAACAGAATAGAGCAATGAAGCACAAGGACCAAGAAAGACAAAACAGCTAGGGACAGCGAAGCACACCAATCACTTGACGAAGTGTCTCAAACTTACTTCCATCAAGTGGTTTGGTAAAGATGTTAGCATTTTGACGATCAGTAGGAATGTATTCAAGAGCAACTATTTTCTTTTCCACCAGATCCCTAATGAAATGATACCTAAGCTCAATGTGCTTGGTCTTAGAATGTTGAACCGGATTCTTAGATATATTTATAGCACTAGAGTTATCACAATAGACTACCATGGTATCTTGAGGAATCCCATAATCACCCAAAAGTTTCTTCATCCAAAGAAGCTGTGAACAACAACTCCCGGCAGCAATATATTCTGCCTCAGCAATGGATAGAGAAACAGAATTCTGCTTCTTACTCATCCAAGCCACAAGATTGGCTCCTACATAAAAACACCCCCCAGTGGTGCTTTTTCTGTCATCAGCATTCCCAGCCCAATCAGAATCAGAAAAGCCAGCAAGAGACAAGTTTGACTCCTTGCTATAAAATAATCCATAATCACAGGTTCCACTTACATATTTTATAATCCTTTTAACAGCATTTAAATGAGAAACCTTAGGATTAGACTGGAATCTAGAGCAAACACCAACACTAAAAGATATATCAGGACGACTAGCAGTTAAATATAAAAGATAGCCTATCATGCTTCTATACAAAGTAACATCAACAGACTCACCGGATGAATCAATTGTCAACTTTGCATTAGCTGCCATCGGCGTTCTAGCATGAGCAGCCTTGTTAAGTCCAAATCTTTTAACCAAATTCCTTGCATATTTAGCTTGATTGATGTAAATTCCTGTCTCAGTTTGCTTTACCTGCAATCCCAAAAAGTAAGTTAGTTCTCCAACCATGCTCATTTCAAACATCGCCTTCATTTCATCTGCAAAAGAATGAGCAAGAGAATCATTAGTAGCACCAAAAACAATGTCATCAACATAAATTTGAGCTACAACAAAGCCAGTCTTATCCTTTCTTATGAAGAGTGTTGTATCTGCAGATCCCCTTTTGAATCCATGCTCAGTGAGATATGCAGTCAATCTGTCATACCAAGCCCGAGGAGCTTGCTTCAACCCATAGAGAGCTCTCTTCAGTTTGTAGACATCATCCGGTCTATGAGGGTCTACAAAGCCTTTAGGTTGTTCAACATACACTTCTTCTTGTATCATTCCATTCAAGAAAGCACTCTTGACATCCATCTGATATAGCTTGAAGTTCAGGTGACTTGCTATAGCCAACAATATCCGGATGGATTCTAACCTTGCTACTGGTGCAAAGGTCTCATCAAAGTCAATTCCTTCCACTTGTGTGTACCCTTGTGCAACAAGTCTTGATTTGTTTCTGATCATAGTGCCATGTTCATCTGACTTGTTCTTAAAGATCCACTTAGTTCCAATCACATTGACATCCTTTGGTCTAGGAACTAGTTCCCACACATCATTCCGAACGAATTGATGAAGTTCTTCATGCATAGAATTTACCCAATCAGCATCTTGAAGTGCTTCATCCACCTTCTTCGGTTCAAATTGGGACAGATAGCATGAGTGAGTGATCACATTCAATGCTTTTGATCTTAACCTCATGTTATCATTCAGACTACCCAATATATTTGTGGAGGGATGATTCAGTCGCACTCTAGAAGATGGTCCTTTGACTAAAGAAGTGGAAGTTCCTTTCTGTGCAGATGGGGGACTGGATTGACTTTGTGCCTGTCGAGTGTCACGAACTGGAGTGGATGGTTCTGAACTTGAAGGTACTGAGACTGTATCATTTAACACCAACAGCACTTCCTCACTATGTTTGACAACATCCTCAGTATGAAGAGTGTCATCCACTTCTAAAGACGTATCTTGAGCAGGAACAGTGCTTTCTGAACACACTTCATCATTTATCACAACATTTGAAGATTCCATGACTGTTTTGGTTCTCAGATTGTACACTCTATAAGCTCTACTGGTGGTAGAATATCCTAGAAAGTATCCTTTGTCGCTCTTGGCATCAAATTTTTCTAGGTTCTCTCTATCACGCAGAATGTAACAGTCACTGCCAAATATCCTGAAATATTTGACAACAGGTTTCTTCCCTCTCCAGAGTTCATAGGGAGTCTTCTTAGAATCAGGTCTAAAATACACCCGGTTGAGTGTATGGCAAGCAGTGTTGACTGCTTCTCCCCAGAAGGACTTTGACAAATTTTTGTTGTGAAGCATGACTCATGCCATTTCCTGAACAACCCTATTTTTCCTTTTCACAATTCCATTCTATTGAGGAGTCTTAGGAGATGAGAACTCTTGATGAGTGCCTTGCTCATTGCAGAAAGTAGCCAGCTTGGTATTTTCAAACTCTTTTCCATGATCACTTCTGATTCTGGCTATCACAGTATCTTTCTCAACCTGCAATTTCTTGCACAGATGGATCATCTTCTCAGGAGCTTCAGCTTTATCTTTCAAAAGTATAACCCAAGTATATCTAGTAAAGTCATCCACAACAACTAGAATATACTTCTTTCCACCCATACTTTGAACTCTTGCAGGACCCATGAGATCAATGTGTAGTAACTCTAAAGGTCTTGACGTTTGAACACTAGACACAGATGGATGCTTGGATTTTACTTGTTTACCTATCTGACATGGTCCACAAATGCACTTCTCTATTTTCTCAAATTTAGGTAAACCTATAACTGCCTCACACTTGGAAATCTTTTCTAACTGCTTATGACTGGCATGCCCCAACCGTTGATGCCACAGATCAACTTGATCTATCTTTGCACTAAAGCACTTGTTGTTTACACTTGGTGTTATTCCATAGCAGTTGTCAGCTGTCCTCACACCAACACTCATACAATCACCTCCTCCATCAAGTATCTCACATTCATACTTGGTGAAGAGGACCTTTAAACCCTTATCACAAATCTGACTAATGCTGAGTAAATTGGCCTTCAATCCATCAACATACCAAACGTCTTCAAACATTGGCAAACCTGGAATATCCACAGTATCAATGCCTCTGATCACAGATTTACTTCCATCTCCAAAGGTGACTGTCCCAATCTTTCCTTCAAAAAGTGTTTTGAACAAATCTTTATTTCCTGTCATGTGCCTGGAACAACCACTATCCAAATACCAATGACAAGAATCATGTGCCTTTAAGGCGGTTAAAGCAGTATAACAAACATAATTCTTATCACATGAGATTATGCCAAAATACTTAAGGAAAGATTTAACAAAAACAACAAATGGCAAAGACAGCAAGTAGATAAGTTGACTAATAAGCAAAAAGATTTTCCAAGACTCCATGACAACCGGGGTCAAGGATCAGCTCAGAGATGAAAATCTCAAACAAAAGAGCAACCCGCTCTGATACCACTTGACAGGGTTTAGATCCCTTAAACCACAAACAAATTGCGTAGCCTAGATTAATTAGCCAAGTTTTTACTTAGTCAAATTAAACAATTCTAGGTTAAAACAATTACAAAATCATATCATGCATGTAAACATATAAAGCAGCGGAAAGTAAATAACACAGTGATATGATCACCCAGGAAAACCAAACCGGTAAAAAACCTGGGGAGGATTTTACCCACCGATCCTCAAGGCAAAATGGAATCCACTAAGAAAGAATTGAAGTTGTTACAAAAGGACTTACAAGCAACCCCGCTTGACTTCCTAATGCTACCCACCAGTAGTAACTTCCTGACACGACCACGCGCAGGCTCCGAATCCACGGACTACTTCTTTCTTTTGTCTTCCTTCAATCTGGTACAAGCTCCTCACTTGTTAATCTTTAAGTTCCAATGGCAGCAACCAAGTTGATCATCAAGATGTAGAAGAATCTTAATCTTGAAAACCCTAAGTTATGTGTAAAGGAAAGCTCCTCTAGATCTCACAAGAGATTTACACAAAACCGCAATGTATGAGCAACAACACAACTTGTGCAACTCTTAAAAACGTAGCTAGGGTTTGCCTTATATACCTAGGGCAAAAACATAAAACCCTAAACGTTTAAAGAGTTAGGGTTGAGTTGGAATTCTGCAGAAAAACGCATTTGGGCCGATTTTCGATTGATCGAGAATTACATTCGATCAATCGAGCCAGGCCGAGAAGCTCCAAAGCTTCTGCAGTCTCTCGATTCCAACTTTACAAAATTAAACCAACTTTGAGCAAGCTTAAACAAGACTAAATACATTGTTTTGATCATGGTTTGCCAACATTACAAATTAGGTTCTAAATACATAAAATCCTAAGACCTTAAAACCTAACATAGACGATGAAGATCAAGAAGCTCCTTAGTTACAAAACCTTTGGCACACAAACGCAGTAGCTTCTATAAAGAAGATGAACTAGGGCAAATTGTCTTTGGTCACAATTTGGGTGAATAATCACTTTGTATCAAATTGCATCACCTTAGACGGTCTTTAAAATAATCCTTATTGTTAGGGTCTAAGACTTTAGGAACTAATGTATTAGAACTTCAATTTTTATTATGTTGGCAAACCATGATCAAAACATAGAGTCTAGGTTTAGGCTTACTCAAAGTATATTTATTTGTAAAATTGGAATCAAGTGATTGTAGAATTTATTAGACTAAATCTGCAAGGCTTAATCGATCAAAAATTAGACTTGATCGATCGAACCATGTGCAGATTTATTTTTCTGCAGAATTACAATTTAGCTTAAACTCTACTTAAACGTATTGGGTTTCAAGTAAAACACTCCTAGAGTATAAAGGAAACCTTAAGAGCGTTTTATAAGTTTTTTAGAGAGATTAGAGTACATCTGGTGCCTCTTTTGTAGATCTAGGGTTTTGTACCCAAAAGCTCTCTAAAGTTGTTGTTTATGCTGTGTATGAATCTCTTGTGAGATCTAGAAGTGTTTGCCTTTATACATAGGGTTTCCAATTTCAAGATTGATGTCGAGAGATTGATGATCATCTTAGTTGCTGCATAAAGAGCTTAAAGAAAACACAAGTGGGAGAACTTGTGGTTGCTGTGAATCCAAGAAAAAAGTAGTCCGTGGACTCGGAACTGTCACGTGGTTGTGGTAGTAAGTTTCCTACTCGAGGTAGCAATAGGATGTTAATGGTCTAAGTCGCTATTGTGTAAACTTTAATTCTTTTATAGTGGATCTGTTTTACCTTAAAGACAACTAGGTTAAATTTTTCCCAGGTTTTTTACTAGTTTGGTTTTCCTCGATTATCATATTGTTGTGTTATTTTTTTTCCACACTATTTCAATGATATGATTTACTTGTATTAACCTAAAACTGAATAATTTACCTAAGTTAATAAATTGGCTAAATAACTAGGTTAATCTGTTTGTGTTTAAGGGGTCTAAAAATGTACACTTATATATGTCTAGGGTTGTGAGAAAAGAAACCCTCCACAAATAGCTTGGATATGTATGAAAAACAGATTTGGAAATCTGTATAGATACAGCTTCTGTCGAGAGCTGTCGAGAATTATATATTAAACTTGATAGATACATCTGTTGAGATATTTGTCAAGCTTTAATGAATAGTACTTTTTTACTTGATTCTTGGACCGATTTGCATGACTTCAATACTAGACTTGAACTCTTGTTCCTTGAAGTATTAAATACATCTTAGATCTACCCAGTTACAAGTAAAGTGCATTTTGTTAAAGGATTAGCCAATTTACAATGACATATGTTCTAACAAGTTCCACATATGTCCTAACAGATGCATTTCATGTTTCAGTTTAAAAGTTATAAACCTAAACTAGTTGCGGATCCATGCATAGCACGGAAGAATTTCATATAATTATTTTTTTGAATTCACTATGGTCAATATCTAACTTGTTTCTTTTTTTTTTTTTTTTTTTTTGAAAAGTGTTTTTAACTTTACTTCTCTAGTTCTCATACAACAACTTCAATAAGCGTTTCGATGGAAGAGATCTTGCCATGAATTGTAACAAATATGAGTTAACTATGGTATTGGCAAAAAATTTATAAAAATTACATCATAGATAGAACACTGTTGGGTTCTAAGAAATTAGGAATTAATGTATTAGAACTTCAATTTGTATTTTGTTGGCAAACCATGATCAAAACATTTAGTCTAGGTTTAGACTTGCTCAAAGTATGTTTATTTGTAAAATTGGAATCGAGTGATTGCAGAATTTATTGGACTAAATCTGTAAGTCTCGATCGATCGAAAATTAGACTCGATCGATCGAACCACGTACAGATTTATTTTTCTGCAGAGTTCCAGTTCAGCCTAAACTCTATTTAAACGTCTTGGGGATCAAGTAAAACACTCCTATATATAAGGAAAACCCTAGAACATTTTTTAAGACTTTTGTGAGAGAGATTAGAGTGCCTCTTGTGCCTCCTTTTATTTTTAGGGTTTTGTCCCAAACCTCTCTAAGTCTTTGTTGCTCATATTTGCTGTTTATGTGAATCTCTTGTAAGATCTTTGAGGAGCTTTCCTTCACATAAACTTAGGGTTTTCAAGGTAGAGATATTATCTACATATTGATGATCAACAAGGTTGCTACCATTGGAGCTTAAAGAAAAACAAACGGGGAGCTTGTAGCTGATTGAAGGAATACAAAGAAAGAAGTAGTCCGTGGATTCGGAGCCTGTGCGTGGTCGTGTCAGGAAGTTTTACTGGTGGGTAGCATTAGGAAGTCAAGCGGGGAGCTTGTAAGTCCTTTTGTAAGAACTTCAATTCTTTCTTAGTGGATTCCGTTTTGCCTTGAGGATCGGTGGGTCAAATCCTTCCCAGGTTTTTTACCTGTTTGGTTTTCCTGGGTGATCATATCTTATGTTATTTATTATTCCGCTGCTATATATTCTTGATATGATTGTTTGATTGTTTTAACCTAGAATTGTTTAATTTGACTAAGTAACAACTTGGCTGATTAATTAAGGCTAACCAATCTAATTGTGGTTTAAGGGGTCTAAATTTCCGTCAAACACCATAGCATGAAGTGAGACCAACAAAAAGGGACCGACAAGCATAATATAACACATGCCTTGGTAGTCAGTTGCCTACATAGTTCTTGGTTCTAGAATACAGAGTCAAGATAAGATGGGGTCAATAAGATTAATACAACCCAAGAATTCTTAAATGGGTCACACCGTTGACTATATATTAAACATTCCCTAATGAGGACAGAGTCAAGATATATGCATGGGTTCTTCAATTATATCAATGTTAAATATACTATGAAAGTATATTTGTGGTTCGGCCCAACACGAAAACTGCACAATGGCATTGAAATGGTCCAATTTGATTGCTTTTTGTTAGAGCATTTTAATATTAAATAATTAAAATAAATAAATATTATAACATAAATGAAAAGATATGGGAGAGGAGTTAGTGAAAATGTTTAATCCTACATTGAAAAGGAGAGAGACTTTTTTATTCATTTTAATTGTGGTGATTAATGGGCTAAAATGAATTGTCTCAGATATTGGGCTAGATATGTGCGTAAGGGGGAGGTGAAGAGTAGAGGTAATAAATTGGGTAGTAATTTCGTGAGGCCCATTGAGCCTATAAATAGACTCATTCAGACTCAATCCAAGTTACTACAATACTCACAAAAAAAATACACTAAAAGATAGAGAGGTTCTTGGCAAGGAAGGGTGTTCTTTCTGGTGGAGCTTTGGGCTTGAACACTTTGTGCAGAGGTTGTTCTAGCCATATGACACTTGTTGGGCTATTGTATCCTGGGGGAGACAAGTCAGAGAAGGTCTGCATCGGTTACAAAGTTTAGCCAACTAAGGGCTTGAATCTCCTTAAAGAGAGCGAGTGCCGCGCCTCAGTCCAAATAATGTTGTGTAATTTCTCTTTTTAAAGTAATAAAATTCAGTAGTATTATTTAGTTTCTCTTTGTATTATTTCCATTATCATTGTATTTGCACCAACACTTTTCAATTGTGTACAGACAAGTACTGGTTAAATAATGTTTCAGCCATTAAACAAGAAATTGAGAACTGGGGAAGAATTACCAAGTCTTTTATGCTTCGTTTGTGAAAAACTTAGACAGGTTCACTGACTCCGCTCTATAAATAGGCATATCCCCATATACTTTGTTCCCATCCCTCGCCCAAGCAAGAATACGCAGAGTACTGTACCATAAGATAGAGATAACATAACCTCAAACACGATGAAAGGTGTTCCTTACCTCGTTACTGTTGCCATTTTTGCTTGGGCATTTACCGTTGCTTCTGCCTATGACCCTAGTCCTTTGTAAGACTTCTGTGTCACAATTAACAACACCGATTTTGTTGGTATGTACACGCTCTCTCCTTTCTTTATTTTTATTTTGATGAACTGCAAATCTACATGCTCTCTCATTATTAGCAGTACGTAGTAGTGTTACCATCACCTACGTTCTTTCGAGATCATTATAATGAAGTTCTACACATTAATGAAATTATTATCATCACCTACGTTATATCATCCACAATAGATTTTTTTTCTCCTACATGACAAGTTATTTTCCATTATTACAGAACTGTCTTCTTTTTGACAATAACAAACTTTTCTTTGTGTAGTATTTGTGAATGGAAAATTTTGCAAGGATCCAGCAACTGTCACAGCCAACGATTTTTTCTTTCCTGGACTTAATATTCCTGGAAACACAACTGCAAGTAAACTCGGATCAAGTGTCAATCTTGTGAACGTCGATAAATTACGAGACCTCAACACTCTAGGCATATCTTTGGCTCGTCTTGACTTTGCACCATATGGCCTGAATCCTCCCCACATTCACCCACGTGGCACTGAACTTTTGGTAGTTATGGAGGGTACTCTATTGGTTGGATTTGTCACTTCCAACCCAAACAAACTCTTTACCAAAGTTCTAAATAAGGGAGATGTCTTTGTATTCCCAATTGGTCTCATTCACTTCCAATTCAACATAGGACAAACCAATGCAGTTGCATTTGCCGGTCTTAGCAGTCAAAATCCTGGGTTGATCACCATAGCAAATGCTGTTTTTGGATCTAATCCTCCAATCAATCCTGATGTTCTTGCCAAGGCCTTCCAATTAGACAAGAATGAAGTTGATTATCTTCATAAACAATTCTAGTCAAACCACAACTAGTTAAATTATTTGTAATAGGAATGATGAACCATTACAAAGCAGAGTTTGAACAAAGTATGCCATGATTCCTTATATGTTATGCCTTAAAAATAATTATTATCAAATAAAAGTGTCTTATGATTTTTTTATGTATCATGGTGTCCAAGTAAATGCAGTGCAATTAGTGCATTACTAAATCTTGAGTACACATTGGATCCACAACGATTGAAATCACAAACACCTAATACAAAGTTCATATTAAAAATAGATGGCCAACCACCGCACACCCTTGGTGCGATGGTCACTCCACAAGTATAGGTGGTTGTGGGGTGTGAGGGGCAAGAGTCAGGGTTAAAGTCTCTAGGAGGGAGTTTCACACATATATATACTTAGATTAGGCTGAAGTAGAATTTCTATCTTGTAAAAAAAAAAAAAAAAAAGGTGGCCAAATTGTGGGCTCAGTAACACTAATCTATGTTGGAAAAAATTCCTATAGGTAATTAGGGGAAGAAGTTGAGAAACATAATACATTTTTATCTTTTTATTTTGGATAATTTGACAGTATGGGTGGAGAGATTCAAACTCTAGATGTTTCTGCTGGAAACACTAGAAGGTGACAACCAATTGAGTCACAAAGCTCTTGGTGAGAAATGTAATACATAAGCAGTTAAATATGATTATTTGTGAAATTACACAAAAGTCTTAAAGTTTATATCCTGTTTCAAATTAGGAATGTTTGGAAAATTTAGACCCTTGACTGATTTACAGCAAAATTAATCAACTTGTTAAATTAACTAGTTTTGAAGTCATATTGATTTCTAGGTTAGTTACCATAGTAGTAACATAGTCCATTTGGAAAACAGTAAACAAACAAACAGCACATCATATGGTGACGCAATGGAAAATCGATGGAAATATTATTCCAAAGGAAAAACCACGGTGAGAGTTGCAAAACCCTAAGAAGAAATCCACTAATAGAACTGAAAAACTTACACTTAATTGAAATAAACCCATGTTCCTGATTGCTACCTTCATTAGTAACTTACTCATGTCACCACATGTAGCTTGAACTTGATTAGACTCTTTTATTTTGAATTCCTTCACACGAACAATCCAGTCAGCGACTTCAAGTACCAACTTGAAGATTCTTCGGAACAAGTTGACTATGTAGGCTTTGTGGCTTCAGACTTGATATGCACTCTTGCAACAACACACCGCATTTGATTGTTCTCTATTTGCTTCTGTACTCATGGTTTGAATAGGTAGAGGCCGGGGTTTTCTCTTTGAATACCTTACGGTTTCTACCGTTACAACTTTATGAAAAGTCTGGGTCTTTATATAGGCTCTTTAATTAGGGTCACGAAAGCCTACGTCTATAGTTGACTTAAAATAAAACACATCACAAAAAAACTGAATTTGCAATTCTTGATCGACTAACAACTCTAGAGCTTTCATTCGAGCTTGTCTCAATTGATCAAAGGGATATCAAGCTTGGTGTTGAGATTCCAGAAATTTCTTTTCCTACAACTGATTTTGGGTCTCAATCTTGGAATTAAAAAAAAACACATCATAACTGTACAAGATTCAAAGCTTCACTCATAGTTTGCCAACAGTCAATCTATTGATCCTAACAAGATTTAAGTTTCTAATTATGTCAATTAAAGTTCCAAACTTATAGAGCATTTTTTTTCTTCAATTTGAATCCCCTTGTCCATCCTTGTTATTCATTTAAGTTATTCTAGATAGTAATAGAGTAGTAAAAAATTTAAAATTGTTGAAAATTATTTATTTTTTGTTTTATTTTAATCGATTTTGATATTCTAGCAATATTACTCTCCCTTTAAACGAAAATTTCTCAATCTAAACAAAGCGTTTTCTCTCTGTTCAATGATAGAAAAAATTGATTTATAACAAAGCCTCGGGTGAAACATAAAGTTCAGCTTTAATCAATAGTTTTGTGTTTTTATATGTTCTGTTATTGCTCAGAATTTCTGTTAGGTTTTAAGGTCTTAGGATTTTATGTATTTAGAACCTAATTTGTAATGTTGGCAAACCATGATCAAAACAATGTGTTTAGTCTTGTTTAGGCTTGCTCAAAGTTGGTTTAATTTTGTAAAGTTGGAATCGAGAGACTGCAGAAGCATTGGAGCTTCTCGGCCTGGCTCGATCGATCGAATGTAATTCTCGATCGATCGAAAATCGGCCCAGATGCGTTTTTCTGCAGAATTCCAACTCAGCCCTAACTCTTTAAACGTCTAGGTTTTTATGTTTTTGCCCTAGGTATATAAGGCAAACCCTAGCTACGTTTTTCAGAGTTGCACAAGTTGTGTTGTTGCTCATACATTGCGGTTTTGTGTAAATCTCTTGTGAGATCTAGAGGAGCTTTCCTTTACACATAACTTAGGGTTTTCAAGATTAAGATTCTTCTACATCTTGATGATCAACTTGGTTGCTGCCATTGGAACTTAAAGATTAACAAGTGAGGAGCTTGTACCAGATTGAAGGAAGACAAAAGAAAGAAGTAGTTCGTGGATTCGGAGCCTGCGCGTGGTCGTGTTAGGAAGTTACTACTGGTGGGTAGCATTAGGAAGTCAAGCGGGGTAGCTTGTAAGTCCTCTTGTAACAACTTCAATTCTTTCTTAGTGGATTCCGTTTTGCCTTGAGGATCGGTGGGTAAAATCCTCCCCAGGTTTTTTACCGGTTTGGTTTTCCTGGGTGATCATATCACTGTGTTATTTACTTTCCGCTGCTTTATATGTTTACATGCATGATATGATTTTGTAATTGTTTTAACCTAGAATTGCTTAATTTGACTAAGTAAAAACTTGGCTAATTAATCTAGGCTACGCAATTTGTTTGTGGTTTAAGGGGTCTAAACCCTGTCAAGTGGTATCAGAGCAGGTTGCTCTTTTGTTTGAGATTTTCATCTCTGAGCTGATCCTTGACCCCTGCTGTCATGGAGCATGGACACTCTTTGTTTGTTCCTCCACATTTTGATGGGAACAATTATGCCTACTGGAAAGTAAGGATGAAAGCATTCCTGAAATCCATTGATGAGAGAGTTTGGAACTCTGTGGAATATGGTTGGGAGAAGCCCACTACTCCTGTGAGTGAGTGGCAAACTTCTCAAAAAGAAGCAGCTGCATTTAATAGCAAAGCTATGAATGCCATTTTTAATGCTGTTTCAATGGAGGAATTTAAGAGGATCTCTAATGTTGAGGTTGCTCATACTGCTTGGAAAATCCTCCAAACTGTGCATGAGGGCACAAAGGCTGTTAAAATAAATAAATTGCAGCAATTAACTTCTAGGTTTGAAAGCATTAGAATGTCTGATGATGAAACCTTTGATGAGTTTTATGCTAAACTCAATGACATTGTTAATTCTGCTTATAATTTGGGTGAAGTCTATGATCAACCTAAAGTTGTTAGGAAGATACTTAGATCCTTAACTGAAGACTTTAGACCCAAAGTGACAGCCATTACTGAAAGTAAGGATGTTGACTCCATCCCTGTGGATGAGCTTGTAGGATCTCTTCAGTCCTATGAGTCTGACCTTCCCAAGACTGCCAAATCCAAATCAATGGCTCTTAAGTCTGTTGATGATGTTGAAGATGGTGGATTTGATGATGAGCTCTCTCCCACAGAGATAGCTTACCTTGCCAAGAACTTTAGAAATTTCCTTAGAAATACAAACAGGAAGGCAAGGAATACCAACACTGCTGAACCTAGAAACTTTAGGAAGAATGATCCCACTAAGGTTAACAATTTTGAAAAACCTAGAGAACAAGTAGGTCAATCTTCAAATAACTCTTTGGGTCCTCAGTGTTATGGTTGTCAAGGGTATGGTCATGTCAAATCTGAATGTCCTACTTTCTTGAGGAATAAGGGTAAAGCTATGGCTGTAACCCTTAGTGATAATGAGGTTTCTGATGATGAGTCCGGTTGTGACGAAGATGGAAACTTCATTGCTTTCACTGCTACTGCTGAAGTAGATGAAAGCTTATCTGCTGAGGAGAACCCTGCTGATGGGGAACTCTCTGAAGATGCAGATCTTCAAGAGGCCTATAACAAACTTTGCAAAATTGCTGCAAAGGATGCTATGAAAGTTGATCTAGGCCTGAAGAAAATTGATGCTCTTGAGCTTGAAAAGAAGAACTTGCTTGTAAAACTTTTTGATGCTAATGATCTTTTGAACAATGTTAAATCTGAAAATATGCTTTTGCTTGATAAAGTTAGAACTTTAGAACATGATTTATCTGTTGCTAGATCTGCTAGTTCTAAACTTGATCACATGCTGAATGTTCAAAAGTATCCTTCTGATAAAGCTGGGTTAGGATATGTTGAAAGCATCTTTAATTCTGGACCCCATTCTACTGTCTTTGTTCCTTCGTCTTCTTCTTCTGAACCTCTTGGAAGTAAGGTTGTGAGTGAAACCATTAAACCCCCTGTGTGTGAGGTTGTTAAACCTGTAGGAGTTTCACCACCAAAGAAGATTAGGGTAGACTTAAACGAATCCAAACCTAAGAAGCCTACCAAACCTAAGGACAAGATGCATGGTAAACCTGCTTGGGTTTGTCATTATTGTGGTAAGTCTGGACATATCCGTCCTAACTGTTACAAGCTTCAAGCTGATAAGAGAGCAAAAAGACCAAAAGTGCCTGTGCCTCAAGCACAAGATCCTATGGCACTAATTGGTGAATTGGTAAAGGCGTTAAACCTTTATTCCAATTCTGGAGTTGGGAATCACTCTAATGTGAATAAGAACTCCAATGCTCGGGGTGCATCTAAAAAGTTTTGGATGCAAAAGACTCGCACTAACTGAGTCTTTCTGACATGGTCCTTGTGCTTCATTGCACTATTCTGTTGTGACCATTGTTATTTGGTTTTTGTGTTTTTCTTTTGTTCTAGGACTTGCATTGCATTACATACATGCATTTCATTCTAGGATTTATTTGTTTTCTCTTTTAATAATAAAAAAAAAAAAAAAAAAAAAAGGGGAAAGCAAAATCTTTGTTGAACACTATTTTTTCTTGATTTCTTGAAAACAAGGTTGGTCATTCTTTTTACACATGTCATGTCTAGTGTACCTTGTTTAACTTGGATGAGCTTATTTACTGCACTTAACTAGTTGAAACTTTGTAGTGCATGTTGTGTGGGAAAGATGTGTGTGGTTCTTAATCACTTTGCTTTAATCATGAAGTCACTTGTTTTTGACTGTCGGACTTGATCCTTTTGAGAAAGGCATAAATAACCATCTCACCACTGTTCACTAGCCAATCATGAACACCTTAGTGCATATCATAAGATTTTGTGCTCGAGAAAGTGTAGCACATGCACAAAAAGAACATAAGGTGTAGCCTCAAATTAATTTAAAAACTGGTGTGTACTATCAGGCTTGATGCCAATTCACTTAATTCAAACCGGTGTGTACTATTAGGCTGAATGCCAAATCATATAAATAAGAGGCAATAATGCAAGAAACTTACATGATTGCAAGCTTTTGTTCTAGGAGATGTGGGAGTTATAGGATGTAACTCTTTAGGTGATAGTCTCTTTTAATTCTATGTGATGAATTGTGTAGACTTTGTGCTTGATTGCCATTCACATATCACCTCACATGTATCTCAAGTCTTTGCTAGTTTCACACACTTCACAAGTTACTCTGTGTTAAACACTGTACATGTTAGTGTGTGTGTCCTTGGTTTGACCACCCAAGTTTAAAAATATCTTGAGATTTGTGCACAACATTCTTGTTGCTTGAGAAAATTAATTTGGAAGACAATTAAAACTTGTGTTTGGGAGATTTGGGTTTAAAATTTTGGGTTTTTGAAGATGCATTCCATTTCATACTCATGCATTTTGTTTTCAATGTACAAGTGCTTTGAGGAGTTGTTTTCAAAATTAGGTTTGCAATTTTTTCAAAAGTATGTTTTTCCCCAAAATTTAGTGTGCCTCTGCCTATTTCGATCGATCGAATGTATTCTTCGATCAATCGAAAAAGTGCCTCAGAAAGTGCTAAAACGACTGTCACTTTCGATCGATCGAATGTAATTCTCGATCGATCGAACATCGTGAATATGCTTTTTAAAAAAGGAGGAAATCTGACTTTTCAAGAACTATTTCAAATCTTTTTCAAACCTTTTTCTCTCTCCGACGAGGCAAGTCAAAAGATTCAAGTTTTTGTCGTTTTCTTCCGATCTTTTTGCATAATCTCTCTCTCCTCAAGCCGGTATGTCCTTAATACCCTTGCTTTTCAGTTTATTTACTTGATTTCATGCATTTTTCATGCATTTTAGGAGGAGATTTTCGGAACTTTCTTTTTGGGATTTTTGTTAATTCGGACTATATTGTTTGTAATTGATCAATGGGTTTTGATGGGGACACTATATAAACATGTTCTTGAGTGATTAATTTGATCAATTTGAAGTTTTGTGAAAAATTGAAATTTTTAGGGTTTATAATTGGTCCGAATTGGGGCTTTTTGTGCAATTGGGTTTAATTGATGAAATTGGCTTGTGTAATTGATGCAATTGGTTATTATAAATTGTTTGCAATAGTTTATAATGATTGGTTCATCAATTTGGTACAAAAATTTTCAAGTTGTTCTCAAATTTTTTTGGGTTTTTGTTAAGAAACTCCATGTTCAAGCCAATTTTATGAATTAGAACTTCAATTGATCCTGATTACTGCATTAGTTCATGCATCATAACATTGCTAATGTTCATGCATCATATAGAATTTTACTTCTATATTTTTTTTTGTGTGCTAACTTGCAGTCTGCCTTTGGTTTTTGTGTGTTTGTTCTTTTTGGTTTTCTCTTTGTGTCTCTGTCCTTTTCCTTAGCACCATGCCTAGGAAGACTAGAGCTCGTAGGACCCTTCCCACTCCTACTCCTTCCCCTCCCTCTTTTGATAGTGAGCGGTTCCCTAGTGAGAAAAACCAAGAGCTTTATGACACTTTAAACATTAAGAGGAAGATATGGGCTGAGCGGTCTGTCTCTTTAGATGAGCTTGATCCTGCCATTAGGGCAAATTTTGAGCGTAAGGGTTGGCTTCCTTTGTTTGCTATGTCTGACCCTCCTCCTCCTGCTACCTTGATTCGAGAGTTCTACTCGAACATCTCGATCCGCGTCTATGATTCCAACACCCTTGTTCAGAGTTGGATACGAGGCGTAGAGTACTCCATTACTCCTCAGGTAGTGGCTGATGCTCTTGAGGTACCTTTAGTTAGGGATCCTGTCTATCCCTATGATGAGTCACCCGAGTTGAGTGATGTCATATCATACATCACTGGGTCATCTATCCAGTGGAGTTCTGATCCTCGGATCACTTCTGCTGAGCTTCCTGAGACTACCTATCTTTTCTCTAGGATAGCATGTCACTCACTCTGGCCCATTTCTCATCTGCACACCATTCCTCTTGAGAGGTGTGTTTTTCTGTACGCTCTTGTTACAGATGCTCCTATGAGTTTTCCTCATCTTTTTCTTCGTTCTTTGAACGAAGTTTATAGGAGTTCATCTACTGCTCATGCTCTCGTTCATCCTATTTTCATTCATAGGATTTTATTATATCTAGGTTTAGAGGACTTCCCTGCTTCTGAGCCTGTTCATGTCATCGGTCCTATTGGTGAGTCTTTCCTTAGACAAAGGGCTGCTCATCTTCGAGCTGGTTCTAAACACCCTAGGTCTGATCCCTCTTCTAGCGCTCCTCCTCCTCCCTCATCTTCTACAGGTCTTGCTGGTGAGGATACTCCTGATCCAGTTGATGCTGCTGCGGATGCTGCTGCTGCTGCTGTTCCTCCACCTCCTGCGGCTGACTTTGATGTTCGTCGTACTTTGGAGACTGTCATGACCGTTCAGGCGGCTCATGGTCAGATTTTGGTGGACTTGCTGGATGAGATGCGTGCTCTGCGAGCTGATCTTGCACGTCTTCATTCACCTTCACCACCACCTTTTGATGGCGACTTTTGACTGCCCTTTGGCATTCCGTCACAAAAAGGGGGAGTGATTGTGACTTGTAGAGGAGATTTTGTAGTTAGGGGGAGACATATAGTTAGGGGGAGACATATGTTTAGCATGGGATATTTTTTGTGGAGTTTAGTAGATTGTATCTAGGTGCTTCACTTTGTATATCATTTTTGAGGATATTCATGTTAGGGGGAGTAACATTGATATAGAAACATTGATTGATATATTGATATACATGTTTTCTTTTGATTCTTGTTGACTTATGATTCATTGCTTATTGATCTATATTCATGAGTTGATTCATTGATATATATCTTTATTTTGAGTTGTGTGAATCTTACAAGAATATTATACCTGTTTATATACTATTTTCTGCCACACATGCGTTTATGTGTTTGTTGAGTATTTCAGGAATATACAGGTTGATTCAACGAAGCTGCTGTCTACACTTGCAACCGATGGATAGTAGTTAGGTTGAACTGAGCATTATTTTGTAAAGGGCTTTTATACTTGTACACTTTGAGCTTTTAATTTGTGTTTTGTCACGGATTGCCAAAGGGGGAGTTTGTTAGGTTTTAAGGTCTTAGGATTTTATGTATTTAGAACCTAATTTGTAATGTTGGCAAACCATGATCAAAACAATGTGTTTAGTCTTGTTTAGGCTTGCTCAAAGTTGGTTTAATTTTGTAAAGTTGGAATCGAGAGACTGCAGAAGCATTGGAGCTTCTCGGCCTGGCTCGACCGATCGAATGTAATTCTCGATCGATCGAAAATCGGCCCAGATGCGTTTTTCTGCAGAATTCCAACTCAGCCCTAACTCTTTAAACGTCTAGGTTTTTATGTTTTTGCCCTAGGTATATAAGGCAAACCCTAGCTACGTTTTTCAGAGTTGCACAAGTTGTGTTGTTGCTCATACATTGCGGTTTTGTGTAAATCTCTTGTGAGATCTAGAGGAGCTTTCCTTTACACATAACTTAGGGTTTTCAAGATTAAGATTCTTCTACATCTTGATGATCAACTTGGTTGCTGCCATTGGAACTTAAAGATTAACAAGTGAGGAGCTTGTACCAGATTGAAGGAAGACAAAAGAAAGAAGTAGTCCGTGGATTCGGAGCCTGCGCGTGGTCGTGTCAGGAAGTTACTACTGGTGGGTAGCATTAGGAAGTCAAGCGGGGTAGCTTGTAAGTCCTCTTGTAACAACTTCAATTCTTTCTTAGTGGATTCCGTTTTGCCTTGAGGATCGGTGGGTAAAATCCTCCCCAGGTTTTTTACCGGTTTGGTTTTCCTGGGTGATCATATCACTGTGTTATTTACTTTCTGCTGCTTTATATGTTTACATGCATGATATGATTTTGTAATTGTTTTAACCTAGAATTGCTTAATTTGACTAAGTAAAAACTTGGCTAATTAATCTAGGCTACGCAATTTGTTTGTGGTTTAAGGGGTCTAAACCCTGTCAATTTCAAAAATGGATAACGAAGATTGAATTTGGCCCCTTAAATTGAAACAATTAAAAACTTTTGGTCTTTAATTGATTAAATTAAAAACTTTAGATCTAAAATGAAACATGGTAAATTCTGTAAGATTAAATACCCTCATCAATTTTTATCTAATTTCCCCCTTTTACTTTGCTTATACTACACTAATTGTTTAATTGAATTGAAAGCTACTTAAAAAAAAGGTTGAAAGTTGAACAAATCATTATGAAAAAGCATTATATACTTCACATTTCTACCATGCATGATTATGTGATACTAATGGTTTGTTTGGACTGAGGTGGAGGAAGGAGGAGTAAAGTAGAATTGGCTAAAAATTGGCGTTCTATTGACCAATTTTATTCTACTCTACCTCTCTCTACTGCCCCTCCATCCCCCTCAAACCAAACAGGCCTTAATGGAGAAAGTATTTCATATTGTTGCAGGGGCTATCTGCGGCAACCAAACAAGTTGCGGCTAAATTCAGGCTTTATTGATGCTTTCATGTCAATTGATGGTAGATGACTCAAGAAGCTGTATATGAAACGAACCTACCTATTTAGATAATGAAAATTTTAATATCAATTTGTTGTGGAGAGTCTGGAGACTGTGGAATTGTTTATAGTCCATTTAATTATGCAACATAGAAACAGAATATATAATCATATAGAGAACACAAAGATATGGTATATTTATGCCATGGACAAAAAAAGAAAAAAAAGAAAAAAAAAAGAAAAAAAAAGAGAGTTTCAACTTATGGTTGTAGGTTCGCTCATGATGATTCAATCATTAGACTAAAACATCAATTGATTTTTGGTGTAGGCGATGATCAAATCTCAGATTTCTTATTTAAATATAAAAGACATTTTACTAGTTGAACTTACTGGAACCTACAAAAATAAAATATAAAAATAAATAAAACTGAATAGCTACAACGATAGAGAGAAATTTAAACTCTAGACGTCTTGAACTACAAAACTCTTGGGTATGACATAGAGAAGAATTTCATATAATTATATTTTTGAATTCCTTGCGGTTAATGTCTATTTTTTTTTGTACAATATTTTTAACTTTACTTCTCAAACAATAATTTCACCAAGCGTTTCGATGTAAGAAATCTTGCCATGCATGAATTGTAACAAATATGAGTTAACTATGGTATGGACCAAACATTCTTAAGTGTTACATATCATATGAGTCAAAAAAAAAAAAAAAATTTACATCATAGATAGAACACCGTAGCATGACGGGAGAACAACAAAAAGAGACCGACAAGAATAATATACCACATGCCTCGGTAGTCAGATGCCTTCGAAGGTATTGGTTCTAGAAAACCAATAAGATTATTTCAACCCAAGTATATATACTTAATTATATGGGTCACACCGTTGACTGTATCTTCAACAATTATTTCAACGTCAGGATAATTTGTGCAACACGAAAACTGTACAATGGTATTGAAGTGGTCCAATTTGATTGCTTTTCTAATGTGTACAGACTAGTAATGGTAGAATAGTTCATCCATTACACAAGAAATTGAGAATGGTTGAAGAATTACCGAGTCTTATATGCTCCATTTGTGAAAAACAAAGACCAGTTCACTGACTCCTATCTATAAATAGACATATCCCCATATGCTATATTCCCATCCCTCGCCCAAGCAAGAATACGCAGAGTACTAGTTATACCATAAGATACAGATAACATAACCTCAAAAAATGATGAAAGGTGTTCCTTACGTTGTTACTGTGGCCATTTTGGCGTTGGCATTTTCTCTTGCTTCTGCTTATGACCCTAGTCCATTGCAAGACTTTTGTGTCGCAATTAACAACACCGATTCTGCTGGTATGCACATGCTCTCTTAGTTTTTTTTTTTTTTTTTTTTGATGAACTGCAAATCTACATGCCCGCTCATTATTAGCAGTACGTAGTAGTGTTATTATCACCTACGTTATTTTGAGATCGTTTTAATGAAGTTCTACACATTGATGAAATTATTATCATCACCTACATTATATCATCTACATTGGATTTTTTTTCCCCTACATGACATGTTATTGTCCATTGTTACAGAACTGTCTTCTTAGCGACAATAACAAAGTTTTCTTTTTGTAGTATTTGTCAATGGAAAATTTTGCAAGGACCCAGCATATGTCACAGCAAACGATTTTTTCTTTCCCGGACTGAATATTCCAGGAAACACAGCTGCAAATAAACTTGGATCAAGTGTCAATCTTGTGAACGTTGATAAATTACCAGGTCTCAACACTCTTGGCATATCTTTGGCTCGTCTCGACTTTGCCCCATACGGCCTGAATCCTCCTCACATTCACCCACGTGGAACTGAGCTTTTGGTAGTCGTGGAGGGTACTCTCTTGGTTGGATTTGTCACATCCAACCCAAACAAGCTCTTTACCAAAGTTCTATATAAGGGAGATGTCTTTGTGTTCCCTATTGGTCTCATTCACTTCCAATTCAACATAGGGCAAACCAATGCTGTTGCATTTGCCGATCTCAGCAGTCAAAATCCTGGGTTGATCACCGTAGCAAACGCGGTCTTTGGATCTAATCCTCCAATCAAAACTGATGTTCTCGCTAAGGCCTTCCAGTTGGACAAGAATGTTCTTGATTATCTTCAAAAACAATTCTAGTCAAACAGCAATTGGTAAAATTATTTGTAATAGGAATGATGACCATTTCAAAGCGGAGTTTGAATAAAGTTTACCTTGATTCCTTATATGTAATTTCATAAAAATAATTAGTATCAAATAAAATTGTCTTATGATTCTTTTTTTTTTTTTTTTTTTTGTGTGGTGGTGTCCAAGTAAATGTTGAGGAATTAGTGCATTACTAGATCTTGAATATACATTGGATCCACAACGATTCAAATCACAAGCACCTATTAAAATTGACAAAAATTGTATTAATAGCTACTTAAAAAAAAAAAAAGGCAAAAACAGTATTTTGGTCCTTACATTTTGGAGTCACAGTCAATTTAGTCCTTATATTTTTGTAGCAGTCGATTTGGTCCCTATTGTTTTCAACACTTGTAGTCAATTTAGTCTTTACCGTTATCTCACTAACGAAATATGCCTACATGGCAAACGGATTGTACACTTGACACACTTAAGTTTATGTGGCAAATAAAATAAAATGAGGGCTTTTCTATGTTTTATTGATGATACCGTTTGGGATGCGGTTGAAATAGGTTAGACTAGGCCGGAGACTGCTAAATCCACTTGGGATAAGGCAGCTCTTGCGGCAGCTAATGCTAATAGTAAAGTCTTAAATGCTATTTTCTATGGTGTGCCTCTAGATGAATTCCACAGAATCTCCCACATAACAGTAGCCAAGGAAGCTTGGGAGATATTGGAGATCACCTATGAGGGTACAAAGAAAGTTAAGGACACAAAACTCTAGATGCTTACCACCAAATTTGAAGAGCTCAAGATGGGTGATGATGAACCTTTTGATTCATTCTATGGGAAGCTCAACGAAATTGTAATTGCTAAACTCAATTTTGGTGAGAAAATTGAAGATACTAAGGTGGTTAGAAAGATTTTGAGGTCTTTGTCGGAAAGTTTTAGAGTAAAAGTTACAGCCATAGAAGAGAGCAAAGACTTGGATGAGATCAAAATCCAAAAGCTAATTGGGTCTCTTCAAACATATGAGCTGGGACTGCCTTTTCATAAGTCAAGTAAATCTCTCGCACTTAAAACCATCACCGAAAGAATGGATGATTCCTCTAAAGAAGATGGTGTAGAGAAGGAGGTAGCATTTCTTCCGAAAAACTTCCGAAAATTCCTGAGGATGAAGAACATCGGGAGACAGTTCAGTAGAGGGAAGTACTCATTCTCAAAAGGTGATAGAAAAGAGCTTAAGAAGAAAGAAGAGAAGGAGTCTCAATTTCCTTAAGGCATTGTGTGCTATGAGTGCAATGACCATGGACATCTAAAGAATGAGTGTCCAAATTTTCTAAGAGGAAAGGGCAAGGCTTATGCCACAACACTCAGTGATTCAGAGTCTTCCAATTCTGACTCAGAAGAGAGCTGTGACGGAGAAGGAAATTACTCCGCCTTTATGGCTATTGAACATGTTAAGTCCTTGAAGGATTTGAATCAACTTGTACAAGAACTTAGGGAGCACAGTGATGAAGAATCCATGGGGATTGTGGAAGAATCAAATGCCGAAGAGGATGAGGATGTTAGGTTCTAAGGTCTTAGGATTTTATGTATTTAGAACTCTAATTTGTAATGTTGGTAAACCATGATTAAAACAATGTATTTAGTCTAGTTTAGGCTTGCTCAAAGTTGGTAAAATATTGTAAAGTTGGAATCGAGTGACTGCAGATGCATTGGTGCATTTCGGCCTGGCTCGATCGATCGAATGTAATTCTCGATCGATCGAAAATCGGCCCAGATGCGTTTCTGCAGAAATTCCAGCTTAGCCCTAACTCTTTTAAAACGTTTAGGGTTTTATGTTTTCGCCCTAGGTATATAAGGCAAAACTCTAGCCACGTTTTCAGAGTTGCACAAGTTGTATTGTTGCTCATACATTGCGGTTTTGTGTAAATCTCTTGTGAGATCTAGAGGAGCTTTCCTTTACACAAAGCTTAGGGTTTTCAAGATTGAGATTACTTCAACATCTTGATGATCAACTTGGTTGCTGCCATTGAAGCTTAAAGATAAACAAGCGGGGAGCTTGTAGCTGATTGAGGGATTTAAAGAAAGAAGTAGTCCGTGGACTCGGAGCCTGCGCGTGGTCATGTCAGGAAGTTTTACTGGTGGGTAGCATTAGGAAGTCAAGCGGGGAGCTTGTAAGTCCTTTTGTAAGAACTTCAATTCTTTCTTAGTGGATTCCGTTTTGCCTTAAGGATCGGTGGGTAAAATCCTCCCCAGGTTTTTCCGTGTGGTTTCTTGGGTGATCATATCTTGTGTTCTTTTATTATTCCGCTGCCTTATATGTTTTACATGCATGATATGATTATTTGATTGTTTTAACCTAGAATTGTTTAATTTGACTAAGTAACAACTTGGCTAATTAATCTAGGCTACGCAATCTGGTTGTTTATTTAAGGGGTCTAAATCGTTCAAGTGGTATCAGAGCAGGTTGCTCTTTTGTTTGAGATTTTTTATCTCTGAGCTGATCCTTGACCCCTGTTGTCGTGGATTCTTGGAAAATCTTTTTGCTTATTAGTCAACTTATCTACTTATTGTCTTTGCCATTTGTTGTTTTAGTTAAATCTTTCCTTAAGTATCTTGGCATAATCACTTGTGATAAGAATTATGTTTGTTATACTGTTTTAACCACCTTAAAGGCACGTGATTCTTGTCTTTGGTATTTGGATAGTGGTTGTTCCAGGCACATGACAGGAAATAAAGATTTATTCAAAACACTTTTTGAAGGAAAGATTGGGACAGTCACCTTTGGAGATGGAAGTAAATCTGTGATCAGAGGCATTGGTACTGTGGATATTCCAGGATTGCCAGTGTTTGAAGATGTTTGGTATGTTGATGGATTGAAGGCCAATTTACTCAGCATTAATCAGATTTGCGACAATGGTTTAAATGTTCTTTTCACCAAGTATGAGTGTGAGATACTTGATGGAGGAGGTGACTGTATGTGTGTTTGTGTAAGGACAGCTGACAATTGTTATGGGATAACACCAAGTGTAAACAACAAGTGCTTTAGTGCAAAGATAGATCAAGTTGATTTGTGGCATCAACGGTTGGGGCATGCCAGTCATAAGCAGTTAGAAAAGATTTCCAAGTGTGAGGCAGTTATCGGTTTACCTAGATTTGAGAAGATAGATAAGTGCATTTGTGGACCATGTCAGATAGGTAAACAAGTAAAATCCAAGCATCCATCTGTGACTAGTGTTCAAACGTCAAGACCTTTAGAGTTACTACTTATTGATCTCATGGGTCCTGCCAGAGTTCAAAGTCTGGGTGGATAGAAGTATATTCTAGTTGTTGTGGATGACTTTACTAGGTATACTTGGGTGGTACTGCTGAAGGATAAAGTTGAAGCTCCTGAGAAGATGATACATTTGTGCAAGAAATTGCAAGTTGAGAAAGACACTGTGATAGCCAGAATCAGAAGTGATCATGGAAGAGAATTTGAGAATACCAAGCTAGCTACTTTCTGTAATGAGCAAGGCACTTACCAAGAGTTCTTATCTCCCAAGACTCCTCAACAGAATGGGATTGTGGAAAGGAAAAATAGGGTTATTCAGGAGATGGCACGAGTCATGCTATACAACAAAAATTTGCCAAAGTCCTTCTGGGGAGAAGCAGTTAACACTGCTTGCCATACACTCAACCGGGTGTATTTTAGACCTGACTCCAAGAAGACTTCCTTTGAACTCTGGAGAGGAAAGAAACCTGTTGTCAAATATTTCAGGATATTTGGCAGTGACTGTTACATTCTACGTGATAGAGAGAACCTAGAAAAATTTGATGCCAAGAGTGACAAAGGATACTTTCTAGGATACTCTTCCACCAGTAGAGCTTATAGAGTGTACAATTTAAGAACCAAAACAGTCATGGAATCCTCAAATGTTGTGATAAATGATGAAGTGTGTTCTGAAGCATCTTTAGAAAGCACTATTCCTGCTCAAGATAAGCCTTTAGAAGTTAATGATTCTCTTTTTACTGAGTATGTTGGGAAACATAGTGAGGAAGAGCTGTTGGTGTTGAATGATACAGTCTCAGTACCATCTAGTTCAGAACCATCCACTCCAGTTCGTGACACTCGACCGGCACAAAGCGAGCTCAGTCCGTCATCTAAAGGTACTTCCACTTCTTTAGTTAAAGGTCCATCCTCTAGAGTGAGACTGAACCATCCCTCCACAAATATATTGGGTAGTCTGAATGATAACATGAGATTGAGATCAAAAGCATTAAATGTGATCACTCACTCTTGCTATCTGTCCCAATTTGAACCGAAGAAGGTGGATGAAGCACTTCAAGATGCTGATTGGGTAAACTCCATGCATGAAGAACTTCATCAATTCGTTCGGAATGATGTGTGGGAATTAGTTCCTAGACCGAAAAATGTAAATGTGATTGGAACTAAGTGGATCTTTAAGAACAAGTCAGATGAACATGGAACGGTAATCAGAAACAAATCAAGACTTGTTGCACAAGGGTACACACAGGTGGAAGGAATTGATTTTGATGAGACATTTGCACCAGTGGCAAGGTTAGAGTCCATCCAGATATTGTTGGCCATAGCAAGTCATCTAAACTTCAAGCTATATCAAATGGATGTCAAGAGTGCTTTCTTGAATGGAATGATACAAGAAGAAGTTTATGTTGAACAACCTACAGGCTTTGTAGATCCTCACAGACCGGATGACGTCTACAAATTGAAGAGAGCTCTCTATGGGCTGAAACAAGCTCTTCGGGCTTGGTATGACAGACTGATTGCATATCTCACAGACCATGGATTCAAAAGGGGATCTGCAGATACAACTCTCTTCATAAGAAAGGATAAGACTGGTTTTGTTGTAACTCAAATTTATGTTGATGACATTGTTTTTGGTGCTACTAATGATTCTCTTGCTCATTCCTTTGCAGATGAAATGAAAGCGATGTTTGAAATGAGCATGGTTGGAGAATTAACTTACTTTTTGGGATTGCAGGTAAAGCAAACAGAGGCTGGAATATACATCAATCAAGCTAAATATGCAAGGAATTTGGTTAAAAGATTTGGATTGGACAAGGTTGCTCATGCTAAAACGCCGATGGCTGCTAATACAAAATTGACAATTGATCCATCAGGTGAGTCTGTTGATGTTACTTTGTATAGAAGCATGATAGGCTGTCTTTTGTATCTGACTGCTAGTCGTCCTGATATATCTTTCAGTGTTGGTATTTGCTCTAGATTCCAGTCTAATCCTAAGGTTTCTCATTTAAATGCTGTTAAGAGAATTATAAAATATGTGAGTGGAACCTGTGATTATGGATTATTTTATAGCAAGGAGTCAAATCTGTCTCTTGCGGGTTATTCTGATTCTAATTGGGCTGGGAATGCTGATGATAGGAAAAGCACCACTGGAGGGTGTTTTTATGTTGGAGCCAATCTTGTGGCTTGGATGAGTAAGAAACAAAACTCTGTTTCTCTATCCACTGCTGAGGCAGAATATATTGCTGCTGGGAGTTGTTGTTCTCAGCTCCTTTGGATGAAGAAACTTCTGAGTGATTACGGGATTCCTCAAGATACCATGGTTGTCTATTGCGATAACTCTAGTGCTATAGATATATCTAAGAATCCGGTTCAACATTCTAAGACCAAACACATTGACCTTAGGTATCATTTCATTAGGGTCTTGGTAGAAAGGAAAATTGTTGTTCTTGAATATATCCCTACTGATCGTCAAAACGCTGACATCCTTACCAAACCGCTTGATGGAAGTAAGTTTGAGACACTTCATCAAGTGATTGGTGTGCTTCGATGTCCCTAGTTGTTGTTGACTTTCTTGGTCCTTGTGCTTCATTGCTCTATCCTTTGTGACCATTGTTCTTTGGTTTTTGTGTCTTTTTGTTCTAAGACTTGCATTGCATTACATTCATGCATTTCATTCTAGGATTTATTTGTTTTCTCTTTTAATAATAATAAAAAAAAAAAAAGGGAGAAAGCAAAAACTATGTTTGACACCATTTTTCTTGATTTTTGAAAACAAGGTTGGTCAATCTTTTTACACATGTCATGTCCTGTGTACCTTGTTTAACTTGGATGAGCCTATTTATTGCACTTTACTAGTTGAAACTTTGTAGTGCATGTTGTGTGGGAAAGATGTGTGTGGTTTTGAATCACTTTGCCTTAATCATGAAGTCACATGTTCTTTGACTGTCGGACTTGATCCTTTTGAGAAAGGCATAAATAACCATCTCACCACTGTTCACTAGTCAATCATGAACACCTTAGTGCATATCATAAGATTTTGTGCTCGAGAAAGTGTAGCATATGCACAAAAAGAACATAAGGTGTAGCCTCATTTAAAATTAAAACTGGTGTGTACTATTAGGCTTGATGCCAATTCACTTAATTCAAACCGGTGTGTACTATTAGGCTGAATGCCAATTCATATATAAATAAGAGGCAATAATGCAAGAAACTTACATGATTGCAAGCTTTTGTTCTAGGAGATGTGGGAGTTATAGGATGTAACTCTTTAGGTGATAGTCTCTTTTAAATTCTATGTGATGAATTGTGTAGACTTTGTGTTTGACTACTATTCACATATCACCTCACATGTATCTCAAGTTTGTGCTAGTATCACACACTTCACAAGTTACTCTTTGTTAAACACTGTACATGCTAGTGTGTGTGTTTTTGGTCTGACCAACCAAGTTTGAAAATATCTTGAGATTTGTGCACAACATATTTGTTGCTTGAGAAAATTAAATGGAGGATGATTGGAACTTGTTTTTGATGAAATTGGGTTTGAAAATTTAGGTTTTTGAAAAAGCATTTCATTTCATACTCATGCATTTTGTTTTCATTGATCAAATGCTTTGAGGAGTTGTTTTTAAAATTGGGCTTGCATTTTTCAAAACAGTTATTTTTCTCAAAATTTTGGTGAGCCTCTACCCATTTCGATCGATCCAGTGTGATTTTCGATCGATCGAAAAAGTGTCCCAGAATGTGTCAAAATGACTGTCACATTCGATCGATCGAAGATCGTGAAAAAGCTTTTTTAAAAGTTCAGATCTGACTTTTTCAAAGAACTATTTCAAACTTTTCAAACTTTTCCTTTTCTCTCTCCGACGAGGCAAGCTCACTTGGTCAATTTTTTGCCGTTTTCCTCCAAATTTTTTGCAAATTCTCTCTTTCCTCAAGCCGGTAAGACTCTTTTACCCTTCCTTTTGTTTTTATTTTTATGTTTTCATTCATTTTTCATGCATTTTAAGGGTGATTTTCGGACTTTGCATATATTGGGATTTGGGTTGATTTAAGCTCTTTTTCTTGCAATTGATCATTGGGTTTTTGTGGGGACATATCATATACTAGTTCCTTGATGGTTAATTTGATCAATTTTGTGTTTGATGAAAAATTGAAAATCCTAGGGTTCCTATTTGATCCGAATTGGGGCTTTTGTGAAATTGAGTTGAATTTGATGAAATTGGCTTTGTGTATTGATGTAATCAGGCATTATAATCATTGTATTGTGTTTTGTAATGCTTAATTCATCAATTTGGTGCAAAATTTTTCAAGTGGTTTTCAAATTTTTAGGGTTTTTGTTAAGAAACTCTATGTTCGAGCCAATTTTGTGAAATTGAACTTAATTTGAACTTGTTTACTGCATTTAGTTCATGCATCATAACATTGTTATTGTTCATGCATCATATAGATTTTTCATTCTATTGTTTTTGTGCTAACTTGCAGTCTGCCCTTGGTTTTTTGTTTTTGTTCTTTTGGTTTTGTCTTTGTGTTCCTGTCCTTTCCTTAGCACCATGCCTAGGAAGACTAGAGCTCGTAGGACTATTCCCTCTCGTTCTCCAAAGAGGTAAAGTTTGTGAAGGCCAAAGAGCCGGTTGTAGTTGCCTCAACTGTGGAGAAGACAAAGGTTGAAAAGAAGAAAATTATGACTGATCAAAGGGTACTGAATAAGCCCCGGAACCAATCTTTAGTCAAGATAGAAGTAAGAGGGAGACCTCTTCCATGACCACAAAGAGGTCCTAGAATGAACCACTTTTGTCATCATTATGGCCTTCAAGGACACACTCGACCCAATTGTCACAAGCTGAGAGTATTGAAGAATGCAACAATCAAAGGTCAAGAAGACCAAGGAATGACAAGAGAACTTGGGTTGCTAAGTCATCAAGAGGTCGAAATGGAGATCCAGGTGTGATGGACGTGATGAAAATGATAGGTGATTTCACCACTTGCTTGGAAAGCTTCTTTAGAAGGTTTGAAGGTCCTAACTCCCATACCCAATCCTATAGGGATATCACCCCAAACGCACGTGTTGTGTGGGTGAAAAGGGGTACTCATGCATAAGCATTACAACATGTCCATGCATTATTACTTCCGATGCTTAGGGACATTTGTTTATGCATCTTATCATGCATTGATTTTAGTTTTAGCATGTTTCATTTACTTGTTTGGTTTATACCTGTTTTGTTGATCTTACTTTACTTGTTCTGTTTTTGAGTGTGTTCAAAAATTCAAAAACCCATAAAAAATTTAAAAATTTTCAATAAGTTTGATCGCTTGTTTTGTGTATATCACATGTGAGTTTGGCCTAGTACCTTCGTACTAATGGCATAGTGCATTTACGAGCTTGTCTTGTTCTGTATGCACCTATTTCTATGTGGAAGAAATCTTGAAAACTATGTGTGACTGTTGTAAATAGATCTTCAAGCTTGTCATGAATGATTGGTCAATAGTCTTGTTGGTTTTGATACTTGCATAGACTTGTGTCTATATCTCTTCCCACTTTATTTTTATGTTTTTTTGCAAAAGAGTTCACTAAATGTAAATCTTCAAATGAAAAGAGATATTGAGCTGCAAAAGCCTGTCGCACATACTAGTATTTGACTAGGAAAAAAGGAAAGCGACTTTCATTTTGAATTGTATGGTACTAAAAAAACCAAAGGCTAACTCTCAATGTTGAAATATCAAAAATTTCAAGTACTGATCTAAAAAAGGAGATGTATTATCCAAAAATGGATCAAATGTTATGCTTTATGCAGAAGCCAAATGAAAAGCTTCTAAGTTATGTAATCATTCTCATGTGGGAGGGTATATATGCTCATTTCTATAATTGAGATAGACCACTTGACTTAGTACTAGTTGTGTATGACTTAATTGAATTGATCATTGAAGCTTCACTCTGGTCTAAGGACTATTCCACATTTGATACTCACACACAACACACAAGATCTTGATTCAATTAATACTTATTTCATTTGTGTGATTGTACATGTTCAAATGTGATGTGTATGCTTAAGTACTTGCTGATCAAACACAAAAAGATTTTTGAGTGTTTTATTTGTTTTTGAAAGTGATTTTATACTTTCGTGTTTTTAGTTTTTTGTTCAAAATGCATTTGTGTTTTTTTTCCTTAAAAAATGGTTCAGAGGTTGTTTTGCGAGAAGCTCGCGACTTAGAGCTTCCTGCGAAAAGTGCTTAAGGGAAATAATTTTTTTTGTAAATTCACATAGAGACTCTCACGACTGTATCGCGACTATTTCGCGACCAACAGCTTCTCGTGAAATGCTGTTTGGCAAAAACTAGATTTTTCCAAATCAGACAGAAGCTATCGTGACTGTATCGCTACTGTCTCGCGACTTAAAGCTTATCGCGAAGGTTTTTGTGCTTTAGTGGCCATTCTTGTGATTTTTTTGCGACTGTTTCGCTACTACCTAACTCGCAAAAAATGCGTGTTTTCAGTTTTTATGTAGCAAATGTGACAGTTTTTTAAAACACTCCCATTTCCCTCGCTAAGTCTCTCTCGAACCCTTTTCAACCCAAAATCACATTTCACTCAAACCCCATCAATCTTAAGCTTATTTTCTGCATTTCCAACTTCAAGGTATGTTTTCTAAATCTTTTTCTTCAAGATTTTTTTAGATTATGCAGAAATTTAAGTTAGGGTTTCAAAATTTGGGGATTTTTTCGAAAATGGGTTGGGATTTTCTATTTTGTGTATTTTTTCAAAATCTTTGATTGGGCTGAGTCCCATTTGCTGTTTGTGCATTTGTGTTGGCTCCTTGAGGCATTTTAGCATGTATTGAGGCATATTTTCACTATGTTCATGTATCTTTTATTATTTTTGGCATTGTTGCATGGTAGATGCTTGACAAAATGTCCTAGTGACATTTTTGTGCTAAATTGGATTCAAGTGACTTCAATTTCTGGGTTTACACTTTTGTGACCCTGTTTAACTTGTTTTGGTCATGGTGTTTGTGTTTCACACACATTGCCCATACTGTACACACACTAGGCACCCCTCGTGCACTAGCACAAGCATCAGCACATGCACATTCATGCATCTGCACATGCACACACATGCATCAACACATGCACACACATGCACAACTATCTAAATTCTTGCATTGTGTCTATGCTCAGCTGTTTTGAGTTACTTTGCTCTATTTTAAGTTGTTTTAACTTTGTTTTGGGACTAACTTGAATCTAATCAAGTTTTGTGTTCCGTTTTTGTGTTTTTGCACATATTTCATGTCTGTTTTTGTGTTACTTTGCACAAATGTCTCCATTCAAGACCTCAGCCATGAAAGGGGGGTAACAACAAAGGCAAGGAGCCTGTGATTGATGTTGATGACCTTTCACCAAGGCTAAAGAAGACTCGATCACCAATAGGGACTTTTGATCCGACCTACTTCAGATCCTATGCTGCATTTTAGAATTTTTAGAAATATTTTATGGAAGCTCCTTTATTGGTGGAAAGGGCCGTGGATTAGCAATCTCTCCTTGACACAAATATCCCTCTCTGGTTTGCCACCAAGGATTGGAACTTTCTTCTCTCTAATCTGGAGGATGCATATGAAAACTTAGTGAAAGAGTTCTATGCAAATGCTACTGTTGACGGAGAGGAGCTGAAATGTTGGGTTAGAGGAAAGAGCTTCTCCATAACACCGGTTTACCTGGCAGAAATTCTACACATTAACCGGCCAATTCTTCCCACACCACAGGTATATGATGAGCTGAATCCAGAAGAAGAAGTTCTTAAAGAAGCCTTAGGAGCCAATTTGGAGTTCTCCTCAAATAGGAAGTCAATTAGTGTGGCATCTCTTTCTCCCGAATTGAGACTACTCACAATGATCATGTGTACAATCTCTATCCTTGGTCAAGCACCGGATATATGAATCTTGGTTGAGCATTATTCTTGCATAATCTGATCACTGACGAAGAGATTGATGTGTGCTCTCATATCTTTCACATCCTAGCAAAAACAGTTGACCGGATTGCTTTAAGGAATTGTATTCCTTTTTGTCGCCTTATCTCAAGGATTTTGAAGCTCAAAGGTGTGCATCCTTCAGAAGATGAACGCCTATATCCAAGGCTAAGTCCAATTAACATTCGTACTCTCCATGCAAGTATGAGTCACACCAAGAAGAATGCCAAGCAAGAAAGTCATGCAACTACGGGAAGCTCAAGCTCTACCCCCCATTCCTATGATGAACAGTTCGACAACATCATGGTTGCACTTCAGGAGATTAGTACCAAGATCTCAGGACTAGCTACTATCATGCACTCCCAGCACATTCGTTTTGACAAAAAGTTCACATCTCTCGAAACTCAGATGGACAAAATTCAGAGGAAGCTAGAAGAAAATGAAGGCTAGCTATTCCATGACAAAAAGGGGGAGATGGTGTCATTGATAGGGGGAGTGTAGTGATAGGGGGTGGAGAAACTAGAAGTTTACTGATGGTCTAACTATTCCATGTTCACTGCTTTTATTGCTTTTGTTTTAAGCTTAAATACTCTGTTTTAATTTCAGTTTAATTTCAGTAATTTGTGATCCTCCCTATGCTTTGTAGCATATATATATATATATATATATTTTTTTTTTTTTGTACTTTTAAGATATTGCTAATATGTCTTAAGTACCTCACTCTTGTGCCCTAGTAGGATCTTGTATCCTAGATGCTAATACTTAGTGTATTTTGCATTGGTTGAGTGTGGGACATGCAATTGATCCTTTGGATTGTTCTTAATTGCATTGCATGTCCGGATGAGCATTTACTTGGTAAATGTTCATTGTAATCATTCTTTAATGACTGTTCTTGTATGATCAAGATAAGCTTACATGTTTTATATTGTTTACAAACTTGATCGCATTTTACTTGTTCATGTACGTACCTTGTGTTCAACTTGTCATAAGCTTATGAAAGTTTTGTTTGTGTGCAATTGTTTCAGGTTACAAGTATATATGTGCAAGTGCTTCACAGCTTCTAGATTAGGTATGAGTGAGTTTTGCCATTGTTTCCAAACTCATATTTAAGTCTAGAGTCCGTTTTAGGGGTTTTGTCACGGAATAGCCAAAGGGGGAGATTGTAAAGTTTTTATTTACAACTATGTGTTCTGTTGGCTTTTATTCCGTGTCAAATTTGATTGTAACTTAATTCAATCTTTTGTATCCTGTATTTATGGTGAGATTTGATTGTAAGGGTTGTGTGTTAGAGAGAGAGTGTGAAGACTTGAGTAATTAAGGATGGAAGAGTTTTCGCGAGTAGCTCGCGACTAAGCATCCTGCGAAGTGACTCATATGCCTTGCACGTGCTGGAATGCGAAGAGTTAGGCCAGGATGGAGATAGCTATGTTTCGTGAGTATCTCGTGGGTAAGGCCTTCCCGCGAGACACCCGCGTGACATTCTTTTCTACCAGACTGTCCATTCTAATCCACTCTTTCTGTGCCCACACTATATATACCCACATTACCCACAAATGTTGAAGAGTGCTTCAGAGAGAAAACCCTAGCCAAGCATATTGAGAATTAGAGATTGTCATACCCACAATTCTCTACACATTTTGCTTGTGGTATTTCCTCAACTCCTACCTCTCCATTTCCGTACCATTAAAAGGTTGATAGCCCAAACACTTACCACATGTTTTCAGAGTGTCAAGTGACGTTTTGGTGCTGCTGGGAAGCAATTGGAAGAAGCCAAGGATGGCAGATGCAACATGGAGCTTGTTGCGGGATTCGGAGAACTAGACAAGACACGGTTCCGAGAAGCCTTGTTGGAGTAGGAGCTTGGAGGGCTTAGGTACATCGGGTAGATTAGGCTTGGAGGGTCTCTTGCTAACTCATGTATCCCAACTGATTGTCTAGTGGATCGATTTCCGCTTGGAGGGCGGGGGAGAGGTTTTCGCCGAGTTCTTTGGTTTCCTCTTCGATAACACATCGCGTGTTATCTTGTGTTTGCATCTTTCTTCCCTACTCTTTTACATTCCATTTTACTGCTATGTTGCTTAGATTATGGATTAGAGTGGCTTGTTTTTTTATCCGCTTACATTTACACTATTCCGCACTTAGTATTAAGTTAGTGTAAAATCTATCGAGCCGTAATTTTAATTTGGGGGTCTAAATAGCTCTTGTGTTTTCAACACATTTTCGAGTAGTCAAGAAATGTAATACTTAAGCAGTTAAATATGATTATTTGTGAAATTACACAAAAGTCTTAAAGTTTATATCTTGTTTCAAATTAGGAATGTTTGGAAAATTTAGACCTTTGATTGATTTACCGCAAAATTAATCAACTTGTTAAATTAACTAGTTTTGAAGTCATATTGATTTCTAGGTTAGTTACCATAGTAGTAACATAGACCATTTGGAAAACAGTAAACAAACAACACATCATATGGTGACGCAATGGAAAATCGATGGAAAAATTATTCCAAAGGAAAAACCACAGTGAAAGTTGCAAAACCCTAAGAAGAAATCCACTAATAGAATTGAAAAACTTACAATTAATTGAAATAAACCCATGTTCCTGATTGCTACCTTCATTAGTAACTTACTCATGTCACCACATGTAGCTTGAACTTGATTAGACTCTTTTATTTTGAATTCCTTCACATGAACAATCCAGTCGACGACTTCAAGTACCAACTTGAAGATTCTTCGGAACAAGTTGACTACGTAGGCTTTGTGGCTTCAGACTTGATATGCACTATTGCAACAACACACCGCATTTGATTGTTCTCTATTTGCTTCTATACTCATGGTTTGAATAGGTAGAGGCTGGGGTTTTCTCTTTGAATACCTTATGGTTTCTACCGTTACAACTTTATGAAAAGTCTGGGTCTTTATATAGGCTCTTTAATTAGGGTCATGAAAACCTACGTCCATAGTTGACTTAAAATAAAACACATCACAAAAAAACTGAATCTGCGATTCTTGATCGACTGACTACTCTAGAGCTTTCATTTGAGCTTGCCTTAATTGATTAAAAGGATATCAATCTTGGTGTCGAGATTCCAGAAATTTCTTTTCCTACAACTGATTTTGGGTCTCTATCTTGGAATTAAAAAAAAAAAAACACATCATAACTGTACAAGATTCAAAGCTTCACTCGTAGTTTGCCAACAGTCAATCTATTGATCCTAACAAGATTTAAGTTTCTAATTATGTCAATTAAAGTTCCAAACTTATAGAGCATTTTTTTTCTTCAATTTGAATCCCCTTGTCCATCCTTGTTATTCATTTAAGTTATTCTAGATAGTAATAGAGTAGTAAAAAATTGAAAATTGTTGAAATTTATTTATTTTTTGTTTTATTTTAATCGATTTTGATATTCTAGCAATATTATTCTCCCTTTTGTTAGGACATATGTGTTTTCACTTATTTGAACATATGTCACTTATTTATGTAAATTGGCTAATCCTTTGACAAAACGCACTCTACTTGTAATTGGGTAGTTCTAGGTGTTTTTAATATTTCAAGAATCAAGGTTTCAAGATCAAGTGTTGAAGTCATCAAGTTTGTCCAAGAAAAACAAGCTGAAGTGCAAATTCATTAAATCTCGACACTTGCTCGATAGCTCCTCGACACTTGTTATCTGTCGAGAATTAAAAGTCAGATTTTCTGATCTGATTTTTTGGGATCCGTGAATATGCTTTTGGGCCTTCTTTTCTCCTAACCCTAAACATATTAAAGGATTTTTTTAAGAGCCGTCAAAATATACACAAGTTGCAAAAGCATTGAGCAATCTCTGTTTAAGCAAATTGTGATCAAAGACAAAGTTCTTAACCTAGTTCATCTTCTCTGAAGAAGTTGCTGTGTATTTGCACCAAAGGGTTTTGTGAACAAGCATCTTCCTGATCTTCATCGTGTAGGATGAATTGAAGAACTTTGCAGCCAACCTCTCCTTCTAAGTTGGTGTTTGAAGTCGCGTACTGGGATTCGCGCATTGGTTAGTCACGTACTTGGGAGCCGTGCATCAAAGGTGGGAACTGTCACTACAGATCAAGTCCAATTGGGTATTGGGGTAAGGGTTCAACTGTAGGTTGGTAAGGTACTTGGGATTCCTTTACTTGTAACCGCTTGATTTGATAATAGTAGAGTTTCGGGATTGGTGACCTGAAAATCACTCGGTGGGGTTTTTGCCATTAGGGTTTTCCCCATTCGTAAACAAATCACCGTGTTATTTAATTTCCGCTGCTTAATTAGTTTATTGGTGATTTGTTTGTGCTTTCACACATTTGCATGATAAATTGATTAATTAATAACTTGGCTAATTAATTAATTGGTTTAATCACAAGGGGTCCTTCAGTTTGTGGCCTATCAAGTGGTATCAGAGCAGGCACACTCTGATTAGGTTTAATCTTTGCTGTGTTGATCCATTGACCCTTGTTTGTCATGGATAAAGGACAGTCATTAATCATACCTCCTTTATTTGATGGCACTAACTATGCATACTGGAAAGTACGCATGAAAGCTTTCTTGCAGTCTTTAGATGAGAAGGTGTGGCAAGCTATAGAGATTGGTTGGACTAAGCCAAAGGAAGCGTCGGCCGATTAGGATGATGCAAAGATCAAGGTGGCTAACTTCAACAGCAAGGCATTGAATGCATTGTAAGTGTAGTCACCAATGAGGAATTTAAGAAGATATCCTCAACTGAAACTGCTAAGGAGGCGTGGACCATTCTCCAGACAACCTATAAAGGAACAAAGGCTGTCAAAGATTCAAAGCTTCAGAGGCTCACTACAAGCTTTGAAGAGATTAAGATGGAGGAGGATGAGTCGTTTGATGAGTTCTATGCCAAGCTCAAGGACATAGTGAACTCAGACTTGAATCTTGGGGAAACCATCCCTGAACCCAAGGTTGTAAGGAAGGTGCTCAGATCTCTACTTGAGAGATTCCATGCAAAGATTACGGCAATAGAAGAATCAAAGGATATTGACAAAATTCTTTTGACTGAGCTGGTTGGAAACTTGCAGACCTACGAGCTAGGACTATCTAGGATTGGCAAAACGGGTAAAGGCAAGAGCTTGGCCTTGAAGGCAAAGAGCAGTGAGACAGATGAGTCTTCCGATGATGAAGATTCCAAGATGAAGTCCTACATTACAAGGAAGTTCAAGATGAAGATTCAATGGAAGGAACTTCGACAAGGACCGTAGGCAATCCAGTTCTTCTCAGTTTAAGAGCTAAGACAAAGGGAAGAAGGATGCAAAGGAAGGTGGTCAGTACACTGTTCCTGTAGGACCTAAGTGCTTTGGGTGTCATGGGTTTGGACACATGAAAGATGAGTGTCCTACATATCTCAAGAGCATTGGGAAGAGCAAGGCACATACTGCAACCTTGAGTGACACTGAGCCTGAAGATGATTTCGATAATGAGGATGACGGAATCTTAAATGCCTTCATTGCCACAGTCAATCCTATTAAAAGGATTGTTGAAGAAGTGGATGAAGAAGAAGAACTGGTGGACATCAATTGTGAGAAGATGGATGATCAAGATGATATCCTTTCAGCCTATGAGAAACTATACAAGCTGTCTGAGAAGCACGAGAAACTCTATAGGCTGACCACCAAGAAGCTCAGTGATGTGGAACTTGATCCTGAAGAGTTGTCCACAAAGTTTGATGAGGCGAATCAAACTATTGGAGCACTGAGGTTTGAGAACAACTTCTTGGCTAAGAAGACCAAGAAGCTTGAAGCGAAGCTGTTTCAAGTCAGAGCTCAATTAGAGAGGACTTCAAGTGCAAAACTTGATGAGATGCTTAGCAATCAGAAATCTACTTCGGATTAAACAGGCTTAGGGTATGGTCTTTCTTTCTCTAATTCTGCTTCTACTAGTAATACTGTTTTTGTTCCTCCTGCTAATATTGTTAAATTTGAGAACAATGATGTTAAAACTGAATTAGCTAGTGAGAACTTAAACAAGGATAAATCTATTCTAGGAGCACCCCCTAAGCTAGATAAGAAAGATACTAAAAACCCTAGGGCTAAGAAGGCTAACTCTCAAAAGCCTAAACAAAAGAAACAGCATCTTTGTCATCATTGTGGAGTTGCTAGTCATACTCGATCAAATTGCTATAAGTGGTTAGCCACTCAATAGAGTAATGGCATGATAGCATATGGAAGCCAAAATCAGCTTCAATCCTCTCTTGCTCCTATTGGAGATCTTCTAAAAGCCCTCATGTTCCTTTCGAACTTGAATGGTTTCAATTCTTCCCCTCACCGCTAGTTCAAGGGTTTAATCAAAGGAAATGTTCTTCCAAGGTGTGGAAGAAAAAGGACTCTAAGTGATTTCATCACTTTCTTCTCCCTACTTGTTTTTCTTGTTTGTTGCATTGCTTGTGTGTTTTGCATTTTTGTTGAGTCAGTCTAGTTTTTTGCTTTGCTTTGTTAACATGTTTTTGTGTGTTTACTTTCAGTTTTGTTTATTTTGTTTTTTTTTTTTTTTTAATTTGAAAAATAAAAAAAATACAAAAACAATGTGTGTTTTGTGTACTTTGGTACTTGTGTACCTTGGATGGCCAATGAAACAGAGTTTTCTAAACTTTGTATCACTTGTAACTTAGATGAGCATCTCTATACACAACTAAGCAAGTGAGCTTTGTGGCTCTTGTTTGTGATGAGTAAGATTAAGTTATCTCTTAAAACTTAACACTCATATCACTCTTTTTGACGGGTAGGACTAGAAAATCCTAAGAGAAAGGCATAAATAACCATCTCATCACTGTTGCTTGCCAATCATTAATGACATTTGTCTGCTTCGGTATAGCAAAAGTGTGATGTCAATGACATTTGTGTGCTTCGGCATAGCAAAATTGGAATGTCAAATATCAATGGGTATTTCTTTTTCTCTCTCATATAAGCTTATGCATGATATGCTTAAAAAGAAAATATGCAAAGAAAATAAAAAGCAAAAAGATTAAAAATGCTTTAAATATGGTTATAAGTGTGTATTCTAGGAGATGTGGGAGTTATAGGATGTACTTCAAAGGTGATAGTCCCCATCAAACAGTTATGATTGTGTGTGAGTTAAAGTTATTTTCTCATATCTCAGATCGTCATAACATGTATACACATATGCATTCTTGCGATGTTTTTCACACACAACACGCAATATTCTTTGCTACTTTTGATACATGTACAGGTACAATGTGATTTGGCCATCACAAAGGTTTTACATGTGCTAATGTATGCTCACTAAACTGTCTTGACTTGTTTTTGAAAAATAAAATTGGTTAGACTTGTTTAGTGTGTGTGTGTGTTTTTGAGGATCCATGTAATTAAATTTTTGATTGAGAGATGATTTTGAGAGCTTTATATGTTGATTGGATCAATGGTTGAGGTATATGTTGGATTGCATTCATGTCTGTGTTTTTCACTTTTCGAAAAACTGCTTTTAACTGCTGGCTCGACACCTTCTCGATACCTTCTCAATACCTTGTTATCTGTCAAGCTTCTCAAGCCTTTTTCTTATCGCAATCTTGACACCTGGTGGATTGATTGAGAAAGTTCCTGTCTCGTCGATACCTTCTCGATACCTTGTCGATCGATCGAGCTTCTGTTCTTTGAAAGTGGTTCTTGTACCTCGATACCTCTTGACACTTTCAGTTGTCGAAGGCATTTTCCTCGACACCTACCTCGATAGCTTCCTCGATACCTTTCGACATGTCGGCTGTCGAGAATTACTGAGGTTCCTATTTAAGCTGCTGTCGCGATCTGGATCTCATTTGCTCGATTTCTCTTGATCTATCCGCGACTGTTCCTCTCCCAAACTTGATTTTCTCACTCAAAATTTTCAACCCACTTGATTTTCGACCCTTCCTTGCTTCTAATCACTTGGTAAGATCTCATTTTCCTTCATTTTTCATGCATTTCATGTTTTGAAGCTTAGGTTTTGGGGTTTTTTGAAAATTTTTTGGGGTTTTTCAAAATTAATGAGTTTTTCTTGAAATTTTGGGTTGGGATTTCACTTAAATGTGTTCAAAATGTCATACATTGCATTTCATGTGCATTAGAATGATATTTACATGCATTTAGATGTGTGTTCTATGTTTGTGTGTTGGTACGATTGGATTGGGCTGAGCCCATGATGTTTTTTAATTTGCATGTCATATATTCATGCATTTCCCATGCATACATACTTATTGTTCAATATATTTGATATATGTGAACTGTTTTGGGACTTTTCTGATTGTCTCATTCTCTATCTTTTTTTCATTCTGTTTATGTTAGTAGTGTCTATGGCACCCAAACGTAAATCCACTCTGGCTCAAAACCCTCTGCGTTCTGGAGCTTCTTCATCTTCTGATTCTGCTCCTCTAAATCTTCGGTTTCGTGATGGAGATGCCCACAAGGCATTTTCGAAGAACTTTTCTAGATGAGGTGTTCATTCGGAACGCCAAGTCATTTTGGCAGACTTCGCCGACATTGACCTTCCTTCTGTCATTCACAGTAGGGGATGGGAGTCACTATGTGACGTCCCGGTCACGTGTCCTCTCGTGCTAATTCAGGAGTTTTACTCCAACATGCACGGGATCGATCGTTCAGTACCTCTTTTTTTCACTCGCGTTCGAGGTACGCGCATCCCTGTCACACCGCAGCTAGTTGTGGATGTGCTTAAGGTTCCTAGGATAGATTTTCCTGACTATCCTTCCTGTGAGCGTTTGAGGATTGTGTCCAAAGATGAGCTCATTTCTACTTTTTGTCAGCGCCCAGCTGATTGGGGTGAGCATCAGTACACATCATGTAGACCTTTTGTTAAAGGTCCTAGATTCCTAAACATGGTGATGACTTTTGTACTCCATCCACTCTCTCACTACAACTCCATCACAGAGCCTCGTGCTCAATTTTTGTTATCTCTTCTTGAGCATCTTACTATAGATTTTCCTTCTCATTTTATCATTTCTATCATAGATGTTCATCTAGATCCGACGTCTCATGATAAGCTCATCTTTCCTTCTGCTATCACGGGGATCTTACGCTATTTTTCTATCCCTTTTCCTGTGTCCGACCATTTCACACACATCTGTGCCATAGATGCCGCTACTGTAAAATGTAGTGAGGCTTAGTTTAGGTCGAGACAGACGGATTCCACTCCTTCCTCCCATTCAGCTCCATCCAGATCTGCTTCATCTACATCTGCTCCTTCTTCCTCTATGGGCGATGTATCTCTTGGAGACATCATGGCACAGCTGCTGCGCATGGATGCTTGCCTCAATACACTCTCCATTGAGTTGTATCAGGTGAATGTTCGTGTTGGTCGTATTGCACGATGGCAGGCAACCATGGGTGGTTTTTCTCCTGAGGCTACTTCTTCACCACCTTCTCCAGCGACTTCTGACTCTGAGGATGATGGTGATGACGATGACGCTTCGGATGATGATGATGGAGATGCTAGCTCTACTGATGAGATGTCTACATGACACTCTACCCTTTGTCACTCGTAACAAAAAGGGGGAGTAGTTTTGGGTTATGAGAGTAGTCATCTTAGGGGGAGAGTTAGTATAGGACATTTTTGATAGGGGGAGTGTTGATATTTTGAGGGATGTAGTGAGGTTTTGATGTATCTTTTCTTTTCTATTCTTTATAGACACATTGATCTTGTATATGAGATCTTGTGACCAGTTTTACATACATTGTACTTATTTTCTCTCTATATGTGGATGTATGTTTCTTTCACCTCTCTCTTTATATGTTGTTTCTTCTCTATCTTTATACACATGTTCATTATACTTGTATGCAATCTATTATTTCTGTTTCACACAAGATGCCTTGATGAGTTTTGTTTAAAGTGTTTCAAAAATATAGGTTGTCAAAGTCTACTTGCCATAAACTCTTTTCTTGCAAAGTTTTTCAAGAGTTTGTGTTAGGATAGATTTTATTGTATTCAACAAGTGAATATGAGTTGAGTGATTTATGACTTCTCTCATATGTTTATTTGTTTGTTGTGGTTTTGTCACGGATTGCCAAAGGGGGAGCTTGTTAGGACATATGTGTTTTCACTTATTTGAACATATGTCACTTATTTATGTAAATTGGCTAATCTTTTGACAAAACGCACTCTACTTGTAATTGGATAGTTCTAGGTGTTTTTAATACTTCAAGAAACAAGGTTTCAAGATCATGTGTTGAAGTCATCAAGTCTGTCCAAGAAAAACAAGCTGAAGTGCAAATTCATTAAATCTCGACACCTGCTCGATATCTCCTCGACACCTGCTATCTATCGAGAATTAAAAAGTCAGATTTTCTGATCTGATTTCTTGGGATCCGTGAATATGCTTTTGGGCCTTCTTTTCTTCTAACCCTAAACATATAAAAGGATTGTTTTAAGAGCAGTCAAAATATACACAAGTTGCAAAAGCATTGAGCAATCTCTGTTCAAGCAAATTGTAATCAAAGACGAAGTTCTTGACCTAGTTCATCTTCTCTGAAGAAGTTGCTGTGTATTTGCACCAAAGGGTTTTGTGAACAAGCATCTTCCTGATCTTCATCGTGTAGGATGAACTGATCAAGAACTTTGCAGCCAACCTCTCCTTCTAAGTTGGTGTTTGAAGTCGCGTACTGGGATCCGCGCATTGGTTAGTCATGTACTTGGGAGCCATGCATCAAAAGTGGGAACTGTCACTACAGATCAAGTCTAATTGAGTATTGGGGTAAGGGTTCAACTGTAGGTTGGTAAGGTACTTGGAATTTCTTTACTTGTAACTGCTTGATTTGATAATAGTAGAGTTTTGGGAGTGGTGACCTGAAAATCACCCGGTGGGGTTTTTGCCGTTAGGGTTTTCCCCATTCGTAAACAAATCACCGTGTTATTTAATTTTTGCTACTTAATTAGTTTATTGGTGACTTGTTTGTGCTTCCACGCGGTTGCATGATAAATTGATTAACTAATAACTTGGCTAATTAATTAATTGGTTTAATCACAAGGAGTCATTCAGTTTGTGGCCTATCACCTTTAAATGAAATTTTCTCAATCTAAACAAAGCATTTTCTCTCTGTTCAATGATAGAAAAAATTGATTTATAACAAAGCCTCAGGTGAAACATAATGTTTAGCTTTAATCAATAGTTTTGTGTTTTTATATGTTCTGTTATTGCTCAGAATTTCAAAAATGGATAACGGAGATTGAATTTGGCCCCTTAAATTGAAACAATTAAAAACTTTTGGTCTTTAATTGATTAAATTAAAAACTTTAGATCTAAAATGAAACATGGTAAATTCTATAAGATTAAATACCCTCATCAATTTTTATCTAATTTTCCCTTTTTATGTTGCATATGCTACTCTAATTGTTTAATTGAATTGAAAGCTACTTGAAAAAAAGGTTGAAAGTTGAACAAATCATTATGAAAAAGCATTATATACTTCATGTTTCTACCACGCATGATTATGTGATACTAATGGTCCGTTTGGACTGAGGTGGAGCGAGAAGGAGTAAAGTAGAATTGGCTAAAAATTAGCGTACTATTGACCAATTCTATTCTACTCTACCTCTCTCTAGTCCCCCTCCATCTCCCTCAAACCAAACAAACACTAATGGAGAAAGTATTTCATATTGTTGCAGGGGCTATCTGTTGCAACCAAACGAGTTGTGGCTAAATTTAGGCTTTATTGATGCTTTCATATCAATTGATGGTAGATGACTCAAGAAGCTGTATATGAAACTAACTTACCTATTTAGATAATGACAATTTTAATATCAATTTGTTGTGGAGAGTTTGGGGACTGTGGAATTGTTTATAGTCCATTTAATTATGCAATGTAGAAACAGAATATATAATCATATAGAGAACACAAAGATATGGGGCCATGGACAAAAAAAGAAAAGAAAAAAAAGAGAGAGAATCTCAACTTATGGTTGTAGGTTTGCTCCTGATGATTCAATCATTAGACTAAAACATCAATTGGTTTTTGGTATAGGCGATCAAATCTCAGATTTCTTCTTTAAATACAAAAGACATTTTACCAGTTAAACTTATTGGAACCTACAAAAATAAAATATAAAAATAAATAAAACTGAATAGCTACAATGATAGAGAGAAATTTAAACTCTAGACGTCTTGAACTATAAAACTCTTGGGTACGACATAGAGAAGAATTTCATATAATTATATTTTTGAATTCATTGCGGTTAATGTCTACTTTTTTTTTTTTTTTTTTTCTTAATTTTTTTTTTGTTTTTTTTTTTTGTACAATATTTTTAACTTTACTTCTCATACAATAATTTCAACAAGCGTTTCGATGTAAGAATGCCATGCATGAATTGTAACAAATATGAGTTAACTATGGTATGGACCAAAGATTCTTAAGAATTACATATCATATGAGTTGAAAAAAAAAAAAAAATTTACATCATAGATAGAACACCATAGCATGAAGTGAGAACAACAAAAAGAGACCGACAAGAATAATATACCACATGCCTCGGTAGTCAGATGCCTCCGAAGTTATTGGTTCTAGAAAACCAATAAGATTATTTCAACCCAAGTATCTATACTTAATTATATGGGTCACACCGTTGACTATATCTTAAACAATTATTTCAACGTAAGGATAATTTGTGCAACACGAAAACTGCACAATGGTATTGAAGTGGTCCAATTTGATTGCTTTTCTAATGTGTACAGACTAGTAATGGTAGAATAGTTCATCCATTACGCAAGAAATTGAGAATGGTTGAAGAATTACCGAGTCTTATATGCTCCATTTGTGAAAAACAAAGACCAGTTCACTGACTTCTATCTATAAATAGACATATCCCCATATGCTATATTCCCATCCCTCACCCAAGCAAGAATACGCAGAGTACTAGTTATACCATAAGATAGAGATAACATAACCTCAAAAAATGATGAACGGTGTTCCTTACCTTGTTGCTGTGGCCATTTTGGCGTTGGCATTTTCTCTTGCTTCTGCTCATGACCCTAGTCCATTGCAAGACTTTTGTGTCGCAATTAACAACACCGATTCTGCTGGTATGTACATGCTCTCTTAGTTTTTTTTGATGAACTGCAAATCTACATGCCCGCTCATTATTAGCAATACGTAGTAGTGTTATTATCACCTACGTTATTTTGAGATCGTTTTAATGAAGTTCTACACATTGATGAAATTATTATCATCACCTACATTATATCATCTACATTGGATAATTTTTTTTCCCTACATGACATGTTATTGTCCATTGTTACAGAACTGTCTTCTTTGCGACAATAACAAAGTTTTCTTTGTGTAGTATTTGTCAATGGAAAATTTTGCAAGGACCCAGCATATGTCACAGCAAACGATTTTTTCTTTCCCGGACTGAATATTCCAGGAAACACAGCTGCAAATAAACTTGGATCAAGTGTCAATCTTGTGAACGTTGATAAATTACCAGGTCTCAACACTCTTGGCATATCTTTGGCTCGTCTCGACTTTGCCCCATATGGCCTGAATCCTCCTCACATTCACCCACATGGAACTGAGCTTTTGGTAGTCGTGGAGGGTACTCTCTTGGTTGGATTTGTCACATCCAACCCAAACAAGCTCTTTACCAAAGTTCTAAATAAGGGAGATGTCTTTGTGTTCCCTATTGGTCTCATTCACTTCCAATTCAACATAGGGCAAACCAATGCTGTTGCATTTGCCGGTCTCAGCAGTCAAAATCCTGGGTTGATCACCATAGCAAACGCGGTCTTTGGATCTAATCCTCCAATCAATACTAATGTTCTCGCTAAGGCCTTCCAGTTGGACAAGAATGTTCTTGATTATCTTCAAAAACAATTCTAGTCAAACAGCAATTGGTAAAATTATTTGTAATAGGAATGATGACCATTACAAAGCAGAGTTTGAATAAAGTTTACCTTGATTCCTTATATGTAATTTCACAAAAATAATTAGTATCAAATAAAATTGTCCTATGATTCTTTTTATTTATTTATTTATTTATTTTTTATGTGTCATGGTGTCCAAGTAAATGTTGAGGAATTAGTGCATTACTAAATCTTGAATATTCATTGGATCCACAACGATTAAAATCACAAGCACCTATTAAAATTGACAAAAATTGTATTAATAGCTACTTAAAAAAAAAAAAAAAAAAAAAAAAAGGCAAAAACACTATTTTGGTCCTTACATTTTGGGGTCACAGTCAATTTAGTCCTTATATTTTTGTAGCAGTCGATTTGGTCCCTATTATTTTCAACACTTGTAGTCAATTTAGTCTTTGTCGTTATCTCACTAACGAAATATGCCTACATGGAAAACGGATTGTACACTTGACACACTTAAGTTTACATGGCAAATAAAATAATATTAAACAAATTTATATCACATTTAAATAATGGCATGTCAGCATTTAAATTTTTTTAAAAAATTAATTTCTTAATTTTAAAGGAGAAAAGAAAAGAAAATTTGAAAAAAAAAGAAAAATCATATTCCATAAAAAAAATCACAAAAAAAAAAAAAAAGAACAGAAGAACCTAAACCCAAAAGAACAATGAACCCAGAAAATTTAATTTCTTAAATTAAAATGAAATTTAGAATTGAAGATTTGAGGTAAGAAAGTATCAACTTTATTGGGTTTGATGGTAACTCATAGCTTCTTGGATTGACTTTGCAAACTGTTGTGAATTAAAAAATAAGAAGGAAAAAAGCAAAATTATCCAAAAAGGAAATCCAAAAAAATTGTAAAAATCGAAGAGAGCATAAGTTAGATAGCTAAAGTGGGTGCACAAATTTTAGTGGAAATGGTTAATTTTCAAAAAGAAATATTTGCAATCGATGAAAGAAGTAAGATTTTAAGCAAAACCAAAGCAAGAAAACCCAAATCAAAACAAAATACCCATAGCATGTAGCAGAGTGATGCATCTTTGACATCACTGAGTTTATTTGCTTAACTTTGTGGACTCGTGCTTTCCCATCTCATAAATTAACAACAACAAAAAGGTAAGGTTTGATCAATCTAATTGACGGAGGGATTCAAAACATTGCATCAAATGGTTTTCTTGTTCTCAGTTTATGGTTCAATTTGGCGAGTTGGCTTCCAAGGCAACAGTTTTGTTTTGCTCTAAGTGGGTATGGGTGAATCAAAACAGAAAAGAGACGGGGGGGGGGGGGGGGGAGAGAGAGAGAGAGAGAGAGAGAGAGAGAGAGAGAGAAGGAATAACACAGAACATGTTCTTACAAAGATGATGTTGCGCTTGGATTTCTGGGTTATTTTTGTGATTAGGAGAGTTGGTGATTGGTGAATATGATTTTTGTGTTTTGTGTTGGTGTGTTTGGTTGCTACAAAAATTCCAGAAAAGTTGGGAACATTTTTACAAATTTTTTTCTTTCTTTAAAATTGAAAAATTAATTAATTAAAATTATTTTTTAAATTTAAATGTTGACGTGGCATTATTTAAATGTTAAATAAATTTGTTTAATATTATTTTATTTGCCACGTAAGCTTAAGTGTACCAAGAGTACAATCCTTTTGCCATGTAGGCATATTCTGTTAGTGAGATAACGGCAAGGACTAAATTGACTGCAAGTTGAAAATAACAGTAACCAAATTGACTGCTATAAAAATGTTGGGACTCAATTGATTGTGACCCCAAAATATAGGGACCAAAATTGTTAAGTTCTAAGAACTTAGGAACTAATGTATTAGAATTCTAATTTGTATTGTTGGCAAACCATGATCAAAACAGGTTTTTAGTCTTATTTTAGACTTGCTCAAAGTATATGTTTTATGTAAAGTTGAAATCGAGTTGCTGTAGAATTCATTGTGTAATTCGGTTTGGCTTGATCGATCGAGAATTAGACTCGACCGATCAAAAGTCGGGCAGAATGCTTTTTTCTACAGAATTTCCAACTCAGCCCTAAGCCCATATGACATGTAGGGTTTTATATTTTTCCCTAGGTATAAAAGGGAAACCTTACCCATGTTTTTGAGGTTGCTCTACTTGCTGTATATGTGAATCTCTTATGAAATCTGAGAGGTGGTTGCCTTCACACATACTTAGGAATATTAAGAAGGAGATTTCATTGAGAGCTTGATGATCATTCAGTTGCTATACTAAAGAGCTTAAAGATACACAAGTGGGAGTGCTTGTACTTGCTGGAGAATCCAAGAAAGAAGGAGTCTGTGGTCTTGGAGCTTGCACATGGTCGTGTTAGTAAGTTTTCTACATGAGGTAGCAATAGGATGTTAGTGGTCTAAGTCGCTATTGTAAAATTTTGATTCTTTCATAGTGGATTTAGGTTTACCTTGAGGATAGTTAGGTTAAATCCTCTGGGTTCTTTATTTTCCACATTTTACATTGACATGATATATTTGTGTTAACCTAGATTTGATAATTTGACTAAATAATCACTTGGCTAATTAACTAGGTTAATCTGGTTGTGTTTTAAGGGGTCTAAAAACTCACAAGTGGTATCAGAGCATGTAGCTCTTTTGTTTTAGATTTTTTGATCTAAGAGCTGATCCTTGACCCCTATTGTCATGGATAATTTTAAGTGTCTTACTGTTTTTGATTGTGATGATTTGAAGAAAAAGGACACTGTTGTTTCTGTTGATCTTATTGATGCCTGTGAAACTCTCCGTAATGAATTATTGAAATATATGAAAATTTCTAAGAAATTCAAGGAAGAGTTAAAATTGGCTAATCTTGAAAAAGAGGAATTAATCGTGAGATTAGATGAATCTAATAAAGAGAATGAATTTTTGAGAAATCAAATTCCATCTCAAGATGAGAAGATGAAAAGCTTGGAACAAAATTTAGTTGAATTTAAAGCTAAAATTGAAAATTTGACTAGTACCAAGCCTGTTGTTGATAACAGAAGTGTTTCTGTTTCTCTTCAGCCTAAAACTGAGAAAGTTTATATCCCACCTTTCAAGAGGAATAACAAAGAGAAGACTTATTTTGCTAGGTTAGACAAAGGTAAATGTTCTGATGTAGATTTTGAAGTTTCTAAACCTAAGTCTAAACCTATTGTTAGAGAGCATAATAAATCTATTTTTGTGCCTACTTGCCACATTTGTGGTGTTGTTGGTCGTATTAGACCAAATTGTTCTTTGTTGAGGCAAAAACCAAAATCTGAGACTAGATTTGTTGTTAGGAATACTGATATTCCTAAATTTGTTCCTGTTTGTCACTTTTGTGGTGTCTCCGGTCACATTCGTCCTAATTGTCATAAATTGAAATTTAAAAATTCTGTATTTCAATCTAGGATATGTGATGATATGTCTCCTGCCATAAATCCATATAAATTGTTTCATATTCTTTTGAAAAATTTGAGCTTGTTGGCTTGTGAAAGGAATTTGCAGGATTTCAGTCTTTCTCAGAAGATTGGTGTAATCCCTCAAATACACTCTGTGTCTCATGGATTTTCACCTACAAAGCCGAAGACTCGTGTTATATGGGTGAGAAAAGATTCTCTAAGGTGAGTGTGACTTGTCCCTGATTTAATTCTTTCAATTATTTGTGGACATGTTTTTTTTTTTTGTTTTGTTTTTGGTTGTTTTATTTTCTTAGGTTGTTTTGATTATTCAAAAATCCAAAAACATTGAAAATTTTCAAAAAAACAAAAATATTTTATTTTGTGTCTAGTTTTTTTTTCTTGAGGATTACGTGAATTATGATATCTCTCTCTTAATTTAGAACATGCTTGACATTGTGGAGAAACTTGAATATTATGTGTTATATAAGTCTTAAGCTATTTCTGATTTTGTGTGAGTATGTACTAGTTTGCACAGGTACTCAAGAGTTAGTTAAGAAATTGATATTTCTTGTTTGTGTACCCTCTATAGCTTAGTTAAGCATTGTCATGCATTGCATATGCATTTTTAATCATTTAGCATAATGTATACTTTTTGTTTTTGGTCATAAAATTTGTTTTAAATCAAAAATATTTTTCTATGTTTTGCATTAATTTTTCTTGGATTTGAAATCAAGGTTGGCCATATTATCTTTACATAACATGTTTATGTACCTTGTTTAGCTTTGATGAGCTTATTTATTGCACTTTACTAGTTTGAGCTTTGTAGAGCATGTTGTGTGGGAGTTGTTTATAGTTTTTGATCACATGATCTTGATCTTGATGTCACACGCCTTTGATTGTCGGACTTAAACTTATTGAGAGAGGTATAAATAACCATCTCACTACTGTTTACTAGCCAATTATGAACACCTTAGTGCATATCGTAAGATTTTGTGCTTGAGAAAGTGTAGCACATGCACAAAAAGAACATAAGGTGTAGCCTCGGTTTAAATGCTAAAATTGGTGTGTACATTATCCCTGCTATTTTAATAAGTTTCTGCTCAATTAAAATTGGTGTGTATAATATGAGGCAAATCAAGAAACTTACATGATTGCAAGCTTTTATTCTAGAAGATGTGGGAGTTATATGATGTAACTCTTTAGATGATAGTCTCTTTCAAATTTAAGTGATGAATTTTGTAGAAATTGTGCTTGATTTCTATTCACATATCACGTCACATGTATCTCAAACTTTTGCTAGTTGCACACACTACACAAGTTACTCTTTGCTAAACTTGGTACATTGTATTGTGTGTGATTTTGTTGTGGCCATCCAAGATTATATGTTCCTTGATTTTGATGCAAAATGTGTTTAATGTTTAAGTTTTAGAGACAAATTGGTTGAAAAACTTGTTTTTGGAAGATCTGGGTTGAATTAAAGTGTTTTTTTAAAAAATTTTCATCTTATACTCATGCATTTTATTCAATAAAATATTGTGCTTTGAGGAGTTTCTGCATTAACTTGCTCTGTTTTTCAAAAATTCACTTTTCCAGATTTTCGATTGATTGAAGCTGTTTCTCGACCGATCGAAATTGCGTTAAATTTTTGGTTTGAATCTGCCTAGCTCGATTGGTATTCGATTGATGCTCGACTGATCGAAATAGAAAAATTTTTAGTTTTTAAGTTTTTGACCAAAATTTTTTTCATGCATCATTTATGTTTAGGATTCACATGCATTGCATTATTATTATTATTTTTTGTATCTATCTTGCAATTTTGCAGCCATATCTCTCATTGTTTTCACACATAACATGCATAAACTTTGCTAAATTTGGTACTCAACTTGATTTAAAAATTGATTGATTAATTTTTGAGTCCTTTGTACATTTTAGTATATGCTATTTTTATGTGTGAATTGCAGAAAATATTTTTCTTAAGAGATATGATGGATAATCAATGTGCAAATATTTTCTCTACTCATGCAACTGTTTATGGGTCACATAGTGTTAAGTTTGTATTTATTGAAAGAGAGAATATTTTTTTTCATGCGTATCCTCACCTTATCAACTTAGTTTTTAAGTTTGGTTTGTGTGTCTTTATTTTCCCCACCTCCTAAAGTTTCCCCAACACTGTTTTTCCCAAAACTTATTTTGTTTTTCCTATTTTTACAGGGGGAGAAGCTTGTTTTTACCCTTTGTTGTTCATCGGGGGACTTGTCTCTTTTTTTTTTATAGAGTTGAATTTTTTTTGTGTTCCCTTAATTCCCTATTTTCTCTTGCCTTTTGTTGCGTATGTTTTTTAATTTGGGCAACAATGAGTTGTCTTTGTCAATATGTGACAAAAAGGGGGAGATTTAGATGAAATGTGGGAATCCTGTTTGTTTTGTTTAGGGGGAGTTGAAATTGTTTTTGATAGGGGAAGATACATTGTTTTTGTTTATATGTTTCTTGTTTTACTGCTTATTGATTTATATTTATGAGTTATTCATGATATATGTCTTTATTTTGTTTTATGTGAAATCAAGAAGTTAGTTGTGTTTTACTTGTATTTTCCACACATGCGTTTATGCATTTTGTTTAAGTGTTTCAGGAAATATACAGGTTGATTCAGTTGTACTGCTGTTTACACTTGCAACTGATAGATAGTAGTTAGGTTGGATTTTTTGTAATGGGCTTTATTGTTTGTAAATGGCTGTTTTACTTGTAACTTTGAGCATTGTGTTTGTGTTTTGTCATAGATTGCCAAAGGGGGAGTTTGTTAGTTTCTAAGTACTTAGGACCTAATGTATTAGAACTTTAATTTGTATTGTTGGCAAACGGTTGATTCAGTTGTATTGTTTCAGGAACTCTAATTTGTGTTTTATGTAAAGTTGGAATCGAGTTGCTGTAGAATTCATTGTTCAATTCGGTCTGGCTCAATTGATCGAGAATTAGACTCGATCGATTGAAAGTCGGGCAGAATGTTTTTTTCTGCAAAATTTCCAACTTAGTCTTAAGCCCATATGACGTGTAGGGTTTTATGTTTTGCCCTAGGTATAAAAGGGAAACCCTAGCCACATTTTTGAGGTTGCTCTACTTACTGTATGTGTGAATCTCTTATGAGATTTGAGAGGTGGTTGCCTTCACACATGCTTAGGATTATCAAGAAGGAGATTTCATTGAGAGCTTGATGATCATTCAGTTGCTGCACTAAAGAGATTAAAGATACACAAGCGGGAGTGCTTGTACTTGCTGGAGAATCCAAGAAAGAAGGAGTCCGTGGTCTCGGAGCTTGCACGTGGTCGTGTCAGTAAGTTTTCTACATGAAGTAGCAATAGGATGTTAGTGGTCTAAGTCGCTATTGTAAAACTTCGATTCTTTCATAGTGGATTTAGGTTTACCTTGAGAATGGCTAGGTTAAATCCTCCCCAGGTTTTTTACCGGTTTGGTTTTCCTGGGTCATCATATCTTTGTGTTTTTTATTTTTCGCACTTTACATTGATATGATATATTTGTATTAACCAAGATTTGATCATTTAACTAAGTAATCACTTGGCTAATTAACTAGGTTAATCTGGTTGTGTTTTAAGGGGTCTGAAAACTCACAAAAATAGAGTTTTCGCTTAAAAAAAAAGGTTGAAAGTTCAACAATTCATTGTGAAAAATTGTAATATCTTTCACGTTTCTACCCTGGATGATCAGTATATGACAATAATGGAGAAACAATTGCACCTAAATTTAAGCTTTATTGATAGTTGATTACTTAGGAAAAACACTTTTTTTTTTTTTGAGAAACAAACAAACACATATAAGGTTAAGGGTTCAAAGTAATTCTAACACAAAGACACACATATGAAATGAACTTACTATTAGGTTTTATATGTTTATACGATAATTGGTAAACATGTGACCACAAACTTTTCTATGTATAGGTCTATAAGATGGATTAGACAATGCTCAAGAAATTGCCAAGATAGTGTACAAGAACATGAAATTGCAGATTCAAGGAATCAAAATATGGCCGTTTCGATTAATTGAAGCTGTTATTCGACCAATCGTAAGTCGATTCTACAAATTTTGTTTTTCAGCCCATTAAGCCAAGCAAGTGATTAGGTTTTCAGTCCAGTTTCAATTAATTCTTAAGGGAAACCCTAATACACGTTTTTAGGACTTGGAGAGCTACTCTTTTGAGATCTGAAGGGTTCTGTACCTTCTACTATTTTAAGCTTCTACTAGAGATCACACTCACACACTTAGTACTGGTGGAATCAAGTAGCAGCCCAAGCTTCAGCAATTAAGTGTACATGAGATCTAAAGCGTGAATTGGAGGTTCATATTGGAACGGATCTATATCAGAGAAGTCTGTGGGATTCAAAGCTAAGTTTGTTAACTTTATTTAGGTTTACTGTGAATTGATTTTTTTTTACTGTAAATCTCTGTCTAATAGTGGATTGTTCTTCTTGGGATTAGTCCCGCTAGGTTTTTCCATTGGAACAGGTTATTTTATAAGGTTTCTTGGGTCATCATATCTTTTGTTATTTATTTTTTCACTATGCATGATATATTTGATTATTTCTTTAACCTAAGGCTCTCATAATTAATCTAATTAACAACTTAGACTTAAAATTGGTTAAACACTTTTTTATTCAGAGGTTTAAGGATTCGTTTGGATACCACTTATTTTGCTGAAAGTTTTTTTGGAAAAAAAGGTTTTTGGGTCCTGTGAACAGTGCACGGGACCCACTGAAAAACCACCACATCCATAGAAACACGCTTCAAAAAAAAAAAAAAAAAAAGAAAAAGAAGAAGAAGAAGGCAAACACAGACATGGGAAAAGCTGTATCCAAATGGGTACTAAATCTAACAATTACCTATTAAGATAATGGAAAATTTGATATCAATTTGTTGTGTAGATAGTGGAGTTATTTATAATGTACTTATGCAAAATAGAAATAGAATACATAACCATCTAGAGAAAACAAAGATATGGAACATTAACTGCATTAACAACTTAAAAAAAAAAAAAAAAAAATCAATAGCTACAATAGGGGAGTGGGAATTTGAACTCTAAACATCTCCATTGGAAACACTAAGAAATGTGAATTGATCTACAAAACTCTTGGGTACAATATGGATAGCTTAAATGGCATATTATATATGTGTGTGTATATATATATATATATATAATTGTTAGCATTTATTCTACATAAACTTGTCTTTTTTATGGTTGAGTTTTTTTTTTTTTTTTTTTTTTTTTTTTTTTTTTTTTTTTTTTTTTTTTTTTTTTTTAAGAGCATTTTTATTGTTGAGTTGACTAATCTAAAAAATTAATGTTTTCCAAAGAGCTCCTAATAATAAGAAAATAATTATCTTTATTTGAAATGGACCTGTTAGGTTATAAATTGACTTCAGTTAATTAATTCAATTACCTAAGTTGATTAATTATTTCAATTTCATGCAAATAATGTGGAGGCATAATCAAATCAACTAAACTAAGTTAGATGTAGTGGAGATTTAATCATGATGAGGAAAATCTTTGCAGAAAAAACCTCATCAAGTGAATTTTAGGTTACCACTCTCAAAAAATCTGCTAATAAAAAAACGAGCGGTTACAACTTACAAGTATTATGAATCTTACTCCACTAGTCTATCAAAAATACCAACCTATAGTTGAGCCTACTGACTTATACTAGTATTAGCTCCAAACCCAACTGGACTTGTTCTTGTAGAGACTTTCCTTTGCATGGATCCTAGTACGTGACTAACAAAACAACAACTTGATTGTTGTTGTTTGATGCAGAGTTCTTCAATATCCAAACTTATTGATCTGGAAGCAGCTTGGTACATAAACCTAACATGCACAAAAAGTCGCAGCAGCTCTTGTAAAGCGTGTATCTCAATATGAGTCTCTGTGTCTCTGAAAAAGGCTATAAAATATTGTTTTTATATCCCCTAGAAACCTAGAGCTGAAAACCCGAGAAAAGCCTAGTCATCATGGGACCAAAAACAGATCTCTAATTTTTAAAATTCACGAATCTCGATAGATCGAGATGTATCAAGGTTCTTTTAATCTTAATAGATTGAAGGTATCGAGCCAGGAGTTGAGATATTCTGTTCCATCTTTTCTTGTACTGTTTCTTGAGTATTTTTTGTCTTCAATAATATCACTTGTTACTACTTGTGTTAGGTTCTAAGACTTTAGGAACTAATGTATTAGAACTTCAATTTGTATATGTTGGCAAACCATGATCAAAACATTTAGTCTAGGTTTAGACTTGCTCAAACTTTGGTTTAAATTAAGTTTGAAATCAAGCAATTGCAGGAAATTACTATTCAATTTCTATAAGGCTCGATCGATCAAAAATTAGATTCGATCGATCGAAAGTTGCAGATCAGCAAAAAGCAGCAAACGTAAAATGGCCATAACTTATCCGTTTGAAGCCCAAATCGCGATCCGTTTTTCCCAGTATTTAAAGGACATTATAAGCTAACCCTAGAGAGGGGTTTTCAGAGTTTTTTAGAGAGATTAGAGTGCATCTTGTGCCTCTTTTGTAGATCTAGGTTTTTGTACCCAAAAGCTCTCTAATGTCTTCTACCGTTGTTATTCCTTAAGAATCTGAAGATTCAGTGTTGTAGAAGTTGCTGCATACAAGATCAACATCTAAGGAGATCCAAAACCTTTGAGTGGAGTCTCAGAGTCACAAGCAAGTTAGCTTGTGTTGTTGCAAAGGCCAAGGAAAGAAGTAGTCCGTGGACTAAGAGCTATCATTTGGTTATGATAGTAACTTTTCTACTCGAGGTAGCAATAGGATATTAGTGGTCTAAGTTCTATTATAAAAACTTCAATTCTTTCTAGTAGATTTGTTTTTTACCTTGAGGATGGCTCAGTTAAATCCTCCCTAGGTTTTTTACCAGTTTGGTTTTCTTGGATTATCATATCATTGTGCTCTTTATATTTCCGTTGCTTTGCTTGATATGATTGTTTTGTTTTAACCTAGATCTAAATAAAAAACCTAATTATTCACTTGGTTAATTAATTAGGTTAAACAATCTATTTTACAGGGATCGAAAAACGTATAAGTGGTATCAGAGCAGGTTAGCTTTTGATTTAGGTTATTATACCTAGAGTTGATCCTTGATCCCTATTATCATGGATAATTTTATGTGTCTTAATGTTTTTGATTGTGATGATTTGAATAAAAAGGACACTATTGTTTCTGTTGATCTTATTGATACCTGTGAAACTCTCCATAAGGAATTATTGAAATTTATGAAAATTGCTAAGAAGTTCAAGGAAGAGTTAAAATTGGTTAATCTTGAAAAAGCGGAATTGGTTGTTAGATTAGATGAATCTAATAAAAAGAATGAATTTTTGAGAAATTAAATTTCCTCTCAAGATGAGAAGATTAAGAGCTTGGAATAAGAGTTAGTTGAATCTAAAGCTAAATTGAAAATTTGACTAGTGCCAAGCCTGTTGTTGATAACAAAAATGTTTTTGTTTCTCTTAAGCCTAAAACTGAAAAAGTTTATATCCCTCCTTTCAAGAGGAATAATAAAGAAAATGCTTATTTTGCTAGGTTAGACAAAGGTAAAAGTTCTGATGTAGATACTGAATTTTCTAAACCTATGTCTAAACCTACTGTTAAAGAGCATAATAAATCTATTTTTGTGCCTACTTGTTACCTTTGTGGTGTTGTTGGTCATATTAGACCAAATTGTTCTTTGTTGAGGCAAAAACCAAAATTTGAGACTAGATTTGCTGTTAGGAATACTGATGTTCCTAAATTTATTCCTGTTTGTCACTTTTGTGGTGTCTTTGGTCACATTCGTCCTAATTGTCATAAATTTAAACTTAAAAATTCTGTATTTCAATCTAGGATATGTGATGTTATTTCTCCTGCCATAAGTCCATGCAAATTGTTTCATATTCTTTTGAAAGTTTAAGCTTGTTGGCTTGTGAAAGGAATTTACAGGATTTCAGTCTTTCTTAGAAGATTGTCGTAATCCCTCAAATACACTCTGCTTCACATAGATTTTCACCTACAAAGCCGAAGACTTGTGCTATATGGGTGAGAAAAGATTCTCTAAGGTGAGTGTTGCTGACTTGTCCCTAATTTAATTCTTTCAATTATTTGTGGACATGTTTTGTTTCTGTTTTTGATTGTTTTTTAATAAAAAAAAAATCCAAAAACATTGAAAATTTCAAAAAGATAAAAATATTTTATTTTGTGTCTAATTTTATTTTTCTTGAGGATTGCATGAATTATGATATCTCTCTCTTGATTTAGAATTGGCTTGACATTGTGGAGAAACTTGAATAGTATGTGTTATATAAGTGCTAAGCTATTTCTGATTTTGTAGGAGTATGTACTAGTTTGTACATGTACTCATGAGTTAATTAAGAAATTGATATTTCTTGTTTGTATACCCTCTATAGCTTAGTTTTGCACTGTTATGCATTGTTTTTGCATTTTATTCATTAAGCATAATGTGTGCCTTTTATTTTTGGTCATAAAATAGTTTTTGAAAATCCAAAAAGATTTTGTTTTTGTTTTGTATTACATATCATGGATGTGTAGTTGAGGTTGGCCATATTATTTTTACATAACATGCTTGAGTACCTTGTTTAGCTTGGATGAGCTTATTTTACTGCACTTTGCTAGTTTTAGCTATGTAGTGCATGTTGTGTAGGACTTGTTTATAGTTTTTGATCACATGATCTTGATTTTGAAGTTACATGCTCTTAATTGTAAGGACTAGAAAATCCTAAGAGAAATGCATAAATAACTATCTTACCACTGTTTATTAGTCAATCACGAACACCTTATTGCATATCATAAGATTTTGTGCTCAAGAAAGTGTAGCACATGCACAAAAAGAACATATGGTGTAGCCTCGAATTAATGCTAAAATTGGTGTGTACATTATTGGGCTATAATAAATTCACAATGAAATAAAATTGGTGTGTACATTATGAGGCAAAACAAGAAATTTATATGATTTCAAGCTTGTTTTCTAGGAGATGTGAGAGTTATATGATGTAACTCTTTAGGTGATAGTTACTTTCAAACTTATGTGATGAATAATCTAGAAATTGTGATTGATTACTATCTACGTATCACCTCACATGTATCTCATGCCATTACTAATTGCACATACTACACAAGTTATTCTTTGCTAAACTTAGTACACGAAATTGTGTGTGAATTTGGTTTGAGTGTTTTCTGCATAAAACTTTTATTGTTCTTCAGAAAATTCAGTTTTCCAGAATTTCGATCGATTGAGTGTAATTTTCGATCAATCGAAAATTTCCAGATTTTTCAAGTCTAACTTTTGCCTGACTCCATTGGTATTCGATCGATTCTCAATTGATCGAAACTGAAAATTTTCAATTTTTAAGTTTTTGACCAATTTGTTTTTCATGCATCATTTATGTTTAGGATTCACATGCATTGCATTGTTTTTTGTATCCATCTTGCAGTTTTGCAGTCATATCTCTCATTGTTTTCACACATAACATGCATACACTTTGCTAAATTGAGTACTCAACTTGATCTAAAAATTGCTTGATTAATTTTTGAGTCCTTTGTACATTTTAGTATATGCTATTTTTTATGTGTGAACTACAGAAAATATTTTTCTTAAGAGATATGATGGATAATCAATGTGCAAATATTTTTTCTACTCATGCAACTGTTTATGGGTCACATAGTGTCAAGTTTGCATTAATTGAAAGAGAGAATACTTTTCTTCATGTGTATCATCACCTTAGTTTTTAAGTTTGGTTTGTGTGTCTTTATTTCCCCAAAATTGTTTTTCCCAAAACTTGTTTTGTTTTTCCTATTTTTATAGGGGGAGAAGATTGTTTTTAACCTTACTTTTCATAGGGGGAGTTGTCTCTATTTTCTATAGAGTTGAATTGTTTTGTATTCCTTTAATTCTCTATTTTCTCTTAACTTTTGTTGCGTATATTTTCTATTTACTCTTTATTTGAGTTGTCTTTGTCAATACATGACAAAAAGGGGGGAAAATAGATGAAATGTGGGAATCCTGTTTGTTTTGTTTATAGGGAGTTAGTTTACTTTTATTTATTTATTATTTATTTATATATATATATTTGTTGTTTTATTGTTTTTATGTCTTTCTTTCCATACATGCGTTTATGTGTTTATTGAGTGTTTCAGGAATTTACATGTTAATTCAGTTGTGCCTGCTGTCTACTTTGGCAACTGATAGATAGTGGTTTAGGTTGAACTGTATTTAGGGCTGTTTAAATTTGAATGGGCTGTTTTTTAACTTTGAGCATTTTATTTTTTTGATATGTTTTGTCACGAATTGCTAAAGGGGGAGATTTTTAGGTTCTAAGATTTTAGGAACTAATGTATTAGAACTTCAATTTGTATATGTTGGCAAACCATGATTAAAAAATTTAGTCTAGGTTTAGACTTGCTCAAAGTTTGGTTTAAATTAAGTTTGGAATCAAGTAATTGAAGGAAATTACTATTTAATTTCTGCAAGGCTCGATCGATTGAAAGTCACAGATCAGCAAAAATCAACAAACGTAAAAAGGCCATAACTTATCTATTTGAAGCCTAAATCACAATCTATTTTTTCCAGTATTTAAAGGACATTATAAGCTAACCATAGAGAGGGGTTTTCAGATTTTTTTAGAGATATTAGAGTGCATCTTGTGCCTCTTTTGTAGATCTAGGGTTTTGTACCCAAAAGCTCTCTAATGTCTTCTACTGATGTTATTCCTTGAAGAATCTCAAGATCCGGAATTGTAAAAGTTTCTGCATTCAAGATCAATGTCTAAGGAGATCCAAAACCTTTGAGTGGTGTCTCAAAGTCACAAGCAAGTGAGCTTGTGTTGTTGCAAAGGCCAAGGAAAGAAGTAGTCTGTGGACTCGGAGTTATCATGTGGTCGTGGTAGTAAGTTTTCTACTCGAGGTAGCGATAGGATATTAGAGGTCAAAGTTCTATTGTACAAACTTCAATTCTTTCTAGTGGATTTGTTTTTTACCTTAAGGATAGTTAGGTTAAATCCTCTCCAGATTTTTTACCTGTTTGGTTTTTCTGGGTTATCATATCATTGTGTTCTTTATATTTTCGCTATTTTGCTTGATATGATTGTTTTGTTTTAACCTAAATCTAAATAATAAACCTAAGTATCCACTTGATTAATTAATTAGGTTAAACAATCTAGTTTACAAGGAACTAAAAATGTACAACTTGTAAAAGTACATCATCATGTTCATGATTTTCTTGAACACACTAGAACAAATATTCAAATACAAGTAGAATGCATTTTGTCAAAAGACATGCCAATTACATAAAATGTGACCATAATTGGACCAATTTCATGGTTCAATTAAAGGGATACATAATAGGACGTCATTTAAAATGGATCCATTTCAAGTTTTTGCTTGAATATTATAAATCAAAACTAGTCACAGTTTGTTAGGTTCTAAGAATTTAGGATCTTAATGTATTAGAACTTCAATATGTAATGTTGGCAAACCATGATCAAAACATTTAGTCTAGATTTAGGCTGGTCAAAGTATGTTTATTGTAAAGTTGGAATTGAGTAATTGCAGAAAATTACAGTTCACTTTCTGCAAGGCTCGATCGATCGAAAACTAGACTCGATCGATCGAAACTCGTGCAGATTGTTTTACTACAGAATATTCCAACTCTGCCCAAGGCCATATGACGTGTCGAGCTTTATGTTTTGCCTTAAGTATAAAAGGAAAAACCCTAGCCACATTTTGTAGTTGTTGTTTATGTTGTGTGTATGAATCTCTTGTGAGATCTAGAGGTGTTTGCCTTCATACATACTTAGGGTTATCAAGATCAAGATTGATGTCGAGAGCTTGGTGATCACTTCAGTTGCTGCATAAAGAGTTTAAAGAAAAACATAAGTGGGAGTACTTGTGGTTGCTATGAATTCAAGAAAGAAGTTGTGAGGTTCTTGATAGGCTAAAAACGAATTGACTTATTGTGATAAATTAATTGATTAATTAGTCAAGTTTAATTAATTAATCAAATTAACATGCAAAGCGTGTGGTAGTACAAACAAATCACCAATAACTGAAGTATGCAGCGGAAAATAAATTGATACGGTGATTTGTTTATGAATGTGGAAAATCTACACGACAAAAACCCCATCGGGTGATTTTAGGTCACCACTCCCGAGAATCCACTATTATCAAAATAAGTGGTTACAAGTAAAGGAATCCCAATACTTTATACAAACCTATAGTTGAACCTTTACTCTAATACCCAATTGGACTTGTTCTATAGTGACAATCTCTTCTTTTGATGCACGGCTCCCAATACGTGACTAACCAATCTAATGCGCGGATTTCAGTATGCGGCTTACTCTTTTGTACGAATCCCAGTACGTGACTAACTCCACAGCAACCCCTTGATTGTTGTAGTTGATTTGTAGTAGCTTCACATAAAAACAACAATAAGATCTTCAATGTTGGTGCAAGAGACTTTGCTTGGTTACAGAATCCAAAGGCGTTCATGAAACGTAGCAAGAACTCTTTCTTCTGAAAAAGGAGGCTAGGGTTTCAAAAAGAAAACCTTATGAAGCTCTCTAGGGTTAATTTTTTTCTTTATCCACCTCCTTTAAATAGGAGTTTAATGGGCTCTCATATTCCAAATAGGTTTAGACAAACCTTGGGCTTTCCTAGTCCAATAAGGATTATACAAACCCATAAACAAATAGCCTTTTAGAATAAAACGTTGCTGGTTATAATCTGAATCCCGTAAGCTTGATCGATCGAGACATTTGTCAAGCTTTAATGAATCTCGACAGATCGAGCTTCTATAGAGTAGGTATCGAAACTTGCAAATTGCGCTTTTCTTGAACAATTCTTGAGGAATCTTCATGTCTTCAATTTAACCACTTGTAATGATCATCTTGAACCTTCTTAGATTTACCCAAATACAAGTAAAGTGCGTTTTGTTAAAGGATATGCCAATTACATAAAAATATGTCCCTAACCATCTTCCCCTTTGGCAATCCGTGACAAAACCACAAGAGTACATTGAATGTCCTAGAATACATTCTACTCAAGATTATAGAATAAATAAGCCTAGTCTAAAAGATCTGAACCTTGGAAGTTGCTGCAAGAAGAAGGGTCGGAATCTTGACTTGGCTTTAACTTGTCCGTGGACTCGGAATTATCACGTAGTCGTGGTAGTAAGTTTTCTACTCGAAGTAGCAATAGGATGTTAGTGGTCTAAGTCGCTATTGTGTAAACTTCAATTCTTTTATAGTGGATTCGGTTTACCTTGAGGATAGCTAGGTTAAATCCTCCCCAAGTTTTTTACCGGTTGGTTTTCCTAGGTCATTATATCTTTGTGTTCTTTATTTTCTGCACTTTACATTGATATGATATATTTGTGTTAACTTAGATCTAATAATTTGACTAAGTAATTACTTGGCTAATTAATTAGGTTAATTTGGTTGTGTTTTAAGGGGTCTAAAAACGTACAGAAGTAGTCCGTGGACTTGGAGCTGTCACGTGGTTGTGGTAGTAAGTTTTCTATTCGAGGTAGCAATAGGATGTTAGTGGTCTAAGTCACTATTGTAAATCTTCAATTCTTTCATAGTGGACCTGTTTTTTACCTCGAGGATAGCTAGGTTAAATTCTCCTCAGGGTTTTTATTGGTTTGGTTTTTCTGGATTATCATATATTTGTGTTCTTTATTTTTCGCATTATTTACATGATATGATTTACTTGTGTTAACCTTTTTTTTTTTGAGGGGATACTTGTGTTAACTTAGATTTGAATAATTTACCTAAGTTAATCACTTGACTAAATAACTAGGTTAATTTGTTTATGTTTAAGGGGTCTAAAACGAACACGGTTCCGTGTTATGCATGGAATAATTTCATATAATTATGTTTTTGAATTCATTGGGGTTTATGTCTAACCTTTTTTTTTTTTTAACAATGTTTTTAACTTTACTTCTCATGCAACAACTTCAATAAGCGTTTCGATGTAAGAGATTTTGCCATGCATTGTAACAAATATGATTTAACTATGGTGTTTACCAAACATTCATAAGAATTACATCATAGAACACCATAGCATGAAATGAGAACAACAAAAAGGGACCGACAAGAGTATATATATCTCATGCCTTGGTAGTCAAATGCCATGGTAGTTATTGGTTCTAGAAAACCATTAAATCTAAAAAACAACTAAAACATATTTAGTAATTAGTACCCGCCAAATAAGATGAGGTCAATAAGATTAGTTCAACAAAAGCATACTTAATTATATGGGTCACACCGTTGACAATTAAACATTCCCTAATGAGCACAGAGTCAAGATATATGCATGGGTTCTTCAATTATTTCAATGTTAAATATACAACGAATGTAAGGTTAATTTGTGGTTCGGCCAAAGCAACACGAAAACTGCACAATGGCATTGAAGTGGTCCAATTTGATTGCTTTTCAAATGTGTACAGAATAGTAGTGGTTAAAGAATGGTTCAGCCATTAAATAAGATTTTTTTTTTTTTTTGATAGGCATTAAAATAAGAAATTGAGAATGGTTGAAGTATTACCAAGTCTTATATGCACCGTTTGTGAAAAAATATGACATGTTCACTGACTCCTCTCTATAAGTAGACATATCCCCATATGCTTTGTTCCCATCCCTCACCCAAGCAAGAATACGCAGAGTACTAGTTATACCATAAGATAGAGATAGCATAACCTGAAATATGATGAAAGGTGTTCCTTACCTTTTTACTGTGGCCATTTTGGCTTTGGCAACCACCCTTGTTTCAGCTTATGACCCTAGTCCTTTGCAAGACTTTTGTGTCGCAATTAACAACACCGATTCTGCTGGTATGTACATGCTCCCTCCTTTTTTTTTTTTTTTTTTTTTGACGAGCTGCAAATCTACATGCCCGCTCATTATTAGCAGAACGTAGTAGTGTTATAATCACCTACGTTCTTTCAAGATCATTTTCATGAAGTTCAACACATAAATGAAATTATTATCATCACCTACGTCATATCATCTACATTAGATTTTTTTTTGCCTACAAAGACATGCTATTGTCCATTCTTACAGAACTTTCTTATTTGTGACAATAACAAACTTTTCTCTGTGTAGTATTTGTGAATGGAAAATTTTGCAAGGATCCAGCAACTGTCACAGCCAATGATTTTTTCTTTCCCGGACTCAATATTCCTGGAAACACAGCTGCAAGTAAACTTGGATCAAGTGTCAATCTTGTGAATGTCGATAAATTACCTGGTCTCAACACTCTAGGCATATCTTTGGCTCGTCTCGACTTTGCTCCATATGGCCTAAATCCTCCTCACACTCACCCTCGCGGCACTGAGCTTTTGGCAGTCATGGAGGGTACTCTCTTGGTTGGATTTGTCACATCCAACCCAAACAAACTCTTCACCAAAGTTCTAAACAAGGGAGATGTCTTTGTCTTCCCAGTTGGTCTCATTCACTTCCAATTCAACATAGGGCAGACCAACGCTGTTGCCTTTGCTGGTCTTAGCAGTCAAAATCCTGGGTTGATCACCATAGCAAATGCGGTCTTTGGATCTAATCCTCCAATCAATCCTGATGTTCTTGCCAAGGCCTTCCAGTTGGACAAGAATGTAGTTGATTATCTTCAGAAACAATTTTAAGTCAACTACAATGGAAAAATATTTGTAATAGGAATGATGAACCACTATATAGTTTGAATAAAGTTTACATTGTTTCCCTTGATGTAATTCCATTGAAATAATTATTATCAAATTAAATGATTTGTTATTATTTATTTTTTTTTTCAGTACAAGTCATTGTTTAATAGGAAATGCAAAGCAAGTCATTTTGTAATAGGAAAGGCATAGCAATCAGTTCACGAATAAATCTTGATTACACCTTGGATCCACAATGTTTGAAATTACTAGCACCTAACTATTAAATATAAAAAGATCTAAATTGTATTTAAAATAGACAGAGAATTTGTTTTCATTTATGCAAATGGGAGGTCAAATTTAATTAGGGCTTTGTAGCATCTATTCTATGTCAAACAGTTCTGCATGTAAGATTGAAGCAACATTTTTTGGGTGTTGAAATAGCAAATGTATTGAGCTTCTACAACACTATGTATTGATACCGTTGTAATATTGAAAAATTATAAGAGGAAGAAAAACATAATACTTAAGGGTTTAAATATTGTTAAAGATATATGGTCTATGTGCTTGTAGAACAAACAAACAAATTTATGAGTTAGTTTAGGGCTAACTTAGAGTAGTTCTCTAATATATAAACCCTACTTTTGTTCATTGCAAACACAAGAGTCCAGTAGTAATGATGTAAAGTCCATATTTTTAGGTTGGCAATGATGAACAAATTGTAATCTTTAGAACTTAGTTTTTGTCAAAGTGTTTACTCTAGAAATATTTAGAAACAAGACAAATGAAGTTCTACACAATTGAAGACTTAAGAAAATAGGAAAAGATAAGTGCAGAAACAGTCTCACTTATCTCGACCGATCGAGATGCACATCTCGACTGATTGAGATTCGTGCAGATCTGAATTCTCACTTTCTTTCTCAGCCATTGGATCTAGGGTTTTGATGGATCTTAAGGATATTTAAATACAAATCCTAGAGCACGTTTTTACATATTCATGAGAAGGGCAGTGCACAGAATTGGAGTTTTTCCAAACCCTTTTGAAGCTACGACTAGAAACCTTGTGCAAACAATAGATTTGGCTATAGAGTAAAGTTGCTGCAATCAAATCAACCACAGTTGATGATCTTAACCTTTGAGTGGAGTCTCAAAGTCACAAACAGGAGTGTTTATGTGCAACAATTTCACAATAGAAGAGTCAGTGGATTTGGAGTTGTGTGTGGTCATTTCAGAATAGAAGAGTCAGTGGATTCGGAGCTATGTGTAGTCATGTGAGTAAGTACTACGTGACATAGCAGTAGATTTAGGGTTAAGTCTATTGTATAAACTTCCATTTTATTAGTGAAATGTTGCATTGAGGATTGTTTAGGTTAAATTCTCTCTAGGTTTTTTACTTTGAAACCACAGTTTCAAAAGTTTTCCTAGGTCATCATTCTTGGTATTCTTGTGATTTGTGATTGTGTGATGTTTTTTTTAAGTCAGATCTAATTGCATGTTTAATCACTTTAATTGATTGATTAGAAATCTGATTGAGTCTAACTCAACTGGGGTCTAAAACCCTAACAAAAGAGTTTCTGCTGTGGACATATGAATCAAGTTAAAATCCTGCTTTTGTGCTTTATTTTCTTTTTTCTCTTTCCTTTCCTTCAAGCACTTAACAACTTTTAATTGATATTAGGGATTTTTTTTTCCAAAATAATACTAATTTTCAAACAATTTTGTTAGTTAGTACATTTTCAAAACTATTTAGGAAACTAACATCTCGAGTGCAATAAACTCGATTTCGGTGTTCTAAATCAAGCATGATGAAGTCGATTTCAACATAGAGCTTGAGCCTATTACACTCGATTTTGTTGTTCAAGCAAAACTCAACTCCAGCAAAACTCAACTCTAGCAAAACCCAGGTCCAATCTGATACGAGCAAAACCCAGGTGAGCTTCGGTGGGGAACGAGAGATATGGAATAGGACAAAGTGAGAGAGAACCACTGATCCAATCCAATCAACTCCAACAACTCTGATCCAATCTGATTTGATCCCAACAACTCCAGCAAAACTTGTGCGATCCAATCCGAGAAAAACCCCAGGCGGGTCTTGGGTTTGTTGATTTCGTTGTTTCTCTTTGGTTGTTGTGTTTGATTGTTGGAGAAGAAGAGTTTTTGGAAATGGGTTGTGTTTGATTGTTTGAGAAGAAGATTGTTTAATTGTTTCTCTTTTCTCTTTGGTTGTTGTGTTTCTCTTTCGTTGTTTCTCTTCGTTGTTTTCGTTTTTGTTGTGAGTACCGAAATCAAGTCTGAACGGCTCGATTTCAATTTGATGGAAAACGAGTGTGATGGACTCGAGTTTGGCATTCCAAAATCGAGTTTATTATACTTGAAATGTTAGTTTCCTAAATAGTTTTGAAAACATGCTAACTAATGAAATTATTTGAAAATCAGTGTTATTTTGAAAAAAAAAGAAAAGAAAAGAAAAAAGCCCTGATATTAGAGTCAAGTGTGATCTTGACCAAGCCGCGATACACCGAAATCCACAACCCAAATTTTTGCAATCTCACAACCTTCTTCGCAGCTGCCATCAACTAGCCCGCAACTTGCAAGATTACCTGTGATCACAGCCAACGAGTTCATCACTACAGGAACCGCCAACAACTTCGGCATCGGCTGACATGTTCACCTCAGCTAGCGATAATGTGCCATACACCTACACCGAACAACTATTCTGCTTCATTGGCTGTACGTGCTAGCAAAACAAAGCAAGATGAGAACACTAGAGCTTGTGCTGCATTTGAAGTAGAACCTGAATATTTGAATACCCAAATACGTGTCACTCATGACATTCTCCTTGCAGGAATTGAACCCTGTGGCTTTGTATATATAGTTATTGATCAGCTAGTCAAGTAAACAAGTTGATGTGAATCATAGGGGTTGCAAAACACCAGGGTTGTTAAACAAAGTGCCACACACATTACACATAAGTGAACGAAGACTCCATCGATAGGTCAAGTCTCATACAAGCAAATTGTTTAGAAACAAAAGAAAAAAACGAAAAACCATATGGCGTCATATGTTGATAGTTGACACCGGATCCTATATTAGGCCTGTGCAAAAAATACCCATGACCCGCCTACCTGCCCGTATATATAGATATACTTCGTCATGCTTCTTTTTATTTTAAGTCATTCTTATAAAAAACACAACGTAGTATTTATTATTATTTTAATAAAATAATTTGCAGTGTTTCCTTACTTTCTTATTCTTTTCTTTTTTTTAAAGAATTTTATTTGAGTGAGCAAACAATTATCCAATTTTATTGAAATAATTTCATTTAGTCAATTGAATTTGCCAACCCATCCAACCTACTCAACTTGTCGAGTTGAACCATTAAGATTTTTAACCGACTTGATGGGTTGGTAGAGGATTAATATTTTCTCGATAGGTTATTGGCGGGTTGGTTAAAAATATTGTCCTCCACCTACGCACACAACCCGACTTGTGGACACTCCTATACTATATTTTGCCACAACAGCAACTAGACCTCAGTTCAACCCATTACATTGCAATTTATTGGATTATTTGTGTATTATTTAAACATGTCATATGACTAATTAAAAAAGAGAATAAATTGTGTCCGGAGCTGGCGTAAAACCATTGTTTTACGCCAGCCAATGAAACCACGCCACGTCATTATTTCAATAAAACCAGTATTTCTTTGCAAATTAAAAAAAAAAAAAAAAATCCAATCATGTAAAAATCAAATCTGCCAATGTGTCTTTGCTTTTTGAAGTACTTTCCTTCTTGTTTATTCACTTCTTCAGTTCTTTTAAAACCAGTGTCTGAAGCCGCCGCGGGAGCATGGTTTCACAATATCAAGGTAAAAAAAAAAAAAATTTATACCATTTCTAAGACTCAAGAGCGAACTGAGTTTGTAACAGATCATAAGGTGCCCACACCACATCCAAGGGCAAGGCCGGTTAGCATCGAGTTGAGTCCATGCCTTGCCTTTCCCACTCCAATGCAAGAGACTCACTGGACAAGGATGCAAATCTCTACACAACCCACGAAAGTTGTCCCCACCAAGATCATGCTAGTTCCACCTGTGGTCCACTAGGGCTATGTTTCCAGCAAAAACCAACAAAAAAGGTGGCAAAGATGAAAGAACCCAGTTCATAGATTCGCATTTGCTTCTAGAGCTCCATCCATTCCACTATCTTTGTTGTGTAGTCACAGCTTCTCTATTGCTCAAGATACCAAAAAACAGAAAAACCCATAACAAATCAAGTTATTAACGTCCCAAAAAAAATCCAAACCATCAATAATTTGAAATCCAAGTTGGGAAAAGGGCAAATCATGAAAAACAAACCTTGGAATTGTGAAACCATGCTCACGGTAGCTCTGGCATGTTTACAAGCTCCATAAACAAATATGGTGACTTGTGTGGCGGCATGCGTTGTTGTGTGGTGGGATGGAGGTTCGGGCAAGAGGAAGCAGAGCTACAAAGGAGATTTTTCATTTTGGTCTGATTAGTGTTTGTGATTTGGGATTTAAGAGTGCTGTTATTGTCTGCGGTAAGGTGTTTTTGGCTTTTACTGAAATAATGACATGGCGTGGTCTCATTGGCAGGCGTGGTTTTACGCCAACTCCGGACCCAATTTATTCTCATTAAAAAAGTCACGTGATTAAAATTATACACAGATAATCTCTTTAATCACCACATGGACCTCACATGTGTGAGATGCTATGAGATGGCACACATGAATGTGATATAGATAAAACCTTAGTCCTCACTAAGCCCACTTTTTTAGCATATTCATGGTGACTTAAAATTGTTTATAAAAAAAATAAATGATCTCACTCCTTAGAACAATGTGGGACTCAAAAAATACTATCTACCAAACACTTCTCTTAAACATCGTAAAAGTGAGAGCTTTGTACATTAGGTACGTTATTAATTTAATTTATTGTAATAAAGATCTGCATTTGTTTTTTGGCATGCGAAATTACTTGATAATTTTTGAATATTTGATACTATTTCCGAATCTAACTATTTAACGTTGATCCCAACTCTTAAATGCCAGCTCTTCCTTGCGGTGTTTGCCACAGAAGTTGAAAATGGCTGATCCTTTCACAGAAAGATAAATGTTCGGAAATCCAAAGTCATAATAAGGTTGTTCTGATATTTTAATTTGTCGGTAAAAGAAATTGGAATATATTCTATGGGAATTCACCAACACGTAACATCAAACATGGTTGTGTCATTCAGTACTTCTTGTTTACTTTACATCTAGATCATAGATTAATCCTGAAATGTTGTTCTTGTCCAACAAATATCACTTTCTATCTCTTTCAAAAAATTATTTTTCACGATGTAAGCAATGAGAATTCGTCTGTAATATTCCGTTAAAAATCTTCGATTTTAAACGAAATGCACCAAAAATATAGGGTCAACATAAAGAGAGAACAAAAAAAGGTAAACGTCAACAATATAAAAACATTAAAAATCTAACTAAACCATTAAGAAGTATTTAGTACCCATCAATCAAGATAAAGTCAATAAAATGATGCAAGATAAGAAAATAAGATAATAAGTTTAAAACATTCGACTTAAAGAGTTTACGCCACGCATTGCAATGAGGACACAGTCAACATGCATGGAAGCTTCAGTCATTTCATTTTTAAATATACCATCAACATATATAATATAAGGCGCATTATTGGGTTGGCCAAAAAACAGTATGGAAACCATACAATAGCATTGAAGTGGTCAGGTTTCATTGGTTTTTAAATACATGCAGACATGGTTAAAGAATGGTTCACTTCATAAATTAAAAATTGATAAAGGTTTAAGAACTACCAAGCAAGAATGGTTCACCCCATAAAATAATAAATGATATAATTCAAATAATTTTTATGCTTCTTTTTTTGTGAAAAACATGGACCGGTTCACTGACTCCTCTCTATAAATAGACATTTCCACATATGCTAAATTCTCATCCCCCATTCAAGCAAAGAATACTCAGAAGATAGAGATAACAAAACCTCAAACATGATTAAAGGTGTTACTTACCTTATAACTGTGGCCCTTTTGGCTTTGGCATCTTCCCTTGTTTCTGCCTATGACCCTAGCCCTCTGCAAGACTTTTGTGTTGCAATCAACAACACCAATTCTGCTGGTACGTATAAAATCTCATTATTATTAGCAGTAGTAGTAATTTTCATCACGTTCATTTGAAAATCATTAGAAGTTGTACACATTAATGAAATTATGCCTTCAATTAAGAAAAAATTAATGAAAACATGCCTTGTGGTTGTATCATCATCTACATCAGATTTTTTTTTTTTTTTAGTTGACTTGTTATTGTCCATTGTTACAAAAGTTTCTTATTTATTTATTTATTTTTTCTGACAATGAGAAACTTTTCTTTTTGTAGTATTTGTGAATGGAAAATTTTGTAAGGATCCAGCAGCTGTCACAGCTGATGATTTTTTCTTCGCCAGACTCAATACTCCTGCAAACACTGCAAATAAAGTTGGATTCAATGTCACTCTTGTGAACGTCGATATGCTACCAGGTTTGAACACTCTAGGCATATCTTTAGCTCGTCTTGACTTTGCACCATATGGCTTGGATCCTCCACACACTCACCCTCGTGCCTCTGAGATTTTAGTAGTTGTAGAAGGTACTCTCTTAGTTGGATTTGTCACATCCAACCCAAACAAACTCTTCACCAAAGTTCTAAACAAGGGAGACGTCTTTGCATTCCCAATTGGTCTCATTCACTTCCAATTCAACATAGGACAGACCAATGCTGTTGCTTTTGCCGGTCTCAATAGCCAAAATCCTGGGGTGATCATCATTGCAAATGCGGTCTTTGGATCTAATCCTCCCATCAATCCTAATATTCTCGTCAAAGCCTTCCAAGTTGACAAGAATGTAGTTGATTATCTCCAAAAACAATTCTAATCTAACCACAATTTGGAAAAATAAATGTAATAGGAATGATGAACCATTACAAAGCAGAGTTTGAATAAAGTTTTCCTTGATTCTTTATATGTAATGCCATAAAAATAATTATTATAAAATAAAATTGCCTTATGATTTTTTTATGTGCCATGGTGTCCAAGCAAGTTCAGAGCAATTAGTGCGTTACTAAACTGACAAAAATCAATATATATATATATATAAAAGCAGAGACCTCATGTGAGAGTGCATGAGGTCCTATCACGTGGCATTTTAATATTGCATTTAACCTTTTTAACATTTTTCATTAAGTTTTTTTAACTGTTACCCAATAGATCATAGTAACTTTTTTTTTTTGCTATTATATAAATTTATATTTTTTTACCTCTTTTTAATAAGTTTTTTTTTTTACTGTTATCCAATAGATCATAGTAACTTATTTTTACTATTATATAAAATATGGCCGTTCTTGACAATTAAACCCATTAAACCAAAATTTATTCACTATAAAATAGACTATCTTTTAAAAGTAGGCCAAACCTTATGAAAAACTCAAGCCAGATCTTACCTTACATATTATGACCCAAGTTTGACCCTTCCCACATGTAAATCAAAGCAAAAACTCTTACTCTCTTACAAACTCTCTTCTTCCCCCCCCACGCATAGATGATACTTCTAGAAAATCTCATTCTCAAGAAATCATATCTTCATTTTCCCCCAATTTCAATTCAATATGCTTTTTGTCTATTAATAATGTTTTATGTAATTTATGTAGACAAATTCTCTGTCATCGACCAGTGCAACAAAAATATATATAAATCTTAAGATCCCTGAGGTTGCTGAAATAATTGACAAGTGCATATTTCTAAAATTTATAATAACAAAAAAGTCTAATAAATATCATATACTATCCCACAAAATGCCATTAACTTAATATTTTCTTTTAAAAAATTCAATGATAGGAATGGTAAAAAACATGAACCTATACAAGAAATACCAAAAATACATGCAAAACAATTTTCATAGGAGGATTTATTTTTAAATAATATGAAGACAATAGTAAAGATAAAATGCATTGAATGAGATTCTACAAAACAAGTTTGTTAATCATTTCAATTTATACTTATCATTTACGTAAAAAAAAAAAATCATACATCATATTATTTACATTAAAAAAATAATACATATTAATTTCAAAGTTCATTGCAAGATGTGAACTGCTAGGGTATTGCAATAATAAGTAATATTAATACAACAATAGGTTGGAATTACATTTTATGCGTACTTTGTGAAAGGAATGTCAAACCACAAGCAAAATCATTTTGGTGTGCAAAATGTGAAACAAAAATAAATCTTTCTATCCCAAAGTTAGAGGCACTCATATTAACTACATACTCTCCAAATATTTATAATATATTTATCTCACTTTAACTACTATATATACACAATTGCAAACTACTTCAAATACATGATTCAAATTGAAGTTTTTGATGCAACTAACAAAACAAATTTTGTGATATTTGATCGAGATGTCGAGAAAATCCTAATTGAATCTACAAGAGATTTTGCTGAAAAATAAATTGAGGTACAACTTATTAAATTATTGTAAAAATATTGACATTGGAGAATGAATTCCACATGATTTGAAAAAAAAAATTAGGAAAAAAATGGATTTCTCTACTTCATTTGAATGAATTCAATTTAAAAGACGGTTTTGAAAATTACATAGTTGCTAAGATTTTTGATGCACATTCAAATGATAGAAAGGTATGGAAGGAAAAAAAATACACAATTCAATATGTTATATTAATTCTTTTTGCTGCATTGTTCCAAAATTAACAAAAATAAAAAATAAAAATATTTACAAAAAACTATAACATCATTGAAATTTATTATAAATGCAAATACTATAAAAAATCTTAGCGACAAAGTCCAAACTTCGTAAGATCCAATCAAGAATCTCTCGATGCCAATTCAGTAGTGATTAACACAAATGATGCAACAAAAGGAAAAAAAAAAAATATGATGAAAGCTCAAAAATTGAACAAACATGGATGGACTAAATTTCAAACATTGAAGATGGAGAAACTAATGATGATAACAAGCATCACCATACCGCAATAACAAAGATTGAAGAAACAAAAAAAAAAAAAAAAAAAAGATTTCATAATGAAGCTTTTTATTACATCATATAGTAAAAATCAATAATATAGAATGAATTAATATGCTTTTATCAACTTTTATTATACAGTATTACTCCAAGTTGTTTTAATTATTGCTCATTATTTGAACAAAATAATTATAATAGATATATGTCAGCAATTTATAATTGTTAGTTTTTATGATGAACTCATTACTAACAAAGTTTTATAATAAATATGCTATAATATATATATAATATTTTCCAAAAACAAATTTATATAAAACAATACAACAGTATTCGTGCATCGCACGAGAAACTTACTAGTTGTATTAAAGATAGAATTTTTATTTCAGTTTTACAATATGGCCAAATTGAGGGCTCAGTAGCACTTATCTATGTTGAAAAACATCCCTACAGGTAATTAGGGAAAGAAATAATACTTTTTATTTGTGAAATTCAACGGTTATATCTTATACCATCTACATTATATGTTTTTTCCCTACATGACGTGCTATTGTCCATTATTATAACATTGTCTTATTTGTGACAATAACAAACTTTTCTTTGTGAAGTATTTGTGAATAGAAAATTTTGCAAAGACCCAGCAACTGTCATAGCCAATGATTTTTTCTTTCCCAGACTTGATATTCCTTGAAATACAGTTGCAAGTAAACTTTGATCAAGTGTCAATCTTGTGAATGTCGATTAATTACCAGGTGTCAACACTCGAGGTATATCATTGACTTGTTTCGACTTTGCACCATATGGCCTAAATCCTCCTCACACTTACCCTCGTGGCACTGAGCTTTTGGTAGTCATGGAGGGAACTCTCTTGGTTGGATTTGTCACATCAAACCCAAACAAACTCTTCGCCAAAGTTCTAAACAAGGGAGACGTCTTTGTATTCCCAATTGGTCTCATTCACTTCCAATTCAACATAGGGCAAACCAATGCTGTTGCCTTTGTTGGTCTAAACAGTCAAAATCCTAGGTTGATCACAATAGCAAACACGGTCTTTGGATCTAATCCTCCAATCAATCCTGATGTTCTTGCCAAGGCCTTCCAATTGGGACAAGAATTTAGTTGATTATCTTCAAAAGCAATTCTATGTCAACCACAATTTGGAAAAATATTTGTAATAGAAATTATAAACCAATATATGGTTTGAATAAAGTTTACATTGTTTCCCTTGATGTAATGCCATAGAAATAATTATTATCAAATAAAATAATTTGTTATGATTTTTTTTTTCTGTGCGAGTCATTGTGTCACAGGAAAGGCAGAGCAATTGACTAGAACCTATTCTATGTCAAACATTCCATTGAAGCAACATTTTTGGGTGTTGCAATAGTAAGAGTATTGGGCTTCTACAACATGGTTTTCAGATCCGGACCGTTCATTGAACCGTAAAAGAGAGAGGTTCAAGGTTTTTGAGGTTGAACCGAGGTTGAACCGGGGTCGAACCGTGATGACGTCATAATTAATTTAATAATTATTTAAAATATGAATTAATATATTAAATTAATATAAGTAGAAAAATGAACTAAACTAGTCTAAATAAATATAAAGATTTAATTTTCAAATATCTTTTTTATATCACAACATTCATAAGGCAAATAAAAAATATGAAATCTTAAGCAAACATAAATATTGTTTGATAAAACTCAATATTTTACTTTTTAAAAAATCTTTTTATAAGGGTTTATGTCTAAATTATCTCAAAGTTATGGTCAAGCTCATTAGATTATTCAATCAATTATTTTATGTCCAAGCCCATTTGAATATTCAACCCTTTATGAAAAAAACAAAAAAAAAAAAACCAAAAGCTAGAGGAGTGGCCGGATAAAGACTGAAAAGCTTCACAAAATTGATACAATAAGGAGCCCAACGAGATTTTTTTTTTTTTTTTTTTTTTTTTTTTTTTTTTTTTTTTTTTTCTGATAAGAGCCCAACGAAATTTTAAAATGAGTGGTTGACAGCTTGTACTTTACTTGACTGTATAGGGTGTGGTTGTAAAGATTCTGACACTCTCAACTCCCAAAATTCAATTTTCCACCTTCCTTTTGTCATTTCCAATATAGTCACATGGTTGGGTTCATAAAACTGAAAGTCAGTACAAAGGAAAGCACCGGCTCTTGCAGTATTGAGATGGCTTGAATACTTATATTAGGTACAAAAGGAAGCCAAAAAAAAAAAAAAAAAAAAACAAAAGCAAAAGAGAAGTTCGCATCTGGAGGTCAGGACGAAACAAAGAAGAGGAGTAAGATGCTTGGGTTAGTCATATGCTTGGGTTCACATGGTGAAGGCTGCTTGCTGTGAGGGTTGATTTCTTCATTATTGCTTTTTTCCTTCTTCTTCGTTGTCTTCTTCTTCCTCTGCTTCTTCTTCTTCTTCTTTGTTTTTTATTTTTATTTTTATTTTTCTCCCTTTCATTTGGTTCCAGATCTGAAAAAACCCAAAGAACTGCTGAAGTATTAGCCAAAACTTCGCCGGAAAAAGGGAACCGTCCGAACCTCAAAAACCGGTCACGGTTCTCAGAACCGTACGGTCCGGCCACGGTTTGCACGGGTCCCTGTTTTTTTCCCTAGAACGGTTTTTGAAGCTAAAACAACCGCAAAATTGAGAGGTTCGCGGTTTTTCCGGTCGGACCGTACGGTCCGGTCCGAATTTAAAACCATGTTCTACAACACTATGTATTCATACCGAGGTAACATTGGAATAAATTATACAAGGGAGAAAAACATAATACTTAAGGGGTTAAATATTGTGGACCTTTATATGTTTATATTGTACTTACAATGTAAATTTACATTGTAAACACACAAAAAGTGGCAAATATTGTACACATTTGCTAAAATTTGTAAATATTGTATACTTTTTGCAAATGTGTACAACATTTGCCACTTTTTGTATCTCTACAATAAAAATTTATATTGTACCGGACAATGTAAGATAAGAATTTCTCAAATATTGTTAAAAATACATGGTCCAAGAAGCCCAAACCATTGTAGGATCATGTGCTTGTAGAAAAAACAAACTAACCGTGAGTTGGTCTAGGGCTAACCTAGAGTAGTTCTCTAGTATATAAACCCTACTTTTGATCTTGTTAATACAAGAGTTTGATAGTAAAGTTGTCATGTTAAACTATTCCTTTTCAGTCAAATTTGATCTTGACCAAGCCATGATATGCCAAAATCCAGAACCCAAAATTTTGAAATCTCACAACCTTCTTAGCGATGTACTAGCCCGCAACATGCAAGGCTGCAAGATTGCCTCTGATCACAGCTAACGAGTTCATCACCTACAGCCTCCGCCAGCAACTTTATGCACCTCTGCATCGGCTGACCCATTAACCTTGAATAAAGTTACCTTGATTCCTTATATGTAATGCCATAAAAATAATTATTATCATATAAAATTGTCTTATGATTTTATTTTTTTATTTTTTTTTTTCAGTGTCATGGTGTCAAAGGAAATGCTGAGCAATTTGTGGATTACTAAATCTTTAGATTTTATTTATTTATTTATGTGTCATGGTGTAAAAGCAAATGCTGAGCAATTGGTGCATTACTAAATCTTGAATATATGTTGGATCCACAACGATTGAAATCACAAGCACCTAATAAAACTGACAAAAATTGTATTAAAAATAGATAGAATTTTTATTTCAATTTTACCATATGGCCAAATTAAAAAATAAAGAAAAAAAGTATTTTGAGCTAAACTTAAAAAGGCAACTTACAAAAAGTATCAATTTAAGGCCCAATTAGTTCAAAATGAACCGAAGGAAACCGAAATTGTCTGAGTGGACCAAATGAGACCGAAGTAGACTAAATTGGATTGAATGAGACTGAAATAGAGTAAACTGGACCATATAGAAGTTGTTTAATTTTTAGAAAGAACAAATCATTTTCGACATATTTAAGAGAAAAAATTATGCATATTAAAATTACAAAATAATTATATATTCCCAAGAATTGCGTAGTCTATGACTAGTTCTAGATAGTAAAAATTGAAAACTATTGATCATTTTTTTTGTTTTATTTTAATTATTTTCAATATACTGGCAATCATGTTCTCCCTTTAAAAAAGAATTTCTCAATCTAAACAAAGTGTTTTCTCTCTGTTCAATGATAGACAAAATTGATTTATAAGCAAGCTTTAGGTGAAACACAGAGTGTCATAGTTTAACTTTAATCAATAGTTTCCTGCTCTTATATGCTCTGTTATTGCTCAGAATAACGGAGATTGCGTATGGCCCCTTAAATTGATTATGTGATAGTTTCGTGCTTTTATATGCTCTGTAAGATTTTTATCTAATTTTCCCTTATTATTTTGTATGTACTATACTAATTATTCAATTGAATTGAAGGATTCTTAAAAAACAATAAGTTAAAAGTTCAACAATTCATTATGAAAAAGCATTATATCCTTCACGTTTCTACCACGCATGATTATGTGATAGCAATGGAGAAAGTTTATCATATTGCTGCAGGCTATCCACGGCAACCAAATGAGTTGCGGCTAAATTCAAGCTTTATTGATGCTTTCATATCAATTGATGGTAGATGACTCAGGAAAAACCTCGAGCTATATATGAAATGAACTTACCTATTGGGATAACGGAAAATTTGATATCAATTTGTTATGGAGACTATGGAGTTATTTATAGTCCATTTATGCAACATAGAAACAGAATATATAATCATATAGAGAACACAAAAGATATGGTATATTTTTGTCATGGACAACTTTTTTCATTTTTTTTTTTTATAGAGTTTCAACCTACTGTTGTAGGTTCGCTTTAGATGATTGCTCTTTATTATCATACTAAAATATCAACTAGTTTTTGGTGTATGCAAGAATTGAGACTAAAGCACTTGAGCTATATATGAAATGAACTTACCTACTAAGATAATGGAAAATTTGATATCAATTTGTAGTGGAAACTTTGAAGTTATTTATAGTCCATTTATGCAACATAACACAAAGATATAATGCTCTTTATCATCAGATCAAAACGCCAATTGATTTTTGGTGTAGGAGGGGATCGAATCCTAAATATTTTATTCAAATATAAAAGATTTTACCAGTTAAGCTAACTAAAACCCATACATATAAAATATAAAAATAAATAAAATGGAATAGCTACAACGAGAGAGAGAGAGAGAGAGAGAGAGAGGAATTTGGACTCTAGATGTCTCCAATAGAAACGCTAAAAAATATTAGTTGAACTATAAAAGTCTTGGGTACGATATATAAAACTTAAATGACATAATATGATTATATATGTATAAAATAAAATAAAAAATTGTTAGTTTATACACTTCCCTTGCATTTATTCTACAAAAACTTGTCATCTTTATTATTGAGTTGCCTAATCTAAACAAGACATGTTTCCCAAGGAGGCCCTAATAAATAAGAAAAGAATTGTCTCCATTTGGAATGGACCAATTTCATGGTTCAATGAAAGAGATACATAATACAATGGGCAAAACTAGGTACAGTACTTTAGGTTCCCTTGTAACCCCCCAACTCAATTCAAGAGTAAAGAAAAAAAACAAACGGGAGGGGGGGGGGGGGGGGGGAAGTCAGATATTTTAAGGAGCCACACGTGTGACCCCACCTACCCCACTCCCCTCAACCACACATCTCACAAATATCCTTACTTTCTTGGCTGGCCACTCACCTGCTTCTTTCTTCTTCTTTTTTCATTTTCTCTCCATACAACAAACACTCTGCTCTATCACTCTCTCATCCTCTTCCATGGTACCTACTCCATAGAACCACCTTCACCATCATTTTCCGGCAAGGATCACCGGAAAACTCCATAGGAAAAAGGTAAGGCTCACTCATCTCTATTTATTTGTGGTAAAAACTCCTTATCTTTTGGTGGGTTTATATACTTTTGCTTGAGGTCCTTTAATCTAAGCTTTGATAATGATATCCATGTGATTTATGAGCTTTGGAAGTGATATTCATGTCTTTATATGTATGGGTTTTGTATTGGTGGAATGATTTGATGAGTGGGTTTATAGTTTTGCAATGGTGGTTATCTAAGTGGTGAAGATTTGGGGGTTTTGGCTTTCTAATGTGAAATAGTTGATGAATTTAATTTTTATTGTTTATTTGGAGCTAGTGGAGGATTTACTTGTGGGGTTTGTAATAGTGGGTATTGTTATATATGTTGTTTCATGGGTCTCTTGAAAATAGTATGTATATATGGTGGAAGAAATTCATAAAGTGCTAGGATCTCTTATGGTAAAGGAGATGATTTGAATGACCTGATGATAAATTGGAGTCTATGCCTTGTAATGAAATTTTTGAGAAACTTTGGAAGTGAAACACTTTATTTGTGAAGTTAAATACTAGGCTTGCCTAATCAAAGTGCTTATTTGGCAATTCCTAATTTGTAGCTAGATACAATTTCAAGCTTTATGCTTATTGTGATAGGTTTGCTTGATATTGTTTAGGTTCTAGCTAATCTCCTTTGGAGCTTGGAGAATTAGGTCTTTTACGGGTTGTAAAGTAAGTAGGTTTTTAATGAGATTTTTGAAAAATAACCATGTTGCATAGAGCTCTGACTTACTTTGGGAGTATATTTAATGGAATTATTATGATAATTCCTGATGTTGGTACTTGATATGATTTATTTGGATTGTATTGTTCAAAAGGGAAAAATCTACAGGTACCTTTGAGATGTTTTCTCATGCTTTGGACCCTTTTGGGTTCGGGCCATGACATCCATATTTAAAATTTTGACATCTGTCCAATTTAAGGTACTGCATCTTAAGTTCCCTATTTAAATTTTTGACATTTGTCCAATTTAACAATCCAAACAAATGGCGTTAAAACTAATTTTTTTCCCTTCTTCCTTCTTTTTCCTGTACTGCAACTGCAAGAGAACCCACGGCTTCAGATTTTAGATCTTTCGAATTGTAGGATTTGTGCCTTCCGCTGAAGAATAAATCCAAATAAATCCAGTAGTCACTGGCTCACTGCAACTAAAACCATATAAAACAATAAAAATAACCATGAAGATAGTGGAGGTACTCCTTTTGAGAGAACAAAAAGGAAAACAAAGATATCCACTTATATTAAAAGTTAAAACAACTTTCAAGGAACTTATGTGTAGCAAAGATTATTTAATTGTAAGGGATTGCAGCCCATCAACTGTAAACTTGTTCTCATCTTAGCCCATCAAAAGCTATGCTTCTTGCTTTCCCATGGTGCTCATCAAAAGCAAACAAAAAAGACCTAGCAAAAAAATAAAGAAGAAAGGAGAAAGTAAAGAAGCCGGCGGTTTTTTATTGTGGGAAAAACTATGGAAACCTTAACTTCAACTATTCTAACACTAGATCTAGCCGGAAACCGGCGGTTTGGCAGGAGAAGAAGAGGTATGTCACAACAGTGGTGCCGTCGGTCTCAAAGAGGTCGAGCTCTGCAAACAATTGGAGCGTGGCAAAGACCGATTTGGCGAAGGAGAAGGTGACAATTTTGAGAAGAGGTGAGCCGTTGGACTCAAAGATCGAGAGTGAGTCTAGGAAGGAAGCTTTTTGCATTTTCCCCCTTTCTTCCTTATTTTTTTGCTAGGGCTTTTTTGTTTGCTTTTGATGATAATATCTATTTATTCTTCAGCAGAAGGAAAAGATCCTACAATTTGAAAGATCTGAAGCCATGGGTTCTCTTGCATTTGCAGTATAGGAAAAAGAAGGAAGAAGGGAAAAAAAGAAAAGAAAATAATTTTTTGTTTTAACACCATTTGCTTGGGTTGTTAAATTGGACAAATGTCAAAATTTTAAATAGGGAACTTAAGGTATTGTATTTAAGGTATTGTACCTAAGTTTTGCCCAAATACTATATTATTTAAAATGAATCCATTTCATGTTTAAGTTTGAATTATTATAAATCTAAACAAGTCATGGATCCGTGCACGCATGGAAGAATTTCACATAATTATGTTTTTGAATTCACTATGGTTTAACTTTTTTATTTCTTTTCTTTGGGAACAATGTTTTTAACTTTATTTCTCATGAACAACTACAATAAGCGTTTCGAAATGTAAGAGATCTTGCCATGAATTGTAACAAATATGAGTTAACTATGGCATTAACAAAACATTCATAAGAATTACACCATAGATAGAACACCATAGTATGTAGTGAGAACAACAAAAAGATCCCGACAAGAATATATAATTATATATACCTCATGCCTTGTTAGTCAGATGCCTTTGTAGTTATTGGTTCTAGAAAACCATTAAATCTAACAAACAACTAAAAAATATTAAGTAATTAATACCCGCCAGATAAGATGAGGTCAAAAAGATTAGTTCAACCCAAGCATACTTAATTATATGGGTCATACCATTGACTATTAAACATTTCCTAATGAGGATAGAGTCAAGATATATACATGGGTCCTTCAATCATTTCAATGTTAAATATACTATGAGCGTAAGGTTAATTTGTGGCTTGGAAAAAGCAACACGAAAACTGCACAATGGGATTGAAGTGGTCCAATTTGATTTCTTTTCCAATCGTGTACAGATTATTAGTGTTTAAAGAAAGCTTCATCCATTAAACAAGAAATTGAGAGCGGTTGAAGAATTACCGAGTCTTATATGCTCCTTCACTGACTCCTCTCTATAAATAGATATATTCCCCATATGCTATATCCCCATCCCTCACCCAAGCAAGAAAAATACAACACAATAAGAAAGAACATAAAAAAATATGATGAAAGTTGTAATTGTGGCCATTTTGGCTTTGGCAACCACCCTTGTTTCAGCTTATGACCCTAGTCCATTGCAAGACTTTTGTGTCGCAATTAACAACACCGATTCTGCTGGTATGCACATGCTCTCTCCATTTTTAATTTTTATTTTGATGAACTGCAAATCTACATGTTCTCTCATTATTAGCAGTACGTAGTAATGTTATCGTCACCTACGTTCTTTCGAGATCATTATAGTGAAGTTCTACACATTAATGAAATTATTAACATCACCTACGTTATATCATCTACATTAGATTTTTTTTTCTCCTGCATGACATGTTATTGTCCATTGTTACAAAACTGTCTACTTTGTGACAATAACAAACTTTTCTTTGTGTAGTATTTGTGAATGGAAAATTTTGCAAGGACCCAGCAACTGTCACAGCCAACGATTTTTTCTTTCCTGGACTCAATATTCCTGGAAACACAGCTGCAAGTAAACTCGGATCAAGTGTCAATCTTGTGAACATCGATAAATTACCAGGCCTCAACACTCTAGGCATATCTTTGGCTCGTCTTGACTTTGCACCATATGGCCTGAATCCTCCTCACACTCACCCTCGCGGCACTGAGCTTTTGGTAGTCATGGAGGGTACTCTCTTGGTTGGATTTGTCACATCCAACCCAAACAAACTCTTCACCAAAGTTCTAAACAAGGGAGACGTCTTTGTATTCCCAATTGGTCTTATTCACTTCCAATTCAATATAGGGCAGACCAATGCTGTTGCCTTTGCTGGTCTTAGCAGTCAAAATCCTGGGTTGATCACCATAGCAAGCGCAGTCTTTGGGTCTAATCCTCCAATCAATCCTGATGTTCTCGCCAAGGCCTTCCAGTTGGACAAGAATGTAATTGATTATCTTCAGAAACAATTCTAAGTCAACTACAATTTAAGAAAATATTTGTAATAGGAATAATTAACCACTATATAGTTTAAATAAAGTTTACATCGCTTCCCTTAATGTAATGCCATAGAAATAATTATTTTCAAATAAAATGATTTGTTACTATTTATTTATTTAGTGCAAGCCATTGTGTAATAGGAAAGGCATAGCAATTAGTGCACGAATAAATCTTGATTACACCTTGGATCCACAATGTTTGAAATTACTAGCACCTAACTATTATATATAAACAGATCTTTTTTTTTTTTTTTTTTTTTTTTTTTTTTTTTTTTGGGAAAAAATTATACAAGTGAGAAAAAAAAAATACTTCAATGGTTAAATATTGTGGGCCTTTATATGTTTATATTATATTGACAATGTAAATTTACATTGTAGACACACAAAAAGTGACAACTGTTATACACATTTGCTAAAAGTGGTAAATATTGTGCACTTTTTGCAAATGCGTACAATATTTGCCACTTTTTGTATCTTTACAATGTAAATTTATATTGTAGCAAACAATGTAAAATAAGAATTTCTCGAATATTATTAAAGATGCATGGTCCAAGAAGTCCAAACCATTGTAGGTTCATGTGCTTTTAGAACAAACAAACTAATTGTGAGTTAGTCTAGGGCTAACCTAGAGTAGTTCTCTAGTATATAAACCCTACTTTTGATCAATGGTAAATACAAGGGTTTAATGGTGAAGATCTCAAGTTAAAATATTGCTTTTGCTCTTTCCTTTTCCTGTATTGTTGTTTTTCAGTCAAATTTGATCTTGACCAAGCCATGATATACCAAAATACACAATCCAAAATTTTGAAATTTCACAACCTTCTTAGCGATGCCATCACTAGCCATCAGCATGCACGGCTGCAAGATTGCCTCTGATCACAGCCGCCAAGTTCATCACCTACAGCCACCGCCAGCAACTTTGTTCACCTCTGCAAGCGCGCTGTTCTTCATGTGGCACCTCTTTGTTCTTCATGTGGCACCTCTCAATAATGTGCCATACACCTACACCGCTCTACTATACTGCTTCATTACCTGTACGTGCTAGCAAAACAAAACAAGGTGAGAACACCCGAGCATGTGTTGTGAACGGTTTAAGACCCCTTACAAATAACCAGATTGCGTAGCCTAGATTAATTAGCCAAGTTGTTACTTAGTCAAATTAAACAATTCTAGGTTAAAATAATCAAATAATCATATCATGCATATAAAACATATAAAGTAGCGGAAATAATAAAGAACATAAGATATGATCACCCAGGAAACCACACGGAAAAACCTGGGAAGGATTTGACCCACCGATCCTCAAGGTAAAACAGAATCCACTAAGAAAGAATTGAAGTTCTTACAAAAGGACTTACAAGCTCCCCGCTTGACTTCCTAATGCTACCCACCAGTAGAACTTACTGACACGACCACGTGCAAGCTCCGAATCTACGGACTCCTTCTTTCTTTGAATTCCTCAATCAGCTACAAGCACCCACGCTTGATATTCTTTAAGCTTCAAAGGCAGCAACCAAGTTGATCATCAAGATGTTGAAGTAATCTCAATCTTGAAAACCCTAAGCTTTGTGTAAAGGAAAGCTCCTCTAGATCTCACAAGAGATTTACACAAAACAGCAATGTATGAGCAACAATACAACTTGTGCAACTCTAAAAACGTGGCTAGGGTTTTGCCTTATATACCTAGGGCAAAAACATAAAACCCTAAATATTTAATGAGTTAGGGCTGAGCTGGAATTTCTGCAGAAAACGCATCTGGTCCGATTTTCGATCGATCGAATCTATTCTTCGATCGATCGAGCCAGGCCGAAATGCCCCAATGCATCTGCAGTCACTCGATTCCAACTTTACAATATTTTACCAACTTTGAGCAAGCCTAAACAAGACTAAGTACATTGTTTTGATCATGGTTTGCCAACATTACAAATTAGAGTTCTAAATACATAAATTCCTAAACCTTTAGAACCTAACATGTTGCATTTGAAGTAGAACCTGAGTATTTTTTTTTTTTTTTTGAGGTGTTAGAATTTTCATTGATGTAAAAACTTTTGTATTACAAAATATACCCACCAGCATCCTGGTTTGTGGAGCCAATTCCCATTACAATCCATCCTTTTATTTCCCAAAGACCCATTACTAAGTTGAACCAAACCCGAGGCCATAACATAGCGAAGTGCAAAGCCAGCATTTAGTACCTTCTTTCCTAGGCTATACTTGTGCATTTTGTAGCCTCTGATACTCCAGTAAAAAACCAATAGCCTCCCTCAGAATCTGTTCTAGGTGCCTCTGAAATTTCTCGAAACAAAACTTATTTCTTGTGCTCCAAATTGACCAAGACACCGTCGCCCATTGCTCTATCTCTTGTTGAGAAAATCTGTCAGCCACCATCTTGAACAGAGAGAAAAAATCTTGGACTGTGTTCGGACATTTCTGCACTTTTCCTTTGCACAGTGCCCACACATTTTTGGCTTGCGGACACTCCCACAGCACATGCGCAATAGTTTTTGTACAATGGCAGCACTGCTCACACCATGGCTCCACCTGAGTATTTGAATACCCAAATATGTGTCACCCTTGACATTCTCCAAATCTTCTGTCCCACTTTTCCTGTTCCACTCTATACTCCACCAATAAAAACTTGCCACGTGTACATCTAATTAATTAAATACTATCATTATTGATTTATTAATACTACAGTTATTAATTAATAGTAGTATTTAATTAATTGGGCGAACACGTGGCAAATTTTTATTGGTGGAGTATAGAGTGGAGCAGGAAAAGTGGGACAGAAGATTTGGACTTGGTTTTAAAACACACGAATTGTTAAAAAAAAAAAAAAAAAAAAAAAAGTCGTATGGCATCACAAGGTGCTACCATGTTAGTCCCGACCACATATCTACCATGTCAAGCTATGCTATGCGTTGATAATTGACACATGATCCTATATATTGCTGCATCAACAGCCATACGTCTGTCCAACCCACTATGTCACAATTTATACGACTATTTATGTTATTATTTAAATGTCACGTGATTAAAATTAAAATTGTATGATCTCTTCAATGACCACATAAATTGGTGCAAGATAGCTCCAAACCGATATAAACTAAACTTTTTCCATCCAACTTTTCATGGAATGGTTGATACTTGCTGTTGGTTTGTTATATCATTGGTTTGGGTTTTTTTTTATGCAATTTGGGTTTGGACTTGTGGGTTGCAGTGTGAGTTGCGGCGTGGGTTGTGGTGTGGTGTGATGGCTAGTCAAGCAGAGCAAGTTGTTATTTTATGCTTGGACACCATCAGTGTCTTTTTTGGTAAAGATGCTGAGGAACAAATTGCACTCTTGGAGAGAATCCCATATGTTAAAGCTGTTCCTGATGGATGTGAGAGAGTAATGGGTATTAAATATTAATTGTGTTTGTTAGATGGATTAGATTACTACTACTACTTATTTGTTTTGGTTTTGTGTATATATTAATCATATAAAGAATACAAAGATATGGTATATTTACAACATGGAGAACTTTATATATATATATATATATTCAATAGCTACAACAGGAAAGGAGGAGTTTGAACTATAAACATCTTTGTTGGAAATACTAAGAAATGTCAACTGAACAAAAAAATTCGTGCGGTATGATATGGACAGCTTAAATGGCATAATATGATTATATATGTATAAAATAAAACAAAAATTTTTAGTTTATACACTTCCCTAGCATTTATTCTAAATAAAGTTTTCTTTTCTATTGTTGAGTTGACTAATCTAAAGAACTCATGTTTTCCTAGGAGCCCCTAATAACTAAGAAAATAATTATCTCCTTTTGAAATGGACCAATTTCATGGTTCAATTAAAGCTGTACATAATATGATATTATTTAAAATGGATGCTGATAGGCCAAGAATGTATCGAACCATTTGGTAAATTAACCAATTAATTAGTCAAGTAAATTAATTAGGTTCAATTACATGCAATAAGTGTGGTAGCACAAAAAAATCACAATCTAAGTTAAATGCAGTGGAAAATAAATTTGACACAGGTGATTTGTTTACGAATGGGGAAAACCATCAAGGCAAAACCCCACTGAGTGAATTTAAGGTCACCACTCCCGAGAATCCACTATTATCAAAACAAGCGGTTACAAGTAAATGAATTCCAGTACCTTATACCAACTTACAGTTGAACCCTTACCCTAATACATAATTGGACTTGCAATGTAGTGACAATCTCTCCTTTCAATTGCTCGGCTCCAAGTACGTGTTTAACCAATCAATGCACGGATCCCAGTATGTGACTAACACACAAACTTGAGAAAGATGTTGGCTGAAAAATTTTTTAATTCATCTAGACGATGAAGATCAAGAAGCTCCTTAGTTACAAAACCTTTGGCGCACAAACGCAGTAGCTTCTATAAAGAAGATGAACTAGGGCAAATTGTCTTTGGTCACAATTCGGGTGAATAATCACTTTGCATCAAATTGCATCACCTTAGACGGTCTTTAAAATAATCCTTATTGTTAGGGTCTAAGACTTTAGGAACTAATGTATTAGAACTTCAATTTGTATTTTGTTGGCAAACCATGATCAAAACATAGAGTCTAGGTTTAGGCTTACTCAAAGTATATTTATTTGTAAAATTGGAATCAAGTGATTGTAGAATTTATTAGACTAAATCTGCAAGGCATAATCGATCAAAAATTAGACTTGATCGATCGAACCACGTGCAGATTATTTTTCTGCAGAATTACAATTTAGCTTAAACTCTACTTAAACGTATTGGGTTTCAAGTAAAACACTCCTAGAGTATAAAGGAAACCTTAAGAGCGTTTTTATAAGTTTTTTAGAGAGATTAGAGTACATCTGGTGCCTCTTTTGTAGATCTAGGGTTTTGTACCCAAAAGCTCTCTAAAGTTGTTGTTTATGCTGTGTATGAATCTCTTGTGAGATCTAGAAGTGTTTGCCTTTATACATAGGGTTTCCAATTTCAAGATTGGTGTCGAGAGATTGATGATCATCTTAGTTGCTGCATAAAGAGCTTAAAGAAAACACAAGTGGGAGTACTTGTGGTTGCTGTGAATCCAAGAAAGAAGTAGTCCGTGGACTCGGAACTGTCACGTGGTTGTGGTAGTAAGTTTCCTACTCGAGGTAGCAATAGGATGTTAATGGTCTAAGTCGCTATTGTGTAAACTTTAATTTTTTCATAGTGGATCTGTTTTACCTTAAAGACAGTTAGGTTAAATCTTCCCCAGGTTTTTTACTAGTTTGGTTTTCCTCGATTATCATATTGTTGTGTTATTTTTTTTTCCACACTACTTCAATGATATGATTTACTTGTATTAACCTAAAACTGAATAATTTACCTAAGCTAATAAATTGGCTAAATAACTAGGTTAATCTGTTTGTGTTTAAGGGGTCTAAAAATGTACACTTATATATGTCTAGGGTTGTGAGAAAAAAAACCCTACACAAATAGTTTGGATATGTATGAAAAACAGATTTGGAAATCTGTATAGATACAGCTTCTGTCGAGAGCTGTCGAGAATTATATATTAAACTTGATAGATACATTTGTTGAGATATTTGTCAAGCTTTAATGAACAATACTTTTTTACTTGATTCTTGGACCGATTTGCATGACTTCAATACTAGACTTGAACTCTTGTTCCTTGAAGTATTAAATACATCTTAGATCTACCCAGTTACAAGTAAAGTGCATTTTGTTAAAGAATTAGCCAATTTACAATGACATATGTTCTAACAAGTTCCACATATGTCCTAACAGATGCATTTCATGTTTCAGTTTAAAAGTTATAAACCTAAACTAGTTGCGGATCCATGCATAGCACGGAAGAATTTCATATAATTATTTTTTTGAATTCACTATGGTCAATATCTAACTTGTTTCTTTTTTTTTTTTTTTTTTTGAAAAGTGTTTTTAACTTTACTTCTCTAGTTCTCATACAACAACTTCAATAAGCGTTTCGATGGAAGAGATCTTGCCATGAATTGTAACAAATATGAGTTAACTATGGTATTGGCAAAACATTTATAAAAATTACATCATAGATAGAACACCATAGCATGAAGTGAGACCAACAAAAAGGGACCGACAAGCATAATATAACACATGCCTTGGTAGTCAGTTGCCTACGTAGTTCTTGGTTCTAGAATACAGAGTCAAGATAAGATGGGGTCAATAAGATTAGTACAACCCAAGAATTCTTATATGGGTCACACCGTTGACTATATATTAAACATTCCCTAATGAGGACAGAGTCAAGATATATGCATGGGTTCTTCAATTATATCAATGTTAAATATACTATGAAATTATATTTGTGGTTCGGCCCAACACGAAAACTGCACAATGGCATTGAAGTGGTCCAATTTGATTGCTTTTTGTTAGAGCATTTTAATATTAAATAATTAAAATAAATAAATATTATAACATAAATGAAAAGATATGGGAGTGAATATGGAAGATGAGGAGTTAGTGAAAATGTTTAATCCTACATTGAAAAGAAGAGAGACTTTTTTATTCATTTTAATTGTGGTGATTAATGGGCTAAAATGAATTGTCTCAGATATTGGGCTAGATATGTGCGTAAGGGGGAGGTGAAGAGTAGAGGTAATAAATTGGGTAGTAATTTCGTGAGGCCCATTGAGCCTATAAATAGACTCATTCAGACTCAATCCAAGTTACTACAATACTCACAAAAAAAAATACACTAAAAGATAGAGAGGTTCTTGGCAAGGAAGGGTGTTCTTTCTGGTGGAGCTTTGGGCTTGAACACTTTGTGCAGAGGTTGTTCTAGCCATACGACACTTGTTGGGCTGTTGTATCCTGAGGGAGACAAGTCAGAGAAGGTCTGCACCGGTTACAAAGTTTAGCCAACCAAGGGCTTGAATCTCCTTAAAGAGAGCGAGTGCCGCGCCTCAGTCCAAATAATGTTGTGTAATTTCTCTCTTTAAAGTAATAAAATTCAGTAGTATTATTCAGTTTCTCTTTGTATTATTTCCATTATCATTGTATTTGCACCAACACTTTTCAAATGTGTACAGACAAGTACTGGTTAAATAATGTTTTAGCCATTAAACAAGAAATTGAGAACTGGGGAAGAATTACCAAGTCTTTTATGCTCCGTTTGTGAAAAACTTAGACAGGTTCACTGACTCCGCTCTATAAATAGGCATATCCCCATATACTTTGTTCCCATGCCTCGCCCAAGCAAGAATACGCAGAGTACTGTACCATAAGATAGAGATAACATAACCTCAAACACGATGAAAGGTGTTCCTTACCTCGTTACTGTTGCCATTTTTGCTTGGGCATTTACCGTTGCTTCTGCCTATGACCCTAGTCCTTTGCAAGACTTCTGTGTCGCAATTAACAACACCGATTTTGTTGGTATGTACACGCTCTCCCCTTTCTTTATTTTTATTTTGATGAACTGCAAATCTACATGCTCTCTCATTATTAGCAGTACATAGTAGTGTTATAATCACCTACGTTCTTTCGAGATCATTATAGTGAAGTTCTACACATTAATGAAATTATTATCATCACCTACGTTATATCATCCACAATAGATTTTTTTTCTCCTACATGACAAGTTATTTTCCATTATTACAGAACTGTCTTCTTTTTGACAATAACAAACTTTTCTTTGTGTAGTATTTGTGAATGGAAAATTTTGCAAGGATCCAGCAACTGTCACAGCCAACGATTTTTTCTTTCATGGACTTAATATTCCTGGAAACACAACTGCAAGTAAACTCGGATCAAGTGTCAATCTTGTGAACGTCGATAAATTACGAGACCTCAACACTCTAGGCATATCTTTGGCTCGTCTTGACTTTGCACCATATGGCCTGAATCCTCCCCACATTCACCCACGTGGCACTGAACTTTTGGTAGTTATGGAGGGTACTTTATTGGTTGGATTTGTCACTTCCCACCCAAACAAACTCTTTACCAATGTTCTAAATAAGGGAGATGTCTTTGTATTCCCAATTGGTCTCATTCACTTCCAATTCAACATAGGACAAACCAATGCAGTTGCATTTGCTGGTCTTAGCAGTCAAAATCCTGGGTTGATCACCATAGCAAATGCTGTTTTTGGATCTAATCCTCCAATTAATCCTGATGTTCTTGCCAAGGCCTTCCAATTAGACAAGAATGAAGTTGATTATCTTTAGAAACAATTCTAGTCAAACCACAATTAGTTAAATTATTTGTAATAGGGATGATAAGCCATTACAAAGCAGAGTTTGAACAAAGTATGCCATGATTCCTTATATGTTATGCCTTAAAAATAATTATTATCAAATAAAATTGTCATATGATTTTTTTATGTATCATGGTGTCCAAGTAAATGCAGTGCAATTAGTGCATTACTAAATCTTGAGTACACATTGGATCCACAACGATTGAAATCACAAACACCTAATACAAAGTTCATATTAAAAATAGATGGCCAACCACCGCACACCCTTGGTGCGATGGTCACTCCACAAGTATAGGTGGTTGTGGGGTGTGAGGGGCAAGAGTCAGAGTTAAAGTCTCTAGGAGGGAGTTTCACACATATATATACTTAGATTAGGCTGGAGTAGAATTTCTATCTTGTAAAAAAAAAAAAAAAAAAGGTGGCCAAATTGTGGGCTCAGTAACACTAATCTATGTTGGAAAAAAGTCCTATAGGTAATTAGGGGAAGAAGTTGAGAAACATAATACATTTTTATCTTTTTATTTTGGATAATTTGACAGTATGGGTGGAGAGATTCAAACTCTAGATGTTTCCGCTGGAAACACTAGAAGGTGACAACCAATTGAGTCACAAAGCTCTTGGTGAGAAATGTAATACATAAGCAGTTAAATATGATTATTTGTGAAATTACACAAAAGTCTTAAAGTTTATATCCTGTTTCAAATTAGGAATGTTTGGAAAATTTAGACCCTTGACTGATTTACTGCAAAATTAATCAACTTGTTAAATTAACTAGTTTTGAAGTCATATTGATTTCTAGGTTAGTTACCATAGTAGTAACATAGTCCATTTGGAAAACAGTAAACAAACAAACAGCACATCATATGGTGATGCCATGGAAAATCGATGGAAATATTATTCCAAAGGAAAAACCACGGTGAGAGTTGCAAAACCCTAAGAAGAAATCCACTAATAGAACTGAAAAACTTACAATTAATTGAAATAAACCCATGTTCCTGATTGCTACCTTCATTAGTAACTTACTCATGTCACCACATGTAGCTTGAACTTGATTAGACTCTTTTATTTTGAATTCCTTCACACGAACAATCCAGTCAGCGACTTCAAGTACCAACTTGAAGATTCTTCGGAACAAGTTGACTATGTAGGCTTTGTGGCTTCAGACTTGATATGCACTCTTGCAACAACACACCGCATTTGATTGTTCTCTATTTGCTTCTGTACTCATGGTTTGAATAGGTAGAGGCCGGGGTTTTCTCTTTGAATACCTTACGGTTTCTACCGTTACAACTTTATGAAAAGTCTGGGTCTTTATATAGGCTCTTTAATTAGGGTCATGAAAACCTACGTCTATAGTTGACTTAAAATAAAACACATCACAAAAAAACTGAATTTGCAATTCTTGATCGACTAACAACTCTAGAGCTTTCATTCGAGCTTGTCTCAATTGATCAAAGGGATATCAAGCTTGGTGTTGAGATTCCAGAAATTTCTTTTCCTACAACTGATTTTGGGTCTCAATCTTGGAATTAAAAAAAAAAAAACACATCATAACTGTACAAGATTCAAAGCTTCACTCATAGTTTGCCAACAGTCAATCTATTGATCCTAACAAGATTTAAGTTTCTAATTATGTCAATTAAAGTTCCAAACTTATAGAGCATTTTTTTTCTTCAATTTGAATCCCCTTGTCCATCCTTGTTATTCATTTAAGTTATTCTAGATAGTAATAGAGTAGTAAAAAATTTAAAATTGTTGAAAATTATTTATTTTTTGTTTTATTTTAATCGATTTTGATATTCTAGCAATATTACTCTCCCTTTAAACGAAAATTTCTCAATCTAAACAAAGCGTTTTCTCTCTGTTCAATGATAGAAAAAATTGATTTATAACAAAGCCTCGGGTGAAACATAAAGTTCAGCTTTAATCAATAGTTTTGTGTTTTTATATGTTCTGTTATTGCTCAGAATTTCAAAAATGGATAACGGAGATTGAATTTGGCCCCTTAAATTGAAACAATTAAAAACTTTTGGTCTTTAATTGATTAAATTAAAAATTTTAGATCTGAAATGAAGCATGGTAAATTCTGTAAGATTAAATACCCTCATCAATTTTTATCTAATTTCCCCTTTTTATTTTGCTTATACTACACTAATTGTTTAATTGAATTGAAAGCTACTTAAAAAAAAGGTTGAAAGTTGAACAAATCATTATGAAAAAGCATTATGTACTTCACATTTCTACCATGCATGATTATGTGATACTAATGGTTTGTTTGGACTGAGGTGGAGGAAGAAGGAGTAAAGTAGAATTGGCTAAAAATTAGCGTTCTATTGACCAATTTTATTCTACTCTACCTCTCTCTACTGCCCCTCCATCCCCCTCAAACCAAACAGGCCTTAATGGAGAAAGTATTTCATATTGTTGCAGGGGCTATCCGCGGCAACCAAACAAGTTGCCGCTAAATTCAGGCTTTATTGATGCTTTCATGTCAATTGATGGTAGACGACTCAAGAAGCTGTATATTAAACGAACCTACCTATTTAGATAATGAAAATTTTAATATCAATTTGTTGTGGAGAGTCTGGAGACTGTGGAATTGTTTATAGTCCATTTAATTATGCAACATATAAGCAGAATATATAATCATATAGAGAACACAAAGATATGGTATATTTATGCCATGGACAAAAAAAGAAAAAAAAGAAAAAGAAAAAAAAAAAAGAGAGTTTCAACTTATGGTTGTAGGTTCACTCATGATGATTTAATTATTAGACTAAAACATCAATTGATTTTTGGTGTAGGCAATGATCAAATCTCAGATTTCTTATTTAAATATAAAAGACATTTTACCAGTTGAACTTACTGGAACCTACAAAAATAAAATATAAAAATAAATAAAACTGAATAGCTACAACGATAGAGAGAAATTTAAACTCTAGACGTCTTGAACTACAAAACTCTTGGGTATGACATAGAGAAGAATTTCATATAATTATATTTTTGAATTCATTGCGGTTAATGTCTATTTTTTTTTTTTTTTTTTGTACAATATTTTTAACTTTACTTCTCAAACAATAATTTCACCAAGCGTTTCGATGTAAGAAATCTTGCCATGCATGAATTGTAACAAATATTAGTTAACTATGGTATGGACCAAACATTCTTAAGTGTTACATATCATATGAGTAAAAAAAAAAAAAAATTTACATCATAGATATAACACCCATAGCATGACGTGAGAACAACAAAAAGAGACCGACAAGAATAATATACCACATGCCTCGGTAGTCAGATGCCTTCGAAGGTATTGGTTCTAGAAAACCAATAAGATTATTTCAACCCAAGTATATATACTTAATTATATGGGTCACACCGTTGACTATATCTTAAACAATTATTTCAACGTCAGGATAATTTGTGCAACACGAAAACTGTACAATGGTATTGAAGTGGTCCAATTTGATTGCTTTTCTAATGTGTACAGACTAGTAATGGTAGAATAGTTCATCCATTACACAAGAAATTGAGAATGGTTGAAGAATTACCGAGTCTTATATGCTCCATTTGTGAAAAACAAAGACCAGTTCACTGACTCCTATCTATAAATAGACATATCCCCATATGCTATATTCCCATCCCTCGCCCAAGCAAGAATACGTAGAGTACTAGTTATACCATAAGATACAGATAACATAACCTCAAAAAATGATGAAAGGTGTTCCTTACGTTGTTACTGTGGCCATTTTGGCGTTGGCATTTTCTCTTGCTTCTGCTTATGACCCTAGTCCATTGCAAGACTTTTGTGTCGCAATTAACAACACCGATTCTGCTGGTATGCACATGCTCTCTTAGTTTTTTTTTTTTTTTTTGATGAACTGCAAATCTACATGCCCGCTCATTATTAGCAGTACGTAGTAGTGTTATTATCACCTACGTTATTTTGAGATCGTTTTAATGAAGTTCTACACATTGATGAAATTATTATCATCACCTACATTATATCATCTACATTGGATTTTTTTTCCCCTACATGACATGTTATTGTCCATTGTTACAGAACTGTCTTCTTAGCGACAATAACAAAGTTTTCTTTTTGTAGTATTTGTCAATGGAAAATTTTGCAAGGACCCAGCATATGTCACAGCAAACGATTTTTTCTTTCCCGGACTGAATATTCCAGGAAACACAGCTGCAAATAAACTTGGATCAAGTGTCAATCTTGTGAACGTTGATAAATTACCAAGTCTCAACACTCTTGGCATATCTTTGGCTCGTCTCGACTTTGCCCCATATGGCCTGAATCCTCCTCACATTCACCCACGTGGAACTGAGCTTTTGGTAGTCGTGGAGGGTACTCTCTTGGTTGGATTTGTCACATCCAACCCAAACAAGCTCTTTACCAAAGTTCTATATAAGGGAGATGTCTTTGTGTTCCCTATTGGTCTCATTCACTTCCAATTCAACATAGGGCAAACCAATGCTGTTGCATTTGCCGGTCTCAGCAGTCAAAATCCTGGGTTGATCACCATAGCAAACGCGGTCTTTGGATCTAATCCTCCAATCAATACTGATGTTCTCGCTAAGGCCTTCCAGTTGGACAAGAATGTTCTTGATTATCTTCAAAAACAATTCTAGTCAAACAGCAATTGGTAAAATTATTTGTAATAGGAATGATGACCATTTCAAAGCGGAGTTTGAATAAAGTTTACCTTGATTCCTTATATGTAATTTCATAAAAATAATTAGTATCAAATAAAATTGTCTTATGATTCTTTTTTTTTTTTTTTTTTTTTTTTTTGGTCGTGGTGTTCAAGTAAATGTTGAGGAATTAGTGCATTACTAAATCCTGAATATACGTTGGATCCACAACGATTCAAATCACAAGCACCTATTAAAATTGACAAAAATTGTATTAATAGCTACTTAAAAAAAAAAAAGAAAGACAAAAACAGTATTTTGGTCCTTACATTTTGGAGTCACAGTCAATTTAGTCCTTATATTTTTGTAGCAGTCGATTTGGTCCCTATTGTTTTCAACACTTGTAGTCAATTTAGTCTTTACCGTTATCTCACTAACGAAATATGCCTACATGGCAAACGGATTGTACACTTGACACACTTAAGTTTATGTGGCAAATAAAATAGAATGAGGGCTTTTCTATGTTTTATTGATGATACTGTTTGGGATGCGATTGAAATAGGTTAGACTAGGCCGGAGGCTGCTAAATCCACTTGGGATAAGGCAGCTCTTGCGGCAGCTAATGCTAATAGTAAAGTCTTAAATGCTATCTTATATGGTGTGCCTCTAGATGAATTCCACAGAATCTCCCACATAACAGTAGCCAAGGAAGCTTGGGAGATATTGGAGATCACCTATGAGGGTACAAAGAAAGTTAAGGACACAAAGCTCTAGATGCTTACCACCAAATTTGAAGAGCTCAAGATGGGTGATGATGAACCTTTTGATTCATTCTATGGGAAGCTCAACGAAATTGTAATTGCTAAACTCAATTTTGGTGAGAAAATTGAAGATACTAAGGTGGTTAGAAAGATTTTGAGGTCTTTGCCGAAAAGTTTTAGAGTAAAAGTTACAGCCATAGAAGAGAGTAAAGACTTGGATGAGATCAAAATCCAAAAGCTAATTGGGTCTCTTCAAACATATGAGCTGGGACTACCTTTTCATAAGTCAAGTAAATCTCTCGCACTTAAAACCATCACCGAAAGAATGGATGATTCCTCTAAAGAAGATGGTGTAGAGAAGGAGGTAGCATTTCTTGCGAAAAACTTCCGAAAATTCCTGAGGATGAAGAACATTGGGAGACAGTTCAGTAGAGGGAAATACTCATCCTCAAAAGGTGATAGAAAAGAGCTTAAGAAGAAAGAAGAGAAGGAGTCTCAATTTCCTTAAGGCATTGTGTGCTATGAGTGCAATGACCATGGACATCTAAAGAATGAGTGTCCAAATTTTCTAAGAGGAAAGGGCAAGGCTTATGCCACAACACTCAGTGATTCAGAGTCTTCCAATTCTGACTCAGAAGAGAGCTGTGACGGAGAAGGAAATTACTCCGCCTTTATGGCTATTGAACATGTTAAGTCCTTGAAGGATTTGAATCAACTTGTACAAGAACTTAGGGAGCACAGTGATGAAGAATCCATGGGGATTGTGGAAGAATCAAATGCCGAAGAGGATGAGGATGTTAGGTTCTAAGGTCTTAGGATTTTATGTATTTAGAACTCTAATTTATAATGTTGGCAAACCATGATCAAAACAATGTATTTAGTCTAGTTTAGGCTTGCTCAAAGTTGGTAAAATATTGTAAAGTTGGAATCGAGTGACTGCAGATGCATTGGTGCATTTCGGCCTGGCTCGATCGATCAAATGTAATTCTCGATCGATCGAAAATCGGCCCAGATGCGTTTCTGCAGAAATTCCAGCTCAGCCCTAACTCTTTTAAAACGTTTAGGGTTTTATGTTTTTGCCCTAGGTACATAAGGCAAAACTCTAGCCACGTTTTCAGAGTTGCACAAGTTGTATTGTTGCTCATACATTGCGGTTTTGTGTAAATCTCTTGTGAGATCTAGAGGAGCTTTCCTTTACACAAAGCTTAGGGTTTTCAAGATTGAGATTACTTCAACATCTTGATGATCAACTTGGTTGCTGCCATTGAAGCTTAAAGATAAACAAGCGGGGAGCTTGTAGCTGATTGAGAGATTCAAAGAAAGAAGTAGTCCGTGGACTCGGAGCCTACACGTGGTCGTGTAAGGAAGTTTTACTAGTGGGTAGCATTAGGAAGTCAAGTGGGGAGCTTGTAAGTCCTTTTGTAAGAACTTCAATTCTTTCTTAGTGAATTCCGTTTTGCCTTGAGGATCGGTGGGTAAAATCCTCCCAGGTTTTTCCGTGTGGTTTCTTGGGTGATCATATCTTGTGTTCTTTTATTATTCCGCTGCCTTATATGTTTTATATGCATGATATGATTATTTGATTGTTTTAACCTAGAATTGTTTAATTTGACTAAGTAACAACTTGGCTAATTAATCTAGGCTACACGATCTGGTTGTTTATTTAAGGGGTCTAAACCGTTCAAGTGGTATCAGAACAGGTTGCTCTTTTGTTTGAGATTTTTTATCTCTGAGCTGATCCTTGACCCCTGTTGTCATGGATTCTTGGAAAATCTTTTTGCTTATTAGTCAACTTATCTACTTATTGTCTTTGCCATTTGTTGTTTTAGTTAAATCTTTCCTTAAGTATCTTGGCATAATCACTTGTGATAAGAATTATGTTTGTTATACTGCTTTAACCGCCTTAAAGGCACGTGATTCTTGTCTTTGGTATTTGGATAGTGGTTGTTCCAAGCACATGACAGGAAATAAAGATTTATTTAAAACACTTTTTGAAGGAAAGATTGGGACAGTCACCTTTGGAGATGGAAGTAAATCTGTGATCAGAGGCATTGGTACTGTGGATATTCCAAGATTGCTAGTGTTTGAAGATGTTTGGTATGTTGATGGATTGAAGGCCAATTTACTCAGCATTAGTCAGATTTGCGACAATGGTTTAAATGTTCTTTTCACCAAGTATGAGTGTGAGATACTTGATGGAGGAGGTGACTGTATGTGTGTTGGTGTAAGGACAACTGACAACTGTTATGGGATAACACCAAGTGTAAACAATAAGTGCTTTAGTGCAAAGATAGATCAAGTTGATTTGTGGCATCAACGGTTGGGGCATGCTAGTCATAAGCAGTTAGAAAAGATTTCCAAGTGTGAGGCAGTTATCGGTTTACCTAGATTTGAGAAGATAGATAAGTGCATTTGTGGACCATGTCAGATAGGTAAACAAGTAAAATCCAAGCATCCATCTGTGACTAGTGTTCAAACATCAAGACCTTTAGAGTTACTACATATTGATCTCATGGGTCCTGCCAGAGTTCAAAGTCTGGGTGGAAAGAAGTATATTCTAGTTGTTGTGGATGACTTTACTAGGTATACTTGGGTGGTACTGCTGAAGGATAAAGCTGAAGCTCCTGAGAAGATGATACATTTGTGCAAGAAATTGCAAGTTGAGAAAGACACTGTGATAGCCAGAATCAAAAGTGATCATGGAAGAGAATTTGAGAATACCAAGCTGGCTACTTTCTGTAATGAGCAAGGCACTCACCAAGAGTTCTCGTCTCCCAAGACTCCTCAACAAAATGGGATGTGGAAAGGAAAAATAGGGTTATTCAGGAGATGGCACAAGTCATGCTACACAACAAAAATTTGCCAAAGTCCTTCTGGGGAGAAGCAGTTAACACTGCTTGCCATACACTCAACCGGGTGTATTTTAGACCTGACTCCAAGAAGACTCCCTATAAACTCTGGAGAGGAAAGAAATCTGTTGTCAAATATTTCAGGATATTTGGCAGTGACTATTACATTCTACGTGATAGAGAGAACCTAGAAAAATTTGATGCCAAGAGTGACAAAGGATACTTTCTAGGATACTCTTCCACCAGTAAAGCTTATAGAGTGTACAATCTAAGAACCAAAACAGTCATGGAATCCTCAAATGTTGTGATAAATGATGAAGTGTGTTCTGAAGCATCTTCAGAAAGCACTATTCCTGCTCAAGATAAGCCTTTAGAAGTTAATGATTCTCTTTTTACTAAGTATGTTGGGAAACATAGTGAGGAAGAGCTGTTGGTGTTGAATGATACAGTCTCAGTACCATCTAGTTCAGAACCATCCACTCCAGTTCGTGACACTCGACCGGCACAAAGCGAGCTCAGTCCGTCATCTAAAGGTACTTCCACTTCTTTAGTTAAAGGTTCATCCTCTAAAGTGAGACTGAACCATCCCTCCACAAATATATTGGGTAGTCTGAATGATAACATGAGATTGAGATCAAAAGCATTAAATGTGATCACTCACTCTTGCTATCTGTCCCAATTTGAACCGAAGAAGGTGGATGAAGCACTTCAAGATGTTGATTGGGTAAACTCCATGCATAAAGAACTTCATCAATTCGTTCGGAATGATGTGTGGGAATTAGTTCCTAGACTGAAAAATGTAAATGTGATTGGAACTAAGTGGATCTTTAAGAACAAGTCAGATGAACATGGAACGGTAATCAGAAACAAATCAAGACTTGTTGCACAAGGGTACACACAGGTGGAAGGAATTGATTTTGATGAGACATTTGCACCAGTGGCAAGGTTAGAGTCCATCTGGATATTGTTGGCCATAGCAAGTCATCTAAACTTCAAGCTATATCAAATGGATGTCAAAAGTGCTTTCTTGAATGGAATGATACAAGAAGAAGTTTATGTTGAACAACCTAAAGGCTTTGTAGATCCTCACAGACCGAATAACGTCTACAAATTGAAGAGAGCTCTCTATGGGCTGAAACAAGCTCCTCGGGCTTGGTATGACAGACTAACTGCATATCTCACAGAGCATGGATTCAAAAGGGGATTTGCAGATACAACTCTCTTCATAAGAAAGGATAAGACTGGTTTTGTTGTAGCTCAAATTTATGTTGATGACATTGTTTTTGGTGCTACTAATGATTCTCTTGCTCATTCCTTTGCAGATGAAATGAAGGCGATGTTTGAAATGAGCATGGTTGGAGAATTAACTTACTTTTTGGGATTACAGGTAAAGCAAACAGAGGCTGGAATATACATCAATCAAGCTAAATATGCAAGGAATTTGGTTAAAAGATTTGGATTGGACAAGGCTGCTCATGCTAGAACGCCAATGGCTGCTAATACAAAATTGACAATTGATCCATCAGGTGAGTCTGTTGATGTTACTTTGTATAGCAGCATGATAGGCTGTCTTTTGTATTTGACTGCTAGTCGTCCTAATATATCTTTCAGTGTTGGTATTTGCTCTAGATTCCAGTCTAATCCTAAGGTTTCTCATTTAAATGCTGTTAAGAGAATTATAAAATATGTGAGTGGAACCTGTGATTATGGATTATTTTATAGCAAGGAGTCAAATCTGTCTCTTGCGGGTTTTTCTGATTCTGATTGGGCTGGGAATGCTGATGATAGGAAAAGCACCACTGAATGGTGTTTTTATGCTGGAGCCAATCTTGTGGCTTGGATGAGTAAGAAACAAAATTCTTTTTCTCTATCCACTGCTGAGGCAGAATATATTGCTGCTGGGAGTTGTTGTTCTCAGCTCCTTTGGATGAAGAAACTTCTGAGTGATTATGGGATTCCTCAAGATACCATGGTTGTCTATTGTGATAACTCTAGTGCTATAGATATATCTAAGAATCCGGTTCAGCATTCTAAGACCAAACACATTAAGCTTAGGTATCATTTCATTAGGGACTTGGTAGAAAGGAAAATTGTTGTTCTTGAATATATCCCTACTGATCGTCAAAACGCTGACATCCTTACCAAACCGCTTGATGGAAGTAAGTTTGAGACACTTCGTCAAGTGATTGGTGTGCTTCGATGTCCCTAGTTGTTGTTGACTTTCTTGGTCCTTGTGCTTCATTGCTCTATCCTTTGTGACCATTGTTCTTTGGTTTTTGTGTCTTTTTATTCTAGGACTTGCATCGCATTACATTCATGCATTTCATTCTAGGATTTATTTGTTTTCTCTTTTAATAATAATAAAAAAAAAAAAAGGAGAAAGCAAAAACTATGTTTGACACCATTTTTCTTGATTTTTGAAAACAAGGTTGGTCAATCTTTTTACACATGTCATATCCTGTGTACCTTGTTTAACTTGGATGAGCCTATTTATTGCACTTTACTAGTTGAAACTTTGTAGTGCATGTTGTGTGGGAAAGATGTGTGTGGTTTTGAATCACTTTGCCTTAATCATGAAGTCACATGTTCTTTGACTGTCGGACTTGATCTTTTTGAGAAAGGCATAAATAACCATCTCACCACTGTTCACTAGCCAATCATGAACACCTTAGTGCATATCATAAGATTTTGTGCTCGAGAAAGTGTAGCACATGCACAAAAAGAACATAAGGTGTAGCCTCATTTAAAATTAAAACTGGTGTGTACTATTAGGCTTGATGCCAATTCACTTAATTCAAACCGGTGTGTATTATTAGGCTAAATGCCAATTCATATATAAATAAGAGGCAATAATGCAAGAAACTTACATGATTGCAAGCTTTTGTTCTAGGAGATGTGGGAGTTATAGGATGTAACTCTTTAGGTGATAGTCTCTTTTAAATTCTATGTGATGAATTGTGTAGACTTTGTGTTTGACTACTATTCACATATCACCTCACATGTATCTCAAGTTTGTGCTAGTATCACACACTTCACAAGTTACTCTTTGTTAAACACTATACATGCTAGTGTGTGTGTTTTTGGTCTGACCAACCAAGTTTGAAAATATCTTGAGATTTGTGCACAACATATTTGTTGCTTGAGAAAATTAAATGGAGGATGATTGGAACTTGTTTTTGATGAAATTGGGTTTGAAAATTTGGGTTTTTGAAAAAACATTTCATTTCATACTCATGCATTTTGTTTTCATTGATCAAATGCTTTGAGGAGTTGTTTTTAAAATTGGGCTTGCATTTTTCAAAACAGTGATTTTTTTCAAAATTTGGGTGAGCCTCTGCCCATTTCGATCGATCCAGTGTGATTATCGATCGATCGAAAAAGTGTCCCAGAATGTGTCAAAATGACTGTCACATTCGATTGATCGAATGTAATTTTCGATCGATCGAAGATCGTGGAAAAGCTTTTTTAAAAGTTCAGATCTGACTTTTTCAAAGAACTATTTCAAACTTTTCAAACTTTTCTCTCTCCAACGAGGCAAGCTCACTTGGTCAATTTTTTGTCGTTTTCCTCCAAATTTTTTGCAAATTCTCTCTTTCCTCAAGCCGGTAAGACTCTTTTACCCTTCCTTTTGTTTTTATTTTCATGTTTTCAAGCATTTTTCATGCATTTTAAGGGTGATTTTCGGGCTTTGCATATATTGGGATTTGGGTTGATTTAAGCTCTTTTTCTTGCAATTGATCATTGGGTTTTTGTGGGGACACATCATATACTAGTTCCTTGATGGTTAATTTGATCAATTTTGTGTTTGATGAAAAATTGAAAATCCTAGGGTTCCTATTTGATCCGAATTGGGGCTTTTGTGAAATTGAGTTGAATTTGATGAAATTGGCTTTGTGTATTGATGTAATCAGGCATTATAATCATTGTATTGTGTTTTGTAATGCTTAATTCATCAATTTGGTGCAAAATTTTTCAAGTGGTTTTCAAATTTTTAGGGTTTTTGTTAAGAAACTCTATGTTCGAGCCAATTTTGTGAAATTGAACTTAATTTGAACTTGTTTACTGCATTTAGTTCATGCATCATAACATTGTTATTGTTCATGCATCATATAGATTTTTCATTCTATTGTTTTTGTGCTAACTTGCAGTCTGCCTTTGGTTTTTTGTTTTTGTTCTTTTGGTTTTGTCTTTGTGTTCCTGTCCTTTCCTTAGCACCATGCCTAGGAAGACTAGAGCTCGTAGGACTATTCCCTCTCGTTCTCCTTCCCCCCCTTCCTTTGATCGAGAAAGGTTTCCGAGAGAGAAAAACCAAGAGACCTATGAGAAGCTCAATCTTCAGAGGAAGATTTGGGTTGAGCGCTCTGTCATTCTAGATGAGATAGATCCTGCCATTAGGGCAAACTTTGAGCGTAGAGGGTGGTTACCTTTGTTAGATGTGTCTGACCCTCCTCCTCTGGCTACCTTGATTAGAGAGTTCTTCTCGAACATCTCTATCCGCGTCTATGATTCCAACACTCTAGTTAGGAGTTGGATACGAGGCGTAGAGTATTCCATTACTCCTCAGGTAGTGGCTGATGCTCTAGGGGTACCGTTGGTTCGTGAGCCTGTCTATCCTTATTCTGAGTCTCCCGAGCTGAGCGACGTTTTGTCTTACATCACTGGGACTACTGTCCAGTGGGGTTATGATCCTAGGATCACTTCTGCTGAGCTCTCTGGGTTACACTATCTTTTCTTTAGGATAGCCTGTCATTCCATCTGGCCCATCTCTCATGTTCACACCATTCCTCTCGAGAGGTGTGTATTTTTGTACGCTTTAGTCACCGATACTCCTATTAGTTTTCCTCATCTTTTTCTTCGTTCTTTGAATGAAGTTTATAGGAGTTCATCTACTGTTCATGCTCTTGTTCATCCTATTTTCATTCATAGGATTTTACTTTATCTTGCTTTTAGTGACTTCCCTTCATCTGAGGCTGTACATGTTATTGGTCCTATAGGTGCGTCTTTTCTTAGACAGAGGGTCGCTCATCTTCGAGCTGGTTCTAATCACCTTAGGTCTGAGCCATCTAGTAGCGCTCCTCCTCCTCCTTCGTCTTCTACAGGTCCTGCTGGTGAGGATATTCCTGATCCAGTTGGTGATGATGCTGCTGCTGCTGATGTTCCTCTATCTCCTTCGGCCGACTTCGATGTTCGTCGTACTTTAGAGACTGTCATGACCGTTCAGGCGGCTCATGGTCATATTTTGATGGACCTGCTGGATGAGATTCGTGCTCTCCGAGCCGACCTTGCGCGTCTTCATTCACCTTCACCACCACCTTTTGATGGCGACTCTTGATTGCCCTTTGGCATTCCGTCATAAAAAGGGGGAGTGGATATATTGACTTGTAGAGGAGTTTTGACTTTTTGAGGAGATTTTGTAGTTAGGGGGAGATATTTTTTTTAGCATGAGATATTGTTTTGTGGAGTTTATTAGATTGTATCTAGGTGTTTTACCTTGTATATCATTTTTGGGGATATTCATGTTAGGGGGAGTAACGTTGATATATTGATATACATGTTTTTATTTGATTCTTGTTGTCTCATGATTCACTGCTTATTGATTTATATTTATGAGTTGTTCATTGATATATATCTTTATTTTGTGTTGTGTGAATCTTACAAGAATATTATACCTGTTTATATACTATTTTCTGTCACACATGCGTTTATGCGTGTTAGGTTCTAAGGTCTTAGGATTTTGTGTATTTAGAACTCTAATTTGTAATGTTGGCAAACCATGATCAAAACAATGTATTTAGTCTAGTTTAGGCTTGCTCAAAGTTGGTTAAATATTGTAAAGTTGGAATCGAGTGACTGCAGAAGCTTTGGGGCTTCTCGGCCTGGCTCGATCGATCGAATGTAATTCTTGATTGATCGAAAATCAGCCCAGATGCGATTCTGCAGAAATTCCAGCTCAGCCCAAACTCTTTAAAACGTTTAGGGTTTTATGTTTTTGCCCTAGGTATATAAGGCAAAACCCTAGCCACGTTTTCAGTGTTGCACAAGTTGTATTGTTGCTCATATTTGCTGTTTATGTGAATCTCTTGTGAGATCTTTGAGGAGCTTTCCTTCACATAAACTTAGGGTTTTCAAGATTGAGATTCTTCAATATCTTGATGATCAACTTGGTTGCTGCCTTTGAAGCTTAAAGATAAACAAGCGGGGAGCTTGTAAGTCCTTTTGTAAGAACTTCAATTCTTTCTTAGTGGATTCCGTTTTGCCTTGAGGATCGGTGGGTAAAATCCTCCCCAAGTTTTTCCGTGTGGTTTCCTGGGTGATCATATCACTGTGTTATTTATTATTCCGCTGCTTTATCTGTTTTATATGCATGATATGATTATTTGATTGTTTTAACCTAGAATTGTTTAATTTGACTAAGTAAAAACTTTGCTAATTAATCTAGGCTACGCAATCTGGTTGTGGTTTAAGGGGTCTAAAACCTGTCAATGCGTTTGTTGAGTATTTCAGGAATATACAGGTTGTTTTAATTGAGCTGCTGTCTACACTTGCAACCGATGGATAGTAGTTAGGATTGAATTCTAGTCTTTATGAGCATTATTTTTGTAAAGGGTTTTTCAATTGTAAACTTTGAGCTTTTAATTTGTGTTTTGTCACGGATTGCCAAAGGGGGAGTTTGTTAGGTTCTAAGGTCTTAGGATTTTATGTATTTAGAACTCTAATTTGTAATGTTGGCAAACCATGATCAAAACAATGTATTTAGTCTAGTTTAGGCTTGCTCAAAGTTGGTAAAATATTGTAAAGTTGGAATTGAGTGACTGCAGATGCATTGGTGCATTTTGGCCTGGCTCAATCGATTGAATGTAATTCTCGATCGATCGAAAATTGGCCCAGATGCGTTTCTGCAGAAATTCTAGCTCAGCCCTAACTCTTTTAAAACGTTTAGGGTTTTATGTTTTTGCCCTAGGTATATAAGGCAAAACCCTAGCCACGTTTTCAGAGTTGCACAAGTTGTATTGTTGCTCATACATTGTGGTTTTGTGTAAATCTCTTGTGAAATCTAGAGGAGCTTTCCTTTACACAAAGCTTAGGGTTTTCAAGATTGAGATTACTTCAACATCATGATGATCAACTTGGTTGCCGCCATTGAAGCTTAAAGATAAACAAGCGGGGAGCTTGTAGCTGATTGAGGGATTCAAAGAAAGAAGTAGTCCGTGGACTCGGAACCTGCGCGTGGTCGTGTCAGGAAGTTTTACTGGTGGGTAGCATTAGGAAGTCAAGCGGGGAGCTTGTAAGTCCTTTTGTAAGAACTTCAATTCTTTCTTAGTGGATTCCGTTTTGCCTTGAGGATCGGTGGGTAAAATCCTCCCCAGGTTTTTCCGTGTGGTTTCTTGGGTGATCATATCTTGTGTTCTTTTATTATTCCGCTGCCTTATATGTTTTACATGTATGATATGATTATTTGATTGTTTTAACCTAGAATTGTGTAATTTGACTAAGTAACAACTTGGCTAATTAATCTAGGCTACGCAATCTGGTTGTTTATTTAAGGGGTCTAAACCGTTCAGAGGATACAACTGGTCTTCAAGAAAATTACACCTTACTCCTTGAGAAGTCGGGAGAGTATGCAAGGGTGGCGAAGGTGGTTGTGAGGAAAATGAAGAAAGCAGAGGAGGACTATCAGAGTTTCATGGTCCGACATAAGGAGGTCGAATGTGAAATAGAAAAGCTAAATGGTGAGCTGTCAGAAGCTTACTTAAAAATCAGATTCCTAGAGCTTAAGGTGGTTCAAGCGAATGCCAAGGTAGAGAGGGTTTCCACTAAGAAGCTGGATGATGTCATTTCCTCTCAAGAGAAATTCTCAGATAAATCCGGATTAGGATACACTAGAGAAAACAGTGCAGCTGCCGTGAATATCTCCAAAGAGGTAAAGTTTGTGAAGGCCAAAGAGCCGGTTGTAGTTGCCTCCACTGTGGAGAAGACAAAAGTTGAAAAGAAGAAAATTATGACTGATCAAAGGGTACTGAATAAGCCCCGAAACCAATCTTTAGTCAAGACAGAAGTAAGAGGGAAACCTCTTCCACGACCACAAAGAGGTCCTAGAATGAACCATTTTTGTCATCATTATGGCCTTCAAGGACACACTCGACCCAATTGTCACAAGCTGAGAGTATTGAAGAATGCAACAATCAAAGGTCAAGAAGACCAAGGAATGACAAGAGAACTTGGGCTGCTAAGTCATCAAGAGGTCGAAATGGAGATCCAGGTGTGATGGACGTGATGAAAATGATAGGTGATTTCACCACTTGCTTGGAAAGCTTCTCCAGAAGGTTTGAAGGTCCTAACTCCCATACCCAATCCTATAGGGATATCACCCCAAACGCACGTGTCGTGTGGGTGAAAAGGGGTACTCATGCATAAGCATTACAACATGTTCATGCACTATTACTTCCGATGCTTAGGGACATTTGTTTATGCATCTTATCATGCATTGAATTTAGTTTTAGCATGTTTCATTTACTTGTTTGGTTTATACCTGTTTTGTTGATCTTACTTTACTTGTTCTGTTTTTGAGTGTGTTCAAAAATTCAAAAACCCATAAAAAATTTAAAAATTTTCAATAAGTTTGATCGCTTGTTTTGTGTATATCACATGTGAGTTTGGCCTAATACCTTCGTACTAATGGCATAGTGCATTTACGAGCTTGGCTTGTTCTGTATGCACCTATTTCTATGTGGAAGAAATCTTGAAAACTATGTGTGACTGTTGTAAATAGATCTTCAAGCTTGTCATGAATGATTGGTCAATAGTCTTGTTGGTTTTGATACTTGCATAGACTTGTGTCTATATCTCTTCCCACTTTATTTTTATGTTTTTTTGCAAAAGAGCTCACTAAATGTAAATCTCCAAATGAAAAGAGATATTGAGCTGCAAAAACCTGTCGCACATACTAGTATTTGACTAGGAAAAAAGGAAAGCGACTTTCATTTTGAATTGTATGGTGCTCAAAAAACCAAAGGCTAACTCTCAATGTTGAAATATCAAAAATTTCAAGTACTGATCTCAAAAAGGAGATGTATTATCCAAAAATGGATCAAATGTTATGCTTTATGCAGAAGCTAAATGAAAAGCTTCTAAGTTATGTAATCATTCTCATGTGGGAGGGTATATATGCTCATTTCTATAATTGAGATAGACCACTTGACTTAGTACTAGTTGTGTATGACTTAATTGAATTGATCATTGAAGCTTCACTCTGGTCTAAGGACTATTCCACATTTGATACTCACACACAACACACAAGATCTTGATTCAATTAATACTTATTTCATTTGTGTGATTGTACATGTTCAAATGTGATGTGTATGCTTAAGTACTTGCTGATCAAACACAAAAAGATTTTTGAGTGTTTTATTTGTTTTTGAAAGTGATTTTATACTTTCGTGTTTTTAGTTTTTTGTTCAAAATGCATTTTTGTGTTTTTTTTTTTCAAAAAATGGTTCAGAGGTTGTTTTGCGAGAAGCTCGCGACTTAGAGCTTCCTGCAAAAAGTGCTTAAGGGAAATAATTTTTTTTGTAAATTCACATAGAGACTCTCGCGACTGTATCGCGACTATTTCGCGACCAATAGCTTCTCGTGAAATGCTGTTTGGCAAAAACTGGATTTTTCCAAATAAGACAGAAGCTATTGCGACTGTATCGCTACTGTCTCGCGACTTAAAGCTTATCACGAAGGCTTTTGTGCTTTAATGGCCATTCTTGTGATTTTTTTTCGACTGTTTCGCTACTACCTAACTCGCAAAAAATGCGTGTTTTCAGTTTTTATGTAGCAGATGTGACAGTTTTTTAAAACACTCCCATTTCCCTCGCTAAGTCTCTCTCGAACCCTTTTCAACCCAAAATCACATTTCACTCAAACCCCATCAATCTCAAGCTTATTTTCTGCATTTCCAACTTCAAGGTATGTTTTCTAAATCTTTTTCTTCAAGATTTTTTTAGATTATGCAGAAATTTAAGTTAGGGTTTCAAAATTTGGGGATTTTTTCGAAAATGGGTTGGGATTTTCTATTTTGTGTATTTTTTCAAAATCTTTGATTGGGCTGAGTCCCATTTGCTGTTTGTGCATTTGTGTTGGCCCCTTGAGGCATTTTAGCATGTATTGAGGCATATTTTCACTATGTTCATGTATCTTTTATTATTTTTGGCATTGTTGCATGGTAGATGCTTGACAAAATGTCCTAGTGACATTTTTGTGCTAAATTGGATTCAAGTGACTTCAATTTCTGGGTTTACACTTTTGTGACCCTGTTTAACTTGTTTTGGTCATGGTGTTTGTGTTTCACACACATTGCCCATACTGTACACACACTAGGCACCCCTCGTGCACTAGCACAAGCATCAGCACATGCACATTCATGCATCTGCACATGCACACACATGCGTCAACACATGCACACACATGCACAACTATCTAAATTCTTGCATTGTGTCTATGCTCAGCTGTTTTGAGTTACTTTGCTTTATTTTAAGTTGTTTTAACTTTGTTTTGGGACTAACTTGAATCTAATCAAGTTTTGTGTTCCGTTTTTGTGTTTTTGCACATATTTCATGTCTGTTTTTGTGTTACTTTGCACAAATGTCTCCATTCAAGACCTCAGCCGTGAAAGGGGGTAACAACAAAGGCAAGGAGCCTGTGATTGATGTTGATGACCTTTCACCAAGGCTAAAGAAGACTCGATCACCAATAGGGACTTTTGATCCGACCTACTTCAGATCCTATGCTGCATTTTAGAATTTTTAGAAATATTTTATGGAAGCTCCTTTATTGGTGGAAAGGGCCGTGGATCTGCAATCTCTCCTTGACACAAATATCCCTCTTTGGTTTGCCACCAAGGATTGTAACTTTCTTCTCTCTAATCTGGAGGATGCATATGAAAACTTAGTGAAAGAGTTCTATGCAAATGCTACTGTTGACGGAGAGGAGCTGAAATGTTGGGTTAGAGGAAAGAACTTCTCCATAACACTGGTTTACCTGGCAGAAATTCTACACATTAACCGGCCAATTCTTCCCACACCACCGGTATATGATGAGCTGAATCTAGAAGAAGAAGTTCTTAAAGAAGCCTTAGGAGCCAATTTGGAGTTCTCCTCAAATAGGAAGTCAATTAGTGTGGCATCTCTTTCTCCCGAATTGAGACTACTCACAATGATCATGTGTACAATCTCTATCCTTGGTCAAGCACCGGATATATGAATCTTGGCCGAGCATTATTCTTGCATAATCTGATCACTAACGAAGAGATTGATGTGTGCTCTCATATCTTTCACATCCTGGCAAAAATAGTTGACCGGATTGCTTCAAGGAATTGTATTCCTTTTTGTCGCCTTATCTCAAGGATTTTGAAGCTCAAAGGTGTACATCATTCAGAAGATGAACGCCCATATCCAAGGCCAAGTCCAATTAACATTCGTACTCTCCATGCAAGTATGAGTCACACCAAGAAGAATGCCAAGCAAGAAAGTCATGCAACTACGGGAAGCTTAAGCTCTACCCCCCATCCCTATGATGAACAGTTCGACAACATCATGGTTGTACTTCAAGAGATTAGTACCAAGATCTCAGGACTAGCTACTATCATGCACTCCCAGCACATTCGTTTTGACAAAAAGTTCACATTTCTCGAAACTCAGATGGACGAAATTCAGAGGAAGCTAGAAGAAAATGAAGGCTAGCTATTCCACGACAAAAAGGGGGAGATGATGTCATTGACAGGGGGAGATGGTGTCATTGATAGGGGGAGTGTTGTGATAGGGGGTGGAGAAACTAGAAGTTTACTGATGGTCTAACTATTCCATGTTCACTGCTTTTATTGCTTTTGTTTTAAGCTTAAATACTCTGTTTTAATTTCAGTTTAATTTCAGTAATTTGTGATCCTCCCTATGCTTTGTAGCTTTTTTTTTTTTTTTTTTTTTTGTACTTTTAAGATATTGCTAATATGTCTTAAGTACCTCACTCTTGTGCCCTAGTAGGATCTTGTATCCTAGATGCTAATACTTAGTGTATTTTGCATTGGTTGAGTGTGGGACATGCAATTGATCCTTTGGATTGTTCTTAATAGCATTGCATGTCCGGATGAGCATTTACTTGGTAAATGTTCATTGTAATCATTCTTTAATGACTGTTCTTGTATGATCAAGATAAGCTTACATGTTTTATATTGTCTACAAACTTGATCGCATTTTACTTGTTCATGTACGTACCTTGTGTTCAACTTGTCATAAGCTTGTGAAAGTTTTGTTTGTGTGCAACTGTTTCAGGTTACAAGTATATACGTGCAAGTACTTCGCAGCTTCTAGATTAGGTATGAGTGAGTTTTGCCATTGTTTCCAAACTCATATTTAAGTCTAGAGTCCGTTTTAGGGGTTTTGTCACGGAATAGCCAAAGGGGGAGATTGTAAAGTTTTTATTTACAACTATGTGTTCTGTTGGCTTTTATTCTGTGCCAAATTTGATTGTAACTTAATTCAATCTTTTGTATCCTGTATTTATGGTGAGATTTGATTGTAAGGGTTGTGTGTTAGAGAGAGAGTGTGAAGACTTGAGTAATTAAAGATGGAAGAGTTTTCGCGGGTAGCTTGCGACTAAGCATCCTGCGACGTGACTCATATGCCTTGCACGTGCTGGAATGCGAAGAGTCAGGCCAGGATGGAGATGGCTATGTTTTGTGAGTATCTCATGGGTAAGGCCTTCCCGCGAAACACCCGCGTGACATTCTTTTCTACCAGACGGTCCATTCTAATCCACTCTTTCTGTGCCCACACTATATATACCCATATTACCCACAAATGTTGAAGAGTGCTTCAGAGAGAAAACCCTAGCCAAACACATTGAGAATTAGAGATTGTCATACCCACAATTCTCTACACATTTTGCTTGTGGTATTTCCTCAACTCCTACCTCTCCATTTCCGTACCATTAAGAGGTTGATAGCCCAAACACTTACCACACCTTTTCAGAGTGTCAAGTGACGTTTTGGTGTTGCTGGGAAGCAATTGGAAGAAGCCAAGGATGGCAGATGCAACATGGAGCTTGTTGCGGGATCCGGAGAACTAGACAAGACACGGTTCCGAGAAGCCTTGTTGGAGTAGGAGCTTGGAGGGCTTAGGTACATCGGGTAGATTAGGCTTGGAGGGTCTTTTTCTAACTCATGTATCCCAACTAATTGTCTAGTGGATCGATTTCCGCTTGGAGGGCGGGGGAGAGGTTTTCGCCGAGTTCTTCGGTTTCCTCTTCGATAACACATCGCGTGTTATCTTATGTTTGCATCTTTCTTCCCTACTCTTTTACATTCCATTTTACTGCTATGTTGCTCAGATTATGGATTAGAGTGGCTTGTTTTTTTATCCGCTTACATTTACACTATTCCGCACTTAGTATTAAGTTAGTGTAAAATCTATCGAGCCGTAATTTTAATTTGGGGGTCTAAATAGCTCTTGTGTTTTCAACACATTTTCGAGTAGTCAAGAAATGTAATACTTAAGCAGTTAAATATGATTATTTGTGAAATTACACAAAAGTCTTAAAGTTTATATCCTGTTTCAAATTAGGAATGTTTGGAAAATTTAGACCCTTGATTGATTTACCGCAAAATTAATCAACTTGTTAAATTAACTAGTTTTGAAGTCATATTGATTTCTAGGTTAGTTACCATAGTAGTAACATAGACCATTTGGAAAATAGTAAACAAACAACACATCATATGGTGACGCAATGGAAAATCGATGGAAAAATTATTCCAAAGGAAAAACCACAGTGAAAGTTGTAAAACCCTAAGAAGAAATCCACTAATAGAACTGAAAAACTTACAATTAATTGAAATAAACCCATGTTCCTGATTGCTACCTTCATTAGTAACTTACTCATGTCACCACATGTAGCTTGAACTTGATTAGACTCTTTTATTTTCAATTCCTTCACATGAACAATCCAGTCGGCGACTTCAAGTACCAACTTGAAGATTCTTTGGAACAAGTTGACTACGTAGGCTTTGTGGCTTCAGACTTGATATGCACTATTGCAACAACACACCGCATTTGATTGTTCTCTATTTGCTTCTATACTCATGGTTTGAATAGGTAGAGGCTGGGGTTTTCTCTTTGAATACCTTATGGTTTCTACCGTTACAACTTTATGAAAAGTTTGGGTCTTTATATAGGCTCTTTAATTAGGGTCATGAAAACCTACGTCCATAGTTGACTTAAAATAAAACACATCACAAAAAAAATGAATCTGCGATTCTTGATCAACTGACTACTCTAGAGCTTTCATTTGAGCTTGCCTCAATTGATTAAAAGGATATCAATCATGGTGTCGAGATTCCAGAAATTTCTTTTCCTACAACTAATTTTGGGTCTCTATCTTGGAATTAAAAAAAAAAACACATCATAACTGTACAAGATTCAAAGCTTCACTCGTAGTTTGCCAACAGTCAATCTATTGATCCTAACAAGATTTAAGTTTCTAATTATGTCAATTAAAGTTCCAAACTTATAGAGCATTTTTTTTCTTCAATTTGAATCCCCTTGTCCATCCTTGTTATTCATTTAAGTTATTCTAGATAGTAATAGAGTAGTAAAAAATTGAAAATTGTTGAAATTTATTTATTTTTTGTTTTATTTTAATCGATTTTGATATTCTAGCAATATATTCTCCCTTTTGTTAGGACATATGTGTTTTCACTTATTTGAACATATGTCACTTATTTATGTAAATTGGCTAATCCTTTGACAAAATGCACTATACTTGTAATTGGGTAGTTCTAGGTGTTTTTAATACTTCAAGAAACAAGGTTTCAAGATCAAGTGTTGAAGTCATCAAATTTGTCCAAGAAAAACAAGCTGAAGTGCAAATTCATTAAATCTCGACACCTGCTCGATAGCTCCTCGACACTTGTTATTTGTTAAGAATTAAAAAGTCAGATTTTCTGATCTGATTTTTTGGGATCTGTGAATATGCTTTTGGGCCTTCTTTTCTTCTAACCCTAAACATATTAAAGGATTTTTTTAAGAGCCGTCAAAATATACACAAGTTGCAAAAGCATTGAGCAATCTCTGTTCAAGCAAATTGTGATCAAAGACAAAGTTCTTAACCTAGTTCATCTTCTCTGAAGAAGTTGCTGTGTATTTGCACCAAAGGGTTTTGTGAACAAGCATCTTCCTGATCTTCATCGTGTAGGATGCATTGAAGAACTTTGCAGCCAACCTCTCCTTCTAAGTTGGTGTTTGAAGTCGCGTACTGGGATTCGCGCATTGGTTAGTCACGTACTTGGGAGCCGTGCATCAAAGGTGGGAACTGTCACTACAGATCAAGTCCAATTGGGTATTGGGGTAAGGGTTCAACTGTAGGTTGGTAAGGTACTTGGGATTCCTTTACTTGTAACCGCTTGATTTGATAATAGTAGAGTTTCGGGATTGGTGACCTGAAAATCACTCGGTGGGGATTTTGCCATTAGGGTTTTCCCCATTCGTAAACAAATCACCGTGTTATTTAATTTCCGTTGCTTAATTAGTTTATTGGTGATTTGTTTGTGCTTCCACGCGTTTGCATGATAAATTGATTAATTAATAACTTGGTTAATTAATTAATTGGTTTAATCACAAAGGGTCATTCAGTTTGTGGCCTATCAAGTGGTATCAGAGCAGGTACACTCTGATTAGGTTTAATCTTTACTGTGTTGATCCATTGACCCTTGTTTGTCATGGATAAAGGACAGTCATTAATCATGCCTCCTTTATTTGATGGCACTAACTATGCATACTGGAAAGTACGCATGAAAGCTTTCTTGCAGTCTTTAGATGAGAAGGTGTGGCAAGCTATAGAGATTGGTTGGAATAAGCCAAAGGAAGCGTCGGCCGATTAGGATGATGCAAAGATCAAGGCGGCTAACTTCAATAGCAAGGCATTGAATGCATTGTAAATGTAGTCACCAATGAGGAATTTAAGAAGATATCCTCAACTGAAACTGCTAAGGAGGCGTGGACCATCCTCCAGACAACCTATGAAGGAACAAAGGCTGTCAAAGATTCAAAGCTTCAGAGGCTCACTACAAGCTTTGAAGAGATTAAGATGGAAGAGGATGAGTCGTTTGATGAGTTCTATGCCAAGCTCAAGGACATAGTGAACTCAGACTTGAATCTTGGGGAAACCATCCTTGAACCCAAGGTTGTAAGGAAGGTGCTCAGATCTCTACTTGAGAGATTCCATGCCAAGATTATGGCAATAGAAGAATCAAAGGATATTGACAAAATTCTTTTGACTGAGCTGGTTGGAAACTTGCAGACCTACGAGCTAGAACTATCTAGGATTGGCAAAACAGGTAAAGGCAAGAGCTTGGCCTTGAAGGCAAAGAGCAGTGAGACAAATAAGTCTTTCGATGATGAAGATTCCAAGATGAAGTCCTACATTACAAGGAAGTTCAAGATGAAGATTCAATGGAAGGAACTTCGACAAGGACCGTAGGCAATCTAGTTCTTCTCAGTTAAAGAGCCAAGACAAAGGGAAGAAGGATGCAAAGGAAGGTGGTCAGTACACTGTTCCTGTAGGACCTAAGTGCTTTGGGTGTCATGGGTTTGGACACATGAAAGATGAGTGTCCTACATATCTCAAGAGCATTGGGAAGAGCAAGGCACATACTGCAACCTTGAGTGACACTGAGCCTGAAGATGATTCCGATAATGAGGATGATGGAATCTTAAATGCCTTCATTGCCACAGTCAATCCTATTAAAGGGATTGTTGAAGAAGTGGATGAAGAAGAAGAACTGGTGGACATCAATTGTGAGAAGATAGATGATCAAGATGATATCCTTTCAGCCTGTGAGAAACTATACAAGCTGTCTGAGAAGCACGAGAAACTCTATAGGCTGACCACCAAGAAGCTCAGTGATGTGGAACTTGATCCTGAAGAGTTGTCCACAAAGTTTGATGAGGCGAATCAAACTATTGGAGCACTGAGGTTTGAGAACAACTTCTTGGCTAAGAAGACCAAGAAGCTTGAAGCGAAGTTGTTTCAAGTCAGAGCTCAATTAGAGAGGACTTTAAGTGCAAAACTTGATGAGATGCTTAGCAATCAGAAATCTACTTCGGATTGAACAGGCTTAGGGTATGGTCTTTCTTTCTCTAATTCTGCTTCTACTAGTAATACTGTTTTTGTTCCTCCTGCTAATATTGTTAAATTTGAGAAAAATGATGTTAAAACTGAATTAGCTAGTGAGAACTTAAACAAGGATAAATCTATTCTAGGAGCACCCCCTAAGCTAGATAAGAAAGATGCTAAAAACCCTAGGGCTAAGAAGGCTAACTCTCAAAAGTCTAAACAAAAGAAACAGCATCTTTGTCATCATTGTGGAGCTACCAGTCATACTCGATCAAATTGCTATAAGTGGCTAGCCACTCAACAGAGTAATGGCATGATAGCATCTGGAAGCCAAAATCAGCTTCAATCCTCTCTTGCTCCTATTGGAGATCTTCTAAAAGCCCTTATGTTCCTTTCGAACTTGAACGGTTTCAATTCTTCCCACTCACCGCTAGTTCAAGGGTTTAATCAAAGGAAATGTTCTTCCAAGGTGTGGAAGAAAAAGGACTCTAAGTGATTTCATCACTTTCTTCTCCCTACTTGTTTTTCTTGTTTGTTGCATTGCTTGTGTGTTTTGCATTTTTGTTGAGTCAGTCTAGTTTTATGCTTTGCTTTGTTAACATGTTTTTGTGTGTTTACTTTCAGTTTTGTTTATTTTGTTTTAAAAAAATTTGAAAAATAAAAAAAATACAAAAACAATGTGTGTTTTGTGTACTTTGGTACTTGTGTACCTTGGATGGCCAATGAAACAGAGTTTTCTAAACTTTGTATCACTTGTAACTTAGATGAGCATCTCTATACACAACTACGCAAGTGAGCTTTGTGGCTCTTGTTTGTGATGAGTAAGATTAAGTTATCTCTTAAAACTTAACACTCATATCACTCTTTTTGACGGGTAGGACTAGAAAATCCTAAGAGAAAGGCATAAATAACCATCTCATCACTGTTGCTTGCCAATCATTAATGACATCTGTCTGTTTCGGTATAGCAAAAGTGTGATGTCAATGACATTTGTGTGCTTCGGCATAGCAAAATTGGAATGTCAAATATCAATGGGTATTTCTTTTTCTCTCTCATATAAGCTTATGCATGATATGCTTAAAAAGAAAATATGCAAAGAAAATAAAAAGCAAAAAGATTAAAAATGCTTTAAATATGGTTACAAGCGTGTATTCTAGGAGATGTGGGAGTTATAGGATGTACTTCGAAAGTGATAGTCCCCATCAAACAGTTATGATTGTGTGTGAGTTAAAGTTATTTTCTCATATCTCAGATCGTCATAACATGTATACACATATGCAATCTTGCGATGTTTTTCACACACAACACGCAATATTCTTTGCTACTTTTGATACATGTACAGGTACAATGTGATTTGGCCATCACAAAGGTTTTACATGTGCTAATGTATGCTCACTAAACTGTTTTGACTTGTTTTTGAAAAATAAAATTGGTTAGACTTGTTTAGTGTGTGTGTGTGTGTTTTTGAGGATCCATGTAATTAAATTTTTGATTGAGAGATGATTTTGAGAGCTTTATATGTTGATTGGATCAATGGTTGAGGTATATGTTGGATTGCATTCATGTCTGTGTTTTTCACTTTTCGAAAAACTGCTTTTAACTGCTGGCTCACACCTTCTCAATACCTTCTCAATACCTTGTTATCTGTCAAGCTTCTCAAGCCTTTTTCTTATCGCAATCTCAACACCTGGTGGATCGATTGAGAAAGTTCCTGTCTCGTCGATACCTTCTCGATCGATCGAGCTTCTGTTCTTTGAAAGTGGTTCTTGTACCTCGATACCTCTCGACACTTTCAGTTGTCGAAGGCCTTTTCCTCGACACCTACCTCGATAGCTTCCTCGATACCTCTCGACATGTCAGCTGTCGAAAATTACTGAGGTTCCTAATTAAGCTGCTGTCGCGATCTGGATCTCATTTGCTCGATTTCTCTTGATCTATCCGCGACTGTTCCTCTCCCAAACTTGATTTTCTCACTCAAAATTTTCAACCCACTTGATTTTCGACCCTTCCTTGCTTCTAATCACTTGGTAAGATCTCATTTTCCTTCATTTTTCATGCATTTCATGTTTTGAAGCTTAGGTTTTGGGGTTTTTTGAAAATTTTTTGGGGTTTTTCAAAATTAATGAGTTTTTCTTAAAATTTTAGGTTGGGATTTCACTTAAATGTGTTCAAAATGTCATACATTGCATTTCATGTGCATTAGAATGATATTTACATGCATTTAGATGTGTGTTCTATGTTTGTGTGTTGGTACGATTGGATTGGGCTGAGCCCATGGTGTTTTTTAATTTGCATGTCACATATTCATGCATTCCCCATGCATACATACTTATTGTTCAATATATTTGATATATGTGAACTGTTTTGGGACTTTTCTGATTGTCTCCTTCTCTATCTCTTTTTCATTCTGTTTACGTTAGTAGTGTCTATGGCACCCAAACGTAAATCCACTCTGGCTCGAAACCCTCTGCGTTCTGGAGCTTCTTCATCTTCTGATTCTGCTCCTCTAAATCTTTGGTTTCGTGATGGAGATGCCCACAAGGCATTTTCGAAGAACTTTTCTAGACGAGGTGTTCATTCGGAACGCCAAGTCATTTTGGCAGACTTCGCCGATATTGACCTTCCTTCTGTCATTCACAGTAGGGGATGGGAGTCACTATGTGACGTCCCGGTCACGTGTCCTCTCGTGCTAATTCAGGAGTTTTACTTCAACATGCACGGGATCGATCGTTCAGTACCTCTCTTTTTCACTCGCATTCGAGGTACGCGCATCCCTATCACACCGCAGCTAGTTGTGGATGTGCTTAAGGTTCCTAGGATAGATTTTCCTGACTATCCTTCCTGTAAGCGTTTGAGGACTGTGTCCAAAGATGAGCTCATTTCTACTTTTTGTCAGCGCCCAGCTGATTGGGGTGAGCATCAGTACACATTATGTAGACCTTTTGCTAAAGGTCCTAGATTCCTAAACATGGTGAGGACTTTTGTACTCCATCCACTCTCTCACTACAACTCCATCATAGAGCCTCGTGCTCAATTTTTGTTATCTCTTCTTGAGCATCTTACTATAGATTTTCCTTCTCATTTTATCCTTTCTATCATAGATGTTCATCTAGATCCGGCGTCTCATGATAAGATCATCTTTCCTTCTGCTATCACGAGGATCTTACGCTATTTTTCTATCCCTTTTCCTGTGTCCGACCATTTCACACACATCTGTGCCATAGATGCTGCTACCGTAAAATGTAGTGAGGCTTAGTTTAGGTCGAGACAGATGGATTCCACTCCTCCCTCCCATTCAGCTCCATCCCTTCATCTACATCTGCTCCTTCTTCCTCTATGGGCGATGTATCTCTTGGAGACATCATGGCGCAGCTGCTGCGCATGGATGCTTGCCTCAATACACTCTCCATTGAGTTGTATCAAGTGAAAGTTCGTGTTGGTCGTATTGCACGATGGCAGGCAACCATGGGTGGTTTTTCTCCTGAGGCTACTTCTTCACCACCTTCTCCAACGACTTCTGACTCTGAGGATGATGGTGATGACGATGACGCTTCGGATGATGATGATGGAGATGCTAGCTCTACTGATGAGATGTCTACATGACACTCTACCCTTTGTCACTCGTGACAAAAAGGGCGAGTAGTTTTGGGTTATGAGAGTAGTCATCTTAGGGGGAGAGTTAGTATAGGACATTTTTGATAGGGGGAGTGTTGATATTTTGAGGGATGTAGTGAGGTTTTGATGTATCTTTTCTTTTCTATTCTTTATAGACACATTGATCTTGTATATGAGATCTTGTGACCAGTTTTACATACATTGTACTTATTTTCTCTCTATATGTGGATGTATGTTTCTTTCACCTCTCTCTTTATATGTTGTTTCTTCTCTATCTTTATACACATGTTCATTATACTTGTATGCAATCTATTATTTCTGTTTCACACAAGATGCCTTGATGAGTTTTGTTTAAAGTGTTTCAGAAATATAGGTTGTCAAAGTCTACTTGCCATAAACTCTTTTCTTGCAAAGTTTTTCAAGAGTTTGTGTTAGGATAGATTTTATTGTATTCAACAAGTGAATATAAGTTGAGTGATTTATGACTTCTCTCATATGTTTATTTGTTTGTTGTGGTTTTGTCATGGATTGCCAAAGGGGGAGATTGTTAGGACATATGTGTTTTCACTTATTTGAACATATGTCACTTATTTATGTAAATTGGCTAATCTTTTGGCAAAACGCACTCTACTTGTAATTGGGTAGTTCTAGGTGTTTTTAATACTTCAAGAAACAAGGTTTCAAGATCATGTGTTGAAGTCATCAAGTCTGTCCAAGAAAAACAAGCTGAAGTGCAAATTCATTAAATCTCGACACCTGCTCGATAGCTCCTCGACACCTGCTATCTATCGAGAATTAAAAAGTCAGATTTTCTGATCTGATTTCTTGGGATCCGTGAATATGCTTTTGGGCCTTCTTTTCTTCTAACCCTAAACATATAAAAGGATTGTTTTAGGAGTAGTCAAAATATACACAAGTTGCAAAAGCATTGAGCAATCTCTGTTCAAGCAAATTGTAATCAAAGACGAAGTTCTTGACCTAGTTCATCTTCTCTGAAGAAGTTGCTGTGTATTTGCACCAAAGGGTTTTGTGAACAAGCATCTTCCTGATCTTCATCGTGTAGGATGAACTGATCAAGAACTTTGCAGCCAACCTCTCCTTCTAAGTTGGTGTTTGAAGTCGCGTACTGGGATCTACGCATTGGTTAGTCCTGTACTTGGGAGCCATGCATCAAAGGTGGGAATTGTCACTGTAGATCAAGTCTAATTGGGTATTAGGGTAAGGGTTCAACTGTAGGTTGGTAAGGTACTTGGAATTTCTTTACTTGTAACCGCTTGATTTGATAATAGTAGAGTTTTGGGAGTGGTGACCTGAAAATCACCCGGTGGGGTTTTTGCCGTTAGGGTTTTCCCCATTCGTAAACAAATCACCGTGTTATTTAATTTTTGCTACTTAATTAGTTTATTGGTGACTTGTTTGTGCTTCCACCCGTTTGCATGATAAATTGATTAACTAATAACTTGGCTAATTAATTAATTGGTTTAATCACAAGGGGTCATTTAGTTTGTGGCCTATCACCGTTAAATGAAATTTTCTCAATCTAAACAAAGCATTTTCTCTCTGTTCAATGATAGAAAAAATTGATTTATAACAAAGCCTCAGGTGAAACATAATGTTTAGCTTTAATCAATAGTTTTGTGTTTTTATATGTTCTGTTATTGCTCAGAATTTCAAAAATGGATAACGGAGATTGAATTTGGTCCCTTAAATTGAAACGATTAAAAACTTTTGGTCTTTAATTGATTAAATTAAAAACTTTAGATCTAAAATGAAACATGGTAAATTCTATAAGATTAAATACCCTCATCAATTTTTATCTAATTTTCCCTTTTTATGTTGCATATACTACTCTAATTGTTTAATTGAATTGAAAGCTACTTGAAAAAAAGGTTGAAAGTTGAACAAATCATTATGAAAAAGCATTATATACTTCATGTTTCTACCACGCATGATTATGTGATACTAATGGTCCGTTTGGACTGAGGTGGAGCGAGAAGGAGTAAAGTAGAATTGGCTAAAAATTAGCGTACTATTGACCAATTCTATTCTACTCTACCTCTCTCTACTCCCCCTCCATCTCCCTCAAACCAAACAAACACTAACGGAGAAAGTATTTCATATTGTTGCAGGGGCTATCTGTTGCAACCAAACGAGTTGTGGCTAAATTTAGGCTTTATTGATGCTTTCATATCAATTGATGGTAGATGACTGAAGAAGCTGTATATGAAACTAACTTACCTATTTAGATTGTTAGGACATATGTGTTCACATGTTAAGAACATATGTCATATTTTATGTAAATTGGCTAATCCTTTGACAAAACGCACTATACTTGTAATTGGGTAGTTCTAGGTGTTTTTAATACTTCAAGAAACAAGGTTTCAAGATCAAGTGTTGAAGTCATCAAGTCTGTCCAAGAAAAAGCAAGTTGAAGTGCAGAATTTTTAAATCTCGACACCTTCTCGATAGCTACCTCGACACCTGCTATCTGTCGAGAATTAAAAAGTCAGAATTCCAATCTGATTTTCTTGGGATCCGTGAATGTGTTTTTGGGCCTTCTTTTCTTCTAACCCTAAACATATTTAAGGAGTGTTTTAAGAGCCGTCAACATAGACACAAGTTGCATAAGCATTGAGCAATCCTTGTTCAAGCAAATTGTGATCTAAGACGAAGTTCTTGACCTAGTTCATCTTCTTCAAGAAGTTGCTGTGTACTTTGCACCGTAGGGTTTTGTGACCAAGCATCTTCCTGATCTTCATCGCATAGGATGATCTGAAGAACTTTGCAGCCAACCTCTCTTCCTAAAGTTGGTGTTTGAAGTCGCGTACTGGGATCCGCGCAACTGGTTAGTCACGTACTTGGGAGCCGTGCATCAAAAGGGGGAACTGTCACTACAGATCAAGTCCGATTGGGTATTGGGGTAAGGGTTCAACTGTAGGTTGGTAAGGTACTTGGGATTCCTTATTTGTAACCGCTTGATTTGATAATAGTGGAGTTTCGGGAGTGGTGACCTGAAAATCACCCGGTGGGGTTTTTGCCGTTAGGGTTTTTTCCCATTCGTGAACAAATCACCGTGTCATTTATTTTCCGCTGCATATTTAGTTATTCGGTGATTTGTTTGTGCTGCCACGTATTTGCATGATAAATTGATTAATTAATAACTTGGCTAAATTAATTAATTAGTTTAAATCACAAGGGGTCATTCAGTTTGTGGCCTATCATAGATAATGACAATTTTAATATCAATTTGTTGTGGAGAGTTTGGAGACTGTGGAATTGTTTATAGTCCATTTAATTATGCAATGTAGAAACAGAATATATAATCATATAGAGAACACAAAGATATGGGGCCATGGACAAAAAAAGAAAAGAAAAAAAAGAGAGAGAGTTTCAACTTATGGTTGTAGGTTTGCTCCTGATGATTCAATCATTAGACTAAAACATCAATTAGTTTTTGGTATAGGCGATGATCAAATCTCAGATTTCTTCTTTAAATACAAAAGACATTTTACCAGTTAAACTTCTGGAACCTACAAAAATAAAATATAAAAATAAATAAAACTAAATAGCTACAATGATAGAGAGAAATTTAAACTCTAGACGTCTTGAACAATAAAACTCTTGGGTACGACATAGAGAAGAATTTCATATAATTATATTTTTGAATTCATTGCGGTTAATGTCTACTTTTTTTTTTTTTTTTTTTTTTTCTTAATTTTTTTTGTTTTTTTTTTTTTGTACAATATTTTTAACTTTACTTCTCATACAATAATTTCAACAAGCGTTTCGATGTAAGAATGCCATGCATGAATTGTAACAAATATGAGTTAACTATGGTATGGACCAAACATTCTTAAGAATTACATATCATATGAGTTGAAAAAAAAAAAAAAAATTACATCATAGATAGAACACCATAGCATGAAGTGAGAACAACAAAAAGAGACCGACAAGAATAATATACCACATGCCTCGGTAGTCAGATGCCTCCGAAGTTATTGGTTCTAGAAAACCAATAAGATTATTTCAACCCAAGTATCTATACTTAATTATATGGGTCCCACCGTTGACTATATCTTAAACAATTATTTCAACGTAAGGATAATTTGTGCAACACGAAAACTGCACAATGGTATTGAAGTGGTCCAATTTGATTGCTTTTCTAATGTGTACAGACTAGTAATGGTAGAATAGTTCATCCATTACGCAAGAAATTGAGAATGGTTGAAGAATTACCGAGTCTTATATGCTCCATTTGTGAAAAACAAAGACCAGTTCACTGACTTCTATCTATAAATAGACATATCCCCATATGCTATATTCCCATCCCTCACCCAAGCAAGAATACGCAGAGTACTAGTTATACCATAAGATAGAGATAACATAACCTCAAAAAATGATGAACGGTGTTCCTTACCTTGTTGCTGTGGCCATTTTGGCGTTGGCATTTTCTCTTGCTTCTGCGTATGACCCTAGTCCATTGCAAGACTTTTGTGTCGCAATTAACAACACCGATTTTGCTGGTATGTACATGCTCTCTTAAATGTTGACGTGGCATTATTTAAATGTTAAATAAATTTGTTTAATATTATTTTATTTGCCACGTAAGCTTAAGTGTACCAAGAGTACAATCCTTTTGCCATGTAGGCATATTCTGTTAGTGAGATAATGGCAAGGACTAAATTGACTGCAAGTTGAAAATAACAGTAACCAAATTGACTGCTATAAAAATGTTGGGACTAAATTGATTGTGACCCCAAAATATAGGGACCAAAATTGTTAAGTTCTAAGTACTTAGGAACTAATGTATTAGAATTCTAATTTGTATTGTTGGCAAACCATGATCAAAACAGGTTTTTAGTCTTATTTTAGACTTGCTCAAAGTATGTGTTTTATGTAAAGTTGGAATCGAGTTGCTGTAGAATTCATTGTGTAATTCGGTTTGGCTTGATCGATCGAGAATTAGACTCGACCGATCAAAAGTCGGGCAGAATGCTTTTTTCTATAGAATTTCCAACTCAACCCTAAGCCCATATGACGTGTAGAGTTTTATATTTTGCCCTAGGTATAAAAGGGAAACCTTACCCACGTTTTTGAGGTTGCTCTGCTTGCTGTATATGTGAATCTCTTATGAGATCTGAGAGGTGATTGCCTTCACACATACTTAGGAATATCAAGAAGGAGATTTCATTGAGAGCTTGATGATCATTCAGTTGCGATACTAAAGAGCTTAAAGATACACAAGTGGGAGTGCTTGTACTTGCTGGAGAATCCAAGAAAGAAGGAGTCTATGGTCTTGGAGCTTGCACATGGTCGTGTTAGTAAGTTTTCTACATGAGGTAGCAATAGGATGTTAGTGGTCTAAGTCGCTATTGTAAAATTTCGATTCTTTCATAGTGGATTTAGGTTTACCTTGAGGATAGCTAGGTTAAATCCTCCTCAGGTTTTTTACCGGTATAGTTTTCCTGAGTCATCATATCTTTGGGTTCTTTATTTTCCGCATTTTACATTGACATGACATATTTGTGTTAACCTAGATTTGATAATTTGACTAAATAATCACTTGGCTAATTAACTAGGTTAATCTGGTTGTGTTTTAAGGGGTCTAAAAACTCACAAGTGGTATCAGAGCATGTAGCTCTTTTGTTTTAGATTTTTTGATCTAAGAGCTAATCCTTGACCCCTATTGTCATGGATAATTTTAAGTGTCTTACTGTTTTTGATTGTGATGATTTGAATAAAAAGGACACTGTTGTTTCTGTTGATCTTATTGATGCCTGTGAAACTCTCCGTAATGAATTATTGAAATATATGAAAATTTTTAAGAAATTCAAGGAAGAGTTAAAATTGGCTAATCTTGAAAAAGAGGAATTAATCGTGAGATTAGATGAATCTAATAAAGAGAATGAATTTTTGAGAAATCAAATTCCATCTCAAGATGAGAAGATGAAAAGCTTGGAACAAGATTTAGTTGAATTTAAAGCTAAAATTGAAAATTTGACTAGTACCAAGCCTGTTGTTGATAACAGAAGTGTTTCTGTTTCTCTTCAGCCTAAAACTAAGAAAGTTTATATCCCACCTTTCAAGAGGAATAACAAAGAGAAGACTTATTTTGCTAGGTTAGACAAAGGTAAATGTTCTGATATAGATTTTGAAGTTTCTAAACCTAAGACTAAACCTATTGTTAGAGAGCATAATAAATCTATTTTTGTGCCTACTTGCCACCTTTGTGGTGTTGTTGGTCGTATTAGACCAAATTGTTCTTTGTTGAGGCAAAAACCAAAATCTGAGACTAGATTTGTTGTTAGGAATACTGATATTCCTAAATTTGTTCCTGTTTGTCGCTTTTGTGGTGTCTCCGGTCACATTCGTCCTAATTGTCATAAATTGAAATTTAAAAATTCTGTATTTCAATCTAGGATATGTGATTATATGTCTCTTGCCATAAGTCCATATAAATTGTTTCATATTCTTTTGAAAAATTTGAGCTTGTTGGCTTGTGAAAGGAATTTGCAGGATTTCAGTTTTTCTCAGAAGATTGGTGTAATCCCTCAAATACACTCTGCGTCTCATGGATTTTCACTTACAAAGCCGAAGACTCGTGTTATATGGGTGAGAAAAGATTCTCTAAGGTGAGTGTGACTTGTCCCTGATTTAATTCTTTCAATTATTTGTGGACATGTTTTTTTTGTTTTGTTTTTGGTTGTTTTATTTTCTTAGGTTGTTTTGATTATTCAAAAATCCAAAAACATTGAAAATTTTCAAAAAAACAAAAATATTTTATTTTGTGTCTAGTTTTTTTTTTCTTGAGGATTACGTGAATTATGATATCTCTCTCTTAATTTAGAACATGCTTGACATTGTGGAGAAACTTGAATATTATGTGTTATATAAGTCTTAAGCTATTTCTGATTTTGTGTAAGTATGTACTAGTTTGCACAGGTACTCAAGAGTTAGTTAAGAAATTGATATTTCTTGTTTGTGTACCCTCTATAGCTTAGTTAAGCATTGTCATGCATTGCATATGCATTTTTAATCATTTAGCATAATGTATACTTTTTGTTTTTGGTCATAAAATTTGTTTTAAATCAAAAATATTTTTCTTTGTTTTGCATTAATTTTTCTTGGATTTGAAATCAAGGTTGGCCATATTATCTTTACATAACATGTTTATGTACCTTATTTAGCTTTGATGAGCTTATTTATTGCACTTTACTAGTTTGAGCTTTGTAGAGCATGTTGTGTGGGAGTTGTTTATAGTTTTTGATCACATGATCTTGATCTTGATGTCACACGCCTTTGATTGTCGGACTTGAACTTATTGAGAGAGGTATAAATAACCATCTCAGTACTGTTTACTAGTCAATCATGAACACCTTAGTGCATATCGTAAGATTTTGTGCTTGAGAAAGTGTAGCACATGCACAAAAAGAACATAAGGTGTAGCCTCGGTTTAAATGCTAAAATTGGTGTGTACATTATCCCTGCTATTTTAATAAGTTTCTGCTCAATTAAAATTGGTGTGTATAATATGAGGCAAATCAAGAAACTTACATGATTGCAAGCTTTTATTCTAGAAGATGTGGGAGTTATATGATGTAACTCTTTAGATGATAGTCTCTTTCAAATTTAAGTGATGAATTTTGTAGAAATTGTGCTTGATTTCTATTCACATATCACGTCACATGTATCTCAAACTTTTGCTAGTTGCACACACTACACAAGTTACTCTTTGCTAAACTTGGTACATTGTATTGTGTGTGATTTTGTTGTGGCCATCCAAGATTATATGTTCCTTGATTTTGATGCAAAATGTGTTTAATGTTTAAGTTTTAGAGACAAATTGGTTGAAAAACTTGTTTTTGGAAGATCTGGGTTGAATTAAAGTGTTTTTGAAAAAATTTTCATCTTATACTCATGCATTTTATTCAATAAAATATTGTGCTTTGAGGAGTTTTTGCATTAACTTGCTCTGTTTTTCAAAAATTCACTTTTCCAGATTTTCGATTGATCGAAGCTGTTTCTCGACCGATCGAAATTGCGTTAAATTTTTGGTTTGAATCTGCCTAGCTCGATTGGTATTCGATTGATGCTCGACTGAACGAAATAGAAAAATTTTAGTTTTTAAGTTTTTGACCAAAATTTTTTTCATGCATCATTTATGTTTAGGATTCACATGCATTGCATTATTATTATTATTTTTTTTGTATCTATCTTGCAGTTTTGCAGTCATATCTCTCATTGTTTTCACACATAACATGCATAAACTTTGCTAAATTTGGTACTCAACTTGATTTAAAAATTGATTGATTAATTTTTGAGTCCTTTGTACATTTTAGTATATGTTATTTTTATGTGTGAATTGCAGAAAATATTTTTCTTAAGAGATATGATAGATAATCAATGTGCAAATATTTTCTCTACTCATGCAACTGTTTATGGGTCACATAGTGTTAAGTTTGCATTTATTGAAAGAGAGAATATTTTTTTTCATGCGTATCCTCACCTTATCAACTTAGTTTTTAAGTTTGGTTTGTGTGTCTTTATTTTCCCCACCTCCTAAAGTTTCCCCAACATTGTTTTTCCCAAAACTTATTTTGTTTTTCCTATTTTTATAGGGGGAGAAGCTTGTTTTTACCCTTTGTTGTTCATTGGGGGACTTGTCTCTTTTTTTTTATAGAGTTGAATTTTTTTTGTGTTCCCTTAATTCTCTATTTTCTCTTGCCTTTTGTTGCGTATGTTTTTTTAATTTGGGCAACAATGAGTTGTCTTTGTCAATATGTGACAAAAAGGGGGAGATTTAGATGAAATGTGGGAATCCTGTTTGTTTTGTTTAGGGGGAGTTGAAATTGTTTTTGATAGGGGAAGATACATTGTTTTTGTTTATATGTTTCTTGTTTCACTGCTTATTGATTTATATTTATGAGTTATTCATGATATATGTCTTTATTTTGTTTTATGTGAAATCAAGAAGTTAGTTGTGTTTTACTTGTATTTTCCACACATGCGTTTATGCATTTTGTTTAAGTGTTTCAGGAAATATACAGGTTGATTCAGTTGTACTTGAAAGCTCGAAAATGTGTTGAAAACACAAGAGCTGTTTAGACCCCCAAATAAAAATTACGGCTTGATAGATTTTACACAACTTTAATACAAAGTGCGGAATAGTGTAAAAGCGAGCGGATGAACAAGTAAGCTACCCTAATCCATAAACTAAGCAACACAGCAGTATAATGGAATTAAACAAGAGTAGGGAAGAAGGATGCAAACACAGAAAACACCAAGACGTGTTCTCGAAGAGGAAACCGAAGAACTCGGCGAAAAACCTCTCTGCCGCCCTCCAAGCGGAAATCGATCCACTAGACAATCAGTTGGGATACATGGGTTAGCAAAAGACCCTCCAAGCCTAGTCTACCCGCTGTACGTAAGCCCTCCAAGCTCCTACTCCAACAAGGCTTCTCGGAACTGTGTCTTGTCCTAGTTATCCGGATCTCGCAACAAGCTCCATGTTGCATCTGCCATTCAAGGCTTCTTCCAATGCTTCCCAGCAGCACCAAAACGTCACACAGCACTCACAAGGTGTGGTAAGTGTTTGGGCTATCAACCTCTCAAAGATATGGATAATGGAGAGGGAAGGGTTGAGGAAATACCACAAGCAAATGTATAGAGAAAGATGGGGAAGACAATCTCTAATTACCAATGTGTTTGGCTAAGGTTTTCTCTCTGAAGCATTCCTCAACAATTGTGGGTAATGATGGTATATATAGGAGAGGTGCAAAAGGTGTGACTCAAAAAATACAGGCTGGCAGAACAGCTAGTCTCGCGGGTGTCTCGCGGGAAGGCCTTACCCGCGAGATACTCGCGAGACACAGTTGTCTCCACCTGGCCTGACTCTTCGCATTCCAGCATGTGCCTGGCACATGGTTCACTTCGCGGGATGCTAGGTCGCGAGATACCCGCGAGAATCCTTCAGTTCTTCAAATGCTTGAGTCTTCAAACACTCTTTCTAACACACAACCCTTACAACAAATCCCACAACAAATACAGGGTTTTAAACGATTGAACTCAATTACAATCAAATTTGGCACGGAATAAAAGCCAACAAAAACACAGTTGTAGATTACAACCTTACAATCTCCCCCTTTGGCTATTCCGTGACAAAACCCTAAAACAGACTCTAGACTTAAACGTGAGTTTGGGAACATAGGCAAAACTCACTCACACCTAGTTCTAGATTCTGAAGTGCTCTTGAAACATATGAACAAGTAACTCCTGAAACACAACAACACAATAACATCATTGTATGCAGAAAACTTGAAAAGCATATGGAGCAATAATAGCATGATCGAGCAAAACGAAATAGAAACACTAGATCATGGCACGATCAACCAAGTAATCACTATACAAAAGCAATTACTATGCTCATTCACACATGGAACGAACATCCGGATATGCAAGATGATAAGCTCATTTGAAGAGTATCATTTGCATCTCCAACACTCAACCAATGCAAACTACACGAAGTATTTGCATCTAGGAACAATCCTACTAGGGCACACGAGTGTTCATCACTCAACCAATGCATAGAACGTGTATGCATCTAGGAACAATCCTACATGGGCACAAGAGTGATGTACTTGAAGTAGAATGCATGACATTGAACAACAAGCAAACATGCATGAAGGTTGCATAGGCAAGGTATTGCAAATGCATGGCACAAACCACAAAGACCTACAAAATAATGCATGAAACAAACCCTAAAGCTTACATAAGCAATCATGGGTACAAAATAAAAATGCCACATAGCACATATGCCACAAAGCATAGAAATTAAACACACAGTTCTGAAAATATACTGAATATACTGAAATTAATACTGAAGTTAAAGCATAAGTGTCAGAACTATAAACCAAAAAACAGTAAGACATTAACTATAAACCGAAAAAAAACTTAGTAAAACCCGTCTGTAAAACCAATAACCAATAGTTAATGTAACTATGTATCTAAGCTACGCTCCCCCTAAGTCTGTGCAAGCTCTTCTTCATCAGCTCCCCCTCAAAATTTTCTCCCCCTTTTTGACCGGAATGGCCAAAGGGCTAGAATTGGTCGGATTCGGAGTCTGAACCATGTGTAGGAGATAAGCTCTGAATCTGGGCTGATAATGTAGTGATCTGCTCCTGGAGGTATGCAAACTGATCTGCTGTGTGCTGAACGTGAGTGTCAAGCACTGTTGACATGTGATCCATCTTAGCTAGGATCTGATCAAGCTTGCTGAGACCTTGTGTTTGTGTTGGAGCAGAAGATGATGGCTGTGCAGTCTCTGGATGTGCAGTCTTTGGAGCAGAAGTAAACCTGTCAATCTCCTCCTCTGTATCCCCACCCTCATCTGGTGCATCCTGAGGCACAACCCGAGGCAGTGGAATGAGATGGGCACCAGTCTTGGGGCCTTTAATATGTGTAGTGCTCCGAGTCAGAGTGTTTGCACCAATGGGGTAATCCCTCTGAACAACCGTAAGGCCACTAGGGAACTTCAGCTTTGTCTTGGCAATAAACCCCATGATCAGTGATGGAAAAGGCATTATGGTTCGGGAATTTTGCTTTGTAATGCTCTTTTTCAAGACATGGAAGATGTGACTGCAGATATCTATTTCCTTGTGAGTGAAGAGATCGTAGAGAAATCTCGTCCTTGGAGCTGATAAGGTGGTGAGGTTGGTGACTGGATAGAGGTTGTGGATCATGACATAGCTCAGAGTCCTCATTTCTGGAGAGAATTTAAGAGTATCCATTGAGGATTTCTTTGGAACTCCACCAAGAGTTGATATCATCTCGTGATAGATCCCAATCTCTCATCATATTGAACCGTCATCGGCTGTGAGGTAGGACGGATCTCCAGAAGATCTTGAATGCTATCCCTTGTTATCTCAAATTCTTTGTGCCTCACCCAGCAGATTATCTTGTCATCTTCTACAGCAACATTGGAGAAGAACTCTCTGATTATTTCCGAGTACACTGTCCCAATTTGATTCAGCAATTTGGTCCAAGTTCTTTCTTTGAATGCATCTGGAATGCATGTGTGCTCAAGTTCCTCCAATTGGACCACCCTTTCCATGACAATGGTTGCTTTCTTGTAGCAATCATTGTACTTCATATCTGCGTCCGCGGATTTGAAGTGATCGGATTCAGTGCGAGCACGCTTAGGAGCCTTCTTCTTTAAGGCAGCATGCTTGGTGGGAGACATCTGCACAAGTGGACACAACACATATAGCACAAGTGCACAAAATATAAGAGCAAAGACTTGATTAGATTCAAGTTAGGTTGCACCTATTGAGATAATCCCAAAACAGAGTAGATTGCAAAAAAAACAGAGCATGACCAATTCACACAAGCATGCTTCAATACATACAGCACTAAATCAAAAACAAGAATGCATGAAAACAAGACATTATGCATGAATTTAAATAACTGTGCAAGTGTGTGTGTCTGTGTGTATGCATGTGTGTGCAACAAGGGATGCATGAGGGTGTGCCTAGGTGTTTAGTTGTGAGCCAAGTAAATGTAACATATTCAAAATGCAATCTACACAAGAGCAACAATCAATTCAAGATCAAACCATGGTAAGACACATGAAAACATTGAAATTGGGACTCACTTGAGACCAATTAGGCACAACATTATCATTTAGACATTAAATCAAACACCTAATATGCATATGAGCACTTCATGTATGAGCAATGCATGAACATGGGAAAATTATGCCTAAATACATGATAAAATGCCACAAGGGGCCAACACAGATGCATCAAGATCAAAAGGAACAAAACCCAATCAAAAATTTAACAAAAACTTCACCCAATTTTGAAAACCAATCAAAGTTTCGAAAATTCCCAATTTTGAAAGCCCTAACAAAAAAATTCTGCATAATCTAAGTAAAAACTTAAAAAGAAATGGTTAACAGACATACCTTGAAGAAGAAAATGCAAAAAAAGTCTTGATTTGGAAAGGGATTTGATGGAATAGTGTTTTGGGTTGAGAGAGATTCGAAGAAAAATGAGGGAGGGAGTTTTTGTGTGTTTGAAAAACTGTCACATCAGCCCCTTTAAAAACTGAAAACACGCGTTTTTCACGGGTTAGAGAGGGGCGAAACAGTTGCGAGACAGTCACGAGAAGTGCCACTGAAGCAAAAAAATTTTCGCAAGAAGCTCTAAGTCGCGAAACAGTCGCGAGATTCTCTGCCTGATTTGGAGAAAATTCCAGTTTTTGCCAAACAGCTTTTCGCGAGAAGCTGTTGGTCGCGATACAGTCGTGAGACAGTCGCGAAAGTCTCTGTGTAACAAGATGAAAATAAGTATTTCCCTCAAATCTTTTTGCGGGAAGCAGCTTAGTCGCGAGCTTCTCGCGAAAGAACCCCTGAACCAGTTTTTTGATGAAAAACACACAAAAAGCATTTTGACCAAAATGTAACACAAGAAAGTATAAAATCACTTTCAAAAACTAATAAAACTCACAAAAATCTTTTTGGATTTGATCAACAAGTTCATGGGCATTCACATCACATTTGGACATATACAATCACACAAATGAGATAGGCATTAATTGAATCAAAAACTTGTGTGTTGTGTGTGAGTATCAAATGTGAAATAGTCCTTAGACCAGAGCGAAGCTTCAATGATCAATTCACACGAGTCATACACAACTGATACGAAGTCATGTTGACTATCTCCATTATAGAAATGAGTATATATGACCTCCTACACATTAAAAACATAGCTTAGAAGCTTTTCATTTGGCTTCTTATAACTTATAACAATTGGTCCATTTTCATTTTGTATGGACAAAACATCTCATTTTGAGGAAGGTGCTTGAAATTTATGATATTTCAACATTGATGAGAAGCCTTTGGCCTTTTTGAGCACCGTAACATATACTTTAAAAAGAGTCGCTTTCCCTTTTTCCTAGTCAAATACTAGTGTGTGCGACAGGCTTTTGCAGCTCAATATCTCTTTTCATTTGGAGATTTACAATTGGTGAGCTCTTTTTGCAAAAACATAAAAATAAAGTGGGAAGAGATATAGACACAAGTCTATGCAAGTATCAAGACCAACAAGACTATTGACCAATCATTCATGACAGGCTTGAAGATCTATTTACAACAGTCACACATAGTTTTCAGGGTTTCTTCCACACAGAAAAGAGTGCATACGAACAAGCGAAGATCGTAAATGCACTATGCCATAAGTACGAAGGTACTAGGCCAAACTCACATGAGATATGCACATAACAAGTAATCAAACTTTTTGAGATTTTTCAATTTTTATGGGTTTTTGAATTTTTGAAACACACCTAAAACAAAACAAAAGAAGTAAGATCAACAAAAACTAGGTTCAAACCAGAAAAAAATGCATGAAATGATGCAACAACAAATGTCCCTACACATGGAAAGAATTGATGCATGGACATATTACAATGCTTATGCATGAGTACCCCTCTTCACCCACACATCACGTGCGTTTGGGGTGATATCCTTGACGGATTGGGTACGAGAGTTGGGACTTTTAAACCTCCTTGTGAAACTCTCCATGCAAGTGGTGAAGGCACCTATCATCTTCATCATGTCTGTCACTCCGGGATCACGATGTTGGCTTCTTGAGTTCTCACCGCTCCAAGCTCTATTGTCATTTCTTCTTCCTCGTGACCGCGGTGCGCTTGTATTGTTGTCTGCTCTCAGCTTTTGGCAGTTTGGTCTGGTATGTCCTCGCAGTCCGCAATAGTGACACACATAATCTGTTCTAGGACCCCGTTGAGGTCTTGAAAAGGATCTTGCTCTGGTTTCATGTCTTCCTACAGATTGATTTCGGGGCTTATCCACCATCCGTTGCTCAATTACATTCTTCTTTTCAACCTTAACATTCTCAGGAACGGCCTCCTCTACAATTTACTCTACGGCCTTCACAAATTTTACTTCTTTGGTAGCTTTGACTGATGAGCTACTCACTCCGGCATATCCCAATCCGGACTTGTCTGAGGAATGTTTTTGGGATGAGATAACATCATTCAACTTTCTGGAGGAGACCCTATCTACCTTGGCTTGTGCTTGAACCACCTCTTATTCAAGAAATCTGATCTTTAAGTAAGCTTCTGACAGCTCACCATTCATCTTTTCTATCTCGCATTTTGCCTCCCTATGTCTGACCATGAGGCTCCGGTAATCTTCCTCAACCTTCTTCATTTTTTTGACGGCCGCCTTGGCTACCCTTGCATATTCTCCCGACTTCTTAAGGAGTAATGAGTAGTTTTCTTGAAGATTAGCTGCACTCTCATCCTTTTCTTCATCTGATTCTTCTACAATTCCAATGGACTCTGAATCAGAATGCTCACCAAGTTCCTTCACAAGTGCACCCAAGTCATCCGAGGAGTCTACATGATTAATTGTCATGAATGCGGAGTAGTTTCCCTCACCGTCACAGCTCTCTTCCGAGTCAGTATCAGAAGAGTCGGAATCACTGAGCGTTGTAGCATAAGCTTTCCCTTTTCCCCTCAAAAAATTCGGACACTCCTTCTTTAAATGTCCATGGCCATTGCACTCATAGCACACAATGTCTGAAGAAGGTTGATAATCCTTCCCTTCTTTTCCTTTAAACTCTTTCTTGTCACCTCTTGATGGAGAGAACTTTCCTCTGTTGAACGGTTTTCCACTGTTCTTCATTTTCAGAAACTTGCGGAAGTTCTTTGCAAGATATGCTACTTCCTTCTCCATTCCATCTTCTTCTGAGGAATCATTTATTCTTTCGGTGATGGTTTTAAGAGCAAGCGATTTGCTCGTCTTATGGGAAGGCAGTCCCAGCTCATACGTTTGGAGAGACCCAATCAGCTCTTGAATCTTAATCTCATCCAAGTCTTTGCTTTCTTCTATGGCTGTAACCTTTGCTCTAAAACTTTCAGGTAGGGACCTCAAAATTTTTCTCACCACCTTAGTGTCTCCAATCTTCTCCCCAAGATTGAGTTTGGCAATGACAATTTCATTGAGCTTCCTATAGAATGAATCAAATGGTTCATCATCACCCATCTTGAGTTCTTCAAATTTGGTGGTAAGCATCTGAAGCTTCGTGTCCTTAACTTTCTTTGTACCCTCATAGGTAGTCTCCAAAATCTCCTAAGCTTTCTTGGCTACTGTCATATGAGAGATCCTATGGAATTCATCAGGGGACACACCACAAAAGATGGCATTTAAAGCCTTACTGTTAGCATTGGCTGCCGCTAGAGCTGCCTTATCCCAAGTGGACTTAGGAGCCTCCGGCTTAGTCCAACCTATCTCAACCGCATCCCAAACGGTATCATCAATAGAGCATAAAAATGCTCTCATTCTAAATTTCCAGAATGCATAATTATTTCCATAAAAAAATGGTGGAACATTGAGCGATTGAGACCGGTCCATCTCAACAAGGGTCAAGAATCACACTTAGGTAATTAAACCTCAGCAAGTGTACCCGCTCTGATACCAATTGAAAGCTCGAAAATGTGTTGAAAACACAAGAGCTGTTTAGACCCCCAAATAAAAATTACGGCTCGATAGATTTTACACAACTTTAATACAAAGTGCGGAATAGTGTAAAAGCGAGCGGATGAACAAGTAAGCTACTCTAATCCATAAACTAAGCAACACAGCAGTATAATGGAATTAAACAAGAGTAGGGAAGAAGGATGCAAACACAGAAAACACCAAGACGTGTTCTCGAAGAGGAAACCGAAGAACTCGGCGAAAAACCTCTCCGCCGCCCTCCAAGCGGAAATCGATCCACTAGACAATCAGTTGGGATACATGGGTTAGCAAAAGACCCTCCAAGCCTAGTCTACCCGCTGTACCTAAGCCCTCCAAGCTCCTACTCCAACAAGGCTTCTCGGAATCGTGTCTTGTCCTAGTTATCCGGATCCCGCAACAAGCTCCATGTTGCATCTGCCATTCAAGGCTTCTTCCAATGCTTCCCAGCAGCATCAAAACGTCACACAGCACTCACAAGGTGTGGTAAGTGTTTGGGCTATCAACCTCTCAAAGATATGGATAATGGAGAGGGAAGGGTTGAGGAAATACCACAAGCAAATGTATAGAGAAAGATGGGGAAGACAATCTCTAATTACCAATGTGTTTGGCTAAGGTTTTCTCTCTGAAGCATTCCTCAACAATTGTGGGTAATGATGGTATATATAGGAGAGGTGCAAAATGTGTGACTCAAAAAATACAGGCTGGCAGAACAGCTAGTCTCGCGGGTGTCTCGCGGGAAGGCCTTACCCGCGAGATACTCGCGAGACACAGTTGTCTCCACCTGGCCTGACTCTTCGTATTCCAGCATGTGCCTGGCATATGGTTCACTTCGCGGGATGCTAGGTCGCGAGATACCCGCGAGAATCCTTCAGTTCTTCAAATGCTTGAGTCTTCAAACACTCTCTCTAACACACAACCCTTACAACAAATCCCACAACAAATACAGGGTTTTAAACGATTGAACTCAATTACAATCAAATTTGGCACGGAATAAAAGCCAACAAAAACACAGTTGTAGATTACAACCTTATAGTACTGCTGTCTACACTTGCAACTGATAGATAGTAGTTAAGTTGGATTTTTTGTAATGGGCTTTATTGTTTGTAAAGGGCTGTTTTACTTGTAACTTTGAGCATTGTGTTTGTGTTTTGTCATAGATTGCCAAAGAGGGAGTTTGTTAGTTTCTAAGTACTTAGGACCTAATGTATTATAACTCTAATTTGTATTGTTGGCAAACAGTTGATTCAGTTGTATTGTTTCAGGAACTCTAATTTTTGTTTTATATAAAGTTGGAATCGAGTTGCTGCAGAATTCATTGTTCAATTCGGTCTGGCTCAATTGATCGAGAATTAGACTCGATCGATTGAAAGTCGGGCAGAATGTTTTTTTCTGCAAAATTTCCAACTTAGCCTTAAGCCCATATGACGTGTAGGGTTTTATGTTTTGCCCTAGGTATAAAAGGGAAACCCTAGCCACATTTTTAAGGTTGCTCTGCTTACTGTATGTGTGAATCTCTTGTGAGATCTGAGAGGTGGTTGCCTTCACACATGCTTAGGATTATCTAGAAGGAGATTTCATTGAGAGCTTGATGATCATTCAGTTGCTGCACTAAAGAGATTAAAGATACACAAGCGGGAGTGCTTGTACTTGCTGGAGAATCCAAGAAAGAAGGAGTCCGTGGTTTCGGAGCTTGCACGTGGTCGTGTCAGTAAGTTTTCTACATGAGGTAGCAATAGGATGTTAGTGGTCTAAGTCGCTATTGTAAAACTTTGATTCTTTCATAGTGGATTTAGGTTTACCTTGAGAATAGCTAGGTTAAATCCTCCCCAGGTTTTTTACCGGTTTGGTTTTCCTGGGTCATCATATCTTTGTGTTTTTTATTTTTCGCACTTTACATTGATATGATATATTTGTATTAACCAAGATCTGATAATTTGACTAAGTAATCACTTGGCTAATTAACTAGGTTAATCTGGTTGTGTTTTAAGGGGTCTGAAAACTCACAAAAATAGAGTTTTCGCTTAAAAAAAAAGGTTGAAAGTTCAACAATTCATTGTGAAAAATCATAATATCTTTCACGTTTCTACCCTGCATGATCAGTATATGACAATAATGGAGAAACAATTGCGCCTAAATTTAAGCTTTATTGATAGTTGATTACTTAGGAAAAACACTTTTTTTTTTTTTTTTTTGAGAAACAAACAAACACATATAAGGTTAAGGGTTCAAAGTAATTCTAACACAAAGACACACATATGAAATGAACTTACTGTTAGGTTTTATATGTTTATACGATAATTGGTAAACATGTGACCACAAACTTTTCTATGTATAGGTCTATAAGATGGATTAGACAATGCTCAAGAAATTGCCAAGATAGTGTACAAGAACATGAAACTGCAAATTCAAGGAATCAAAATATGGCCGTTTCGATTAATTGAAGCTATTATTCGACCAATCGTAAGTCGATTCTACAAATTTTGTTTTTCAGCCCATTAAGCCAAGCAAGTGATTAGGTTTTTAGTCCAGTTTCAATTAATGCTTAAGGGAAACCCTAATACACGTTTTTAGGACTTGGAGAGCTACTCTTTTGAGATCTGAAGGGTTCTGTGCCTTCTACTATTTTAAGCTTCTACTAGAGATCACACTCACACACTTAGTACTGGTGGAATCAAGTAGCAGCCCAAGCTTCAGCAATTAAGTGTACATGAGATCTAAAGTGTGAATTGGAGGTTTATATTGGAACGGATCTATATCAGAGAAGTCTGTGGGATTCAAAGCTAAGT